>OX382300.1:19856536-21254590 GCA_947507805.1 Aporophyla nigra | reverse complement strand
TTCACTATTGGACTATCATGTAGAATATGATGATTATGATAAGAATACTGATTCAAATAAGAGAGAGTTTCAAACAATAAATTTGTCACTTTGCATGTAACAATTACGGATCGTAAACCCTGATTTTCTGTCTGCATACACCGAAATTGGGGCAATGTTTCATTACAAGTGCTATTATTTTAGTACTGCAAGTGGCCATTTTACGATCCATTCAAGTTTCATCTATTGTTGGAAATATCTTTTGATTAGTTTCAATTACATTCGTTTCTCTGGTATTTAAATAGCTGATAGTCTCGGTATTTAATAAACTAGGGTACATATTGAAGCGGTCACCAACCCGTAGAATTCTTAGCTTCTCAGATTACCAGTTTTACAATTAGACTGATTCCCAATATAAATGAAATTAGTCAAAAGTATACCCATAATGTCACCTTCGATTTGCCGACGATATAGTAGTCATGGCTGAGACTATGGAAGACCTCAGTACAATGCTCGATGATCTCAGTAGAGCTTCCGAAAGAGTGGGTCTTAGGATGAACATGGACATGACAAAGGTCATGTCCAATGCTCGTGTGATACCCACTCCAATGAAGATCGGAGGCGCTACACTCGAAGTTGTGGACGAATATGTGTACCTACGACAGACTGTCCAGTTAGGTAGGTCCAACTTCGAGAAAGAGGTCAATCGTCGAATACGACTCGGCTGGTCAGCGTTCGGGAAGCTACGCAATATCTTCTCGTCCCACATACCGCAGTTTCTCAAGACAAAAGTCTTTGACCAGTATGTGTTGCCAGTGATGACATATGGCACTGAGACGTGGTCGCTCACAATGGGTCTCATAAGAAGGCTCAAAGTCACCCAAAGAGCAATGGAGAGGGCTATGCTTGGAGTTTCCCTACGCGATCGAATCAAAAATGAAGAGATCCGTAAGAAAACCAAAGTAACCGACATAGCCCGAAGAATTGCCAAACTTAAGTGGCAGTGGGCAGGGCACATTGCTTGCAGAACAGATGGCCGATGGGGCCGGAAGGTTCTGGAGTGGCGACCGCGTACTGGAAGACGGAGCGTTGGAAGGCCTCCCACAAGATGGACCGATGACCTGGTGAAGGCCGCAGGAATACGTTGGATGCGAGAAGCACAGAACAGGTCGAAGTGGCGGTGCTTGGGGGAGGCCCATGTCCAGCAGTGGACGTTTTTCGGCTGAAATGATGAGGATGATAATGTATAAAGAGATGAAACAATGTTTAGCTGTCTTCTACAAGACTTGATCTTTTCTTCATAATCAGCCTATAATGTCCCCACTGATGGGACACAGGCCGTGGGCCAAAATCCACCACGCGGGCCCACCGTGGACCCACGGCTTAAATTTTTGCTTCTAAGACATGCCGGTTTCCTCCTTTCATCGTTTTGAGAGCATTGGTGATGAAATAATTTACACATAGTAATGCACCTGTCGGGGTTCCAATCTACGACCTACAACTCGTTAGTTACGGTGTTACCACTGCACCACCACTGATCTTTTTCGTGTCATAACTAAATGTAGTTCCTGATATAAGTATAGATTCGTCTGTTTATTGAAGGCATTCTGGTTACTTTAGTGAATATGTTCGAGCATGTATACACAAGGCCCTTACCATACATACATAAACTCGCGCCTTTTTCCCATGGAGGTAGGCAGAAACTATCGAACCACAACCAACACCATCTGCTGCGATCCTTACATACTCCTTTTGCCTTGTTTAAGGCGATTATCACACGGCACCGCGCACCGCCGCGGAAAGCGGTGGCGGTAAAGCGAATTGACCGCGCGGTCGGTCGGTGTACGTGTGTTAGGCATCAACGGATTTAATAGAGGGCAATGCGACATGAGAACCGCTTCACCGCCTACTGCAGCGGTGCGCGGTGCCGTGTGTTAATCGCCTAAGTTCATACATCTGGGGCTTACTCTTCAAACTAATTTTAATTCCAATCTCATGCCAATACGATTCAAATGTTAAGTTTACATACACGTAATTCGGTACTCTTGAAAACAATAGTGTCAACATTGGAACAACAATAACGCCCGATCTCGATTCCACTTAGTTCAAAAAAATGGACACCCAATTTAAACACATTTTGGCGCTAGCGTCAAATTCAAGAATACGAAAAGTTCCAATTCCAATGTCAATCGATCGGAATTAAAATCAAGAGTAAGCACCCTGGTCATACATGCACGCCGGTTACCAGGGTGAAGGGTGACTAACAAAAGGTATTTGCTATTCCTTTACCACTGATTTAATTTAGTCGAAACACAGGTTGCAATCCACTTTTACAGGTCAATAACAATTTCGGGAGACAATGAAAGCTACTGTTATTTATTCATAAGTCTTGTGCCACAATAAAAAGGGGCTTAATAAAATGGCGTAACAGGTAGAGGGACAATAGCCCATTCTGAATAGCTGTTTACTGTAAATACCACTCGTTTGAACGAGATTGTTTCATTACTGATACAAATAATGGCCATTTATTTTGTATTTCTTTTTTATTTAGTCCTTTGTGCATTCAATTTTGTAGAATTTTCTTTGAGACTTTGTGCTAGAAAAATAATTCGACAGTGGAAATTATGTGCTTGTTTTCTCACGTTTCTGTTTTCTTTGCTAATGGATTGTTTATCTTGCTAGGGATATTATTATTTATGACTGGTAAATGAACTATCATATTAGTCTTTAGACAATTAGGCGATGTCGTGTAGGGCGGATTATGTTGATGGATTTGTCGGCAAAATATCTGCGTGTTTGATCCTTATATGACAGGCCTGTTGGTCTAGTGGTTAGTGGCCCTGACTGCTATGCCGGAGGTCGTGGGTTCGATTCCCACACAGGACAAATGTTTGTGTGATGAGCACGATCATTTGTTCTGTGTCTGGGTGTAATTTATCTATAATATGTATGTATTTAGAAATATATAAGTATGTTTATCAGTTGTCTAGTACCCATAACACAAGCTCTGCTTAGCTTGGGACTAGATGGCGTTGTGTGATAGTTGTGGAATATTATTATTATTATATTATTATTTATATATTTTTGGGGTAAATGATTGTTGAGATAAGAAAGCAAGCAAGGAATTAAGGTCGTCTACATTATCATATGAAGCGATTTCAGTTTGCTGAGAAATTATGATCAAATTGATAACAACTAAGCGATATTTTCGAGAACAAGTTCTCTGTCTCGTTCTTTCGTATCAAACATGGAAGTTTTCTACTCACTCTGGGAACAAATTTAATTAATGGACACAACATGTCAATATCATGTTTTATTACGGAGTCATATGTCCTATATAACTGCCCCTAATTTCGTGAGAAGCTGGTAACTTTATACTGCGGTTAATTTTAAAAGAAAATATGTAGCTAGCTATAGAATGCCTACTGCCTTCATCAGTTCAACTCATTCAGTTTCGGGTTCAGGAACTGGTATCGTTCATGGTGTGAAAGAGCCTGAATTTTCAAAGGTCTTTCTTTTCATCATTTAAAACACATCCTGTTATTATAAAATATAATGAAAATGATTATATCTTGATATTAATATAATCTGCCGAAGTCATGAGACATAATAAAAATCTAAGTAAAGATCTTACGATCATAATCCGGAAAAATAAATAACGCAAGTTTTATAGTCCTTTCAGCCGGAAGACGTCCACTGCTGGACATACGCCTCCCCCATTTGGAGGGGATTGCCATAATCGCCACACTTAGAAGGCGGGTTGGCGATCGCAGTATGGTGGTAAAATGCATAGAGAACGCTCCACGCCCATTCTCTTATAGTTTCATGGTGCCGACTCTATAATATTTTCTGTGATATCCTAATCTCTAGTTTCGATATTTTGTAAGCAATAAGACAGTAGTAACAGGTACGTGTATGTGCCCACATAATACTAAATCGTCTTCAATGGGCCGAGTATTGTACCCTGTGGAACGCTTTCGGTTTACGATACCCTTTCCCTATTGTGTTTACTATGGGAGAGAATGTTAGATATGTACAAAACACTTACATAATCACTATTATCAAACTCCAGCCTCAGAACTGCCACGTAGTAGTTTCCCTCCATGCTTTCTTTCACAACGGACACCTTTAGTTTCAGTGAGAATATGTCCTCGGCTATCTCATACAGCTGACCTGAAATGTGACGTTACTTTAGTATGTGATCTTTAAAATTACATGGTCTACATGGTCTTTGTTCTCATCGTAGTCGTACTAAAACGTGAGCTAACATTTCCATTTATGGCTTAAAGTCTTGCAACGGTTAAACTTGTACGCTAGGGTATAACTATTTAGACAATTATAAAAATAGTGTTCAATCTACGGGCTCAAAAGGTATAAAACAGATTAAAAAAAAAAAAACGATGAAATATTAATTTCTAATCAGATTATGGTTACAGTTATCACGTCGATGTCCCTGTCATCTAATATTAGCAAGCTAAGACTCTACCATGATAATTATTTATCTACTGAATCCATGGTATTAGTTTACGGCGTCGGAATTTCTGTTTTCCTGTATAGAACTGGTTGGTGCCTTGGAAGAGCAACACATTTAAGCTCTCCACCACTTAAAAAAAGTTATAAAATGCAGTAGCTGTAGCTTAAATGGGCTAGAATCATTTTGACTTTTAATATCTTAGCTTTAAAACTTACCCATGAGATAATGCGTATATCCAGTCCTGCCGCTGCTGTATACGAGCTCAGCACCGTGCCTATGCGCACGAGTGAGCTGCATGCTCGGGGAGCGCATGCGCGGGAACGTGAAGCGCATGCGCTGGTGGATGTTGTCCACGGACTGCAGGAATGTGCAGAAGTAGCGGCCAGTCGCGCGGATCATGGTGTCATAACTGTAGGAAAAGGGGTATGTGAAAGAGATATCATATCTGCCTAATCTTTTCCAACTAATTTGGGTTTGGCTTCCAGGATATAGCTCAATACCAGTATTGTGAGTTTGTATTCAGAGTGAAAGAGATAAAGGAAGATGAACAAAAATTTGATACTTCACCTGTCTTCTTCGAAGGGAACAACTATTCTGCCTAAAACTTAACCAGTTATAATATAACTACCATGTAATATTATAGCAATCACCTTATTACCAACTAAGCTTTTGGACTGCTATCTTAACAGACAATTTCCTGATGGGAAAATCAAATACGACTTTATCTGACCTCAGGATCGAACCTAGAAGCTGAAGAAGCTCAGTATGTCTCGCCATTCAAAGACGGTTTTTTTTTTCGTTTCTGCTGACCCGCAGTTGTCACTAGTACCAAAGTTATCTTTACTAAGTCATCAAAAGTTTTCAACCCTTGTAACTTTGATTAATGACCACTGAGGCTTGCGCCAGGCAAGTGTCAGAGCTGAAAAGATTTCTTGAGGTCGACCCCTAAATGTATTTTACAGTAGGTATAATATTCTGAACCAACTAAATTAAAACAGAAAAGTTATCTAAGTACCTAGTTTAAATAAACTATCTTTTCATTTGTAAAGTTTTGGTTGGATAAGAACACTAGAACTAGGTTGTAATGTACTTAGGTTTTGAGATTTCTTATCTTTTAAAAGAATCTAATATAACCGTGTTAAAAACAGGACACATCAGCACCTATGGCGCTGTTTAGAGCATTTTAACACGTCATCTTCATTTCAGCCGAAAGACGTCCATAGCTGGACATAGGCGTTCCCAATTTGGAGGGGCTTCCCAAAATCGCCACGCTTGACGCCGCGGGTTAACGATCGCTGTATGGTGGTAAAATGCATAGAGAACGCTGCTGCCCATTCTCTAGTAAGTCCCCTAGTCGCCTAAGAAGAAATTGGGTGATGCTATTCTGTAAGTCCGGCGGAACGGAACGGAACCTTTTAAGAAGAGGCCATATTTTAAAACTCAATGTATGAATAGGACTGTTTACATATGTAAATCGACTATCGGGGTCGGAGCATATCGACGGGGCATGATGGCCTTGAGCCTCTTACAATTTGATGACAGCTCGATATTGGTGGGGCCATGATAAATTTGCTTTGAGATTTTATATAATGGTACTATATGTTACGAAAAGATTTGGCGGGACGTTGCGAAGATAAGGGAGATTGCCTTTAACCCTGTGATAGGGCCTTACCCGCCTAAAATATGTAAAGGCGGCTTATTAAACTTCTCTTATCGAGAAAATATTACTGCCTTGGAGCTGAAAATCCGTAAAAGTACTTCAATTTACGCAATTTGGAGATTATGTGTGCTTAAATTTTATCTAATAGCATTTGTCTTGCTATTTAAAACTAAAAAATGGCATTAAAGACGGTGCCCTTAACTTGATCGTTTAACTTACCCGTAATTACTGAAGAACTTTACGAAACATCTGCCGAAGAAATGCATCACTTTCTCAGGGGTTCCGAACTTCTCCCTCAAATAGTTGAGCTTATCTCCACTGACCAGGCCGATGCTGTTCATCCGCTGTCGAGATGGGATGATGGACCCTCGACGTCTGTATACGTCCAGAGCAACCGTGCAGCTAGTTTTACGTGCTGCAGTCTTTAGTATAGAGTTTATTTTAACAGTGTCAGTCTCTGGAGACGCTGGTTCGGAAGCAGGAATCGGCTTCTCCACAGCAGCGGCTTCTCCAGTATTTTCGCTTTGAGTCGGTTCCTCCACTTGACTTGTTTCAGGGATAGGCTCTTCAACTGTCTCCTTCACCTTATGGTTTTCGAATTTAAACCCGAGACTCCTCCTGTGGAATTCTCGGGCAACAATTTCAGCTTCCTCTCTGATTCTGGTTTCATTGATTCTGCCTGTCGATGCTGCTACTGATGACCGGATCTCTTCTGATGAATTGTATGCTTCGATTTCTTTTTTTGTGACATTTTTTAAGGCGTTGGTGGCGGTGAAGGGGCACTTGTAGCTTTGGGATCTATTGTCGGTGTGGACTGAAGCGCTTCGCCAGCTTGGTTTGGCCTTTATTGATTGTTTCCTGGGAGCTGGGCTGCTTGGTCTAGATGGTGCAGGGCTGTTCGGATCTTTGGTGATCAATCGAGCGAGAGCGCTCGCCAGTCGCAGCATTAAGGCGTCTGGATATTGCTACACCATGAAGAAAAGTAGGTAGTTATTAATTAACTGATTATGAGTTATATTATTTTTAAACTTTTAGGTCGGGATATAGATTTTATAAGTTACCTGAGTGGCGCTGAAGACAGTATTCCTCGCACCCGATTCCCGAAGAACCGTTTCCCATATTTCTTCTCCGCATTCGTCCTATAAAATACAATATTAAAAAATAAACTCGTACCTACTTCCGACACAGTTCAAATCTTAACCAACAAATTGTGATGTGGTGTAATAGCCGTACCATATATAAACCATGGTGGTATAAAATAATGACTCCGGCTTAGTATTCCATCCACGTATTCTCATGGGCAGTTAATATTAATTTCGTAATAGCGTGACGTCGGACTACGCGACTTTTATTTCAACCGTAATGTTCCTTGTTTGCAACACTGATGGCTGTCCAGTGTCCGGGTGTGAATTATGTTTGTTGTTCACGACTTTGTGTCGTTGGCAAAACTTTTAGTGTGTGTCGTGTAGGTCGTCTATTTCTCATTATATGATATGAATTGGATTTTACATAGATTTTCACTCCTACATTCACGAAAGGCTTGTGGCTAAGTTACAACAGCCGCACGTGTCGATCGATCAGGTTAAGCTACGCTTGCCGCGGTTGTTCCGTGGATGGGTGACCATCTTTACATACCAAGACCCCTCCGTGCCTTGGAAAGCACGTTAAGCCGTTGGTCCCGGCTGTCTTTCGTAGATCTTAGACAGTCGTTACGGGTGGTCAGAAGTCCGAAAGTCTGACAACCAGTCTTACTAAAGGGTATATCGTATTACCCAGTAACTGGGTTGGTGAGGTCAGATAAGCCGTCGCTCTATGTAAAATACTGGTGCTCAGCTGAATCTGGTTAGACTGGAAGCCGACACCAACATAGTTGAGAAAAGGCTAGGCAGATGATGATTCACCTCTCCAGGCACAATACCAACTGCCAGAGTCGCGATTTTTTTTCGAAAGAGTTACCGTGGCCTTGGCACAGGCAACTGAAGGAACACGGGTGGGTTTTAGTAAGTAAAACTCTGATATGAAGAGCGTGGGACGTCATTTGATGATTTTCCTTCCATAAAATGAGGCATAATACCAAACATATTGAAGAATTTGTTTCTAGAAAATCCTGGAGACTACCATTTGGGTTTCTATCTACGTCATCCGACCTTTCGTGATCCTTTGCTATTTGCTACAAATTGCTAAGGAACCCATTAACATGCCTTTTGCACTTTGCTCCTTTTGGTGTGCCCTCCGTTCCTTTCTTCATATGAGAATGAATGACGCCAAAGTGAATATCTTTAGAAAAACAAACACAGACATTTATGATTGATCGAATCTCCGACCAAAACGTATTTCGTATTAGATGTACTTATATAAAATAAAACGCAGTAAAACGTGTGTTTGTCATATAATTCCGTAATTGTTCCGAAATTAAAACGAATTGGTCTATTTAAGGTCGAAGAAAACTGCGCTACTACCGAGCCAAATCTAATTAATATGAATCCGAACTAGAAAATGGAGTTGCAAGCGTTCAGGACAAAGACAAAGATCTGGAAGCTATTCCATTTGTCTTAGTAGAACGTGTTCTTGGCATTTTATTTGATAAATCTCAACGTTTTTAATTGGAACAGAGTTTTGGAATTCCTTTGGAAATTAAAAGTCTTTCATTGTTCCAAAGTATTTTTTCAAACGAATTCCCATTTTGTTACAGTTGGCATTTCAAGGAAGCTCTCCTTTCTTAAAATGCTAGCTGTAACAAAATGAAAATTGTAATACGTTTTTGAATTTAATAAGATTTTAATCGAGTTATCGAATCGGCTTTATCAAATTTATTTTTGAGCTGCTGCTTTTTTACAACAATCTTGAAATAATAATATGTAATTGTGTATAAAAACGGAAACAGGTATTTTGAATTCAATGACAGATTACGGACATCTCAAACCGTTAATCTCTATGCTTACAAAACACAAGAGATTCTTAAACAACGAAGATAAGGAATTATTTTAGAAAACTCATCACATGAGAAGAATTAAACAAAAAAATGAAAGTTTTTATGGAACTTCGTAATTTTTGTCGATTGGAAATCTCATCGGGAACATAGCTTTTATAAACTAATTTTAAAGAGGTATTTGTTTGTAAGTTAGTATAAGGAGTAATCTCTGGAACCACCAGTCGGAAAAAAATACCTTTTTGTACTTGATAGCGCAATTCTTGAGGAAGGTTTTAGAAGGGCTATTTAACATCAGGTTACAACGACCGTTAAGAGCCGAGCAGAATGCAAAAAGGCGGATAGAACCGTATACTAGTGTTGAAGAAGTAATAGCGTGGGCGGGCGATGGGTCGTTCTTGTGACGCGGGTTGGCGGAAAAAAATTCAAGCGGACAAAGTTGCAGGCGAAGTATTAGTACACAATCACCTTTAATACAAAAAAATAATAATTGAAATCGCTTCATCCGTTCGGGAGCTATAATGCCACAGACAGACAGACAGACACACACACAGATAGACACGTCAAACTTATAACACCCCTCTTTTTGCGTCGGGGGTTAAAAAAAAATAGAATTCGTAAACGAATGGTTAGTTGGTTACGCACGCCACGTGGTCTAGGTGCTAGCATGTTGTTACTATCAGCACCACCCAGGCTCTTCACAACTATGAATTTTATGCTTGGCTTCCAGTCTAACCTCATCATCAGCAGCCTATAATGTTCCCACTGCTGGGACACAGGCCTCCTCTCGGTGAGAGGGAGTGGGCCGTAATCCACCACGCCGGCCCAGTGCGGGTTGGTAGATGTCACATGTCTTCGAATTTTTGGTTCTAAGACATGCCGGTTTCCTCACGATGTTTTCCTTCACCGTTTTGAGAGCAGTGCTGATGAAATAATTTACACAAAGTAAAGTGCCTGCTTGGGTTTGAACTCACGACCTACTACTCGTAAGTCGCGGCCGTTACCACTGGGCCACCACTGCTCTCCAGTCTAACGTAATGCAGCTGAACGTCAGTATTTTTAGCCCCCGACGCAAGAGGGGTGTTATAAATTTGACCGCTAAGTGTGTCTGTCTGTCTTTGTGTTTGTCTGTGGTCCCGTAGCTCTTAAGCGGGTGAACCGATTTGAGTGCTGTTTTTTAAATTTAAAAGTAGGTTTTTGAGTGGTGGTTCTTAGACATTTTTTATCAAAATCGATACAGTCGTTTTGACACAATGGTCGTTTGGTCAAGATACATATAACTCATGCCTTTTTCCCATAGGGGTAGGCAGAAACCACGGAACGTCACCTGCTACGATCTCTACACACTCCTTTTGCCTCGTTTAGGTTCATACAATTCGTCATACACACACGCCGGTTGCGAGTACTATAACGCACCTGATCTTTCTGAAGAAAAAAAAACTGAAAAGCAAAAAATAATAAACCTTAAAATTATAATAATAATAGTCGGCGCTTTGAGTGATCTTTGTTCATTGATTTTTCCACCGCCGACTCATAATTTTAAGGTTTATTATTTTTTGCTTTTCAGTTTTTTCGGCGGTAAATTTTTTTGGTAAAAAGTTTTTATTTTATAATTTTTTGTAGCTTCAATATACTTATAATACTTGGCAAGGTATACCCTATCCAATGAATAAAGAATTATCAAAATCGGACTACTCTGTATAAAGTTATGCGTTGTTAAACATAACCTCGGAGTATACCCTTTCCAATAAAAAAAGAATTATCACAATCGGACTACTATGTAAAAAGTTATGCGTGGTCATACATTAAAAAAAAAAATATACGCGTCGAATTGATAACCTCCTCCGTTTTTTTTCGTCGGTGAAAAATTCTTATTAAACTTAAAGGGCCAATAGGTATATTTTTTACGGTTTTGGTTGGGGGGGTGGGGGGTGTTTTTAAAATTTAACTTTTTACATAGAGTGACTGCCTATCTGCTCTCTATAACCTAGTTACTTACTGGCTAATACGATACCACTTACAAGTAACCCTACCCAACTGTCACCCACCGATCAGAATGAAACGTTGCACATCGATTTAACACTAAAAAATATTGAACCCGTGTTTTTTATTTTTTTCCGGAATCCACTTTTTAGAGGTAGAAACCACCCCTAATAACCCCTAAGTAGGCTAACCCACGTAACTCTGGGTAGAGTGTGGTTGAGGGGGTGGTTTCTACCCCTAAAAAGTGGATTCCGGAAAAATAAAAAAACCCGGGTTCAATATTTTTTTGTGTTATATCGATGTGCAAAGTTTCATTCTGATCGGTGGGTTACAGTTGGGTAGAGGGCTAGGTTACTTGTTAGTATGAGTGTTTGTTACACTTTCGGACTTCTGACTACCCATAACAACAGTCAATGGTGTTCAAATGTACCACACAGCCGACACCAACGGTTTAACGTGCCTTCCAAGGCATGAATAGAGACCCTTTATATTATGTAGTTGATGATCACCCATCCACGGTCCGACCTTGGCAAGCGTAGCTTGACCTTCAATTGCTTGTGCGGCTGTTATTATTTAGCCACCTGCCCTTAGCACTTTGCTATCTATACTTTACTAGAATATAATAATTAAGAAAAAAATGTGAGTCTGTAGTGGGTAATCTTTGGAATTTCTGATCCAGTTCCGAAAATTCTTTCACTAATAAAAAGGTAAAGTATTGCCAAGTGACATAGGACATACGAAATTATACGCGTACGAAGTCATGAGCAGAAGTTAGTTTTTTAGACTTGTAACATATTTGCCTGGCCTGTAAGTTTGGTGGTTAGTGACCCTGACTGCTAAGACTGAGGTCGTGTGTTCGATTCCCACCCAGAACAAATCTTTGTGTGATGAGCACGATCATTTGCTCTGTGTCTGGGTGTAATTTATCTACAGGGTGTCCAGTAAATAGCACGACATACCGCAGGGGGTGATAGCTTGGGTCACTACCTATCAATACAGCACAATATATGTTCAGCAAAATCTTACGGATTTTTTTTTCACCACTGTAGGTTAAAGTTAAGTGATAAGAAAATAGTTCTGTGCAAATCTAAACAAAAAATAGTATTTCTTGAAAACATTCTTGTCTTTGATAGAAAAGACTTATCAATGAGTAAAGTAACTATTCACGAATAATTTGATGTAAAAAAAAGTACTAGAAAAGGATTTTTTCATTACGAGATGCTTAAAAATCTGTTTCAAGGTAGAGATTTTTCGGTATTTCGGAAAATTTTGTAAAACTGTAAATCCGTAAGATTTTGCTGAACATATATTTTGTTGTATTGATAGGTAGTGACCCAAGCTATCACCCCCTGCAGTATGTCGTGCTATTTACTGGACACCCTGTATAATAAGTATGTATTTAGAAAATATATAAGTATGTTTATCAGTTGTCTGATTGTCATAGCTCTGGCTCTGCCTAGTTTGGGATCAGGTAACGTTGTGTTGGTTGTCCTAAGTTATTATTATATTGTGATTTATATTTGTCCTAGCATTTCTTAACGCATCAATGATCACAAACATCCGGATTTGAAACAAACATTTGTTCTAAGATATTGCTATGAAGTAATGTAGGTACCTATAAGTCTATAAGCTATAAAGAAGGATACGGGCTTCCGCGCCCTTCCGCTCTTGGTAGGGGTAATTAATTAATTGCCACCTTATTGCCTCCCTTACGATAACGACCAACATATAGATAATTAATTGTTCTTGTTTACGTTCGCATGTTGAAGCACTTGGAAGTTAAGGAAAAATAAAGTAACTATTGGTTTTATAATTTCATCATGATGGCTGAAATAGCCGAAAGACGCCCACTGCGGGACATAGGCCTCCCCAATTTGGTAGGGTTTCCACAATCGCCACGCTATTTTTTTTGTGGGTGGGAAATCCTCTAATGACGTCTCACGCTCTGGGTGGATCGGAAAGCGTGTCAGACTTTTATTGACTAAAACCCACCCGTGTTCCTTCAGTTGCTTATATGCCAGGGCCACGGTATCTCTTTCGAACAAATCTCGCGACTTTGGCAGATAATCGCCACGCTTGGTTAGCGATCATAGTATGGTGGTGTAATGCATGAAGAACGCTGCTGCCCATTCTCTAGTACGTAACTTAATCGCCTCTTACGACACTCATGGGAAGCAATAGGATGGTGCTATTCGTCCAGCACCAATCGAAGCGGTTGTAAGTTACCCTTTATTAATGTCAAACTGCAGGGCAGGGCCTGTTCTCATGCAGAGAAGGCATGCAAGCCATGAACCATCACGTTTGCTCAAGGTGGATTGGAGATTTCAACGTTAATATTAAATACTAGCTTCTATCCGCGACTTCGTCCGCGTTAAATTTCATGTTCCCCCGACCCTTCCCGTCACGTCGAATCGCCTACCCGTGCGATTTTCACCGTTTTTGCAACATTTTTCATTACTGCTCCGCTCCTCTTAGTTGTAGCGTGATGTTATATAGCCTATGTTACTCGCAGATAATGTAGCTTTCTAATGGTGACAGAATTTTTATAATCGGTCTAGTAGTTTTTGAGTTTATCCATTACAAACAAACAAACAAAAATAAAAAATAAATCCTCTTTATAATTTTAGTGTAGATTAGCTTCTTACCCACGACTTTGCTCGCGCCAAATTTTTAGACCTACCCTGTCGCATCGAATCGAATGCCCACGCGAATACTTCATTTTCGTGGCCCGTTTTCCTACTTTTGGTCGGCTCGTAAGGGTCCTAGCATAGTCTTATATGTATAGCCTTCCTAGATAAATGAGCAACACTACATGAATTTCTCAATTTGAACGAGTAGTTCCCGAGATTAGCAACTAAAACAAACAAACTTTTCAGCTTTATAATATGACGTACAGTTTGAAATGTAATAGGAATTTTTATACCTTACTAGATAGTAACAGAAACTTGAAATACTTAGGTATTCAATTTGAACTTACAGTAAGTCTGCAAGTTTGTCTAATTATAGAAAACTAGGTTCTGCCCGCGACTTCGTCCGCGTAAATGTCGGTTATTGCGGCCGCAGACGAAATCGCGAAATAAAAAGAAGCGTCGGCTCAAACTGGAGCCAAATAGCACGCGAAAGAGACAAATGGACATCTTTGGAGGAGGCCTTTACCCAACCTGGGGTCCTTGCAATAGGGAAAAGGAAACTAACATACTATTTAAAAAAAAAAAGTAAAGACATCAACCTCACTAATCAAAAACTACTAGAATAAAGTAACTGTGTGTTGTAAGAAATAAAGGCTTTTTCATTGTATTTATTTTTGACTAGCTTCTGCCCGCGACTTCGTCCGCGTTAAATTTCTTGTTCCCCGAGCCTTCCCGTCGCGTTGAATCGCCTATCCGTGCGATTTTCCCCGTTTTTGCAACATTTGTCATTACTGCTCCGCTCCTCTTTGTTGTAGTGTGATGTTATATAGTCTATAGCCTTCCTTAATAAATAGGCTACCCAACACAAAAAGAATTTTTCATTTCGGACCAGTAGTTCCTGAGATTAGCGCGTTCAATCAAACAAACAAACAAACTCTTCAGCTTTATAATATTAGTGAACATTATTATTCATAAACCTACCAAGTCTCATATCTCAAAAAATGTGGCAACCTACACTGAGATTGGAGTCATAATAGTCGACTTACGGGCTAAGAAGACGTGTTTTGACAGGTAAGTACAGATTTTTCGGGATTGAGTTCACGACGACGCAACGTAACATGAGAGATGTACAGTAATATTATACAACAATGTTGTACTTTATTTAACTACTAGCTTCTGCCCGCGGCTTCACCCACGTGGATGTCAAAAAATATCCCACAGGAGCGTACTTCCGGGATTAATAGTACCCTGTGTCTAAATCCAGGTAAGCTAGGTAATGCCTTTATCCAGACAGGTCTTATCGCACTACTTGCTTTATCTTATCCGACCCAGAGAATAAAAAGTTTCAAGGAAAATTCAAGCCACCATTTCACCCTCTTAGGGGTGGAATTTCAAAAAAACTCCTTCTTAGTGGACACATACTCTTCACAAAGAACACACCCTCCAAATTTCATGTCTCTAGGACAAGCGGTTTAGGCTGTGCGTTGATATATCAGTCAGTCAGTCAGTCACTCAGGACTTTGAATTTTATATAATATATATAGATGTTATATATGTACTGTATAGTCCGCCCTGTAGGTACGTATAAAATTTTCTTAACGTCGAAAGAAAAGTTACTCAAAACAAGAAGTGAAACTTCTTTGGGGTATTCTGAGGCTATTAAATGGTTTTTATGTCGGTAGCAAGGAAAGAATAAAAGAGATTTAATATCATTTTTATTATTGTTTAGTTTAGTTATTGGTGAACTAACCAAAGACAATAAATGGGATACGATAAAAAAGCTATTGAATTGTATGATTATCAGTTTTCAGGTAGGGCAAAGTGGCATGGTTAGTTGTAATGTTAGTGCCTTCAGAAAACGATATAAAAACTTATAATGCCTATTTTGTTCATTAAAATGTAATTTAATGCTTTAAAAAAATTCCAACAACTTCTATATATACCACCTGTATGTAAAGTTTCGTCAGAAAATGAAACATAAAGAAGAAAGAAAAGAAAGAAAAATAGTTTATTCTGCACAAACAAAACGCACAACACGAAATAAAAAATAGTTACAAAAAAGAATAATGCTCCCGTACAAGGTAGCCAAAAGCCCCGTATTCAAGATAAAAAAGATGAGAATGGAACCTGGCAAAACGGTAAACAGAGACCTAGTCTATGATACTACGGTCAACCGTTTCCGCCCTAGAAACAGACTAGCTCATACAAAGACATCGATATATCTACCTACATTGCAATAGAGTTAAGATACAGGTAGATCCATTATCTGCTTATCTTTTCCCAACTATATGTTGAGGTTGGCTTTCAGTCTAACTGGATGCAGATGAAAATCAGACGGACCGACTGCCAATCGGATCTCCACAACTTAGTGACGGCGAATTACTGTGTTTTATCGCTAATTAACTATATACCTAAGAAAATATATTAATCTGTCCAAGTCTACCCTGTTTTGTAAACGTTTGATGAATTCAGTCCCAAAATAACCTACACATGTAGATACTAACGCATTCGTATAAAATAGGTCCATTTAGTGAGCTTATAAACTATATTTTTTGTGGTTTTTATTTGTCACTGACCACATAGTAACTAGATATCGCGCGAAATACACACTGATAGAAAAATAGAAATGATGTACGGAAGTAGGTATCTAACGCATTGGCATATAAAAATACTCTTTTTAACGTGCCACTGCATGATACATATAAATAATAACTATAAATAACTAGAAAAAAAAAATGATTGTGGAGGTGTCGCGGCACCTAGAAAACGCTGGCTAGGTTTGTGATGCATTTTTGAGAAATTTCTCGCAAAAATTGCACACAGAATAAGAACATGAGAAAGTTCTAATCTAGCAGTAGGAACAGATGACGGTAATATAAAAAAAAACAAGGATTTGTGTATAGGAAAATAAATATATCTGTAAACTTACCACTATGAAGTGCTGAACACTCTCCAATAACCATCCATACATCTTGGAGATTAGAAGTTATTAGTTTCCTGAGAAATAACTGGCTAAACGCGAAAAACTTTGAAGAAAAATAATTTAGGCGTAAGTAGAATGCAAAACCCTAAAGAGCGTTCATGCACAATGAAATTTAAGTATTCCTATGATGTATTAGAAATCTTAATCCCTTAACATGTATGAACTTATCCTAATTTTAAATCCATGAACCACTTTAAACTTAAATTGCTTAGTTTTATATGCTCCTAAGCCAATGAATCCCCTAATCGTCAGAAAGCCACAGCCTAATTTTTCGCCAGCTAATGACACTGACAAACGACCAGTGTACAAGTTTTGATACACAGACTTTTGTTTACGTCGTACGCAACCTTGAGTCGCGTTTACCCGGTAAGGCTTTCGCGGGACTACTGAACGGATAAGGGAGTGAACTGATACTTAATATTCTATAGCCAAGCTGCGTTTGAAGTGCGATGTGCAAAGAAATATTTGGTAACTCATTTAGTGTTCCTTGACTAATTAAAGATTTATAGATATGGTTAAGAAAACGATAAATAATTTTAGAAAACCAAACAATGAATTTTGACGTTCGAAAAGTGACGTTGGTAAAATTTCCCGCACTTCTACAGATATTTTGACCCACTCCCATGTAAGATTTGCCTTTACCTCATCTTCACTTCTATGACGAGAACAGGACCTTGCTTCTAAGATCGACCATAAACTGTAATCCAAGAGATTCAGAACAGGCGAGTAGTGTGGCCATTCTTTGGTGCTGATGAAAAACCAGGACAATTGTCTTTGCATCACTGTTGAACTAAAGGCCCTGAGAGCTAGAGCAGAGTCTTGCTGATATATCCTTGGACGGTTAACAAAGCGCTGTTGATTCCACGCACAAGAGGAGGCCTGAGGTCCAGCAAAAGAACCATTATTATCTAATTTGACGACCCTTTTCTACAAAAACTTGGGCAGTATGGCCAGAAACGCAAATCGTACCCCAAACCGTAATTAGCGTTTGAGCGATGTGGAACAAATGCAGATATTTTCCCAATTCGACGCTGCGGAGCGTTGTTAAGCAAACGACATCTGTTAAGCCAAACTTATTGTCTTTGTCCGTAAGCAATTGCGTTTTTCTGAGTTTATATAGTTACCATTTCTAGATTATAATTTACGATGTGCCTTATGGTACAGTGATGAATTCCCCAAGTCCCGCGACATTTTCCTCACTTTGGTATTACGGACTAATCTTTGTTTATTAATGCGCCCCGGTTCTTAGACGTTCTAATAGTCCTCCTGCGTCCTCTTCCAGGACGGTCTTTGATGATGCCGAGCTCGTTATAACGTATAATTGTTGGAGAACCTAACTGACGACAAACACCAAGAATGTTTACCATATTGCACTGCCTTTTTCCACGCTCATGTAATGAAATTATGGCTCCACGTTGCAGTGACATAATAGTAGATTATTAACCAAGGGGATAAATAAAGCAGTGTCTTCTGTCGCGGGTGACGATTTGAATCGCGAGCGTAACGAAGCACTCGAGGTTTACTCCCGAGCGTAACGAGGGTGTTAAAAACTTAAATCACGAGCGAAGCGAGGGATTTAAGACGAGTCCTGAGTGTAGCGAGGGATTTAAGTTCACCCAAGACTAAGACAGCTTTATCACCGAGGAAAATACTCTACTTTTCGTACCATTTGCGAAAAAATTAACACAATAATAATATGAAATAAGCATTTATTAAAAATAATGACAATTAAAAATAAATTAAAATAAACTTAACGATTATGTATTTGAAGAAAACAAAAACGCGGCAAATTCCTAGACTAATATTTTTGTCGGAAAAGCAAAAGCATCAAGCTCATACGGCCTCGTCGGTTTTCGTAATTTTATTTAATAATCATAACTGCATAATGCATGCGTATTCCTTTTTCAAAAAGATGTATAATGCTTTATATACAAACTCAATGGTGTAAACACAGATGTAGTTCAGTATAAATTTCAGTAAGTATTCCAAATTTAAATCACATTCTCCCCCTAGAGGATGAATGAAATTCAGTACAGTTTTCTTTCCCTGTTTTTAACAGATTAAAAAAGACTATTGTTATGTTCGCTTTTTGTGGCATAGAATGTCACTTTTTTGAGCAAGTGGTACGAAAACAGACAGACAGACAGACAAAAATTGTAAAAAATGTTGTTTTGGTATATATAATCATATATACTTAGTAAAAAGTGGTTATCTTAATATTAAAAACAGACACTCCAATTTTATTTATTTGTATAGATAACACTTTTTAGCAAACAATGTTCAAAATAGCGTCGAAAATGGGTCCATTATAATACAATAACAAAACACAAAAATTGCTTTTAATTAATTAATTTTGTTTTCGTTATTTAAGGCTGAGGTGTACTATGCCAAGCCATACAAGATTAAATTTAATTATCGATATCAAAAACTAACTGAAAAAAAGACCGTAATTGATCAATTGTTGTTGGAATTTTTAGCGGAACTTAAATTAAATTAAATTTTAATGATTCTTAAACAACTATAGCATTTCGGTCGTTTAGTTGCCATAATGTATTTGTGTGATGTACAGAGATAGACTAATAGATTAATAGACTGGAAAAAAGTTGAATGATCTTTATTTTTTTGTTGTTTTTGATAGTTTCTGTGGTTTTCGACACCGGTACCCGTGAGTAAAGTATTGCCAGCTAATTAATTTGACTCTGCATATCAAAGTAATATATCATTGAGTTTTCTTATTACTAGTTTTTTTGTAATAGCCCTAAGTCTAGTCTAGTTTTGTGTTCAGCTGCTGGTAACAATGCGCCTCTATTACATGAGACTTAAACATGACTGCCTACCCCTTCCAAAATTGCAGGCGTATTTTCAAAATTTTATGTAAATCAATATAAACCTAGACCTCATTCGGAATGTACTCATCCAAATAATGACGTCATGAATACGATTGATCAATCAGCAAGTTGATAGTGAACTGAATTGGTTCGCTTCGGCGAAGCGCATTGAGGGCAATTGTCTGTTATGTCGCCCTTGGAAGGACGCGTGCCTCGGAACATTCATTTACCATTTATCTTTATCAAGTACTTAGTTAATGTAATAGTATTGGGTATACCTACAGTGGGGATATTTTCAGTTGTATGTTGCCAAACATTATTTCATGTCATTGACTGTGAGGAAACACCAAATTCATAACCAACGATGCGATCATTTTACATTGAGAGTAAAAGTAGGCTTTCACATTTCATCGGAAAACTCCGAATTCAGAAATTCCTTCATCGGGAAGGTGATACATTTTATGGAGCAGAATTATGTATTTTAGGGTTCCGTATCCGAAGCGCGCCATTGGAACCCTGTTAGTAAGCTTCCTCGTTCCGTTCATCCGTTTGTCAGTCAGCGGGTTTTATCTCATGAACCGTCATGAGTAGACAGCTTTGAAATGTTCGCAGAATGTGACATATAATAAAGATAAAACAAAGTTTATAAATAAAGGATACCCGTACAAGGGACGTGTTTTCTTCTCATTGTATATTATTATATTGTAGTGTTAAATATTTTACAGTGGTACCGAACCGTTCGAGTCCCTAAACCGGTATTTTTTCGATATTTCAGCGGTGGTTCCATAGTTTACTAAGGTTTACTTAGGCATATAACTTTATTTCATTTTATAAGTATAGTGTTTTCAAGAGGAGAACTTTGTAGAAGAATAACATAACTGGCAAAATGGGGGGTGTACTGCCTTTAGGCATCAAATTAATTAGGTCATGTTATCTTTACGTAGGTACCTTTATCTATGTGAAAAACTTATCGTTCTGCGGCTCAAATTCAAAAAAATTAAATATTTTTGTGTTCAAGTTGTGGTTATTAGAACTGATAACTAGTTTGCCTAACAAAAATATTTAGTATATAAGAGCCGGCTGCATGTTGAAAACTGTACAAACATACTATACGTATTCTCCACGTTGGTAAGTAGCTTAATTTTTGATACATCAGTAATTTATTAGGATGTTGAACCTTACTTTAGTTTATTCATCAGCTGCCTATTATGTTCCCACTGCTGGGACACAGGCCTCCTCTCAGTGAGAGTGAATTTATTGTAAGAATTTAACTTGTTTTGTAATCTATTTGGTCTAGTCATCATCATCATCATCATTTCAGCCGAAAGACGTCCACTGCTGGACATAGGCCTCCCCCTTTGGTTTCCTTTGGTCTAGTATTAATAAGATACACCACCAGATAGTCCAAGGGTTTCTCTTTACAATCGCCCAGTGGCGACACAACCAACGATAACTTCTTTGGTTCGCTTCATAGTCTCTGGGCTTTGAGTAGGCCACAGCATTTTTTCTTCTCAATTCTCATAGATATTTATGTTTAATTGTTTACAGGTTAATCTACGCACTGAACTTCAACATGCGGTCCATTACAGTTTGGAAACTTGCCAATCGACCAAACTACATCACCAACATCGATAAGCAGTTCCCCTACTCCGAAGTTCCTTACCTAGGAGAGTATGACTTGGTGAAGATACCTGCTTCCCTCAGCGAACTGATTCAACACGTTGACTACTGGGGCGAAGGTAGGGTCGTATCCGAACAAGGTATTCGTGGCTTCTCGAACTGCTACAATGTTCATCATCAGTACCAACTGGTCAGCAGCGGCCCGGACCAAGATAGCAAGATACCGAACAGGATCCCCGTCCTCAGTTACACCGACTGTGACACCAGCGCCTATATCAAAGACGCCTCCGTTCTCACCGTGACCGTCGCGGGACCAATCATGACCAGCAGCTGTGCTAAGGACATCGCCCGCATCATCAACAGAGATCATGGCAAGGTGGTCGTGTACGGAGTGCAAGGCGACTCGCAAGAGATCTCGGAGCTCGCCGTCGAATTGAGTAAAAAAGGCTTGACCTCATGCCCTGGTGCAACCCTGCCTCACGAACTTCAAGGATTGACATACTATACTAATCATGTGTCTTTCCTAAATACTCACACTGTTAAAGAGGAATGGTACAATTATGTCGTTAACAGTAACTATGACGCCGCTGTGGATATGGCCCAAAACTTTGGAACTGCTGGTGGTGAATTCATCAACGAAATTGTAACGAGGCTTATCAGCTCTGCTCCACGAAACGTCATGTCCCTCGCGTATAAACTGTGGACCGCTGGTGCCAAAGATATTGTTCGCAATTATTTCCCCAAGCCGTTCCAACTCATCGTCAACGAGGACGCTGTGACAATTATCAATAAGCAATACCAACAGCCTTTGAAACTCGATGTGAACACTGACTCTTACCATGACAGACTTGCTTGGGGTGACCATAACCAATGTCTTATAACCAGTGAGAGACTGAGCTGGAAGCTGCTCCCTGTGTGGGGCAGAGACGGCGTCACGTTCAAACTGTACAACACTCATCGCAATATGTACTTGAAATTGGACGTTAACGTGGACAACATCGGAGACAGAAAGGCTTGGGGCTCGACTAACTCTGACGAAGTCAGACATAGATATTATTTGGAGCCTTTGGTTGAAAATGGTACTCTGATGTTCTTCATAATAAATTGTCAGTATAATCAAGGACTCAAGTTGGCTGTGAGTACGGATAAGATTGGGGACAGATTGCTTTGGGGCCACAATGGCAACGTGCACAGTGAACATGAGCATGAACGCTACAGGTGGGTTATAGCAGCTTGGTAACCTTACCGGAGATGACGATGTTACTTCTGAAACCATATGAGCTGATGAAGCATCACCAACGATCCCGACCTTTCACCCGATGAACAATGGAATATATTTTTAAATGCACCATTTATATTGCTTTTATAATTCATATGATTGTATCTATAATATTATAACTATTGCTTGAAATAAAATGTTAAAAACATAAATATTGTGTTTGCTGTTATTGATTGAAATTCTGATTAAAGATAGCCTATTGATCCCTTAATACAGATCACACTGATTAGACAAACTAATTAGCAGTTTGCCAATTCTCTACTTGCCACCTTCCGCAAGTTCTCACGAAGATAAAAGCTTACAGCATGACAATAGCTCTGCTGATATGCTCACTGAAGAATGTATTTAATTGATGCGTTTTCTTCAATGTACATATTTTGGTACTTTTCAGTCTCTTCTTCTAGCAGTAGGTACTATAACCCATAAATCATGTACTTATGTCTGAGCTTTTTCACAATAGCATCTGTCGTCAATCTAATGGCGCTTAGCAATAAAAATCGGCGCGCGCGCCGTTGACCTGTACAATTAAAAAGCGGTCGTTTGCTTTTAGTATTGGTGCGTTAGTGATCGCGACAGTATACTACACTAAATACACATTACTTCGCGGCCTAGTTATTTGCTGAAAATAGGAGCGAGCAACATTTTTATAATATTATAAAATATTTCTTTGGACATTTAATAGTAATTCCACAATACAATAATGAGTCAAAAGTAGATTAGAATCCGAGGGTAGATGAAATATGATGTTATTTGTTCCCTGGAAGTCGCTAATGCTTCTTTTAATTGCCATGTCTATCAGGCAATCAGGCCAGAGCTTGAGTATTTCGTAAGCAGGAAAATAGCAAGCAAGACAGGCTTATGCCGCTCTTAATGTAGCTTGAAAATGACATCACAGAGCATGATATATAAGTGGAATAATTGTAATTTAACTTCAGAAATAATACGAATGTCTGGCTTTACTGCACACACACCCACGCATCTAATAGGTTAAAATTAGTCGTCTATGTCAGCCAAGAAGTTCTTTGCTGAACTCATATCTAGCTGGTCCTGCGCTGCCTGCAATCTCCTATAGGTCGTTGGTAAATAGTCCTCGTAAACATCGTCATCTGAAACCCGAAAGATATCCATAGCTGGACAACAGCCTCCCCCAAAGGAGGGGGTTTGCCAGAATCGCCACGCTTGGCAGGCGGGTTGGCGATTGCAGTATGGTGGTAAGATGCATAGAAAATGCTGCTGTATACTCTATAGGTAGTCCCTTGGTCACCTTCTACGATATCCACGGGAAAAAATGGGATGTTGCTATTCTTTACCTTCGGCAACATAACGAATATTGTTGGTTACATATTTTCATTGAATATCTTTATACAGGGTGTGGCGTAAGTAGTGGTCCACCGTTCAGGATTCGATGAACCAGATAATTAACTATAACAATTAAAAAATTTAAACATTTTTACCCAATGGTTCCGAAAATATTTCATTTTTGTCTTTTATTTACTAAATTTCTACCTTTTATTACATATTTGTTTGTAGTTTCAACAAAAACCATTATTTTTTAATTTTGATTTCTGTTAATTACTGCTGAATACTAGAGCTATCACGATAAATTATGATTTTTTATTTAAATTCAGCTGTTTTGAAGAAAAAGTTGGTTTTTCTCTAATTTTAACCCCAATTTTTAACACACCATCAAATTCAAGAGCAAATTTTGTTAAAAAAAAAATTTGGGTATAAATGGTTAAATTTTTTAATTGTTATAGTTAATTATCTGGTTCATCGAATCCTGAACGGTGGACCATTACTTACGCCCCAACCTGTATATATAATTCTACTGTACGTGTGTATGTCACTGAACTCCTCCTAAACGGCTGGACCGATTTGAATGAATTTTTTTGTATGCGTTTGGGTGCGTTTGGCACCCTGGATGGTTTAGATTTACTATCGGACCTGATAGGTGGCGATGCTATCAAGTTCTAGGAAACAGGACAACGTCTGTCAGCTAGTGTTTTAGATATCGTGATTGCTTGGTTATGTGATACAGTCGAAAAACCTTACCGCGACAAAAAATAAAGTGTAACGGATAAGGTCTTATAGCTTTGATCGATACCTTAGCTATAAGACATTCGTAAGACTATATTTTTATTAACGTTTGAGTATTAACCTCCTGCCGCACGTGACTATCATGCTACGCGAACTATTTGCTTTGTTCTTAGAGTAAATAAATGTACTGAGAAAAATAAAGGAGCTTAGAGCTGAATGCTGATTAAATAAAGCGAACAGTATTGTGGAAACAATATCGTTCGTGCTCTTTGCGCTAATTAAGTAGAACTTCTGCGGAAAGAGTTTGGAAAAATGGCAACTATTCATTGCTAAATAAGGTCATAAAGACCTTAAGTAGCAACAATCTCTATTATTATAATTGAATTAAATCTTGAAATTGAAGCCATTGTGTAGTACCTACCTTTGAAACCCTCCTTAGGTGCTGAGGGTCTCGTCAGTGTAGTGCTAGCAAACTTCTCTGTATTCTATCCAATACAAATTCTTTAAGCTGTTTATAGATTTTCAGGGTGGTTACGGCATGCTATATATTCTGGCGCGTTGGTGACGGGGGGTATTCCAGAGGAGGGTACGGCGACGGACAGCCGCCGCGGGTTCGCAGAAGAGTGCTTACGCGTGCCCGTGTTCCTGCCATAAGCGGCACAGGACGAAACCGTGGTGTTTTAGTGGGCTGGAGTCCCACATAACTACGGTATCTCTCCTTGGTGGTGGTACACGTTAAAAAATAAAAAAGGTAATATAACGTAACCCATCTTTAAGAAGGTAGGTAGGTAAGTGGGTTGGGCCACTATTGTTGCATAATTTAAGTTTGAATCCCTAATGTGTTAAAAATTGACAGGTTACGTTAACCAATGGTTGCCAACCCCTGCGCTCATAGATGGCGGTGCTAACGGGTCATGCGTAGGCGCATATTTATTGGTATCCCCGCGGTAGGCAGCGCATTCGTGGAGGCGCGGCCGGGCCGCGCAACCCCTTGTCTATCTCAAGAATAACATAGGTATGTTACACTTTGTTGTATTTTTTTTTCAATAATAATTATGTGTTTAGATTTATTGATTTGATTTCGTTCAAATTCCAGCAACAGATATGACTTGTAAGTTAGCATGATCAACTTTCCATTTGTGCTTGATAAACCGTCGTAGTTTTCGTCAAAACCGGCCACGAGACCCTTGATTTTCTATACAGGGTAGCAAGTATATCGGCGCGTAACTTGTTACCACAGCAGCATATCATTCTATAACCATCTGCGTTCAAATTTTCCGTCGGTTCATAAAACAAAAAGGCTATTCCATACTTTTTGACTGCGTTGTTGCACTTTTCTATGAAACTGCAGATTTTGTTTGATAACCGACAAAAAATTTCTACACGGGGGTCATGTGTTGAACTCAGGGTTTTAGTTTGTGTTTCTGCCACCCTGTAGTTTCTGATTTGGCCATCACGCCTATACTTGTTTGCTAGTAAAAAAACGGGTTCTATCTAACTTTGTTCCCTCGTCGCAACTCACAAGCCTTGGACTGAAAAAAAAAACGTTAACTTGTTGCTTTCCAAGAGCTTTAGTAATAAAGGTGTTTTGTACCTATGTCGGGTCTTAAATTTCACTTAAGGGCGCCCTAAAGTTTCGACTATAGCTATGTGACATAACAACACTTTGAATAGAGGGACAGTTTCCGTAATTTTAAGAACGTTCACAGCCCGATCTCAGTCTTAATCTGTCAAATATACCTCAAGCTTCCATATATTTTTGACTTTAGATTGTCACTGAGATGAGACTGCAACTATATTACACGTTTTTTAATACGAGAACTGGCCTGCAGGTGAAACTACCAAGGGGAATTGTCTCTTTGGTGGATTCGAATCGTATTTAGAAGTCAGGTTCAAACATTGTTTCGAAAAAAGTGAACCAGAGCCCCATAGACATTCTGAAAAGTCTGTATTTGTTTCACAAACTCTATCGAAAAGCTTATGTCAGTCAATCCCACTGAAAGTTGTTGTAGAAATAAGAAACGCTTAGTAAGCGATTGCTACTTGTCCTCAGGTTCTACGCCAAAAGCTTATAGCCTGAAAATTCTTTTATCCGAATCATCATCATCATCATCATTTCAGCCGTAAGACGTCCACTGCTGGACTTAGGCCCCCCCCAATTTGGGGGGCTTTGCCATAATCGCCACGCTTGGCAGGCGGGTTGGCGATCGCAGTATGGTGGTAAAATGCATAGAGAACGCTGCTGCCCATTCTCTAGTAAGTCCCTTCGAATAGTAAGAAATTATTTTGTTGTTGACGGTAGAAAATGGAGGATAAATCAAATAACATCTACGTACGAATTACCCATGTTTGCAAACCAATAAATGATTTGATTTCTTTTGAATGCTCAAACTATTTAAGATATTTTCTACAAAACTAACATTCGATTTATTCTAATCGGAAAACAAATAGGTTACTAACTAGTAATCAAGAAAAACGCTTTTCCCAGTTACGTCTTTCCTAAAACTGTGTAGTATGGGGGTAGGAATCGTAACAGAAACTTAGCACATAGCTTACCGTGTATACAAACGAATCATTTCAATAAACAAGCCACATAAGCACGCACACATGGCATATTGTTTCCACAATATGTACCATTACGCGGATATCGCCCCTCGGTGCGCTTGCAATGCTTGCATCGCCACCATTTGCATCTGTTAGCATAAACAAACATTGTAATGTTGCCCTATCACTTAGCTTCTACGTAATAAGTACATTTAGTAGAACAGAAATAATGGAAGCAGTAATTTGTATGACTTTCAGTACTTCTAGCTTCACTATGAAACTCTTCTCGCCGAGAAGAGTTTCATAGTGAATTATTTCAAGAAAGTATTCCCTACCGAGAAGTCCGTGAATTCCTGTTGAAAAATCAACGGTTCATTTTAAATTCGGTTTACATATATACATCTAGAGTACACCCAAATTCTGCCAGTAAGGTTCAAGTCCCAAATAATCAGGGGTCCAGTTTCCATGCTGTGAATCTACAAATAAGACATTGCCCGACTCGGGAATAGAACCTAGAACCTCATGCTTAGCTACTAGATCCACGAGGCAGTCCGATTCAGATCGTTTATTTTAATAGTTAAGATTTTTGCATACGAAGACCATTGAAACACTAAAACAAGAAACAATTTTGACTTTGTGAGATATGGTTGGTTCATCGGTTGGCAATAAAAACAAATTTTAGTGTCAATCTTTACACGTGGATCTTATAAAACGATTACTAATATTTCGCCCAATAAAACTATTATATCAACAGTGATGTCAACCCTTTCACAGTCCAGTGTATCTATATACCAATGTATCATCACCATCATCATCATTCTCCCGCCCTTATCGCAATTTATTTGAGGTCGACGAAACATGTTTGCATCTTTCATACTTCTCTATTAGTCGTCATCTCGGTAGCCACCCCTCCTTTTTACCAGCCATATATGGCTGCCATATTTAGCATTCCTACTCATATATGGTTTAGTGATTGTTTAACAATCCTGCGGTCAGTGAAACCATAAAATGTTGTCCGGTAGTCCAATAACGAGAAGGTGCATTATAAAATGTCCCTTCCATGAGTTTTTAATAGTTCAAATTCTTGTTATTATATAGTTAAAACTACGCAAAAAGGCGTCGCAAATAGGCTCTTTTCTAACTGGCCTCACAGCACGCCACTCTGTTTAATAACAAAGTGTTAAACGAAACTATGACTCAAGCGATTCTTTAAAATAATTAAGCTGTTAATTAAACCGCCAAAATCTCAATAACCGAAAGTGGAATCATTTAAATAAAAGAATCATACACTATTCTGTTTAATAAACAAATTAGTTCAGACACGGAGTCGGTCGCTAAAATTAATTATCATAGTTGCCAATTGCTGGCTGTCATCTCCATATAGACAGATGTGTTTGTTAGAAAGGTTACTGGAGCGCCCGCTACTTGCTCATGACATCTTTAGATGGCTTGATTGAGGAATAGGCCGCCTGGACGAGTCGTCGACCTGGTTTCATAGCCTTGGACACTCTATGACGCTAATGTATCGTCAACATTGATTTATATTGCCGTTTATGAAAATCTGTAGTTTGAATATTTTAATGTACGCACTACTTACTAGATTTTCGGTATGGCGCTCTTGATTGATAGGAATTCGAGTTAATAGCGTCCAATAGACATTTTATTGGCCATTCTCATTCTGAATTTTGTTTCATGAATTGAATGAACTGATTTGTAAATTTTCTGAAGGTAACAGACACTTTAATGTATGAGCAATTAATTTGATCTAGATTCGAATTTTATTTTGTTATTCAAGTTTATTCGATTTTATTAGTATCTTCAATAGATTTGTCGTGCAGTTTAACACGATCCTCTTGCGTAGACTTTCTTACAGCTCCCATACCAAGATTATATATCAAGGAGTCAGCTTTAGATAAATGGAATGGAATTTACCCTAAAAAAATATTTTCTTCTCCATTGTCTTCCCAGGCAGCTATGCGGTGGTTGAAAGCCGCTTGGTTGGCGTTGCTGGTGCTGCCAGCTGCCTGCAAGGAGCTGTCCGAGAGTCCTCTCCGCGAGGAGATCATACAGGAGCTGCCACAAGCTCAGGATCCGGATTCCTACGACGACTACAATCCCTTTGGGGAGGATGAAAATGGTATTGTTTACTTATTACTTAAGTTTACTTAAGGTCATCTAGTTAATTGAATCATGAAAAGAATCTCTACTTTAAGCACTTTTTAAGTTTATTTTTCTAATCATTTCCGTAACTTTCAAGTCTGTCTGTAAACTATAATTAATTTTATTTATTGAAGTATTTATGACTATTTAACGAGGTAGAGCGTGATTGATAATTTTAACTCTACTTACTGTTCCTTAACTTAATTGTATTTTTACTACAAAAGTTTCGGGGTTTCGTGTTTCTCTTTCAGAAAATTTGTTCAATAGTCCGTGAAACATCTTTAATTTATCTTGTTCCAGCAGTAATAGCCGAGAGGGATTTCCGCGAATCCGCCAGCAGTGAGTTTATTTCTTAGCTTACGACTTTGCTCCTTGTAACAAAGTTCCTTAATCTCTTCAATGAAGTTTTTCTTGTCTGAGCCTTTTATATCTTGTTATTTTGTGGTAATATTGAGCTTTGTTTCAGCCACACCGACCTACCGAAGACCGACGCCTAGAGGTATTTTTTTTTTATTTTTATTAAATACTTTACTACACGCTTCGAGCTAAATTATGAATTAATTAATTTTTAATAACCGCGTTCTACGGTGTCATTTATTTATTATGCGGTGGAGATAATTTGCCCAGTAAAATAATCAGTTCAACAATATTAAAAACTTTGTGGTCTGATTGTATTCTATTTTATTACTTAACAATTAATATTATTACTAATGCAGCAAAGATTCACCAATTTTGCTAAATGTCCTTTCGGTGCGATCGGTCCTTAAATGTATTAGTAGAAATATATTTTCTTGCCATTTTTGTCCCCAGTTCCAGCAAGTCCCAAGTGTGTTGACATCGGTCGCACCTGGTCTGAGGGAGAGAACTGGAAGCGAGACAACTGCACTCTCTGCCAGTGCCACGCCGGGCGTGTCAACTGCTCCACTGTGCCTGCTTGCCTTACCACTGGTACGTTTTCTATATCTTCATAAACTGGAAGCGAGATAACTGCACTCTCTGCCAGTGCCACGCTGGGCGAGTCAACTGCTCCACTGTGCCTGCTTGCCTTACCACTGGTGCGTTTTCTAAATCTTCATAAAGTTCTGAATACTGGTAAAATATACTGTCTTTGTTTATCAAGTACATATCCAGATTTCCTCTGTAAGTTTAATTTGTCAGATGGCTGTTTGAAATTTTATTTATGACAAATAGGAGAATTATCTCCAGCTACCATAAACCCTAAGTAACTTAACCAACTTATTCGCTTATGCGTTAGTTCGGCTTAAGGGATACGACGCTATTTGTAACTTTAAAAAGTTATAAGTGATTGTAATTTAAATTTTGTACACATATTAATAGTATTCTAACTACCTCATTTCTACAGCTCCACCTCGACCAGTATTCGCCGGAGTATCTCCGCAGACGCAGACTCCGGTGCGCGGGTACTCTGGCGTGCCAGGAGAAGAGGGCCCGGCCGGCGCCCCTGGAGCACCCGGAGTAAACGGGGTCAATGGGGCCCCTGGGATACCTGGCGTCGCTGGTCAAATGCCTGATGTAAGTGTTATAAAGTAGAAGAAATATAGCTGCAGATATATATAATAATGAATGAATCATATAAACATAATCCCTTTAATTAAATACTCATATTCCTAATTTGCAGACCAATAAATAATGAGAAAAAAAAATAACAAAAAAAAAGGCACACTACTTAAACTGGCGCTAGTATTTCTAGCCACCGTGTGTACGCAGTTCATTTTAAAATAACATAGAATACTTTAAAATATTAACCGACGCGGGTACTTGATCTCAAAAAAGTGCAATAACACAGACAAAGCAAGTCCTTTTTTTGTGTCTGATTCTTAAAAGTTGTTTTTGTTTAGGTGAACGCATACTTGGCCCAACTGGCGGCTTCAGCTGGAGGTGATAAGGGTCCACCATTTGACCCGTACCAGTACATGCAAGCTTCAGTCGGCACTCCAGGCATTAGAGGAATACCCGGTAAGAACTATATTGTATATACTCAAGAGATATTCTAAAGGGATACCATGTATTGGATAAATAAGAAATTATCTTTCTTCATTTTTACATTAAAATCAAAATAAATCTGACAAAATTAAATAAATCTGATGCGATATACCTAAAGTCATAACCATATAGACATCCTTAGGAATGTGTTTCTTGAAATCTTGAATTGAAAAATGCAGGCACCTTGAATGAACAATCACAAGCTTTGGATTTCGTGTATTAGGGCCACAAGGACCACCCGGCCCGCAAGGCTTCCAAGGACAACGGGGCGAGCCAGGAGAACCAGGGCTTCCAGGACAGCTGGGACCACCAGGCGAAAGAGGACCCCAAGGGCTACCGGGAAAAGATGTAAGAATACTACTTACTAATATAATGTAACGCCACTTTCGAATACAATTTTAATAAACTCATACACAAGTATGCATATGTAACATTATCGGTGAACTAATTTAGGACAACATATTTTGATAATCTCTTTAGGGCGCTCCCGGAGAGGATGGTGAACCAGGTCCATCAGGTGCAATTGGCCAGACTGGACCTCGTGGAACTCCAGGAGTACCTGGTATCCAAGGACTGAAGGGGCATCGAGGTTTCGACGGCAGGGATGGTGCTAAGGGTGAACAAGGATTATCAGGAGAAAAAGGACCAGGTGGAATGCCTGGGCCAATGGGACCGACTGGACCTTCGGTAAGTCATTGAAAACATTGTTTATTTATTTTATTTTGTGTGATGTAGGGAAAGATGTTGCAGAGAAAATATCATTCCTGAGTAAAAATATTCATTAGATATTAGAATCATGTTCATACCTAGACATGCAGATAGCATTATTTGTGTAACAAATTAAAATCAAGCTTTCATAAGTACACAGTTAACACTAAAAGCGCTGAACATACCGACTGAGGTAAATATGGATAAAAAAAGCATGTATATTGCAATGACGTGGTTGAAGTCTCGTATGAATAATAATAATCATTATATTTCATGAAAAATCATAAAAAGTTACGATTATACAGGGTTATTTGTAAAACACCGGCAACCTCTCAGGACTATGTTACTAACATCATAAGCAACAACTTTTGTTCTATGACTTTTAAAAATTCATCATATTTTAGTGCATCAGATTTTCAAACAAAAATAAAAATATTTAAATTGAACGCTCTAAATGTTACGGAGTCTATGCGAAGCAAAAGAAAGCGATAGTATATTAGCAAGGGGAGCGGGGTTAGGGCGGCGGGGGCGCTTGAACTTGACTTATTTACAGGCAGCCGATTTTTGTATGAAAATCTGATGCACTAAAATATGATGAATTTTTAAAAGTCATAGAACAAAAGTTGTTTATTATGATGTTAATAACATAGACCTGAGAGGTTGCCGGTGTTTTACAAATAACCCTGTATACATAATAAAATATTAATTAGAGCAGGAAGAACATCGAAATGGGTCAAATTTGGGACGCCCGCACTTTTAGTGTTAATTGACTTCATGTTTTTTTTTACCAGGGTCCTGTTGGTGCTAGAGGTGAGAGAGGTCGTGAAGGTCCTCCTGGGCCACCGGGTGTCCGAGGTGTTGATGGAGCACCAGGACCTCAAGGATTAATGGTAATTGTGGTTGCACATAGACAGTACTGCAGTATTCTTTAAGGTTCAAGAAGAAACAAGTGGAAATAATTATTGAAATAAAGTTTTTTATATTCAAATTTTAAAGAAACAATATTTTCCCTTCAGGGTAATGTCGGCAAACCAGGCTCACCAGGATTCCCAGGTGCCCCAGGCATAAAAGGTGAACAGGGTCTTTATGGGCCGAAAGGCAGTCAAGGGATGCAAGGACCACGAGGAGAAGCAGGTCGTCCTGGCCAACCTGGTGAAGTAGGAGCCTCGGGTATTCCTGGTCGTGACGGAATCCCGGGCGAGAAAGGAGTGCATGGACAACCGGGAGCGTCTGGTCCACAGGGATTCCCTGGACCTAGAGGACTGCCGGGTGTGGCTGGAGATTCAGGCTTGCCTGGTTCTAAAGGAATGCCGGTAAAATAATGACTTAATATTTTTATTTCTAGTGGATGGATTTTAGTTAGAATAAACCTGCATTAAAATAAAAACCATAAACGAAGACAATTAAAAAGATATCTAAAACTATCTCTAAAACTTATTTTCTTATTGATTAAATGATACCTAAGGTTTCATCTTATGAATTTAAATATTTCTCATATATTCGTAGTTGCATGTTTAGTTTCATAGCATGTTTTATACTTATGCTAGGTATATACGAGTAAACCAAAATAATAGCCATGCAATACTGTTATACACATATTCTGTCACTTTCTATTATAGTATTGGTTACCTAAATAAAGAAAATAGAAATAACAATATTTCTTTCATTTATTCCATCTAAAGTCTGAATATGAGTGTGAAGTATTTTTATTTTTAAAGGGTCAACCTGGTGAAAGAGGCCAAAAAGGTGATGGCGGAATCAGAGGAGAATCTGGTGCTCCAGGTCCACGCGGGTTGCCCGGTAATATGGGCACAGAAGGAAAACGTGGAAAGAGAGGTCTCAGAGGACCCGCTGGCAATATTGGACCCCAAGGCGAAAGAGGTTTAATGGGTATGAGAGGTCTTCCTGGCTCAGATGGACCGATGGGTGCTAAAGGTCAGCTTGGAGAGAGAGGAGGTGTTGGATTACCTGGATCTAAGGGAAGCTCTGGGGATCCTGGTAGGCCAGGACCGCAAGGTCTGCAAGGACCTCGAGGAACCATCGGAAGACCGGGAATACCTGGTAAGACTGGTCCTCAAGGTGAAAGGGGTATACCAGGAGCTGATGGAAGGCCTGGTGAGCAAGGATCTCAGGGAATACAAGGACCACCCGGTTTAATGGGAGGGCCTGGAGAACGGGGATTGCAAGTAAGTAAATTAGATGTATTTATTTTGTAAAGTCATTCTCATATAAGTTTACAATCAAACAGCTAACTTCTCGTCGTATTTAACAGGGTGAACCAGGAAAAGACGGTGACCCAGGCCAGGCGGGACCGCACGGACCTAAAGGTGATGCTGGGCGAGATGGTGCAACTGGCATTCAGGGACCTCAGGGTATCGCTGGACCTGCGGGAGAAAGAGGTCCGTCAGGCCCTGCAGGACCCACTGGATTCCCTGTAAATATTTCCTCACAATAACATTATTATTCAGTATTGACTGTCCACATACATTAACTATCCAGTTATAAACAGTAATTACACACACCAGTACTATATTTTTTTTTTAGATATACGCAGGCACACATAAAATATTACTAGTATATTACTGTATTACTAGTGTATTATTAGTGTATTACTTTGCTTTGCTCACATATTTTACTGTAAAAGTTTACACAACATATCTCTTTTTATATGACTCAGATTTTTCACCCGTTTGTAGCTAGAACAACACGTCCAATTTACAGTGTCCAAATTCCGTAGTTAAATAACCGATTTATCTTTTATCTAGGGTATGCCAGGAGCCGCTGGCTTACCAGGTTCACCAGGAAAAGAAGGAGAACCAGGTATGGCAGGACCTTCCGGGCCCCCAGGACCATCAGGGCCTCGTGGAGAGAGAGGCTTTACTGGCGATCGAGGACAACCTGGTCAGCCTGGTAGCACAGGAGAGAAGGGAGAATCTGGCGCTCAAGGGCCTGATGGACCACCGGTAAGATACAATAAATTGAAACACAACCAAGTCTTTTATTTCTTCGTCAGTTTTCAAATTATTTCCTTAATTCATCAAGTCAGGATATAATACCTTTTCCAGCATAGGTATTGAGCAGACTATTGCATGGAAAACTATATTTTATTTCTTGCAAACCAAGATCAAAATAGCACTTTGGCTACTGTCGAGTTTACATCAACCTAAAACCATTTCAGTGTCTAGCCATTTTATGAAATGAAATAAAATAAAAATATATTTTGAGAGGCTGCCAGAGTCGTATTTAAATTTACTCAGTTTGACATGTAAAAAAGAAGGCTAAATGTTATTCTGCTGTCAATTGGCATTACAAAGAAATATAAAATGTTGAGTCGGCAAAACAGATCCTGTTGGGCAGTGAGCAGTCGAATTTCAGTTTTTTTTTTCTTAGATTTTTTAGAACAACTTTTACTTAATACTATTTAATTTCATAGGGTCCCGAAGGTCTTCGAGGGGGTAAAGGTCACCCAGGATCCCCTGGAGCGATGGGCATGCCTGGACAGCGAGGACTTACTGGAGCACCAGGAGATAAAGGCGACAGAGGCTCTGCAGGACCTCCCGGCAATGATGGATCACCAGGTCAAAAAATTATTTGTTTAATATTATACCACCATCATTTGAATATTTAAGAATTATCTTGCCTAAGGAGCAGGTTAACAAAGCAAAAAATATCTAAAAAAAATATTTTATTACCACAGGTCGCCAAGGAGAACAAGGTCCGCAGGGTCCAATTGGTCCCGTCGGTCCAGCAGGAGAACCCGCTGAGAGAGGAGAACCTGGGTCGCCTGGTACTCCTGGAGAATTAGGAGCCCCTGGATCCCCAGGAGAGAGAGGGCAGCCTGGTTCTCAGGGTTCACCTGGTCTTTCGGGTCCACCCGGTCTTACTGGCATGCCTGGTCTGAAGGGTGAACGAGGTTACGGTGGTTCGAAGGGACAACAAGGAAATACGGGAAGCCCAGGTAAGTTACTTTCTAGTCTAGAATTATCCGTAGAGTTATCGTGCCTGCTAACGATGAAGTTTTTGATTTTATGATTCAAGCAATAGATGCTAATATTTTAATTATTTTTGGTAAGGTGTGCCCGGTGAATCCGGCCCACGTGGTCTGCCAGGCTTAGTTGGAGCCAAGGGTGGTCGTGGTGATCATGGACCAAAAGGAGAATCAGGACACGTCGGTTTGCCCGGAAGACCTGGAGATTTAGGACCACCCGTAAGTACATTAAATATTGAGGAGGATACTAAAATCAGTCAACTCTATATTTTTTCATTAATCTTTGTTTCTGTGTTTAGGGCCCACAAGGAAGCACAGGCCCAGCAGGCGCTTCAGGTATCCCCGGTGCTAAAGGATCAACAGGTGATTCAGGCAGGCCAGGCGCTCCAGGTCCAATGGGCTTGACTGGTCCTCAGGGATCAGAAGGACCAAAGGGTGAAAGAGGCAGCGAAGGTGAAGCAGGCTTGCAAGGTCCCAGTGGTCCACCTGGAACAGCTGGTGAGAGAGGCCCAGTTGGATTACCTGGCATTGTAGGCCCGCCTGGCCCACAAGGACTTCGAGGCGCTCAGGTATAATTATAACATCTGAAAAAATTAAATACTGACTGCAAAAAATACAGTTATAATTTAATGCTATTCTTTTAAGGCCTAACCCAGAATCCCTCTAATACCTGGCTCTTGATTGTTTTCTTTGACCTTTTCTTCAGTCTCATACACTTTGAAAATTTTAAAACCAGCTTTATATTTTTAGGGTGAAAGTGGTGCTACAGGCAAATCAGGAGCTGACGGTGCTCCAGGACAATCTGGAACTCCTGGTCTACAAGGCCCACAAGGACAAATGGGAGAACCGGGTCCAGAGGGGCGTCCGGGCAAGCAAGGCCAACCGGGTATCTCTGGAAGACCAGGTGATAAGGGACCACTAGGACCTCCAGGTCCATCGGGACCAGGCGGACCGCCAGGATTACAGGTAATGAAGTTTATATATCTATTAATTTTATTCTTTACCTAACACTATAGAAATATATAAATTCTAATAATAAAGCTGTGAGTTAGTAATATTCTGTTCCTAAAACAGAAAAACAAATGGTACATTTTTCCTAATTCCGTTTTAACTGAATAGCAGTGCCAATTTGTCATAACCGCTTTGAACGTCCTTTAGGAGGTTCCAAGCATAAAACGTAAATGCCTCTTTTTAAATATGTCAAAGACCAAGATTCACTAAAGTCAAATACAAAAAAAAAAAATCCTACGTAGGTATATCGTTTGGTCAGATTACCATTTCAACACACATTTTGGTAATACAATTGAACTATTGTTATTAGGGACCACCCGGCCCATCAGGACCTTCTGGGCCTACTGGCGAACGAGGACCTAGGGGTGAAAACGGACCACCTGGAGTTGATGGGCCTCAAGGACCTCCCGGCAAGATGGGGCCTTCTGGTCTTGACGGAACGAAGGGAGAGCGAGGCGAGGCAGGCGCAGATGGAGCAAAGGGCCACGCTGGCTTACCAGGTTTACCTGGAATGCTTGGTGCCCCAGGAAGAACTGGTGAACGAGGGTTACCTGGACAAATGGGACCACCTGGAAAGGATGGAGACGTTGGATCACGAGGTAACTTTAACAGATAGAGCTGATCCGCATTAATCTATTGAATTTCAATAGGACAATTTTATAAGACACTGGATAAATCCAATGTCCCAGTATTTCAGGTTCTTAAATAATATGTTAGCCTGTCAATGATGTCAGTGAGATATGACACCTGAAGAAGACATCTCAACCAACATCTTTTTTAAGGAACTCCTGGCCGTGATGGAAATCCTGGTCTACAAGGTCCCCCAGGAGTGTCTGGAGGCCGTGGACCTCCTGGTGAAGCTGGTAGACACGGAACCCCTGGACCTGCTGGTCCACCTGGACCCCCAGGCCCGCCTGGAGAGGGCCTAGCTTATGATGCTGCTGCCTTAGCCGCTATGTTACAACAAGGTCAGTGATAATTATGTTAAGTCAAATAATTTGGAAATTCTTCCCCAAACAGTTGTTCTCAGTTAAGGATACCTACCCATCTCCACATATGCAAAGTTTGGCTAGCAAAATTAATTTGGAAATAGATACAGGTCCAGAATATCTTTACAGACATTTAACGAGTGTCGAGTAAATCGAGTTTAAGAAAAATACCTACTGACTCATAAAGACGATTGATTGAGACGACTTTCTACAAAGTCGAACTATTTCCTCATTCTCGTTAAGCTATTTTACTATTCTGTTTAAGTATTTTGCGATCCCTAAAATATAGAGCCAATAATTTCTTAATTTTTCTTGTTGAATCACTTACATTGAGAACACCGCGAGGATTTTGACTAACACGCTAACAGTAGAAATAGCTTTCAGTTAGACAGTTCAACAACATTCATTGCGTTATTTACGTTGGTAAGCAGACAAATTTTTCGAACATTCTTATGCAGCAATGGATTAGCAATATTGTATTGTTGGCAGTTAGGGTTCAAGTTAACTTACAATTGGGAACTGTTACTCCAATACTAATTGTTACCTATCCTACATATTTTTAGTAATATGTATTTTGTTCAAAACCTTAACATATTTACAATTCTTAGAAACTTAAATTAGCCCTTATGAGTAATGGGCAAGAAACAAAACAAGTGCAACTGGACTTAAACTAGGAGGACTCCTGCGCAATAAGCACCAGTTACTTCCTTCACCACCGTGATCGAGCTGCCGTTACAAGTATGGTGCGGTGCAAAAGTATATTGATATATTGTATATGACATATTGTACTCAGAAGCTATTGAGTAAACCTTAATAAATAAACAAAGTATTAACAGTCGCATTAAAGGATTTTCTATTCAAGATCTATCAAGTTTATATAGTGAATTAATAACTAATTTTGGTTCTAACAGGTTCCGTGAAAGGCCCAGATCCATTAGGTGACGACCCCAACACACTTCCTCCTCGCTTCTTCAAAGATGACATGACAGCCGCTGAACGCAAGGAGGTTGTGATGAAGGCATACGAAAGACTGAAGGTGTCTCTTGACAAGTTCCTCAAACCAGACGGTTCTAAGGAAGCGCCAGCTAAGACCTGCGGAGATATCAAGTACCATCATCCTGAGTTTGAAAGCGGTAAGAAAGTGAACCTTCCTCTGTAAAGTTGACTTAATTCAAACTTATGCCAAAAAAGTATACCTTGATAGTATAAGTATGCCTAAAATACCTGAAACATGGTTTCTCCATAGCAAGATCTAGGCAAAGGCAGTTCTTGTCAGGATTGCCTTTTATTTCTTACACGAGGGGAACCTAAATACCCACGTTTTATAGATAGTGAGAGATACGAATGCAGCCGTTTCACCTTGTGGCTTAGGGGAAACCTAAATACCTACCCACTTTTTGAGGTAGACAGTGAGAGCTAGTAGAATCCAGCCATTTCAGCTTGTAACTTTTTTTTTTGGTTGGGAAATCATCAAATGACTTCTCCCGCTCTGGGCGGAGCTGGAGAGGGCGTGTCAGACTTTTACTGACTAAAACCTACCCGTGTTCCTTCAGTTGCCCATGTGCCAGGGTCACGGTATCTCTTTCGAACAATCTCTGGACCCTGGCAGGCATCGGTCCTAGCAGACCCCTTCAGTCAACTTGTGACTTGGGAGAACAGAATTCCTCTCATCCGGTTTCCTAGGAGTTTGTCTTACTTGAGATACCAGTAAATCAGACCCAAGTGAAAAACTTGCACTATTAACACGCTTTTATTAGCTTCATACGTATGTTAGTATGTACCTATGTAACGGAAACTTTGAACATGATTTTGACCCCCTTCAAAACGACGGATTAACTCAAATTTTGGCATACTCATCAAAGACCGATGACAATACAATAATTTTATAAATTTGTGCCATTATCCTTGTCGGGGTTGCCAGGAGAGCAAAAAAACTGCCTTCGAAAACTACGCTGATATGTCACAAAAAAAGTACGCTGACAAAATAGAAAATAACCTATTTAATTAAAATCCATTAATTTCTACTTTTTAGTTTGGTTTTCAATGGGAGCGTGTTTTTTAGTTTTACTATTATTTATTTTTTAACTATTTCTCAGGACAATACTGGATTGACCCGAACGGTGGTGACATCAACGATGCGATCATAGTGCACTGCGACCTGGAGACCGGCAGCAGCTGTTTGTTCCCGAAGCCGATGACGTCACAGGACATCGCGTATGATGGCCAGGAGCATGAGCCCTGGCTGAGTGAGATGGATAATGGATTTACGGTGAGTGTTAAGTTTGATTGCTTTTGTGGTAGTGGTAGTTATGTCTATGAGTATGTACGTATGCTGTACGGTACCTTTTTTTTTGTGGGTGGAAAATCATTAAATGAAGTCATTTGACCCGCTCTACGGTGGAGCGGAAGGGCGTGTCATACCTTTACTGACTAAAACCCACCCGTGTTCCTTCAGTTGCTAATGTGCCAGGGCCACGGTAACTCTTTCGATGTACGGTACCCATCGATTCAAATCAGCAGTATTAACTCATGGATTATGGATAGAAACATTGGACTGGTATTTTTACTAGCGGGAATATTTCTCCAGTTTTACAATAAGATCTAATTTGGGTTAAGCCCACCATCTGAGGTTGTGATCGTGAACCCATTCTGATAAAACTAGTAACAGACTCATGAAATAACTTATGCGCTGTTCAAAAATCCCCTCATTATTTTCTAGATCACTTACAAGGCCGACCACACGCAAATAACATACCTGCAGCTGATGTCTTCGAAGGCAGTCCAGAACGTGACCTTCCACTGTCAGAACACCATTGGCTACTACGACCCGACCACCAACAACTACAGACGAGGCATCAAGTTGTTGGCCTACAACGACGCGGAGATCCTGCCGAAAGCCAACAACAGGCTGCGGTATAAGGCGGTGTTGGATGAATGCCAGGTGAGTTGATCTTTCGAATTTCTTAAAAGAGTTTAAAAAAGTATATAAAGTAAGTAAAGTAAATATGTAAAGTATAAACCTTGACATTTTAGTCGTCTAACAAACGTCGTCCACTCAATGTACCCGACATAATTATTCCTCTACGCGTGATTAAAAATTGTTTACCATTAATTAAGACAATAGTGTATTAAGAAAAATAAAATGCTTTAGAATTATGAAACATCCTGTTAATAATGTTTACGTATCAGACGGTACAGAACAATACCTACCCAGCGCACGAGGCGACTAGATCATTCCATCTCCATTTTCCATGAGACAAAATATCAGTTTCAAACTACGTCATGCGTCATCATAATGAATGATATTTTTATTTTTTAGCTTTTCAAATGTTCATTTTTCTCTTGTGGATGTGTAGTAGTCATGGGATACATGAAGTGGGCTGCCGTTGTAAGACGTTAAAAATTTCACGGTGTAAACCTATGAATAAGAAAAATAGACCTTAGCTTTCAATACATACAGTTTCCTTTGCCTTTTGTGCCCGGTGGGGCAGTGGTGTATCTTTAGTACACCCATATTTCGCCAGTTATGTTTAAGTCGCATATAATAGGGGGCAAGCTTATTGCCATCAACCGACCACAAATTCAGAATCCAGGCTGCTACTGAGAAATTCCAGATGGAAAAACCCAACAACACTTTGACCGATCTGGGAATCGAACCGAACCAGGACCTCATGGACAGTAGTGGCACTTGGAACTACAAGTCCAACTAGCTTCTTCTACTTTACATTGCCCGGGCCTCATGGAATTATTATGTCCTATACAATAAGTAACTGAATTAATGTAGGTTCTGAAAGTAGTTGGTTCTGTGAATGGTTGACTGAACCAATTTTTGTATATTTTTTTTTATATATGTAATTTTTATTCCAAAAATAATTAAAACTAGAAAAATGATAGTCTCACTTCTGCTGTACAGTCAAACAAAAAACGAAATTGACGATGTACACCTACTATAAGTATAGGATCTAGCGTAGTAAGTGCTTAAGTGTGTAGATTTGTAATGTTCCCACAATTTTCTCCTACAGTCAGAATAACTAATTTAATGAGTAAACAATATTTTATGCATATTACAAAAAATTCAGTGTATGTTAATTTACACCTAGATTTTTTTTTAAATCATAGTCGATTGTTATCTACAGTCTAAGGTTATTGGTAGTGAACGGTAATTCCGGGATATGTTATATTTAGACACAACTTTTCTCAAACGAAAGAGCCATATTTACGACCACGGGTAGTTACTGTACTTGCAGACTGTACGCCGCAGGCTTCATCGCACAGAAACTCAGTGACCTGCGAAAAACTGATAAACGAACACCCGAAAAAAAAAGGACTTATCTAAAAACGCCATTAATCAACTATAGACTTTTAGAAGTTTCATCGTCATCTCAAAAGAAAGGACGTCAATATTAATGTTAATTTTTTCCACAGCATAAGAGTCCGAACTGGGCACGCACCATCGTTGAGTTCCAGACTGACAAGCCAGGGCGTTTGCCACTCCTCGACGTGGCTGTCAGGGACGTCGGAAGACCATACCAGAAGTTCAGGGTTGAGCTCGGGTTGGCCTGTTTCAGCTAAACGGTACGAAAGTGAACTACTACGAGATTCGAAATAATGGCAAAACCGGCTCTTGTTTGATTGGACTTCTGAATGAAAACAGTAACCCCCATATATCAACTGAAAGTTTAATCAATTCTTTGATCAGTAAACCAGCTGCTTAGAACTCTTGCTAGCTGTTGACGGACATAGCAACAGCTAATTAAAGAAGTTAACAATGGATCAAATTGAATAGGCTTTCAGTACCTAAATTGGGGAAAATTAATGCCAAAAACGAATTAATGAATATTTTAACTGTCCCTTGCATTTATATATCTACTTATAACTAAATAACAGTTTATTGTTACGTATAGGATCTCAAAAACATTGCAATTTATAACTTTAAGAACACAGAATATTTGCTTTGTACATTAATATTAATTTTGTGCAATTTAGTTAGGAGAACTGCCATAATAAGCATTTATTATAATTACTACACAAAACCAACAATGTACCTATCAAAATAGAATAGACAATTAAACACATAATATTAAAAATAGTAATAAGTACTTTAATAATTATAATCTTTCCTATAATGTGATTCACTATTAATAAGACAAGATTTTATTAAACAATTAAGTACTTAAATATAAGTATTATTAGGTCGTCACAACATAGTTTAATAATATAATTATTATTATAATGATTTAATTTACAAAGGTCCTCTTAGGCTGTGTACGTGTACATAATGTAAATATCCTTATTTTAAGTAAATGTCATGTGATTCCTATATTCGACTTTAAGATAGATCTAAGTTACAACTAAGTTACTATTATTTACAATTTAATAAATATTCAATTACTAATAAGCAATTTATGAAACAATATAATAAAAAAATATTACATTTATAAAGCAATTTGTTTGTTTTCTACAAAACTGTTTTTCCCGCTAACAAGTGCCTCCAATGTCAATTACCTAGCATAAGTAAATATATCTTTCCCAAATTAACTAACTTGCTAATAAGAACGTATTTTATAAGAGCTTTTACGTACGAGTAGTTATAATTGCTATCTTAAAACATTTTATCAACTCTCATATAGTCTAATTCGAATGATAAACTTCTAAACGAGTTTCTATTGTCTTACTTTATAAACACAATACAGAGATTCTCAAATATAATCATATTAAAAAAGTTTTTCTCCAAAAACCATAATGTTCTACAATATTTTTTCTTACCAATACGATACAGGACAAATCCAAGAAGTTAATATCACCAAAGAGTTTAATCAGTTATTTTTTTTCTACGGAACGTACATGCGGGGTGCGCCATTTTATCTACATATTTCTTTTATTTATGAGTTCCTGTTTAGTTGGTTCAATCCCAATGTGTAAGAATAAATAGTGTATGAAACTGCGAAAACAATCGTGTTATACAATTAAAAACCTCGCCAACTCGTGTTTTAATACCCCTCATTTTGCAGCAGTTTCATAAACTTCTACTCTTACATCAGATTTCATACACATGAATTTTTTGCTTAAAATTATTTATATATAGTACTTGGATACAATTTTAATTCCAACATCTCAACAATAAAAAACACTTTTAAACATCAACTGCTTCGCCATATTTTTGTATAAACAAGTACCTTTTGGCACATATCATATATTTTGTATAAATAAGTACCTAAATATTGGCACACATCATATTTCCCACCCATACATTTCTAAATTAAATCTTACTGAACAGTCGAGTCGCAGGTGTCCTTCCTCATGCAGGTGACGAAGGGCGGTACGTTGCAGGTGCACTTGGTACAATTGTCATCGACGGTGACCTCATCGCCGACGATCAGCGTCGTGTTGCCGAAGACGCACGAAGCCGTCAGGTTGCGGATGTTCAGACCACGGACTACTTTAGTCTTTGAAGTCTCTGCAGGGAAGAGGCAAATTTTATATCAGGTAGCGAACTGACATAGTAAACGTGATGTTTTTGTTGGATCCGGAAGTAGCTACAGGCAAGCAAATTGATCATTTTTGTAAATTTTTTATGTTACAGCCATTTCATCAAACTGATAAAAATTACAGTTGAGATTTGATTTTTGATTTGATTTTTTTTTTGTTTTTTTTTTTTTGTGATGGCCGTTTTGCGTGGATGTGACGCATGTTTTCCCACACCTTATTTTGTATATTTCTGGTCTTTCTGTGCGTCATGTTTGCCGCAAATGAAAGTATTTTCTTTCATTTCTTTAGATTTAAATCTATGGATATTTTTGTTAGTAGTCATTTGAGACCCGTACATTTCCATGATAAATTTCCATGAGTTACAGGAGATTTAGGTTTTCCGAGACAAAATAATGGGCTATAAATTCCAACGGAGGGTACTTCAGACATTACTTGCTTTATACCTACCACTACTAAAACTGCGTTTTAAAATAGGATACCCTAGACCGAGGGACTCTGTTTTGAGCTAAGAGTATAGCTGTATGGTGCTGATGACGCACACCTTATTACCAAAAGACATGTGTCAGGTCTTCTCATACATGACTAGCATAATCAGCCCATAATGTTCCCACTGTTAGGAAAATTAATTTTCCTTCTCTCGGTGAGAGGAGTGGGCATTTATCCGCCACGCGGGACCAGTGCGTGTTGGTATATAGGGCTATTTACCTTATTATAAATATATATATATGGGAGCGTCCAAGCCAAGCGGGCCACTCGGCGCTGGCAGCGGCGTTTTTGCATAAAACACGTTCTGTTCAACTCGCTCACAAGCTTTGGGAAATCTTGTGAGCGAGTTGAACATTCTCACACATAATATCGAATTATGTGTTTCAATTATTATTTTTTAGCTATTTCCCAAAGCTTGTGAGCGAGTTGAACAGAACGTGTTTTATGCAAAAACGCCGCTGCCAGCGCCGAGTGGTCCGCTTGGCTTGGACGCTCCCATATAAATAGTCTCCAGACCGTATTTCGGCCACGGCGGCCAATCTCAACGGAGATTAGTCATTGGCGCAGAGGATATTATAGTGCTCAAGTGTGTGCGCAGACACAAGAGCACTTACTCTTCCTTTACTATTATAACCCGATGGGACGGCAATCCGACACGACCGGAGAGAGATTAGGCGTAGGACCAACGGCTTAACGTGCTTTCCGAGGCACGGGGGTATCACACCGCCAACTTCCAACCTCCGGGCTGTTACTAAGAAATTCCTAATAGAAAACCCAATAACTATTTGCCGGAGCTGGGGATCGACCCCAAAACCCCACGCTCAGCAGTCACGCTTGCGACCACGAGACCAACAAGTAAAAAACCAATAGTAAGGTACCAAAACTTACGGCATTCAAATCCAATAGGACATCCGCGCATATTCCCGGGGAACACAGGCGCACAGTTCTGCAGCAAATCGTTCTGGTAGTGGATCTCGATGCCACAGTTGATGTCCCGGCAGTAGGCAGCATTGTCAGTCGCGTTGAAGTCCTTGGTACAGACACACGTCTTCCGCGTGTTCTTTGGCTGGTAGGTCTGCCCCTCGCGGTACGTCTGGCCATCGACCTCGCAGGTAGCCAGCTCGGCTATTGCGTCTTTGCCTGGAAAATATAGATTAATTTGGAATCAGCACTGCTATTCTGTAATATCTCACCGTGAATACTTTAGTAAAATGAGTTTATTGCCATTATTGACGCCTCACTTTTAGCTCACTTCACCTAAACTTTCTCGGTATTTTTTTTTACAGAATTGTACTTAGCAATACTGCCCTGCACCCTAATTGTGAAACGCACAATTTATCAGAATCTGAATGGGATTGAAGATTATTTCTAAACCATTGCGTCATTTGTTCGAATAAATTGTCGGCTCAGCATTGTAAATAATGCAATGAATGTTGTTTAACTATGAGTATTAAACCAATTCCTACCGATAAAAAGTTCCGCAATTACCCCTCTGGTAATCGATATAGCAGTAAGTCAAAAAAGGCGGTTTCGAGAACACGGCGCGCAAATATTTTGGTTACAATTTTAGCGTTTGTGATAAAACTATACACTCGATTTTTATGTTCTATATTGTTTTAACATCTTCACCAGGGTTATTGTAAAACATAAAACCTAGATAGGAAGTACGTGGAAATATAAAACCTAGATAGGAATAAAGCTCGTTTGACGTACATTCCAAATCCACCTTCGACTTACTGCCCTCTCGATTACCAGGGCAGAATAGACACACTGTTATCCTGCTAAAGTACCTATGTAGATTCTGTAAAAATCTCAACGAGTGAACTTGTGTGGAGTGAGTTGTCAGTGTCATCCCATCATTCTACTGTTGGTAGGGATTGACAGTACACTTAAATTCGATTTGAAGTACTACATAATGTTCAATAAAATTAGCATAAAAAATGTTGTTAAAATCTCGATTAAGTTCGAAAATGTAATAGTTAATCCTTAGCATTCGTGGGGATTACACTGAAAACTCACTTCACGCTCACTTTATCTAAGTATTCAGGATGAGTTTTTTCAGAATAAGGCAGATTTTTTTGTGTTATTTCTTAAATATTGTAAAACATTTTTAAAGGAGTAAAGTTGAGTTTCCTGTCATTCTTCTACATACGAAACTACGTTTTGAAACGGGCAACTAGAATCAATTCTATTTGAATGTAAATGTTAACGTTCAAAGGTGCCTTCTATGTACCTATTTGAAATAAATGCTTTGACTTTGTTGGAAAACGCTAATCAACTTCTACAACGTTAACCTAATTACGTATAGGAAAGCAGTAAATTCATGGTTCACGCACAATTAATTTCGAATGATAAGGTGAAATCGAAAGTAACTCATTACCTACGTTACGTACTGCTATTGTTGATCGAAGCCCTACTAAAAATAATGATAATAAACCACGAAAAGTATCGATTTCCAAATTGCAAAAATAATACACAAAGTTGAGGTCATCTCTTCACATATTGGCACATGGTCAAAGAAGTTGCAATTTCAATAACCGGGTTTATTTCGCAAACAAAAGGCAGTTCTCTCGATGCTTTTAAATAAATATTTATGCAAACAATACATATTTATATAAACAACACACGACTTTACGAGTCACGACCTAAGTCAAGGTGGTCTTCTTGGCAAACCTGCTATTATTATTAAAGTCCTTATGAAGATGAAAATTGAGAACGATTAAGTGTCACAGATGTTGCAATGATACAACAGATGATTGAAGAGTTTTTTTCGTGAAGGCATTAATCTGAAACCCGTACTAGGCCCACGTAGCCAGTCCCCTCTCACAGAGAGGAGGAATGTGTCACAGCAGTTTTTAGGGTTCCGTTGCCAAATGGCAAAAAACGGAACCCTTATAGATTCGTCATGTCTGTCTGTCTGTCCGAGTATGTCACAGCCACTTTTTTCCGAAACTATAAGAGCTATGCTATTGAAACTTGGTAAGTAGATGTATTCTGTGAACCGCATTAAGATTTTCACACAATAATAGAAAAAAAAACAATAATAATTGGGGTTCCCCATACATAGAACTGAGACTAAAAAAAAAAAAATTCATCAAACCCATACGTGTAACGTATCTATGGATAGGTCTTTTAAAATGATGTTGAGGTTTCTAATATCATTTTTTTCTAAACTGAATAGTTTGCGCGAGAGACACTTCCAAAGTGGTAAAATATGTGTCCCCCCCTGTAACTTCTAAAATAAGATAATGATAAAACTAAAAAAAATATATGATGTACATTACCATGTAAACTTCCACCGAAAATTGGTTTGAACGAGATCTAGTAAGCAGTTTTTTTTTTAATACGTCATAAATCGTAAACCACAATTTACCTTTCATTCAGTCAACTTAAATATAAAAATTAAAAAAAAAACATTTAATTTCATAAACATAAACCTTATGCATAAACCGTGAATACCTGAAGGTTTGTACGGAACCCTCTCGGTGCGCGAGTCCGACTCGCACTTGGCCGGTTTTTTAACACGTTAACTGCCATGACGCAAATCAGAAGAAGTCAAAAAATGTACTTAGTGTTATTTCACTTTAAAAAGATTATTTATGCCATAAATAAGTACATTATTTATTCCAAAGACATGGCCACCAGGCAGCAACGACGTGTTCAGATTTTGTATGTGTTGTCGGTCATATAGTCCGACAAGGCCTGAATGGAAAAAAAGTGTCGGACACATAGTCCGACCTGGCAGTTAACGTGTTAAATGCCTTCTGAACTTCATAAGAACGCTGATTATGGATTAGTATGACGCTAACATTTTGCATTTTGACAGCAGCGCTGGCCCTGTGGTAACGGCCCCATCATACGAAATGTAGGTCGTAGAATCGAACCCAGACAAACGCTTAAAAGAATGTAAATTATTTCATCACCACTGCTCTTAAAACGGTGAAGGAAAATATAGTGAGGATACCTGCATGTCCTGGAACCAAAAGTTCAAAGACATGTGACATTTTGTTGACTGGCCTGTTAGTCTAGTGGTTAGTGACCCTGACTGCTAAGACTGAAGTCGTGGGTTCGATTCCCACCCAGGACAAATGGTTGTGTGATGAGCACAATAATTCGTTCTGTGTCTGGGTGTAATTTATCTATAATATGTATGTATTTAGAAATATATAAGTACATTTATCAGTTGTCTGGTTGCCATAGTACAGGCTCTGCCTAGTTTGGGATCAGATAACAGTGTGTTGGTTGTCCTAAGATATTTTATTTATTTATCTACCAACCCGCACTGGGCCCACTCCCTGTCACGAAAAGCAAGCCTGTGTCCCAGCAGTGGGAACATTATAGGCTGATTGTGATAACATTATGCTGGCTAGTAACAATACCTGCCTCATGGGCCAGAGCATATACTAACCAAAAAACATTAAAATTGGATATATGGTTCGAGTTATAAATCCATCAATGAACAAACAGAAACATGTTGTGTTCTATAAAGTATCAAGAACGTTTTATGAGTTTAAACACATCGTGTTGTGTCTTTTTAATAAGCACCAGTGTACCTGGAAGTGGTCCATCGTCAATAAACGTTGACAATAGATCGTTGACAGTAATTCTGCCATTGCGTCGATCTTTACGACCGCTTATATGGAGGTCCCTATTGTCTGCCATAGTGTTAAAGCTATTAAAGAGTGTGTCATCTAAAAATACAACTGATTAGTAACCAATTGATTTGTTTTGACAGGACAGGTGCATAGTTAATGTTTATTGAAATCTAATTACAATTGATGAACTCATAAGTCACTGTTTTTTCTTTTGACGAGGCCATAGATTCAGTGGTAATGGTTTGGTAACTCCTTATGAGAAACAAGCGGATGTTTGTTTACGGTAGGAGATGAACAAATTAGTTAGTGGCGTAATTTTTAAAGCATTTATCCATTTCCCTTGTGAGTATTGAACTTTTAAAAGCAATCATATTTTACATAATTATGCTACTGTGCTTCATAATGTTCCCACTGCTGGACCACAGGCCTCCTCTTTTCGAGGTGGAGTGGGCAATTAGCCAGTACGTAGGCCCAGTGCGGTTTGGTAGATGTTAGCTATTGTGTTTACTGCTTAGGTATTTGTATAAGTTAGCAAATTTTATTCTATTTTATTCTGTTATAGCACCCTATCAAACAAGGCCCTTGCGCGATAAAGACTAAGTCGTCCCTTTCTTATCAACTCCTCTTTAAATTCGAGTCACATCTGCATCCATTACGAAAAGTAAATAGACGACATTTAAAACACTTACCACAAACAGTTCCAGTGCTACAACACGAGTCTACCTCATAGGTGTTGATACATTGCTGCTCCATATCGTTGTCGAAGATCTCGACACAGTCGACGGCCGCGCAACTGAATTGTGGCTCTCCGGAAAACACGCTGCAACTGCAGGCTTGCGAACACGGGTTGCTGATCAACGATTGTGGTATCGGGGATCTGTCACCGTAGGAGACGCCTCTGGAATAGACAATTATGTTGGCGATTTAAATGGGAATGCTACGTGATGAAATTTGCTAAGTCTAGACTGTATTGGCGCCCTTTATTTGAATATGGGGAAAGATAAGTCAGGTTGTCGATTGTTAGGGAAAGGGGGCGTCCATTAATTACGTGAGGCATTTTTGAGAATTTTTCGACCCCCCCTCCCCCCTTGGTGGGATATCGTAAGATTTTCCTTAACTCCCTCCCCCCTCCCCTAATCTCACGCGAGATTCTTCGAAACTTCTATTTGGGCTATAAACGTGTTGGATTATTGAGAAAAAAAAAACAAGAAAATTTTCTTAGACCAAGAATAATTTCTTAACTCAAGAATTTATTCTCTTGACTCAAGAAAATCATTTTCTTCAAAATGGTTAAAGATTTTGGCTCTTGAGTCAAATTAATTTTTTATCAGTGTACTGTTGTCTCAGATTTAGCCATATTTTATTGTAGAAATAATTTTTCACGCAATTTTACACCGTTTTCTGCGAGAAAAATAATTACGAGATATTTGCCAAGACCCGTCCTCCTCCCTAAGTGAGATTTAGAAAGATTTAGCTGGATCCCCTCCCCCCCTAGAACACCTCACGTTATTAATGGACGCCCCCAAAGCCCTGACGAAGTAAAGAAACTAAAAGTTTAAAGATCTTTTACTTAGAAGAAGTCGGAAATTTTAATTGCATACGCATAAGCATAATCTGCGTATATTGTTCCCACTGCTGGGACACAGGTCTCCTCTCTACGAAAGGGAGTCGGCCATAATCCACCACGCGGGCACAGTGCGGGTTGGAAAATGTCAAATGTCTTCGAATTATTGGTCATAGGACATGCTAGTTTCCTCACTGTTCATCACCACTGCGCTCAAAATGGTGAACGAAAACATCGTTCACCATTTTGAGCGCAGTGGTGATGAACAGTTTTTACACAAAGTTTGGCGCCTGCCTGGGTTCGAACCTGCGACCGACAACCTGTAAGTCGGGGCGTTACCACTGGGCCATCACTGAATTAGTCTTGGTCTGGCTTCAATTATTTGATGTTCGACCCATAAAACATAAACTAGATAACAGTATCCGAATACTAATTCTTAACACTTTCCTTTTTACAAACCATTTTCTACATAAAGTATCTACAATTAACAAAATGTCGTGGATACAGAAAAGAACCGTAAATTGTGAGATAACGTTGAATTTAGAGTTAAAAGCAAAAATGTGTTATTTCCGGCTCCTCGTAAATTTTATCGTAGTCATAATTTTCACACCGAGATAGTCCGGAAGATATAAAAGAAACTTAATATTTTTATCCTAATTATCAACCGCTTTTTTACTGGGTACTGTATCTACTGAACGCTTGGAAGAAAATAAGATCGTCTCCGAGGTGTAGAGACCATCTAACAGGAGGTGCTTGGGTACATCCGTAGATTGTTTCAACGCAAAACAAAGGTCCAGATCTATGTAAGTAGTAAAGTTCTGGATGTATTGGAAATAGAAGGCAGAGCTCACTGATAATAATTGAGTGCCTTGAGGACACTGATAAAAGAAAATACGGAGACAAATCACCATCTGCTACCTTTTCACAATTATGTTGAGGTTGGCTTCTACTCTAACCGGAAGCAGCTGAATACCAATATTTTACATGGAGCAACTGCCTGTAATTAAATGAAAACGTGAACAAACTGATTGTCAGACCTTTGCACTTTTGACAACCCATAACGACTGGCACAGCCAAGACCAACGGCATTTCGTGCTTTCCGAGGCACAGAGGGGTTTGGTATGTAAAGGTGGTCACCCATCCTCGGACCAACTGCGGCAAGCGAACTGTAACCTGATCGATCAAATCATGCGGCTATTATGACTTAGCCATAGAAATCCCCGAATACATTTAACATTAAATAAAGCTTACCCGAAAAGCACTCGTAAGTTCAAATAATAAAGTTCTTTAATTATCAAACTCATAAAGTTGTTCGATCGGTTTAACACAGTTAATTAAAAGTTACGGCGTGTAATCAATACACAACTTTATTTATTGAGAAACTTGACGAAATTTATAAATCGTGAGATTTTTATGGGTATTTTAATTGGCTCATCAAGCGAGCGAGTGTCTGACATAACCCTTTGCATCTTACTGGGCGAATAGTGTCTAGGTTAATTGAATGAAATTAAGTACCAGAACAGGTAATTCTTTAAAGATTGACCAGATTTCATTTTGAAGAATAAACCAACTTATCTAACAAAGAAACTACTACAAACATAGTTAGAGTCATGACAACGGTTGTGGCTTTGAATTTGAATTGCATTCTATGCACGGAGATATTATGTTGTGATTAGTATAGATTTTAGCATCTAGTGCCTAAGTATTCTTTTTTGGCACCCTAAACGTAAGTAAATTGCTTTTAATTTTTGCATACTGAAAATTAATTCATGTTTTCATGCGGTTTTGTAACAAAAGATCACAAAGAGGCCTAACAAGCGAAACATAATCATCCCACCATAAATTGATTTATATCCTAAGAATGATTTCATCATCATCATTTCTTTCGTAATAGCAAACATAGGCCTCCCGTAATTAAGATAGGGGACGCTCGGCAGGCGGGTTGACGATCGCAGTGTGGTGGTAAAATGCATAGAGAACGCTGGTGCCCATTCTCCAGTAATTCCCTTAGTCGCCTGTTACGAAACCTACGGAAAGAAATGCAACCAAAAACACTTAATTGTATTATGATTGATTGACTTGATTTTATTATTATTAACTTATTTAATTTCATTGTTAACTCACCACTTTGATTACCCAGTAAATCAATTAGGCAAATCATGTCAGCGCTGTGTACTCCTTCAAGTGATAATGTTCACTGTAGCTCTATACAGAATAATACTAAGCTCTCTATTAATTATTAATCTAGTAGGTATTGAAATGCCATAATAAACAAATATCAACAATTCGGCATATCTAAACTGTCATCAGATCAAGCGCAAGGTCGCGGTATTTCCCTGCGCTGGCGACGACGGCCGCGAGAGACGTCACCGCCTTTTTGTTCATTTAAACTGCTGGGTGCTTCTGGGTAATCCACGAGGTCAGAATTCGGCTGGGTGCTTATTTACTCTTTTATTATGTATACTTAGTGGTATTTTTGGACTTTTTTGACGTCTTAAGGCTATTTGGTCTGATGAGTCAGGCCAAACGTAACGCGTCGACGTGAGCAAGGACTCCGTAAAATAAATTATTTGTCAGTCTTAGGAGACAATCTGCAGTCAGTTTAGTCTTTGTCAGTCTTGTTTCTGAAACTTATTTTAGGAACAGGGTCTTCTCACGACGTTTTAAATTTGTAATCCACACACGAGTAAATTACTAATGGGTAATGGCTGATCTTTGTGTTATGCTCGTGAACGGTTGCTGCTTGTGTTGACTGGTCGTCTTGCTGACCATGTTTTTTAAAAAGTGCTGACTCTCAGTCTAGTTTAGATAATTGACTATTGTTACTACTAATTCATGACTCAGGTCTAAAAAAGACTTGACAAATTAAAGTAAACCAGGCTTTCTTTTATAGCCCTCTTATTGTTATCTCAATCAAATCTCGTTCTCTACTCACTTATAGTAACACATAGTGGGATCAGGATGTAGATCAGGGCAGGTGAAGGCTTCGGGACACAACCCTCCATCATCCCGAGCCACCGGAGTGCAGCCCAGCTCGGTGTAGAAGCTGGCCATGTCGCACTCGCCCGCCATGTCCGTGGACACCGCGCCCAGCACTGGAAACAAAGAAGTCATCGTTATTAGTCATATTTTATTTTATTAAAATCTACAACTAGTATATTAATCGTGTTTGTAAAAGGTTTCCGCTGATAAACAATAAAATAAAAAACCAAAAAAGGTCGGCACAAATCCGGCCCAATAATTAGTACAAATATGACCTATGTTTTGAATGATCAACAATTACTCTAGCATTTAAAACCTGGTAGTCATTAGCGGTAAATCTTACATGTTGTTGTCGGTCAGAAATATTGATCTTATTACCTACATGCATCGAGTGAAAAGACGTTGTTACGTCAAAAAATTCAACATGATCCATTAAACCGACAAATGAATCTTAAACAACACAGTTCGGTGAAGTAGATTTCTCCAAACAAAGTGCTTAAGCCGCGAAACACTGGTACTTATTGAATGAATATCACCGTAAAGAATCCTCACTGAAATATTTACCATCTTCGTACTATCCTCCGCCTGCCATTCTGCCAATTTATTAGACCTAGCATACTCTATAAGAAACAAAAGAAAAAACAGAAAAAAATGTGCTGCACCAATTAAAGGCACATTCTTCATTACTTATCTCACTTATCTCAGAACTCACTCTCTTTTCGAGCCATTTCACAGAATCTACGCATCGTTTTTATGCCCTTCCCCTACTTTACTTATAGCCACCACTGCAAAGTGTTACTGTAAAAAAACAAGAATCTAAATGATTTAGATACCCAATCAAAGCAGAAATGGCATATATCAAAATCAGATCGTGAGGCTGACAACAATAATTATGGAATTCCATCACAAACTTCACGAACATTGTAATTATTTTAATGAAATTAATTAAGTCATAATTATGTTTGAAGAAACTGAAAATATGCAAAGTAACTTTTAAGTGATTTATAACTGAAAGTAATTTACTTGGTTCGCAACCCATTTCTTGGTAATATAATATAACGCATCGATTTGACGCTGTTAAGGCGCGGACTGACTACGATTTTAAATGCTACAACTACATGCTACAGCTCCAACAAATAAGGTTGAAAATTGAATAAATATTTGGATTGACGATGTGACTAAGCTGCGAATTGGCATTTATTTTACGGGTTTTATTTAGATTATTCGGACTACACACATTAAATTAAATAATTGTCCGGTTAAAGTTTTAAAGTAATGTTTATTCTATTGAACTCTTTAAAAAAAAATGTTGTTATCGCTGAAAATACAGAGATGTTCGACGTCAAAGTTTTTTTTGTGAAACAATTTTTATTGGGAATATCAAACAATTTTTCACTATTCTATTCGGTTAGAATTTTTCTGTAAACCCTTCTCTGTCCACTGTATTTTTTGTGTCGTATATTTTCATTGCGTTACGTCATACTCGATTGTCAAAGACACCAGTGTTTTGTGAATATTGAGGTAACACCGCGCCTTAATAATTATTCGGGAGAGGTACACACTTAGGGCTATTTCCACCAAAATAACTAGTCCATTGGTGAAATTCGGCCTTCGTAACAACTTCTTGCTCAGCAAAAGGAAGGTGTGTAAAGGCAGCAAGTCAATGAAGATCCATAGATCGATAACAGATGATTTTTCTTGCAAAAATCTCACCGTAAATAAGGTGAAGTGAGATTGACGTACACTGTCATTATGTACCTTGTTTGTAAGACAGCCCATTTCGGTCCTTACGTCTCACTGTATGATTTTCACAGGATAAATCGGATGATCTTCAATCAAAACGCAATAATTGATGTGACATTAACATGTTTTTAGCAGCGGTTGCCCACGTTATTTCTGTGTTGAGCACAAACGAATCGAATTTGCGTGAAATTGACATGAATTAATCAAATCAAACGTGTTCACCGTACATTATGTAACAGGGTATAGTGATTCTCTGGTCACCATAATCAGTGGACTAAGGCTAAAAGGGGCCTGCAAATATTTAAATCTAAATTACTTTTGCCCTAAATTAGAAACTTACCTGTGTATTTTTGAACCAAAATTCATTTATTTCATTTGAACCATTTTGCAGGCACTTTTGAGTTGTCAATAAGTCGGTCATTAGTCAGAAAGTTGAAGTTAACCATCCCCAAATGCAGATCTCTATGGCGAAGAACGGGCAAGAAAGTCCAAGGACACTCTTTTATATTAAGATCAGATAAAATCCTGGGTAAATTACTATAGTTGCTTCTAAATGTGAGAACAATGTCAAAAAAATAAACAGTTCCAAATATAAGATTAAAATGAGCCTTGGAATATAAGAGAAGATTATCGAATGAATAGAAACTAGCTATTCGGTATAGAAAATAAACACGAGATAAATGTGATAATTAAACAGACTACATTTGTTATAGATCAATTACATATGTATATCAACAAAGCTGATAATAATTTGCCTGGGTACTGTATAGAGAGTTTGTTGTGGAAAAGCTGGGTAGGATACCCTCAGGCTAGATGGATCGACAATTTCACAGGGTTGCTGCCTTCACCAGGGTTGCCAGGGTTCACCTGCCGGCGTAGCATGACCAATTCTATATCTATTTTACCAAGAACAAAAAAAGTTCCTTATGTACCTATTTTAATTCTGTAAAAATGTTTCTATCTCATCAATAGTAAAGAGAAATAGTCATCATACTTGACATCGTACTCTTGTCGACTGAAGAATAGAAACATCTCTTTTCTTCAGTTTTACACAATTTTTCTACGAACAATCTATCATTTTGTCTTCTCTTCCGTCGACAAATTCCGTTTCTATGGCGGTCATGCTACGCGTGCTGGAATCAAATAGATACGAAAAGCCTCATAACGAGATAGGGGACCTCGATTTGAGAATACTGTGACCAGCACTTCATAGGATATAGGCATATAATAATACTAGAAAGTTATCCAACGGATTCTTTATATACTGCCATCAAGTTGTGCCAAAAAAAAAACGGCCAAGTGCGAGTCGGACTCGCGCACCGAGGGTTCCGTACAAACCTGTAGGTATAAAGTTTAATTTTTTTTTAAATATTTTTATTATATGATGTAACTAAAAATTTACTGTTTTCGCAATTTTTCCTTTATCTGTGCTATAAGACGTTGCTTCGTACCAAATTTCAACATTCTAGATCTACTGGAAGTACCCTTTAGGTTTTGATTCCTTGCGAGTTACGAAAATTTGCGGAAAGGAGAAGGGGACTTCTGGGCCCAGCAGTTAACTAGTTGAAATATATATTTAAAAAACCGTTATATTTTTTCCGTTTCTACCTAGAAAGCGAGAAAACTTAAATTAAGTTAATGAAACTAAATACTCGATTAAATATCGTTTGAATTACTACAAATCGATTATGAATAAATTGGTAAAATCTGAGAATATGTATGAAAATTGAGTGACAAGTGCATGTCAAGCTTTCGTGTAATCGATTGAATCGATTCACAGTGATTTTTTTTCTTCCGGCAACACTTATGCCTGACATCCGTCAGTCACTGACTGACAGATGCACTCGTTCGTTTTCTTTCGTTCTGAATGCGCACATATTTTCCTTGTTTTATTGTTTAACCCCACGACCTCGACTTTTCATATTATAACTGACTATTTGACGGATCTTGCTACTCTAAATTACCTGGCTCTCTATTTTGGACAACTGTTTACGCCTATCGATTGGATATTGTCGACATGTATCGCTGTGTAAACCTCACTTTTACTAGAATTCATATAACTTAACTGAAAATTTGGTGAAATTTGGCTATCCAGGTAGGATAGCCAAATTTCACCAAATTTTCAGTGACGCCTTGTTATTTTATCCTCTTACAAATAAGGCTAGTTTGATTCAGTTAACACCTGGGCCCAGGAATCTATGGAGTCATTCCCTTCTCCTTTGCGGCATAAACGGCTATATCTTTTGAATGCGTTAGAAGTTTGATTTTTTCACAGCTCCAAGAGACAGTAGACTTGAGTATTTGATATAAATTTCAGCTTGATACCTCCACGCGTTCCTGAGAAAAAGGGTCTTGACAGACGGACGGACGGACGGACGGACAACAAAGTGATCCTATAAGGGTTCCGCTTTTTCCTTTTGAGGTGCGGAACCCTAAAAACGATTGACCTCGTCTTAAGGGGTTTCCTGGAGAGTAAATACTTATTCAGGATCTAAGGGGTCATCATCAGATAGGATATAAAGGGATGATTGTACCTATATCGCTACCTATGTCTCTAACAGCTGAGATACATAATGTTGAAGTTCCCCAACCACATGCATTTGTTCTCATTGTGGTTACAATATAGGTTTGTGGTTGGATTAAATAAATTGATGGCAGGTTCTCAAGTGCCTCGAAGTAATCTTCACAGTTGACATCTTTAGAATGAATATTTGGCGTTAAAATTCATGGCTATAAAGAATTTAAGTTATTGTTTACGGTTTAAGTATTTTATTAGAGAAGTAATTTTGCCTAGCACCTGTATATCACTAAAAGTTAAAACGAAACTAACAAGTTTAAATTAGTTATTTTGAATTTGCCCCAGGAAGCTTCGTATGAAGACCTAGGGGGAAAGGACTCAAGCGTTTGAAGGCTTTTGCAAAAAGGTACGTCAAAGGTAAGGAAGTTAACCTACTAATTTATAAGAAAGAAAAATAAAAACAAAACTTACTGAGCATCACAAAACCGATGACAGCCTTCATAGTTGATTAGTTTTTCGGAATAAAAACAATCAGTTAAAAACTACACTTTTTGTTTACACTGTTTACCGAAACAAATTCGTTGGTAATCAAAATACACGCGCGGCTTAGACGGTGGCTGATTACGGAATGAGCCACACTGCCGCAGAATGTCAATCGGGCCTGCGTGTGCGCATATCGGTTGTCCCACTATTATGATTCATCGCAACTATCATCCATGTGATTATAGATATACGAGGTTACCTTCTAAATCATTTGTATCTGCATTTTAACTGGAAGTTATGTTTATAAAATATTTTTTATTGATTGTAGCGTCTAGCCTAAGAGCTTTCTTACAGCCTTTCCGGAACTACGAATCTTCTAGATTCTCTTTAAAAACTCTAAAATTAGTTCATCTTCCGTTTTCAGGTGCGAGAGATCCTCGTAAAAGCAATAGCATTATAAGTTTTACATATTGTTCCATCGGTAGCAATGACCTCGCTTATATCTTGACCAATATATTTAGTTTTTTTTAATCAAGAGTTTTCAAGTGTGTCATTTGATGCCCCCAGTAATCGGTGGTCGGTGATATCAATGATATGATCTAATGTGCATTATTGGTCATATTGTACATCGTTATACAGTGTTTACATAAGTTATTTTATTTTAGGTAGATCTATATAATTTTGATAGGTTTTTTGTGTTAAAACCTTCATTTGTACACCAGCCGCGGGGTATTAGCGTAACACACACAGTACCAATAGCATTTTGATAGTTCAATAAAATTCATTGTGTTATATTTAAGCTATTAAGTGGACAATTTTTTAAATATAATATAAAGCATTGCATTTGTAATATCCTTAAAAATGAATCAAATGGTGACTGTGCACGACAGAGCACGTTAAGACGTGTGTAACACTCTTTGTATTACACACGTCTTAACGTGCTCTGCGAGGCACTGAAGGCATGTAAAGACTCGCTGTATGGTCAGTATGGTCCCCCATCCACGGATCAACCGTGGCAAGCGTTGCTTAACATAATTGATCGACCCGTGTGGTTATTATTACTTTGACACAAGCCTCTCTGCTGCTGGATAATAGCTGTCTATTATGTTGGAAATATTTCTGACGGCTGACTTGATGGAAAGTGTGCAACAGTAATTATTTTAAAGTATAATTATTAACAAGTGCTCACGCGCATCAAAAGCCATTACATTACCAATACCAAAAAATTGTATTTTCAAGGTTTCTTCGGATATTATACTTCTCTTCTATTTGGCAATACATAAAGACATTGTATGGACACAATCTCTAATATTGAAGTGAATCGGTCGTGATAACAAAGATAGCTTTATCAATACTCTACTTGTAAATATGGGTCGAACTCATACATACGAGTATACCAAATTATTCTGAATGCCCTTACAGTTTACCTACTTACATATTATTTATTAAGGGAAATGATAAATGAAATTTAACTTTAATATCAATGTCTGTCGATATAAAAATAAAGTAGAATTGGAATGTATTTGACCCATTATGCAAGGGTAAAAGATCAAGAGATTAAAACAAAATAAAGAACATTTTAATTTGTTAAGAAAAAATTACGATTTACGGAAACGTCTCCGAGAGCCTATTTATCCACTTTCCCTTAAAAATATATCTACGTAGAAAGTGCTTATTCTTATAACTCATTAGAAATAAAGATTTTTTTTTAAATGTCTTTATTACCAAGTTTAGATTTTAAACACACAAAGCTCTACGAATATAAAACACGATGTAACTTATGTAGTAAATGGTGTACCTTTTTTATACTCGATTCCAATGGAAGCACTAAATGAACTACTTTTACTAACAAAAATTAATAAAAAACCACAATTTTGCTTGCAGTTGGTCTTGACTTGTTTGACGTGGGGAAGTTGTTTTCATAAAGTCTATGTAATACATGAATATCGTTTATTTATTTATTTATTTATATTTTATAATGTTACAGTATAAATAGGTAATGTTAGTGTTATTTCACATGAGGACAAGGACCTCGTATTCGGCGGAGCTCCTCTCTTCACCATCGAAGGGGTAGTAGCAGGTTCCGTGACTAGGCTGGATCTGGAATTGAGAATTTAATATCATCACTTGATGTCTTTTGATATGGATAATCATGGACGAGCCTTGAGCAGACGAGTCCTGGAGTGGAGACCGCGTATCGGCAAGCGCAGTGTGGGCCGCCCCCCAGCTAGATGGACTGACGACCTCAGAAAGGTGGCTGGGGCAGACTGGATGCGGAAGGCGGAGGACAGGGTGTTGTGGGCGTAGCATGGGAGAGACCTATGTCCAGCAGTGGACTGCGATAGGCTTAGTTGATTGAATCATGGACAAAAATTATTGGGTCGCTTAACGTCTTTCCTCCGGCAATGCTTCAAGAATACCAGTAAGTATTTATTACACGTTAGTGTGTCAAGTGAAGTTGCTTATCGCACAGAAAATATTATCGCCTGAAGGGGAATAAATATTATAGGAAACAATTGATATAAATTTAGACCAAAATCTTGTGTTAATTATTAGTTAAATTGCACAGTACCCACAAACTGTTTATTTAAATAAAGCCTGGCAAAAAAAGTGTCCTTTGTGCCTTCATCATTTCCTCGTAGTTTCAGTTGGAAAGAAGAAGTGGCGCAAGAAACTCTTCAGCAACAAGTCTATTTTTATTTGATGTACAGGGTCAAATGAAATTAGTTGGTATATCGATATTGAATACGAATGTAAAGAAAAAAAAAACAATGGTCGAAGGTCAATGCCCGTAATCGATAAGGTGGTGGTTTAATTTATCGTGGAATATAGATTTTTTTTAAATACTGTAACGTTTCAATCGTTTGTTTTTCAAAATATTGTAACGTTTCAATCGTTTGTTTTTTAAATTTTTGAATGCCAAAGTTGGAATGCCATTAGTTTTAGATAGCGATACCTAACACTTGGGCAAAGTATTAGCATCTAATTTAATTTGACCCTGTAGAAACTTGTTAATTTACTTAAACAAGAATATTAATAGGTAACTATTGTTACTATTTCTCCGTACCTTGCCGGGTGTGGTGCATCCGTCGTGTGTGACTCTTCCGTAGTACAGCTTCTCTCCATCAGCGGTGACTCCAGCAGCCACAGCGCCAGGGGGAACTGCGCCTTCTGTCGAGAACTGCCATGAGAACATGGCGGGGACCAGGACCTGGAACCACGGTTATAGTCAGTTAGTTTACTTAGAATATTTCAAAATCATAACCTATTTTTGAATAGTCAAATTGTCAGGAATACTCAATTTAAATACGGTCTTAGATAAAACGGTGATTGATGACGGTTGACAGTAAAGTTACTAAATAATCAGGATACAAAATAGAAATAGAAAATATTTTTTATATAACACGGACAAAGAATAACAACAGACTGAAGAATAATGATGTGCAAAAAGGGGCCACTACCGCTATTTAAGTGATTTTCCGGCTACTAATCCAAGTGCATGAAAACGTTAAAAACATTTAGTTTTTCTTCTTAAGAAAAACTGTTCAATTAAAAATAATTCCGATAATAACCTCGAATTGGTCCTTGACGATCTCCTCGCCACCCCAGCAGACGTAGCAGGCGTTCTTGTTGGGGATGACCTTGGCAGGAAGGATGTCGCCTTCATGGGGAGCCCTGCCGGCGTAGATCTCGTCTCCGTCGACATCGGTGCCCACGCGAAGCGCGCCGGGAGGAATCGAGCGCTGGCTCAAGCATGCCGGGACCCAACGGTATGTGCCTGGAGTAAGACGAAAAGTCGTTAGTTATTTGGTTTTAATAAATCTTTTAGGTATGATAGTAATTATTTTACGACATAAAGTGTTTCTAATTGCTGTAAAAAATATCCCAATAACTCTAACAAAGGTGCCCGATTAAGATAAGTTGAAAATGAACCTTGATTGCAAAATTGTTTAGATGAAAAACCACACGCTAAGTGCAAACAAACAAGTCAAAGATATGTTATATTCCGGCAGTAAAATGTTGACTAAATATGAGACTTCACATTGGGAGTGAAACCCAAAGTGCAAAGATTCCCAACAATTAACAAAAAAATAATAAGCAAGTCGGGTGGTACACTAGTAGTTCTTGTACACCTCTTGAAAGAAACGATAACAAAGATGATAGTCTCATGAGAAAATGGTAATGGAAAATAAAATGGTAACAGCGAAGACAAAAGTGTTAACCCAAATTATGCGACAGAAATTCAATAAACCCAAAAAGAAGAATACGGCGATGATGGTGAATGACTTTCTACAAAATATTAACAACACAGAAGCTACGGCCAAAACTCTATATGGATGAAGACTTCTAATTCCAAACACGAACAAACTAATTATACAATGACATGGTGAGACGTAAGTCTGGATTGGACAGTCACCATAAAGAGGATTGGCCCAAACATGGCGTACGATACAGTCAAGCTTTTACTCAGAGTTAACACCTTCAGGAAATTCCTACGTTCATATGTGCGTATAAGTAACTTATAAGGAAAAAAAATCAGAAATTTTCAAGTAAATCTTATCGATACAGTGGTAATAATATTTTACAGTGTTCGTTTCCACCGATTCATTGCGAAATTATTTTTATCACGCATTTTATCGGTAAGACTAACATGTCCCGGATTAGATTAATGATTATATTGATGCGATGGTGTTTTCGTGTAAGAATTGTATGTAAGTATTGATAAAAAATTATGTCTAGGTTAATACTGTAATTATAAGTGTATATGCGAAAATGTGTTGCAATGCGGTATAAACATTTAAAATACAATGTAAAATGAAGTTTCCTTGAATATGACTTTTCTAGATTCCTAACTATATGAGAAAGAAGGTGCTATCTCCGGGAACCCAATCCAGACTTACTCCACGGCAACTCGACAGTTTCTCCGGGCAATTCCGGCTCTGCATTATCGACCACAGTGACTTCGCCGCCATCAGGAGGAGGAGGCACCTGTCCTCCCGGATAGGGGTAGAAGTACGCAGGGTGCATCGGGTAGTAAACTACACCGGGAGGACCAGGGTACATGTGTCCGGGGGGTCCGGGGTGACCGGGGGGAGGGGGAGGGTAATGTGGAGGTGGTGCGCCCCAACCATAGTACGGCCGATCTGTACAATGATGCTTTAGTACATTTTCAAATAAAAAAAACTATAGTTTACAAAGGCATACTTATATTAGTCAATAACATTAATGCTACTATTCGTCACGTCTACACTAGCTGCCATTGAAATGAGGATTTAATGAACTACTTAAATATTGGAGTTAATAAAATTTCCGTTATCTAATTATATAGCAAAATATTGATTGTTTTGGCCATTCTGTAGTAATTGGTACAAAACAATTTATTGATTCAAGAAATATGTATTAGCGTATCATTAATTCGGCTAAACCAGTAGTCACGGTGATAATTACGTGGCCAATAAAAGTGCTATTGATTCGGAACGCATCGTTGGTTCTATTGTAGTATTGCATTGCTTTGATAAACCAAGTACCTCAGGGAGTATAATCAAGTGCCTAGTCAATAAGAAGCATCTAACGACGAGCCCTAATCACCAATCTTATAGATAACAGACTATATTAAGATACGATGATAGTTAGTTTTGTTAGTACTTTAATTTTTAGTGCAATTTTTCCGAAATTTCGGGTTTTTGAACTGGTTTCAAATATTTCTTATTTAAACGCTTAAAGGTGAAAAATATTATATGTATTTTCCACTTATTCACAAGTATTATGTTCTAGTTACAATTTATCATGCGCAGTTGTGGAATCCCTTTTGAAATGCTTGCACCCATATCTATGTCTCAACAACAAAGTCAACTGCATCATCATCACCCTATTGTTTACTATACTGAGAATATATGTTTACTAGCTTAAACTTCGTTCCATCTACTGTAGGTAGGTACTTCATCATATTGTGCCAGCTATATGTCTATATGTCACTTTATTGTTTATCAAAAAGTACCTTGGTCTCATAGATTAGATACAGGTATTGAATAAGTATTCGATATTTCCTGTCCACACATAATTTATCTACTTATGAAGTAATCGCGATTTATTAATCACTTTAGTTAGTATTTGATATATGACATACCCTTTTAGATAACTAAAGATTGAGGTTTTTCCTTAATGCATATTTTTAATTCAAAAAAAGTGGGGCCAATTATCATTCCTTGGGGTATTAATATTGACATTAGTCGATACGTTTGTTCAAGGCTTATGTGATTAGATTAGGGCTTAAAACATTTTGTTAATCGATATTTATTAGTGTCTCGGTGTAGTCCTATACGAAATGCAATTCTGCTACGACAACTAATTACGGTAAATGCTCAGATAGGGGCCTCACTGGCCTTTTACAGGTCATCAATTTCAACATTATGACGGGCTGCTTCCAGTAGATAAATCTATGTCTTTTAAATGATATTTTCATAGAAATAATGACTAATAAGTAAAAATAAGTGTGTCAATAATCGTCTTAGTCTACGTCGCAGTCTTTAGCTGCATTGTTTCAGCTGAAAACAAATGAGGCACTGCGCGTGAAGTATTTACATGACAATGAGCACAGCGCCGGCGCAGACCAAATAATATCATCTAGATCCTTCTGTTTAAATAATTAATATGTATGCGATGTGACATTGCTTGGGTATTTCATATAGTTATTGTTAAAAAAAAAATATATAAATTTTCTCCAGTATTTTTACGATGAATGGTTTTAAATGATAGAGTTATGAATGGTTACTGTTTAAAAAATCTGTACAACTATACACTAATTGAGTAAAAGCAAATTGTTAAGCTACATGCCTAGTTAATTGATGACACAAATTAATCTTTTTAAATTGTATTCTACAGTTACAAAAAAGAATTTAATTTGTAACTCATTTCTTCATTATCTTAAAACATGTTTAAGACAAACTGAACGTTTAACAAAATTACAAATGCTGACAACTCATCACATTACGAAAAACAACAAAAAATATGTTACTTAAAATTAAGGAAAATGTACAATTATTTGAGAACAGTACATTCTAGCAAGTATTGTTATCACATATCTTATCTCACGTTATCTTGTAAACTCACCTGCCATGTTTTCAGTGCTCTCGTTCGCTAGTGACTGCCTTGCCTCCGCAACTTGCTGGTATTTTATTACAAATGTGACTCATTAGGGCAACGACGCGTTGATAAGGTAGTGGTCCTTCATGTGGTCTGATAACTACGTCGATCAATTAGCAAAAGAAAGTATGATTGCCTTGTTGGGCAGTGTTTCTTTTTTGCAATAGTTTTTCCTGCTGTTGCTTCTTCATTAACAGGGAAGAAGTATTAGCATTGATTACCACCGCTGCTGCGGTATGTTGGCTAGTTTAGACAAATTTTACAATAACCTCTGATGTTTTTGACCTGGCATTTGCACAGATGGGTATATATTTTATGAGTAACTAATCGCGATGATCAATCGGCCGTACTCTGAATATTGTTTTACATTTCTCTTCTTTTAGTTTTCTTAAACAACAACCAGCTCATTTCATTTCGTTTTAGAATTTATTTTTATTTATTTATTTATTTTGGCCAACCAACATCTGTATATACTCATACAATATAAAAATGTTTTTCTATTAACTAAGGTTAGTATTACAGTTTATTATAGGTTAGCACCGCATGCCCCATAAAAGTAAGAACTATGATACAAATTTACACGATGCTAAAAAATTAAGTTATATTTAAGAGACAGATATAAATCAAGAGAAAATAATACAAAATTAAGATTAAAACACAAAACATGAAATAAAACTACACATTGCTAACTGTTGCTCTGTGGAATTTGCCAAACGAGTCAAAATGCACATCAACTAGGTCGCTGTAGCTATAGAGCCTGCGCCCAGTACTGTTCTATGGGAAGGTGGGTACAAGGGAGTAATAGGAGCACGAGGAAGTCTAGCAGGAGTCCGAAACCAAAATTTTGCTAGTAATTGGGGACAATCTATTTTAGACCGCAGTATTTTGAACAAAAAAATGGAATCAGAAATTTTTCTACGTTTCTCAAGTGAAACCACCCTGAAATACGAGAGTCTAGCCTCATATGACCGCTTTCTTTTAGCGATTCCGCTGGCATAAGCGAGATGCCATAGAAATCTCTTTTGGATTCGCTCTAATCTTAAACTGTGCGTAGCATAATGAGGTCTCCAGATTGTGCTGCAGTATTCCAAGATATTTCTAACAATTAGAATGTTAGATCCATCTCTTGAATCTGTCTGGTTGAGATGATGGTTTAATATTCTAACTTACCTTTATTATCATGAGAACTTAGGTATCTAAATAGGTATTTAAATGTTAATTTATGAATTAGTGATTTTAGCCCACTTATATACCTATCTAAGTGAAGTGTGACTCGTCCTTCTAAGATACGCTGATGCATAGTAGATAATAGGTAACATTCAAAAAGATAATACACACAATAAAATCATCAATAGTTTTAATTGGTACAAGATTTTAGCGCTTGCATCACTATTTTAGCTATGCCTATAAATTCTTGCAGTGCATACTCAGAGTTGGATCTCCTGAAGTCCTCCATGGCAGCGAATGCCATAACGAGGTCGTGAAGGAGACGGTGGACTATCTCAACCATAACTTTATGAGTAGTCCTCTGAGCAGTCTCCGCGACGATCAAGGCGGCTGAGACCTGCAAGTTGTCATGAAAATGTAAACCTACCTATGAGACAGAAATACCATCACACAGAAATCATTTGACCAGCCCTTTCCCAAATATATTGGGGTCAGCTTTCAACTCTGACAGGATCTACTTGAATAACAGTATTTTGCATAGAGAGACTGCCTATCTGACCTCCACAACCCAGTTACTGGGTAGTACAATACCCGTCGATAAGACTGACTTTCGAGCTTCTGAGTACCCGTAACGACCGCCAAAATTACTTCGTCCTGCGTGATCTTGATATGTAAAGGTGGTCACCCATCCACAAACCAACCGTGGCAAGCGTAGCTTAACCTGATCGATCGACCACTCGGCTGTTGCTATTTAGTTACAAGCTTCTCATCTCCTCAGCTCCATCACACAGAAAGTTATAAGTTATATTGTAAGCAAAATTTACCTTAAGTTTCCAAGATTCAATGACTTCCCCCATAACTGAACCCTTGTGCTTCACTCCTATGTTTTCTAGATTATGACGTAACATTACTAAGTGGTGTCCCCGACAAACTTCTGCAAAAGACACGATACTAATGAGTTATACTGAAGTCTACAACACTTCAAAGCTATCCATTGCTCCTTTCTTACCTTTTGAACAATTCTTTTCGTCTTCTTCTTTTGGACAATTATTTATTCCGTTACAAATATAATCGATAGGTACAGTAAGGTTTGTAACATCATTACAAGTAAATGTGGTTAGCCAGGGTTCCGCTAAACAAGCCTGAATACAATGCTTAGTACACCTGCGAAGAGCACAAAGCCCACCTCTGCAATAACACCCTTTCGGGGATATTAAATTTTCGTTGCCCGTGTGAGAACTTTTAAGGGCTGTAACTAATTTTTCGTTAATTGTTAGTAGGATGAGATAGTGATCATCTAATTCGTCTAAATTCACCGTTTCCAACAAATCATCATAAATTGTAACGAGTAGGTTAAAAGCCTCATCTCTAAGAGACTTTATCGTGTGACTGTCAGTATTTGTTCTAATGGTTTGCTTCTGTAGCTGGCGAACTAAACCGTGCAATGCAAGCAACTTATTATGGCTTTTAATGAATTCGTTTGATTTAGATTTAGTTGCCAGTAAATCTAGTAAATTGCTGTACGATTTTGCTGCTTCAAATTTAGAGGTAGTAACATCTAAAACAATTAATGATTAATTTGTATTATTTTGTGGATTCGTTAATTCGTCAAATAATTAATAAACTAGGTATATACATACTTTGAATACCAATCACACAAAAGTTCTCATCAGTTTCATCAAAACAGTCCAGTTTCCCGTCACAGACAACATTCAGAGAGACAGCGGTAGCACCGTTGAGGGCCTGACACCCCCAGTGGTTTAAACTGTATCTCTGCCAGCATACACGTTTACAGGCGGCCGGACATGTCTGCGGCTCTCCGCAAAATTGTCCTGCACAAACACATGATTTCGGAGACCAACCGGTTTCTTTCGGTGCTTCATCTATTTCATATAATTTATCCACCTCAATATCGTTAAATTTGCGAAAATCGTTGTTGCCTTGATGAGCTGGATTCGAAATACGTGCACAAAGAGCACCGTCAAGGGCGTACGATAGCGTACTTAATATCTTATTTACATCATTTACGGTCGCTATTACAAAGTTCTCATCCAGGACTTCATTTTTGCTTTCTGCTCCTTTTAGTGGTGTAACATGCTTCTCCAAAAAATTCATTTGAGTCTGTAATACATCTCGTAACACTTGGTTTTGTGACATCAGAAGGTTCTCTTCAGGTATTGCGAAACATTTACGGTTTAATGATGCTTCAACTTCTGACATAACTCTCGAGGCTGTACGCACCTGTTCCATTGCTGTAATTTTAGTAAAAAAAAACCTTGCTATAGTTAAGTAGTTTTAGCATGTTAGTGTTGATGAAAGACAAAGACGGATATAAATCCAAACTTGGAAAACGGTGGGTTATCCAATATTTCAATTGGGTTCGATACTATTGAAAACGTTGTAACGTTGAAACTTGTTACTAGAGAATGGGCAGCAGCGGTCTTAATAGGTTTTATCACCATACTGCGATCGCCAACCTGCCTGTGAAGCGTTGCGACTATGGAAAGCCCCCCCTTTGGCCTAGGCCTATGTCCAGCGGTAGACGTCTTTCGGCTGAAATTATGAGTCAATATTGAGGTAAGAAGAATGAAACGAAATTCGAAATGCCGTTGGTACAGTGACACTTTACAGGGCCTGGCCACATGTCATTTGCAGTTACCATATGCCAGTGTTATTAGTCGTGTAGGGCTCCAATAATCTACATTAATTACATCGTATTTATTTAGCTTCATAGTTCTTAGCACGTTTTTACCTTGAGCAGCACAGTTTTTTTCATCAACGCCGTTCAAGCAGTCAGAGACATTGTTGCAAAGACTTTCAACAGGTATCTTTTTTCCCTTGTCACACGGTATTTGATTAATTTTTTGTATACTGAGACATGTGTCTTCCACAATTTCATCACAGCGTGAATCGACAGAAGTGCCATTCAATGATTGTGAAATAAGTTCCCTGTATTTATTAATTTCTTCAAGATCCATTACGACCTTCGTTTTCTTTAAAATGTCTTCTTCCATTTTCGTTAGATTTTCCGGCTTGTGATCCTCTACTATGACGATTTCATCTGTAAGTGGTTTTGGTTGTACCTGGCTATTCATACGTCTTCCAACAGCTTCACTCTCTAATATTTTACGCATGGATTCTTCGACTCCTTGTGCTATGAGACTGCTATAAAGTTTAAGTTCCGTGTGTTTGTTGTGAAGTTGAATGTGCTTTTGTTTAGTGGAATCCATAATTCTTTTCTTAATTTTTTCTAATATCTGTTGCTTATTTTCAATTGTTTTAGCATTTTTCAAAAATGCTTTCGCGATAATCTGAATTTTGTTTGCTATATCTTTTATAATTACTGTTTTTGTTTCAGGATCGATTGTCCCCTGAGCCTGTTTACCGTTTTCTTTGGTTCTACGAATAACAAGTTTTTGTTTTACTTCTGTATCATCTTGAATATTTTCCGTTTCCTTTACAGCGAGAGAGTCGGCCATCTTCGCTTTAAACTGTTCCATTATGAAACTAATATATTTGTCTGCTTCGGGACCAATAATTTCTGCAGATTTCCTTAATCTATTTTCTATTTTCTTTAAAATCGTTTCCTTAGTTTCATGAGGTGCTTTAGATAAGGCACCTAATGTTAGGTTGGATACTTTTTTCATAATTTCTTGGATAATCAGCGATTTATTAAAGTTATTACTGGACGTCCTTCCTGCTGAAATGTAAATAATTGTAAATGTAGTCGAAACTATATTACTGTCAATAAAATTCTACAACTGTTATTGGACTATGAGTGGTAGGTGGTGGTACTGAGTGGCACTCACGCGCAAAACCGTGCGTAACTATGAATTCAGTACATGATTCTAGACCCCCTAAATAAACTAAATTTTCGTCAGTTAAAAAAAAACCGGTTTCATAAAAAAGTGCAATACCCATGCGGTCAAAATCTACGATTTAAAAAAAAAATTACCGACGTAAAGTTTCAACGCAGGGGTTTTCCCAATCATGTACTGAATCCATGATAACAGATTTTGTGTCGATGTCCCTGCCGCCCTGTATAATTAATTCATACCCTCAAATTGTCACAACCATCAATTAGACAGAGAATGAAATATAGAGTAGAATGGATGATAGTAGTTATAAATTCAGGCGTCGGAAAAAAAATACCTGTCTACTTATTTAACCATATACCAATAGCGACCACCTTCCACCTTCATAGCATTTCGATTTTATATCAATAAAATTGCCATTCGTTACATAATCTTTACGATTTTTTGTGAATGAATATAATTTAAGTGAATAAAAGTGCAATAGGTAACACGTACCTACATTGTTTTAAAGTTCCTACCAAAGGGTGTAATATTAAAAACTTATCCTGAGATATGGTGGATAATTAGAATTATATTGTGGACAACAGATAATGAGTTTCTCGAAACCCGTGCTATCGAATAATTATAAAATATTAGAAACGCTCAGAAACTAAAGTACTTAAAACGAGTACCTACGAATAGAAACGTGTTAGTGGAGACTTTGTTAGGTAGGTACGCCTCTATTTTATCCCTACGGTACCAAATGTTTAGAGAAGCAGTTTTAAATGTCAACACTGCATCCTAATTGCGAAAGGCACTATTTATCAGAATCTGAATGGGATTGAAGATTATTTCTAAACCATTGCGTCATTTTTTCGAATAGATTGTAAGATCAGCAACGTAAATAACGCAATGAATGTTGTTTAACTATGAATATTAAACCAATTCCTACGGATAAAAAGTTCCGCAATTACCCCTCTGGACAGTAGAGACGCGAATTTTGAAAATGTATCTACTCCACTATACTTAAGTTCTTACAAAATTCTGATAGTTTTAGTATTACATGGAACGAACCACGAAAATATAAATAAATAAAAACGTTACCATATTTACCATTTATACAGCAAGCAAAGGTAAATAAAAACACAGAAACAAAATAAAATCTCGTGAAGGTTATTCCTTTACGCAAATCCATTGCTATTTCGTTACTGATTTATTCAAAGAACCATAAAACATCTGTAAAATTGTCGTTAAAACCACACGTAACTATAATTGATGAGATATGAAAACAATTAGAATTTTTATTAGAACTTTTGATAAAACTAATTAAATTACTTAGGCAAATGTGTATTTCTACGCGATACATAATCATAATTTCAGCCGAAAAATGTCCTCTGGACATTTCCCCTCTTTCATGTTTCCCCCTAGCACCGCCACTTCGACAATATCTATGCTTCTGGTATCCAACGGATACCTGCGGCCTTCATCAGATCATTGGTCCACCTTGTGGGAGGTCTTCGGTCCATGACAAAATGTATGGTTATAGAATAGAATATGAGCCATAGAAATGGCTGTGCCATACATTTTGCCTGTGCAATTAAATAATAAGCTATAATAATAAAATAAATAATAGTTTAAAAAAACTAAAAAACACGCTTCCATGGAAAACCAAACTAAAAAGTACAAAATAATGGAAAAAAAGCGTGGGGTGCTTTTAAGGTATTTTTTTACTGATATCAGGCACCCCACGCTTTTTTTCCATTATTTTGTACTTTTTAGTTTGGTTTTCCATGGAAGCGTGTTTTTTAGTTTTTTTTAACTATTATTTATTTTCTATTTTTTAGGGTATTTCGAATTTTGAGACGTATGTCAGCGTAGTTTGACAGTTTTTTTGCTGTCCTGGTAACCCTGGCAAGGATAATGGCACAAATTTATGAAATTATTGCATTGTCATCAGTCCTTGACAGGTGTGCAAAGTTTGAATGAAATCTGGTCGTTTAAAGTGGGTCAAAATCGCACTATAAGGAGTCGGTTACAAACAAACATACAAACATACAAATATACAAACATACAAATATACAAACATACAGGTGAAGCTAATATAAAGCGTGTAAAAAGGAGAAGCTTTTTATACAAAAATGTTATACATTTTAAATATATACAAGGTGCAGTTTTGGATCTGCAAAACATTTCAGGAGGTAATTATGTTAGTGATTCTCGACCCGAATCAACAATAAAATGGGCAGGTATTTTTTTTATTTTATTCTTATTTACGGAAATCTTTAAGTGTGAACTCCCTTTTTTAAAACGCGGTCAGTCTGTACGTGTCCTTAAACTGCGCTTTCACACACACAAAACAAACGCAACCAACATTTCTTTCATACATCCAAAGCCACGCACCCCATTCAGAGTTATTCTAAAAAACAATAAAATTGAAAAATCTAAAATAAAAATTATTATTGATTATTGACTTGGTATCGTATTGTTATATGATTATTTACGAGTCTCATAACAACCTCCTGAAATGTTTTGCAGGTTCAAAACTGCACCTTTTATATTACAGACTCTAATTCTTACCAAAGAGAAGAAATGAATGAATACTTAAAATTTTAAGAGGAGCTCATGAATATGAACAAGAATTATTATTATTTAACACTATTCTGATTAGACTTTACCAGTATTGGAAAAGCAACCAACTAGCTAGTAACAGAGCTCTATGTGAAGGAGCTGCGGTAAGGTGAAGTAGTACTACTAACAACCACCGTTATTAGAACTATAACTTTCTGCCACCAAGCGTTTCTCGGGTAGAGGAGTCAGGGGGTGCTAGGTAATAACAGTTACAGGCACAAAATAAAAAAAATCAGCTTTCTCTTTAGAATGACAACGCTTATAGTATGGCAAATGTCTATTATTTACCATTCAATAACAGAAAAACGATCTGACATTTAATGTAAAGGTTCCTGAATTAAGTGATGACTCTGAAGTTAATATTGTTTTCAGTTTTCATATCTATGCCATATTCTAATCGCTTTTGCTTAGCATTAACAAAACGCATGATTGTCTGTCAATGTCATGTCATAGTGACACTTACAGAATTCACAATATAACCTCAAAAAAAAAAGAAAATCTAAATATTTTGGATTTAACGAAAAATAAGTTTAAAGAAAACAATTATGAATTCTTCTATAATAAAACTGGCTCAGGTAAATATTATTTTACTTTTATTATGCTTATATAACTTCACATTTATCGATTTTAATCTTGGTTTCTATGTTTATAGTCAAGCTTCGCTGCGACTGGTGTTATAGCGCAATGTTCGCCTGTATTAGCGTCTCAACTGCACACGTCTGCTCCGCTATGCAGAGTAGTATCAGGGAAATACAGGATTACGAAGAAACGGGATAAGCCGCTGACATATGAGATGGCAAACCCTCCACATTACATCGCTCATCGCAAATCATGGAACTCGTGGAATACTTGTAAGTTGAAAGAAAAGACAGAACTTTTAGAGTTTAACATAGATTTTAGACAACTTTTAAATTGTGGTTACATACTTAGATGCTAACATTCCAATTGAATAATGCTATAGCCTGTTGTAGTGACAGTTTCCCAATGTGTCTATGTTGCAGTGTTGTGAGTTACAGCAGTTTAAGTGCTTATATTATTTATTTCTAAATATGTAGACAGCTATTATTTAATTACTCGGTTTACCTGATGATAAACCTAAATTTACATTGCTATGGAGGCCTATTGTCAATTACATGTCTGCTACCTTCCTAGAAATAATCTGGTACTGACGTTTCTTTTACATCTTTGTGGAATACATCCAACTCAACATTTATTGTTGTTTATATTCTTACAAAACTCAGCTTCTCTCTTTATTTGTTTCAGCAAGTATGAAAGATGGTCTTAGACGCTCGGAGACTGCTTTAGAAGATGAATTCATTAGGAGGTTCATGACTGGCACCTGGCATGGACTTGTTTGCAGTGAGGTAAAGATGCATGCCATATTCAGGAGTCTTTTATAGATTAAGAACATTCATCATGTCTGTATTTCCCTTGTGTCAATAGATCCTTATTTTCAAAAAAAGAAATGCAATACATTAAAAATACACACAAATGTTGCTCAGACACTAGATGAATGCAACATTTTATTTTTCCATGTTGAAGATTTATTTCAAACTAATCTTTTCTATAAAGAACTAAAGACTGGTCCTTGGCAGCTTTGGACAGAGAGACGTGGAAAGAGAGTAGGGAGGCCTTCGCCCAGCAATGGGACAGCAACGCCTAATAATAAATAATAATAATCTTTTCGGTGAAAGTAACAATAAGCCCTCATTCCCTAGGGCTGTATTTAAAGCTCACTGAATTTTCAACTCTCTTCGCTGAACTGAGCCTTGAGAATCCAACAGAGAACATCCCAGTGCAACAAAATACACACTCTTTGAGTTTAAACTCTCGGCATTAAGCACTGCATTGAAGATCCATTGCACTAAACAATCCTGCGACAATTTTATTATGTCCACTATGTGTATGTCGCCTAAAATTTTTTTTTCATGTTTCCAGGTCATTATCAAGCGCCAGTTCAACCACATTAGAGTAGCAGCGATCATCAGACGTGCTGTATCACCTACAAAAATGTATTTCGTCCTTGGTTACACTGAAGAATTATTGGCTAACTGGCTACAGTGTCCCGTCACCCTTGAATTGCAGACTGTAGACAGTTTCAAAGATGTTGTGTTCAAATATATTTAATTGTGTAGTGTTATTTGTAGCAAAATAGTGTAATATATTAGGTTTATCAATAAAAACATGTTAATAAAATTGACTGGCCATTTTTCATTATTTATTTATATCAAGAGACCTACAAGGTTGCAGCAACAAACATACCCACTGTCCAATAAATTATCTCCATTTTCCTAACCTTCGGAAAACACAGGTATAATTTTCATTGTCTGATAGGGTTAAGCTTAAGGTGGGTAGCCTCAATAATATAAACATTCAATGTATTAAAGGACACAGCGGATTACTAGACAATGATGCAGGCGATGAAATTGCCAGAAGGGGATCAAGCATGACACCGGTAGGGTGCGCCACTCCCCTTCGGGTACCTACGCTCTCTGGTAAGAAAACGTACCAGGGACCAACATTTTAAGCTATGGTTGGACCAAAATGAGTGCAGGCAGGCCAAGGAAGCACTTCTTACTATCGATGCCCGCCTCACAAAATAGGTTGTCCGGTTAGACAAATGACAGCTGCAGGTTGGTTGGTATCGTTACAGCAGCCATAACTGGCCATGGGTCGTTTAATAAACATCTCTTTGTCATAGAAGTAACAGACAGTCCACTGTGCAAGGCCTGCATTGAGTACGACGAGACAGCAGCGCACGTGTTACTAAAAGGCCTGGCGATTGCCACTTACAGGGCCAAGTACTTCGGTAACCCAGGTACCCTACTTGAGATAGTAACACCAAGGCGTGATAACCAATCTCACCGTGAAATCTCAGTTGAAATGAGTTGTCTATACAGTCAAACCCCATGGTAAAATGATAGCTCACTTCACCCAAGTTTTCACAGTGAGATTTTATCAGAGTAGGCCAGGGTTCCTTATGAAACATGGGTGAACAGATAAAGCAGTGTATTGCTGAAATGTGTACCCAGTCTCGCTGAAGCTGAACAGAGGAATTTCTGAAGACATTGAATATTCAACTTCAAGCACACGCGAGGGTGCCAGAGAGCAGTTTTGAAGTTTGCGTTAATTATCGTGCTCTTTATGAAAATTACTGCAAAGTTCTTATTCAAGACATCAGAAAATCTATTGATTTATGCAGCTCTTGGTCTGTGCTAAAGCTTTAGGAAACTATGAAAGCATAGAATGGTCCCACAATTATGAGCTGGCCTTCAAAATTATTCTAAAAGGACATCAACCACCATGACTCAAACGAAGAACTACGGCGATGTGTTATTCTTCCCATTGGTGCGCAAACCTGAGGACCAATTCCCGTAATTTTAAGAACGTTCGTAATCAGCACCCTAATTGCGAAACGCACAATTTATCAGAATCTGAATGGGATTGAAGATTATTTCTAAACCATTGCGTCTTTTGTTCGAATAAATTGTCAGCTCAGTAACGTAAATAACGCAATGAATGATGTTTAACTACGAATATTAAACCAATTCCTACCGATAAAAAGTTCCGCAATTACCCCTCTGATCTCAGTCTCAATCTGTCAAAAAAACCTCGAGTTTAGGGAAACTCGAGGAATTTTAGCACAAATGTAGAGACATTTGTGACATTTGGTTGTCGTATTAGACTGCAACTAGACCTTGAACGTTTTTGATTACGAGAATTGGCCTCCTGGTCTCTGACATTGGTTTGCCAGCGAGCCATGGACGGCCATGGACGGCAGTATAATCTTGGGGTTCCAATTACAGATCATACAAGGATCAGAACACTGCACGCCATAACTATGGTCACAGACGTTACCTAGAAAGCTTTAAGTGGGACTGGCTAGACATGTTAGATGACAAATGAGCTAAGAGGACCACCGGTTGGGTCCGAGGAGCTTGACTCCTACCGAAAGGACTGACCAACCCTATGAAAAGAATTTTGTTCTTTATGGAAAAGGGAGAGGGAGGTCTATGCCTTGCAGGAGGATTAGATTAGAATTATGCTACTTATAGCATCATTCTAATCCGTGTGCGCCTCAGCGCAGGGCTGTAATAAAAATAAAACTCGAGTAAATAAAATTCATCTTATAATTTTTGATTCCTTCAAATATACATAATGTATCAACAAACAAAACAGCGAGACGCGGGCCGCGCGGCCGCACACTAACAACTGCCGCAGCCGGCACATACAAGCACACACCTTGCGCACGCACTCACCGCTCGAACACAGTATCGAGCCGCGACCGAACTTCTGCACATACGCTTTGTACTTTATAGATGTTTTTATTACACTTATACGAGAAACAAACACCGATTGTTTTTGTGAGTTTGATGTGTATGTTTGTCGAGTTGTAAGAATCTGTGATTTGCTGATACGGCGGTTATCACTTCAATGTCTTTGTCGTTCAAAGTTGATCACAAAATCAAGCGGTGTCCGTTTCTAAATCTGAGAGTATTTTGTTTCATTCCATTTCCATATGACAGTTTCTATAAATTTCTCATTAATGCCTATGGTGTCTCTCTCAGGTAAATTTGAATTGTCTATCACAGTGTCGTAAAGCATTTGTCCTTACATACTAGTGAGTTAAACATTGCGATCTTATCATTAAATCACCATAAAACACATTTTGTAAACTCGTTAAGGTGCTTCAGAAAATATTTTTAATTATCATGATATCGTTTTTTTTTTAAGTCTCAAACAGTCTTTCATATTGAGCTAACTCGGGCCTGTGGAATGTGTGCCGTGCGTCGTGATAGACACACGTATCAAGTGAAGGCTAAATGTTCCGTAGCTGTGTCTGGTTGTGTGCGCAGAAGTCCAAACGGCTGACAATATGCGACGGCTCGCTCGTTGTTTAGCATTAATTGTTATCGAAATTACATATTTACAAATAAAATATACACTCAACATGAAGGCTTCTCGTGGTTAATTCGAATCACTATCCAAAACTTAGTAGCATCGTTGAGGCCTCCCGTTGGAAGAACTAACAGATTGTACAAACACAAAGTCTGAATATTTACACTAAAGACAAGAAGATAATATGATACAAATATGTACAAATAAAAATGATTCCAAAAGGAATTATCAATAGCACGATATTGAAATATGTAGTTATAAAGACGATTCAATAATGATTAAGCGCGGAGAGGTTTCAACGACGCGAACAAAAAGTGCTTTTCACAATTTTGGATGGCATCAGTTTTTTGTAAATCAATAAATATACTTACAGTGGAATATAACAAATGTTATGTGCGATATAAATTCCTATTTCAACGCTACACACTGCTACAACTATTAAGTAAAAATGTCCATCAAAATTCTATTAAAAATAAGAGATCATATATGTTCTACAAATAAGATAAACTTGTTGCAATAAAGCTCTAGAATATTCATAAGCGATACTTACGCATCGTGTTGTGTTCTCTGGGTTTGTTTGAATACTGTAAAATGTATATAACAGACTGTATCTTGCCTATATTATGATATTCACGCTTACGAGCGCGTCCGGTCGCTCACTGTTGCATATTTCTTCATTCGAGTGAAGAGTTTATGAGTTTCAACTCATAAACCCTTCATGCGAATTTTGGTATTAGGTCAGACACAAGACCACCATCTTAGAAATATCTGCACACGAGTGAAGAGCGTACACCCTCACAAACGTGATTGTCGGTTCTATTATAATATTATGATGTGCAATTGAGATGCACATACTACTGTAGGAGTAGGTTTACTGTCCCGCGTAAGTATAGCTCAGAATTCAGAATCGTGTAAAGCCAAATCTTAGCAGATAATTGTTGTCCTATTGTATTGCTATTGTTCCGAGGTCGACTGTACGTAGCCCTAGTTATTATGCTTCATAAGATATTGTATCGTATAATTACTGACAACACGGTAAATGCAAAAAAATACTCACTACTATTTAAAAAATCTATATGTGGATATTTTTATAGAGAAAACATTGGATCATATCGAATACTCATGTCAACTTAAATTTAACATTTGAAATTGTCGCGTGCGAGGAAGGCAAATTGGAAGATATACGTTGGAACCGTTCCGCCGCAAATGTAAATAGATATTAATATACACTAGACTTAGGTAACGACTCGCCATACTTTGTGCTCTGACGCAGCGGAGCAGTTCCGACGTGTGACGTCACAAGTCTTACAAACCTACATTAATTTACACGAGTACTAGAACAAGATCATCATGATATGATTTAAAATCTACTGTACTTAGAAAATTATACAGCGTCAGTAGTAAAATTTGATTCGTATAAAACTTCATTTTAACTCCATTTATCCTAAAAGTAATAATTCAATATACCCTTTTTATGATTTGGCTTAATTTTTCTTCACAATACATCAGATAGATTACAAGAGAGGCGTATTCCTATCACGATCACATTAGTAACATTAAAAATTAAATACAACAGCACCTGTCGTTTGATATACATAATAATATAATATACTGAATAATAAAAATATTCAAAATCAATTATTCGATATAAATAATTCCGATGGAGATGACAAAAAAATAAGCGTAGATACAACTATGCAGTGGTCCAAATAGTTTTTATTTATAATATAAGTGATTTAATTTTTTGTAAATATCACTACTTATTCCGATGAAACAACTAACGCTTCACAACGAGAACATCGCGCAAGAGATCGATCGTAAACGGCTGGCTAGAACGACACGGTTTTGAATTTTGTTAGAGGATGGTTTCAAAATCGTTCGCTCTGTAGCGAGTCGGATGCGATTCATCAACCTGCGCCAATGACTAGGTTATAAACACAGCGCCCTGATCGACGCAGCCCCTCGACACGACGCAAGATAACTAACTAATGTCACAAGACCTATGCATGTTCAGGACAGTCCGACCCTGTGTGGAACTAATCAAAGTGCCCAATCGGAAACAAGGCAACGTCGCGGATTAAAGGTATACGCCGACCGACGCTTGAAGACACGTGACGCAATAACCACGCCTACTAAACTATCGACACTCACACAAACATTTGTACTACGCCAGTATGCTATACCCGCTATCACTAAAATTGGTGCGGTTCACCGTCGGACGCCTCCGGAACATCAATTAAAAAAACTTACTAAAACTAAAAAATAAAATGCATCTAACATCGTTTCGCAATTTTTGATCGGACCTCTCGTGAGACGACGCGAATACTGAACATGTTTCGACAAAACCAAATGAAGAACCTTAACAACTAACGATAATTATTTTGTGAATAGTAACAATGATGCGTAATTGAAAAATGGGGGGAGGGTCTCGATCGTCATATAACCTACTTACAGCTAAGGGGGGCGTCCGGCGACGACACACCGCCGAAGGAGACCATTCGTATAAAACTCAAGACTTACACTACGCTACACAACTCTCCACTTACATACGCAGACACGTCTATAACTCACGCGGGAGGGGGAGGTACGGGACATAAAAGGGAGGGTATACAACTCTCGCTGAGTAGTTTGTTGGTACACTCGATGCCGCAATTAACCTAACTCCGACCAAGGGGCCGCCGCTCTACTTTTGTTCGACGCCGACACTGCGCGACTGTACCGCGACAACCGAACCGAACTTCATCGAGTCTACTATACCGATAGAAATGCCGTCTAATACCTAAACCACTTAATAACACTTACCGATCAGTGAGACAGTATTCACGACCAAGAAGTTTACATAACACTTGTAATTTACAAATAATACAGCGGACGAATGGATTAACATAATCTGGGAAGCAAGTTTCACCATTCAAGAGAAGAGGGGGTTAACCAAATTCCTACCTCAGTAAACGGATTCAAATATTGGTGTGGAGACAACGGCTCAGCACCTCACTACGAAAGGCACTCAGCAGACATCACATCTCTGTAATGTCTTTTATATTCATCCCTACTATTATAACTATTGCTTCGATTGCTTCAGAATTACATCAAACTTCTTGTTAAGGACTGTGCATTGGACACGCAACGACCTATTCTAATAAAATAGAATGAACCTAAACACCACTATGTGCAAATTGTTCCTTAGGTACCTCCATGGAAGCCTGTAATACCTAGTTGTTTGTCCCAACACAGAAACGTTCGTGTCAGAGAATATATTTATGAAACAACACTATAATCACCTCACAATTATCACTTAAAATTTATTGCACACACGTGATGTCACTTCGTAGGCAGTGTTACATATAACAATGGTCTCTATATAAAACTTTTATAATAGTTAATTAAGTATCAAAAATAATTCAAATATTCTATTACATTATTAAAGATTTATGATAGCTATCTTACAACCCGGCCCTGAAAGTACCAACTATATCGCATTATGTATATGTATAACAAGTACGTAGGTACGAGGCGTGCTTGCACGCATTCACTGAGTAACTAACAAATGGAATGCTAATTTACTTGTATCTCAACCCTGATTATTAGATGCAAGGAGATATGCGAAAATGAACTTTGAACAGGCCACAATAAGCGCCTTTCACGACTACTGTTTTAGTTCAAGAATTAAACTTTCGCAAGCACATTAGCATTTCATTTAGTTGATACTTCGTGAAAACGTCCCGACACCTATAAGACTGAAACATAAAGCGTGTAAGCTCAGAACACTAGTCTCACTGATCCACGACGAGTAGTACCGTTCGATCCGCAAGGGTCCTCGGTCCCTTGCGACTCGATCGCCTCACAGACACGTACATTGCATTAACATCCCAATAATATTTTCTAAATAATATACAGTGGAGGAATTTAAATCACTAATTGGTAAATGGACGTTTGAAACACTCACACATTATGAGGACGTTGATGTTGTAAATTAATATTAACTTTGATATCAATTTTGTTAAACGTGCGCTTAGTGAAAAATAAAAAACTCTACGACGCCAGAAAATTATATATAGAAGTACAAAATGAGACACATCTAATGTGGCGACTTCTAGCTTAGATCTTTTATTTTCCTCTGCAGACAAGAAAAGCGTTGCTGTATTTAACTGTATTCCTCAACTGTATAATATAATACATCGAAAAACTAAGCGTAAAATTGCCGTCGTAATCGGCTGAAAAAATATGTATTTTTAACGTTCTTCCATACAATTTTATTGACACAATAAGCGTAGGTCTCATTTAGTTCATTCATATTTTATTGAATCAATATTTAAAATTACAACTACATAATTTTAGTCAGATTCGTTATAAACAATTGCACTGTCATTCATCATACATTAAACTAACTTACAATCACTCATAAAAATTTGAAAGGCTTCATGTTTAAATTTCCATGCATCTAACTAATATAATACTAGTCTACGGCCCGTTATCTGTTCACTGAAACGTAAAAGTTCAACTAGTTGTAACAACGCGCCCGAGCGTCCCTGCGCCGTACTCAAGAGCGCACCGCTTCACTTTGTGCTCTCCGAGGTATAGCACACATTGGCAGTTCTACGATATTGCCTACAAGTCATTTACAAAAATATATCATGTCACGACACCTCTTAAGCACGAAATTCAGCGGTATAAGACGAATGGAATTGATTATAATATACATTTCTCTAAAATATTTCGTTTATTTTAACTATAGTAAAATCTAATTCGCTTTAACTAATCAACTTTAGAAGCTGTCTAAACAGGGTTATGTTAACATCTAAATATTGAGCAAAACAAAATTTCGAGACAGTATCAAGTACTAGGTGAATACTAGGAAGTATTTTGTACAGTACTAATAGTCCAGTGAAGAGAAAACGACATTCGGTATCATCTGTATTAAAAAAAATACGTTTGATATTGTTAAAGGGGACGCGCCAAGTAGCCTGCGAAATTTAAATTTTCTGACGTGTTTTGCAAGCAAATTGCAAAAAAAAGCGTCAGAATTTTTTATAAATTTCAATTAAAATTGGGTATTGAACAAATTACATTCCGCGACCGTAACAGTCACTTAACGTAACAGGTAGGTTTACATACTTATAATCATTAAAATAATCAATACAACCCTCTAAGTTCGTAAAACCATATTCAATGAAATTTCACGAAATATCAATTAATTAGGTAATATGAACTAAGAAGCTTGCATTAAAAAAAAAACCATGCTTGTTACTGTAATCATATTTTGTTCAACATACAATTTTGTAAGAACCTAAGAGAATTGAATTTCGCGGGCTGTGTTAGCGTCCCCTCTAGAGTAACGTCGAGTCTAGAGACGGAACTGTCCAAATCATGCGATATAACAAAAACAACGCAGAGTATACTATGAGATGATTCAAGTAAGTACTTAAGACTAAGTTATTTGTACATAAACGATTCATAAGCTAGTTACTGATATTTGTAAAGATTATTTTTGAGGGAACTTTCGATATTAGTGGTTGTAGTTTGAAATATTCGACCGCGGTATTACGGACTGAAACAGGATATTAATTAGTGAATTTTAACAGAGCATAAGTAAAAGCTAAATTCGTTTGAAACTATGAACATTGCCCAGTTCATGTGTACCCCGAAACGTGCACGAAATGTTTGTTCTTTATGAGGGTGAGATATGAAATAGATAGTGGTGGCATGTTATATGTGCACGTTAGGGTTAAAGTCACTCAAAGCCTGGGCAATGTTTAATATTTCAAACGCGTACAAGATATAGGAAGAATCGGGAAAAGTAGTAGTGAGACTTATCGTGGACTACCACTTCTTCCAAAACGCATTCACATCCTAACGCCATATAAAAGTTATATTTTTCTATATTTATAATATACTATTAGACAATCGCTTCATTGTAGGGCTATAGTGCCCTTAATATATCTTGACAGAGAACCAAGCATAGAACCGAATTGGTCATTTTATTGCTGTTCATACGCTTTCAACTGTCAAGATATACTGGTCAGACTATAGGGTCAAATTAAATTCGCTAGCGACTCCGCAGACGTGATAATTAAGATATCTAAACATTTTTTGAGGTCAACGACCTTTCATACCGTAGTTAAAGTATTAGTCGAGAAAAACATTTTGTTTTGTGTTATCGTTCAACTACTTCCTCTGTGAAGTTATATAAGAAAAAAAAGTTTTTTTAATTGATTTTTTAAGTGACATTACTTAAGAAGTTGACTCCGAAAAAAATCTTTAGTTTATTTCATTATGTTGAGATATCAATACCCGTCACTTTTCCGGCGTTTTCCAAATTTAATTTAGACCTGCAAGTATAGCAGAAGCATCGTCGTTACAAGCTGTTAAAGTTCGGTTCCTATTTCAAAACTAGCAAACACTGATCGTGTGTAGTTAGTGTGTCGGGAGTGTTCGGGTGGCGTCGGGTGAGTTCGGGCTGGCGCGACCGCTCGCCTAGGTGTGGTGGTGCCGCTTGGCGCGGCGCGGCGCGCGCGGCGACGCGTGCTACCTGCGCCCGATCAGACCGTTGGAGTTCGCGTTGGCGGTCGGGGACATCTCCAGCTCCACCAGCAGCGGGAAGTGGTCTGCAATACATCATCGGACATACAATTAATAATATAAAATACTATTTAAGGTATGTTGGGGTAAGTTCGGCACTGGGTTAAGACCGTTACCGAATTATAAGTACGTTATTATTATTTTGTTAGATTTTGATGGACGGGGCAGATAAAAATGGCGCAGAATACAATATTTTCAGTATTCAAAATAACCTTGTGTTATATCAATTTAGCCGAAAAATAAATCTGTATGGTCTTATCCCGGCACCGAACTTACTCCAACATACTATAAAAAAAAATCCGTCAAAATAATTGTTGACTTGGCTCAAAAATTAAGCATGTAACGTTAAATTTTTAACTTATACTGTACCTAATTAAAACATTAATAACGTGACATAATGTCACATCGTCGTCGTGTTCATGAAGTGTCGTGACACATTTTTTTTTTAATATTTCATGAATTTCTAATTTTCTATGAAGCCATATTTTTTACGATTCTGAATCATATTTTTATCGACAGACACCCTGATACTTTGCAATTTGTAAAAAAACATAAGTAAATTTGAATTTCGCGGGCTCATTTATCGCATCCCCCTTAACATTAAATGGACATAATTACGATGTTAAAGACATCATATCTAAAACCGAGTTCGAGCGAATGTGGAAATCAAAAGCTACGTCCAACAACGTATGTACGGTACGGTAAACCACACAACGTAATAACAGCCTATACCGTTCCCACTGCTGGGACACAGGCCTCATCTCGGTGAGAGGGAGTGGCCATAATTTACCACGCGGGTCCAATGCGGATTGGTAGATGTCACATGTCTTCGAATTTTTGGTTCTAGGACATGCCGGTTTCCTCACGATGTTTTCCTTCACCGTTTTGAGAGCAGTGGTGATGAATTTATTTACACAAAGTAAAGCGCCTGCCTGCTTTGATTAAAATAAAACTAGCGGAAGATGTGTCACTAGACGATAGCGCATGGACCGCATAAATTAGGTCCCGGGCGCCCAATTGTTCTCAGTCGCAATACGACTAGCTTTCGATTGAGACGTGCGTGCGTGTGTATTGCAATACGCTAGTAACGCACTAAAAAGAAAAACAATGCCTTCGTGTGCCTTCACTGGGTGCATGAACCACTCTAAAAGAAAAAATAAATCACACGGCATCACATTTCACTCATAAGTACATTTTTCTTATTATTTTTTTAAGATTTGATTAAATAAATTTGTACCCGTTCGAATTTGTTCGCCATTTTGTAGAGCGGGATAGAAACATACAATGCGTTAGTGTGCGACACGTCCGGCTAGAACAGAGCGCCGCGTCGCCGTCGTCGCTCGGCGTGACGTGCGTTTCTCGAAGAGCGGTGATGCTCCGTCTTGGTCGCACGCCACCTTTGTGCATTATTCTGTCTCTTTCTTTGTTGGCGTGTAATAATAACGATTGTTTGTGTGAGTAAATGTGTCTGTGTACATATAAGAGTCACTGTTTGAATACCTAACGTAAGAACGTTACATATCTATTAGTTTTATTTTAATCAAAGCCTGCCTGAGTTCGAACCCACGACCTATAACTCGTAATTACCACAAGGTAACCTCTGCTCAGCACCGCCCTTACAGCCACGAAATAAAGGCGCTGTCAAGGTCAAATTACCACGGTATGTGTTTGACTATAAAGGCTATTTTTGTTTGTGATAACTCACCTGAAGGTATGTGCGGATGCGGACATCCCACCACCTTGTGCTCTCGGAACCAGTCCTGCGACAGTGGTCCTAAGAGCCCGAGGGGCGTCATTGATTGTTTGCTATAGAATATGTAGTCGATTATACCCTTGAAGTCAAACCTGGAAAGCAGATAAGAAATATTTATTCAGGTAGCATTAAAATTTTATGATGATGTTCATCAGGTGAGAGAACTGAAAACATCTCCCAGATGACTGCAGACGATGTTGCCCAGGCAGTAAAATAAAATAAAAATTAAATAAAAAAATAAAAAAGCCTTTTATTCCATGAAAAAGAACTAAGTTTTACAATTACTTAACAACATTTATAATGTTACAGTTGCTTATGATATTATATCTTTTTGTTTTGTTTTGTATTTACTTTGGAAGTTTTTTTTTTTTTTTTTAATTTAATTTAATTTATACATTTAAAAAATTTCATGCACGGACCCTCCTTAGATGAAACCCGCTCAGGCAGTATCGGGCTGTAATCTCTGGGAGGCAACTTTTAACTGATATAATAAAATGCCCCTGAGCCTGACGTTCGTACAGTCAGTGCCCTCTTCCTCATTTCTGCTGTGTATGAGGGGTCAAGTAATGCAGGTAGGGTTGCCAGGTCTTAAAACCGAAAAGCCGGAAAGACCAGCCAGTTTAGCTGGACATTTGGGTAAAAGGCCGGACGCCCTTAATTTTTCTTAGTATACCACGACAGTAAAAAAGTAAAACAAGGTTTTTATCGTTTACAATAAAGTCTTCTTAAATTCGAATGAAACAACAACAAAATTAAACCAATCGTTTATCATTATGATTAATTATTTAATATCCCAAAAAAATACTGAAAGCCTTACAAAAGCAGAACAGGCCGGACACTTCCTAATTCGGCCGGACACGCAACCAAAAAGCCTGACTGTGTCCAGCTTTATCCGGATGCCTGGCAACGCTAAATGCAGGGCACTGACTGTACCACTAACTCATAATTCGACATTGGTTATACTAGCAGTGAGCGATCCAATAATTGGAAGTCTACTGGCCTGAACACCAACACTGCTCAAACATACACAAGTAAGACCAAGCCGCGTTGACTATGAGTACCAGCTACACAGTGCTGTGTAGCGAAGTGTTTCAGTTTTCTCTCAGAGTATGATGCTTTGACTAGGATGGACCGAATATTCGATTTATGTTCGGTATTCGGCAAATCCGGCAGTTTTATCGAACATTCGTATTCGGCCGATTATTCGGCAAATTTTTTACCGAATTATAATGTATTTAAAAAGTCTATAAGCGTTTAAGAAGTAGCATTTTATAAGTACAAGCGGGCCGTTTTAACTTTTTGCTAATAGCCCGGACCGGTGGTAGTGGCGACAGCGGCCGAATTGGGTATGCATTTCGAGATACTCGACAAAGTTGTTTTTTTAGATGCACGATAAGGCGCGTCAAACCCTGCCGAATATTCGGTTCGGTAAATTTTTAACCTAATATTCTGCCGTTTATTCGTATTCGGCCTATCACAACTTTTGACTCATTCCAGTAAGATGCCTAACTGGTGGAGATCAAGGACGTTTATGCTATAGAACCGATGATCCTTATGGTAGAGACTGCAAAGTGGCAAATGTAAGGTAGGACGCCTTCAGGCTAGGTGGGGTGGCAAACCTGGCGAAATGGCTGGAAGTAGCTAGATGTAAAACTTAATAGTTAAATGGTGAGCAATTGGAGAGGGCTATATCCAGCAATGGTCTGGTCGGGTGATGATGATCTTGTTTACCAATACTTACGTGTAGTTAGTATAGGGCATGATGTCTTCGCTGTAGGCGGAGGCAAGTTTGAAGTTGTGCGTGAACTCGTGTTCTGAACCGGGCATGCGACGCAGTGAGCCTGCGTATCCGAGCTCTTTGAAGTCGCGATGTTCTGAAGATACGCGGCCCGCCGATAGGAACTCTATCACGCCTGGAATGTCACACATAAACGATTTAGTTTAGCCCTTTTTAATGGTTATTACAGGGTTTCACCCCTTTTGTCCGTGCGTAAATCCTCTGTCGGACTCTTACCAACTAAAACTTCATTGTTCCTTCTACTATCAGGACTCGAGGGCCTGGGTGATACTGTGAACCCTTAAAAATACCACCGTAATTGACAACGCTCATTCTCGCACCATAAGCTTCGTAGAGAATGGCAGTTGTAGCTAAATAATGGAAGATGACATTACGAAAGGGGAGGACTTTGATCTTTTTGACACAATATTGGAAAAAAAACCCTGTGCAGTCGTCAGAAATGAAGTCACTCATTTATAAAAGAATGAGTTAGATAGAGAGGGAGAGAGAGAGACCGAGAGAGAGACGCGTGACAATTTCAACAATTCAACTCAAGTCGCGGTAAGGGACTCCGTTCAAATATGATTCCTTTTTATTTGCTTGCATTTTCGGAATGTTTTTGTTACTCTACAGTATCTGGATATTAAATGAAAGCTTGTCAAAATTGCACAAAAGATATCCTAACATTACAAATTTATTTACCCAGAGGTGTTTGACCTACAAAGTCTAAATAAAGAGCTTTAACATCAAAAGAACAAAGTAGAAAATTGAGCAATTGACTATTTGGTCCAATAATCGCATAAACCCAGACATATATTGTGTCCAATCTAGTAATCGAAGGCTTTGTAAATGTCGTAAACTCCTTATCGGGCCTATCTTTGTTTCGGGTACACTCGTAAATGACAAACAGTCGAATAAAGTGGCTAAGTTACTTGCGTAGGTACTGTGAGAAAACAGATCGATGGATCTGCCTATTTTGTTTGTGAGACGAATTTGTTAGCTGGTGTATTGTGTGTATTGCAAGGAGAAACTCGTTAACCGTATGCGAAATAAATCTAATTCACTTTAACTTGGTAAGGTGAAGGTTTTTGAACTCGGGTCGCAATAGTTTGCATTTTAGTTAAGAATCAATGATCATCAAGAGTCGTTGCTGGGATACCACCTCCAAGTCACCCTGAAAGATGTTTCGAGGTTTTTACTTGGATGTTTCGATGCCATCCGACATAATACAAAAAACAAAAGCCAGTGACAGGTAATAGTTTCATCGCACATAGTTCAAAATGGCATGACACTTCCACTTTTTCCTTTGTTTAGAGTTGGTGGTTGATAGCTTCATTTCTTTTGGTAAGTGTTAAATTGTTCCAAAATGAGTATTATATTTTTATATCTGTTGACATTTCTCGGGACTCTGGGAACCCAGACTTTTGGAGGGCGTAGAAGGGGCCGAAGCCAACTCACAGAAGCCCCTGAGACGTTTTCAATGAAATGAGGTATCAACCGGTGATTATCGCTGTTCGCACAATGCAATTGCACCCAAGGACAACCACCGGTTGGTGTAGGACTCTAGCCTTTCCTACGAGGCGGCCTGTGTACTGGCTGGATCCCCACCGTGGGACCTCGAGGCGAAAGTACTCGCGTCACTGTATCGGTGGCGCGAGGAAGCGCGGGAGCGAGGCGAGCGACTGACGGAGCGCCACATGGAGCTTCGTCGGTCGCAGCTCCGCGCAGCCCTGGTGACAGGCTGGCAGGACAGGCTTTCACGCCCTACCGCCGGCCTCGCCACCGTCGAGGCGGTCCGGCCAGTACTCGAGCACTGGCTCGGGAGGAGGCACGGCTCCCTGTCGTTTCGGGCGACGCAGGTGCTCTCGGGGCATGGTTGCTTCGGGAAGTACCTGTGTCGCATAAACAGGGAGCCGGACGCCCGGTGTCACCACTGCGTCGACTGCCGGGAGGATACGGCGCGGCATACGCTGGCAGAATGTGCCGCTTGGGAGGAGCCTGGGGTCCTCGTCTCAGAAGTAGGCAGTGACCTATCGCTGCCGGCCGTGGTCGAGTCGATGGTCGGCAGCGAGGAGTCCTGGGACGCGGTGGTATCCTTCTGCGAATTAGTTATGTCGCAGGAGGCTGCGGAAAGGGAGCGGGAGATGTCTTCCGCTCACCCAGCCCGCAGCAGGCGCACCGGGCGTCGGCGGAGGGCGGACAACGCCCTCTTCCAGCCCCCCTAAATGGGTCCAGGGGCGACGGATCTGGGGACATCCGTCGCGCCCTATTCCTTAGGACCCGAGATGGTGGCGTGTAGTGTTCCACGCGCGCCTCTTTGTGATGTATGGGGGGGGAGTCTAACACCTCACTCCCCCCCAACGTGAGGAATCCCGCAAAGGCGGGCCGGCACCAGTCGGAGATCGCGGAAGACATATTGGTTCCCGTGGTCCCCGACTTAGGTGTGGGACGGAACACCGGGGTGGTTTTAGTCAGTAAGAGTCTGACAGACCCCTCCGCCCACCCCCGGGGCGGAGGACATCCATGAGGATATCCACCTCGTGATCAAAAAAAAAAAAAAAATAGGACTCTAGCCTTTTCCCAACTATGTTGTGGTCGGCTTCCAGACTAATCGGATGCAGCTGAGACCAGTATTTAACATGGAGCGACTACCTATTTGACCTCCACAACTCAGTTACTGGGTAATAGGATACCCCTTGGTAAGACTGGTTATCAGACTTTCTGGCTTCTGACGACCCGTAACGACTGTCTGAGGTCTATGAATGATAGCCGGGACCAACGGCTTAACATGCTTTCTAAGGTACAGAAGGGTCTTGGGTATGTAAAGATGGTCTTCCTTCTCCGGACCAACCGCTGAATCAAAACATATTGGGTTATTATGATTCTGACACCAGTTCACTCACCACTATCAGGCAGCGAGTTAAAGTCCCCGCACAGCAGCAGCTGCACGTTATCCCTCTGGCCTGCCAGACGCAGCGTTCGCGCGGAGTCTTCGTGAATCGCGCGCAGTTCGTTGCTAAGCATCATCGTCTGAATGAGCTTTACGTCGCAGAACTCCGGGTCCCAGTGAATGTGCGCGGTACATACTAAGATAGGTTGGCCTAGCATTGATGAGTCTGTTGGTAGTCCTGGAATGGAAAAAAGATATAATAAATAAGTTGAGCTAAAATTAATTATTTGCAAAATCTTTCAGATGGTCTAAAATCTTATAGGCATAGTGGATAATAAGCCCTGGCACGGAAGTTTCAACGCACTGCTGAGTGGCGAGAGTAGAAAATCCAACATTGTGTTTTTTGATGAGCTGGAATGCGCTCTATTGGATTCTCAATGCTCGGTTCAGCACCGAAGTTTGAAAATTTAGGCCGCGATATTTTTACGTCCAGGTGAGGCGAAAGGGACATTGCATTTTTTATAACACTGCTTGTTTTCTATACTAATATTATTTATAAAGCTGAAGAGTTTGTTTATTTGTTTGGTTAGTTGAACGCAGTAATCTCAGTAATTACTGGTCCGAATTGAAAAAATATTTTTGTGTTGAATAGCCTATTTATAGAGGAAGGCTATAGGCAATAACATCACGATACGATCAATAGGGGCGGAGCAGCAACGAAAAATGAACGAAAACTGGCAGGTAATTCGATGTGACGGGAGGGGTTAAGGGAACAAAAATTTGACGCAGACGAAGTCGCGGGCAGAAGCTAGTAACAGATATAAACATCTGCGTTTCAATAAAAGAGAAAATGGCTATTCACATTTGCATGTTAGACATGATACTGAAGTATGCAAACAAAACAAACACTTAGAAATAAATAACCACATAACGTTAATCCATCCTCAAATTAGCGCAATATTAAATTTTAATTACTAGCTCCAAATTGCGGAGAAGTTAAGTAGGTACAGCGGTACTTAAAACATTCCAGGTAATTTGCCTACACGTGTTCACTATCATACGATCTAGTAGAACATCTCATAACATGTAAATTATCACATCATTCTCGAGATTGAATCGCTAAGATAATATTTTAACTAAGTTCGGACCAAAGAATTCATAGAACTGAATTTATTACGCTACAGTAGGACCTTTTAACCAATACCTCTTGATTCGCCTAGAGCTATTGGTTCAAGATGATACGTAATCTATAGCCTTCCTTCGTAAAGACAGGACATTCAATAAAATCATCCCTGTCCAGTTATGAAGCGATAACTAAGGAACGCCGATGGCATCACACCGCAGACAGCGTCGATAATCAAGCACTTTAGAACGCACTTTACTTAATAGCAAATATCGTACTTCTATGTTTTACCAGGAGTAAAAGTAAATGTAATGTCTAATGGTAGGTCTAGACTTGTAATGTAGCGGTGCGTGCACACTGGCATGTGTGGACGTAATTATCAGGAATTTAGACCAAACACAACACGCGAGTGACAGAAATAAGTCACATTACTGTTTATTGAACCCGCATATTTCATCAGACTATTGTAAACCAGACCAACTTTAAATAGGCTTGTAAAATTACGATCATGTCAGGAAATTGTGCAATCATGCTCACACTACCTACTAACTTTTTTCCCTAACAAAAATACGACAATATTCCTACGACCTCTTCTTAGGTAGGTATGTGTACAAGTGGGCTTCCCCTATTCAGCAAGAAATGACGTCATAATGCGGCACAAGTCTACATCCGCCATAACGTTAGCTGCTTATATCAACGCACTCAAGTAAATAGTTGATCAAAGGAAAGTACTAATGTCGGCGTACTAAGATACGCGACCTGTCGCTACTTAGTGCACTTTAATCTATTACTTTAAACTATACGTACATAATGTGTGTTAAATACAGTTTTACAGAGGAAAGTAAAAATAGATTAGAAGAAAGGGGGAATAAGATGAAAGGGGGGTTTAATGACATTAATGATCTGCCAAAATATGGACAGAAATGGGGAAAATCTGTATCTAAATACCATTATGACAAAGGAGAAAAAAGCCGCCCCGACCCTTGCTCGAGTTAAATTCGTCCCTAAATAATAATCATTCCGATCCAGGTCGTCCCTTGCTGTCCTCTACCAGCGATGCCCTAAGCCGAGGTCTGTACCCCACAGGGGGTGCCTTAAGTGAGTAGACTAAGTAGTTTTAAGTGCTCTAGTTTTAAGTTTTTAAGCCCTCGCTGGAGGCCTTAATTTATTTATTAAGGTAGCAGGCAAGTCCGGTTAGGTAGCCGACAACCTCATGGTTGACCGGCGAGATGTCGTTCCCGAAAAAAAAGGAGAAAAAAGTTGTCATATAACAAGGATTTTTTTATAAGTATGATTCATACGATAGGTTTATTATTTTGACTTTACTGTCCGCCGATAAAATCTTTATAAGCAAATACAACTTGCTATTTTATTCTTATTGGCCGCTGCACGTACGTGGTTCGCGTACAGAGAAAGTACTAAGAAATCGATTGCAATTTTTAGGTTAATAGACGCCTGATAATTACGAGACAGAATGACAGAAAAAACCGACACGCTTTTTATCGAATACTTTTAGAAATTCGCAACGGTCGGTGCTTCTGCAAATATTTTTTGCCAAAACTAAATTAAGCTATAAAATTTTATTTTTTTGTTATGCTACGGCTACATTGTCGCGATAAGGCGAACTAGGTGCTCTTCGCACGCACGCTCTCTCTCTATGAACTGCTTAATGGTGGGTATTCTGAGATCTAGATGAAGATTCTCATTGCAGCCTTGAAAGGGGCCAATAAGGGCCAACCATAATCTTTCTAATTAAACCATTTTGAACGGTCTGCATCATATGGATATGGTGGGGTTTAGCATGTGCGAAGACGACGCACGCATAGGTGATGATGGGACAGAGAGCGCGCGAAGTGTAGTTCGCTTTATTAATCGGATCCAGTCTGTCCCTTGTGCCCTCCTCCTGTGACGACCTAAGCCGAGTTCCGTAATCCACCGGGGTGCCATTAGCGTATAGTCGCTTAGTTTTTAAGCCCTGGCCTCACTAAATTAAACTCTACAGCCTTTATTTATAACTGCCATCTTTAGCCAATCTGGCTAAGCAGCCGAAAGCGTCATGATTGACTTACGAGATGCCATTTATATAAAAATGTAGTTCGCTTTATCGCGACAATGCAGCCGCAGCATTAGTTTGGTCTGAATTGTATGCATAGTTTTGGGGCTACGGAACAAGCGGTGACGAGGTCGGTCGGAAAAGGAAGTAGGTACCAACATAATGCGATGACGTTGAAATTTCGCCTGTTACTTAAGTTTTTTGTTGGTTCGCTTCCGCAGGGCAGTGCCGCAGTGGCGTTATAAATTTATGAGGATGAGTGGCGAAAGAGGCCTCATAAATTCATATTTAAATTACAATGTTTGCGTCAGCGGCTCAATTAAGGGCTAAGAGCGTAAGCGTCCGCTCATACTTTATTTAATGTTAAGAATTTGGGAATTAGGTGGGTGCTTCATCATTTGAATGTTTAATGGGAATGGTTTACTATTTTATTTATTACTTTAAACTTGAATATAAACAAGTCGTTATTTTGTAATTTGTACTTTAGTGTAAGAAGCATAAAAAAAATGATTTAGCAAATAATATCTAAGTAGGGCAAACTGACTGAGAGGATGTCGTTCTCAATCTGCCTTCCCTTTGTCTAATTATGGTGGGATCTGCTTCCATCCTAACCGAAGTATTTTACAGGATACGACTGCCTGTCTGACCTCCATAACCCAGTTGCTGGGTAACACGATACCCCTTGGTAGCACGTCAGACATTTGGGCTTCTGACTACCCATAACGACTGTCGAAGATCTACGAATGACGGCCGGAATCAACGGCTTAACGTGCGTTCCGAGGCACAGAGTTGTCTCGATATGTAATCATCTTTATCATCACAGCCGAAAGACGTCCAGTTCCGGACATAGGCCTCCTCCATTTTGGGGGGGTTTGTAATTTTTTTTCAAAATCGCCACACTTGAAAGGCGGTTTGGCGATTCCGGTAAGGTGGTAAAATGCATAGATAACGCTGCTACCAATTCTCTAGTAAGTCCCTTAGTCGCCTTTTACGACAACCACGGGCAGAAATAGGATGTTGCTATTCCTTACGTCAGACACCACACGGCCCGATATATAATAATTCCTCTCAAAAGGGCTATCTAAAACCCTGATACTGAGAAGAACCTACCATCATCAATAACACCGCTACTCTCAGGGCCATACACAGATGCATGCTACAATTATGTACTCACCGTTTTCCCAAGCCGCCTCTTTCGTCTTGATAAGGGCGGCCAAACCAATATTGTCCTTCGGCATGACACGATTTAACATATTATCTGATCCCTCACTGTTGGCCATCGCCAGTTGGTTGAACTCTATAAGGTGTTCCTTCACTAAGGCGAACCTGCAATACAATGGTGATAGAAAGATTAATATAGTCCTCCAGACCGAATTTCGGCCACGGCGGCCAATCTCAACGGAGACTAGCCATCGCCGCGGGAGATATTACAGTGCTCAAGTGTATGCGCAGACACAGGAGCACTCACTCTTCCCTCACTCTCATAGTCCGATGGGACGGCAATCCGACACGACCGGAGAGAGATCAGGCGTAGGACCATCTGCTTAACGTGCTTTCCGAGGCACGGGGGTATCACACCGCCAACTTCCAAACTCCGGGCTGCTACTAAGAAATTCCTAATGGAAAAACCCAGTAACACTTTGCCCGACCCGGGAATCGAACCCAGGACCTCAGCGGTCGCGCTTGCGACCACGAGACCAACGGGGCAGAAAGATTGATAACAACGTATCATCACGCCTGTGATCCCCAAAAGGTTAGACAGAGTTGTACATAAAGTCTCATATAATAGAGGGCGAGCCTATTGCCATCAACCGGTCACAATTCCAGTCTCCGGGCTGATACTGAGAAACTTCTGGTGGAAAAACATAATAACACTTTGCCAGCTTACCAAGCTTAGTAGCGTTTGTGATCACAAGATCATGCAGTAAAAAAACACATACAAAGTTTTATGAACACATTTTATAAACGGCACGGTGGAATGAAGTCATATAATAAAGCTTTTAATTTTATTTTCTTGGACTGTAAAGAGTGTGTTGACTAGAGCTATGGTAAGCGATATCTTGTGGGGGCGTATCGACATCGTCGCTGTTATGAAGCAAAATCGAAGAGTTTATGGACATTATTCTGTTTTATATTGCTAGTTTTTGTTGTAACAAAAAAATACGCAGTGCTTTATAATAATACAGACAACTTTAATTTTCAGAGAATATTAACGTCGTATGAAATAATATTTTAAATTATCTACGACGTAATTTATAAAAGTTAAAATTTTTAAGTCTTGAATTTGGAAATAAAGTCAATTTGTTTTCACACTTTTTTTTAACAATCTGTCAAATCAAAATGATAAAAGGCGGTCACTGTCTTACTATCTTTGATCGAGAATCTAAAACGTTCGGCAGTTGCAAATAGTTGTGATCACCATTTTTAAAAATTATTACTGCAACGAATAAGTAAGTCTGCCAGCCAATATAAAATTCCCGTTTGTGTCCCACTTACATCATAACAGCTGCCTTTTATCATTAAAGGACTGTGTTTTGATATACTGTGCTAATCCCAATAAATACACTTTCTTTCTAAAGATTAAAATAAATGCGGCACATACTTAGCAGATCTGAAGAAGATGGCGCACCCGTCGACGTATTTCCTCTCGGACTCGCCCATAGTCTTCGCGCGCGACTTGGGCGAGAAGATGCCGTCATAACCATCCTGCTTCAGCTCGGGCAGGAAGAAGTTGTAGAACTGGTCTGTTTCCACTTCCTGTACAAAGTTGGGCATTTGTTTTGGTCTAGCGTAGTCAACAAAAAAGTAAGTTACTATTACTCAAATTTCAGAAAGGTCTACATATAAATGAAAACATGCTTATTAATACTTTTTTTTTTATTCAACAAATTGTTGGCGAATAGTCCATACGTTTGTGTGTTCTTATTCTGAAATAGATTCTTATTTCGCAGCAATTCTACTGTTTCATTTAGACCATGTGACTTGGCCAGAGCAGGTCCCGAAGGGTCACTTTACTAAACAGGAGACCGATCTCCATGCACACTAATAACTGAACTAAAAATGTACATTTTTGCTCTCCACCGGTCATTTCTACCAAAAAGCATCTGCTACTGGACACAGACATATTATCGCCATTACAACCCAGTCCAACTTTTCTTATAGCCAGCGGTTCAAGCAACCAATCAGCTCTTCATTCTACTTTCCACATTCCTTCTATAGGTGCTGGGCAAATAAGCAGGTGCACTAGCCTGTAAGCTGATGATGTCTGCGGAATAATGTCTGATCTCGTCGAGGATGCCCTTCTTCCGGTAGTCCCATTCGAGCGCCCAGCTAGGGCAGTAGCCGTACATCTGTCGCGTCGCGTACTTGTCACACAGCACGTTGTAACACATCACCGTGAATATACCTGCAAACCAAACAGCAATTATTTGTAAGTCGATAAAGATACTACTTGGTGTACTGTCAACAACTGTCAAGTAAGAATTGACAGCCATCTCTAGCTTTGAAAGGGTCCAATTTTCCGTTTCCAAAGATAAGTGGAGCAGCCACCAATTGCATGTTAAAAACATAATACTCATAATCCAAATAATAGGTATTGGGTGTGACAACTTGACGACAGACACTTCGCGACGTGTGACGTTCACGTGTGTGAAAAAGTTGAAGACCTGCATTATTGAGAGCTTTAATTATGTATAATTTTAAGCAGTAGGTACTGCGATATCTTGGCTGTTGTCTGGAATATATTAAAATGCTGAACTTCTTTAGTAACGTATTTTTCAGAGAACTGTCCTAATTTTGGACACAACCGACTCAATATATCGTATCGCCTTGATAATGTTTAGGTACGGCAGCATCACCATATAAACACGGAACGTGAAGACGCTTCTGAATAAGTTGTAATTCTTTCAACGTCGGTGTTGCTGCGTCGTTTATCTCACGACACCATGTTGGGTGAGCATCACCGCCAATTAGCAGCCTCCGACACTTTGTTACCAGTGTCCGCACAACTCGCGTGACAGATAAAAAATGTTCCAATTAAAATGAGACTCGTATTACGCTCTACATGCGGTGGGCACGCAACACAATGGCTTTGGTTTTTCTAATCATATCTCACAGGAGGCCGCGGCGGCCGATGCTCCGACCACACTTGGTTATTCTTAATGCTTGCTGTTTTAGGTCGCAGATTGAAAATAGTTAATAGTATCCAGATTTTGTGGAATATAGTTTAGCACTGATTTGAGAGGTACGATCGATGCGTACGACAAATTCAACTAGAACCCTCATACATATGTGATGAAGCCATTCTACACAATGGAGACATTTATGTAAAACGGAAATGTTTTCATTCAGACTGGTTTGAAGAAGGAAATTGGGCATCATAAGCGTTCCACGGGCTAACAGCGACGGATTCATTTCAACGTATCCACTTATTACGTAAACTAAGGTGGCACGACCGTGCTCTCTCACGCTCCACACCATTATCTCAGATTTATGCGGACGCGGCGCGCTCGCACCCGTCTCATTACGCGAATCAAAAGGCGCGCTGCGCAGGACGATGAGGGCCGCTCGTCTAAATGTCAACTTCGTGGAAGTCCTTGGCGATGCAATTATCTAGATTTAATCGAGCCGGTCTCAGTCAATCAACGGACAAAGAACCGGGAGTGGAGGATGTAAGACAAAGCGGCGGTGACGGGCACACGACAGCTGGAAGGACAAGACAATGCGTGGAGATCGTCCGCGGAGCCGTAGTCCGGACAAATTGATAAGGATCGCGCGGTGCGCTCGCGTTCATGCTAATCGACACAAAGTCAAAGTCACCTGGCGACACTCGGCGACGATCAATACGGCCGCAGCACGTGCTTCAAATACGTCCATTGTATGCCCGATGCGAGCGCGCGAGACGCGGCGCACATGCCAAATGTCGCAAAACAATACACGCATCGATAATCGCTAGTTGTTTAAGGAACTACGGGCGAAACGAAAGCTCCACACCAACACAATAATAAATGGTAATGTTGTCGAACATGTGGACGCGTGTCTTCATTTCAAATAAATCGACGACGATGATGAAATAGTACGTGTACGAAGCACAAACAATGGGAGAAGGTGACACTAACTGCGTGTGGTTACAATATTCCTGATAGCTACGACCATTGTGCGCTGTACGTTATGGTTTTAGCGCCGAAGCGTGAGCATATCAAAGATGTCATGTATGTATATTGTAAAGTAAACTTACTAGTGCGTGTAGTAAAAATATAAAAGCAAAAAGGAAAAGGCGTGGCGACGGAAGTCGGCTGACTAGTGAGGCATGTCACGACGACCCGCTGGGTATTTGCACCGCTCGCGTAGCCTCGCAACACTTCGCTTTTACACGTTTATCCTGAACAACGTAATGTTCATCGTGTAGCGCGTGAATGCCTACACGAGCACACACATCATACATTATTGTAATCGGCGTCCAGCAGCCAAATCTTTGGAGGCAATAGTTACCGTTAGCGTGGTCGGTTATAGTCACGCCCGTGTAATGATTTCTAATATCAATACAATTCGTGAGAGATCAACACATGCCTTTTTTGCGCAGTGAACACAGCTCATTAAAACCGATTTAAGTATGCAAAGATTTCCATTTGGATTGGCGTTGTAAAGAACTCATTAGATCACGTTCGGTCAGAGCCCGGTGTGATCGACAATATGACGTAAGAAGTCTCAATAGGTGCTAACAAGATGTTGTTAGTGGGAGCCGAGACGTAACATCGGCACTTGTTGCCGACCGCACTGCTTCATGGATTTCACCTTCAGCTAATGGGAGTAAATCATGCGATTTCGCTCATAATTTAATTTCGCCCAATAGAAGTGACTAATGGTGAAGTTTCAATTGTGATTAACTGCTATATCAGTAGCTAGTGTATTTAAATTTACGAACAGAAGTATAATTATTGCAATCAATGAAGCAAAGTTCTGTAGGACATACGAACGAGTGAATTTAAAATGGTGAGTCATTGCAATTGAGTCCAGTCATTTGCATATGAAAGTAGACAACTGCGCTGAATTGTTCTGTACTTGTATCGGACTATCGACATCTGGCGTCAAAGCCATGGGAGCGTCCTTCTGCTGAACGTCTTTTCCACAAAGGCAATTGTAATTTCTGAGTATTAAAGGTAGTATGATAATGATTCAATTATTATTGAATACAATATTCCATTCTTGGATTGAAGACATAACAATGAAGAGGGAAACAAAGCTAATCGTAACTGCACAAAACTGCGCTCATTAGTTCCAATTACTGCAATTACTGATATAGACGATTAGAACTTTCTAGAACATTATACTAGTGAAAATGACAAATTGCCTGCAGGTCTCTAAGTTGAGATAGACGCCATGCATCAAATCGAATGTGTTGAGAGTCTGAGATTTCTCTTAGAATTGCTGACAGGTGTAGAGAGCAAAGATGCATTCGCTAAATCATGAACACACATTAATCACACAAGTAGGGGTAACGGCTAGCTAGCCTCGGAGTCTGAGAAACGTGCATGATTTAAGAACAGGGAGATGGTGTGAACAGTTATTACGTTGCAAGATTGTGTCGATCAGAACATCTCACTCCAGTGTTTAAGTCCGTAACAAAAATAAAGAAACCAGTTAGCTATCGCGTCTCATCTGAATATAATGGGGGGAGGCGCACAGCCGTCTGTTTATTGGCGATGCCATTACGTGGGTATTTTGTATCACGACAGACATAGGAATTATTTATTCAAGTGTTGTAAACGTTCATTGTTTCATGAATTTTTACATAAACTGACTTAGAAAGGTCAACCATCAAGAGTTTAAGAAAACAAGCGCTTAAAACATGAAGGTTGAAGTATTCACATTATAGTTTGACTCATGAACAAAAGAGACCTTACATTGTGGAGACTGTAAACAAGCTGAGTTGGAATTTATTCTGTCACATAATCTTGGAGCAGTATACCTCGTCGCCATCAATTGATTTTTATACGTCGCATTTATGAACACGAAAGAGTCTCAAGGTTTGTCGGCTGTCGTCTGCGAGGCTTGTTTACGTCTCCATGTGATTTATTCACTGTCTGAAGAGAGTAAGTTATCCAGTTTAAATATATTTTTTGCGGGAACTGCGGGTTCACGGATGCGAGGAGGTCGCAGCCAATGTCTCTCATTGTGCATTGTTTATCCGCGAATGGCGAGACGAAGGGCATTTCCTCTCTTCCCGTGCAATCTGACCATGAGAGCGACTAAGCGCGATCGACTGAATCGGATTCTAGGTGTATTGTAGATCGCTTCCTATTTACGGTCGACTGATTCTTAAGTAAATACGAGTATACGATACTCGCCATGTAACAAGAAGGTCGAACGCGTAATGTCGTTGTATAAGTGTCCAGCTTCATGGATGACTGGAATGATTTGCGCAATGAGGCAAACGTCGATATCCATGCGGTTGTTGCAAGTATTTTAACAAATCAGGAATGTAGCGTGCGCAACGATATTAATTATTTGCCAATAGGTGTAAGGTGTTCGAGCGGCCTGCCTGGCTCGAGCGTCCGCTTTGATTTATGTAAATTGGGTACGCGCATCGTGCGTCGGGAAGCGGCATGAGTGCCGGCCAGGAACGCGTGACGGGATCTAAACTCCGCCAGCACACTCTTCACGATTACTTGTTACTTAGAACTGCAAGCTAAAATAAATTTCAGAGAACTCCATAAAGTGTTTTGCGAGGAAACGCAAGAAAATCTATGCTTTACAGGCGCATTCAATAAAGATTTTCTACTAAGTGTGTTTATCTCGTTTCTCGACGGATCATCTTGATATAATCGCATTGCATCTTGCTTAGCACACGGGTAATGCTGTTGTACAACTAGGAATAGATGTTAAAAAGATAGGTGTACTTTGAGTACAAGGCTTTTTTAATAGGGACACGAATTCTTCGTAATTTATAATGTCCTTACAACACTCAATTTATTATCTCTACATATAAGTAGACATCGGACATTTCTACAGCAATCTGGAAGGGCCTAGGGGTCGCAACTTGATTAGTGAAATGGTAAGATAAATCTTTCGTAGACGAGGAGGCTCCTCCTCTCGGAATTATTCAAATGTCATACAACGTTAACTGTGTAACGGTATCGGATGGAAGACTACAAGTTAGGACCGAACCAGGACCAAACTAGTATCCCTGGGGTCTCCCACGGGTGGAAACATTACCGTTGCAATGGTAGGGCGGGCTCTGGTTGATTATTTATGAGAAGGGCCGCGTGCGCCGCGCCCATACGTGCCACTATGACACTTTATTAATGACGAACTTGTTGCTAAGCTTTTTGTTATCGCTATTAAATAATCTCGCGCCGTTCTTGGCTATGAATCGTATTACTACCACGAATAAAAAGGTACAAGTGCGATGGTATCGTTTAAATTAATGTTTGAACGAGCAGTAACTGCACTCTCATGTTGTTTTTTTTTTAAATATTTGTTTTGGGGAACTAATTGTATGGTAAACATCATCATCTGCCTAGCCTTTTGTCAACTATAGTGGGGTCGGCTTCTAGTCTAACCGGGTGCAGCCGAATTCCATTGTTTTCCATAGAGCTACTGTCTATCTGACCTCCAGAACCCAGATAATGGATATTACGATATCCCTTGTGGTATTGTGTGGTTAACATGTTACTTAAATACTTACAAGTCGGACGAGTCCTGTTCGGTCGGGTCAATGGAATCCAAGGCCTCTGTGGTGGTAAGGTGGCAGAAACTGAAACAAAATAAAAGGAATGAGTTAATATCAGTGTAGACTAGGAATAGGTAGGGGATCTGACCGTCGCAGATAGCAGTGAACTCGGTATTATATTTCGATTTACAAAAAATCTGGAACTGATCTGCAACTGATTGTGGATGAAATAAATCATTTGAATGCATCCGCAAAAACTGGCGATATAGTTTCAAATTGTAGCTCGTGCATGTATATTCATTACTGAAAGCTATCAACAGTGGTAGAAACCTCATAATATTTCACGAAGGCGAGAACAAAAAGTTCCCACTTCATTTGTATCGTTGGTTACCATCTTCTATCAACAAACAAAGACACCTAAAAAACTTGTTCTATTGTTCTGTTCAGTATACGCAACGAAACATCAATTCGAGCGAAAAATCAACAAGCGTGCGGTGGTCTCCACCACAACGGTACCGGAACCGCATTTGCAAATACTGGTCCGCGCAAAAACTTAATGACTCGCCTCGGAAAATCTATGAAAATAAAACAAAATGCCTGAAACCCATGTTATAGAACAAACAACGGAACTCCTTGATGAGATCGAAATACTGTGGGAAATGGTAGTGCATACCGAAGAAAAAGAACTCCCCAAGACATAAATTTTCCCTCTAAATTAAAAGCTAAGGCTGTCACTGAAACCAGTTCGGTAATTTCATTAACATATTGATCACTGTTGAAAGAAATTAATAACAGCCGTCGGGACGTGTCATGTAAGATGTTACTTGTCTAGATGATCGAAGTATTTCATACCGTTCAATGGAGATTAATAGAACAGAATTTTGTATGTCCATCACTTATGATGTGACGACATTTGGTCACGAAAAAAAGATGGCGATTTGCATAACTTGATGTATGGTTTTAGCTCGTTCAAATTGCTCTCAGACGGGCGATAGTTATCATAGTTTGTTTTTTGATTGATTGTTCAATGGAATATTGATGACAGTTTATGTTAGCTCGCAGCGTGTACGTTAAAGTTGACTCGATTGCCATATTTTGCATAAAAAGATGGTCCAAAAGAAATGGCTGACGAAAATCGTCTGAGATTAGTTCATCATTCGGATGCAAAATTAAGTGGAATGGTATTGCCGAGTGTTTTTGCCAAAGTTGAGCCGTAGCAACGGACCGCGGCCACTCGTGCGTAAATCATAATATGAAAACGCCCGTCGCTCTGTAATTATGTAATGGGTTATACGGATACCTCTAACAGTGTGCTCGCTTTTTGATGCTCAGATAACCATCTATTGAATGTTGTAATGAAAATATTAATTCGAACATGGGTTTCGTGATCTTGTAACTGATGATTGTGATTTGATTCTAGATAAGATAAGAATGGGATGTGTATTAAAGAGGTTCTTAGACATACATACACCAAACACATTGGACGCTATGTTGAGTAGTCTTTCTTTTTATTGATAGGTAGTGTTGGTAGATTTTTTATATAGTCATGAAACGTTTACTTCTTCTGTGCTCGAGCGTCATTTAATTTTGCTAAGTTGTGAGTAAACATTTTATATCCTGGGGTTTTATGTATGCGTTTGTTTTATTGCGTGTTTTTACCCTTGCATGAAGGTATGGAACACAGTTATTTCTTTGCGGTGGTTTTATGAGTTTTCCGTTCTCAAGTTTTATCATTTTTATTTCTAGTCGTTATATGAAAGTTCTTTTTAAATATATTATAGAGAAATATAAGCATGTTGAACTAGAAGAGGCGTAAGCGGTATTGTCACCTCAACAAGTTAGTGATTGTCTGTCGGCGGGCGTAAGAGTGGAGTCGCGGGCGGACGCCAACGCGGGCGTCGTCGTCGTCTCATTACACTTTGTAATTAGGCCCGTGGGCTGCGTACGCGCCGCGGCCCTGCACTAAATCACGACAGGCTCGCTTTAACATGCGCGACCGACGCAACCGGCGTCCCCCAACACCCATAATCCATACCGACACAATGGACGTTTATGGATGTGTTATTGAATATTAAACGCTAAAAAAGCTGTTCCGCTTGCTGCTGGAGTGACGCACTATACATATTTTCAGGTAAACAATGTTGCTATCTGAGTTACGTGTGCGTTGACGCGGCAAAAAAAAAATCTAAGATTCGTGCTAAAGTAACTTTCACGAGAAGTCATCGATTCTCCTCACCTCGTCACAATTTCCGACAACACTAACAAGACAAGACAGGCACAAACAAAGTGGTGTTGGGAGCGACACGGCAGCGTGGCGGCGGCGCGAGTGAAAGTCGAATGCACTAAAGCCACTAGATAGGCTGACTGTGATAAGCATCGACACGGTCTTCACATTGTTCGCGCTCCGATACATGAGATAAGGCTTTCTCCGTTCTTCTCTCAAGAGCTACCGTGAGAACGCCCCTTGTATCATACGACTTGACATTTGCAAAACAGGAGCATTCTTTATCTGATTGAATATTTACATAACAACTGTCTGTCATATCAGCAGTTTATAATATGAAATGTTCTCGTGCGGGTCACGGACAGCTTATATGGCTTAGTTATTTTTCAAGACAGCAAACAAGGCTGAAAGCTCATAAACTTAACTGGATGAAAAGAAGTAGGAACGAGTAAGTGTAAACATGCTAGTAAAACTCCAAGTAAATAAAATATTTTACCATAAAAGTTATAACAAAAAGATACTTAGGAGTAATATCAAACGCGCCGAGGCCACGGGGTTAATCAATTCCATGCAAAACATTTTCAGTCCATTGACTATCGTATCTTCGCTAGACGCCGGGGAGCCGATCGAGCAAAAACCGGTATCCCCCCTGTTGCATCACATTCTAGAGCAAATATTATATTGGAGCCTATTTCTTTTGCTGTGAAAAACTTAATACAATATTTTGATATAAAAATCTATATCGTTCAAAATGATTTTCAATATTTCGCGCACGCTTCGAATAAAGGATCTCTTTAGCGCTACGTGACCGAACCGTTTACTCATCGGCATTGTCTCTCGGCGTTATTTTATAAGCGAAAATACAGAAATACAGTCCCCGAGCATATCATGTCGTCTGCGTGATCTGACTCCACAACTCCGGTAAGTGCTGTCACTCTGGACATTTATATGATGCTGTTGCATTTATCCATTTTCGTAATGTGACATTAATGAATGATATGTTTTGTGCATTCAATAGGCGCGTACGACATTTTATGCAGGACAAATTCTCCACTAATCCATCGAGCGTACGTCGAACAACTGGAAATATATAGCTATGCGTTCTTATAGCTTTAGGATGCATTTACAAGTTTACATGCAATTTACTTTTAGAGTGATACAAATAAAGAGCTGCTTTTGCTGGACGAGAATTACATTCGAATAGTCTATTGATTTTGTGGCGAGCGTGGATATGTTCGGGCGCAGCTTTCATCAAGTGATTTTACGATTATGTTCATGGATCGTGGCCTGGTCGGAATCGCTTAGTTTCATGTATTGTGCTGTAAAACCACTAGAACAAATACTGAGCCATTCTTGAGCTTATCGTTGATGAGGAAACACGCTTTGCTGAAATAATTACGAGCTAATTCTGGAAAGTCATCCCACTTGAAATTTTCACGTGAATTGTGTATCGTTTTAACGATCGGGGCGATGACCTCGTCGGTGATTTTATCACAATGCGGCGACGACATCGTAAAATATATATTTTCGCGAAAAGCGCGTGATGTCACCTTTTAAAATCATTTTACCGTCACAGATTCAATAAAACTCCAACATTCAAGAAAGATAAACTCAGATATGATGACGTCATTTAGAAAGATAGGTACTTAATGGAAGGAAATGGAGCTTCCTTACAAAGATGAACAATCTTGCGCGGAGTACGCGTTAGTTCACTTCAAAGGGCGTACACTTGTGCAGTGCGTGTAGCAAATAGCTGTTTATTGCGAACATATTGTAAATAATTGCATGTGGGGGGTGAACAGGCGGGTTACGTAACTAAAGAAGTAAGCAAATGTGTGTTTATGAGCACGCCAGCGGATGCGCTATCGTGGAATAGGTCGCCTGGCGCACGCCGACGACGGTGGGCGGACCTAACGACCTGCCTAACCTACGGATTATTGCAATTGACCCAAATGGACCCCGCTGAACTGTGAAGTGCTAATTCTGACAACTTGAAATACATCAATTACTGTGTTGTACTCCTAACTTCTTGAATATTATAGAATTGTTATATCTGACATTGTTGGCTAGATATTATAATATTTAAATCTTTGTAACGTATCCTTCACATAAATCATATTTGTATGACGTTACTGTTTATTATTGTAGAGGCAGCCATCATTTAGCTGTAACATGCGCAGTGGGGGGTGGCAGCAAAGACGTATTTTTGTTATACTTCATCCATTATTTTAATATCAAAATATTTTCATCGAATAACTACATAAAAACTAAAAGAAACACGCGTACATATTTATTTTTAAATAGGTTTATTATTCTAACCACGTCTAAAGATGTGTTATTTTAATTTAATATGGATAGTTTTTGTGCGATGTCAAGTAAAACATTTCGTGGTATGGACACAATGAGTTTTTTGCTGCGATGATTCAAATTCTGCGGTACGCTGTGTAGCCACCGTATTTGCCCACGCGCAAGTGTGTCCTCCTGCACGACCGTTCACGGCCAAGGCCAAACAGATAATAAACGCGTAATGACGAACGATGTGCTACCGAGCAAAAACGCAGCGCGCGCGCATGCCCACGTGGGGAGTCTTTATGAATCTCTCACAAGATTTAATGACTTGGAAAATTACAGAAACTAATAAACCTATTATAAAAGAAAACTGTCGCGTGACACTACGTCTTATAGAATCACATTAGAAGAATGAAACATTCTCAAAATGATTAGTGCGGTCGTGTCATCCACCTGAGAATTCAAATCACCATCAGATAAATGTTAGCTGTAAGTGGCTGCCGGCTACTGTATGAGAGTTTCATTTAGAGGAGACAAGGAGCCATCATGGAGGGCGATGGCCGTGGTAAATCACCGCCGCGCTCACCTCTGTCACTAATGGACTCCTGTCAACTTGACAATCGTACAACACAATTATTGTTAAGTAAATTGAACAGTAACCAAGGGTACCTGAAACTTTTACTAACTCCAAGAGAGGTACTATTAAATCTCTCTGAGATCACTATCCGATTATTGGATTACCGTCTGAATTAGATGAACTGTGTTCCACGTCAAAAACAATCAACTCTACCGGCCTGATATTTGCGCTCTTTATTATAGTTTGATGGTCCACTGTGAATACTTTGTTATAAAAGTGATTACAAGGCCTTGGTACGGGAAAATTCAATTTGTCCGCACCGTTTCACGAGGGTGTGGCAGAGCTCTCGGGAGGTTTTTACGTAGTGATAACATCTACACTGGAAAGATAATCGCTAGTGTATTCGTATCACGCGCTCTCATTCCTCCAACCTAGTGCATCGTACTTGGAAATGTGCATAGTAGTGCGTGTGTGGGTCGCCACCGACGCTAAAATAATGCACGCTTGGACCTTGAAAGGCGAGGTGAACGAACCGACTGACTAATAGGTGAACATTATGTTGATTGATTACCAAATACAACTAATGGTGTTGGTGAAGTGAAAAGTTACTTTGTCCAACGCTCCATGATCATATTTCATCTGTTGAAGTGGTCTGTTCGCTGTGAACGCTTCACTTGCTATTCCTTTCGTAGAAACAATACAGAATGGAGTCATGACCGAAACGGTGCGTACTTAAGATGTACGCACAGGATAAGTCGTATAAATACACGCAGGTTTCTAGAAGGTGGCCCATAGACGTTCGTATATAAACAGAACAATCTACCATCAAAATGTCACAAATGGCGACGTCGATGTATCCGTGGTACGTAGGGCCAGCTCGAAACGGCTCAGTCATGTCATTCTAGCTGCGATGGCACGGCCGACTGTGTATTACCCACTTTACCGGACCTCCCCAGAGTTAGGAATCTGGCCATCTATATGCTCGCTGACTAATATTCTGAACATTTACAAACGAGGGACATTTAGAACTGCATACATTCACGTGCAGCACGCATGAGCGAATTCTTATCTTCGTATTCGTAACAGCATTTGAATAACAGTTATGGACAAGTTATTTCAAGATTAGCATAAAAGAACCTTTCGGACCTTACATGAGCTTTACATTAAGTTGCTCAAGTAGGTATCGTTTACCCGAAAACGATAAAGATTATGAAAGTGGGAGACGTTAATTAAAATAACGAGGTTAACGATGTACAAAACGAAAGGAAGGGCTTGCGCGAAATATTATAAATTGTGGATTATATTGCTGGTCGGAATCGCGGGGTTTAAAACGATCATCGTAATATTAAGTGACAGATTGGCGAGCAGTTATCATGATATCGGGTATAATTGCCAGGAGCAGGGCGGCACAGGTGTGTATAAAATAAATCGTTACTAACAAATTGCCGCCTCCAATCAGGCTGGTATCAACATACCGTAGTATCGGGTGCGTCGCCGGCACGACAAACAAGGCAATTGCTCGCTCGTTCAGTCAGATTGCTATCGCACACGCCACGGTGAACAGCCGTCGACCAAATATCGCCTGCGTACCTCGCGTTATCTGGGGGCCAATATGTCCACGTTGAAGCCATCCATTCAATTTGTATACTCTTATTTGCATATCGCTACACATTTAAAATGAAACATCTCTGTGTCCTCATGATCATTTTGTGTGATGTTATCGTAGCCCTAACGTGAGTCCTTCGTCTGGTGTTTTCCTTGTATATTTATATCATTTTAATTTTTTATACATTTGATATAGTATGCAGATTTGGACTAACATTTAAATGCAATAAAACAGTAATGACACGTAAAAATGCAATAAAACCGTGACCAACTTAAGAAATTAAGTTCAACGGTTGAAACTGAAAACTAGCGCAGTAGTACTAAAGCGTGCATTATAAAGAACATTAACTTCCATACACAAATCGTGTCTACTGCGCAATTTCACTAATGTCTTCGTGAAGTACTCTACAAAAAGTATGTACTTTGTAGGAGATAACCCATGAAATTTGAAAGCAAATATTGAAACAATCATCTCAGCTCTTTCCGTTCGCAGTCGGGACCTATTACTGTGTCGACCTCCAATCACATTTTATGTCGGCGATACGTTATAACGACTCGGTAGAAAGTAACAATGGGGCATTAGTATGCATTTGCAACTTTTACTTCATCAAGTCTCGTTACCTATTGTTGAAATATTGTATGAATGGTAATAAAATGAGTTGTAAATGACAGTTTGAGTAATGATGACGGGCGGAAAGTGGTGTGAACACTCGTATGCCGTTTCGCGAAATTGAAATATTGATTTTACTTAGAAGAGGTGTATTAACGCTGCAATACTGTATTACTGTGAAATTGTGGTTGGAATTCGATGATTTGCACCTGAACTCATTATTATGTAGATTTGTCAGCAACTACTGACAGCCGTAACGTTTAAAGAATGTTGTATGGAATACCTAAATTCAATTAATTCTGATAACATACTACTATGGTGTAGCTGATACTGGTCGTGTTTTTGAACATTTTTTTTTATACAATGGCTGCTATCTATAAAGCTGTATTAGAGAATAAAATACCATTGGAACTATTCTACCTATAAGTACTTACAACAGACACTTCAGCGTACATAAGTCAACTCCGCTGCAACAACTCACACTTGAAGTTATTTAAAAGGCACATAAATCGGAATACATAAAGCATGGTCTCAAGAGCTACAGGTGAAACCACATGACTCATGTTATTGCTAACCAATTTTGCAACAGATCAAAAGATCACCGAAGATAACTCGATATGAAAGTTGTTGCAGGTCTGACCTGCAACTAATCACGTCTGTAAACGGTGAAATAGGCGGTGAAAATAGATAGTGTTTTGATGGTAAACGAACTGGGCGTTTAGAAGGGACCCCGTCGCCGACAACTGACAAGAAGAACCCTAGTCATCATCTAACCACGCCTAGCCTTTTCTTAACTATGTTGAGGTTGGCTTCCAGTCTAACCGGATGCAGCTGAATAGCAGCATTTTACATGGAGCGACTGCCTATCTTAGCTCTACAACCCAGTTATTGGGTAATACGAAACCCTTAGGTAACACTGGTTGTCAGTCTCTTGGGCTTCTGACAACTGACCTACGAATGACAGCCGGGACGAACAGCTAAACGTATTTTTCGAGGCATGAAAGGGTCTTGGTATGTAAAGACGATAACCCAACCAGAGTCGCGAGATACGTTCGAAAGAGATACCGTGGCCCTGGCGTATGGGCAAGTGAAGAAACACAGGTGGGTTGTAGTCAGTAAAAGTCTGACACCCGCTCTACCTTAGAGCGGAGGACGATCATTTGATGATTTCCCATGCAAAAAAAAAGATGGTAACCCAACCGCTGCAAGTGTAGCTGAACCTGATCAAACAAATCGTGCGGCTGTTATAACTTAGTCCTACTAAGAGAAATCTTGAACATCTTTACCACAGCAATGTGTGAAGGAAACACTGTTAAACCCGCCCGCAACTTTTACTATCGCTAAAGGTCGCAAAGTAGTTAGTATCTAAATAAGCAGTAATGACCAATTGAGTGGCATGTTTATACCGCATAGAGACATTGTCCCACTTCTCCTAACATTACCGTGAATATAATTACTATTTAGTTAGCTGGAACATTAACAAGTGTGACATGGCAAAGGCCAACTATATCAAGTGAGAGTAGTGGTAGCAACGATATTTATGTAAAGGTCAATTAAGAACTTTCCCGTATCGTTTGAATACCAGTGGCTAAGGAGTCTGTGACGATCGTGAACTATGGCCGGTCGTGACCAAGAAAGGCGAAAGTGAACGGGTGAGGTGTATTGTATCAGTGAGCTAATATGCTCCTACTGCGTGAAAGTGCCTGGTGATCGATTTTCCATTCTCGTGCATAAAGTATAAACAAACACACGCATGTCATCGTTCGTCTGTTTGTAAATAAAATGATGATAAATTGTAACAGATGCGATCGCATCTACATTTCAAATGACAAATAAACATTAGTTCATGGAAAAGTTGATAAATTCGTGTAAAAAATGACACGTTTAGATTTTATTTGTAAAACAATTTATAGCTCAGCTCGCTTATACTTTGTCATAGTAGTTTTAGTAAGAGTTAACAGAAATAAAAACAATTTTCAAGCGTATAACGGAAGCTTAGACAAGCGGGCTAGTGTAGTTTTTACTGCATAAAGCATATCGCCATGTGTTATCTGAACTTGTTATAAGCGTTGTTGTAAATGTGGTGTACGACTCTTTTTTCTGCCTAGTTGAAGCGATAATGCGAACGGAAGCCCGCTTAACACATTACTGAGATGGTTATAGGCTGTCGCTGGTATTCATGTTTTTACAAAGCTTTTAACTTAATTACAGTTGTGATGACAGATACGTGCCAGGTCTACACCGTCTGGTCGACGTCTTCCTTATGTGAATTCAATAGAACATTCCTTACATCCTTAGCTAGACTAATAACATCTTAACATCAACCACGTACAAATCCAGATTACGGGCTGCTACCGGAGAAATTTCAGATAGAAAAACCCAATAACATTTTGTTCGACCTGGACCGAAGCCCAGGACAGATCAGCAGAAGCGCTTGCGACCAATAGACAATCGAGGCAGTTGGCTGTCGGGTGTCGGCGACCACGAGGCTGGAGTAATAGGCCATCTAAAAAAATCCTGTGCATTGAATTATACGCACTTAATTACGCAGACGTAAATGTGAAGCCTAAAATCGGGGCGCTAAAAATACGAGCCGCTACGGGACTTTGATGTCTGTCCAAAATAGAACCATGTCGTATATCTAATCACCGCCCATCTGTCGTGTCTCGCTAATGAGCATGAAGCTTTCAGGACTAGCATCGTCTGCATGCTAGTTAGCTAACATTTTCACAGGTGACGAGGTGATAATAACTAGTGAACTTTAACCCTTTAACAGTGTAACCTTTCACTGAACCCCGCCTGGCGATAGGCGACGCTTAATCAACCGAACACGCTCGACTTCCGTTACTAATCCATGTACCTATGTTTAATTATTGTGTTGTACTTTGGTTTAGTCTTGTTTAAATAATACTTTGGCTACTCATTCTGTATCGAATAGTTTTATTTGGCGTGACGAGGCGTGTTAAATTTCCGCTCTAACTATTATTTCCGCACTAGGGCATCGTGTCAGTACTGGAGCAGTCTCCATAGTGACTATTCGTGTTCTTTAGGTTGCTTTTCCGTAAGCCATTTTTTTTTTTTTGAAAGGAGATACTGTTAAGCATAGGAGTCAATCAATATTGATCCAGGGCCCCAATTCTGTATCATAATTATTATTTCCCGCGTAATCTAACAAGATTTTTTGAAAATATTTTCTATCCTTTTACCGATGAACTTAGATTTGCTCCAATTATTAGAAAAACTAACACATGACAGTTAATTGTTAACACTGCATGTTTTCCCATAACGCTGGCACATTTACGCTAAACGTTCTAGCTAAGAGAGAAGGAAAAGCATAACTCCACGGAGTCGTCGCTATCATAAAAAAACGTGGCAATTACTTAGTTCGCGTCATAGAACTCATAGATAACGTTAGTGCGTTGAACCTCCTCGTGAACAGGGTTACCAGATGGAAATTTGTAAACACCTCACAAAAATTATCTAGGTATAAAAAAGTTTTCAGGTTTTGTCGTAAACGTCATATTGAATGTAATGATTATTATTCATGCAATTCAACTAATTAAACTTTTTATTCTAAATCTTAAATCAATGATGGTAAATTCTATTGTTTGATTGAATAACGTTTATTTGAGATGTAACATTAATAATGACCGTGTGGTGCCGGACGTAAAGAATAACACCACCCCATTTCTTCCCGTGGGTGTCGTAAAAGGCGACTAAGGGACTTACTAGAGAATGGGCAGCAGCGTTCTGTATGCATTTTACCACCATACTGCGATCGCCAACCCGCCTGCCAAGCGTGGCGATTACGGCAAAACCCCCCAAATTGGGGGAGGCCTAAGTCCAGCAGTGGACGTCTTATGGCTGAAATGATGATGATGATGATGATTAATAATTCAGTTACTTTTTTTTTAAATTACAATTCTAATTTTAAAAAAAGTAACTGAATTATTTACTGTAAAAATATCCTGAAATTCCCTACATCCGGCCGCAACCTGACAAATCCTGCGGTTTGGAGTTCTTCTTTTTGAGTTCACGGTAAATAAAACTATTATGTTAAATGATTTGGGCCTGTTAGGTGGCCACGTCAATCACAGCATCAGTTGCGTTTTTAGGTCCTCAGAAGCTTTAAAACTTTACAACTTTTCTCTTCATATTTGAGTAACAGGAAAATGTATGTGGATATTAGTAATATGCAAGCGAATGGTAATGGTAATTGCAATAAATCTTCCATGCAAGATATAGTAGCAGGCGTGCCCCAAGGATCGATTGTGGGGCCTATTCTATTTATATTATTTACAAATGATTTGATTAATTACATTAATACAATATTTTCTGATACACAGCTGACAGTATTTGCAGATGACACCAACGCAATAATTGAAGCTAACGACATACAGGAACTTTCCGCTAAGGTTAATGCAGTGTTAACAGTTTTTAATTCTTGGTTTGAAAGTAATAAGCTAGTAATTAACACCGAAAAAACCAAAATAATGTTATTCAGTACAACAGCTCGTAATAAAGACAAAATGACGGTTGCACTTAATGAAGTTAAAATTGACATAGTTAGTGAGGTAAAGTTTCTAGGGGTATACATTGACAAATATTTAAATTGGAAAAGGGAATTGCAAGCACTAGATTCATATATTTCCTCAGGGAGGAAATTGACAAAAAACATCTTAAAATGGTATACTATGCACTAATAGAATCAAGATTGAGGTATAGTATCCAGTTTTGGGGAAATAGTTTTAAATATAACTGCCAGAGAGCCTTTGTACTCCAAAAGAGAGCCATACGAACCATGGTCCGGATATCACAAATAGAGAGCTGTAGGCCACATTTCATAAATTTAAAAATTCTTACTGTGCCCAGCCTCTATGTTTTAGTATTGATGGTGAATTTAAAAAAATACCTGCATAATTATGAAACAGATGAGGAGAGACAGTTGAGGGAAAGTACGCGCAGGAAAGATTTTAAAAACAAAATAAAACCCCAACTTAATATTGTTCAACATAGTCCTCAATATCAAGGCAGTGCGGATTTTTAACAGGTTGCCATTGGACTTAAAAACTTTAATTTATAAGAGCACATTTAAGTCAAGACTCAAAGTGTTCTTATTGGAGAAATGTCTTTATTCAATAGACGATGACTTATCCACGTTTTAAATTATTTATATTAGTTAGTGTGAGACTGGGTAATATTAGTACATATGTAATAGCAACTGTAATGTTATTGAACTTTTTAATTGTATTGTTTTTTTTTTTTATTTATCATATTAGAGATTTTGTGGTATTATGAATGTTTTAGTTTATAATTTTAATGAGTTTGTTTTTTTTTTATTTATTATGTATTTTGTATAGTTTATAGTTTTCAAACACAATGTGAATTGTTCCTGAAATAAAAATTGAATTGAATTGAAGTGCAGGTGTATGGTAACCCTACTCGTGAAAGGCTCCGGGCCGCAAATCCGTAGAATATTCCGCAGTGCAATAGTTCACCACCCCGCGTGCAGAGGTCGCTCCGTGCGGCGGGAAAGTGTCGGATGCGTCAACTGCGCTTATGCAATTTGATTTATGCCCAGTTCAGCGGCTAATTGGTTACTTGCTTTCATGTATGACTTGTTTTGAAATACGTTAAGAAGCACTGTATACTTTTGACTTTCGTTTTTAATTAAATTTTATACTTTTATGTAAGTCATTCTCATTAACTTTTCAACTAAATAATTATTGGCTCGTAAACTAAACTCATTATTAAATTCTTTAGCACTCATTTAATTCGTTCTGGGCTTTAATTGTATTAAAGCATTAACGGTGAAAATCAATGGGAATGTAACTACGTGACTTCTGATTATGTATTGCTTTAATTACGTTCAGCCTACTAGTACCATTTAAATGGTAGATAAGGAACTAATACTGTTTACTTTAATTCCCACAGCAATACGGATACGAAGCAGGAGCAATTATCTTTACTAGTTCGATTAGGTTCTGTACTCATAATATTACGTAAAACAAGTAACGTAAAGTTGTACCTAAAGTTTTGTAGCTTAGCGACCATTATCAGATGCAACAAGACAGCTTTGTACGAACTGACATTCTAAAATTCGTAACCTTGTTGCTACGAGGTTACGAATTTCGTAGCAACTTCGTAGACACAAATATTCACGATCTATAAACTTCTTAAAAACGCAAAGTACAGAACAAATGGAGCAAATTACTTTATGTTAATCGTCCATAAATAAGTCTGCTAACTTTTAACTTATACTGACCTAACTTTGGTTCGCTTTGACTTGTTAATATTAAAATATGATACCTATCCGTCGAACTAATGACGCCACAAGAGCCTCGATCAAATTACATGAACGAGGGGTTAAACTCTCGTCTGATGTGAGTAATTGTGTAGTCTCAGTAATGGTGCAACGTAATTAAAACGCCGAATATAGGCGCAATATCGTCTATTGTGTACCCACGCTCGATTCAATTATTATTTTAACAAGATACCGCAGATAATTGCTTGTAAACAATGGTAGGCCAATAACCTTTTAATATTACCTAGTGTAATATAGAACGTATCGTTAAGATTAATACTAAGATAGTAATTATTGTACAGGATGTTTGTTAAGTTATTGTTGTGCACCAAATTTAGTACACTGGTGAAGTGGAAGCTCAGCATCAGTCAGTGACAGTAAATTTTTGTCAGTTCCCGTTTGACATAGAAAGGCGAGACAATGGGACCAGACTGATGGACTATTCTAAAATGTAAGTTTCCGAGTGACCTACTATTGTTTTTCTGAGTCACTCACTAAGTTAAAATAAAATCCACTGAAAAAACCGGCCAAGTGCGAGTCGGTCTCGCGCATCGAGGGTTCCGTACAAACCTGTAGGTATTCACGGTTTATGCATAAGGTTTATGTTTATGAAATTAAATGTTTTTTTTTTTAATTTTTATATTTGAGTTGACTGAATGAAAGGTAAATTGTGGTTTACGATTTATAACGTATTAAAAAAAAAACTACTTACTAGATCTCGTTCAAACCAATTTTCGGTGGAAGTTTACATTTTTTTTTTTTTTTTTTTTTATATCTTAGGACAACCAACACAACGTTATCTGATCCCAAACTAGGCAGAGCCTGTACTATGGCAACCAGACAACTGATAAACATACTTATATATTTCTAAATACATACATATTATAGATAATTTACACCCAGACACAGAACAAATGATTGTGCTCATCACACAAAGATTTGTCCTGGGTGGGAATCGAACCCACGACCTCAGTCTTAGCAGTCAGGGTCACTAACCACTAGACTAACAGGCCAGTCATAGACATAGTAATGTACATCATATATTTTTTTAAGTTTTATCATTCCCTTATTTTAGAAGTTACGGGGAGGGCGGGGGGACACATTTTACCACTTTGGAAGTGTCTCTTGCGCAAACTATTCGGTTTAGAAAAAAATGATATTAGAAACCTCAATGTCATTTTTGAAGACCTATCCATAGATACCCCACACGTATGGGATTGATGAAACATTTTTTTTTGAGTTTCAGTTCTATGTATGGGGAATCCCAAATATTATTGTTTTTTTTTTTCTATTTTTGTGTGAAAATTTTAATGCGGTTCACAGAATACATCTACTTACCAAGTTTCAACAGCATAGCTCTTATAGTTTCGGAAAAAGTGGCTGTGACATACTCGGACAGACAGACATGACGGATCTATAAGGGATCCGTTTTTTGCCATTTGGCAACGGAACCCTAAAAACGACATTGATGTCCTCCGTTCCACAAAACACGTTTTATACAAAGCCATAAACGTCAGATAAAAACCCTTCTATTCAGCAGATGTAGTGGAAAGAAATGCTTATTTCAAGACGTTTCAAGAGAATTCTTTAGATAGAGAATATCACAAAAAGGAGTAAAACGGAGTCCCTTGACACAAAGTAAGTACAAAGTACGTAATGTATTTTTTAAACGTGACACTCGAGATTGATAGTTTTCTAGTGAAAGTGAAGTCGTGAGGCGACTGCAAATACGCGATAGGCGTTTTAACAAATCCGGAGTCGCAACTCGCAGCTAAGCCGAACGCTTTTGTTACTACACTATATATTTTCGTCGGGACTATGTTAGTTCGGTAGCCGAATTTGTTATTCAAACGAAAGGATATATTTTCTTTTTCTTGTCGTATTCAAAAAGATGTTTATTTGCTCGCCTTTTTGTGAGAACAGGTCTTTGACCGTGTTTTAATGAATTATGAAGATTCAGTTTCTGTCTTATTTACTGTGGAGATTTGGAAGGCTTCGAAAGAAGTTAAAAGGATAACGTCAGAAATAATGTTCAGTCCTTAAAAATGTTATTTACAAGAACATTAAGTGATAAAAAGCTCGTATTTAGTAAGTTTTCCCGCAATCAATCACGATAAACTGGAAAGCCGTATGACGAGCTTTACGGATATCAAAAGCGCACAATGCTCACCTTTGTACATAAAGTTATAACAGCTGTCTCCTTAGTCATATTACTTTGAAAGGTGCACCGTCGGTAATGTAAAGGAGTCGTAGTTCGTGATAGCTCATGTGTAGGATTCTTGAACCCTGCGTGCGGTGTCCGATACTAAATAACTAAATCATTAATTATTCCTACGCCACAGCGGCGACGTGAAATATTTAGAAAACGTCCTCCTACGCTCAATTTGCGTGAGAAAGCTGCTAAAGAGCGGCGCTAAATTAACTTTTGCAATTAATGTGGATATTCGAGACTACTCAAAGGCCCTACACGCATTCGTGCTGTAGGCGGTTTACATTAAATTTGCTTTTAATGAAATCCTTAAGTAAAAAAGAGGCTGAACATTTTAACATATCAGCTAATATCCTCCGACGTTTATAACGTACAGGAGTAACCTTTAACACATTTGTAAAGCTGAATATCTTGTTTCTGCTACATCATTCTCTTGACTGGCAAGTACCAATCATCATTTATTACGACTGTCGTGTGGTTTTCTTGTTTTATAAGTCTAAAATTACTAACACAGTCGTCTGTTAGTATCAGTGGGATCTGAACCACATCATGTCGTAGCTATAAATCTCCTACTTTGAATATTTATACGTTGGGAGGGAGCTTGCCAACGAATGTTGCCCTCGTTGCCTTAACTGTTGAGCGTGTATCCACATTTTCGACTCGTAAATATATCGGAGCATTCACAAAGCAATAGTCCGTGAACTGTTCGCGAACTGTACCTGTACTTTGTACTTTTGGCTTTCAAATTAGGCGCAGCGCAAAACATACTCATTGTATTTTGTCATGCGATGCTCTGACTACAATGAGCCTCGTGAAAGGTGAACAACCTGAAGTTGTCGTTATCTCGACAAATAGACACACTACATTAGAGATGTGACATCATTATTGTGACAGCACGGTGAACATATTTTGTCCTGTCCTGTTTGTTGTGTACTCTGTTTATCACTTGGACATAACAAAATCTTGTCGTTGCCCTCTTGTATAAACACGTGTCGTTTATTAATCGACAGTTGGTCAGTTAAATATAGATTACCGAAACTAAAACAAAGATCCATTAATGTGCGACAAATAAAACATTTAAAACACCCACATATTACCACTTAGCGCGATATTCTTGAATCAATTAGTGCGCAATGTTAATGTTGATAATAAACGGTGCAAACACGTACATCAAGAAGTCAATAGACCTATCAGCATAAAATATGAATCTCACGAAGTAATTTCTCTACAATGAAACCGCCAGTGGGTGTAATGTAACCGCAACTGTGACGTTAACCGCCCATTAAGAATCAATAGACGGCCAACTCGCCACTGAAACTCGCTGGTCGTTATGAAGCTGTTTGAAGGGTTTTGGCAAATGACACTGGTGGCAGTAAAGACGTCGGTATTACCACTATCTCGTTCAAGATTTGACGAGGGTTCAATGTCATGCCAACTATCCCAAGAAAATTCCACAGTGCGTTGACTTGAACCGTCGGGCTTCAGTACCAACTGATGTCTAGTGTTGACTTGTCTCAGCAACGAGAACAGTTCGCTGGTAAAGCGATTTGAACTTTGATCTCGACAATACGTATTTAAATTATGGGAGGTAACGTGCTGCCGGGATATTCACATTTATTTTGAAGCATGTTCATTGTTCAGTGTTGTTTCAAGCAATGAACGTTTTATTAATACGCTGTCCTGCTGCAAATAATTAATTTAAAGTGTATCTAAGAAAATCAGACTTAATCAATTAACATCAAACACCAAGCAGCCATTAGAAATCTTTATGGGCATAATATAAATTAAATTACTGACAGTTCGTATAAAATAAGAAACTTGATTCCCAGGCCGCCTTTCTTTGATCCAAATGCATGATGGAAATCGACCAAAAGGACATTTGTCCGCAAAAAAATAATCTATTGAGGAAGCTAAGCCGACGTTTTTGCGGTTGCTATTAATCGTGAGGCATTGATTGCGGGCGACGACGCGTCGGCTGCCAAGGAATGACCATTGGCGCAGGTGTAGGCAGGAAATAACGCCATTTATGGGCAAGGCAGCCGCTCTAGTAAAAAAACTTGGCGGTACACACTGACTAAACTCGTGATGAGAGAAAAACTCGAAGTAATAGTTCAGGGAGAGAAAAAAAAAGTATATTAAACATGCAAAATCGCTGGCAATTCAAATTGAAAGGCAAGTTGAAAGCTTATGATTAAATAAAATTTTAGGCGAGCACCGTGAACGGTGTATGTTTTTATGATGTAACAAAAAACGTGACGACTTCAATCTATAAACGTAAGCATTGCACAAAAAAAACCTACGAGTCGATTCTATGGGAATTTGTTTATGGGTTCTGATGATTTTAATTATTGCTCGGAGCGTTTTTTGGCAGTAAAATTTAATCCAGTAAGCCAGTTAGCCAGCGCAATCAGATAGAGTTAAGTGTGCTTAGCAACAATCTACTTGTTACTGTGTTACGTTTTTTGTTACTATCAAGATTAATACTCTCTTCATATTATATTTTATGAATTCCTTCATCTTAGTACATCTATTCACATGTAATAGTTTTATTTACGTACAATAAAGCGTAGATAAAGACAGCGGTGTGTTGTATGGTCTTAACAGTCGTTTGATGCGACTTGAGATTGTACCAGGAAAATGCCAGGATGTACTATCACCGTTCGCAGGTTTCACCAATTCTCAGGATTGTAGAGGTTTATAAGAATGTGTCATTACTTAAATGGAACTTTTGCAACATACACGAATTCTTAAAAAAAATGCGATAGGTGACGAAACTACTGCTTTTTACTGCATCTGCAGACTCCTAAAAGACTAGACGTTAAGCGAAAATTCAAATACATTTAAATCGTGTATGTACCCACTTATCATTGCGCGTTGTAACCTCTTAATTTTGGCAGCCGCACACTTCAGAATGACTATAATCACCGCGAGAGTCGCCTCGTAAATCTTAGTCTAAATTACAGGTTAGCATTTCACGTCACGAGCGAGTCGTCGTTACCGATGACTCAGTTCACATCTAAAGCTGCGTTTAGATAAGGCAAACGGAGCTAGTACGGAGCTAGAACATCTGATAAGTTCTATCTTTTCCGTATTTAGGTACTATGTTTAGAATATGATGGTCTTAAGATTTTAGACAAAGTTAATGCAGTTCTTTGGAGCCTCGATATTTAACTTCGAAGGTGCCCTACGTTCCGAGAATCGCTGAATAATTTTGGGTGGTAAGTAAAGGTTAGTGCTTTATATTCGCTTATTCTAAACGCACCTTAAGCCTTTTACGACTTGCCTACTTATACGAATTAATTAAGAGCTAAAGAGTTCATACTGAGAAAATAAAGCTCTTCCATAAATCCAGCAAAGTGTAATTTGTATGAGTTACGGAGTCCTTATCGCGTTATAAGTTTATTTAAGTGCTTAATTGTTATGAATCGTTGTTTTGTACTTCGTACGTTTTACGGTCGAACTCTCAAACGTAACTCAATTTCCAGTCGTCGATTAGTCTCAAGCTGTAACTGTCGCTCCAGGTTATTGTAGCGACATAAATAAATAAATTTCGGAATAAGTTATATTTGGATTAGATGCTGTGGTTATTGGAGATGTGACATACAGTTACACGATTTACCGGAGAATGAACAGTTTTCCTCATAACGACAAATAAGTAGTAATAAATGCCCTAGATACACCGATGTCGACACAGAATAGACTATCAAATATTCCACAGCAATAATGGCAATGCATGTCTATCACGACACGACATAGCAACATTGCGGTAGAGACATGGATGCAAGTAGCAAAGTCCAATTTCATGTCTACGTAATAGACTCATCAAGAGAGAATGTTATTTTACAGCGAAACAGCGGTATTGTGCCAAATACCAGATAATAAACGTACCTTTCCAGCCGCTTTGCCATCTAGGCCTTTAAGTAACGGGTGAGGTGAATTCGCTAAAATTGTTATGAATATACCGCTTAAAGCGCTTTTCAGGTTGAGAATGTAGACGTTGAGAATTTCAATGAACGTCAACGTTTGCTGAGAACTTGTTATCTGATGTCATAAAATGAGATAATTTACTAATAGAAAACGTTGAGGTTGCAATATCCCTATAAAGAGGCAATTTTGAGATTAACAAAATTGAGTCGTATACCTGTGTGGATATATTCCTGTATATAAGCTTGGGCGAAAACCGAACGCCCAAAGAGAGCTTTCCCAAAGACAGCTTTTCCATACTTAATACTGAAATGAAATGAATTGCACCGATCCCAGCGTGGTTTGACCAGACTCGATTAATCGAATGAACCCCAAGATTTGCACTAGTCTTTGAAGCCTCATGTTTCATGGTGCTACATAGGCCATTGCATATCAAGAAGTAGACCGGGGGGCGCTGTAATGGTAGGGAGGACGTGCCCATAGGATAGGAAAGGATTACGAGCCTACCGACTATGCAGCCTTAAGTAAGCATTGGACTAGTGGAGAGAAGGGTGATATTTGTCTATAGGAGGGCATCTTTTCACGTCGTCGCCGGCATGTTGATCCAGGCTTCGCTATGTTCCGTGTTGTTGTTTTCTTGGTCGTCTTCTGAGTTCTCACTGCTATCAGTTTCTGGTTTTTTGTAGATTTCACTAGCCGCTTTCTTGAGCTTATTTCTGTCTCCAGCCGTGTCCCTCCAAAACTGGATTTCCTTGTCAAAGTATTTCATGTCCTGTTTTAGGTTGTCATTCCATGTGTAAATAGGTCGTCCGACCTTCTTAGGTTTGGCTTTGTGCTGCATTGCTGCATGTAACAGGTGTGGTTCAGAGCGTCTGAAAATGTGTGCCAGGTAGCACATCCTGTGGTTCTTGATGCGTTTTGTTATGGTTTTATTTTTATTTTATTTTTTTATCGGTTTGTTCCTAGCGTGGTTGATCAAGTCTCTCATGATAACTCTTTCATATCTTCTCAGTCTTGAATGGTTCACCTGTGTGAGTGCTGATACTTTTAAGCCATATATCATACAAGGTACGATAATCATTCGATACATAAGTGTAGCTAGTTTCCAGTCCATTTTTGAGTTCAATATGAATGGTAGTAAAGATTTAGCGTTTCTCGTAGCCTGTTGGCATCGTTTTCTAATTGCGTTTTTTCTGCTTAATGCGGACGTTATGTAAGTGCCTAGGTATTTGATTTCATCCGATGTTGGTATATTTATTCCGTTGAGGGTCACGTGAGTCGTTTTCTGTGTTTTTACGGGGTCCCTAATTACAATTTTTGTTTTTGTTTCGTTTATTTGAAGGCCTACACTATTAAGTAAGGGTTTTATGTGGTATAAGATGCGTTCTAGTCCTTCTAGCTCATCTGTGATGAGAATAAGGTCGTCCGCAAATGATAATACTAGGGGGAGGGGATTTCGCGGTCCTGATCTAGTTTGATTAAATGAGTTTCCTCTTCGAGGGTTGTCAGAACTTCGTCGATGACCAATGTAAAAAGGCGGGGGGACAGGGGGCAACCTTGTTTAACTCCCTTTCCTTTGATAATCCAACTGCTTTGCTGGCCGCACCATTTGGTGCATGTTCTTTCATTCAAGCATGCTGTGATTATCCTGTTGGTCATCGATTTGTTGGTTCGTTCTAATAATATGTCTCTTAATGCCTTGAGGTCAACATTGTCACAGCTTTTCCATACTTAATACTTCATAAATATTCATTTCATTAACGATCTTTTTGCTATCTAAAGCCGGCTTGACCTTTTTTAACGAGGAAAAGAATTGAAGTAAAAACTCGAGTTCATAAGTTAAGTTAATTAGTGAGTGTGTCAAAATGGTCCCGGATTCGTCGCACTCGCAGACGTGAGCACCGAGTGCGGAAACGAGGCTGCAGCGACAATCGTCACCGCGAATTCGAATCGGGTTGTCTTCGGGTCACGATTGTAATGCACTGACAAATTCGAATTAGGATTCTGCGTGTAATTTAACTGAACGCTACTTTTGTTGTCTAATAAACTGAAAACATCTGAAAACTGTGAGGAACAAGGAAAACTGAAATTTTACAAATTTCATAAATTAATACAGTGTGAAGTGTCTCTTGTGTCATATTCTAAGCCCGACGTTTCTGCGTTAGTAAATTATTTCGTAGAACGTCTATTCCAGAAATAGAGGCATAAACAAAACAGCACGGTGGGCTCTCCGCAGATAGGTCGTCGACCCACAACAGCTGTGCATCGAAAATACTATTCGAGAGTAGTTGACGTGCATTAAGCACCACACACTCGTTGCCTACTTTCGAAGCAGCAGTTACAGGCCAGACGTGCCACCGAGCAACCAGCCAGCCGATGGAAGATAATTAACAACGAAATTGTCCGGAGACAGCTAGGCGCCTTACTTCTGTGGCCCGCGTTGCATTACGCTCCGCAATAATAACATACCGCACAGCCACACAAGGCAATTAAAAAAAGTTGGAACGCCCATTTCCCACACATTACTGGGTGAATGCTGCGACTGTATTGCAATATGAGCACTTAATGCCACAGGCTGCGGCAGGACCCGGCGGATTCTGAGCCCGGGGAAATTGTTTGAATTGAGGTGAAAGCAGCCGCGGTGAATCCGACAATTACCGGATAGTAATGACTGTAATGACAACAATATTGCAGAAACCGAGTGCAGCCTGCAAAACGACGAGTCGATTAGGCAGTTTCCAAACAATTTTATAGTGTAGGCGCCGACTGACTACCAGGCTCACGCTCTGATTTGCATATCGCCAACGAAAGTGTAGCGTTGAGTTAGATCGACCTACATACTCGCACCGAAGCACACGCAGTGCCGGTAGCGATTGCTAATTTTATACATGCATACTTTTAAATACTTATATTAAACGGTTTTGGTGTTTTACATTGGTGAATAAAATATAGAGAATCGTGTATTTCAAGATAGATTATAAATGAACTAGAAAACTAGTAGTACATGCAGAACGGCGTCGGTCCAAGCAACAGGTATTAGATGATCTAAAACCGGTCCATTTGAATATTAGTCGCTCTAGTTGTGGCGTCTCGCTCCCGATTGTCGTGCGAAAAGATCGCATGAATTCCCGACGCGAATCGGCAGCTCTCTAATGGACCCTCGAGACGGCGTGGAAATCAACTTTTATGGATAAATGCGTTGCTAATCGGCAGCAAACAAATTATAGATTGGTAAATCCAACAGCGCGCAGCAGGGTAAAGTGGGCCGGTGAAAAAGTGAAGTTTCGTCAAATGCACCACTTACCTAATTTACGAGAGCGGAACCGAAGCCGACGGAAGCATTGTGTCGGAGCGCTCAGCACTGATCCATTGTGGGAAGTGTATTAGATAACGTGCTCGCGAGAGCGCGCACAAGACAATCACAACGATTTCGCGTTCGAATTTGAAGAGTGAGAGAGATTTCTCGCTGGAAAAACAGCAACAAACAGAAACAACTAGTGCTGTATTCACCATAAACTTCACTAGAGTTTTCCCCGATATGGTGTAGTACATCTGCATTTAATCAGTTGAGTCTCATGAGACTACTACATGCTACTACATGTAGTAGCAGTCATAAATCAGCCCAAGTACCGAACTTAGAACTTCGAGCTCGGCAGACTCGCTTGCAACCACAAGACCAACGAAGCAATATGAGTTTGTTATAATTTTCATAATATTTTCCATTAGACACGTAAAGATCAATGATTAGGGGAGCTCGGAACTCGGAACGCGAAGTGAGATAAAATCAGGTGCGCGTGAGACCGATACATCGCTGGTAGTCTTCTCAGAGCATATCACGGTTCACACGCTCTTGAGATTTCGTGTTCTGTCACACACCCACGCAAATCTCGTGTCAAACACGAATGAATCATAGCCCGGAATGCCTTGAAAATTACTTGTTTTAAAAACAGTTACTTTTAGCATAACTTGATCGTGAGCAAAATTATTTGTCTATAAATCATCAGCGCATTCAGGTAAACGTTTGATCGTACGGCTCATAGGTAATCCTGTCAGTGGTCCATTAGGCCCGCGCGCAGGGCCCGGCGTGGGTGCCACAATGCCACTAACGAGAGGCTCGATATCATCTGACAGACAGGGGGACATTAGTTAATGCTCGAGAACCAACACAAAGCGGGATAGATAAGAAAAACTGTACAAAAAGTTCAACTGTGGTCTACAATGAAAGAATGATGAGTTCTGGCGTGGCATATACAAAAGATTGTGAAACGTCATGCGCTGCACAATGGAGAGAGCGACACGAAGAGCGAGCATCATGCATTACTAATCATGGTAGCATGCGTCTCATAACAATCTGAACTAGCTCCAATTCACCGACTGTGCGATAAGTACGACACGACTCTAGGAGACGACTGGCCACACATTTTATTATTCACATAATTTATTTATTTGATACCAATCTTTATTCAGGTCTTTAAGCCCTATTTACATTGCATTCAAACTTCTTCATTTTAAGTGCGTCATTACTAGCTAACTTCATCAAATGCAAAACTAGCTCATGTCAGTTTTAAAAGCAGTTACGACATACTTTGAGGCAGCTCAATAGATTACACTAAATGAGTTTCATACATTAGCATAGTTATGTGGAACAGGAATTTGGTTGATTCAGATACAGAATCTAGTCTTGTATTACTACGGTCTACGTAGCCTTAGGCGTGGTTAAACTTTAATTGGAATTGTCGGTGCAGACAAATAACAAAGATGGAATTTACATGAACATCTTTCATCATAAATTCAACAGACACAAGGAGTTATTACGTTTAAAACTTGCTTCTTCATTCTAACGTACTGGAGCACTAACTAAATTACTTGCCACGCAGCGACAATAATCACATACAAATGGGACATTGTCGCCGTGTACAGTTGACAAAATGCAATTTGTTGCAACATAATCTACATTTAATTCATATTCATGGGGTATTATACAAACAAGTTGAGCGTTTAGCGCACGCGCCTGAAAATGATAGCATTCGTAGAAGCGTTTGTAGCGGCTATTACGACACATTTCATAGTCGCTTTCGACAATACAATGTCTAATGTAAAACAGAGTGATTCTGAATTGTCTTGGAGGAACGTTCCATCTGCGAGATTGCTGTTGTTAGGAAACAAAAATTATTTTGTGCAGAGAAATGTTTGGGATGAAATAGAACATTGGTGATGGAAAGTTATTTTGGAGTATAAATATTAGATTCCATGTTTTGATGTTTGCCTCACGTATTTATCGTAAACTCTTATAATCTTACTAAAACAAACCATGAAATTGATAAAAACATTAAAATTAACGTTCGTAAGTTTATTGCGAGGAAATATCAAATTGTGAAACTGTCGTGTTTAAAGCGACATATGTCGACGCGACCATTAGAGATGTTAAAATATTATCTGTTTCGCCACACTTCATCGGCGAGAAGGATGCTTTACTGTTATGGAGGTCGCATCGCAGCGCATCGATTGCGGTACAATTACATGACTCGACACTGCGATAATTTACTGTCATTATTCTGCACCGTACATATTTATGTGTCGCATACATTTCGAAAGCCTTGCTCCGTGATGACTTAAGACAAATCTGGGCGTATTTCGATCGGAAACAACGCAATAACAATTAATCGATGTCAGCGCCCGGATACTAAATGTTGCTGGAAAACTAAGATTAATGTAGTAGGTAAACACGAAATATACGATTAAGCTAATGATCGTCTTCGATATAAATAACGTCTATATAATATAGTTTTACAAGTCATTAAGAAATCTACTTACTATAAAACGATTCAGTTGTACACTCGTTAAGGTTGTCGAAGATAATAAACTTGGTAGCTTTAATGTGGAATCAATTAATTGGAAAAAGAAATCAGCTACAAAACGAACAGCACAAGATACGAAATTAACTTCTTCCTACGTCTAATTACTATTATACCCGTGAGATTCTTCGTTATTAATTTGTATGGGATGTGAAATAAAATTAAAAAACTACGTACACTTTTAATTTGTCAGTTGACGGCTGCAGCATAATTTCTCCAAAACTGCATTTTTCATAATTTCTCCAAAACAACATTTTTATTCTATTTGGAAGTGTTATCGTATTATATGCATATGCATAAACTCGGGCCTTCTTCCCATTGGGAATTCTGGGCATAAACGCACGCCGGTTGCAAGTACTACGCACCTGACCTTTCCGAAGAACATCACTAATAAGGTCACTATTGTCTTTCAAGCTGTCCCCCTCCCGCCGTTTCTACTCACATCTGCCATGTTTAGTAGTGACATTTTGAGGTTGGTATAATATAGGATATGATATGTAAATATGTGCATTCGAGTTGAGGTCGGTTGTACGGCGCACACAGCACAAACAACGGCCCACCACTGCGCTCTAGATACATTATTCGCGAGCCTCGTTTACTTTTTCATCTCCTCTCGTTATAGTTTAAATCGTGACTGTTTTATAATTTAACTGCGACATATACAGAGTTACAATTCTGGTCTAGATTTTATGTGGACCTGTATCTTAAAAGGATTGGAAGTAAATGGATACTTATAAAGTATCTAGTAAATACTGAGACCAACTCTGGATGTAAAATTTTGCATATACTGAAATGATGATAATTACTAGAAAGTGGCATTCATGGAGAATAGTAAAAGTCTTTAAAAGCTAGGTTAGTTTAATAACTAAGTAATAAATCTAAAAAGCGTAATATATGGTAGGTTTTATAGACAGTCGTAGTTGCGGTGTGCAAGCGCATTCGCCTCACTTTCTCACTTTCACTGGGGCGACGCCCCCGCGAGGCGCACGCGCTCCGCACCAACAATGCGTCCGAACGTTGCAAAATTGATTATTCAATACATACGTCAACAAAAATCGATGAAACGGGACCGCAATCAGCGATCGATATGCTATCCGATAAAAAGAACCCGGACCTCGAAATGCATCTCTTAACGATTTTTTTCAAAATCTCAGCGTGAAATGGTGAAATCGTTGAGCTGAGTCACGACCTTCCTTATAACAAGAGTAAATAAGACGATAATCCAATTTAGATAACTGCGGATTGAATTTTTGGAGATGCTCCTAATGCGCGCGCAGGAAATAAATACTGCGACCGAATTGTTGACTTGTTACTAGTTGATTTAACAGTACATGCTCGTGATGGCCGAGATAAGTATCATTTGGAATTACACAAAAACAACGAGTTGGACAAAAGGTACAAGCACAGAGTAGACAATAAAGTTTTACAGTGAATGGGACCATTGAGCAATCAACGGTAAAAATAAGCGAGTAACGCAACGAAGAACAGATTGAACGGTAACAGGGGCAAATAAAAATAATTTTAATCCTTTGTCTCGAGTACTAAGAGCGCGCATCTTGCGTATGGTAGCAATTACGTTGTAAAACGAACCGTATTTTAATGCAATTAAAATAAGCATTTATACAGCGAAATCACGAGTACACACCGCACAAACAGAAACGCACATGGCGCGCATATTACAGATAATCGCGATGCATTCGAGTGAACGTCGAATCACGGCGTGTCTGAATCATGCCCCCTATCCGTATGTAACCTTGTTTAGTTCGAAGGCTTTTTGTGTACCTATTTATTTTTACTGCATGTCGGCTGCGGTCGGCCGGAGCGGCGTTGCTTCAAGGCCCACTTGTCCCTTCAGTTCTGAATATGGACCCGGTTTACCTCCAAAGATACAAGTTTCTCAATGCACTACAGTAGCTCTTTTGAGCATCATTGTACAAAAAAAGACCATGCTATGAGGAAGGACGCGCAATGAGAGGTTCTCAGAGGGTATAATTGCACATCCAGAGTTCAACCTAAGATTACCGAGACGCAGTTGTAAAAATGTTGAGATCTACAACTGGGTATTTCGAACTGAATTTAATTGATGGGATTTTCAATTGCGTTATTCCTTTGACCAAATCTCTAGATTTGGTCACAGTTGCTTACATACAATCAATTAGCTGATAACTAATCGATTTTTGTTTTAATTTAAGCCAATGTAAATAAATAGGAAACGTTTTTAGAAAGTACAGCTATTATATTATCTAAACTCGTGTTACGCGCAGTAAACGCTTTCGTTGCACCTGAATTGGAATCGACTTTCAATTACTACGTAAATTGCTGTTGCCTTAGACTTTCCACTTCTCCATATTGTAGGAATATTTTTTTGTTTCGATTCTGCTGGTCTTTTGTTACGACATTGTTCGATTTTCTTTCAGTTTTCTACTTTATTCAGACCGCCCGTCGAACTGGACCAGCTTTACTTGCTTTGATAACATTTTTGTCCCTGTTTACTTTATTGAAAAGTTTTCTTGAAATACTACTTCAAACAAATCTCGAATTTCAGTTTACTAAGTCGTAGGTTCTTTTCAGAGAAACAACGCCATGTTTTAATATTGGTGCGGCTTGTGTGAGTCATTCTAACATAATTCTTTTTAAACTTTAACCGACAGCCATTTCATTCTGCTTATCGATCCTCGCAGTTGTGAATTCAGCCACATGCTATTTTCTAGTAATACGTTCTTGTGGTGCAATACATAATTTGCAGTCCGTCTGTGTGTTAGAAAATACACGTACATTTTGATCTTAATTAGATGGTGCAAGATAAGTACATTATGCAAACAGGTCTTTTGTGTACAGCCGTGGCACAAGGACAATAGTGGTATGAATTGGTTAAATACAGATCATTGTGCTGGCACCGGCATCAAAAGGATCTCTTTGTATACGGAAAACAATAACACACGTCTGTTTTGGACCACATGAATGCTAAACAGATGACTTTAATAAATAATCTTAATAGTTCATCGTGTAACATAATTTATAGTGTATACTATCGGATCTATCAGTTCCCATTTCGGTTTCTATTATAAATTAGTTAGCATCAACATCCCGTTCGACATTGACTACAAAAAGTCGATTGTTTTGCAATAGTTTCGATACTTGTGGGAAATCGATTTTGACAAGAGACTCGGGTCATGCAATAATGTGAGTTGTAACCAATTTGTCAAAGAATACTGATAATGCAGCGTTGAGGATATTTATCGTTCAAAATACAACCGTTCCGTTATCCTGTTTATGTGGCAACCTGTCTTTTTTTGCAAGTATATATTTCGTAAAAGCATTCTCATATTATGAAATGTCTGGTTTCCCTAAGGGTTGCTGGCGTCCAACAATAGCTTCATATTAAACCAGAAGTTTGCGGGCTCATTAACTGGCGCTCCGACCTTTTTCCATGAAACAAGGCATAATCAGGCAGGATGTAACGCGAATGTGGGAAACCCATGCCTACGGAGTTCGGACGTGTCATTTTGACAGGACATTTAGGGTTCACAGAAAAGGGATAAAACAACTAAAATCGGAACAAAAAAAAAAAACTGTGTTCTCATTTCAAAAATTGGACGCGCCTGTTCACTTAATGGTTTAGCCGGACGATGCTAATTGCGTAAGAGGCGTACGTAACGAGGTCTTAATTGGAATGCGCCCCAATTAATGTGGACTACGTTCGTTCCGTGCGAGTCCATTTTGGAAATTGGAACGTATGTTTACGCGGTGGTTCCCGGGTGAATGGCCGCCGGTGAAAGTCGGGACGCGGATATGGGTCAGGTGGTCATTTACCCTCAGGTAACAGCCGATGTCGCGTCTCTTTTATAAATACTCCACTAAAGTCGTGGAATGGTGTCACATTATACCAGGCCTAGGTTCGAGGAAAAAGTTTTGCCTCGTTACAGTTTATAAGCGTGCCTTTCGTGCATATCGTACTTATCAACTTCTGTCATTTTTGGGGTCGGCTAATACCTTACAGCGTTTGAGTATCTGCATATAATTTTGACAAAGGATTTAGCTATTCAGTTAGGCATTTAGTTAGTTCCGAACAGTTACATTTAGCAGTTAACTGGTTGAAACTGATAAACACTTTAACAATACAATAGTAATGTTAGCAGTATTAGTACTCGCATTACTGCATTTAGTCCGACTTTACGGACCGTATCGTTAGCCGGCACTAAAGCTTTTTGTAACAGTAAACAACAATAACGGTAGATATTACCATTTCTTTGATTTTCTGAAATCGACCCCATTAAATATACGAAATCGTCCTGCTTTGAAGTGAAATGACTAATACGAAAATCGCGCTATCGCCGTGTGACAACAGAAAAAGCAACATTACTGTTCTTTCCCCGTTTGATAACGTTTTAAAGCATCAAATGCGACAGCTGTGCATAATTTATCGTTCTTTTGAAACCATTTGTGAAATAACTATTAAATGGGTTGTCTCAAATTTCGAGTGCAGCTCCAAGTTCGGCCCCATGCGGCGTCGTTAAAAGAATTGATTAACATAATAGTGATGGTAATTATTCTTTCTGTCCGTTTTTGGATCCCTCGACCATGAAGGTGTATGTATGGTAAGGCCTTGGTGCAAGGCATACACGTAAAGCTACTAATGCTTTTTTTAAAGCTTTGGTCACTATCCATTGTGCTGCTTAATTATTTAAGTACCTAAAAAATCCCAAAACGGAAACTATTCATTCGATTAACACGGTGGGAAGTGCCATAAAAACAAGATACTGTTCCCGCACCAAGTTTCTAACTTACATTAGGGACTCAAGGACAAGCCGTCCGGCTTTCACCTCCCACGGAGGTAGAAGAGAAAGCCCGCATTTTCGGAGCAAGTTTTTCATCCTCTGACCTCTTTCACAATGCGAGGTGCGTACGCGACCCGACGCGTCAAGGACACAAACAAAAACTGTTATTAAATGTTAATAATACCGACAACATTGAGTTATCGCAGTAGGGGAGTATTAAACTGAGACACGAAATAAAGCAAATGGCAGCCTACCTTTGAATAGCGAGTGATCAAAGGATAGATAAAAAGCGGATTCCGCGTGAAGGATCGAAAGGATTTGAAACCATTCGTGCGTGCGGCGATCGCTGTAGATCTCGGATAAGGATACATTCAATACATCGAATGATGTTTATCGTTAGACGTAGCGTTTTAATGAGCACGATGACTGATAGTAAAAAATCTGGTCTCTTATGTACGCTCTTTTAGGTACAATCGGATCACTGCGGATTTAGTTTATTCAAGGCCGCCAACAAACGGAACCGTATTGAATACGGACGCTTCATTTGACCAGTTGATTTTAGTGCAGATTGCCACCGTATTCGGACGGAACAGCGATTTTATTGTAGACATAACGCCTTCCTTATTGCAGTCACGTATTACCCGTATTACGACTCGAGTCAAACGTAGGGTCACCGTTTTATGTATTTTCCTCTATTATTTTTTACTGCCTCATGATCGTTTTGTAATTTTGTTTTTGTACTTAAAGATTTCGTTTATCAGGAAGATCTGAAAAACGATTTAATCAGATAGGTACTTACAGTTAAATGTCAACGAGGAAGTGCCGTGCAATGCAAAACCAGTACCTACTCATCTAAGAATGCAACATAAAATAAATCGCTAAGCAAAAAAAAAAACAACTGAGCAACATAAAATTCGCGAAGCACATAAATCAGAAGCATTTACGTTGAAGAAACTCAGGAGAAAGGGACGAGGATCATATCAGAAGCAATCTTAAAACAAAAAATACTAATAGAATTGCTTACTATATTGCTGCTACTAAAGCAGGAAAGAGTTTTCCAGGAAAACCTAAAACGCGGTCTGTAATGCAACTTCGGAAAATTGATTCAGAACACGGTTGAAGTGAACAAACGACACAATTTGTTGGAAAGTTAATATAGTAAATAATCAACTGTTTGGCACCATGAATTAGAAAGCGTGTTTTCAACCATAAATGTTGGGAAATAATTCGAAGTGAGTATATCAACAGTATATAAAATAGAATTGAATTAAGTAATATGAGAAGCCAGTTCAATATTAAAAGCCTACTGATAATATGGCTGAGTATTACGTATGCGATGCACAGGTGCCATTTGTATGCGATGACAAAAACGTAATTACGGGCAGGCGCACTAAGTCTTGTCTTAGAAGAAATAAACGACAGTAATAAAAATACAATCACTTTCGAATAGCATACCGCTCGAGTTGAATGTCACTTTTTGTATGCAAATGAAAAAACCGACGTACGATAAACAACCAGTTTAAAATACGAAGAATTGATACAGAAGTAGTTTCATACAATGAAATGAAGACGTTACTTTTAAAAATAAATATTCCCCGAATGTCCAGCGCAGGTAACTACATAACAAATAATGGGAAGAAAAAAAGGGGTCGGGTATAATATAGCGTGGCGCCTTATTTTGTTGTAGATGATAGGTTTGCATGAAGTTGTGCTTACCGAGTCGGAAAGCTCGCGTCTCCTTTGCTTACCTGCAAAAAAATAGGGATTATATAATAAAAATGTTAAAAATCTATAATCAGATACATCGAAATTATGAATGGGTATGGGATTGTAGAAGCTAAAAGGAAATAAACGAATTAACACGACGAGAATACAAAGTCACAGCCCTACGTTGAATGTTAGAGGCAGCGTGGGAATTTTTATCAATATCACTATGATAGGTCATTATTGTGATACAAATATATTATATGAACCAGATATATAAGTAAGCAACTCACGCTTCGATTGATTTATGCAATATAAAACTCTGGCGCTTATTGGTTTAGTGTGTCAAGTCACGATGCTGCCTGCAATGCAACCACTACTACGGATGCGGGAAACGAGAGACAAAAACTAGATAAAAAGCAGAAACAAATATAACACAAAAACCTAAACTCAAATAAATGAGACGACCGTTCTAGTACAACATCGAAGAGGCAGTAGAAACAGATCATGTCAGTGAAAAAGGTGTTGAAATGGCAAGTAAAAATGAATGGCAAAAGTTGAAAATGAAACCAGCATTTCTAAATTAATAAGTAAAATTTTACATTTCCAGCCAGAATGGACTCAAAGAGGCAGAGCAAACAAAACAATAATTCATAGTAGCCGTTCGGACATAACAATAACTTGGTCAACACTCAACAGCGCCAACGTCCGCTTTCGGAAGAGTTCGGCTTAAATCAACGTCACAGCGTCCACCGACAAGAATAATGGTGACCATTAACTTTCATCACTTCACACACACGCGAATATTTCAATAAACCCGGATTTGAATGGGACAATGGTTGAAACATTGCTTTATTGCTTTTCGAACGTCGGAATACCGGCCTTCGCAAGTCAATTTGTGTGTGATACGCTTTACTCATACTGATAGGTATAAGTAAAGCGTATCACATAAGTACATGCATTTATCATTTATACAACAGACCCACATGGTCGTGAATTCTTAATATGTTGTTTATTGTTTCTATCTGAATGCTTTATGGGACATAGATGTCCAAATGAACTCAATAGGAATCTTTTCATTAATTTCAATCTCAAACTATATAGCTACGAAGCACAGTCTGTTAATATTGTTTGGTATTTTTTTGTGTGGTTCATGTAAATGGACAGCCATTATTTTATTCTGTATACAAAATTAAGTGAGTAACGGTGGTAATTTAAAAAGAATAAGTTCGTGAGCTAGCTGAATGAATATTCATGGAAAAGAACCATTTGCATGAGTAATTGATAGAAGTAAAACATTACTGTGACAGGTTAATCGTGCTAATTGAACTGGGCGACATTATCTTGGACCAAGAAATGCTGTATGCACGCATAGCGTTAAATGGAATTGTATTAACGGTATTATAATGTTTCACTTATCTCGAGGTGGACACTTGAGATTTTTTTTTTTTGTAATTTATTGTCAGCCGGAGTTGAATGATAAAGAAACCTCGCTACTCGGCCGTTATTTCATTAGTAGATCGATCAATAGTTGGGCATTATCATAAAAAAAATAGTTTTTATCATCGGATTCTGTCTTCTTTTCCTCGACTAGCTCAGCTCATTTCTTTACGGCACTTATCTTACAAAGAACACAGAGAGCAAATTGTTACTAAAAAATGGTGGAAGAAGTTTCCAGCTTTATACATTTACATAGTGTGTTTTATCCATCTGGAAATTCGAGGACTAGACATTTAAAAACTATTTACAAAAAAATAACAACCGACTTCCTAAAAAACAAACACTACAAAGTGAAAAATAACTTTAATTTCTGAAGTCGGTGGCAAAAAAAACCTTAAATATAGATTCTAAAACACCGACTTTCGAAATTAAAGTTATTTTTCACTTTGTAGTACTACTTTGTAGTGTTTTTTTTTTTTAGGAAGTCGGTTGTTTTTTTTTTTGTAATTTAAAAAAAAAAAATAGTTAAGGTAGATACCCCGCACTAATCTACTTGCGTTATTCGTTAATTTGTCGCCGCAAATACTTAATGCAAATTTAAGACTTATATGGTACCAAATTAAAATGGGTCCATTCGGGAAGCACCAGCTTTCAAATAAAAAAAATAATCATTAAAATCGGTTCACCCAGTCAAAAGTTATATGAGGTAGCAAACATAAAAAAACAAATTAAAAAAAAATACAGTCCAATTGATAACCTCCTCCTTTTTTGAAGTCGGTTACAAATTGAAGATTTTCATTCATATACGGTTTTGACCATAAGTCGGCCCAGAGTAAGATCCGAAATTTGATGTTAAAAAGTTATTTCAATAAGTATACAAGTCAAACTTACAATTATCAATGGATGAATGTGTAAGTGCATAGTAACACTAAATACAGATATTATTAAGAATATTGTGAAGCTAATAATTACCTAAGTTGTCGATTTGATTGTAATCTATGACAAAGCGACTGACTTCCGTAATAACGGCATGCATTTTAGAATATCCAAATAGGAAAATCTAGAACATGCTTCCTCTTTAAATAACATTAAATGCTTAAAGTTAAAATGGTCATTTTAGTTTCAATTTAGTATGGAAGACAGACATAACTCATGTGGTTCTAGGGTGTATAGAACACAATGAAGCAAGCGTTCTCATGAGTTTACATAATATAAGAGGTTGTGGAGACATATAACACAACAACTGCTAGATGGACAACGCCGTCAACGACAGATATATCCTTCCAAGGAAAACTTATATAAAGCCGGTACGTTTATTGTTAGCTATTATCTTTCGTACATCTGTGTTCGACGCGTGTGAACGACAACATAGGAGTGCATCGCATGACTAATCTACTCTCTTAGCATTCACACAGCGAGCTGAACTTTACCGATAACATGAATCGCATGCATCGCGAAACAAATGACAGACAACCGGCACTGCCGCTGCTGCATAAGACAACTTGTATTCTCATGTCTTTATCTAAACTGCTATCTAACAATCGATCATCTGGACGTAGCATTCACGCATTGGCATCCAGAGATAGACATCCTAATAACAGACAGGTGAGGTGGCTTTGAAATCCATGTGCATGACGTTTGAATACTTTACTTATATTTGTTCCACAATCTGACCTAGACTAAGCATTGAAAGTGACATTTTTACGAGCTGTAAACTGTAAAGTACTGACCTCACTCGACTACCTCTCTACCTACGCAATGAGCATGTTGCTGAATTATAACTGAGTACAAACAACATGCAATGCTCTTATTTCAACAATGACTTCCTTACGGGTCTAGGAATTTATCATTTGTATTGTAAGCGGCTAGGATCAACTAAATCTGGTTGTAGCGTAAACAGGAAGTTGCGGAGTCTAAGCTGATACGCGTTGGATAAATCCTGTTCAAACAGAGTATTGCCTACAGATACGGCAAGTTACATTCTAGTTGCTTAGGTCCGTAATTTTATTTATAGCCTCCATCAAAAGGTTGGTTTATTGTTCGTAAAGTAAACAAGGAGCTGGTACGGGCGACACGTAGTTTAATAAACGTAAAAATTGACACATTTATGTGTATTTAAATGATGGACTTTCAGAAATTCATCTATAATTCATCATCAAGCAGCCGCCATTTGTCAATGATGCGCGCTTCACGCAAATACCAAGCTATTCAGTGAACAACAATACGAACAAATCTCGTTTCATCCAACACATGTTCACCCTTACACACACTAATACAGATCCGCTACAGTATCGGTACGTTGACAGCCATAAGTAAACACGTGACTAACACGTGCAATAGCGATAAATATATCTGACACGCTCACACTTAACCAATGAAGAGTTTTGTTTGAAAGAGATGGCTGTTAGACCGGATATCTGTTGGTTACTGCAACGCGTCAAAGCGGCGTCACAGCGCACGACCGCGTGTTCTGCCGGCGGCCGCCATTTTGTATCCAGTGTAGCATTCGCACGAACCTGAATCGACGCGTGTCTTGTTGCAAGTTTAAAAATATGGCGACCGCAATAACGGACGAATGGACTGAAAGAAAATGTATACAGCTGATCCGAGAATTCAGAGCAAGACCTATTCTGTGGGACCCAAAGGATCCGTATTTTTTTAAAAAGGCTATGAAACCTGCAACTTGGCAAGAGATAGGCGACAAACTTAATATTTGTCCAGATAAATGTAAACACAAGATGATGATATTATTGTCATCTTTTAGAAGAGAAAAATCCAAAATTCTGCACAGCGTCAGGGTAGCATCAGGTAATATAATAATTTATTGTATGTTTTTTTGTAATGTAGAATGAATTATAGTAATATTTACTTACGAATAATTTTTTTTGACAGATCCGTCGCAAACCTATAAGAGCACGTGGTTCGCATTTAAAGATATGGCCTTCTTGATGGATAAAGACAGTGAAAGAAAACGACGATTAAATGTAAGAATATCTTTCTGATTATTATAAAGTTATCAGTATGAATGGAGATAACCGTCAGTCGCAACGTCATTCGTTTATCTACTATGTATTTCAGTTCTTACCTACATACGTACTTTTAGATAAGTCTCAGTTATTGTTTATTTTATTATCATCATCATCATTTCAGCCGTAAAACTGGACTTAGGCTTCCCCCAAATTGGGGGGCTTTGCCATAATCGCCACGCTTGGCAGGCGGGTTTGCGATCACAGTATGGTGGTAAAATGCATAGAGAACGCTGCTGCCCAGTCTCTAGTAAGTCCCTTAGTCGCCTTTTACGACACCCACGGGAAGAAATGAGGTGGTGTTATTCTTTACGTCCGGCACCACACGGTACCACGATATTTTATTATGTTTCAAACAAACTACATTCTACATTAGTTTGGCAGTCAACATGCATTACGATACGACGAGAATTTAGTTTTTTTTTTTTACTATTCCAGGCCACAGAAGATGAAGAAGATGATGATTCTTTTGATTATTTACAAAACACACTATTGACAAACCATATCGACACACCTGTACCAATGAAAAGATATTGTCAAGAATCATTTTCCGTCAAGAGAGAAGTAATCCAAAATGAAGAAGAAGCAGCGCTAGTAGATGATGATGATTCGCTTATTACTACTAAATCGCATCCGACACCAGGTCCCAGCCAAACGACAGCAGAAAGAGAAGAGGAGATCAAATCATTTACATCATTCATAGGAAATAAAATGAAGAAATATTCAGACGCGACCAAAAATGCCGTGCAACAAGCTATTTGTGAGGTAATATTCAAGGCTGATCAGAATGGCTACGAATCTCATTGTTTTGAAAAGTTCACTATAATAGACGATGATGACTCTCTAAACAGAGCAATTTATAACGCACAAAGCGGTACAGTGATTAAAGTACAACATGATTCTGACGACAGTGATTAGGTTTAAAAATAGTGTTAAATACTGAGTTAATAAGTTTCATACTGCTGTGAATAAAGTGTTATTTTTAAATACGAGCATGTGTTTTTTTTTACCGCTGTTGCTAAGGTGTATATATTCTACATAACATGCGTGGATGTTCTGATGTCAACGTTAACAAGCAACACGGAATGCCTTTAGGCTGTGGTAAATTTGTAGGGCAAGGGACGGGCACATTGCCGTCAAGGATATCACGTATTGAAAGAGGGGAATCTATTTAGATTTTCTAATAGACGGAGCTTTTGCCTCGCATTATTGATGTTGATCTTTTTCAATGAATCAAGAAGTTACTTGCTTGACTTTAAAAATATGTTTTCTGTAAATATATGAGCAGTCATTAATATTACTTAACAATGAGAATTTACATCCTATTTGAGTAATTCAATATTCATTGTAACGGATCTCTCATGAGTAATACATATATCAATGACAGATTATCTCGTGATCATCAATAATAATGATAATTGACGATGTTAAATATGCGTTCAGTCCGTTTCAATGGAACTATTAGAATATAACACAATGGTATAGAATAAGTCAATCGTAATTTGATCTGGCGACTTCTGAGTATAGCTCCGCTATAGCGTTAGTGACAAGTTAATAGCTTCCTTCATCATACTTAGTTTAATAGGGACGAGTTTGTTTGTAAAGGCTTCGAGTAAATATATTTAATCCGATTAATTCAAACCCAACAGTACTAACAGTCTATCACAGATTAGTTAATAGTTGCTTATAGTTACATAAACTGAACGCATAGAACATTCATGTGAAGTGAGTTCCCTGGGGTTCGCAAGTGATTTATATTTTAGTAGTTGATTATTATCTATGCCTTCAGAAACTCAGTAAAGCGTTGATTTTATGTGTGTATGCGTATATTTGTCATCTGTGGATGACAGATTCATAGGTTCATGAAATTGTGAATTAAGTTTAATATGGATGTATGTAGTTTCGATATGCCACAAAAAAAAAAAAACAATTTAAAGTAGATTAAAAAACACAGATATATTCAGTAAATGATTTTTTCATAAAAGTAAAAGCTTGACAGCTTTGCGTTTGAAATCTTGAAGTAGAGTACGAAGCTTCCAAGTAAGTATGAATTATTTTGAAAACATGTCGTCATCGTCTTTTTGAAGAATTACTAAAAACTATAATTATACTATCGTGTTATTTTTTACTCTGATTAGTGATTAGATTATGGTATGTTAATTTAGGATTTTAAAATGTATTTGAGGGCAGTGTACCCTTTATCGTTACGTATGTCAACTATTTTATAGCACGATGACCTTATTGGACGATAAAGATGGGGTTAATCGATTTTTAATTAGCATAAGTTTTTAATAAATGACATGAGTAAAATGAAATTATCTAATTCAGTCCTCGAGGACTGAAGGAGGACTTAGTGAGGACTTGTCTAAAGTGTTCCAACAGGAATAGGAGTAGGCACGTGGTTTTTAAGTAAGTTAGCCCAGCAACCAATCGATACGCTTCCCTACCGAATCGAACATCAATGTTACCATAGGACTCCTATAAACGCTGTTCACGAATACAAACCCAGACTTTTTAGTTTACATCAAATAGAAGACCGCTATTCTTCCGACAGCTGTTTGCTGTCGGGGCAAGGCAAATCAGGTTATCGAAATGTGTTATTTTCTATTATGCAGGTGAACAGACGCGGTTTTTTTTCACGCCACGTTTTTTTTTTTTTTCGTTCTCTGGATTTTAAACTCTCGGTGTCTGACCGAACATAGAATATCCGATAGACTGCTTCTCGGAACGTCAAAAATTACATTGTTGGATTTTCAACTTTGAGCGTTTAGCAAAATGTTGAAAATCGAGTGCACGATGTGGCTTACCGTACTAACATTAAGAACGGTTTGATTTACTTCAATACATTTTCGCCGTGTGTCACTGAAAATTAAATCCACACTATATAATATTATAAATGCCAAAGTAACTCTGTCTGTCTGTCTGTCTCGCTTTCCTGATAAAACTACTGAACCGATTTAAATGAAATTTGGCACACAGATAGTTTAGAGCCTGAGAAAGGACATAGGCTACTTTTTATCCCGGTAGTACGTTCCCGCGGGATATTTTCCGACCTCCACGCGGGCGAAGCCGCTGGCAAAAGCTAGTTAATAATAAAAGAGAAGTCAACCCGTCATTTAATAATTTGTTCCGGCATAGTCGTAATTTTGCTGTTAATTGCAAACGACGTAAAGCTATAATTAATTCATAGTCACTTGACATTTACGACTACTAATAAATATTACTAAGATGTGTCTTTCAGCGCACCAGGATCCGTACAAATTATGAATGTTGTTTTATTTGACGTTAAGTTTTATGTCACAATGAATGAATGTTTAATTTAAAAAAAATTGCATGCCCCAGTAATGTTATAGATCTTACACAGTAGTAATAATAATAGATTTTTAGAGGAATGGCTTCCATTTTGCCAGTTTAACAAACAACATTAAATGCGTTATTTACGTTATTGTGCAGACACATTTTCCGTACAATGAAGTAATATTTTAAGCAATACCCTTCAAATTGATTCAAATTCGGCACCCTAATTGCGTAACACGCTGTCGATTGGCATCCGAATCATTTTGCAGGAATTCACCAATTCCATTGTTTCTTAAGTTCGTTTGCTCAACAACATGAATACTGCACTGAATTAATATTGTGGATCTGTCAAATTGAAAGCCATAGCTACTGCTAGTGTGTTACGCAATTACTTCGCTGATTGATAGTGTATTACGCAATTTGGGTGTAGGGCTGGCAAAAGAAGACAAATTTGCGGTTGGTCATTTATTTATTTATTTGGCTTCTCAACAATGAGTACACACAGTAGAATTTAAATATTGCAATCTTAACTCAGTGCCTCACCAGTTACAGACAATTAATTAGGAACCGGGTCAGGTCGTCAGACCTAAACCTGTATAACTACCAAGCAAACTGAATGATCACTTATTGACGACGATCTTTTGTTACCAACCGTTCTGAAAGTGGAACATCCAATCGAAGTCCCCAAGTGAGTCAGTTGGGAGCTTGGGAGCATTCTACCTCCCCTTCATTACTTAGCAGTCCCGCATTCAAGTTACGCGGGTCATTAAACAATTTCAATAGGACTTTGAGACGCGGTTTCCCACCGATCTAATGTTCCTGGATGGGCCATGTTATGTTTGAATATTTATTAAGTGTACTTGCTTTTAAAGGTGAAGTACCCAGGTACAAGAAATGTAATAAATAGGTCACGATCAAGGTCAGCACAGGCTAACGTTAAAGTAACAAATGATATAAAAACCAGAAAAAAATACTAAGCTCAATCAAATTTAACACCAAAGTGTTAAATTTGAAGTGTTAAATTAAGAAAAGGTTTACCCGAAGCGTCATAGCCTGAGGAAACGAACGGAAGACATACTCAAACTTTTAGCAAACACATTTTAAAAATATTCAAGGTATTAAAACCGGACGCCACCCAGACAGAAAGTTCCAAATCCGATTTTGAAATATTCCGAATCCCCGATACTCCTTCCAGAAGAGTATATCTTTTGGAGTACCCCCGACATTTTCTCTTATATTGAACCCAATGAAAAGGCATCGGAAGATAAAGGGCAGCGTTCCAGAACTGAGATGTTCTTCAAATCCATAATGTGACGTCACGTATTTAAAGGTTATTGATGGTACGGAGTTTTTGTGACTTTATTGATAAAAGAGAGTAGTATTTATTGGACGTTTTTATGTCAAGTAAAGGTTACAATTTGGCGTCAATTTTATTTGATAATTTGGTTAGATTGAAGATATACAGCGGAGTAATTGCGTAACACATTAACAGTAGGAATGGCTTTTATTTTGACAGTTCAAAAACATTCACTGCGTTATTTACGTTGTTGAGCAGAAAAAATCTTTTTAACATGTGAAGTAATGGTTGAGCAATATCATTCAAAACAATTCAGACTCTGAGTCATAGTGTTACGCAATTAGGGTTGCTGTTCTTGATTAACTTGACTGATATTGATGAATATGTAGATGACCCGGACTGATGGATGTTCAAATATTTCATATTTTTTTGTAAATCTAAAATGGACAGTGTCTCAACATCATTGTATCAACCTTTACGTCAATTCTGCTCTGAGGAACCAGAAGGGCATAAAGCATATTAAAAACGGATGTTGGATTGATTGATCAGCCGCTTCCAACAAACCGGAACAAATCATTTAAAGGCTTGACCTCTATCAAAATGACACCTTATTAGTAATATACATAATTGAATTTTCTACATCATACACACCTACACAGCCCTTCGAGGTCCACAGGTGTCCGTTATATAACAAAAGGGTTTATATTGAGCCCAAAAATATCAGTTATATAATGAATCGTATTGAATAAATTAGTCTTTATATGTACCCACATATGGTAGGTAAGCATTAATATATTCGATGAGATGAGGACGACGCCCTTCATCTCAGTCGCAACGCAACATATGGAAAGTTGTCGTGCGCTTCTACAGAAACGAGGTTACATTTATTTTGGTTCAAGACTTCTCGACTGTAAGCAGGTGGTTCGAGAAGTGGACATCAATTACGATTCAGTGATGTCCACACTAAACTTAATCCCCTGTTTTCATGAGCATCAACAAAGACGTCAAATTCATTAGACCAATTATATCTAACGACATAATAACAATGACAGTGTCCACTAATAAGCTCCAGTTTTTAATAGACAAGCCAATTTACCATCATTATTCTTACAAGTACAGTCTGTTTGGGACCGTAATAGGCTATTACTTTAGCGAAACAAGACCAATTACGAGCTAATAAAGAGAATTACCTCGACACAGAAAAATTCCTTTCTTTAAATGTCAGAACGGTCAGGTCGGCCGCATAATATTTCCGCAGGGAGTCGTAAGGTCGTATCTCGTCAAAAATCTACAACAATCCAGTTACTAGCAGGACACGCCCAGTCTCGAATATGAACTGGCGACGTGCACGATCTTCATTACACGCACAAATAACCCCAACTCATAAAGGTCACGAAGTAAACGAGTAATGAAAACAGACTTGAGATCTAACAAATGTAACTTATCGTGACATCGCCCACGCATGATAGCATCGCGCCGGCGACAATGGGCTCAAGGAATTGGGCCTTCGGGGACACGTATTCTACTCGGAAACAATTTGTGTATGGGTTTCTATCTCAACCGCGATGCAATCTTAAAACCATTTGAATAATGTACCTATTGTTAAAACCGGCTTGCCCCAAAGGTCTAGGTTATGAGGAAAACGTTAAATACATGTCATGCATGGAGCTGCCTACAACGCAAATGCTGAGGTGCTTGATAAATGAAAGTGTTTTATAGGTACGAAGCACTCCCTAAAGAATTAATCGCACCATTACGCCGTGTTCTGATATCCTAGACGTCAGGCTATAGTAATGGTATAATTTGTTGTCATTATTTTATGACGCAGTATCAAGGGCGGAGTCGAGTCGGTCATCTAACATAATTTATGAGTCAGCAAAACAATGCGCGAACTGTTTACATGTTAAGACAGTAGGTAATAACGATTGTCTTATTGGTCATAAGCTACGTGTTAGGCGTCTTGACGACGCGTTTATTACACAGCTTTATTCTCAGTGAATCAATAAGTCGCTCCTGATGAATCAGCGAAACTTGTCATCAGGGGGCGATGGCGAATCTAATCCTTGTGCACGTTTCTAAATTTACCCAAAAATTATTCATAAGAGAAGATTGTTAGAGAACTCACTTTATCCGAGACAGAAGCAAAATTGAGGTCCAAGTGGGATTACGTTAACGAGCTCATAATAGGATTACGTACGTCGAAGTGTCCCAGTTTCGACGGCGTGCCGTTACCAGTCAACCCACACCCGTCGGCAGTCTGTGACAATATAATGATTGTGTGTTTATCGGTACAACACATGATAACTGCAATCTATAACTACAACCTACCGGTACTAGTCAAAGTCGAGAGATCAAGCCGATACACGAATGCCTTCAATACGAGTTTATCTAAGTTGTAACGCGATGTCGATCGTGCTCTAATCGTTGTCGAGATTTGTCAATATTTTGATAGAAGGTGAAAGCTCGAGAATCTGTTATGAACCGACGACAAATTTGAACAGAGTACAATAATTTTCAATTCACATCACGCAGCGTAATTGAATGAACGGGCGGCGCGATCATGGACCGCGTGCCATTTCACTCGGCCGTGACTCACGAATTAGAGCTAAGTCGAGATCGTAATTATGCTAGAGTTATTTCGTGCACACCCACTCACCCAGACACGGCTAGATAACAAACGCATCATAAAACACGGTATTTTAATCAGTGCTCAAATTAAGGTCAATAATGAAGAGTCCAATGTTGAGTCGAAAGTCCGCAATACCGCTGAGCGCGCATCAGATATAGCAAAATGCATTTATTTGCTTACTGTATGAAATTTACGTAAATCAGCTATAAATATTGGCAGACAAGCAAAAACGCAAATGTCCGAGATAAAATCTTAAGTTATTTAAAGTGTAAATGAAATATACGACAAGACGATGAAACCTAGAGTTACTGCATAGTAACTTAGCAAGAAATAAATTTAAAACTGAATAGGAGTCTGTCAATCAAAAACTACTTAAGACATGCATGCAGTATGCCACGGCTTAAGCGTTAGAGGCTTAAAAGCTCAGGCCCTACGTCATTAAAACTAGATATGAGGTAGAGATTAGTTTAGAAAGTGTCGTGTCTCGAACAATGGGCAGAAGTGGAGCAGACAGCGACAGTGTTGCTCTCCAATTAACAAGATAAAGCGAATTGAGAGAAACAGCAGCCGAGCACAAAGATCAAACTAGTAATGAGGTGTTAGAAAGCCAACAATCGCTCGATGCCATCTTTGATATGTGACGCGTAGGATGATCAGGCAGACTTTACCATGAGATGAGCACTCCAAGAGTAATAATATCAGATAAATACCAAAGATTCATAGGTCTCTATGTGGGCGGCAGTAGTTATCTATGACGGAGCATCGACATTTGAAAGAAGAATGAATTTAGTTTTACGTTTACCGTCTCCACCATTCATTTAGATAATATCAAAATGTCAAGACAACATCGAATAAAAACGACCAAATAAGGAAGAAAGGCTATCATTAGCTCAATATAATTTCTTTATCACTTTTGCATTATTAGTTTATTACACAAGCCTTTGTTTATTCTGTTTTAGTAGGAGCGTCACAATGACCGTTCTCGTTATACAGTTCATCTAACTTGAAAAGTCATGAATAAAATGTGTCCTCTTCAACTAAAACGGTACACAATTTATGGCTGTTAAATGAAATCATTGCAGTCGGTCATTTCACTTTATAAACAGCATATTGTTATACAGTTGGGTGACCGTTGCGCTCGCGCATTTGTTAGAGGTGCGCCGTCACCGCGCGGCACGCCTGCGCTGCCTGCGCCTCGCTGCACCGCCCTAATTATTTTCGGTGCATGACTGCCTGACTTTGAACGTCCCACCCCGTATTGTCTGGCCGGATATTTGTATCGGTATTCATGTACGTCAGTAAGCATTATGACACAAGGTATATGACCTGATACAGTCCTTTCAAACATTGTGAATATTTATGAAAGACTTAAATACCTACATAAAATATTTTTTTATGCATCCTGTCCGAAACTGTACTGAAGCTGAGGTGACACAAAGTATTACGCAAAATGTTGCCCAATAACCTAAGCTTGTCTTTATTACAGCAATAAAAAGGATCCCTGCTATTTAGTATTGACCCGTTTCAATAAATCGGATTTTGTCTTCCTTGTGGCAAGACATTGTAAATCTTATTCTGACCGGAAATCACATAAAAACCAAGAACATAAAACAAAAGCGATGAACATTCTTTTTTTCTGAAGATGCTACCTCATTTAAATAGGTTACTGAACTAGTTTGACAGGCTATTTTAAGAGGCGGTTTAAAAATCTCACCACCCACGCTTATTTAATTTGAAACAACAATTTGGACGAAGTCAAAGAAACGTGTAATCCTAATAAGAAGTCGTAATTAACTGCCATCATGAGCATAATCTCTTGGCACCGAGCCCGATGCAAAGCGACGTTTTTACATTTTTTACACAAAGAGTTGAACAACTACGTGTCACACGGAATTTATTGTAATTGTTCGCATATTAAGCAAGTTTTTAATTTATTTAAAGTTTTTACAAAACCTTTCATCTGAGTAGTTCTCTTCGTCACTAAGACAATAATGTGGAAGGAAATAAGCGACTGAATAATAGCTGTAATTATAACGATATTAGGTAAGGCTGGCTGAGATGATTGTACAAAATTGATTTAGTCAATCATAATTAGTTAAGGAACATCAAAGTAATTTTAATTCGTGGAGAACTTGATCCTCGAAAATGGGCAGATACTTTATCACGGGTAACGAAAAACGTCGGGGTTGAGGACCAAAAAAATGAACACGATGTCACACGCAATTTACAACGACCTTCCGTTGTGGTCACGCCCTTCTAAAAACCTTCACGTAGCGGACAACATTAAAGTATAATTTGTTTTTGTACTCTTAATCAAATTCAAAATTCATTCGACGATGCAGAAAACACGTCATTTTTCATCATAATGTCGGGACGGCAGGTAGGAGAGTAAATTCGTTCGTTGCCGGAGAGTAAACGGAAATTAATCAATCTGCTTTCAGTGCAAGCGCCAGCGCTCGGCCAGACATGAGGCGCAAATTCATTTGCTTATAAAACAATGACTGAAATAAATACGCTGGATAGCATGTTGGTACGAATTATGGGACACACCCCGTAAATGAGTGGGCGTGTATTTGTCTCTAGACTACAGTTAAAACGTGCAAATAACGTGAATGCATTTAAGTTATGTGGATGGGCATGTCACAGGACATGCGCTCCGTTGCGCCTGCCTCATCAGATGTCCCCTTTGAAAGTCCAACCAAACGAATACCAATTTTACCGCTGCCAACTGGCGCGTACGATGAAATACTGCAAGTACGTTTCAAAGGATGAAATGTTTGATAAAACGTGACATGAGTTGATGACTTCTCGTAGTACAGCGCACTCGGATGTTTCATAAGCGACGAACACTTTCACTATGCGGCTTCATAAATCCAGCAACCCGAATGGCTAGGCAAAAACCTCATGGCGCATCGAGAGGCTTAGGAAATCGAGCGCAACTGAAACTGGTTGGGTAATCGTGCCCCTGTGAACAGGCACACGGCCCGGCTCAGCACATCGGGTTGCACAATGTGAACGATGATACAGAGACAGGAGCTTTGTCACGATTCGTGACACAAAGACTGTGAAATATAATACAAGTGGGTTATTTAGAACGTGACCACACCGCGATACATTACCTGCCATGCTGTGTGGCTATGCGCCCATTCTAGGATAGAAATGGACATAAAGACCAAATAGATAGATGCCTATATTGGCATGAAAAATCTCCAATATTGATACGGAAGAAATACAGGAAACGAGGTGAATGAAATCAATTTAGTTCAGAATAATTCGATTGAGTTCGGAATAATTTAATTTGCGTCGTTAGAGAGTTCCAGTGCGAATTCATGGAATTCCGTTAGAGAGGACAAACTGGATTGGACCTCGTATAAATGCGTAATGGTATTTCGGTGCTTCTGGTTTTACGCCAGAAGCCATATTACCTGCGTATGCACACGAGGTAAACGATTTAAATAGCCGTTTTGACTAAAGATGGTTAAGTTTAGTAAGGATATCAAAACAGGTAAAATAATTATTCAGATGTATCTTTAGTTCTTTTTTGGCAACAAAAGTTCAGTCCTTACTACGAATATGGCGAACAAGCCAATGCCAGTTAATAATTTGTTGAGATGTAGTAGATAACCTTATACGCAGCCAAAGAAGGAAATAAGTCATCGTGATATGAAATAGGATTTACATAATAAGTGCGCTGACATCGGTTCCACCTTGACTATTCAACGAATAAAAAATACATTTTCATTCACGATTCAGAATTTACGTACAGTTCTATTATTAACTCGTCATATATTATTGAGCCATCACAATAATGCGGCGATTGATACTTTTATGGCGCATTTATTATTGTCAATAGTAATTTGTTTACATGAATATTATATTAGGTATATTTCTACAGACAGCAAAAAATCAAGTAGTTGAACAGAAACAATCGATTTTTATTCTTTTAAATGACGCTCGAGAACAAGCAAACCTTTCAAGACGCTATAAAGCGCTGCAAGTAGAATGACCAAAGGTGCCGTGCTGAGATACAGATCTATTTAAAACAGGAACGCGTACAGGTGCCGCGGTCGCACATCACGTTTTAAACAACTCCCGGCAAGCCATGCGCGCTCAAATCAATAAAATAACGAAACATCTGTCCGCAACTGATATAATTAACATTTTATTACTTTGCCACTAAGTCCTTGTTGCATTTGTATTCACATTTAAAGCCCACGAAAACCAGTGGAATGTTACTCAACGTCCCTTCTCCAGTGCGATATCCTTGGCCGGAGCGACCCGGCCCATGCCCTACAGAAGTATTAGCATATACCCACCAACTAATGCGCTACTGGTTGCATAACTTAATACTGCATATTACGCAACCTATATTATTGTGCCGGTATTTGTAAGGATGCTTGTAAATACGGATATTTTATGGAAAGATTATATATAGGTCCTATAAAACTCAAGACTTCTCTTTCATATTAGTGTGGATATCTTCATGTATGTACATCGTCTGGGAATAGCAAAGAGGTTGGTTGAACACCTGACTTAAACCCTAAGGACGCCGCCCTTTAGCACATACATATATGTAGAAGGGGTGTGGGACCGGGATCTGCGATTAAACAGCACCGAGTGACGTAAAATAAAGATATCGTTTGACCCTAGATACTAATTTACAGAACACATGGATAACTTGTCCAGAACCCTACAAAAAACTTTATGGATATTGTTGATAACTGTGAAATGAAGGGGATCTAGTGTCTTACACTTTTAGTTGTAAAAGGACAGGCTAAGGTAAATTGAAATTTAGGATAGCTTTCAGATTTTAGTACGTTCCATTTCTATTACTCCTAAATGGATTCGTTTAAATCAGTCTTCTATTATGTAAACTGACGTAATTTGTCAGGTCCACCACACTAACCACGAGTGTCCAAGAAGTATTTATTGCGTCATAGCATAATAGGATGGGTATGAGAAACAAGCAAAGGTGCTCAAGCCTAAAGACTAATATAATCATTTAAATTGATATTTATCATACTTCAACGTGTTATTTTATAGTTATTGGTATTTATCTTATCTTAATATGTGGTTATGAAGCCATTCCAATACCGCTACCAGTTAGAATAGATATTTTGACACTATAGTGTAAGATTCTTTCGTAAAGCTTAATACTGTTCGACATGAGGATGTTGATACGGTGGTAATAATTTCAATACACATGGCTATAATTATAAATCAAACCAAGATTTGTATAAGGTTACGTGATTATCTTGGGAATACTTGTATAATCCCACAAAGCCTTTGAAGCATTTTATTTTTCTTTGGAAGTATCGAGCCACGTAACTACAAGCACAAACATTGCCACTACAACTTGCTAATTTAAAGAGCTATGTCGGCAACTTTGATTTGTTTTCCTACTTGCCGTAATCTTCCACTAAAGCAGTAAACACATTCGGTATCTCATCCGACTTCTCAGACACATTTGATTATTCTGGCGTCCGTAATCCCACCGTGTTAGCCAATTTGAAGTGCCTTCCAACAGATCTGTGTGTCGGATTGGATGTCTCGTCGGTGTGTTGCCCACTTTACTAACGAGTATTCTCTGAACACTATAAAATCGAGTGAGAAGTCAGCACGTCTCTATCAGCTTCCCCTAATACAATTAAACTTTACTACCCAAGCACTTCTCATTTTAAGTAATCTAGTTTGTCTTAATAGCGGTACCAAGTATGTTATAGTTTTGCTCAAGTTGGTAATTACCCTAATTAACATGGAGAACGTCCTAGTTATGGCACTGATCGTCTTTATTTATTTTACATCGGGAGCATTTAATAGTGTTCTTAGTATTTTTATAAAATTTTATTTTCTTTAGCACGAAGCCACGGGAGGTCGTGTCTATTTCTAGGTGTACTTTCATCAAGCAGGTTTTATGTTTTCATATCATGTTCGCCTTGTTTTGCGAGGCGAGTCCTTCCTGTTCGGCCTCTGAATTGTTTGTCTAGGCCCCATTAAGGTCATTATTATTTAAATGACTATTAACTGATGTCAGTGTGAATGCCCTTTTAATTTTTGTGACAGAGTATTTATCGAGTTACCATCGTATGCCAGGACCACCAGGCCATGCAGAAGTGCATAAAATACTTCTTTAGAAAATAAACTCTAAACATATTCAGTGAGTGCCTTTTATGGGCATTTAGGATAATGCACTCGTTTACGTTGCAATGTTTTGTTACAGTATAACGGTAAAGTCTTGCAAACAGCAAAGCGTGGGCCCCGTTGAGCGGAATTCGTGAATTTAAGTATACCGACCGATATATAAATATAGATATTTACAGAAATAGAATCATGTTTTCTGTATAGCGATTTAGTTATAAAATAAGGAATATCTTTGTGGAATAATCGGTTCATTCACATACGAGCATTCCGAAACAAACGATAACCTTCTAGAGAATATTGAATCAAATCGATTCTCGATAATATGAACGTGTAAGTGTTCCTAGTATTGCACAGGACTCTACATACCGAGGTAATGGAAACTAGAGTTATAAAACTAAACCTATTGCTTACCATTATGGTGACCAGGAAAGGTTAGATTTAAAGCTCGTATAAGCCGACTGTAAAATGAAGTTTAGAATGTTTCCTTGTAACACAACTCCATCCTCCTATATGGTTTTATGTGTTTCATCCGTTTAGATAACGAGAAAGTGCAAAATCGATTAGATTGGTCGCACATTTGATGGCCAATATATTTTGTTTATGAGTGTCCTATGTAAATTGTGTTGAATACATTTAGAATGCACACGACCATTCACAAAAGACTTCTAGACAAGAAGAGCTTGAAAAAATTTATGTTTGCCAAATATTTACACTAGATGTAGTTTTTTTTACTTAAACAACATAATAGATAAAGGAGATGTTTCATTTTTATATGGGGCTCCGGCCATAACGTGTACAGTTTAGCGAAGCTGGGTAAATTACTCATGAATAGAATAAAGTAACATTTTTTTCATAATATCAAATGGTTTTTATGTACAAAATAAAAATTAAAAATGTTTGACGTTTGTCCTAAGAGTTAGCAAGTGGTCATTTTGAATTCGTTTAGAAACACATTTCGAGAATGGAGACTAAAGATTTTTGTAACGATGAAATGGTCACACTTAATTATGTTTACTCAAAAATATTTATAAGAGAATAATAGTAATTTATTTTTAACACTACAAGAATACACACATTTTTTAATTATTTTCTACTTAACATTGATTTGATGAGACATGATTTCAGAACGAATGAAGTCTGCAAGCAAACGAGACGCCATATTGAATAAAACATGGCAATAATTGAAAAACTATTATTTTTTGTACACAACAAATCAGGCGCAAATTAACCAGAGAATATTTTTCCCTAATTTGTGGTATTTTTTCCTCTTTTTTGATAAATGTACATCTGATGGCCGAAAATGAAACATCTCCTTTAAAATAATGCGAAGCAATTTTATAGCAAGGAAGTACATCGTAGTAAGATAGTGTTGCAGTCCCAAGCTACAATAACAGCATGTTAATTCCTTGCTCCTGAGTAATGAGCTTCCTCGTTATAAAGCCAGGCAATTGGTTTAATCGCCACGCAACCACAAAGCAACTATTCATGGTATCAAATCAAAGGTGTGTAAATTATATGCGTATGATTGTAATTTTAATATAATAGGCACAGGTTTAGTTGCTAAACCCTGAAGGCGGATAATAATTGACTTGGGTAAAGCAAGCAAAAATAATATCAATGTCAAAAGAATCAGATTACTTCAATGTTATATACGGAGCAATTTTAACACTCGGTACTTTGAGAAGTAAAGAAGGTTAAATGCCAGACAAATAGGGAAGGCCTGTCTGTGTTAGCCCTCAATAAACAAACTTTCGCTCCGTAACATAAGAAGATATGATTACACACAGAAAGGCTGTCTTGTATATCGCAGGTCTGCTAACAAAACAAACAGAGTTGAGAAATGAGGCCACACGAAGGGCCATACAGTCGAGTACGAAAGTGAATTACACGGCCCAAGGCTGACCGGTCTCTCCTCAAACCAAGTGACCTTTACCACTCCAATGATATCCTCGTTCCCGCGACGCCATACTATATTGAAATACCGAATCTGTTGACAACGACTGAAACTACTTTAAAGTATCTTCATCTTTATTCTTGGATGCAATAAAAGTTTGTACAACCGCAAAAGTAAATTGTTGCTTTACGAAATTATATTCAGCGTAGGTATAAGCATTAATGTATAAGCATTTTTATAGTTTCGAATTTTATTATTAATAGGTGGTGTGAAGGTCCTCTTCAGATCTCATTAAAATAACCATCTTTTTAATACGGTCCAGCAACCAAGAGAATTATATTTGAACTTCAAAAATTAAAAATCATTTAAAACGTAAATATGTCATCAACCTATGACGCTTCATTGCCAAACAATATACTAAATTAACTGAAGAACGCAAGAGTATTAAATATCTAAACAAAAAATGACAGATATAAAAATATTAATTATAGTTATGAAGAAACATGGCCGTCACAGTTTGTCAGTCAAGATGTGTAACTTAATAATGATCATTCACAAAAACTGAACGATCTTGTATGAAAAAATCTGCTTGAAGCTATCAAAATAAATCGACTTTTTCTTGCAGAATGATTATTTGAAAAATCTATAGGTAATTCAATTTAACTCTATGATAAAAAAGAAGATAAAGAGTTTACCATGATTGATTAAATGTTTGACCACAAGATTGGCACACATTCTGAGCTATTTGATTTTTTCGCTGTAAAAGGAAAATACCACGATAACTTGTTCCTAGTCAACTAACAATAAGATTAGGTAAGTATTGCAGACGATATAATAGCACACGGTTATTATCTAAATAATGGTAACGATGACGATCGAGTTTTTGTTGGATATTTACTTCTAACTATTCACGCACTTCATCCTTATAATAACGAAATACTAATCATGATAAAGTAGGAAAAAGCTCACGATATATACTGACAATGATGGTCATTGAACTGTAAGTACTGAAGTAGCAATATTTTTAATATAAAAAAATAGCTTTCCAAGGAAAACAGAGCTCTTCATAAATAGGTCAGTAAACCGCTACGAAAAAGAAAATTGTTCTATGAAAAGCTTATGTTTAAGTTAAAAAGAAATAGCGGCAAGGCAAACACATCATTCCTACGAAACAGAGTTGAAACGAGCGGCGGGAATTCTGTTGCATTACTAATAAAACGAGCTTACACACGAACAGACACGCAGCACTTTCACGATACAAGTCCCTAAGGTAAACAGAGCATTTTGAAACTGTTTGACATAAAACCATTCGAAAAAACCGGCTAAGTGCGAGTCGGACTCGCGCACCGAGGGTTCCGTACAAACCTGTAGGTATATAAGTAAAAATTCACCCATCACGACAATCGAGTCGTAGTTCTGTTCTGTTTCTTGGCTTGGTTTTATTTCTGTCTGTGTTTTGTTCTGTTTATTATATGATATAACTAAAATTTTACGGTTTTCGCAATTTTTCCTTTATCTGTGCTATAAGACGTTGCTTCGTACCAAATTTCAAAATTCTAGATCGACTGGAAGTACTCTTTAGGTTTTGATTCCCTTGCGAGTTTCGAAAATTTGAGAAATTTGCGGTATAAACGGCTATATCTTTTGATGGCGTTAGTTTAGAAGTTTGATTCTTTCACAGCTCCAAGGGACAGTAGACTTGAGTATTTGTTATAAATTTCAGCTTGATACCTCCACGTGTTCCTGAGAAAAAGGGTCTTGACAGACGGACGGACGGACGGACGGACGGACGGACAACAAAGTGATCCTATAAGGGTTCCGCTTTTTCCTTTTGAGGTGCGGAACCCTAAAAGTACTCTTCTTTCCTCTATTATGTATGACAATAATTTGTATGTTGATGACAAAGTTGTAGAATCAATTGCTCCATTGGCTTTGACTGGAACCCAGCCCCGATGAAGTTGAGAAAATGCCATGCAGTGATGATGATGACACAGATATAGAACGTAACACAGATTTCATACGGTCAATTCTCGTTCTAAATTCAGCAGTTTACACCAGCCAAATTTAATGATAAAAAATCTGCGTGTAATGAGATAAGGTCTTATAAAAACGTGACCTATTTTTGATAGCTTGAACTATGTTTAGTCCTAGCGATGATGAAAAAAAAAGTTTCTAGAAAAGAAGTCTAGATCCTTCTTGTATTGTAAAACAAGCTTGTTTTACGTTCATTGTACTTTTATATCTGCACAGTCATTTAGCAGTAACGTGTTAAGTTTTAAAATAGATATTAAGCTAGAACCCTGAAGGCAACTTCGACACACAGAAGAATTTTTACTCAAACGGCACGAAATAACAACGTAGACATGATTAAATATATTTATAAAAATGTGACTATGTTCTTTTATACTACAGCGCTTTCCATATTTTGATTTCAGGATAAAAGGGATAGGGAAAGGCAATAAAAGGGTTCCACTTAACAAACAAGACTGTTCAGAAATGTAAACGACGTAAGACAACCCGCACGGGTCGGTCGATTGGGTTACGCTTGCTGTGGTTGGGCCGTGGATGGGTGAGTATCTATACAAATCACGTGGAAAGCACGTTAAGCTGTTGGACCCGGCTGTCATTCGTGTATGTTTGACAGCAGTTACGAGTCGTCAGAAACCCGAAAGTCTGACAACTAAGGGGTATCGTATTATCAAGTAACTAGGTTGTGGAGATCAGATAGGCAATCGCTCCATATACATAACTGGTAGACGGTTAGACTGGAAGCCGACCCCAATATAGTGGGGAAACGGCTAGGCAGACGATGATGAAACCGACCAAAATTACATCGTAACTATACATGATTAAATATATTTGTACAGATTTGGCCATGCTCTTTATATATATATACGGCGCTTTCCATATTTTGATTTCAGGAGCAATAAAAAGGGTTTCCACTTTACAAACATAAGACTGTTCAGAAATGTAAACGGCGTGCGTTAGCTTTAATAGAAATGTTATTTATTCATTGGAAGCAGTGATCCCGACGCATTGGTTAACCAAACATGCCTTCAGCAGTCCCGTTTGTTTTCGAATATAACGTTGTAAACGATCTTAATCCAATTTAAAGTTACTGTATAATGAACTGGCGACGCATCGCTGCGTCACACAGTATTTACAATTTGATATAATATCGACATTTGTCTATTATGTGTAAGTTAATCAATCAATGCATTGTATGCATACAACATCTTCCGTAGGTAAGGCTTTTATTTTCACAGTTCAAGAACATTCTTTCCGTTATTTTTGTTGTTGAGCAGACAATTGTTTCGAAAATTGAGTTGTGATTTTTCGAAAAAAAATAAAAATGTGTTTGATAGTGTATTTACGTAATTAGGGTGCTGTTCACCCAGACACACACGAAAAACAACTTTAATTTATAAAATGTACAGATAAATTATTTAAATGTCATTGAGGAAAACTTTGTTTTTCACATAATGTATTCTCGTATTGCTACATAAAGCAAATGTCATTGAGGAAAACTTTGTTTTTCACATAATGTATTCTCGTATTGCTACATAAAGCAAATGTCATTGAGGAAAACTTTGTTTTTCACATAATGTATTCTCGTATTGCTACATAAAGCAAATGTCATTGAGGAAAACTTTGTTTTTCACATAACGTATTCTCGTATTGCTACATAAAGCAAATGTCTTTGAGGAAAACTTTGTTTTTCACATAATGTATTCTCGTATTGCTACATAAAGCAATTACCTACGCTGATACATAATTAGAGAAGACTCTTAGATTTAATATTTATGATTTGTGTATTAAAATAATCGTTTATGTTTACGATTATTGTACATATTAAATAAATATGAAATTACACTTAAGCTTTTATGTTTTACAGTTTAATAACAGCAATTAAGAAGCACTTTCCATGTGTTGTAATGAGTAAGCCGTCTAATGAGTTTCCATTCCCAAGAGAGCCAGAAAACCATATCAGAGAATTTATGTAAAGTTAAGCTAATAAATTGTGAATAGACTCGTCAAACGTAACCTCGTTAATGGTAGCATGGTAATATATTACCGATGGAACACTAATAATATAATTAGTTAAGTAGAGAAGCCGCTTTATTGATAACATCGAAATCGGTTAAACAAAACTAAACCAGTCGAGATTTAAACCGGCACGAATCTCAGTAACGTTGAATTACTTACGTCGTTTAGGTAAAATTATGACAAAAGATATAAGATATTTGTAAAGCATGAAATAATATGACTGCCTCGTTGATCTAATGGTGCAATCAGTAATGCTTCATGAGGTCTTCGGCTTGGTAGTGTTATTATTTGGTTTTCTTGTATGGAATTTCTTAGTAACAGCCCGGTGTCTGGAATTGTGCCCGGTTAATGGCGATATGCTCCATGGGACTTATAACTGGCGAAATGTGGGTGTACTATTTATAGATAAGTACATTTCTGCCCAATCCGTCGAGGAAACAAGGCGTGATGTTATGAAATAATATGAAACGGCGAAGATAATATTTCGGTAAATGCTCTGGTGAACTAGTCACCTAGTTTTATTGAGCGCGTATCAAAACAATTCCGCGTTCTGAATAATTTGTTCGTGTTTTTTGTCTAACATTTATCTTTCCTTATCTTTATCCTGTAGAAAGTTGATAATACTACTAAGGGCCTGATCACACGACCCACAACCACAACACACCGAAAACGCGTGGACGGGTGTTAATTTGTAAGAAAATGAATAGTATTGACACGGACCACATTTGGCCGACAAAATCAACCGTGTGGGCGATACCGACCACATTAAAATGGCTCGTTGCGACCACCAACAAGACCGCGCACTAGCGGCCAGCCGACATCGCAAATACAACGCCGTGTCAACCATTTGATTTTTCCGATGATGCTACAACGGTCTTCCAGAAGAACAGCAAGGCCACCAGCACGCTCAAAATACACCGACACACAGACAAAATCAAAATCAAAAGTCATTTATTCAAATTAGGCTGAGGATCAGCACTTTTCAAACGTCAAAATTACAAAAGACAGTCTCCCCAAAACGCCCACCCGTCGCGCACTTCCTAGTGCTTTAGCTGGTAAGAAGAAGTGGCCAACAAACTCCCCAGCAGACCGTAGTCCTACCGACACCAAGGCCACCAGGCCACCCGGCCCATCGCGACGTCCCAATCCATGTCAGCTCCAACCCCAACCCTTGCTCCAGCCAGGCCGCACCGCTGAGGCTTTCAATTTGTGTCTAAATAATAAAATTTCGATCCAGCCCGTTCTAAGTTTTTACGCCCTGGAGGCCTTAATTTATTAAGGTATCAACAAGCAAGACCGGTAAAGCAGCCGATAACCTTTTAGGTTAAACAGCGAGATGTAATTTCCAAAAAAAAAAAAACACGATTTGATTTGATTTTGTAGTTACCACAACGCAACTGCAAGAAGCTGCAGCGACACTATTCACACGTAACCACTGCTTGCCCACATTTCGTCGTTGCGATGTGGTGTGGTTGTGGTACGTGTGAACGGGCCCTTAGTAGAACATGGATAAGCCGGTAATAATAAAACAAACGATACATAGTCGATCAGGCCGTTTTGCTTTCCTAACCTATGTCCATATCATGTTTGGAAGAGAAATGGTAATGCATCTATCATCATAATGGATCGTAACTGTCCGCTTTAGTGCTGAATATTTCCATTCCAATATGGCCGCGATAACGTGGTCAACGTCTATGTTAGAGCGCGTTATATTTTTTAAAGTTTGATAGCTTAACCATAGCATGATCAGCCAATAATATTCCCACTGCTGGGACATCCAGCCCGCCCATCCGGCCTTCTCTCTGTGAGAGGAAGTGCACCTTAATCGACGTACACACACTGCTTTTAGCATCGAGGGTTGAAAATCGAACAGTGTTTTTTTCGACGCGCTGACAGACAGTTGAAATTTGAGTGCACGATAAAATCCCGCCGCCATATTTTACGTCCGAGTGGACGTCAGCTTAGTGCGGATTTCACCAATGAAACTGAACGCGTTCAGCACATTTAACCTGCGTTCAAGAGCTGTTAGTGTCAAAATTGCCGTGGAATACCCTCATTGACAGCTCTTAAACTCGGTTTAGAAGATTCAGTTTCACTGGTGAAATCCGCACTTCGCGCAAATCGCGCACACCACGCGGACGCTGTGCGGGTTGGTGGATGCCTCATGTCTTAGAATTTTACATCACCGTTTTTGAGAATAAAGGTGATGAAATAATCTACACAAAGTAAAACGGTGCCTACGTTCGAAGCTACGTCCTACAACTCGTTAGTCGCGATCTACTGTTTAGGAGCTGGATGTTAATCCGATGATAGCGTTGATGTTATCAGCACGCAAGTGAACGCTAATACCTAGTCTTATGATAGGCAAACGACACCTCCGGATGCGACGAGTGGTATTTTCTAAGACCACACGGATATTTAATCAATCCATCGCTACCCAGAAGCGGGTTATACCCATTACTTATCTACTAACCTGAAATCGATAACGGGAAGGCGTGTATCAACGCTACATAAACTACTTTGCAAATTATAATCTCATAAAATCACGTGTTTGATTCAGTTGCGACTAACCGGGTCGTTTCAATAACGTTTGTCAGGTAACACGTAAATCTTGATTAGTTCGGACACCATAAGGAAACTAGTATGGAGCACGTGCGTATTTTATTTTTCTTGTTTACGCACGCTAGAAACTTCGGTAAGGGACAAAAGCTTTTACATAATGTATTTAAAGTTGCATTGGAAGGAAGGGTGAATGTAACCCTGTTTACCTTTTATTAAATTTTCAGTTAAAGCACCTTTGCAGAAGGACAAGGTCTATAAAAGAAAATTTTAGAAGGCAACTCGGGTTTTCCGTTGTCTATTACTTTCGATTGAAGCACTAATGGCAGGCGATTTACTTTTGTGCAAATTATTTCATCACCATTGCTCTCACAACGGTAAAGACAAAATCGTGAGGAATCTGGCATGTCGTAGAACTAATAATTCGAAGACATGTGACATCTACCAACCCGCACTGGGCCCATGTGTGGTGGATGACAGACCACTCCCTTTCACAGAGAGAACGCCTGTGTCCCAGCTCTCAAAACATTACAGGCTGATCATGGTCATCTTGCCCTTATGGAAATATTTCTATTCAAAACCAACAATACATTTAATCCGTCAAATGATCATTATTATCATTTCAACCGAAAGACGTCCACTGCTGGAGATAAGCAATTTGGGGAAGTTTGTTATAATCGCTTATAATCGCCACGCTTGGCAAGCGAGTTGGCGATCGTAGTATGGTGGAGTAAATGCATGCTGCATCTCCCTTAGTCGCCTCTTACGACACCCACGTGGAGAAATGGGATCTTTACTGGCACCACACGAAGGTGTTCGAAATGACCGATCCTATAAAAATAACGAAATAGCTTTCATTTTTTAAATGCTCAATAAACCTGTTCTAAGAAAATGTTATCAGGTTGGTAACTTAACTATACTCCATTTGTTTAGGTAGTTAACTAAATGTAAACAATCTTAACATGTCTTTTATATAAAAAACTGTCTAAAAATTGAATCTAAAAATGTTTACAATTAGGTATTTACTTAAACCGATGCTAAGTAAGTAACTTAATTTAAATAATATTTGTTGGTCTTTTATACGATTTATTTTATATAAAAAGACATATCAAGATTGTTTACCTTTAGTTAACTACCTAAACAAATGGAGTATAACAACCATTATTATGTAAGTTTACTTCGGCTTAGGTAGCGACTTGGATTTTTTGCCATAAAATCGTGCGAGATAAACGTGAACTCATTATTATGCAAGCGAGGCGTGTCGCAGACGGTGAAAATAGTTACGTCATACACTGTCACGAGAGTATGCGAATGAGTGACGAGGTATAAAGAAATTTAACACACTCCTTGTCATTTTCAAAGCCGTTGTTACGAGACAAGTTGTGTTTACTAATTTAGACTAGAAATCTAAACTATTAAGTGCCGAAACCCAACCTCAATTCTAAAGTGCCCCCAAGGGAGGCAATCTACATTAATTGTTCTTCGAAACATAAAATTCTGAACAGAAATTAAGACCAAATTAGAAACTTACTACTTAGAGCTAGAAGTTTAATTTTCGACAACGTAGTCCTTGTGCCAAAATTGGAACTAGTTGTGAGACTGAATTTGAAACAAGTTACAGGATACCTTAAACGTCCCAAGAAACTTTTATCAAGATGAAGAGAGAATTTAGTTATACAATAATTATTCAGAACACATTTCTAACTTTCGCGTGGACGTAAAAATATCACGTCGAGATTTTTTTCACGCATTACATTTTCTAACTTACGCACGGACGTCAAATATCATGTCGAGATCTTTTCACGCATTAGATTTTCTAACTTTCGCACGGACATCAAAATATCGTGTCGGAGATTTTTTCACGCACTAGATTTTCGAACTTTCGCACGGACGTCACAATATCGTGTCGAGATTTTTTCATGCACTAGATTTTCTTACTTTCGCACGGACGTCACAATATCGTGTCGAGATTTTTTCACGCACTAGATTTTCTAACTTTCTCACGGACGTCAAAATATCGTGGCGAGATTTTTTCACGCACTAGATTTTCTAACTTTCGCACGGACGTCAAAATATGGTGTCGGGACTTATTACTATTGATCGACAATAGTATTACGAAATATTTATGTAGGGTGTCCACAATTTACGGATTTAAATTCGGATGAAAATTAAAAAAAAAGTATTGAAAAAATGATTGAAATGTGTTCTATTACTGACATAGATCCACCAAAAAAAAAAAAATTGCGCACTGGTTAAAAAAAATCCTGTATTTACATCAAAAAGTGGTCTAACGCATTTTGTGCTGACTTGCTGAGTAGAGTTATAATCATGAACCCATTTTTAATAGGTATATCTAAACACGATATTTTATTCTGTTAAGAGTCGAGACTTAGGGCATATTAAGTCCCACGAACCAAGGTCATACTGCGATATAATTTTTAAACTGACATTTTAATTACTGGTGAATCCCTTAAATGCTATGTGTAATTGAATCTCGATGCGTTAAGACCAGCCATTGAATTATTGCTAAGGTAATTAAGCACGTCTGGAATATATCTCACAGTTTCAATTTGAAACTGAGCCCGTACATCGTGCGTGTTGGGCTCATATTAAATAGCTAGCTAGCAACAGTGCGATAAAAATAGTGGCTGAAAGATATAGGATAACTGTCAAAACCGTCAGTTTGATCGAATGTTTATACTTTGTTACTGTGGATTTCAATTGAAAACTAGAAATAGAACGACTAACATCTGGGATTCTTTGCATACAAATTGCTTTTGGTTTACAATGTATTTTTTAATCATAAGGATTATTGTAATAAACATCGTGTGTTACAATTTGTATAATAACGTAAGTCGTCCTTCGCACAGACGCTAAAATACCGCAGCATATTTTTGCGTGCACTGGATTTTGAACGCATTGCTTAACGCCGAGAGTTGAAATTCGAATAATGTGTTTATTCGAAGAGCTAGCATGCACTCTGTTGGATTTTGAACGTTCGGTTTAACACAGACAGTTGAAAATCCTTTGCGTCAATCGGAAAATTTGTACGTCCGCGTTCCCTGGTCTAAGTCTTTTAAACAAAGTATCCTGACACGATGGTACAGCAAAGCCAATAAGTTAATTACAATATTGTGGTACACACACATGTAAAAAATAATCCTTAAGCTTTTAATGTCCATAAGTGATACAAGTATTTAAATTACAAATTACACATTTCCATAAGCTACTTGGCTGGCATATCGACGATGAAGTGACAAGAACCTTTATCTACCAAAACATAATTTTACAGGAATCGAAAAAAACGTTTGATTTTTTTTAAGCACAACGTATGAATAAACCTTTTATTAGTTTTATATTATATAAAAACTTGTTATCGGAGGATGTGAGAGCCTAGTATATACCTATACAACCAACTTTTTGATTTAGGCGTAATAGCTGATGAGGAAACGAAAATCGCCAAAATATCAGTTAGAAGTTCTTGTCATTTCATCGTCGATATACAAATTAAGAGCAGTTGCTATGAATTTTTATTATAACTGCTTGCAGGCCTTTTGGTCTAGTGGTTAGCGACCCTGACTGCTAAGCTGGAGGTCGTGGGTTCGATTCCCACCCAGGACAAATGTTTGTGAGATGAGCACGATCATTTTTTCTGTTTCTGGGTGTAATTTATCTATAATATGTATGTATTTAGAAATATATAAGTATGTTTATCAGTTGTCTAGTACCCATAACACAAGCTCTGCTTAGCTTGGGACTAGATGGCGTTGTGTGATAGTTGTGGAATTATTATATTATTATATACTTACGGTTTTTGAACGAATGAAGACTAGTTTTAGAAGAAAACTTCCCAGCGGAAATTTACTAAATATGTTTTTAAAACTTAAAACAGAATTGCTAAAGTATAGATTCCTTATATTATTTTGCCGATTGTACTGCAGATTATGTAACTTGTCTACGTTGTAGGTTATGTATCGAATACAATAAAGCCGCCCACCTGCGACACACTCTCCGGAAAATTCCGACGGTTCAGGCTTTTCAATGCTCACGAATACAAAAGCTAAATAAAAATTATAAAAGAAAACGTCTACGTTTTAGAGCTTTAGAAATGTTCGAGACGATCCCGTATGAACAAATAATACCAAGTCGTTTCATTACAGATTTTTTTTTGGATGGGAAATCATCAAATGACTTCTCCCGTTCTGGGCGGAGCGGGAGGGCATGTCAGACTTTTACTGACTAAAACCCACCCGTGTTCCTTCAGTTGCCCATGTGCCAGGGTCACGGTATCTCTTTTGAACAATCTCGCGACCCTGGCAGGCTTCATTACAGATTATAAGAATTATTCTCAAAACAGAGACGGAGAGCAGTAGTGTAGGTCGCGGGCTAGAAACCAAGTAGACACTTTGTGTAAATTATTTCATCACCACTACTCTCAAAATGGTGAAGGACAACATCGTGAGAAAAACGGCGTGTTCTAGAATCAAAAATACATGTGACATCCGATTGGCTCGAGTGGTGGATTATGGTTTTGAACCACTCCCTCTCGCAGTGAAGAAACCTGTGTCCTAGCAGCAGTGGGAAGTGGAATGGGATGATTATGCTTATTCTCAAACAAATAAGAGAGACAGAACAGTTACCAATTTTCTAAGAACCTTCCCCTTTTTACACGCTTTATATTAGCTTCACTTGTATGTTTGTTTACGTAACCGACTCCTTATAGCGCGATTTTGACCCACTATAAACGACCAGATTTCATTCAAACTTTGCACACCTGTCAAGGACCGATGACAATGCAATCATTTCATAAATTTGTGCCATTATCCTTGCCAGGGTTACCAGGACAGCAAAAAAACTGTCTTCGAAAACTACGCTGACATACGTCACAAACTACGCTGACATACGTCTCAAATTTCGAAACTCCCTAAAAAATAGAAAATAAATAATAGTTTAAAAAAACTAAAAACAAACGCTTCCATTGAAAATCAAACTAAAAAGAACAAAATAATGAAAAAAAAAAAAAAAGCGTGGGGTGTCTGATATCAATAAAACAATACCTTAAAAAGCACCCCACGCTTTTTAAAATGTTTGTCGCTGAGATGTGCCTTAGATGCGTTAGATGTAGTAGAATTTGTCTAGGCATAGGCAGTTCGCTCATTGCGTGATATCCCTGCATTGCGTAATGAACTAAGACGCCTAATATTTAGTTCGCACATCATAATACAAGGCTGCTCGTAACTCACATGCGATGTTAACATTAACCTCCAAGGGCAAGATGTCTGTCAATTTAATTTTACTGCTTTGACTGTAATCAAGACTTGGTGCCGCAGGTTAGCCCAGTCGTAGGTTGTAATTTTGTATTTATCAAATTAATTGAAGGTATGAGGATCTTCCGACCACACGGGTGTCGGTCTGGTGTGCCCGACGGTTCATGTCGGGATGTTGTATATATGCTAGTTGCGCGGTAAACTCTGCTTGCGCGATCCAGGATTTTGGTGACGTCAGTGTGATGCGCAGTTCGCATGTGGCAGTATATGGTGTATGTAAAATGGCATTAAAGATATCTGATACTGAGCTCACACAGATGGAGATGTGTTTTGTTGTTGGCAGGAGTGGTAGCAAAAGGACGATACAGCTTACAGAATTAAAGTAATAAAGTATGGATCCTTTTCATTGTATGTTCTGCACTGAATATAAATAATTTGTGGCACCTATTGAAAAATGCTTTTTTAAATTCTGGTTATAAAATATTCTTACGTGAACTTGCCACATATTTATTGAACGCATAATTCAGGTAGGATAGGTAGTAGTCGAACGTGTGCTTATCCAATGAAGGAAAACCAATACGATAATCTTATTTTACTTACACCACAAAATTTACCTATATCGATTCTGATCTAAATCCAAATACGAGCCCACTCACGCTTAGGGAAACGGAATTTACAAATTACGTATATTTGTGTGCAGTTTTTACAAAAAGAAAAAACTTTTTTTTTTCTTTTCTTACAAAACAATCTACAAACAATTTTTACCTTTTTATAGTATGACTATAGATGTGGTCTGCAATAAAGATTTTAATATACTTAAGTTACCTACCTTCCCATGACGTTTTAATTTGAATGCGTATTTTCCTTTCCTTAACCTTTCATGGTCAGCATGAAAGGTTCGAGTTAAACGATGTTCTAAAAGTTTAGCCGGACACTTGACGATTCATCTAATGAATATTGTAACAGTTGCAGAAAAACTGCACGTCCCGACTGGTACCGATATCAAATAAGGAAATAATTATAAAACAAGGCTTCTGAATATATAAAATATCATTTTAGAGCGAATATATAACACCATATACATGATATTATTCATGAATAATCAATCAAAACGTCTTATATTGAATAAGTTGTGTATTACTTTACCACGATTCTACATATTAATTAAAGTATACGTCAATCAATAAATAAAACCGATACCTTTAAAACTAAATAGACAACTTTAATGTAAGCAGTGACTGACATTATCAATGAAGATAGACACGCGACAGTAATATGTCGATAAAGGTTCAACTTTACCATTAACCGAGCGTTCTCAGCGAGTGTATATTTACTATTTGTATTCACGACTTCAAAGTTTCTAAAACAATTTCTTAAATGTAAATGCAAACAATTGTACAGACTTTAATTACATCTTCATCTAAGCATCAACTTTCTGCAAACTGAGATTATCCACATTTAAAGTAAGCAACGGGAAAGGTCGATGGAAACCTTGCTTCAAAAACGAGTTAGCACTGAGTTCTTAGAAAACAATTGCCAATTATCCGGGCGTATATTCCCAAGCGCTAGGTTTTTGCAAGAGCTCATACAACATGTCATTCTTGGGCAACAAGCGAACAAATGAAGGGGTTAACAATAAACAATGTCAATCTTGGTCCACAGACGTCCTTGGTTCAGTGGTTGTGACACCGACGCGACGAGGCTGCTGGTGCATTACCTGACGAAGGTCATTTGTGGACACTGACAAACTGACATGGAGTTATTGTTATCAGAATTTGCTATTCTTTCCTTTTGTTGCTAATGAGTTCCATCAAATGAGCAAAAAAATATTATAAATATTTCAACATGTTTCTAATCTTGATTTTAGAAATAAAGTCTGTCAGCAGCTAAATAGAGTCTAAGAATGACATTATTTTCAGTGTCATAGATGAATTGTATATTTATTCAAAAGACGTTTACTCTGGCGCCGTTGGTTAAAGCTTCAGTGGTATTTTGCCTCTAGGCGTGACCTCTAAGCCCTATTTGTGTTATTTGTAATTCAACGACAACTTTAATGATATTAACAACCAAGTACATTCTAACTGTTTAGTTTGTACAATTCTGTTTTTAGTGACGATGAGATCATTAAAATCCCCATGTGTTGTCTGTCAGTCTTCAGTTAATACAACATAAATTGTTGTCAAACCTAAATCAAACAAGAAGAGTTTACATTAGTCGACATTGAGTTCGAAGGAATCGTTACAGGTTTGCAATCAGGGTACAGTCCATTGACTTTCATACCAGCAACGACCGTCATTATTAAAACGGTTAGTGTACATACTCGGCTCCAATTAACCGTACGTAGTTGTCCGATGGTACGTACCTGAAATGAAAAAGAACCAGTTTACTTATCGATTCCCAGTACAATTAGAAGGCTTCGATTACAAGTCAATTACAGAATGCATAAAAAACCATGACAATGTTGATATAATAACGCATCGGCATATTTAATAACGGTCGACAGAAGATTGTGTTAAGGACATCCAGATTTCCATGCTCAAGAAAGCTGACATTTGGAATTCTTGGAAACTATATGAGTCGATATCTGAATTGTGCAATATCGTAATCGTAATATTTCGTTGCGAAATCCCAAGCGAGTGGTAAGATACTCTTCGGTGTTGTGGCACAGAATCGCGCCCGACTTCGTGAGAGGTTAGATTGGTTCGAACTTGCTACTCGGCAGATTCAATTATATTTAATCGTCTCGAGATGACAAAACTCCTATTACTACGGCATTGCACTCTAATATTTTATCGATATCGATGACGTTTTCTATTATCGTTTATCTTTTCAGACATGTAATTCGACTGCGTATTAATACTAATTCAATACAAATTATTGAAGTCGCAAGAATAAAATGTTAGGAATATGCGCTGATATCTAAAGGTTTGCAGTTATTACGATTCGTTATGGTCTTTACATTTGCTTAAATTAGCCAATAACCGGTAATTTCATGCGGCGTCCGGCAACTTTAATACAGAGGATCGAGATGTAGAAATCGACAGGTGCGAAGGGACGTCACTACCGGTCGGCGGCTGATAAGCGAATGTATGCCGGCCGTTCACCTGCGCCCACTGACACACTGTTTCATCTCTCTCGCTCTCGTTTGGTCTGACGTACAATAAAGAGAGACACAGATGTGCATGCACGCTCCAGCGAAGAACAAAGAACTGCATGAAACAATCCAAACAATACGTCATGCTACATTTTCAATTTGTGCAGAAAATACCTGTATTGTGGTAATTAAAGTGACGTTATCCCACGGTATAACAATGTATTCTGTGACATAGTACGAGTTTAATTCGGTATTGTACTCAATGGAATCTAATTTACAGTTTCTAATGGACATACGTAAAAATAACCAGAATTTACATAGCACGCCATACAGTAGACGACGTAGGCACTAATTAGAAGCTCTATTGTTTTATAATCAATCGTCAATATAGCATTCTTATACACTTTTCAATGTCTAAGTAAGTCTTGTGGGGCTAATAACATTAGTATAACAATGTACATTAATATGTTATGTTTCAAGGAATGAAAGATAATTGAGCGATTGTTATGCGGTACTGCTATAAATTATCATATTACTACGGTACGATACTCTAAAACCTAACAAGCTGCTAGAGAAGCTCCACACGTGGTGTAGTTTACCATAATGGGCTAACAGCCCGTCCATCTTTTACGTAAAATTACAATGTTTGAACTCAATATCTGATTGCTGCATGCCAGAGTAAAAACGTGTGAGGTAAATAGACAGAAACACGTATTACATAAAATATCGTAAGTATTACACGAGGCAAAGAAACCAATACTAGACTAATGTAAAAAAACACAAAAGACATGATACTCAATTCTCGAACGAGAACGAACGCGGCAAAGGCGGTTACGTAAGTTATCTGGCACCTAGACTAAGATATTTATATAGCAACCGAAATAGGAAGTGAACTAACAATATCAACTAGTTTAATGATCAACGTTTAACGATGGATTTGATTGTAGCTGATCAACCTCGCAAATTGATTAAATGCATATCGGAATAATCATCGCTCGAATAATTTTATCTTCGATATAATTAGGCAATGAAGAATCAATCAAAATCATTAAGTAATACGTGATTATAATGATGCTCACCGCAAAGTTTTGAACAGTGAGTACTATTTTATGATATTCATAAATGGGTGGCTGATAAAGGAGACTGTTAAATACTTAATTTTTGCCTCGATAACGTATAACAGTACTTGATTCCATTCAGTAAATAGCGGTAATTGAAAGTTGTACACTAATGAAATAATAATGGCATTATCGGATTCTATCAAAGATTAAACGGTTCTTCTATGCAGTCGGTTTCGTCAAGAAGCAATTATGTTTGACGTATATTATTACGGGCTATGTGCAAACGAGCAGCCATTACAGGCTCGTCGTTTAATCCTACACGCGTTGAAAAGATACATGATTGCATAGTAGGCTTTAGCGGCATCGTCTGTTTGTCACACATCCGTAAGCTGCAGAAAGCTCTGTAGCACAGATTGCTGTCGATTCGGAAGGAATTCGCTAGAATAGGTCGGATCGTCTCTTAATATAAATATTTTGTATATGCAACTCGCACTAAGTTTATTTATTTGTAGGCTAATCGACAACTCCTGAAATACGTATTAGGCAATAGTACGTTTTAAATTTTACATAATAAAGTTAGTGTACCTTTTCCTAAACTTATGGTTGTTTCCTTAACGTTCTATTCAAAATGTGCCATTGCCTAGTACGTATTTTTGTAGTTGTCGATTTTTCCAATCACTTATCGAAAATATTCTATTATTTAAGTGACGATTCGCCTGATTTGGGCCAGTAGGTACCTAAATTCGTGCGTATAGACTTTTAGGCGCATTACGGCGCCCTGTTTGCTCGAATGAAACTAGGTTCAGTAGTAGGTAGTAAGATGTATATTTCTTGCACCACACAGTATTGATACGACAGCGGAGGTAATATACAGCACAGTCACGTTATAAATAGGAGATAGAACTTATAGTTAGTTACACTGCACTTATAATTATCTTTCAAGTATACAACAACCATCTACATTCGGATTCAAATCTTAGTGTCTTCCCTTTTTACAGTCTACCATAAACATCTCTATAAAGAAGAGTAAAGTGTTGTCACTTTTATCTAAGAGTGGGAACCATAGACATTTAGTTTGGTTCGCCACAGACTAATAAGCCAGATTGCTTAGTAATTACTTTGTAGCCTAAAGACTTAGCACTCGTGTCTGCACGTAGTACCCACAGTTCAGGACATGAAAAACTTTAAAGTTAAGGTTTAATATAATCACATTTGCATTGGATTTCAGCCTGTGGTTTCGTGTTGAAACTTGGCCGGAGTTCAAAAGTCAGAAAAAGGAATTCGGATGCTGTGGTTAAGTTGTTTTTCGTTGTGTAGGTGGTATATTTAAAGACCACTTTGTTCCGCCACTTCTTCTTCCCAGCTAAAGCACTAGGAAGTGTCGAAGGGCGGGCGTTTTGGGGGGACTGTCTCATGTAACTTTGACGTTCAAAAAGTGCTGACTCTCAGCCTAGTTTGAATAAATGACTTTTGATTTTGATTTTGACCAGACAAGCCTTAAATCTTCTTGTCTAGTCGTTTGTGATGTAGGTAAACAGCTACTGCATTTGTATTTAATGAAAATTCGATTTCTATGAGTAAAATAACCGGACGAAACTAGGACTTCAACGTCATATCCATCTCGGTTGTCCATATCAATTTGACGTTGAATATAATATATTTTACAGATATGACCTACATCTTTTTTTTTTAAACATCTACATTATTCGCAAATTTTAATTGATTATCAACATTCATGTCAGTTTTATAGTTGTTGTGAATAAAATTATGAATCTTTACAATTTTTTGCACCATTTGATCAAGTCGTGTGGCATTTTATTAAAGCTAAATTAATTGAGATGCTTTTTGTAGACAAGCCCAATTTTGAACTCTTTTATGGACATGTTTGTCTATGAAATTCTCGATTTTACCAAATAAAGAGGACAATGAATTTGGAAATAGATTTTACACATTTTTTTTCCTCAACAAGCTGGCAAGGTCACTTGGGTGCAGAACAGTTTCTGAGTATCATTACATTAAGTAAAACAAAATTAAGTCTCGTGCTTTTAAAGACTGCTTTCATATTCGCCGTACATGAGGAAAAATAAATAAATATATAAACAACAAAAGCATATATTCTGCTCAAGTTCAGTGTAACCGACTGTGAAAATGGATCATTCACTATTGAGAGTCGCTCTAGCCGTTTAAGATTTCACTTTTACAATAGCCCGAAACAGTTCCAAATTAACGACAATCGAGGGACAGTGAAAAGCGTTTACGGAGGTCGCATTCACTCGTTGTGTTGTTTGTCACCTATTTGTGCAAACAATAGTCGGAGTGAGCAACGGAAGCGTTTACGGAGCTGGCTTGCGTTGTTTGCCTTTACAATTCCGTGTGTAGGCAAATAAAGCATCTGACGTGCGTAGGTTATGATTTATGAAGCAGGCGGAAAAGTATCGGGACTTTCTTCTTTTGTACCGTAGATTTATAGGTTAGAAAACAACATCGTTGGCTTAGCTTAATCGGGTTAATTACCTAGGCTGTGAGCTGTGACTGGGTTTATCTAGGAATGATGGATGATTCTGCGAACTACTTAGATGTTTGCTTACTATGAATCAAACCACTTCGTTTTTTACTATAGTTAGATGGCACATTCTGGAAACGTACCGATAAAATATTAGAAAGAAAAGAACAACGTCGGTCTCTACTTATCAAGCGCATTCGTGCAAAATCAAGATAAGAGAGATTAAAGCAATTTCATGATAAATATTAAAACACGATCCCAATTATAACAGGATCCTTTCTTTCTAACTAGCAACTTAACGGGTTAAAGAGATTCGCTGTACATTTAATCAGCATCCAAAGCTGACCTGCATTATGTCGGTCTAGAAACGAGTTTTGGTCTAGGTAGCCTAATTGTTGGGATATATTCAAAATTAACGTTTGCTAAATTGTTTCAATAATTTCTTGTAACTGTACTCGTCTGCCAGCGGAGCATTAACGAGGTGCGCAGTCGCAACCGTTTTCGAAACTTCAGTCGGTTGCCGCGTCGCCGCCGCCGACCGGTGCGTTTGCGCAACTCTGGTGCCGCGCCGCGGGCTCTCGCCGATTCCCACGCGGATTTCGTATAAACAGGTGGTGTTCAAATGCAATCATTATACTCGGCAAATGTTGCCAATTACAGATTCCTTTGTAATCTGCTATCGGCTAGAGAATAACAAACTGTTCAGCGTACAATAACGTTGATTGTTAGCATTCACAATATGAACGCAAATGCATTAGAACTCGGTAGAGTCACTAGAAGCACAAAGCTGTTACATTACTGAAGGTCAAATAAGAGAATGCGGTTATTTAAATTATCCAAAGAACAGATAGTCGTTATGAACTGCACATAAATATTGTGCGAAGCAAAAACAAATACAGCTTTGTATACTATTTGATTTTATTTCCAAGACAGATAAACTAAGAACAGTAGTAAATCCATAGGGAAACAAGGAAACATGCTGTCTCACACGTTGAGGATGATTTACAGTGCGTGTTTGTAAGGAGTTACAATAGAAGCCAGTAGAGAATTGGATGTAATAAATATGCAAGCTCACGAACTAAACACCTAAGGTCACCTGCTGCGCCTACAGATATATTTACGAGTCCGAAGTACTTAATGCCACGCCTTTGCCCTTTAAGATTTACATTACATCTAAATAGCTTCGTGAATACCACAGATGCAAGGCTACTTTTTGTGTTCAACCAATAACGTGTTTAAACCCTAAAGGAATATTGGAGCACACGATCATAAAAACCACCATCATATATCTCTAAAATTAATTATAATAAGATACCCTATTTACACAAGAAACCCCTAGGTCTGACGTAGCGCGTGACCGTTATTGCCATTCATGTAATTTAAAGCAGGACAAATTCTTTACACTTAAAAGGTTAATCGAATAAGTACGGCATGTAGATTAATGTACCCGGTGTATTCGATGCTAGCCTAATTATGTCTTACAGTGAGATAGTTAAGGGCAGGAATGCAGCGGCGGCGTAAATTGCACGTCCGCAGCGGTAGGTGAGGTGTGCCGATCGACAACCTTCCATTCTCTAGCGAGCCTGACACCAATGCCGATGGGGCTATTAAATATTAACTAGTAACAATCGCTACCTAGTTAACTCTGCAGTTCAAACGAGAGGAAATGATTAAATCGAAAACACTTCATGCATACATAACATCTCTACTAGCTGATAAAGCCATTTTAATATTTGTCATTCACGTAAACACGTATAATTTTATGTTCCTCAATTCAACTTTATCTTGAGGCTATTTGAAACTAGCTGATTGAGTTAATAAAACGGGAAGATCGTTTACGAAATGGAATTCTATATTTACGGTAGATAAATAATTTACATGTCGTAAATCGAATGGTACTCTGAGATTATATGACGCGAAGATGTGCATTTTCCGTTCAAAAGTTTTGAGTTGGAATATAGCAGTGCGAGTTTTATGGCAACATAAAACGGTTTCCAAAATCAACAAGCGCAGCAGTCGCGGAGCGTGAGTATTTAGACGTATTGAGTGAAATCGTAAACCTCGTGACCTCAATGAAGACAGCTCGGAGACTATCTTCGCAGAGATTTCGGGCAGATTTCGAAGGGAAGCTAACGGAAACTGCAACGGTGCACGTGTTTACATACGTTTTTCTTTATCAACACACTGAGAGCTCCCTGATAACAGTACTACACAGTAGGAGCAGTGGGAAGACAGAGACCTTGATCGGTACCAGCGACAACGGTCGCACGTCAATCACGTTCTATTAGTTCAAAGCCACATCTATAAAGTTCATTACCTCAATAGAAGGAATGATTTGCGTTCGTTCAACGCGACCTTTTAATTCAAGACTTGGTGCAAGTCAAAAATGTATAGTAAAACAATGGCGCTAAAGAGAATGATTCAAAGGCTTGAATATTTCCCAGTCTTTGTACCGTCAAATGCCCTAACTTCGCCGTGCGTCCTATGTTTGCCTATAATGAAAAAGATGTTATATCTTTTTCATATTACCTGTATGGCAATCGAAACTTTGACTTTTCATAGAGAGCTTTAAGTTTCGATTGCCATACAAGTAAAATGAAAAAGATATTACATCTTTTTTCATCTAGGCAAAAATAGGATGCCAGGCAAAGTTTGGGCAGTTTACGGTATTTGGAAATTACTATAGGAATGTTCATTATATAGCCGAGAGCCAACATGAAATACTTAAAAGCTCTGCCTTGACACATATTGCCACATATTGGTAAAAGCAAAGATTATCAGCTATAGACATAATCTTGGCTTCCGTCCAACACAATGTTTCAAGTAACATCATCCGAACGAAGCCAGATGATATTGAAATATTGTATTTTGAAGTGTTGTAGTACAGTCAAGGTTGATAAATAACAAACATATTTTCAAATGTGATTTTATCGCTTTCTGAATGTTCATCATCTGAATCTTGTTTGCACTACAAATCTACAACTAGGTGAATCAAAATTCTTACGCAACGATAGTTTACAAAACATTCAAAATTCATACTTACGACAGAACGTAGAACAATGGTTAGTCTTGATAAGGTTAAATGTAAACGAAATCAGAAAGAATGTAGAAGAATGAAATGCTTTTAGATATTGCGTCACTTAACAGTGGCACTCAATTAATAATTTGTTTGTTTAATTAATTCTATATTCATATTTCAAGTGATATGTCATATATAGCAATGGTAAACGCCCACGCTTTTCTCTTGTAACATGTTCGTGTCGTATCGTAGTTCACAATCACCTCGCCCTCGTCTCGATTGATAGAAAAACTAGTTCAATCTTGGACAAGGCTGGTAACAACCCCGCTGATGGAGCCATGGTATCGCCTATTATGTCTGACCTACATACACATCGCTATGGCTAACTGGACGACCTGATGCATAATGTGTTCTTGAATAGAGATTTATGTTGTGATTTAGCAAAAGAAAATCTTGATGGCAAGAAAGTAACAGTTATTATTTTCAATTTGAATTTTGTAACTACAAGTAAAAATACCAGTGCATATAAGTGCAAACATCGTAAAAAAAAACCGTATAATAACAACTATAAAGTGAAAAATAACTTTAGTAAACAATACTTTATAGTATTGCTCTACTTTATATCAGGCAGTAAAACACTCGTAGTCATAAACTAACGAGAAACTATAAATATTTCAATACCGAATTTTATAAACTTATATAGTTCAGTTGTAGACCTTGAAGACTTAGTCTCACGAAATCACAAATTCTTTCCAATTTACAAACAAAGACGGCAAGTTCCACACAAGTTTCAATAACAACATTTCTTTGCTATTTGTACTAACCAACCTTGTATTTGATGGACAATGGCCGTCTATAAATATAGGGCCATCATTCAATGGTTTCATTGTTTTACTAATCATTGAAATCAATTAACAATAAACGAAATTAACATAAAAACATAAACCGTTCACATCGGCTGACCTCATAATGGACTTTACAACATATGAAAATAATATATGTATCTGAGTTACAAAACCGCAGAAGGTTGAAATAACTTTGCATATGTGCTTGAGATTGATATTAATTACGAAGGTCAATAACATAAATACGGTTTAAAATCTGGAATGAAACAGATCTAGATGAGCGATACAGTGCGCAGGATCAGCGTTGGTTTGTTATTAATCAATAAAATGTGTCGTCACACTCAGGTCGCAAACGATCGCATCGCGTGACCGACAACTTGACATTTGCATTTCGGTGTGACTAATTACGAATGACCATCATTGTAACGGTTGTCAAGTCAGTGTAGGTCATAAATAAAATGATGTTACGTCGTTTTCACAATTAGGATTTGATTACTGGCTGCGTAACCTTTCAAATTGTATTACAGATATTATATTTTAATGCCGAGGGGCATGAGTTAACGACGAGAACAAAATTGAGATTTACTTTACAAGCGTTTGATTGTTTTATTAACTTAAATGTTATTTTTTAATAGGGTAGCTGCTCGTTGCGCCCGCATGATGTATGACATATTGTTAGACCATGCATAATTTTATTATAAAAGCTAGTGAAGAAAAATATCCCAAGATGCGTTTGTGCTGATAGCTGTGAAACGTAACAGGTAAAGGCTCACGGAGACAGACGTGACATGTCTTTAATAATTTCTATGAAAACGTTATGGAAATTGAGCTACTAGTGTCGTCTTACACCGGTCTGCGGGAGCCTTTAGTCGAACAGCTCCACAAGCGAAGTTATGTTAATAAAATTTATGTAGTAGGCGTTGAAAAGACAGTTCAGTTTTATAATGAAGTAGTTCGCGGTCCGTGTTAATTATATTTTCAATTTCAAAACACGCCTCGGGCCACACGTAACTCGAATCAATTTTGTAAGAGGGAATATTTACAGTAGTATTTAATTGTAACGCTTCCAGACGGCCATACAAAATAATTAATCAATGAAAAATATTTATTGCTTGCTTGCTTTAATGGTTTAGTTCAATCTCACAGGGTTGTGATTTATGCATTACTTTCAGCGAAAAACATCAAGTGAAATGTTCACTGAAACTTCGTCCACTATTTCACATACATGTCTAAGTATAGGATGTTTTCGAACATCAACCTCTTGAAATAACAGCGACAGACGGGGCCATGGCAATGAATTCTGACTGACTTTCAGTAATACAGTGGGTGGTGAGAGTCATAAAGTTCCGAATTAATCTTCCATTTTGTAAACGACAAAGCTCACCTGACACATTTCGTTCCCCGACCTCGAAATTATGGATGTTTATAGCTAAGCAAATGTCACTGACATTATTACAAGCGCAGCACATCATCGTCGAAAATGTGACGTTAGTATAGCGTGTATGGAGGCAAGTTAACCAATCAGATCCTTAACTACAGTCTATAAGTTTGGACGTCAACCTGCAGCGCAAAAAAGGATAAATTGCATTAAAATTGGTAGCACTGTTAAAATAACCGCTGTCAACTCATAACAATGTTATATTATTAGTGAAGATCGGACGCTCACAAGAACTTGAAATAAAAGATAAACGTATAAAAAAGAAAGGCTTGGACGTTAGGATGAGCATGAAATTATCGAAGAACAAAAAATCTAAGTAGAAAATAGCATAAGACCGGTGTGGAGGCGAGGCGACGCTTCGGCTCGTTTTTCTCTTAATTGGAAGAGAAGCATAGCCTGTTTATGCTTGTTAAACCGGGGAATTCGTTAATTGTAATGATAATAATCAGTGATAAACACCCATACGTGAGTAAAAACAAATGGAGAGATTCACAAAGCATTTTAATTTTAATAAAACAGGATTTGCGGCTGCCTATAAATTACTGAACGTCATAAATTGTAATAAAATATTGTCAGAACATCATTAAGGTCGAATAGATGTGAAAATAACAATTTAACAACTTTGTCTATTTCTACAAGTAGCACTCAAGAGTTCTAGACGGAGTTCACAGTTATAATCCTTAATGACCCGGAAGCTGAACAATAATGTTGTGCTTAAGGATTCAGAAGCTTTGATGTAAAGAAAAAGACTTATAAGGACCGGATACCACTGATCATTACAAACAAAGCACTGGCCTGCGGCTTCGCTCTAGTCATAGTCCAATAAACGTCTATGTTTTAACTCCTACTGTCTTTCAAATAACTTCAATTTGTAGAACCTCCCTGGAGGTTTAATAGAAGTCTTTTACATGAAATCGAGTCTTAGCCACCGGAATGTTAGTTTATATTGCGCTGTTACAGTAGTGGCTAGAGATTTAAAATAATATAACAATATACGCCAAAAGGTCGTAACATTTAAAGCAAAACCGTAGATCACGCGGCGTTCGGCGTGGTTACTTTACCCTATTTCGTCAACTCACGTTCTCATCCAGCTGTTGGGCCACGTGACCGTGTGACGCATTAGGAAGCTGGATTAGGTTCCCTACCTAAAACACGTTTTGAGTTAAATTGTGAAACAATACTTACTAAAGACAAGAGAAACATGTGACAATCAAACTGCCATTCACATATATAGCGCGGAAGGAAAAGTCTTGACGAATTTAGTAAAAGAAGATATATAAAATGAAGACAAGGTTGTGCCTAAGTAATAACAGCCGCACTGTTCGATCGATCAGGTTAAGCAACGCTTTCCGCGGTCGGTCCATGGTGGTGATCATCTATAATAATAAATATCTTAGGACAACCAACACACCGTTATCTGATCCCAAACTAGGCAGAGTCTGTACTATGGCAACCAGACAACTGATAAATATACTTTTACAGGATAAGTTTTTATCCAGTGCGTAAATTGTAACCACGAATTCTGCTTCGTTGTTAAGATGAGTGCACAACAATCGGCAACCGAAATAAATATGAACTTATGCAACAAAGGAAGTGGATCACTTACTGACCTACGTACAGTAGTAAAAGAAGATGGCAGAGTCACACTGCGAAAAAGGAAGCAGAATTTTGAGGTCGAAGTTATGCAAGAAATGTCCGACTTACGAACTGAAATGAAGAATTATTTCCAAGCCTTCAGCGAAAAACTAAATGAAATTTCGAGCAATCTGTGTCAAGAAATGGTTGAAGTTAAAAATGAAATAAAAAACATAAAAAGTGCAACCGATAATCTTACATCTGAGCAGAGTGACATTAAGGAAGAACTGAAAATACTAAAAAACCAAAACTGTGCTTTCCAAGAAGAGATAACCCTTCTCAAAACCAAATTATCTACCGATAATAAGACATCATGTGACCTAAACAAAAATCCACCGCAGATCGATTGTGAGTCCATGGCCTTAGAAATCCAAGACCGCGCAAAGCGACAGTATAATGTCATAATTGGAGGTATAAGTGAATTAATTGACAAAAACTCAACAACAAGGCGTGAATATGACACAAATCAGGCGCTTAACATAATCCAAACCATTTACAAGGAATGTCCCTCCCCCATAAGATGCATGCGTCTTGGCAAGTATAACTCGGGAAAAACTAGATATCTTAAGGTTACTTTCCATCAACAAGAAACAGTGATACACATTCTGCGTAACAAATCGAATCTCGCTAATGATAACGTTCGCATATTACCGGATCAAACACCAATGCAAATAAAATATATGAAGGATCAACGTGCGGAATTGTTACGACGAACGGAAAGTGGTGAATCAGACCTCACAATAAGGTACATAAACGGTATACCGAAGATAATTAAAAATGCATCAAAAAACTACCGCCAAAACAAATCACCCGACCAAACAACTACGATACTTCAGAATTAGATAACATAACCTATCAATATGTAGATACCTACCAGAATATATGTACATCTCTAGCCTCGTTAAGAATGTTTTATGCTAATGTGCGTAGTTTGGTAAAACCAGGTAAGCTTGATGAGTTAAAATGTATCCTACGAGGTTTTAATCACACCATACACATTGTGTTGTTAACCGAAACATGGATTAAATCTAAAGTTGATGCCGATATGCTGGACATACCCAACTACACACATATATTTAATTTAAGGAAAGATTGTATAGGCGGGGGTATTTCAATGTACATACACAAAAGTTAAAAATTTGATGTAATAGAGGAGAAATATGAATGCGGTAATAATTTTTTATGGATTAATTTAATAAAACATTCTCTGACCATTGGCTTAATTTATAAACCCCCAAATACGAACCTAAGCGACTTTCTTAGCATTTATACACGAAGGTTAGAAAAGAGCAAACGCAAAACAATTATATTTGGGGACTTTAATATCGATTTACTAAGTAGTGAACGCAAAACAACCGACTACACCGATACTCTACAAGAATCAGGATACTATTTACTAAACAATATACACGAAAAATACTGTACCCGACAAACCAAATGCACAAAAAGCATAATTGACCATGCATGTACTAATATATGGAACGCTAAAGTACACATGGCAATAATTGAATCAACACTATCAGACCACAAACAAATCTACCTAGAACTCAAACAATACAAACAGACCCTAAAACAAAAAGTTCAATATGATGCGATTGATTACACAGCTCTGTATGAGAACACACTAAAACACGACTCGACAGAAGTTGGAGACAACTATGCCATTCTTGAAAATTATATACTAAAGAATATAAATGACTCGAAAATAATAAAATACAAAATACTAAACCAGCCACAAATGGACTGGATCAATAAAACAGTAATTAATTATATCAATGAACGAAATCAATTATGGCATGGTTTTCTGACAAATCCAGAAAATGTACAAATACAATCTAAGTATAAAGCTGCTAGGAAAAGAGTAGAATGTAAAATAAAAGAAGACAAAAAGAATTTCTATTATGACTCATTTTCAAGATGTAGTAGGAAACCCAAAAAAATGTGGAAAATTGATAAACACCCTAGCTAAAAATAAGATAAACAATGTCTGTAATCTTCCGAAACTCACGCTTGATGGCAAAAAAATAACAAACGGTACAGACATCTGCAACGCGTTCAATAACTATTTTGCTACTATTGGCTCTTTGTTGGCCCAGAATATAATGCAAACTAATCCTAACCCACAAATTACTTTAAATGAGCAAGATACAGACTTCCGACTTACTAATTTAGATCATTGCACTGAGGATGAGATATCCAAAATAATAGACCATTTGGATAGTGATACCAGCTGTGGAATTGATGAAATAACAACAAAAGCTATTAAATGCATTAAGAACCTAATTGTAACTAACCTAACTAACTGCATAAACAGTTGCCTTGACAGTGGCGTGTTTCCGGACAGTCTTAAAATAACTAAAGTAACCCCTATATATAAGTCTGGAACTAGGACTGACCCTGGAAATTACCGACCAATTTCAGTGTTGCCTGTTATTTCCAAAATATTTGAAAAAGTTTTATACACTCGCTTGTCTAAACATTTAATCAATACCAACTTTCTTTACTCGCATCAATATGGATTTCGTCCACACTCGAATACACTATCGGTCACTGTTGATCTAATTACTAAAATAAAGGATAACATGGACAAAAAACAATTGGTTCTAGGTGTATTTATCGACCTAAAAAAAGCTTTCGATACTGTTAGCCATCGCATCCTACTCAAAAAGCTAAAAGTCATAGGAATTACTTCTACAGCCTACAAAATGTTCGAGTCATATCTCACTAACCGGAAACAGATCGTCAAACTTGATAAATTTGCAAGTGCCCCGGCCAATATACAGTGCGGAGTACCTCAAGGATCGGTCTTGGGTCCTTTGCTTTTCCTCATATATATTAATGACATTAGTACCGCTGGATTGACTGGACACATTTCACTGTATGCAGATGACACATGCCTTTTTTATTTTGGCGATTCCATCACTCACATTATCTCAGAAGCACAGAAGGATCTTAATGTTTTGAATATATGGCTTAGTAACAACCTATTGACTATGAATGTTAGTAAAACTGCTTACATAATTTTCGCAGCAAAGAATAAAAAAATACCATCTTTTCCAAATCTCAGAATAAACAACCAACCATTACGTAAATCAACGCATGAAAAGTATTTGGACCTAATTGTGGACAGTAAGTTGACATTTAGAGCACATATCGACTACGTGAGATCGCGAATACTCCCACTAACCGGAGCCATACGTAACATTGCAAAATGCGTACCCTACAAGCTTAGACATACTATTTACAACACCTTAGTCAAGCCACATCTAGAATATCTGATCCAAGTATGGGGACAAGCTGCTAAAACTAATCAACAACATTTACAAAGAACACAAAATAAAATCATCAAAGTCCTCTTCCATTACAACTACGATACTCCTACAGAATTACTCTACAAAAACACAAAATTATTTAACCTACAACAATTGTATACATACCATACATGCATGACTATCCGGAAAATCCTTAAGACCAACATACACACAAACATTTCATTTACACAAAAGACTCACAGATATAATACCCGTAATCAGGATGAACTAGAAATACCAAGAGTGACAACCCTGTACGGCAGGAAAACTATACAGTATGAGGGGGTTCGGCTATACAATAAATTACCTAAAAAAGTCAGTGTACAAGCATACCAACATTAAAAAAAAACCGGCCAAATGCGAGTCGGACTCGCACACCGAGGGTTCCGTACAAACCTGTAGGTATATAATTAAAAGTTCACCCATCACGACAATCGAGTCGTAGTTCTGTTTCTTGGCTTGGTTTTATTTCTGTTTGTGTTTTGTTCTGTTTATTATATGATGTAACTAAAAATTTACGGTTTTCGCAATTTTTCCTTTATCTGTGCTATGAGACGTTGCTTCGTACCAAATTTCAAAATTCTAGATAGACTGGAAGTAGCCTTTAGGTTTTGATTCCCTTGCGAGTTTTAAAAATTTGCGGAAATTTGCGGCATAACGGCTATATCTTTTGATTGCGTTAGCTTAGCAGTTTGATTTTTTCACAGCTCCAAGGGACAGTAGACTTGAGTATTTGATATAAATTTCAGCTTAATACCTCCACGCGTTCCTGAGAAAAAGGGTCTTGACAGACGGACGGACGGACGGACAACAAAGTGATCCTATAAGGGTTCCGCTTTTTCCTTTTGAGGTGCGGAACCCTAAAAAGGTCTAAGGAATTATATGTTAAACACATAAGCTTAGCTTTTATATTTTGGCTTGAACTGTTTTTTCGTATCTTTTTGTTTTTATTTAGATTTAAGTAAATTGCAATATGTAATTCATAAATTAAACTACGGTGTTCAGTTTCTTCGATGGCTTGAACGTCGTGTAAACATAAACCTATTTTTAATTTAGTTAAGTTTCTCTGAAGTGAACTGTAATGTTCTTTGAGAAATAAATGTCTTTAAACCGGAATTCAGCATAATATCATTCTAGACCCCCCAGCGTAGAAAATATTCTACGGTTATACAAAAAAAAACCAGCTGTTGCATACATTTTGACCCCGTAGGTATTGCATTTTTCTATGAAACAGCTGATTTATTTTTTGCATAACCGACGAAATATTTCTACGCTGGGGGGTCTAGAATGGTATGCTGAATTCATGGTTACAGTTTGCGCACTGGATAAAAAATTATATTGTATATTTCTAAATACATACATATTATAGATAAATTACACCCAGACACAGAACAAATGATTGTCCTGGGTGGGAATCGAATCCACGACCTCAGTCTCAGCAGTCAGGGTCACTAACCACTAGACTAACAGGCCAGTCAAATACGTACCTGGACCGTTGTTCCCGGCTGTTATTTGTGAATCTTTGACAGGCGTTACGGGTCTTCAGAAGCCCGAAACTCTGGCAATCAGTCTTACCAAGGGTTATCGTACTACCCAGGCGCTGAATTGTGAAGATCAGATAGGCAGTCACTCCATGTAAAATACTGGTATTCATTTGCATTCGGTTTTACTAGAAACACGTTATGGCTCGATGATGATATTTAATAAACATAACATTTTTTTACAAAATTAATAAGGCAAATCATTAAAATAATAAGAAGAATAAAAAAAACCAAAAGAGCTCTCGTAGTAATGATGTAACCAGAATAGTCCTCGACGATTAGTTGTGAAACACTTACTTAAGAATGAATTAAGAAAAGTTTAGATGTGCAACTGTTACAAGGTTTCAATTGATCAGCGATTCAGTTGACACTCTCGCCTAATGACGCTATCTTGAGTAAGTGCTGAGATCACTGCATGCTATTCGAATGCAATGGAAATGCATTGTCGATTCAATTGTTTGCACCGTGTAGTTCCTAACAGCGAATAGGTCATGTCCTTTATTCTCGTGGGTGTCGTAAAAGGCAAATTATGTCAATCCGTGTGCCAGTCGTGGTAGTTATGGGAAACTTCTCATGCACGTAGCTGACAATTAGATGGCTAATGCTCCGTAGTGGATTCTGAGTTAATATGATGCTAATGGCAATACTGTTATGAGCCTCATCTTTTAAAACAAAATTCCCGTTACCAAGCAGACAATAAAATTTTCCGGCAAAATTGACGCTAGATAACTACATTCTTCATCACTAACAATACCTACTTACGTATGAACGACAATACGTCCGTTGAATTCTGACTGCGCGCACATAATGTTAGGATTAGCTGCACTTCTAGTTTCAGGATGAGTACCTAGTTTATAGTCGCAATCAGGCCAGCACGCAAGCTTTACTGATCTAAATTTCCAAGATTTATATGCTAAACTATCATGAGATGAAGATTTAGATAGACAGTGTCCGTTTATAAATAAAGAAACTCTCTGTAGCTTAAATAATAAATCCGTTAGTGGATTTATCTGTGAAGGGCGTGCTTAAATGTAAATAGGAACTTTTGTACTGGACCGACAATTCACGACTGTGGGATAACAACTTATTACGTCTAATTCACGCTGTGTAAATAAACTAAACAAAGCGTAATTCCGCTATTACTTGCCCCGCAAACTCACAAATTGCTGCAAATGTTCACATTCCGAGTAACACTTGCAAATTCTGCTTGAACATTAAATAGCATTAAAGTAACCTGATGCGTGAGAAACAAAGCGTTAAGTTACAAACAAGCCCGGCCATGGGATGGCCGGAGTTCGTAACGTTTCGAAGCCCTACACTTGTTACCGGACACACTTAACGGTGTAACCAACCCAACACGTGAATGAAACACGATACATGTACACGTTATGCAACCACTGACAGTGATTAAAAGCTTGACCCATTAAACACTACGTAAAACAAAGTTCGTGGAAGAACCTACTGGCACGCAGCACAAATGCAATATAAATCCATTTGAAAATGATTTATTTATAGAGCAAAAGGAAAACTACAAAAAGGATCGTTGAACGGTCGTTCAAAATAAATGTAGGTGCACACATTTATCACGGGCTCGATCGAAGGGTAACATTGTTCATCAGAGGTCAAAGCTTTACAAATGATCGTCTCCGCGTTAACCTTCAGGATCCCAGCTGTAGAACTGTTGTTACAAAGCAACGAGCGTTTGAACGGTCACGTCTAAAGCATCGTGTTGTTCTCCGTCCAATGCTGGTAAAACAATCGTAAAAGAATATTAGCTGGTAAAATTGGACATCGATGGAAATGAGATAGACGAAAAGCTACTCGGAAAAGTAAGGAATTGACGCGAGAGCATTTGCCGGTTGAAGAAGCTGATTTATTGTCTCACGTTAGACGTGTCTCATTTATCACGAACAGTTTTAGCGGCTAAGCTACACAAAGGATAATGCATTGCCGATTTAGTAGAATCGTTTATCGAGCTGACATTGACGAATCCGATGAGAGATAATATAACGAAAAACATTGAGATCCAGTCGAACTCACACACTCGTTGTATTGAAAACAGTTTAATGAGTGTATCCCTCAGCTATAAAATAAAAAGCGATTAGGGATCACACAATTTATGCGTCTGTACCTATCCCTAGTTAAAACTTTTTATTACTTTCCTTTAGTTTCCGTATCATACCCCAAAAAGAGGGTGTTGCCATTGCTGTAACCTTAGAAGTATAAACCAGTAAATAAACTTTTTTACTATGTCGTTTCTACCTTGATAATTTGTGGCAGTGATAAATTCAATGAAGGACTTAATGACCGCGTTCGTTATTTAGTCGGCGACGTACTAAGAGGTTTTTTAGACGAACAATTTATAAGGTGTGGCAATCAGGACCACGAGCTAGCTTTTATATATTCCAGTAAAGTTTCTTGGAACCGTGACGCAATCGAATAACACAATTTCTGGTTGTTAAAAACAAAAATTATGATTGTTGTTTATCTTGTCGGGTTATCGGTTCTCCAAATACCTATGTAAATGAAAGAGTTAATAAACGATATAATAAACAAAAACAACTAAAACTTATGTGGCATTCTCTGACGTTAACATTATTTATATATTTTTTTGTGTTTTAATGAAGCAGACTAGATTTCCGAGACTACCACTTTCATATATATTTTCAGCTGAACGGCGAAGATCCGCGGAAGTATACGAATTTATATCCCACACTTAGCAATAAGTTGCCCTGTCTTCCGTGTTTTGGGGACATTATAAGTTAGACGAAGATTCGGAAGTTAGGCTAATGGAAGTTAAGCGGTTTGTAAAGGTTTCGCTGAAGGGAAGCTAAAGCCGAGTGATATGAACGCAATGATTTGCTGCGGCGATAAATCCACGCGGTAGACGGGGACAGACCCGCCCGCGGCCGCCACGATAAGTGTATCCAATTACTAAGATACCCTACACCGATGTTATACCATCGTGATGTATTACACCATAAAGTTTATCGTTAAAAATACTGTTAAAACTATGAGTTGATTTCAATACCTTCAATTTACCTTATTAAAGATACTACTGTTAGCGACTATAGACGATATATCTGGAATGAGTGTAAAAAGCGTCAGTGCACGTTCACTACTTTATAGAATGTATTGATTCCCAGAAATAAAAACCAAAGTCTAGCCTCGGAACCGGCAGTTAATTGAAAAATCAACATTTCATGAGCCATCCCTATGTGACGCCATAAAAGTAAAGACTTTCGAACATTCGTATAAGTCGGAAATTTCACCTTGTCCACAATGTATGCATATGCAGTTAACCTTTTTCCCATGCTGTGTCTCGTCTCGTTTTACACAAGAAACCGTTGAGCACTTCTACCCGGCGATAATTAATTCTGTCCTGGGCTACTTATGTTACCGACCGAGTAGAAACCGCAGCGCCCTGTAGTGGTCAAAGAACATGTTCGATCGCACTCGTATCAGTCATTTAACTTTGCTCCAATTTCACCGACTACTATTTTCCAATACGACCGCAGAACTTCTTGCTAAGATGAAAATTAATGCGTTAATGGCAGGGAGAGGTCTGGATTCGCTCGTTGAGTAAGTACAGGTCTCGAATGGTGTATTTTTCATTGATAGTAGCTGCGTATCTCGTGTCTAGCCATCAATTTTACAACTGAACACAACGTACAATAATGGCACATAATCAGATCGTAATACCACTCATATCTCATTGTGTGGAACTGTGAATTACGGTACGAATATGCCACCGCCATTTGACAAGCACATCCATTACTAGGACTCTGGGCGTCTTGAGATTAAGGTAATGTTACAGGTATAAAGTAGAATCCTCACGAAGCCGGAACCATGTTGTATGAATATACACAAAATAACCACAACCCTTTCTCCGTACGGCGATAGTATTAAATAAGGATTTACTGGTGGTTTTAAAAGGCCCATCGAGATCCGTGCGGTTACCGTCAACGGACACCGCGGAAGGGCTCCGGTATCGAGCACTCATAAATCAAGCAGCACATCGCCCCCGGCAGTCTGCCCTGACCCTGCTGCCTTTGTTTACCCACTACGTTACTTTACTGATCACCTTCGGATAATAGATGTTTAAGAGCACACAATTTAAACGATATCCTGCTGCATATTTATGTCCGTCCGTATCTACTTCGACTATCGACAAAAAACGACATACCCTTTTAACACATGAATGGATTCATAGAATTTTTTTGTCTGAACTGACCTCGGCGCATTTTCGATAATCGACGTCACAATTGATACAATCGCCACGTAAACGGCTATAATGGGAGTGCGGCGATGCAGCGTCGCGATCGTAATCGACCGAGGCCGGTCGACCGGTGTGTTGCTCTGGCGTCGTTGGCTGTGTTGTGCGTTTCCAACTTGGTCAGATTGTACTGTTCGCTGAATCGGCCGCGTGCTGATTCAGATCGAGGTCTGCCGGGTCGCTGGGCATCGCAACTCGCTAGTTTGCGATGCTCGCGGATCGATTATCACGCGTCACGAATTGCTGGCGAATCAGGGTATACACCACACGCAACGATTGTCGCAAGCGCTATTAATACTACAAATTTAAAGTCTGACTGTCGAATTCTAATAAAATTATAGATATATAAATTTGCGGCATGAACAGTAACCCTCAAGGCGATATAATAACATTAACCACTCCGTCGACTTTTCATTAGCAATAACTTAACCGCTGGGAATACTATAATGAAACATAATTGCAAGACAGAGTTTTAGATGTTTTCGTCCGAGCAAACCTCGTATTAACTCGCAAACACCAAGGCGAGAGAAACCTCATATGATCAAATCAATCAAGAAGATGGGGCACGAACCTCTATGTTCAGGCATTATCTTCCCAATAGAGGCGATCACGTAACAATATCCATTAACAATCAATCAGGTCCACTGGATAGCAATTACAGCCCACGGCAAATACATCTTTATATTTGTATAAAACCTTGCGCCAGATTATATGGCAAGAGAATGAAAATATAGTGCAATCATAGACTGATGTCATTTCAAATTGCTTGGCCTGAGGAGGTGAATATCGTCGATTATTACAGGGCTTCGATCAGTCCCGTGTGTGTCCGGTATCACTGATACGTCGATTCCCTGAGGGCCAACATATCCGTTTATTGTTGTTCGCAAATAAACGGTTTAGTCCATCCATGAGACGCAGAAGTATGGAAGTAATGTTAGCCGTCATGTACGGTGTCAGTTCGGACGGCTCGCCCGAGGGGTTGCGTAACAGCGTAACAATAGTCATTAGCAATCAATCAGGCCGACTCCAGTGGGTGGCTCGGAAGGCTCGGCTCTGAAATTGGCCCTTGCGGTAACGTTGAGAAACGTTGTTTGCAGTGCTATAAAACGTGATATAGACATATACTTAGTTACATGCTCGTGATCGATTTGGAACTTTCAATTTTGGTCAGCATAAAACTTGAGCGCCAACCGCACACCTCAACGAGATGATGTGATGAACACAGGGTTTTATCGAAATTGTGGGTAAAGATACGTCGATAGCTGTGGTTGGCGGCACGCGTTCTGAACACGTACGGGCAATTGAAAAGAGCTCCGGTTATTGCGGGAAATTCAGGGGAATCGAGATGCAATTGATGCTGCCGGCCATACTGCACAATATATTAGACGGGTGTGTCGCTTCTCACGTCACGCCTTTGTGCCGCCCGAGGTGTCAGATGGGATGTGCTGATAACCTGAACGGAATAGCAATTTCGTCTTTAGAAGTCGAAAATTTCCTAGAAACTGCCAGTAAAGTTTGTACCCACCTATTGCCTGGCAAAATATTTCACGGTGGACATAGCGAGCATAGAAGTAATGAAAGAGGACATAACGATATAATGACAACTTTATTATGTTAGGAATCTCCCGGACCTTATGTACTGTGTGGGTTATTAACCTGACGCGTTCATTATAAACGTCCGGTGGTCACGCGTTGCGTATCGAGGTATATGGGATATTGCGACACAAAACTGTACATGTCCACAAGTACATTTACCGTAAAAAAAAACAACCAGTCAGCGCTTAAGAAATATGTCAACTCCCAAAAATGGAGGATCGTGTCGTGGAATTTTAATCGATGTCATGCTTCGAATGTGGCCGAAGACGAAAAAAGGTTTGGTCCCTTGGCGCTTGGAGTGCGGCATTATCACGCACCAACGAATTCAAAGGATTACCTGTCGAATTTTGATGGTCGAATTAAATAGCTGATTTATTAAATGAAGCGTGTATTGTAAGACTTCTTTATTTGGCGCGACGACGAGACATTGCCTCACAAGACTTTCTGATTGATTACGTACAATTAATTTACGGCATTTGACGTCCCGTTTTTTTTTTTTGTTGAATACATTCCGCAATTTTCCTCAACATCATTAGCAGCGTTTATATTTTTATTCATGCTGTGTTTTAAAAGACCCTAAATGGTTTGTTGTTTTTATAGGAGGGGCTTTAACAAAAAGTCATGAATGATGTATAGCATGCCATGGTTATCTTTGTAATAGATCCATCCTATTAGTATTGTTTTGTAGGTAGTTTCTTTCGATATAATATCAACAAGAAACAATAGGGCGGTGCAGGCCGTCCGTCGCGCGTCGCCCGTGGGAAGATGCGAGATAACGCCACAATCGTACTTTCATCCGATCACGCATGATTTAAGTGCGAACAACACTACAATGGTAACAAACAGTCACGTATGTCACTACATAGTAATGTCTTTGATCTTTTTGATAAATGTGGCAACATTTCTATAATAATGTTTAGCGACGAAGACAGCGCTATTATTGCTAGCATGAAAAGACATGTTATCCTTACAGACTCGGACGAACGTGGACAAGCGTTGTCTACTTCAGTGGTCTGAGATATAATAGGTCTTTACCTATGAAAATGCCGTTTTGTATGAAAAAAATTAAACGAATTTTTTTCATGTATTTTTTATTTGTATTAATCGAAATAATCACCCATGCAATCAATGCATCTTTGCCAACGCAGTGGCAGTTTATTGATGCCCTTCTTAAAAAAATCAGCTGGACGGGAGGCAACAAATTCTTCAAAGGCATTTTTGTACTGCCTATCGGATACCTATTGAATTTTTTTCCCGCCAAAAAGTTATCCAAATTCTGGAAAAAGTAGTAGTCTGTAGGCGCAAGGTCTCGTGAGTAGGGCGGATGACGGAGAGCTTCCAACCCCAGTTCTTGCCACTTGGAGACCGTCTGCTGTGCAGTATGAGGTCGCGCGTTGTCGTGCAGGAGCAGCGGAGACGAGCGATTGACCAATGCTGGTTGGAGATGTGCCAGCTTCTCCATCATTGAGTTCAGTTCTTCACAGTACACATCTGCAGTAATGCTCACCCCGTTTGGTAAGAAGCTGTGATGAATCACACCGGCGCTAGACCACCAAACAGTGACCATCACTTTTCTAGGGGTAACTTTTCGTTTAGGGCATTGTTTAGGTGCTGAACCAGGATCCAACCAACTTGCTGAGCGCTTGCGGTTATCAAACAGAATCCATTTTTCATCGCAGGTAACAATGCGGTTCAAAATTCCTTCATTTGTGTGTCTGTTGAGCAGTGCAAGGCACGTCTCGACGCGTACTTCGCCCTGGCGATCATTGAGTTCGTGGGGCACCCATTTGTCAAGCTTTTTTACCTTGCCAATTTGACGCAAATGGACCAATATTGTTTTGACGCTAACGTCGAAAGCTGCTGCTAATTCAGCCGTAGATTGTGTATCATCAGCTTCCACAATCGCCTTTAATTCGTCATTGTCGACCAAAGTCTTCGGACGACCGCGAGGTTCATTTTTCAGGTCGAAATTTCCAGAACGGAAGCGAGCAAACCAATAAACGGTGTTGCGTTGGTTTGTAGTGTTAGCTCCGTAAACGTCGTTGATGTTGCGTGCCGCTTGTGCCGCGTTGCTGCCACGACGCACAGTGATCAATTTTTAAAAGTTAGCGGGACGAAATTATTAAATACTGATCGGGAATAAAAAGTCTATTTATAACATTAAATAGTGTCGAAAAATCGTTTTCATATAATTTAACTTGGTAATTAATATTTTATTTACTTTGTTATATCACTCCTCATCTAACACAACTTCTGGTTCGTTTAAAAGACTAAGTACCTCAATTGGCATTATATGTTTTTGTTTTACAGGTAATATTCTGATGCTAGATATTACAGGATCTGAAGATATGAGCAAAATTTTCATTAGATCTTCATTAGTTTGATTCCTGGCCATCTTCCTGGTATTATGCTCTCTGTAATATTTAATATCTTTGTGGCGACTTTCCTGTGCGTCTTCTCCAAGCATACCAATTGGCAACAAAAAGTTGTCGATGATATCCTTGCCGTGTATGAGAACCTTATGGACTGTTGGTGTCATAGGATACCAACTGTATATATAATTCAATATAAAGCGCAGCTGTTTCTTTCGCATATTCTGCAATAAGCCTAAGTTTTAATAACATTTTGAAGACTGTCTCTGGTTGTAGTAGGCAGTTCCGATACTTCTAATGTCTCCAAAATATAACTAAGTAGTTTATCTTTATTGTCCTTTGATAACGGCTTCACTGGTCGATGTATCGACAAAATATTGAATAAATCAATATTTTTTATTGAGGCACCGTTACCTAAAAAAACACTTTTTTACTATAGAAACCTGTAATCACCGGTAAAAAAATGCATAGTTTTATATATCTAACAGTCCCTGCTATTTATTAGAATCGAAACGATAGTGTACTGATTTGTACTTTTAAACGTAACACAGTTCAAACATAGAAAAGTTAGTAAATATCAGTACGTCAAAAAAAAAAATGTTTTTTTGTAGTCTAAATTGATATATTTATTTTAAAAAAAAAACTAAATTAAAGTACAGACCTTCCTTAATGTGCACCATTTTTTTCAATTCACGGTTTACACTGAGAACATAACCAACTTAACTTGAATAGGAGCGCAAAACAACGATAAATTAGTCTTGTTATAATAGTTTTGCTTTCGAGATAACTTTCAAATGGTATAACCATTAAACTACAGACTGCATAATGTTGATGTTTTAGAATAATGTAAACAACTTACCTTCAAGTCTTAATAAAATGATTTTTCGAACTACCGACATAGTGACCAAAAATAATTATGGGACGCTAACTTTGAATAATTGATCACTGTGCGACGGGACTCATATTCCATAATTACTCGAATTTGTTTGAAATGCGATGAAAATGTAACACTAATCAATAAACAAATGACTACTTTTGGAAAAAAAAATCCATGTTTTTAAAATAAAATAAATTTGAAATTAGAATTCTTAGATAAACAAAAATTATTTTGATTTGAAATGGCCAGTACTGCAGAACGGCAATTTCATAGGTAAAGACCTAATATCAATGAACATCAATTTAGTCCAAGTCTTGTTTCATATTAAAACTAGGCATTAACAAAAATAGCACGTACAAAACGGGATGTAGAAAAAAATGTGTACCTACTATAGCTCAGGTACACAGAAGTGCCAAAAACCTTGACACGCCTCAGATTTTATTATTCAAAATGAACCATTTCAGGGACGCGAACGCTACAGCCCCTCAAGTTGGCTTACACTCCTACATTTACAAGTCGTACAAAGTAGACAAATTCGGTAGGAACACCTACATGACATGGCTGTCGTGTGTTGCCGTCGGAGATATCCCCGGGGTCACCAACAACCCCTCGGCAACAACAAAATTGTGACGAGTCACGCCATTGCACGTTCCGATTTGTCACTGTAAAACGCGTATAACATTAACTTTCTGATGGTATAAGGCGTCTGATGTGATATGATGTAATTCGTTAAATGTTGGTAAGCTTTTAGGCACGCGAGGCATAAATTTGCTCTTACTTCTCTATTCTCCATTTTCATACACAAATCTTACCTGACGACATGTCTGAGGATATTACTAAAAACCAAGGATCTTACGGCTAAAAACGGGGTGTGACTACTGAAATGATGGACAATAGAAATTGACATGCTGTACAGACCCCCAACTAAATAAGATGTTCTCTCGACCATTAGGGCCTTTTATATAAACCGAAATGCAGCAACGGAATTTACTAATAATATGATAAATAATGCTGTCTCATTAGTCAATTAGCGACATGCAGACGAATTGAAAATGTTGTAATAGTGATAAAACTGGAATAAATTGTGAAAGCTGACAAACGTGAGAAACTAACACGGTATCTCCGGTTAATTTAGAAAGAATTTCTGTATTCGTATGAATTCCTCGAGTAATCAGTAGCCAACGCTCTTTTTGATTAACACTTAATAAATCACATTAATAGTGCACATCCTTTTCTAACAGCTCTTTAATTGAACAAATTAAACTTTATCAACTACTTTCATATATATCTCGTACTGCGTAAAGAGTGCGATAAATAATCGTTAGTAGTTTAATATCTTAATAAATAAAAAGCAATCGAAAGATCTAGATGAGCATTTAAATGGTGGGTGAAATTAATTTAGATAAATTAATTATCTTGGTCATCCTCGGGCATCTGAATGAGCAATTGTCTTTATTTATATGACCGTGCCTTTAATCCAGTATTTATTGCCATGATTTCGAATACAGTCGTTTGACATGTATTTACAATCGTTTTTATTAGTTTATGCTTGCCTACATTAATAGGCGCGATGCATATTAAAAGCTAAAACAAGCTTGAAAGACGTGAATGCGTATCTGATTCTGAAGCTAAAACAATTAAAAAGAGTATCTTGTTGGTGTTTTTCAACCTTGGCAGAAGTTATTTTTCTAGTTAATGGGTTAGAGTTTAGAAACTTTTAAAGTAGCTAAAGGGATATGCCCATTTAATAAAGAGGTTTTGGCCAAGTGATGCCCACGAAAGAAACAAATTATAGGCATTAGGGCTGATATCATAGATAAAAAACCTACCACTATTTTTTGCATAGAACTTGGTTGGACTTTTATAAACCATGTATAAAAATTCAAGGTTATTAAAAAACACTTTTAGTTTTTTTAATTTATTATTCGTTCTCATTTAAATAAATGATAACCACATCATCTAGGAATTGAGTTCATAATACACAACTACAACAAAAAACTACAAAATACAACCTAGGTTGAGTCAAAACAAACTATAACAATTTCTACGGTTTCCTTGTCACTAAACAACTGAATTATTCAATTCAAATCTGTCTTACATAGCTATGCAATATAAGTTACTGAGTATGTATGTACCTTTTATGTTCATATAGTAACTCTCTTGTTGTGGTGCAATCCATTGCTGTAATATAGACCGAACTTCCACATTGCTTAAGGTTAATCTCTTAAATCTTCATGTATCTACGCCACATTGACACAGAGAGGGCTCCGTGGTAACCTGGTAAGTTCGTGTAAATCAGGTTCCATATTCGTGGCAAGTCCGTCATGAGAAACAGGAACGGTATCCATTGGCAAGCCGGTGTCGTCGTGGGAGGCGGGTACAGAATCCAATGTAAAAGCAAGGTCGTCATCGGGAGCGGTTACAGGGTCCATATTCGTAATCAAAGTCGAAAATCAAATAGAAAAACGCAGTAGAAAATAATCACGAATCGCAAGAACACACACAACACCAAACAAAATGTGAAATGTCAATCAATTGTCAATTACGATTAATATTGATGTAGAGATGCGATATGAGATCGATTTACCGAAAAATCAGTAAATCAATTTAAAATAAAAAATCTGGAGACATGGAATCGGTTCAATAGATCGTATTTAGAAGCACGGACATGGACAAACATCTTTTTTCTTTCTAAAGAAAACAACAAAGGCGAAACAACTATATAATAAAGAAAAGTTTTCCAAAAATCAATTTTTCGTAACCGGTTTTATTTAGTGTATCGATTGTGTGTGTTTCAGTAATGGTTGCTATCCCTACTTGGACAGGATTGACAATCGACCGGAACTGTTAGATAAAATAATAAACGATTGAATGTTTTTATTAAATAGGCTTTTAATTCCGGAGTTTTCATAACGAATAAGTAATAGCAATATTTTAGTTACTAAATGGGTATTTTTTTGTATATACCATATTGATGGGCGCAACATGGCCAAGAACGGGCGTTTCCCTTTGAAAAATGGTTTTCATACACTGAATCGTCTGATTTAATATAAGTGTATACATTTATGGCACTCATCATTTCATAAATGATGAAGAAGGACATTATCGTAATTGTACAAGTGTACATGCCTGAAAGTCTTTATAACTGGGGCGGACGAGAACATTAAAGCTCTAAAGAAAATAAAGGATAAGAACATCGAGAAAAAAACTCAAACAACTAATATCTGAACGCGTAATGGAAACTACTATCAACAACACCCACTTTTATGTACCGTTGTTACGCTACAGAATTCTGCCATTAGAGCCTTTTTCTCTTTCCTTTTCTTCCGACATACTGACTTCTTTTATTTTCCTCAATTTCTGAAACTTTTTGCTGAAAAATGCTTTCTTTCACTTTATCAGAATTGCTGAACTCAAATATTCCTTCTCCAAATATGAGATGTAGTTACAAAGAATTGAAAACATCACGTGTGTGTGATCATAAAACATTTCTGCACGTGGTACACAAAAATAGATTTTCTGCGCTTTTAGTCTATACAGTGTGGAAGCGAGGGTTGGTAATGTTGGTATTATTTAGTTCGAGCGGTCATAACAAATATTTTAGTTGCCAGTAACGAGCGATAAATCTAGTTTTAGTGCGAGGTCGATCAGTACGAATTCGCTACCGGCTGTGGTTTCACTAATGCGTACACTGCGCAGTAACCCGTTTGACCACAAAGCGCCAATGCTATCTAAATATAATATACCAGACCATTTTTTTTTAATATTGCTCGCCTTTATCGGCCAAGTTAAACGAGGCGCCACTTCGGATGTGATTTTATTGGTAGAATATATTTTATGGGTGCTAATACCACATCGAATTGATGAATTGTTCTCAAAAACAAAAACAACAATGTTTTAGCTGAATACGTGACTTGAGTCGAACTTCCGTCTCTGGTACTTGAAAAATCTCGAGCAATACATACCAACAAAGTACTTTTTTAAGTTATTACCTAAAAATTTCTCAACTTTGGCTCAGCCAATAAAATCTGACCGCATTCAGTGTCGTAAAAAACAAGCTCTTGCCTTGTTTCGGGAACGAGGTTGTCGTAACAAAGATCCCAATAAAGTTTTGTGACTATTGAGTATTTATAACAGTGGTCCAGATTTGTCTACGCCCAAAGCTCCAAAGTCATTACTTAGGTAAATGGGACAGCGGTTACTAACCTAGACATAGTGGCTCGACCTGAACGGCGGCGTATCATCACATTACTCACCTACATTGACATTTACGAGCGTGTTTTGATTCTGATCATATAAAAATCAGACAGCCATTTTTCAAACGAAAGAGCCGCTATGTACTTATAAATAAAATTATCTATTCTAAAACATAGAAAATATAGTAACTCATTGACACAACAGCGATAAGATTGTGTGCTCACTTTATTGGTATTACGAAAAGCTTTCATTACACGCACAGTTCAATATACGGATGAAATCACCACGGGACGGAGCGATCGAAACTCGTCCCAAAATTCATTATGTTTAGGGTTTGATTTTCCGTTATCTAACTGTAGGCATTGAACTGTTACGTAACGTATATGATATCACGTTGCGGGGTAAACGATCCGACCTTCCACACGCATCGGTGGACTTTCCCGCAACACGACTACATTAGGCACTTATGTTTATAACAAATGCTCACTATCTACAATATCATAGATAGCTTTTGCTCGTCAGCCACAAGTACCACTTTTTATTACTCTGTTCACTACAGTTGTATGATAATTTTATACTGTAGTGTTATTGCTAATGTTTACCTATTATTTCGCGGATAAATCGATTTTCCGGTTTACAACTAGAAGAGCTGTAAAATAAAAATGAATGTGAACATATACAAGATAAGCTTTCTAGTTGAAATCCTTGCAGGTGGCAAAATTAGAATTAATCGATATTAAAAACGGGACACGTAATTTGATTGCAGTTATACTAATGAAATTAAAACCGACGAAGGAAATCTCATCTATAAATAAGGATATGTATTCGACAGTAAGTAACTCTCTCTAAACGTCGTATTATAGGAAAGTCCGACTCTAACATAACGATACATAATTTTCTGTTAGAGATAACTTGCACGCAGGTTCCTCTGCTAAGGCATTTAATTATAATTCTAATAATTCCCGACGATGCGTTATTAAATATACATGAAAGCCACTGGATGCAAAGTTTATTATACGTCAAGTCATGCGTTTGTAGGTCGCACACGCAACGCTGAAGGCGATTCAATTAAAACATCTCATTCACACTTGTCATAATCTAGAAAGTCGTCAACGTAAGTTGTTGATAGAGCCATTCAGCGGAATGTTACATTGGCTACTGATATTTTTTATGCTCACGTTTTATTCGCTGGAACAGAAGCTATCAACGCAAACACTTTCAAGATGTTTTCTATTTGTCTACCGTATACACGTGTGTCCTATCAACATTTGATGTTTTTCTTTTATCAATCTTTATCTGAATAGTATTTTTTTGTGTTTATCCCAGCCCGGTCTTCAAATAAGATTATGTTTTAAGAAGCTCAACTTACTTCAGAAAATGTTATATAACCTTCAAATAGTCCTTTTTAGAAACCTCGTGGCCTTTCTCTATTTAAGTGAAACGTTCTAAACTTTCTACAAACCGTTCCCAAATAGAAATCACGCGTCCTCGGGCCCACGTGTCGGGTATCTCTCCTGCAAAGTCATGTGTCCTCAATTAGGAACGAAAAGCCAAACCGCATCCAACTCATCTTTCTCAATTTGTTACTTGTTGGATAATGACGTCCTTTTGATAAAACATAATTATTCAATCAACTCTTTCGTCGCGACGTTGATTTATTTTATTATGTGCAATGTAACAATTAACATAATTGCTTTTGGAATGTATTATTAGGATGTTTAATTCATGTAATGGTAATAAGACATAGTGTATTTCCCATAGATACATCGCTAGGTTATCTATACATGCACTCATATGGTGCTCTTGGCAATCAATCAGTCACTGTTTAAAGCCTGAAGGTAAGTAGATTATCATACAGGTATACTGTGTTTATTCTGTTAATGAAATAAGTGACGTAGGTACGTACCATGAACAACATCAACCATTCTATATCTTTCAATATAGTACGTGTTGTATCTATGAGAGTCCCGCATCTAAATCTCAAATGACCTGAAACACTTAACGTCTCAAGGCCAATCGTTTTTAAAGTGCTTTATCGGACACTTACGTCCCTGTAACGTATGAAAGCCGTGCTCGATCAAATAAGGAAGAAGATAACAGTGACCTCGCAGCATCTTTTATCTCGTGTTGTGTCTTACGATGATACCGACGTAATCTCCGAACGGTTTCATAAAGCTCCGGTCTTATCTGTCCTTGCCTTACGACTGTTTGATATTCGCTTTAGTAGAGCCTTGATAAAATTCTCCTTTAAACAACACCGACGTAGAAATATTTGTGGTTCTTTATGTAATTACTTTTTACTGTTTCGAAATGGAAATACCATCAGACGTCTGATTTGTCCTAAAACTCAAATACATAGAAAGCTAGACGGATTCTTTAGGTTGTCTTGGTGACTAGACTAAAAACTAACAGAAATCATAGAATACAATTTACATTTAAAATTCAACAAAACTAAACCATTCAACATTCAAATTGAGCATCGATTTCGTTTACTTTTGGCCCCAAAAAAAATTCAATCGAAAAACTTATCAAAAGAGATCAGACATGGAAATAAGGCTACGAAATGTATATTTGGTAGTAGGCAGTTCAGCAGTCTTTGTATCGACATTATTTTTGTTCGTAGTGATGGATTTGGAAAGCTCATTGACTGATCGCATCGAGTTGACGCAGACGCAGCGATCCCGGAGGCATCTATAGTTGCGCACGCGAGACAGAATCAATCGCATTGAGAGAGCAACTGAGCAACTTTCTCACCACTCGTGTATCGACGCGAGACCGGTGCGTACGAGTATGGTCGACGACGCATGACGCAAACTAGCAGCGTTTACGTCTCAGAGATCCGTCCCAAAGGACCAAGCTAGAATCGGATTCGGGCGTCTCACAGGACCAAGTTTTTAAAAGGTTTTCTTTTTCATCTTGATTCAGGTCACTCCCGTGATCGATAGACCTAATCTTAAATTTATCTAAAAGTGAAATCCATTAGCAGTGGATTCCGATAGGTTAAGATGATGATGATCCGATAACGCCAACAAATTAGCCGCATCATGTATTTTTAAATAATAAGGTATAGGTTATCTTACCTTTACTTTTCAAAAAATTAGAAGCGTTTCTTTAGTCGCTTATATACCAGCTTCAACTTTCTGACTAACTGACCGACTTTTTGATTATTCAAAAGTGCCTGTAAATGGTTAAATTGAAATAATTGCCTTAAGTTTGTGTCGCTTCTCATGGAAAGGAGTGTTATTATAAATATCTTTATAACAGTTTGTGCTTATATATGTATATAGTGGCTCCATCGAATCATGAGGTGTTAAAATAAAACCTGTAGTAAAATTCATTCTTGATTACACTTCCCTTTAATAAAAAACTGTTCAACGTTTTGCAGTTCATCGCAATTAAGAGAAAAAAGTCGTGTTTCCTATTCATTGGCTTTCACGATTCACATTTATCAAGTGATCAAAGTGAATTGAGGACCGTATGACGAATATGCTGCGCTGTATCTTTTAAATACTGCTATTTTTGGGATTTAGGTAGTGCATCATGAGTATTTTTATAGACTTTATTTATAGGTATACGAGAAAGCTGTAATACATTCGGATGGTGAGCAATATCGCTGCCTCAGTGTTAATTACCCAAGAACTCAGAAAAAACATAATTGGATGTTAGCGTTAATTAATGAATGAATAGTATTCGCTCATCGCTTGGTACACACGAGCTAAGTGCAAGAACATCGGGAAACGCAACACTATATTGGCTTTCTCTTGCGACTCGAACAGCTTTATCGGCTCGCGCCCATAGAAAACTGCCAGGAGAAAATTATGAAATCACACCATCGAGCCTCGCCGAGCACCGCGCCCGTCGCAGACTTACACAAATGAAACTTTATTTGCTACGCCCGCTTTATATTGTAACGGTTTACTTTCATATATTTATAGCGATATTATTCACTTCTTCCTTAGCGTGGGCTTGTAGAGATAAACTTTCATGAGCATGCAGATACATCTCGCGATTCGAGGAAGTGATCATACCAAAACGAACAAGGCAGAAATTGTTATTACAGTGTGGTGGCTGAATTTAATTATTTCTTAATTAAAATGCTGTACCCACGGAGCTTTTAAATACAAAGAAAATAGGTACAAAGATTGAATCGAATACATCTTAAACTTAAATGGTTTTATGAATAACGACGAATTCAATGTAGGTACCAACATCGGTTTTGTAAAAAGGCAGGTTGAATGTACTGTTAATCGATGTTTTTAAGATAAACCTAAAGAATACGAAATATATTTCGGTTCAACGATTTATATCGCTTGTTTGTTATTAGGCTTATTTTCGTAGACTAAACAAATATTACTTTATCTAAATAAAGACGGACAAAAACATCAAATGAGAACACTCAGAAATCTTGTTGTTGTTGTGAGAAAGAACGATACAAATAAATCAGAAATTACGATCATGTTGTATGTAACGCTTCGAAATAAAACGACACACGAAGGAATGGTAATGGAAATCAGCGTGTAATTCTCTATAATCCATACACAATGGTAAAGATGATTTGTTATTAAAACCGGACCGAGTTGGATGCGTCGAGCCCGCATGACGTTCAGCCCTGAATACTTCATTAGATGACTAAACGGAATCGTTAATAAACGGCAGAGAGGTGCAATATATAATCAGACACAATACATTTGCACATCATTCAAGGATCTTATGTGACTTGACGGCCATCCACAATTTGCTCTATAATTATTTGGAGCACTCGGTTCCTTTCATTTTTTATTGGAACTCAATATAATGTGTAGTCTATTCAAGATGAGTATGGTGAGTATATTGAAAAAAAAAAAAACTGTGTGATTTTAAAAATAAGACCGAGGCACATTTCAATAATAAAGAAATTGAAAAAGATTTAATTAAACATCACGTAATAGTTCATATCAGTCAACAAATAAAATTATTTATTCAATTATAATTACACACAGCATAAACGAGCCAGCCTTCCGAACTCGCGCGTTACGTGGAACCAAAATGGATTTTAATTTTCACCGTAACATAAATCATTGAACATTTAACATTAATCGCGTGAAGACATGCGATTTAACACTGCGCCGATACAAATCGTACGTACGGTCATAAGAAAAAATGCCTTTTTTTATTCCACACATAACGATGATTTGCACGATCCTCGGGCAGTACGTCGACCCAACTACAGCATCCAGTACATCTTTGAAATTAAATTGTTCATCGGATAGTCGTTTGTCTTCAAATATGTCTCGGCGTGTGAACAAATGAGGTTCGCTCATTGTTTCTTTTTTGTGCTAAAAAGGTTCATTAACACTGTGCAAAAACAAAAACATCATCTTTAATTTTGTTCGGCGTTTAGGTTTGCTTCATGTTCAACTACCCAAATATTGGCTACAATATGACTGGGGAGAGCTAGTGATTGAGATCCAGAAGTCACAACTCAAAAGTAACGAGCTAGTACTACTAGTACTAAGTAAAATACTCGTGAATTCCAATCTAGTGTTACTAAATGTTCGAAAGTGTAGTCAATTAAACCGTAATTAGATACAGGAGGCAGAGTACCTACCACCTCCCGAGAAGAGTGGAATGAATAAAGTTTGATAAATTATTTCGTTTAGACATTTAATTTCAGCTTTTGTTAGTAAAATTAATGGTACCGCCCGAGATTCTGACCATCCTACAAAGGAACAAGAGATAACAAATCTTTTTTTACTAACTCGTTTATGAAGAATAATAATGAACATAAACAAATTACTGTCTATAAATCTTTCACTATCGCCAGTAACATAAAGGCGTCAATCTCCTTTCCCATGAGAACGTTATTTTCTATGGAAAGGAAGTCAGTTTTCTACATAGTGCAGATCGAATCTGCTCAAGCATATAATATTAATCCGGTGCGGTGCGGTAAGGCGTCATATCTCGCCGGGTGGCGAGTGAAAGCCGCGTGAAACTTCCGAACGGAAGCCAGCCGGCTTTCTACCCCGCCTCCTGTCGCAAGCGAAGAAAACTAACCCTGTGCACCTACGTGCCGCATAGATAGGGCGTTGACAGCTATGCGGTTTACGATCCCATTTAAGTGTAAAATGTAATACAACACTAAACTTTCTACGGTACAATGTTGCGAAAAGTCTAGGAACTGGTTCGTAAAGTTAATATACGGCTGCTGAATCTTCTGCGCTTACTTCCTGGATATATTAGAGTTGGATTATATCTTCTACAGCATTATTTGGCGGTGGGTAAACAGAAACCAGCTGTCATATTTCAATTAACTCATCCTTCATAACAGCAAACATATCGAGAACGTCAATACTCATTACATTCGGCACACTTGAGTCAATATCTTCACAGTTGAACAATGCATTTCCAAAATATTTGATGGAAACTTGGTGAACCTAAAATATTAAAGATTTTACATACAATTTTGAATAATCTGGAAACTGCAATAGAATTCTTACTAATTGCTATATTACGAGAATATACGGAAACTGCCTGCAAGTCTAATGCATATTTAATAGCTGTCAACAGAACATTGATTACAATTCGGGCCCGAGCTTCTCATTCAGTAACGAAGAGTGGTCGAGGACGCCAATTATTTCTAGCTTATTTTAGGATTGGCAGTAATGTAGTTCCAATTTCATTTGTTTTGCAAATCAATCACTTAACACGTAGAACCTCTAGAAATAACCATCAGTTATGGGAAAACGGAGCAGACGCTGCGACAGATTATATCCACCATATTTTCTGGCTAAATTATACCAAGATCATCAACTGAATCATTACTAATTTCAGTCAAATGATAGATTAAAATTAGAGTTGACAAACCCAGTAAAATTGAACATAGTATAGATGCATTTTTACAAATCTATCGTTCAAAACCTCGTGCGCGGGCGCAGACCCTAATAGAAAATAAAGCCATAACATAACATTACAGGCCATAAAGCATTCGCAAATCCCTTACACGACAAGGCAACAGCGCAGAACCAACCATCGTATGTTCCACGGCTATTACGCGAAACATTGTCTACAATTGACTACATGGTGTTATGTTTACCTTACATTGTCGAGCGAGACTATAATATACAAATGGCGATTTCTATAGCCAAGCCAGCCAAGGTCATCCGCCACGTGCGATCGTCCATTGTATTATGTGAACAGAGTTGCTTGATTTAAATTATTCTACACTCTTCCATGTGTTTGATGTCGACATAAATAATTTTCTTTACAATTGGCCTCAGAGATAATTATTTTGGTCATGTGAATATTGTGAATATTTAATGAAGTGGTCTAGCATTTTGTTTGCGAAAGGAAACATCGTATATGATCGCAGGTCCGTGAACTTTTTTGTAATCCGTATAATGTGCTTGATTTTTGGGTTTTGCAATTTTATCGTAAAACATTTAGTTAAGGGCAGTAGACCGACAACTTTAATGATGTAAAAGAGAATTCACATTGAGTTTTCCTGTAGCGAATTTCAACATTTGCAAGTAAATATTTCAAGTAGAACTAAGCTAAATTCTTGCAACATTCTCAAAAAGGTCAGAGAGCGGAACCTAAGTTGGCAATAAATATGGCTATATCCGCAGTAGCCTCACATAACACAAGTATTACAAAGCTGTGTCTTGTCACAAGTGTCGCAACTGGCAATAAAGCCGTAATAATGTCCGCAGAAACAGTAATGCGTGGTAATAACGCGTGATATGTGAAGTTGCGTAAACAAATAACAGAATATACGATAGCACGCCGAGATTTACGAGATCAACTGAAGTTGTGCTCCAGATTCGTGGATTACGAGATGCGTGAACAATCTGCATTCGATATAGTTCAAAGCAGCGGATTGCTACCTCATTCTTGGATAGATCTGCGTATTGGAAATTAGAGAGTTGGCAAGTGACTATGCATTTTGTAAAGCTACACTATAAAGTTTTAAATTAGATAATCGATATACCAATGACAGTCAGAAAATCCATAGATGGATAAGTTAAAACATTTACGCTCTAAGAAATCGAACTTAATATCAGTAGGTATCAGAAGTATTATAGCATATAACAAAACATCAAATAAAACTTAGAAACTGGTGTTCACACTTCACAAACTGCAATTTAATACTTGCAAAAAAAAAAAACAAATAATTTTCATAACAAGCGTTAAAGACTATGATTGACAGCGTCTCGAGGATATATAGAGGTTAAATTTAAAATAACTAAAGACTGGACAAGAATATCTGAAGCAAGACGGCAGTGACACCTGATTAATATGTCCATCTTGAAACAAAAACACTTCCAGTGCGAGCGTACTGAATTATATCTACATTATCAACGTATGGCGTTGGATGTGGTTGCCAAATTGATTACACAAAAAAGAGGCGTATGATGTATTGTTTATGAGTTTCTTAGAATTATCCACAATAGACTTGGACAATAGAACATATCACAGTATTACTGTTCACCGAACACGTGTTGCAAATGTAATTTTTGCAGTTTCATAAAAGAGCTATAACCATAAAAAGTTAAACATTCGTGACATTGACCAAGACCTTGTGGACGTACCATTCTATTGAAAAGAATTGAAATGTAAAGAAAATGGTTCCATGTTAAATGCACAAAGTAATGTAAACGAACAATGTTTTGGTGACACATCGCAAACAATAATAATATCAGTCGTCCGAGAAGACAGACATCACATTTTCATAAAATTTTGGAAAACAGTGCAAAAAATAGTTTCACTGTAATTTATCCTTTACATGGCAAAATTATGTCCTAATTGTTTTATCCTTCACTGCGGTGCTAGAGGGTAACACGAATATATTAGAATTTAAAAAAAAAAAGCATTTGAAACCTATCTCAACGTTTGCTGAGATAGTTTTAAAACTCCAAAATACTTATAATATTTTTGTATATATCTACAATATATACATACATAATTTATATGATAGCTTTCATTATATTTACTTCTAGTTCCACTATTATTTGTGTAGATATGTATTAGTAAACCAAGTGTAACCAACTTTATGTTTTATACAGACGAACTTAAAAAAAAAGTTACAGGTGATGAAAATTTTAAAATAAAAGGTTTCTAGAGTAGACATTTTGAAAACTCAACGTTCGCTCTTTCTTGAGAAAGTTTCAAAACGTCACATTATAATTTCTATGCATAAATATTGTAGATAGGTATGCACAGAAATTGTATTGTGACGTCTAAAAGACAGCTTTCTATTCATTCAAATCTCTACAACTGGTTAGAAGTCCGCATCAAGTTACAAGTGATTACCTAATGAATCCCTGACGTGGCTACTGTTGCTAGTTTGTGTTTTGTTAACAATTCGCACCCAAACCGTGTCCGTTGCAAACGAGAGCACAATGGTACATGCGTAACCGACTACCAGCTGTTGTACCACAATAGAGAGTCGCTTTTGAAGAGTTACGCAAACACCTCCAGATTGTTTACAAACTATGTTTTGAGTTTTCTAACACCAGCCTCTAAATTATCGATAGTTTCCTTATTGTATTGATCTTAAATAGGATTAAAGTTAAAGCCTTTGTGACTTAACGCGGTCAACTTTTATACTTCTCTTCTACATTGTTGCGTAAAAAAAATTATAACGTGAAAAAACGTCACTTGAAATAAAACACGCATTCAAATAATTCAGAATATTACGCCACGGTTCGATAAAAAGTAAATCGAGAGACCTAAGTATTATGATACGGTTAGAAATATTGACCGTTCAAGTACACGTGTATAACTAAGTACTATGTCGAAACACATTTCAAATTGAAATAAAACAACCACAATTACATCAGGACATGGTAATTTATTGTACAAAAATAGTGTGCGAGCGTGAACTCATGCCTCACAACATACACAAACAAATATTAAACCTAGGTTTTTTTTTATGTATAAAATGCATTCACTCAGTATGTTAGACATAGCCTATTTTTGTTTATAATATAGTGAGGTGTATCGTTGAGTTTTACAACCACGTTTGCCACGCCCCGCCCCATATAAATCCCAACACAACAACAGACTCATGGGCGGGTTTGTTTTCGGTATACATGTTCATCGACAAGGAAATTACAACATATTTAATATTAGACGTAATAATAACTTCGGCTATCTAATCCGATTACTTATCGTTTATAGTCAAGACAGCATCACTAGACGGGTTGTCACGTAATATAGAAGCTATTGCCCCCTTCCTTTTCGATAAAAAGTTTACATTGAATGAAGGAGGCCCAACTTCATAGTGATCTGTTACTGTTGCATATTGCACAAATAATGAAGACACCGATAAATAAACTTATCGGGAGGTTTGCGCTAACACGAATTTAACTGAATGTAAAGAAGACAAGGCGATGTTATAACTCCTCGTCTTCGCCCGAGTCTGCCATAGAGATAAAAAAAAGTGAAGCAAAAACCAATTTATCATGTCGTCCCACGCACGCGCTGAGCAATACAAGCAAACACATAAAAATAAAAACGTAAAACATAGAAACAGCCCGTAGAGTGTAAAACCCAACGATAGAGACTGCGACCAACTGTACAGTCCATGAATAACTTAGTTATATTCACATTATCTACATTAATATGGAACTTTATCTGGCATCACTTACTCCGCTGGACCCTCACATAAACATAAAGACAGACAGACATACGGAAAAGGGAGATTTTAATTCGCCGTTTAGCAATGGATTTTACGATACTTTTTACAACTTACACATTATATGATAATACTATCACGTTGTTCATTTATTTTATTACGGATAATAAAAATGTCCAGTTACTTTGATGTGGACCTTGACAGTCTCGTGCCTTATATAAAATACCTATTGGTAACTGACACTGTCGCATAACAATCCTTTTAGAATTCTTTGACTAACTTAGAGCACTGATTTTTTTGTGAGAGAAACGTACGGGTTATTTTATACAGTCTGTTTTTTTACATATCTCGTAAAAACATCTTAAATTCTTAAAAGGCCCCTTCTGTACACAGTTTTAACAAATACTGATAACAAAATGGTATAAAAAGTGTATATCGTGGCATTTTATCTACAGCGCACCTGTTGTGTAACTATGAGGAACGTAGAAACGCGATATTAACACACTTAGTAAGTTAAGTCACGTAACTGCAGGAAATAATAGTAATTTCAACGGTAACAAAGATTTGCGATCGCGGCGATGAAACGTGATGTAAAGTGCAAATAATGATAAAGATGATGAGCAGTGTTGACGATAATGACTCCAATGACTATGATAATGATACTTTCGTGAATTTTATGGTTGGACGTGATGGATGCAATCTTTAAACGTGCTCATCGCTTACGATATTATAATAACTCTAATACCTAACTCTAGCTTGATAGTTCAATCGTGACGAATGCTTGTTTTATATAGTTTTTAATTAGAAATACTGATAAGAACATTGGGATCGATAGATTTTTAGATAAGCGTTCCGTATTACCTGTAAGGTTTGAGTTCGTTTTTGTTTGGTGAACTAAATATTCATGTAAAACAGTAGTCGGAGAGAGCTAATACTTAGTGGGAATGAAAAAAGTCATTAGTGGTATGAACCGGTGTGTGCGCACGAGGCGCCACCCGGAACGGCGCGCGCGGTGAAAACCGCGGGAAACCGCAATAGTGAGCGCGCAGCCGCAGCGCGAGAACCGTGTCAGTAGTGTGAAACGCTAATTGCACACGGCGAGTTATGGCGCGCCCGGCCCGCAACATCTCTGCAGCCGCTCGTTTCACTAAATTGCAATTGATTTATAATATACTTATCATACATTGCGATCTTGACTCTACGTGAGCAACTCCGACAGAAACATTTCTGAACCACGTTCTGTTACTAACTGTACGCGAATCCACCATCATACATTAACTGCTTGACATCGCCTCCTACTCACAACTAGTAACTTTCAATAACTCATCCGTTATAATTTCAAATAAACTTTCTACTTTGATGAACACATCTGACTTTTCCGCCTAACAACAACATTATGAAAAACGGCGAATAATAAACCTCAACGATTATCCAGATAAAGTCCCCCGTCAGTTTCCTACGCTATTGTTATCAATAAATTAATTATAGAATCTACAGGAAACCGATTCGGAGATCTCAATTTTTAGTGGGCCTTGGTGAGACGCTCCGTGAATGCCTCGCTGAGACAATTTGAGTCCAGCTCAAATGGCGAGCGTAGAGCCACCTGGACTGCTTGACAACACTAAAGTTCCACTTAACATATCGCGCTACTCAGGCAGTAACTAAGGCTAAATCACAAATGTTGCGCGAGGGCTCGCCGGCTACGAATGCCGACGAGCACCCCGTACCAGACACATCCTCACTGTTTTTGCCATCTTGTTTAACACTAGATTCGACTCTGTTGTTATTATTCACCGCACTATTCACTTTTAGATCTTTGCTTGCGATACATCTGTTCACAACACTTTCACTTTTATCGGCGAAGAAGGAGCGACGGTCGGAGTTCGTAGCCGGGGGCGAGGTCGAAAACAACTTGATTTCCAGGTCACGGTGGCCGTTCATCGAGGTGACAATCTCAGAGGATATGTCTAGAGCAAGGGGAGAGCGAGGTTCCGGCGAGCTAGCCCTTCTCGTTGGTGGGAACAATGAGTAAAGATTAGGGGCGGAATATGTTTCGCCGGTGTTAATCTCTCGTCGTTCCGGAACCCGCGATGAAGGATCGCTCCAGCTGCGTCGTAACGTCGTGTCTGCTCCCCTTTTGCCAAGAGGTCCGACCACTTTCATAGACTCTTCCAATTTAGTAGGTGCGAAATCACCACAAGAATTTTCGTCGAGCAAATCTGCGATAGAATCGGCATCCCAGATTTGTCCCACAGGGTCACAGAGACGACACTGACACGAACTAACCGCGGACTCCGCAGGTGAAGCGGCCTCGGCTAAGCCGAATCGGGTCGCTTCTAACGCTTCCCCTAACGCTGAAACTCGATACGTTTCCGGCACTGGTTCGGGGTACTCTAACACTTTTACATCCAAACGATAAGGCAAAGACATTTCTCGACAATAAGTATCTTCATATATGTGTGACGAAGTTAAGCCTGAAACCGCACAATGGTCGACATCACCGAGATCCAAAGCACCCGCTGTTAAATCGTGCGGTACGATATTATTAGGTTTTCTATCCTTTTTGCGTCGTTTCCGCGGTTTGATGATCCTTGGCAACATAGTCTCCGAGTTGGTAGAGCCGGAACTTTCATCGCTCGCGACACTGACCGCATCCGTGTTGTTGTTACGTCCGCCTCGCGTGGATCGCGCTTGCTGTTGGTTGCGCGGCCTGTTTCCCTCGGGTGCATCACACCGGTCGCGAGTGACGTGCTCCGTTTGTGCAAGCGGCCGATGGTTGCGCTGCTCCGGTGGCGTGCTGTACTTTCGTCGGTCGTGCCTATTTTGTATGATGAGGGGTGCTCCTTGGGCGTGCATAGCTAACTTGGATACTGGCGTGTTCCGGGTCGGTGGTGGTGCACGTCCCGCCATCGATATGAGGGGAGCGCCGAGCCATGCATTCGGGTGCGGAACGCCATAGGGCGGATAGTAGGGCGGCGGGAAACCCGGTGCGGTGGTGGCATACTGAGGGCGAGCGGGTTCGCGGCGCCCTAGGGCGGCGCGCTCGCCCGGACTCATCACGCTTAAGGGGGTGTTTAACCCATATTCGTGAAAGTACGTTTCACTGTCACGGTAAAAGTCCGAGTTGCAACGCGATGTCGTAATCGTACACTAACATCTGAGGCGAGTAGCGAAATGCGCGCGTCCTATCGCCGCGACAGTCGGCAGAAGACTGGAGTGAATGAGCGCGGTGCGAGCCGGCGGCGGGCGCGAGTGTTGAGTGGGAGCGCCTCTGTCTGAGTTGCCGCGCCACGCGACTATCGCGGCGTCGATGCACCGGAAAACTTTACAACCCTAATCGCTTTACAATTAAACCGCTCGACATTGTTTACTTTCCTTGCGGTGTACAGAAAAAATAAAACAACTTTTGTAATTGTTCATTTAATTGGTAACGAAGCAGATAAAACCACAGCTCCGTTTAATAGGTACACCGTACTTTTTATTTTGTTTGTATTTTTATTATTCCACGTGCGAAGAGGGGAACATTTTCACGCCCGTTATACTTTTAAATAACAGTTTGTAGGTAAAATCTGTACCTATGTATACTTGATGACGTTACAATAAATCAAGTTTATGTAATAAAATTTAATAAATCTTTGTAAACGCACTTACCGCTTTCCCCGGATACTATAGTGCAGTGTGAACTTACCTGTAATAACAAAATAACGCATATTAAAATGAAGCACCGTCACACATAAGGAACTTAAGGAGTCCTAAAAGTGACATTATAACTTTAATGCTTTACTAACAAATAACGTTCATAAAATGCATTTATTGGGCTGTAAATTGTTTTGAAAACTGCTCAACCTGAATGGGTGTTTAATGGCACACTTTCTTGCCAGGGGTGTCAAATAAAAATAAATTGAACACGCTTAAAAGTAATAAAATCTGACATTTAAAAAAGTTAACTTTTGATTTCTAAGCACCACCATTGCTGTACAATTTGTGAAGTAACCTGGAAGATTTCGTAAAACTAAAGAAGTTAAAGAATGTAATTAAACCATTTCATGAAAATTATATTGTGTGAAATGCCTTTAATTGGTAGTGACATTGGAAAAACTATTCATTAACCTAATTTTTGCTTCATATTGCCAAATGAATTTCGGAACTCTAGCTAGAGCCATCGGAGGAATTCCAAACGATATCACGAATTTATGAAGAACATAAATTATGAATAGAAACATATATTGTGTGTGGGTCGTTTAACTGAAAACGTACTGTCACAATCTTTTCAGTAGTCACACACATATCTAAATTCTGAAACTCTGTCTCCTGAATTTATAAAAACTAATTTCAAAGCATCTTTAACAGCCTGCCAAGCTTTTATAGAAGAGTATTTCCCCGTGACGTGTCTGTCGACCTTTTCCTTTATATCGGAGGGACGGTGAAAGTAAACTTCAGGAATCAAATCAAATCAAATCAAAAGTCATTTATTCAAACTAGGCTGAGAGTCAGCACTTTTTAAACGTCAAAGTCACATAAGACAGTCCCCCCAAAACGCCCGCCCTTCGACACTTCCTAGTGCTTTGGCTGGGAAGAAGAAGTGGCGGAACAAACTCCCCAGCAGCACTGCTGTCTGTTAAGTTAGAAGAACTTGATTCTATACAATATTGTATAAGTTATTAATATAATAAAACAAAACATACATTATTCGCCATATGTCAGCTAGCACACGCCATTATACCAACAAAACATTGAACACTAAACTCAAGCTGAAATGAATAATGAAACAAAATCGTAAACAGAACTTAAAACCTTACTAAAGCCTCCAGGCATAAAGGGCGTGCCCGCTTACATATACAACGATGCAAATGATACATATACACAACAAATGAAATTAAAAGAAAATAAAAATAAATTAACCAAAGCAGTTAAATAAAAAAACAATTATATGAACTACCCATATAAACTGTCAGTGTGTGAGTTACAGTAATTACAGAATGTAAAACAGTGTCATAGAAGAAAAAATAAATATTATCTACACAATTAAGTTAGCAACTAGTTTGATAAACTCTAAGACTGTCCTATGGAGCGAGACCAGCATGTTTCCAAGCGTTCTTATCTTGGATGTAGTCCTCTAATTTGTAATAAGCTCGTTTACAAAGTGTACTTTTAATATGACTTTTAAACCTCCTTTCATTTAATTGCAATATATCAGAAGGTATTTTGTTGTAACATTTAACACAGTACCCCATAAAAGATGTATGTACTTTTGCTAATCTGAAAAATGGTTGATCTATCTTGTCTTTATTTCTAGTATTAAAATTATGTCTATCGCTTATTTTATTAAAAAGATGTAGATTTTTTCTTACATACATAATATTTTCGTAAATGAATTGGCAAGATACCGTCATAATATTAATCCTTTTAAATAGTTCCCTGAGGGATTCGCCGCGACATAGATTATAAATGGCTCTGACAGCTCGCTTTTGCAAAATAAAAATGGATTCAATGTCAGCAGCCCTACCCCACAGTAAAATGCCATACGACATAATGCTGTGGAAGTAGCTAAAATAGACCAAACGCGCGGTTTCTACATCTGTTAACTGTCTTATCTTTCTAACAGCATAAGCGGCCGAGCTCAACCGCCCCGCAAGAGATGTTATATCAGAAGTCAAATCTGTCTCCTATACACCCTTTATCCTCAGCTACGCATATTTTAGCTTCAGACTACTCATTGAATACCTGACAAGCGTCAATAAAAGTTAAACTGAAAAACTCAAAGCATTTATTTCAATTAAACCAAGTACAGACATTTGAACTGTCAGGGAGTCCTAGCGTCAGAAAGATGCGCCTAGTTACCCAATCCAAAGCATAGTAGCCTTACATGGAGTTACCCATTCAAAGCATTATACGTTTCTATGGAGTAAAACGAGCAAGAAACGCCACAGATATTAAAAAAAACATAAAATTAAAAAAAAGGTATTTATTACCAAATTTCTTTCTTACTATTCATGTCATGCCCCGTGACGTGTTCCGTCGACCTCTGATTCGACGATTCTGAACAACGATTCTATCGGAAGGACGGTGACCGTGAAAGTAAACTTCAGAAATCAGAAGTCAAATCTGTCCCCTATAGACCCTTATCCTGAACCATATATATTTTAGCTTCAGACTACTCAATGAATACCTGATTTGCGTCAATAAAATGTTTTACTCGGCATTTATTTAAATTAAACCAATTAAAACTTTTGAACTGTGAAGGAGGCGGTCACTCAGAAAGATGAACCTAGTTACCCAATCCAAAGCATAATATGTTTCTATGGAGTAGAACGAGCAAGAAACTCTACGGACACTCTTTTACATCCTTTATCCTGAATCCTGAACCTGTTTTACTTTCAGACTACTCAATGAATACCTGACAAACGTCAATAAAAAGCTGAACACAAACATCATCATATTCCTATAGCAGTCCACTGCTGGACATAGGCCTCTCCAATTGGTTCTGCTTTTTTTGGCAAGTCTCATCCAGCTGCTACCACCCAAACTGCGAAGATCGTCGCTCCACCTAGCCTGAGGGCGTTCTACCTTAAGTTTGCCAATTCGTGGTCTCAACAAACAGTTTATTTCAATTTTACCAATTACAGGCACTTGTGAACTGTCAAGGAGTCGGTCGCTTCGAAAGATGAACAAACAATCCAATACACAGTAAATTTCCACGGAGTAGAACGAGCAAGAAACTCCATGAACACCATTTTTTTTTAAAATAAAAATCCAAAGGTACTATTACCCAATTTCTTGGTTAACATTCGTCATGCCCCGTGACGTGTCCCGTCGACCTTTGAACAATGTTTATATCGGAGGGACGGTGAAAATGAACTTGAAGAATCAGAAGTCAAATCTGTTTCCGATACACCCTTTATCATAAGCTACGCATATTTTAGCTTCAGACTACTAAATTAATACCTGACTTGCGTCAATAAAAGATTAAACCCAGCATTTATTTCAATTAAACCAATTAAAACGTTTGAACTGTGAAGGAATCCGTCACTCAGAAAGATGAACATAGTTACCCATTCCAAAGCATAATAAGTTTCCATGGAGTAGAACGAAACGAAAAAACTCCATTGACATTCTTTTAATTTTTTTATCCTAAGGTACTATTACCCAATTTCTTTGTTAACATTCGTCATGCCCCGTGACGTGTCCCGTCGACCCCTGAACAACGTTTATATCGGAGGGACGGTGAAAGTGAACTTCATGAGTCAGACCTCTCTCTCGATAAACGTCAGCTTTGTGAGTATTATCGTGCGTACGTCTTTCCATTATATTGTGTAGGTAGATACTATTGTGTGCTTAAGTGATTGTTTTGGAGATGAGGATTGAATTTTTGTTTTGATTGTTGTAATAAATAAATGTGTTTGATAAATGTGTTTCTTTTGTTCGATCTTCCAAACATTGTGAGATTTTGGGTTATACTAAAAGAAAGCTACTTGTATTGATCAATTAACAAATCCTATTGTTTATCGCTGATCATAGGTGAGTAGTGCAGAACAAAATACAGGAATTGGTACTTACAATTAAATTTTTAATCATTATTATTTGAATGAAAAAAAAATTGGTAAGTAAAGAAAACAAATACTGCTTATCCACTTGGTACGATACCACTCATAACACTGTTATCAGTATTTGTTATACGACGGGCGTCCCATAGCCTCAAAGCCTCATATTTTATGAATGATCAAAAGCCACTCGTAGCTACGCCCCAACCCCAAAACGACCACAATAACTAAAATTCAAATGACCAAACTCAATCAGAACAGAACTCATTAAAACATTTCATATTCACACTTAGCACGCGATCGTACAGTACCACGCAGATCATATGTATACTAAGTTCATTTAGCATATTCATATCATAACAACAAGAACTTTCATCGACTCGGGCAGAATAATGAAAGTTAGGTGAATGTGATGCGTACACGATACTTCGTGTAATTATCGTAAACAATTGTTTAATATTTGTATATTTAGGTAGAATACTATGGTTTTGCCCGCGGCTCCGCCTGCGAGGATATCGGTAAATCACCCACGGGAAAGTGCCACCTGAATTAAAAGTACCCTACCCTATGTCCAGGATATAAACTATCGATCACATCCAAATTCGTGAAGCCGATTTCGCGTCAATAGGAACATCCCACCACCACCACCATTTCGGCCGTAACACGTCCACTGCTGGACATGGGGCTCCCCAATATGACGGGCTTTGCCATAATCGCCGTGTTAGGCTGGCGGGTTGCCGATCGCAGTATGGTGGTAAAATGCATAGAGAACGCTGCTGCCTATTCTCTAGTAAGTCCCTTAGTCGCCTTTTACGACATACACGGGAAGAAATGGGGTGATGCTTTTCTTTACGTCTATGGCACTACACGGACAATTAGAAGATACATCCAGACAAACAGTCAAAAATTCTTCATTATTTTATTAAACGTGTAGATAGTATCATCGAGTTAGTAAGAACATTTAGAGTAGGAATTGATTTGTTACTGTTTGAAGATAATGTGCTTCGGGCAATGCTAATTTGTTGATACAATGTGTTCTTAGAGCAAGAAGTCTCGGGGCTTCGAAACATCAATAACAAGAGCTTCTTTTATTTGATTCGACAACACTTGCAGCGGCCATTGGAATAGATTTAATTTTATAACGCCTCGCTATTGCTTCGATTAAGATATTTATTAATTGCCTGTCTCATAAAAAAGATAGGTAACAAAGAACTTTTCTCTCTGCCCACTTTATTCTCGACAAGTATACGATGTTAGACGCTTTTATTTTTAAGTTTTAATGAAAATAAACTAAGAAGATTATAATATACATACATACCTACGTCGCTATTTTTCAGAATATTATATGAATAGCTAAATGTAACTATGTACATACAGGATATAATTTTAACCAGTCCGAAAACTGTAACCATGATTTAAACATTCTAGACAAAGTAGAATTTTTCAGAATATTATATGAATAGCTAAATGTAACTATGTACATACAGGATATAATTTTAACCAGTCCGAAAACTGTAACCATGATTTAAACATTCTAGACAAAGTAGAATTTTATCGTCTGTTATAAAAAAAGAATGTTGTTCCATACATTTTGACTGCATTAATATTGCAATTTTCTATGATTTTTTTTTAATGAAAATATATTTTTCATTTTTGATAATCCACGAAATATTGTGAATTTGGAAACCAGTTTGTGCACTGATTAAAATTATAATATCCAGTATTTTGTCACTCATTTGATTATATTTGATAGGGCGGGGTAAACCGGACAAAGAGGCCAAATGTTGGCTAAAAGAGCCGTATATCATTATACTTTTGTGTCTGTCATTGTCACAGGAAAAGAGACTCATAAAAAAGTTTGATATCACGCAAATGACGCGTCCACCCTACCTTGGGAGGGTTGAAATGAAATAAAAAATGTATCATTGTTGATTTTTGTATTTTTTTATACGAGTATATTAAAAAGGGTGAGTCGCCTATCTGTATGGTGTACGTAAATAATGTGATAAAGAATGAATGAGTGGTATTATGAATGTCAGTTCAAAAGGGTTTAAACGAAAAGTAGTCATGGCAGTTAAATTATTAAATCACTCTTCTTCCAAGTAACTTTAACAGAGGGTTATGATGAAAACTTTTATCCGCACGTATTTTCAAGCCATCCACCATGATTGCTAAACTTTTTACTCGCTTTCCATAAATGACTTTATCCCGGCGCCAATCTGCCTCGAGCATAAACAACTTTAGTTCATATTACATGTGCAGAGAGACAATAATAGCGTGCAGTTAGTGTCACGTAACACTGCGGTGCATCGTTCAGATCGTTCACGGCGGATCAGAGAAAGTGTTCAGAATCATTGACCCTTGCCGTCGCGTGCTTAGACAAAATCAATTTACCATCCACTCTCGCTCTCGACAAGATGCGTTAACCGACTAACACCGTGGTTATTACGTGTTACGCTTGTTACGAGAGCATCGCTGATTATATCTGTAAGGGAAAGTTATTAGCTGTACCAAACAGGTCTGTGCGCTACCCCGAAGGCGTCATCATATTTTGATCGTGGAGCTTTCTCTTTTGCCGGATGAGCAGAGTATCGAGCAGTAATTAGAAATGATTTTGCGTATAATCTCTTGCAGTAATGATGATTGCTGTTTCTTCATCGTCCTAGCATTTTCCCGGGCAATTGGCTTAATAGCTATACGTTTACTTATCTCAATCTAATATTTAATTATATTGGTAAGCCCCTTACGAACTGTTCATGGTATATTATTTGATAAGTAACTACGTGCGTATTGCCTGCCGCCGTTCTTAATCACATAGTCATTCTGCACCAACCCTTAAGATAAAGATAGATCTAGTCTAACTTATTTTTCAGCATGAATACAAGTGTCAACTATAAAACAAAATACCACCTACTTGTCTCGGTGTATAAATAAAGTAGTCAAAAACATTGTCGTACGCTAAAATGATGACTTTTACAGGTGTTAAATAACCAAACACCCCGACATTTAGCGACCGCAAAAGAAAAAAAAAAGTATTACCAACCATTACATTGGAAAGTCACCAAATGTTTTATTTGCAGGTTAATTATCGCCATTACCGGATACACTTTCCATTTCCACTCCTTTCAATTTTTATGAACAGAAATTATGTATTGGATTCCTTGTGAGTATTGATATTATCAACACATAAGTAGGGACTTTTAAATTCATGTTTAATTGTGCGCTTTTATAATTTCTAACTTGACAAAATTATCGTTGTCTTCTACCTACGTCACGATATCACGATATTGACATTTTTGGAAGACTCATCAGTTGCTACGCACGACTACCCCGGACGAGTAAATTCTATGCGATAAAGTTACAAGAATAGGTCACCGCAAGAAAGTGCATACATATAGGTGCTAATTGTATATTAGATATTTCAGGAGTCGTCGATTTGCCCACAAATAATTAAACTTCATGGGAGTCGCTTTAAGAATATAATATATTATATACAATTGTTGATTCGCCTGATTCAGGTGAGTTAATTCGTGCGAATCCACTAAAGTCTATTGAATATATGACGACGCTTTTAAATTTCCATCCGCGATAACGTTACACCTATTTCCATGTTTTATGGACGATAATAACGCCACGTTAGAAATGACAAAAGCACTCAATTGTTACGGCTTCAATGTCTAGGTTAAGGCAATACAGTAGTACCGCATTTTTTCATTACTTTACAAGTACCAGAGACAGCTTATCAAAATAAACAATAGGCATACATAAAAAAACAAGGTTAGTACAAAGTGCGTACCGGACAAACGTTAGAAATAATAAACGTAATTTAATTTTCCGATCGCGTCCACGCTATATTAACGCTAATTCAAGGCCAGTAACACAGCAAATAAACTGATGGATTATTTTATAGAGCTGACGTGTCTAGACAAACTGACCGAAGTTCATCTGTCACATCAAATTGGATGGTATCTGGGACATTTTTATATTACTATTAAAAGAAAGCTATTTGTAGTATTACGAATAAGGTTAGACCCACCAACTAGGCGAGCACGGCCTGCTGTGATAGACTTGAGTCACACATTTTTATCACAGTTTGGGAGCAAAAACCGTGATAAAATGCGTGACACAGAGGTCGTTCTCGCCCAGCGAACCTTTTTAACAGTGAAGAGAGTTTGTCACTGTCAACAAAACTTCCTTTAAATTAAAATAAAACTTGTCTTCTGTTCCATTTATCACTCAAAAATTTAAATTTACAATAGGCCCGCATTTACATTTAGCGCTTTTTACCAGTCATTTGCGCGGGCGCAATGTCTTCCGGTGAATGTTCACGTAATTGCGTTTCCGTCAGTTGCAGCTAGCGCCGCCGGCGCAAGTGTTCGGCCCGTTTACTCGATAACTACCTATTGTTTAAGCTAATCATCGATGTGTTAATTGCTATTTTAAATGGGCACTCTACATTATGCGGCATTTGTTAGCGGAGCGCAACACTAAGTATAACTGGTTTGTGAAGTGCAACGGAACCATTAAAGTGACAACATTATCCTCGAAACTGAACGCTACCTTATAAGTATAACGGACTTTTTTTGTTTAAATAAGGATGTAACTTAAAATATACAAATTCGCTTGAAATAAACACAAACGATCTATTTAAATTCCACTTTGCACAAAAGAAATATAACTATTCATGTAACAAAAACAAAACAATGTTGAGATGTGCCTGCGTTGTATCGAGGCCTAATGCGATTTTGATTGGCGCCGCTCAAAGCCTGCACTTTCACTAACGCGTGAAGCGTTTACGTTATGGTTTCTTTATAGTCAGTATCTGTTACATTCACTAAACCTCGTGCTTTGCGTTTACTGCCATTAGTCTGTAATACGAGTTCTCGATTGAAAATCACGACGTGAATCGCATATATCTGAAACTACCGCACATTGACTCGATTACAAACTTTCTCTACGTTTTATAGTTAGCTGACTAAAATCCAAATGTCCTTTTATATAAAATAACCAACCATTATTTCATATTGCCGTCATTATCAAAATTTCAGACGGAAACTGCGGAGGAAAAGCACGTTAAAAGTTTATAACGGTTTAAGACCAGTTTTAGGGTTTATTGCGAGAGTAGTGTCTAGGCGCACACTGTATAATGGATGATCTCGCCAAAGAAATTGTAACTTAATACAAAGTTATGCGTTTTCGCGGCACGAGCTCACTTTACGAGGCAATAAACCATGACGTGTCGAGCCTCTATGACTGAGCAATATTAAGAACTATGCCCAACCTCATTTGTATTCCACTCAACCATAAATCGGAAGATTGTTGTATCCAAGTATCTGTACAGATGTCATTACGAACAGATCTATGACACTAACTCGGGGTTTGACTATTAAGTATTAAGATCGTTGAATTTCAATACTAAATTCATATCGTCACTTCTTATGTGCAATAATGTATGAGCTTTGAAAGCAAATCGGTTGAAATGCGAGCGTCGTAATAAAAGGCGTTTGTTTGTTTCACAATTATCGTAAATAAACAAAGTTATACCAAATGCTCTGTTTGATTAAATGGATTTATTCAAACAACAATACTGACAAATTATGTTACCTACTACAGTTTTCGACTTTTACGAACAAGTCCAATAAAACAAAGGCCGTTTGAAGGGTAAACGTTTTCAGCAAATAATTCCAAAAAATACATTTATTCGTTGCACAATAAAACGTTCATACCTACCGCATGATTTCTAATAGAAATGATTCTCTCATAAGTTACTAAACATCACTTTTAAAGGTTAACGGTACAACTTAATAGACTTCAGACCGTAAACATAGCTAAAAGAAATTTGTCATTGGTCATTCTAGACTGTTTAAAGCAGCAACTGTTAACCTTCTTGGCCTTGTCAATAATTATTCAATCAAAGAAAAAAATAAACAATCGATTACAAAAGGATATAAATTCAGTGCGGTGTCCATTGCGTGCGAATAAACCCGGTCCTCGGTCTTGGCGATGCCTTCTTCGGAAAATGCTGCCACAGGCAAACAAACGAGGGTCATGACGTCATAAAACAATTTCCATTTACTCAGAGACATAATGGCAACGGGTTTCTAACTTCCCGCCAAGCTTCACTGCACTTTATATATTTAAATCGACTACTTTATGTTTCATTTGGCAACCAACCAGAAATGCATGGCAGTCGAGACCAAAGTAAAATGTTTTAGCTTTTTTGCTATTCGTAAAGATAACGGGTTAACATTGAAAAAAGTGGTAAGGGAGCAAATGGGAGGGACGATAGAGTAGCTACATAGCGACCTTCAGACTTCAAGAGGACAAGGGCGTTTCGCCCTTGCACTTCACCCGACGTCCGCCCTCTGAAAGTAGCGCGCCCCACGCTGTTGGTGTGAGGTTTGATCGGGCGTCTGTTTAGATTTGTGGCAGTAACAAAGTTATAGAGTTATCATAGGCCGAGTTTGTGGCAGGAAAGTTAGTGTTTAGGGACGAAGTAAGGGTACATCCGCGACCTCCAGACTACGCCCGAGTCCTGGCAAGGGCGCCACCGTGCCCTTGCACCGCGCCCAATGTCCGCCCTTAGCCGTGTTATGACAACTAAAGCAGAGCATTCACGATCAAATTTGTAAGTCTTTGTAATTAAATGTAACTTTTATGTCATTGTTATAAGGTAAAATATAGAATGATGACTGTGAGTTTGATAAAAACTTTCGGCTATCATTCTAATGGTTTTGCGTCTGCCGGAGTCGCGTGATTGTTCGAAAGAGATACCGTGACCCTGGCACATGGGCAACTGAAGGAACACGGGTGGGTTTTAGTCCGTAAAAGTCTGACACGCCCTCCCGCTCCGCCCAGAGCGGGAGAAGTCATTTTATGATTTCCCATCCCAAAAAAAAAAAATGGTTTTGCGTCGATCGTAAAATTATTCGTAAGTTACTCGTAATAGCCGGTTTTCATTAAATAGCCCGTTTTTAACGAGTGACTTACTAATCATTGTTAGTAAGTCACTCGTTAAAAACGGGATATTTTTTTATTTTTTTACTCAAGGTGATTGCTCAACCTAAGCGGACGTTTACATTTCAATAAGACGAATACATTGATTTGAAGAAGAAATTATTTGTAAATGACTGAAAAAAGAAAACTTCAAAGTTAGTTTAGTCCTAGAAAAGAAAGCACATATATTATAAGAGCGAAAAACGGAGGCAAACTGGCTATATTTTACAAAAATGTCGTTGTATTTAGTTTTTTTATAAGACAAAAATTAAAGAAAACTAGGTTATTTTAGTGTTTATATACGTACTAAAAAACTAGTTTCCAGACATGTAGCTGTTTTAATATTTTCCAGTGTGGGTACTTTCGCTTCACATTTAACCTACGTATATTTTGTCCTATTTTGTAGAGCACGTTCTACGTAGGCACATTATTTATGTTCTATTTGTTTTAACTTTATTAATTTAATTTTAAATGTACACCTTCAAATTATTTCGAATAATATAAGTACTTATTTAAGTAAAGTTATTGATCCCCGACGAAAACGAGGGGTGTTATAAGTTTTTAGAGTGTTTGTATCTGTGGCATAAAACGGTTAAACCGATTTTTTTTATTGTTTTGTCTGAAAGGTGACTTAATCGAGAGTGTTCTTAGATTTTATCCAAGCAAATCTGTGCAATCGTTTGAAGATTATCAGTTCTTTTCTAGTTGACGAAGAGCTGTCAGCACCTTCCACAGGTCTGATCGAGTCGAAACTTGGTATTCTATTACTTCAATGATATTAGAATAACAAAGTAACCTTGAACTGATGCTGCATCATCATAAGGAATTTACAGGATACCCAACTCATCAGCAAATAGCAGAAATATCGTAATTAGGCTCATTGGTTGTATGTAGGTTATAGATAAATGGTGAATGAGGATAAATTAGTAACCAGCTTCACTGTCGGAAATATACGTATAGCTGCGCAGATTTATGCGAGGCATAATTATGTCGTACGTAGAGTGTTTAAGTTAGAAAATATAAGTTTTTTTTTTAAACCCCCGATACAAAACAAACCTTAAAATGTGCCATAAGCCCTATAACTTTAATATAAGTTGAAGGTTATGTTTTGATCAAAGCATCATCAAGTCGGAGGACGGTCAGTGAAAACGCCAAACAGACGAAGCCCACTAATAATGAAATTATGCTATGGTAGAAAGAATAACATTTTCACTAGCCGACTCCGATTATTCCTTTAATGATAATATTGTCTACGACTTATATCAAACTTAAAGGGCGAATACATTTTTTTTTAACTTTTGCATCTAAAACTAAAAGTGTAAAAACCATTTTTCTTTTTATTTTGCAATGAACACAAAGGTCTTTTACAGCAACATAAACTATTTTGCAGCGATAATTGAAACTTTATACGGTCTATTTTAATGAGCAGAAATACTTAAAATTAAAACATACGTATTGTCTGTCATCTCATCTTGCATCTAATCCCTGCGATCTAGCCGAAGCTCGAACAATCCCTCGCGTAGCAACGGGATAAAATTTATAATTTGTCTTCAGGCGCTCGCCCCTTATCCAACCTAATATCAAAATTTATTATATCTAATAGGTACTTTCGCAGGCTTTTTGTTAAAGTTAAAAACCAGACACATTTAAAATTCAGACTCTCATTTTCATTCAGAAAGTTGGCCATTTTTCTCGTAAATTTATTTTGTAAGGGGAAAGTTTTCACGTTGCGTATTATCCATTTTAATCCCTGCTTCAACTAAGCACCTGACGCCATTAATATTCAATCGCCTGCTTGACCTCGTTGGGGTGGCAACACTAGCAACAGCTAGTAAACAAGTACTTTAATCTAAGTTTTATATTGTATCGCACGTTATCAGGCACTGTGTAATCGAACCCTAACTAATATAGCAGATATGAATTTTATCAGTCATCAATTTCAACTGGAAAAGGTTACGTTACATTACGCTGGTACTGGAAGTGTTTTATCGCTTTGAGATATCATCAAATCTAGACAAATAAATAAAATTGGAGTGTCTGTTTGTAATATTAAAATAACCGCTTTTTACTAAGTGTATATGGATGTATACATGGTTCATATACCAAAACAACATTTTTTTAAATTTTTGTCTGTCTGTCTGTTTGTTCCTGCTAATCTCTGAAATGGCTGGACCGATTTTGACGGGACTTTCCCTGGCAAATAGCTGATGTAACAAGGAGTAACTTAGGCTACTTTTATTTTAGAAAAAAAAAATAGAATCTCACGGATAAAAAAAACGAACGAAAAACTTTTTTGTTAAAATACCACGCGGACGAAGTCGCGGGTAATTACCTATACAGGATAAGTTTTTATCCAGTGCGCAAACTGTAACTATGCATTCAGCATATCATTCTAGACCCCCCTGTGTAGAAAATTTTCGTCAGTTATACAAAAAAAAATCTGCTGTTCCATACATTTTGACCCTGTGCCTGTAGGTATTGCATTTTTCTATGAAACAGCTGTTTTTTTTTTTTTTTTTGTAAAACCGACGAAAAATTTCTGCGCAAGGGGGTCTAGAATGATATGCTGAATTCAAGGTTACAATTTGCGCACTGGATAAAAACTTATCCTGTATAACCTGGATTAAGCATTCTTAATAAATTTACCGCGGTAGTACGTCCTCTTGCGATCATTTCCGACATCCACGCGGGCGAAGCCGCGGGCAAAAGCTAGCAAACAATAATATCGGGGAAAAACGGTTAGGCTTTTTACGAGGTGAATAATATTATGTCTAACCAGTATTACGTCAAGAAATGGTAGGCCTAACACACAGCAGTGGGTAATTCCGAGCTTAAATGATGACAATGACGTCAAAATACGATTACACCTTGACTCTGGCAAATAGCTAGTCTTAACGAGACAACTTACGAGAGCAGCTAAAGGAAAAAATAATTCAGATCCAAAATAATAGAACAGGTAGCGGCAACAAAAACAAAGTAATTTCACGTACACACAAGAAACCTAATCGGAAACTACTACATTATTTCTCCAACACGGCCAAAAACATAGTTACAGAAGTTTGTCTAATATCATTTGTTCCTAAGGGCATCTAGGACGGTCAGAATCGCCTATATAACTTCATTGGCTGCCTTTGCTACAAATAAAGCCGACATATCGTGTCTGTATTAATCTCCAGATGATACAAGTTCTCCAACTTTTAATTAAAAAGAATTTATATTTCTGCTCGGTCTCCGTAACTACGTGAGGAGGATACTAATGTCTACTCCTGATTACACCCGATCGTCAAAAAGCAATAAAGTTTGGGCAAAAATCGTTATGGCAAAGCTTGAACGTCCATAAGTGTAAGACTAACGAGCTGTGCGCGTGAGTCGTGATGAACATATAAATTTGATAAATTAAGGATGAGGATATCGTATGAAGAGAGGATATTCAATTTAAGTGTTAAAATTACTTCCTTTGTAAATAATCAAATAAATATTTGTGGGAAGTTCGACAAAAGTGTTTAATTGATTTATTGAAATTCATAACTCATCGAGAGCGAAATAGCCGCGGTAAAAAATAATACTATTGTATATTTTGGACGTTTTGAAGAAAGAAAACACTTAATCCCCAGAGTATTCCCGCGCTTGAAGCCGTGCTTAGCTTCTGCGACCCCATTCAAAGTGCACATAAACCTACTAACGCCAACTGTAAATAAAATGTCATGAAAATAATTTTCCAGCTAATGTTGTATTGTCAAACAACATTTCTCCCACGAGACTGTAATATAATAAGATATAATCGCCACTCAACACTACTGATATTCTAAAATAGAATGAAACGATGCGACTGAAGCGTCATTTACTTTTTCTTTCCATTTTTATGATCACATTATTTCTTATTGTTCAGTAGCACGAGTGAGAATTAATTAAAAATATTCTGTGAAAGCAAAGAAATCTGACATTTCTCAATTGCTTTAGTAGCGCTTGCAGAAATTTGAAAAGTCATTTTGAAAATGTACGTCTAGTATCTTCTTTACATAAAGACGCTGGATTGAATAGAACTCCTAAGTCCCAACAAAAGACCGTCATGATGTCCAACAAGTGACTATAAACATTATTTAAGACTCATTACTAGAGCTTGAAAAGCCAGTATACTATTACACAAGCGACGTAATTTACTTAACAAAGTAACATCGGTGCGCAACACAAAAACAGCATCACCGAACGTATCCTCAACAATACGGAGGAGGTTGGTAACATTTCGCAACGGCTCACCATAGCCGGGTGCTCTTGCGCAAATCGGTGTGACGTCACCGCGTTTGGTTCCGGCTTCACTTTCGCGAAACACTTTCACCGGTCGGACGAGGCATGGCGCCGGCGGACGCGACGTGTGGCGGGCACCGGCAACACCCGACCCATTGTCATTCCGCTCGTGACTATCGATGACCGGTTAAAAATCAACACCATTATTTATTCGAAAAACACTATTCACGATGTTACTATGTGTCAGTTCGACAGGATTTACTGAATACATGAGTATTTGAAACCTCTTTTGATGACGTGAGTGACGTGATAGATTAATGTTATTGTAAGCTAGGTTGAGTTGAAAACGAAATCAAAAGTAGGCATTAAGTCCGCCTTTGTACCTTTTTGTGTGCGAGAAGTTTAAATAAATGAATAAAAGTAATTTTATTGATATGGAAATAGAGACAAGCTCTTTTGAATAAAATCTTGAAAAACAACGTCAAAACACGGAACACGACAATTTCGATTGTTTGGTCTTCACGAGTTTTCAGAAACACAAAGATTTTAAAAGGTATTTTTTGCTAGGCGTATTTGCTCTCGGACTCGCAAAAAGCTTTGTCTACATTTCGTTTGTTTATTAGTCCTACGTGATCACCGCGATCAGAACTGACACAGTTGGGCTCTCTAATTTGGACGCTCGCGAAAGGCGAATTTCACCTTACTTGTGCGCGTGAGTAATACATAAGAAACTGTTACATAACTGAGAATTTGTTTAACTATTTTGATCACGTAAAGCAGTAACAGCAATCATTTTTTGTTTCACATTTATTACGTGTAACACAGAGTGTAATTCGTTTACCGCCAATCGTTACCGGCATTATTGGTGTTTCGATGTTAACGAATCAGAAAGTCATAGATATCAGGAATTATAGAAAAGCCACGATTACGAGTTGTTGATTTTTACTACGTGAATGTAAAAACAATACAAATCGAGAGAAACGCTCAGATATGCTAAGCGCTATAAAAAGTAACAACGTGAAACTGCCACAAATGAGGCAATTTCTCTTTACAAAAATCGACACTTTCAATGTCGTTTCAATATGACCCGAACAGACGAAATAAATTCGTGACAAAGCAATCAGTGCCTTAACCGATTTGTCCGATAGACGTCCACTTTCATAAATATTTCTCTAGCTTGACAAAAGTTTTAAGATAAATGAGCTAGAGGTAGACTTATTGTGAGAAAACAAAAGGGAAAAATATACCATATTAATATGTGAAGCAAAAACTTTCTACCCTTTTTACGAAAAATACGTAGGGTAGTATAAAATTTCGTACGGTTAAAGTTCATATAATAATGCGTTAGAAATATATTTAATTAATAATAATAAAAAAATATTACAGATACTTCTATGCGGTTTACACAAACACATAGATTTAAACTCTTTTGTTTATGGTTACAGTCTGTGGTCAAACTGAGAAGAGTTTAATATTTAACCTCACCTAATCTAACGTTCAAACTTCAAATTTAAATGAATTAAGACCACTAGTAAACGTAAATACCGATAGTGCTCTCGTCGTAATGAAGTATAAAGCTATATTCAAGTAATAAATTCTTCTTTTCAACGAATCTTTCGCTGAACAAGTAACACAGGAATAACAAACATAAAATGACTTAACAAAAGCTAAGTCCAATGAGATTGTATTTTCTAAGAAAATATCGCTTGCCTACATTCAGAACTTAATTCCGAAAAGAAGAACGAAAATGTTTAGGAGAGAAACCATTAAGATGATCAATTCAAGCAATCAACAAAATTCGAAAACGCAACATCACGAAACAAAAATAAATGGCCAGAATTAGAAACTACGCATCACTTTAGTGTCTGCAGAATGACATGGCGATTACTGAAGTAATCGTTAGTTTATATAGTGCTGCGACATATATATCAAATTAACTGTCATACACATTGTAATGCACCCATCTTTGGAGCACATCTTTCTAGTACGCGGACATAAAGTAATATGACCGCCTCACCCCGATAGTTCTAAGACCAGTATAACAATTAATATTATCAGTCTTCTTCTCACACTTTCTAGCTCCATTGTGCTTCATTGAAACAATCGCATCTCTTCTATTAACTGTCGTACCTGATGAAATCACGACTGTATTATTTCTTATAGAAATATGTAATCTAGATATTGCACTTTCTTTTGTGTAAGCCAGAAATATATCAACGCCCACTGCATTGTCTGCTGACATAAGTAGATGTTTATTTGGAAATGTGGCTGTTTCAGAATAAAGAGAGATTTTATTTTTTTGCCATACCTTTTGTGACATTTTTGTTGATAAACTTATGTCGATTGAGTTACGTTGGTACGATTTTGTATGCGTAGTGAGTGCATAAAATTCTTCTGAAAGGTGGAGGCCCAATGTGTGATACGATCAGTAGGAATTTAACACAGCTCTTTGCCTACCAAAGGGAGGGTCTGTCCTTAACGTTCCCGCATGATAATAAAAGGCAAGAATTGTAAAGAATGTGCTGAATCATCAAAGTGATGTTAATACGACCTCATACAAGGCCAGTTCTATTCTTCTTAATTTGATCGTCAAGTAAGTCTGGGAGTATTCCGATATATTTTTTTTTTCCTTCGAAAACTAGCTTTTTCTCAAGAAACATGATTTAACCAGTTTTTGTAAACAGGATGTAAACACATATTTTTAAATTATTTCAAGTTTAGTTTTGCTACTTTTCGGCCTTAATAATATCAAACACATAACATTCTTCAAAAACACTCGTTTTATTTTTATGTACGAAAAGAAAAGATGCAAATGCAACTACGAAAGGCAACTTTCTGACTGGTACCGACATCAGGTTCTAAAGTATGTCGCGGTTATCAGTACCAGTTTCTTTTTATTTGGATGCGTCAATACCTACAGGATAGCGATATATGTATTTCAAGATGTGTGGGTGTATATTGAATTTCGTATAATAGACTAAACAAGTTTTTTTTTCTCTTCCATTTTGAAATTAAGGCAAGCGTTGATAGCTGTTTTCTAGATATTATGAAATCAAAATGGCTTGTTTCTTTTTATTATTACGTAAGATAAGACACGGTCCGGTTTTTACTTTTAGAATATTTTTGGCTAACTTTTTTTGAGACTGCGTATGGCACGCACGGCGACAAATCAAACTATACAATTCTTTCTTTGTATAATCTGACTTCTCAGTGTACGAAACGCCTATAGAATGCGAGGTTTGTTGAGACTGGAAATGTACAGGTTGATATGTAGCCGTGTGTACAGTCAAGTGAAGAGATACTGAAGTATAAAAATACCAGTCCATTATTGTCCCAATGCAGAGCCAAGGCCTCTTCTCAGACAGAAAAGGCACGAGCGTGTCAGACTTTTACTGACTAAAACCCACCCGTGTTCCTTCAGTTACCCATGTGCCAGGGTCACGGTATCTCTTTCGAACAATCTCGCGGCGACCCTGGCAGGAACTTCACGCTTGCTTAAGACGGGGTTGTCGAATTCAGATTTATATTAACTATACCTAATTTCAGGTCTCCTCACAGCCAACTGCATGATCATCTGCCTAGCCTTTTCCCAACTATGTTGGTGTCGGCTTCCAGTCTAACCGGATGCAGCTGCTACCTGTCTGACCTCCACCACCCAGTTACTGGGTAATAATATACAGGAAGATTTTTTAGTCACCGTCCAAATTATGCTATATTAATATTTTGCGAAAATCATTTAATACGTGTTTTTTCTTTTAGTATCACTCAATACAAAAATATTGAGATATCACATCACAAAGTTATCTATAAAAAATTGATGATTCTGGACACCGCCGTGCGCTAGGTAATAGTGCGGGCTTATTACCTAGTGCGTATGCACCGCGCTAGGTATTAATTTAGGCGGCCCACCCTGCGCGCCTCCGAAATTAATTGAAAACAATAATAAACAAAGTTGCTTTTCCCTTCATACTCTCACGGGCGGAAAGTGTAAAAATGGATTTATTGAATGATACCTAATGCCTAGAAAAAATTTGGACGGTGACTAAAAAATCTTCCTGTATATACCCCTTGGTAAGGCTGGTTGTCAGTCTTTCGGGCTTCTGACGACCCGTAACGTTTGTCAAAGATCCACAAATTACCTACAGCCGGGACTAACGACTTAACGTGCTTTCCGAGGCACGGAGGCGTCTTGGGATGTAAAGATAATCACCCATCCACGGACTGAACCTGATCGATCAACCTGTGCGTCTTTTAATACTTAGCCACAGAACCACACAGGCTACTAAATACAATTTCTTTTTCAACCATTTTGCGTGGTTGCTGAGTTCTCGAAACATGGCGTTGTCTGTTTTAAAGTTATTATGCACACAATAATAAAAGCGTTTCTTCCCTGATACCGATTTGTTTTGTTGACTGAAAACAAATAGTAATTCTTCCTTTTAGGTACATATCACATGTATGATGCTATCGAACGCTTACCCATATAATTATCACAAGTTAACACCAAAGTTGATTGCACTTAGTTTAGCGTTTATTACAATTTCAACTCATATTTCCTTAATTAGCAATGTTAACATACTTCCTATTAGCAAATATGAGGAAAGATCTTTTATCATTCGTTATAAAATAATATCCACATTGTTTGTTGTTTTTTGGGCTAATTTCCTAAATGTTATTTGTGCTTAGAGCGTTCTATGATGAAAGGATTTTTAATGAGAAATGCCAGTTAAATTAGAATTATTTTCCTGTATAGATAAAATAATTACTTCGACCACGTGTAGACACTTAGTTTTATGATCAAAGATCGTAATCGTGTGTGTACCTACATACCTATTGATATTAATAAAGATCATTAACACGCTTGTAGGAAAAATCCACTCAATGGTGCTCAAATTGTGGAATTAAACGCAGTCAGTCCATTACAAAACGAAAACTTTCTTTCTTTTTTTTTTGTCCAAGCGTAAACCTTCCCGCCAGTTTTTTTACATTTAGAACTTTGTTCCGAGTACAGTAAAGTTACTCTAGCATAACACACTGTCGATCACAATCTGAATGATTTGGAAGGATATTGTCATCCATTGCTTCATGTGTTAGAAAAAGTTGTCTGCACACGAACGTAAATAACGCAATGAATGTTGTTGAACCGTCAAAATGAAAGCTACTGTTAGCAACTACCCTGCGGGATTTAAAGGCTGTTTTTGACAAGAACTTTACCTTATTGGGAATAAGGTTTGAAATGCACAATCTGACTATGATTTCTAAGACGTGGTTACGGATACCTAGATACTGTTTTGTTATGGAACGGAGGTTTTGAATATAAGCAGGCTGCCAATAAAAGTCTAGACTAGAATCTATCTAATTCTATCGGTAAATAAGATAAGTGAATCATACAAACCTGCAGAAGTTTTATTTGACTTCACAACGCGACCATGTCTAAACATGGTGATCGAACAAGATGAATCTATGAGCTCGTGAATCTTTTTTATGGCAGTTCGAAAACTTTACTAAGTATTTATTTAGATCATTCATTTAAAAAAAATTAATAGCTATCATAAATCAACTCATCGGATTTGGTTTCTTCACAACTGCATGGGATATTTTTATTGCGTTTTTTTGTCATATTTTGATACCCAACCGCTTTGGATAATGTAAGCTTATAAATTATCATGCTTCCCTATTTGGATCACTCCAAATAATTCAGTTTCGAATTGTATTGTATTAAATTTTAATTTCTTATATTTTTCTTCTAAATTACTTTCTTTCCAGACACGTCGTGTCTAGAAGAATCGTTAGCAAATTCAAGAAACGTTATTTAATCTAACATCAAATTACCTCTCGGTCTTTCATAATTCTATGAATACATTTCCTGTTTGCATTAGAAAACATTACGTAATCTTAATTTAATCCAACTTTCTCTTTGAAGTGAAACTTTTAAACGAAATCGTGATTGTCTTAACCTATCCCACTGTAACAATGAGCATACCTTTTTGAAAACTGGAGCACGGAAAAATAGAAACGCCTTAACTTTTCTTCCGTGACAACCTTCTCAAAAGATTGTTGAAAACAACAAAAGAGTAAGTAAATAAAAAAACGCGGCGCCACGGTGACCTTTCCATTTCAATTAACTTAACCCAGTAAGAATTTATGGCGACTTCAAGTCTCGAGGATGAAATCAAGTTTTAATTTAGTAGGTAATTATCGCTACGGCTATGCGTGCGAATAAAGTATGAACGCAACTCGTAGCGACATCTAGCTTTCAACACGGGCACTAAAATAGTGCTATTTGGTGCGGATAGATGGCGCTGGCTGTTAAAAAATTGAAAAGAGTAACCATATCAAAATAAACAGTTAATAAAATTTCTGTTTACTATTATATTACATCGCAATATCAATCAACTTAGCTACTGTTTATTAATTTCAAACCTTGAACGTTAGATGCTTTCCGTTCTATAAAATGGGCATAAGCGCTCGCTAACAGCGATTAGCATCCCAGGGGACTGACCTGGGTCACCCCTAATGTGTAGCCTTATCTAATTTAAACAGCGTTTGTTTAGTTTTATCTAGTAGCGACTATTTACAGGGGACATAACACTTATTTGTTCATACCGCTCTTGTCTGACCCAGGGGTAGACCGGGTGACTTCATATTATGCGCTTTAAAATAAGTCGAGTCACACATGTGATTTATTTATCGTAAGAATAAAATCTTTAAACTAATAATATTGAAGTTTTTCGCTCAAAGGGACTGCTTTCACCCAATCGTAATTCGTTTATCAAGTTCGTTCTTCAGAATACCAGACAGATAGACTATCTAGCCAAATGCTAACTAGTCTATCTAGTATTCTTTATTGTCAATAGAGTCTTTTTTTACTTTTAAAAGCGCTTTTGATTTGGATATTTGAAATAAATTATTTGACTTTAGAACGTCGAACGCATATATTTAGCCGTAGGTACCTTAAGGTTTCATAAATGTTTCTAAACGTTCTCTGTCTACTGTGTTTAAAAGCACTTACCTTGCAAATTGTCGAGCATATACGTCAACAGCTTCGCGGTCCCGTTGTTGTCGTTGTATATCGAGAGCATCTCCTTGCTGAGAGGATTTCCTCCTAATCCCAGGAGTTGAAGGTGGAACAGTTTGCCCAGCTCGTATGGAAGCACTCGGAGGTAGTTATTGTGCAGGTGCAGTTCTCTGAAACAAGTGGCGGTTGTTATTTTGGAACAATACTTCTGACAAGTTGCAGCATATAGGTAATGCAAGAGCGATTGCATTTTTTACAATTTTTACCTCATAAAGCGACGCCCGCTATACTTATAACTTTTATTTGGGTCTGTCTCTGTTTTGGCCCACTCGTAGACTTACCAGGGGGCAAAGAGTCGCCCTGAAGTTGTTTAAGACAACTTTAAAATCTTGCCAAAAATATTTGCTACGAACAAGATCTCTCATATTAGTATAAACTATCCGAATCCATGACTAATATTAGAAGAATCTTCTGAGCGACTTTCAGAAGCTTTTGACTGTTCACTCTGCCTAGTATGATTTGATGTGTAGCCTGTTTATGTGGCCTCGTTTGTCATAGCTGGCTTTTGGGTTCAAATCAACTCACCCTCTTTCAAGTACTGTATTGGACTCTCCTGGAAGTGCCAAGCTTGTACCCAAATTCTGGTCTGACTGTTCATAGATTTCCTTCGACACGCTAATGAGAAGGGACTGTACTTCTTCATTAATAATCTCGGGATCAGTGGGTTAATTAGCTTGGAGCCAGGGTCTTAATATTTAAAATTAATACCATTTGTTTTTATAGAGTTATATGAATTTCAGGAAGTAAGGATTTCAGGTATTATTCAACAGCATGTCTATAGGAACCACTTGGGAGTGACAGCGCAGTAGCAGCACTTTAGGCTAAACAGTGGACAGATGAAGGTTTTAAAGTCTAGTTCAGATCTTCTTTTTAGCGTTTTGATGGCTAAAAGTTCAATGATCTTTGGCCGAAAATTCAGATGTGCGAATTCCGCTCACTGACGTAGTCATAAGATCATCAAAGCGACAGGTGACAGAGCCTGCGGTTTAGGGTGAAAGGTCACCTTAAAACAGGTTAAAAAAGGAAATCAACATTCGTAAACTCGACAGTAGTAGTAGCCCATTGGTATCGGCCCCGACTAACGAAGTTGTAGGTTGTGGCTTCGAACCCAGTTTCATCACCATTGCTCCAAAAACGGTGAAGAAAAACATCATGAGGAAACCGGCATATCCTAGAACCAAAGCTTTGAAGACTTGTGGGCCCAACCAGACCGCACTGGGCCCGCGTGAGGAGGCCTGTATCTCAGCAGTGGGAACGGTATAGGCTGATCATGTATGCATTCGTAAATACCATTTGACGTAAATCTGGGTATCCATGACCTCAGGTTTAAACGGTATTTACTACCATTAGTCTAGTAATTCAATTTTACTACCCACTACACATTAAGTATTTGGCTAGGTCTACATTCTAGCAATTTCGCCTTAACAGGTAACTTCCTGTCAATAAATTAAATCAGGTCGTATTTAGTATTTACAGGTGTTATTATTTCTATTAAGATGGTGTTTGAGCAATCAAAGTCATTTATTCAAATTAGGCTGAGGGTCAGCACTTTTCGAACGTCAAAATTAAATAAGACTCCTCCAAAACGCCAGCCCTTCACCATTTCCTAATGCTTTAGCTGGGAAGAAGTGGCGCAACAATGCTAAATGGTCTGTATTTCTGTTAATTGTAGGGTTTCGTATAATGTACCGTAATTAGCTATTGAGGACCGAGGGTGTTTTAATGCTTCAAGAGTTAAAATATACTATATATTTTAAGTGATACTGCATGTAAAAATATTCAGTAGATTTAAGTTTAAAAAAAAAACCTATGCATTAAGAAAATTGGCGCCATGAGGAAACGACAGCTCTAATGACCACGGCACATTTCAAATCCAGTGTTATTTTTTCATGATATTACCTGTACAAAGCTGTATCCACGAGAACACTGCCGACTAACTGTACTGCAGTTTTGTAGAACTGTGTTACTTTGTATGCATAATATCCACGATATACGAATTTAAAAAAAAAAACCGTCATACAGGGTCTAGCGATTAGACATTAATGCTATATTTTTATTTGTTCATGCCAAGTTTTAGTTTTAATCTTTAGGCCAGCTCAATTTCGCCTCAATCTATTTCAACAAAAAAATAATCTTGAATAACATTATTCATAGTTCCCGGAATACCTTCCGGGTGAATTTTATATTTTGCAACAATCGTGATAAACATAATTTAACCGAGTCAATTTCCGGACCGATATCGATATTAATAACTACCATAAAATATTAATTAATAATACATCGCTATAGGTTCACGTTTGGGTTCAATGACTAGCCAGACGAATTATTATAGAAAATAGTATAAATAGAGTATTTTACCTAGTCAACCGCACATCAGGAACATTTGATTTTGCACTACTATAATCACCGTTACTGCTACGGCATAAAGATGCTGTCAATGTCAAATTGTTACCGCTTATGTGCAGTTGGGAGAAACTATTTATCATAGTCATCAATAATCATAAACATGATCCCACAGCTCGAGCACAGACCTTTCTGTGCGGAGTACGCCACAATAATTCACCACGCAGGCCCAATGCGAATTGGTATATGTCTCATGTCAATGTTTGGTTCTAGGACATGCCGGTTTCTCATGTAATCTTTCCCCGTTTTGAGAGTAGAGGTGATAAAATTAAAGACACGAAGTGTCTATCGGAGTTCGAGCTCCTGACCTACAACTCTGTTAGTCTGGGCCGATACCACTGGTCTCGTATGTAAAAATTATTTAATTACTTCTAATCAAGTCTTGAAATTCTTATGAAACAATGAAACGAACTTACTCATTTACATTCACTTTGTGATTAGATTAGTAAAAGTATGTTACGTATTCATACTTCATTAGTATAGCAAGCAATCTTGATCGTATCAGCGTCGAATGCCTAAATATAGCCTCCCTAAAGACCACTAAATATTAAAATCCAGGGGGGAATTTTAAAATGCTACAATCTACGTGAGTAATCGTTACCAAGCCAGCAAGTTATACTCCAACATTTAAATTACTAATCAAAATGTAAACAGGCCTTCACTCAGTGTTTACAAATATACGTCGATGGCAAAATACACGCGAGAGGTCAAAGACCTTGGATCTTTACATACGCGTTCTACTATACATACTAAATTATACACACAACAAAGCGAAATGCAAATATATACGTGTTTTTATACTCATAAATATTATTATCGTTTGATAAAACTGAATGTAAAAATAATAATATTATCTTTAGTAATAGGTATATTGTGATTACATCAAGTCACATTGTGCTATCAATTTGAACTCTAACTTGATAACGAATAGAAAGTTCCCTTACCTTTATTGAGAATAATATAATTTACATAACAGAATATCACGCCTGTGATACTCGAAGGGTTTACCAGAGATGTACCTATAGTACACCAACATTTCGCCCCATGTGACTAAGTAATAAGAGCTTTACGGATCGATCGATCAAGTAAAGCTACGCTTGACGCGGTTGGTTCATGATGGGTGACCATCTTTACATACCAAGTTCCCTCCGTGCCTCAGAAAGCACGTTAAGCCGTTAATCCCGGCTGTTATTTGTAGATTTTTGACAGTGGATACAGTTCGTCAGAAGCCCGAAAGTCTGACAGCCAGTCTTACAAAGGGGTATCTTATTACCCAAGTAACTGGATTGTGGAGTTCAGATAGGCAGTCGCTCCATGTAAACGTCTGGTATTCAGCTACATTCGGTCAGACTGGAAGCCGACCCCAATATAGCTGGTTAAGGCTAGGCAGATGACATAGCTTGCAGAGTAAGCAGGCTGAAGTGGCAGTGGGTTGGCCATGTCTGTCGAAGGACTGATGGCCGATGGAGCAGACGAGTCCTGGAGTGGAGACCGCGTATCGGCAAGCGTAGTGTGGGACGCCCCCCAGCTAGATGAACCGACGACCTCAAAAAGGTGGCTGGGACAGACTGGATGCGAATGGTGGAGGACAGGGTGTTGTGGCGCAGCATGGGAGAGGCCTATGTCCAGCGCTGGACTGCGATAGGCTAAGTTGAGGCAGATGATGATGATATCGCGAAAGACATATTGGTTCCCGTGGTCCCCGACGTAGGTGGGGGACGGAACACCGGGGTGGTTTTAGTCAGTAAGAGTCTGACAGACCCCTCCGGCCGCCCCAGGGTGGAGGACATCCATTAGGATTTCCACCTCGAAATCAAAAAAAAAAAAAAAAGATGATGATTTCGCCCCATATAAAAGGAGGCGAACCTATCATAATTTACATTTGTACTTGCGTAAATATTTTTAATATTTCGTAAGTGACGTAAATATATGTTTGAAATATTCACAAAACATAATCGTAACCAGTTCTAAGTTAACTGCAAAGTATACTAATAAATCCGAATGTATGTTTGTTACTCAATCATGTCTTAACTGAGCAAGATATGGCCGTGACACGGAGGAAATTTACATTGTAGAATATGTACTTAATAAGATTATACATATACTTTTATCCCCATCGGCTATGTAATACTTTAGTTTTGTTAATGCATTATCAGCCAATAACGTTCCCACTGCTGGGACACAGGCCTCCTATTTGTGAGAGGGTGTGGTAGATGTCACATTTCTTTGAATTATTGGTTCTGGACATACTGGTTTTCTCACGAAATTTTCATTCACCGTTTCTCTTCATACTTTTGCTTATAGTCTACCAATATAACCTTTTTGCATGGCACAGGACTAACTTAAATTTTTATAGTAGTAGAAATCTGCACGAAAAGACCAATACACATTCAGTCAACTTTGCTGTTTACTCATTTCTATTTCACAATAGAGAGCAACCTATAGTTGAATCATTCATTAAAAGTCAAAGATTTGTCATAACATAATAAAATAAAAGATAATAGGATAATATTCTTGCTCAACTTTGGAAATACTACAGAAATTAAGTAGATGCCTAACCATAAAATAAAAGAGCGCTATCGTCCATTTTTGGTAGAAAACGATCAAAAATAATTATTTAAAGGTACCAAACGGGTATTAAAGCCATCAATGTTGCACCGAATTAGCATAAAGGTCGACAGTTTGCAACTTAATGAGTACACACGTCGAACGTTTGAGATATCAAACGAGGTCAGCATTGCTTACTGATCGGAATTAATTCGTGTTACATACGGACAATCTCCTCTTTGCGACCATGGACGACAATAACAATGTCTAAGAAACCATAACAATATTAAAAGACATTGATTTTCTTTCTCCATGCTTCTCCGTGAGTTTCACGTAACTAAAACCCTATTCGTATAGAAAGTTTGTTTTTAAATTTCATTCCATTTTCAAACATGGGATTTTGTTTATTCTGATTAACCAGCCTGATGCCTGATCAAATCTCATTTACAGCTGTAGTGGTTCATTGTCATCTGCCTAGCTTTCGCAACTACTCTGGGGTCGGCTTCCGATCTTTCTGCATGCAGCTGAATACCAGTAATTCACAGTGACTCACAAAAGTCTTCGTACACCCAGCTAATTAAGCACATCAGTAATAAATATAAATATTTCTTAAATTACAATAATACAACAGGAAAATTTGGTCAATTTTCAGTATATTCAAAACAAACAAAGTTACAATTGTTGCATCAGCAAGACAAAAAAAATTAAAATTTAAAAGATTGCCTCACAAAAGTCTACGTACAGTTTATAAACTATGGAAAAAAATAATAATATGATGAATTAATATTTTGTTGGTCCTCCTTTGGCATCTATTACAGCTTGTAATCGTCGGGGCATGGAAATGACAAGATTTTCTGTTATAGCTGAAGTTATTTCCATCCAGTTTTTTTTTTAAAGCTTTTTTTAATGCATTTTCGTTGGTAATAGCAAAACTAACTTCAGGTTTCCGTAGACTTCGGTCTAGTTCTTCCCACAGATGTTCAATAACATTCAAATCAGGTGACTGTGGGGGAAATGGAAGTACAGTTGGGACGTTTTTCTTTAGCCAATTCATCACTATTTTTGATGTATGTTTCGGATCATTATCTTGCAATAATATCCAGTCTTTTGCCAGGTGTAAAGAACGGACACACCTGAGTAAATCATGGCGCAATATATTGAGGTACATCGAAGCATTCATATTTTTTTCAATAAACACCAATTCGCCAACTCCCGATGCTGCCATAGATCCCCAAACCATAACTCCACCTCCACCGTGCTTAACAGTTGTAATAATATTCTCCTTTTCTAACTCTTTATTTGCCTTGCGCCACACTTTGCATCTTCCATCACTTCGAAAAATGTTAAATTTACTTTCATCTACAAATAAAACCTTTTTCCAAAAATTAAAATCTTTGTCTTTGTAAGTTAATGCAAAATTTAAACGTTTTTGTTGATTAATAGAAGAAATCAACGGCTTTTTCCTTGGTGTTCGTGCATGGAAACCATGTTTTCTCAAAATTCTACGTACATTTTCTGGATGTACATTCTTTTTTAAGTCAAACGCGAGCTCAGCCGCCAATTCCGGTGCGCTTTTCATCGGATTTTTTTTCATATTTTTAATTAATGTACGAATATCACGATCATTTAATATTCTTGGTCTACCTGATCGACGCTTATTTAATACTGTACCGAATGATTTAAACTTTTTTATGATTGATTGCACTGTTGATCGCTTTTTTTTCACTATTTTAGCGATTTCACCATAAGAGTTTTTCTCTTGCCTTAGTTTTATTATTAAATTTCTTATATCAACACTAATTTCTTTTCTTTTGTCACTCATATCGAATTCAAATTAATAATTAATACGCAACAAATGTTCTATAACTTAGCAGCAACAACAGACAACTGAATGATCCCAGTGTAATTTAATATCATGACCAAAAGCTTGAGAGAACTTGTCTCGACTTGTCTGTACGAAGACTTTTGTGATGTGGTTCTTGTTTATGAATTTTATTTATCTTACTGCTTTGATATAAATGTAACTTACTTTGTATCTGTTAAAGTGAATGTCAACTATGCTTTCATTTCGTATTACGTTTAATTATATATTGTTAATATTTATTGATGAAATGTACATTTAGCTGGGTGTACGAAGACTTTTGTGAGTCACTGCATATGGAGCGACTTCCTATCAGACCACCATAACCTAGTTACTGGGTAACTCGATACCCCTTGGTAAGACTGGTTGTCAGAATCTCGAAAGTCTGACAACCAAAACTTTTGGGATTCTGACGACCCGTAAAGACAGTCAAAGAACCACAAATGACACTCAGGAGAAACGGCTTAGCGTGCTTTCCGAAGCAAGGGGGAGTCTTGGTTTGTAAAGACTACAGACCAGCCGCGGCAAGCGTAACTTAACCTGATCTATCAACCAGTGCGGCTATTATTATTTAGCGAGAAGTTCCCGTAGCCGTAGTGTTAACAGCGCCAAATGAGGTTTGATCAGGCTTCCAGATATTGGAAGGGAGGGATATTTAACTGCGAATTCCATACTGACTATACAAATGGATACTCAACACGATCGAATGCGTTCACAGAAAACGTAAAGAACTTTATTAACTATTCAACGCTTAGGAATATTATGTAAACTTGTAAGCAACTTAACACGATAACTATATAAATATACTGTGAACACTTTGTTTGCTCTTGAATACAAGAAGAGAAACTCGTGATGTAATTGATGAAGAAACTGTTCATAGCGATTGCTTATGAGAGCGCCCAAAAGTAGGTAAAGAAAAACTTTCCGCTTTCCACCAAACACGCGGGAAAGGTCAAGTTCCTGATCAATAAAACGGTGTTAGCTGTCGTAATCCTTCAACCAAAATAACATCAAACAATCACAGAAGATATTGATCCCTGATCTGAATCGGAGTTAAATTTAGACACGTCAACAATATGACCAATAAGAAACGTTGAAATTAGATTTGAGTAAAAAGATCGGACGAAAATATCCACTTGATGCATCAGAGCGAAGCTGACAAAACCATTAGGGACGGTTAACGAAAAGGGGCATACCAGGCTATCTTTAGATGCGACTGAGAAACAAATATCTTCGCATAGATCCGAAGGTCGCGGTACACAACATCGAATAAGACTATCGTATTTACAAAGACTTTCACGAAGACTTTGGAGTTTTTCGCTAAGACAATTGTCCATGAACATTTTTTTCCCCAATCGTAACGGATTCGTAACACCTTGATCTTAATTTTGCGTTTTTAACATTTATTAGCAGACTATTACTTAAGTAGTTGAATTTTTGATACTAAATAAACTTGACATACTTAAATTACTCTCATTTTTGTTGAGTTTATCTTCAGGCCAACAATGTTCTAAGGTGACAAGGCTGCTTATGTCCTTAAAAACAAAGTTGAGATTCGGACTTAAAAATCCTGACCTTTGAATAAGATAAGAGTGACATAAATCTACGTATTTATATACCCTCGTACCAACCGTAATAAACTTTATTCATAAGACCCTTGGGTATTCAAACGGTACACGTCAAAGGTCGTTTATTCCGTTTCAGATAAAGTTTTTACCTGACAAAACAAACAAAATATCTTATACAAAACGTAGGCAACCTTTTATTGATAACAATGAAGACTAAATTGGGAAACTTCACGTTTGATTAGAAAAGTAAACAATTAATAACTGTTTAACTGATTATCTGTTGTTTTTCTTATGATAAACAATTCAATTCGTTTTCGAGATACAAAGGACTTTATCAGCAGTATTTTGCACACATTGGATTTTATAGCTTGCCAAGAAAGATAGCTCCAGACCGCTATCAAAGTACTACTCATTATAAAATCATTGACCTACGGATATTGTAATAAGCTGTCCTCTGAGACAAAGTCGTTGGTGATTTAAAAACGGTAATGACAAACAAATCACAGCGTGTACACCATTAACGTTCATTACAAGAACTTTTCCTTAGAAATCGTTTCTTGAACGAAAGAGAAAGTTGAATAAAAATGGCAATACTTTCATTTGCCTACCAGTCATAGTAAATTTTCTTGAAAGGAAAGAGAAACGCAAATCATTCGTGAACGATACATTCAGCGAATTTATGGTTTAATATCGATAAACTTATCTTGTTAATGATACCATAAAATGCTGTATGGAATATTATTGCATGTTAATAAGTAGAATGCTGTTCCGTAATGACGTCCGAGGACTGATTAGGACAGAAATTGGGAAATGTAAGTAACTAACTACGTCCCAAGCGGGACTGCATAATCTATACTATCACAGATCACAGCCCTACAAAACCAAGGGCGGCTCGGTACTTCTATACATCGATTCAAAACGTCGCTTTTCGTGTATCTGCGTGACCGCTTATATCTATTAAACTACACAATAGACTTCGATAAGGTTTTCATCATTACTTAGAGCATTTATTTTGAAAGGTTTATGTGTACGCATTTATATCTCGATGTTTTAAGTTACCATTGCTAGGATCGCTAGTTTATCACTACACAATCTGACTAAAATATTCACCTGAGCTGTATAAGGTCTCCAAGCTCAGCGGGCAGCGATCTCAGCTTGTTGTTAGAAATATCGAGGGTGTGCAAGTTCGCTAGCTGATTGATGTCCGTCGGGATCCTCTGCAGAGAGTTGTCGTTGAGGTACAGCGCCGTCAGGTGCGTCAGTTGGAACAGTTGGGGCGCTAAGGCGCGCACACCTCCTGTTACCTGAAAATGATTGATTGGTTTTTAGAGAGTGTGAATCTTTTATCTATACTAATATCATAAAACCGAAGAGATTGTTTGGTTGAGCTAATCGCTAATCTCAGGATCTATTGGTTCGAATTGAAACATTGTTTAGTTGTTGGATAGCCCATTTATGGAGAAAGGCTATAGGCTATAAAACTACAGGCTAGAACCCTTAGGAACCGATGTAAAAGAAAAGTCTCGAATACGAAATACTCGCACGGGCAAGCGATTGTATGCGATGGGGTTGGTCGGGGAAGCAAGAACCCGACACCCGACCCAGACCCCGTAGTTCTCTTTAAATACGCAACAGTTTTTGATGCGGTTTCCACCTTCATTTAGACAATTTATTCCGGCAGTTTTATGTGAACAATAACATCGATATTAAACTTAGACATCATAAAGAAATGGTCTATGTTTTATCAAGTCATAAAACCCTCGAGAAGCAGGGTCGGTCGCCAGTTAATGATACAGACATAAATAGAATACAGCATAGCTGGAAAGGTTGTGAAGTTCAGGCAATATGAACTTCCCAGCGCAGCCCTCATTCTCCATACCTCATCGGGTTAGATAAAGTATGGAGAATTACATAGTTACCCTTATAATATTCGAAAGTTTAGAGAATCGTCCACTGTGTATGTTTACTTTTTTTTATTTGAAGCCTTTCACTGTTTTTTTTTTTTTTAATAATCTGGCTTCTCATTACAATTGAAGAAAAAAATCATTGGATACAATCTTGTATGGATTTGGTTAGCAATCACTCTCGCGCAATGTTTCATGACGACAAGTTAAGGAAAACTTTTTTATACATGTTGCGTAGGCGCATCTTGACACTATTACATACATAGAAGTATAAAATGTTAGTGAATGTATGTTTGCATTGTATGTACTTGACAGCAAACAAAGAATTAACCTTTAAAAAATGTTAAATTTAGCCTAAAAGGATAAATTAAATCTTTTATTGAGGTCAACAAGTGAATAGGCGCTGATTTACCTTAAATATGATATAATTTAAATCTTCAATGCTATGAAAATTAAAGCTATCAATCTGCTTGATCTTAAACGGTCTATAAACTTATATGAATAAATTACTTATTCAATAAAAACATTACATCTTTAAATTACATGAAATCGAATGATTAAACGTATTGGGTGTTAAGAGGCCGTATACGAAATTTTATCGATTTCGCTGATTTACCTGATTTTATAGACGTGTTAAAATACTGCATTCCCATAAGTTTTAATGCACAAAATGAAAGATCGTTTCAGTTAGTATCTAATGAATGAGCTCCTTTTTTATTTTTGTCGAGAATCATAATGCGAGATTTAGATTATTTTGAAAGATTATTTACTAACAATTGTTTTAAATTTTTTACACGCTTTATATTAGCTTCAATTGTATGTTTGATTGTATGTTTGTTTGTAACCGACTCCTTATAGCGCGATTTTGACCCACTTTAAACGACCAAATTTCATTCACACTTTGCACATCTGTCAAGGACCGATGACAATGCAATCTATATATATGTTACGGCTAAAGGTGGGTGTGAACATAAACTTAAGATTAGCCGGCTAAACTTAGGTTTATCTTCGAGGAGGTGTTAATGTTAGTTTCTTCTATCTTTAGCCGGCTAAACTTAAGTGTAACTGGAGGCCCTTGGCTAAAAATGTGGAAGGAAATGAAAAAGGAAACAATGTAATAATGTTTACTATTTATAATGTTTAATATGGAGGTATTTGTTGGAACATGATAAACTAGAATGGCATATCGAATTACAAAGGAAATTATTTATTCGGCAGCGGCATGTACACGCAATGTACCACATATTGTCTTGCAATTACATCTTTGAAAGCAAACTGTAACGGTTGTTCAGTCGATTGGTCCATGAACCGTTGGTCAACATTATTTTTAACCCACTAACTTTTCATCCAAAGGACTTTTCACCCACGAACGTTTCGCCAACATAACTCAACGTCAGTGAATGCTTTACCAACAGAATGTTTTGACCAAAAACTCGAGCTCACATAGTACACTAGGTTAGGTTAGGTTAAAACTGTGACCTCCTACGCACGAGCCGAGCGAGCGAAGCGAGCGGTGCCGCGGCAGCGGCCGGCGAGTGCTAGAAACGACTTGATTCAGTGTGCCGCACAAGCGTGCATTCGAACTATGTCAGTCGCAATACAGTTTTGTCGCTCAAGTGTTATTCGCACATCCATATTCTGTTGGTAAAGCATTCACTGACGTTGAGTTATGTTGGCGAAACGTTCGTGGGTGAAAAGTCCTTTGGATGAAAAGTTAGTGGGTTAAAAATAATGTTGACCAACGGTTCATGGACCAATAGACTGTTGGTAAACCGTTACAGTTTCCTTTGAAAGCCTTGTCCACCTGATGTTGACTGTTCATTAGCAAGCTAGCGAACAGTCATTTTCACTGACGACACTTTTTCCAATTCTACGAATTTTTGTTCACAAACTGTAAACTGATTTTGCGGAAATTTTTAGCCGTTTCATTTCGGTTAATGTGCACATTAGCCGGCTAAAGATGGAATATCACGACGCAAACTAACATGATATCGAACTTTAGCTGCTTCTCGAAGATAAACCTAAGTTTAGCCGGCTAATCTTAAGTTTATGTTCACACCCACCTTTAGCCGTAACATATATAAAAATGAATCCCTATTTCCTTGGTCACGCCATCACGCGTGAACGGCTGGACCGATTTCACTTTTTTTTTTTGCTGTGTTTGTAATTGTCAGAAGAAGGTTCTTATAAAAGAAAAAATTTAAAAAATTGCGCCGAAAATTAGAAAATTTAAGAACACTTATTTAAGAATACTTGAGTTCTGCGACTTAAGTTTGTACGTCTAATTGCTGGCATGTTCTGCGACTTAAGTTTGTTCGTCTTATTATGTAATCCACAGTAGTTTTTGAGTTTATTCATTACAAACATACACACATATGCCTTCGAAGTACCAGGTGGTCATAACTTGGTATGAGCTCATCAAACCGCAGTGTCAGCCAGAAAACGTTTTATGCCTTCGAAGTACCAGGTGGTCATAACTTCTTGCCAGGATCGCGAGATTTGTTCGAAAGAGTTATCGTGGCCCTCACCCTAGCATAGCCAACTGAAGGAACACGGGTGGGTTTTAGTTAATAAAAGTTTGACACGGGCCTCCCGCTTCGCCCAGAGCGCGAGACGTGATTAGATGATTTCTCACCCAAAAAAAAAGGTGGTCATAACTTGGTATAGTATGAGCTAGGCAGAACAGGCTGTCTCCGCAACCCCACGTCTGAGCGCGTAAGGTATGAGCTATTTATTAAACAAGAGTGTCAGCTAGCAAATGCGTTGTTTTTAAATACCACAACCATAACTGGGTAGGATCTCACATAACCTGATGGTCAGCTAGATAACGTTTTATGCCTTCGAAGTACCAGGTTGTCATAACTGGGAAGGAGCTTGCTAAACATTAGGAGTGTTATCTACAAAACGCTTTATGCCTTCGAATTAGCATGTTGTCATAACGCGGTAGGAGCTCACCTCACCTGATTGCCAGGGTCGCGAAATTTGTTCGAAAGAGTTACCGTGACCCTGGCATATAGGCAACTGATGGAACACGGGTGGGCTACCCACCAACAAAAAAAAATGTCAGCTAGAAAACGCTTCATGCCTTCAAAGAAGCAGGTTGTTATAAATTGGGTAGGAGCTTTATGATCTTTGTAATGTTGTTTGTAAACAAAGAAGAGTCACCTAGAAAACGCTTTATGCCTTCGAAGTACCAGGTAGTCATAATTCTGTAGGAGGTCGCCAAACCGCTCCCTAATTGCGCAACACACTATTCAGTCAATCAGAATCTGAATCATTATGAAGGGTATTTATTGCTCTTCATCATTCATATTTTTCTTTCTTTCTTTCTTTTCTTTCATATGGTCGAAAAAATTGCCTGTCCTTAGCAACGCAAACAACGTCATGAATTTTGGGGAACTGTCAAAATGAAAGGAATTCCTACTGATAGTGTATTACGTACCCTGTGGGTATGTGTCAGGTAAAAAACGCTTTATGCCGACGACGTACCAGGTTATCATAACTTTGCAGGAGCTTGCCAAACAAAGGAGTGTCAGCTAGATAACGCTTTATGCCTTTGAAGTACCAGGTTATCATAACTTGGTAGGAGCTAACCAAACATATGAGTGTCAGCTAGAAAACGCTTACCAGATCGCCACCGCGTACCAGATTGTCAAACTTGGTAGGTTTATTACAACATTTATTGAACCTGAGGCGATACGAAGTTCGCTGGGTCAGCTAGTAATTTCATAAATTTGTGCCATTATCCTTGCCAGGGTTACCAGGACAGCAAAAAACTGTCTTCGAAAACTACGCTGACATACATTACAAACTACGCTGACATACGACACAAACTACGCTGACATACGTCACAAACTACGCTGACATACGTTTCAAAATTCGAAACACCCTAAAAAATAGAAAATAGATAATAGTTTAAAAAACTAAAAAACACGCTTCCATTGAAAACCAAACTAAAAAGTACAAAATAATGGAAAAAAGCATGGGGTGCTTTTTTGAGGTATTTTTTTATTGATATCAGGCACCCCACGCTTTTTTTTCATTATTTTTAGTTATTTTTACATATTTTTTTTTAGAAATGAATGTTTCTTGAACTGAAGTTTAATTCTGTTGTTTTAATTTTATGAACGAGAGTTTTGATTTGCCGAAAACACACATTGTCAATTTTCTATAAAAATTTACGAAATTCAATATTTTTTTACATGTTTTTTAATATGCAAGTGGTAAAAAGTATTTCATACATTGTATAGATACCGTGCAGACGTTAAAACGATTCGTAAATAGGTGTTGTTCTGTACCTCAATTTATAAAACAGTCGTCGGTTTGAGGTTGATTAATAAAAATCAATTGATAAAAACAAAAAAAGCAGCTAATTCCCTTCATCAAAATTGAAATGATTCTTTCATACAATGCACCATGCAAAATTTATAGAAATAAATTATTTTAATCTATAAGTACTATTATCTATACAAATAAATAAAATTGGAGTGTCTGTTTTTAATATTAAGATAACCACTTTTTACTAAGTGTATATGAATGTATACACGATACATATACCAAAACAACATTTTTTACAATTTTTGTCTGTCTGTCTGTCTGTCTGTCTGTTTGTTCCCGCTAATCTCTGAAATGGCTGGACCGATTTTGACGGGACTTTCACTGGCGAATAGCTGGTGTAACAAGGAGTAACTTAGGCTACTTTAATTTTAGAAAGATTCTTTTATTTTAGAAAAAAATAACTTTCTTTGAAAACTACGCTGACATACGTCTCAAAATTCGAAAAACCCTGGCTGAATCCTACGAAATAGATCAAAATAATGTACTACAGTATTGTACACCTTAAAAAGGCCTACAAAAATGTCGTCAATGGTATATGTCTATCTCTTAGGGATAACCCACAATAACAATTTTTTATCTTTTACTTTTTACGAGAAATAAGGGCTTATTTACGAAGCGATTTTAAGCAATACAGCATTAATCCTTATCCAATTAAGTACTTTAAATACATTGTGCATTTAATATAGATCAATTTGGCCCTTTACAGCATGTAATTTAAATGAATATCTTAGAAGATATTAGAGATTTAAAAAGCGGGCGCAGAGCGCGTTGGCAGCGGCCGGGTAATAGTACAGGATAAGTAGGATTGTAATTCATATTACTTTGGCTTCATAGTAATTGCGAATATCATGTGTGTTCATTATACTCAAAATAAACCTAATAGTATTATTCCAAGTAAGAGACCGCGAAATGGCTTAGATGTTTAGATTTTTGGATGTTTGTTTCTCAATGATGCAAAGACGGCCAAACGGATTTAGATCGAATTTGGCACAAAGATATAATATTATATCATGGATACGTAACAGATAGGATACCTACTTTATCCCGGTAGTAGGTTCCCGGGTGATATCTTCCGACAGCTATACGGGCCAAGCCACTGGCAAAAGTACTATTCCTATAATTATGTTCGGTGTCTGGTAAATGATTGAGTGTATAGGTAAAATAGGAGCGTTAAGCAAAACCAGGAAGACTTATATTCAACTAAACCAACCCCTATGTCGCAGTCTTCTTACTCTGAATACTATTACTTTTATTTTAAAAACACCAACACACATGATGTTCTCATAAACTATGAATCCTAAGTAATATGAGTTATAATCCTACTACTAATAATATTATATATATGATGAAAGCTTTTTTTTTTCTTTTTTTTATTCTTTTTTTTTGTATTTCTTTTTTTTTTTGATGTGAAACTATGTATGATTGGGTGTTTGTTTCTCAATCACGCAAAAATGGCTGAATGGATCTGGATCGAAAATAGCACACAGAGTCTATATTACCTATATAACCTGGAATAACACATTCTTATCGCGGTAGTACGTCCTCTTGCATTAATTTCCGACATCCAAGCGGGCGAAGCCGCGGGCAAAAGCTAGTAATATAATATTATTACTATAATATTATTACTATAATATTATAAAGCTGAAGAGTTTGTTTGTTTGTTTGATTGAACGCGCTAATCTCAGGAACTACTGATCCGAATTGAAAAATTCTTTTTGTGTTGGGTAGCCTATTTATTAAGGAAGGCTATAGGTTATATAACATCACGTTACAACGAAGAGGAGCAGAGCAGTAATGAAAAATGTTGCAAAAACGGGGAAAAAATCACGGGTAGGCGATTCGACGCGACGGGAAGGGTCGGGGGAACAAGAAATTTAACGCGGACGAAGTCGCAGGCAGAAGCTAGTTGTTAATATACGTCTATCAAATCACGTAAATCAGCAAAATCTGAAAAATTTCGTGTACGGCCGCTTAAATATTCTGGACAATCAAAGCTTCACCGCAAGTTTATCCAAGGACAAAATAATTACGTGTAAATTGACCGACATCCTTCCTATTCTGATAACGACTCAGAATTTCATAAGGACGTTTTTAAAACGAGAACCTGGCGTAGTCGTTAGGTGAAAAGGGTTAAGTACTTGGCACAAGGGTACCAAAAAGGTTCACTCAAGGGAGGTACAGCCACCACGAGCATCAGTAAAGGTTATTCTAGTAAAGGAACATCCTGTAAACAAACATAATATTATAGGAGTAGGGATGTTTGTATCATGTTCGTCAGAAAATAAATTCATATTATACTGATATAAAATGTGGGGAAAGTTTCGAGATTGAATATGGATGGGTATAGGAGTAACGGAAGACCAAAGAAGCGATGGATGGACTTTGTGAAATATATATCGCTGGAAACGCAACTTATGGGCTAACTAATGGAGAAGTAAACAGAAACTATATAAGGCCAGATGCTACTATCTTATGGGCTAACTAATGGAGAAGTAAACAGAAACTATATAAGGCCAGATGCTACTATCTTATGGGCTAACTAATGGAGAAGTAAACAGAAACTATATAAGGCCAGATGCTACTATCTTATGGGCTAACTAATGGAGAAGTAAACAGTAACTATATAAGGCCAGATGCTACTATCTTATGGGCGACCTAATGGAGAAGTAAGCAGAAACTACATAAGGCCAGATGCTACTATCCTTACATACTCCTTCTGCCTCATTTACGTTCATACACTGATGGTTGCGAGTACTACGCATCTGACCTTTATGAAGAAAATCACCGTTAAGGTCACTATATGTCCTCATAGAGCGTTGGTTAAACGGGCTTCATTCATCCTCTCAACATGAGCAAACCATCTAAATATACTGTGCATTTTTTGTCATTACCTACATATTTTAAACCGCACCGTTGTCTTATCACATCATTCCTCAGTCATTCTTTCATAGCCACACCACACCCATGGGAAAAAGGCGCGAGCTTATGCATGTTTATGTACTTAATAGAGAAGTATGGAATAAGACATGTTGCGACAACCCAAAATAAATTGAAGTTAGTGCAAGAAAATGATGAGTAATCGTTTTTTTTTTCAATCATCATCATCATTTCTGCCAAAAGACCTCCACTGCTGGACACAGACCTCCCCCAATTTGGTTGGGTTACCATAATCGCCACGCTTAGCAAGTGGGTTGGCGATCGCAGTATGGTGGTAAAATGCATAAAGAACGCTGCTGCCCATTCTCTAGTAAGTCCCTTAGTCGCAGGCGCGGTCGCAGCCTAACATTTTGGGGGGGGTCACCATGAGTACTGAAGAATATTTTTGGGAAGGTACATCCTCTTTGGTCTAGTAGTCGCAAGCCCTACTGATCAGCATGATGTCGGGTTATAATCTTTTTGCAAATGTCCATCGGAGTCTCCGTGGCTCAAGTGAGAACAATTTTAAGATAGTAAGACGTTCAGGGTTTCGACAGCATGACTGTCTTTGGGGGGGGGGGGGGGGGGGTCATGACCCCTAGCACCCCCCCCCCCCTCGGACCGCGCCTGCTTAGTCGCCTGTTACGACAGCCACGGGAAGAAATGGAATGTTCCTATTCTTTACATCCGACACCACACGGATTTTTTCAATAAGCAATTATATTTATCAGATAACTTTTAGAAAGTGTTTTTGTTATATTTTATGTTGATTAGGCATTATTATCAGCCGCATTCATACTACGTAAGTAACTGGGTACTATAAAATAGTATGAATCACATTATACTCGATAAGATTTTATTGGAGTGCATTAAAAGAGCCTCCCTAAGTGATGATACTTAAGTACGTCCTAACATTCTGGAGGGTCCCTAAATCAGCGTTGCTGACTAGCTTATCTTTAAGTATTTTAAAATGAGCTATTCTGAAATATATAATCGTGCTGTCTCTGAGACAATGAGTAATTACACTAATCACTCATACTGAATCCAGTATTTCATGTGAGTGTACAATCGAAATTAATATTTAAAAAGCGAAAGTTGGCTTGTTTGGTACTCGATCAAGCCTAAATGAGTGTACAGATTTAGATGCAGATGCTGCAGAGCCCTGTACTTTCCTAGAGTATACTATTCATACCTGTGGGATGAAATGTTTAATTGTTGACGTGTAGATACAATGTCCATAATTGAATAGCCAACAGCGCGCTTTTTATTGTTAGTTGAAACAGGAATTAGTGTAGACGCTGCGCATACGTAACTTCGTATCGATAGAACGCGACGTTCTATTTATGCGTCAACGCCTGCGCTGCGCATAAGCTCCCGTGTTAAGTCGCTCTTACAAAGACAATGCGGGCAGACAGTTCTATTAATCAAGCTGAGACATGAAGCGTCTAACCCAACCTCATAGGTAACCCACAAGCCTTTTCTTCGTTAATGTAAGACACGTTAACGTGAAGTGACAGTGTTTCACATTGTAACATAGGCCAAAATTCATAAACTACAATTTGTTTCAGTAAAGAATCTCATCTTTTTTTTAAGAATTAATTTCATGATTATTCAATAATGAGAAGGTTACTTTATTTAGCAAAACCAATCTACGGTCTGTGCTTCTTACTAATTAGTCATCTGCCAGGTCTTTTCCTAACTACACTCCCGGACTCCTAATTTACTAATAACCAAGGTTTGTAAATGGTAGTCAATTCAAATTTCAAACAATCATGATAGAAAAATTATGGCTTGTATGTCTTCAAAACTGCATAAATACTTTTTCTTTGACTCATCATTATTTTGATACTTTAGGATTTATTCCTGACTCAGTATTGCATGTTGGCTAGATTCAGGAGTCCAGGAGTGGATGTTGGGGACACCTTCCAGTCCAATGAGATGCAACTGAATACCAGTATTTTGAATCTTGCTAATCGTAACTATGATAAAACAATTACCTCAAGCGTGGTCCAGCCACCGCGGCGGCCAGACGCCCGCTCCGCTTCCGACATGATGTGATAAGTGCGCCCGCTAGCGCTCTCATGCTTGTCTTTGTTGCGAGACATTCTGTCACCTGCAAGTGAATGAGGTTGTTATCATTGAGGATATAATGTTGGTGATAATCTACTTACAATCAACAAAAGAGGTATGTAACCAGATATTAAAATATAACTGTTTCTAAATAGCATTCACCAGCTGTGATACTTTAAAAATGTTCATTATGCATGTTGCTAACGGACTAATATTTTTATTCCAGACAATTCTTTATGAAACCATGATGTTGGTGTGCTCAGTTGTTAAATCTTTCACTGAGAATGGGATAAACTGTTATTAGATTAGGAAAATTATCGCTATAGGGTAAATAATAATGTTAGTTTCTTGGCCAGCTATTTATCTCTTTTATTGATTGTACAATAAATTACATTGATGAGAGAGGTCAATGGATTTTTGTTTGGTGTAGTTAAATCTCTCTTCAAATCTGCAAACAAATAATACAGGTTTTCCGACAAGTTTATACTAATAATTACAACTAGCAATACAATATGAATGATGCAACTTACAGTACATACATAATTATTTAAATTTGAGCTAAATTAAACACATAGGGGATTTTAATAATCAATTGAAGAAAGTAATATTTCATTGCATGTACTTTCCTTATTACAGCTGCATACTTCATGCATGTTAGAAATGAAAATTACTGGAATACATTATGTTTAGTAAACAATATGATTCTATTAATACTATTTTTATGCTTCTTGCAAATGCAAGCAAGTTTAAACTGAGTAATGCAGCAGAATCAAGTACATACCTAAATATTAAAATGAACAAAATATCCCTTATATTATTATTCCAGATATTTAAATTGTTAAATCTCTATAGGAAACCAAGGCCTGGATAGTAATTAGTTCTGCCCGTGAAAATAAAAATCTGTTCTAGTCAGACCCGTGGGTATAATGACTCATTTTTAATACATTAACAAACCAACATGTTTGTAGGACAACCCAAGAACATTTACATAGAATAAAGCACCAAACTGCTTAACCAGGATATTTAGATGCTAATTGGACTAAGACATATGCTAAAGATTTATGGAAAATCATTTAAATATACTCCAACATAGCACCCAGGGCACAAAATCTTGAACAATGATTATTTTCATCTAAGTAGGTCAATTTCTAATCTATTCAAGTTGGATCTAAAATTGCAGTTCTGAATAGAAAATGTTTTTGTTTCTTTTGTGTTAAACATGTTTGGTTAGGTTTTATTGCCTATAGAACTGATAATGAGAAATTGAGTTCTGTTAGCACATAATGTTTTTCTATGTTTTTATTTTGCCAAATGTGTACATGACATAGGACCTATAATAGGATAGGACACTGACTTTAGGGGATGCCTAAGTCCAATGTAGGCTGAAATACATTTGTTGCTTGATTGCACACTCATACCGGCTTTATTGTTAGGTGTACCCAGCGAATTTTGGTCAAATATGCCTATATATAAGAATAATTCAGTGGCTCTCTCTATGTACTATCTAATAACAGTTGTGAGAATGAAAAAGATATGTGGAGTCGGGCACCATAAGAGTAGTACACCATTATATCAGTATCATAATTTTATTGATTAGTTATATGTATTATAACAGAAACAGATTGATCACGCATTGATATTATTATAACGCCTCAAATAGAACACTTTCCAAAATAGTTCTATGCAATTTCTTCATATTCATTTCTAGTTCTGCAGTGTGTAGTTCTTCCAGTCTGTTATCAGAGAAGTATTGCACTGTAACCAAGATACAGGTTCTTCACCTAGTTTGGCTACAGATGATCCCACGTTATATTATTTTTATAATAGCCTGCAAATTTTTATGCAAAATGTTTGTTGTAATGTTAATATTTTTGATGCCAATAAATAAATTAGTTAGTAGTATTGTGTTTCCATTATTGTTTTATCAATTTAACCCAATTTCTAATGATAGAAATTATCATTAGGATATAAATGTATAACTTTTGGTATCCTCTACTCTAGTATATCCTCGTATACTTTACAATGAAGATATGTATGAACATGACAGATATAAGAATGACTATTAAGAAGTTTAGTTAGTTATTGGATAACTAAACAAAAATTGTGTTTTCACACTACTATAACAGAAAGACGTATACATATATATAGAGACCAGTGATAGCTACAAGGAAATTACATGTCATGAAGAGTAAGCTATTTTACGTTTAAATTACAACAAATATTACTCAACAAGGTGACAAAACTAAAACTGCAATGGTTTTTCTGAAACGTTGACCAACACTTCTGTTATAACAATCCATATTTCATACTTATCTACGTAAACACTGATACGATTGTTTTCATACAATATGGACTCGAATCTATACAATATAGGGGTACATAGTGATAAAAATGTACCTTTATAACACCGCGAGGGGTCATTAGGTGTGATAGAACGACTTTTTTCGATAAATTATCTTCTTTCGAAAAATAAGGACAACACAAGTCCATAACCTCCGTAGTACGGCGGATAAACCTAAAGAATACAGTTGTTACACTTGCTTATTAGGCTCTTAACAACGAAACAAGGCCTATTTCCTGGAAAAAGTACTGATTTAATTCATTATTTCGACGATTATTGTGTAAATGCGTAGCATCTTTGTGTACAGCTGACATGAAAGAGATGAATCGACTCGAACCGTAGTTGAGTCCCCAAGCGCCAATTCATTATTCACACTTCCAACCACTTTACTTACAAAATTACTGAACAACCAATATATACACACCTTCATCTACTCCTTAAAACCTTTTACGTCAATTAGGATTATAGTTATAGGAAATAATTCACTGTAAACAGACAATGGGACACTCTTGACAAACAACCACATCAAACGTCCATTTACCGACTGCAGCGACAATCGACATTAGCGGCGGATTCTAGAACTTTAGTTTGTGTTGTGGCGACCATAGATAAAGTATTATCTTTGAAGCAAAACACAATTTTCTTTCTTTGAAAGGTCAACTGTATGTATTGTGAAGTTGATAATTTCAAGGGGTTTTATTTTAGAGCTACTGAAGCTCTTTTTTCAATTAACTTCATAATAAATTACTAACCCATGGCACTTTAGCGATGGTTTGGTCAGTAGGAGTAGGAACTGTTATTGATGTGATATGTCGTATCGGTTTGAGCTCCCCATCACTTCACTCCCATTCAAACAACCCACCAACCTACTTAAACAATAATCAACTTTAAAATCGTGGAGGATTTAAGGCATTTCAACAAAATAATTTCCAATGTAAGACTGTGGGTATCACATATCTGCCGCAGTTTGATGCTACCGTAATCGTAGCATTACAGGGCTGCCAGTAGTATGTACATGCTCTGTGGCCAGTAGCACCAACTTATTTTAAACTGCCGATGTCGATGTCGTCTCTCTGAAATTGTACAAAATCGAATTTGATTATACAAACCAATAAAACTATTCAGCAATAGTACATAACAAATATTATTATTACGGATTTATTCTAATAATATAATGTTTGGACTTTAAAAGAGACCACGACCTCAGAGTTAGTTTCGGCGTTTCTTCTCAGGGAACAGCTAGGAAACGGCGGCGCCATCTAGTCTTTAAAACATTGACTCAAAAATGTTGACGTGAATAAGATCTACTTACAGAAATAAACATTTCGTTTCATCATTTTGAAGGACCTTTTATAGGGAATAACTATCTTACTGTTATTGCTTGTGATAAATTTCAAACCATCAAAAAGCCATAAGGAAAAATATTTTAATTTTGGCAATAAAAATTGAATGTGAAAAAGACATGTAAAAACTGCCAGGGTCACGAGATTGTTCAAACGAGATACTGTGGCCCTGGCATATGGGTAACTGAAGGAACACGGGTGGGTTTTAGTCAGTAAAAGTCTGACACGCCCTCATCATGTAAAAAGTCATGTCAAACACGCATAAGTACTATTCTACCCTACTAAGCGCAAAAGCAGTAGGTAATTAACGTGAATTTCGAGATAACTTAAGTTACATAATGTAAAAACTGATTTATTTTTACTTTATAAATATATTTTTTCTTTAGCAATATATTTTCTATTCGACAGATAATTCAAAGCAAATTTATAAAGATTTATTATTCAAAAACAGATATAAAAGAGATCCGTAGGAGAACCAAGGTTTCCGACATAGCCCGAAGAATTGCTAAACTGAAGTGGCAGTGGGCAGGGCACATTGCTCGCAGAATAGAAAGCCGATGGGGCCGAAAGGTTCTGGATTGGCGACCGCGTACTGGAAGACGTAGAGTTGGAAGGCCTCCCCACAAGGTGGACCGATGACCTTGCGAAGACCGCAGGAATCCGCTGGATGCGGGAAGCACAAAACCGGTCGAACTGGCGGAGCTTGTTGGAGGCCTATGTCCAGCTGTGGACGACTTTCGGCTGAAATGATGAAAAATGAAATTGCTTAATAAGTAACGTAATACATTACAGTATACACCTACTGAATAAAATTGTATGCTTTCTATTGTTAAGTGTGCTTGTTTCATTTTAAATTAAAATTTTAAATGAACTTTGTCCTTTCAACATGAAACGCGCAATGAACCATACGAACCATTTAGGTTAATCAAATCGCAGTAACACGGAATTCACTAGGGAAAACTGTTCAAATTTCTTCTTGTTTTTCTTTAATTTTAGTGAAAATGGTTGAAGTTAGTAAGTTTATGGTTCAAAAAAATAGTGAAATGGCTCGATATACATGTGCACAACTTGTGCATCCATGGACAAATAGCTGCAGAGATGCATTTTTCAGCATGCTATGGGCCTGTGGGAAAGGATCCGTAATATTTTATACATCATATTTAGGATTATTTACAGTGAGTACAATTTATTTAAAATAAATATGTAAGAATAAAGTAGGTAGAATATTCCCAACACTGGCATCTGGTGGACTAATGGGAGTGGCAAGGAAAAAAACTTTGGAGTTGTTTCGCATCTTACATTCAGAATTCTCAAATATTTCCGTATAGGTCATCAACGTACGAATCCCCTATTTCTGAATCAAAAGAAAACCAAAGCATTACGAAAGGGTATGGGTGGTACGAGCTCTCGCTTGCAGCTTACATCTACAATAAATCTTATCGCCCACTACATTTTACAATGATTTTCAAGTTTTTGAAAGATTTTCAAAACGCCTGTGGAAAATACATGCGCATCTATTTGCTAGATTTGGCTTTGGCCAGCAGAACGATAACCTCAGAATAACAAACAATGTACATTTGAAAAATAATAGTTATTAATCGTTCTAATAATTGTTATTTACCTACTACATATAATTCCGTCTGCACTCCGTAGGCAGATAATTTTCGAGGTTCAGAAGGTTTGCTAAAAGGGGATGGGGCGGGCGGCGTAGCATTATGGTTATTATAAGCTCAGCGACCGATACGTAATGGTACAATACCTACACTCCAAAACTGGAATCGCTGATATGGGCAATAAGCCTGTTCGACTGAAGATTTGGGAGGGCCATTTATATAGGATCCATCGAACCAGATCCGTCACGCTTGCGCTGGCGTGATGACTTAGGTACGATCATGGAAGATTGTCCGGTGAAGGAAGAAGGAATAGGAAGCTATGGGGGAAAGTTTGCCAAGCTGTGGAACAATAAACCTCGAAGAAAAAAAACGTTGCCTTCTCCTGCATGCCGAACCCTACGCTTAACGCCTACCGGGCTAAAAAAAAAGAGATTGTTGCTGAGAACACTTAAAACACCGCGATAGACCAAGGACAAGAGAAAAGAGACAGGCTTTTTTTGCTTATCTGTTAAGCAGTGCCGGATTAAGTCAGTGCAGGGTCTGTAACAAAATCTATCAAGGGGCAATTTGAGCACTCGTACTGGAATAGGCGATACGTACTTCGTCGACTTATGCAGATTAGCTTAACCCGTTTCGGATATGGGTTAACACATAGAGCAAAAAATAAATACCAAGAGCGGGCGAATCAAGCGTGTATGAATAGTCTTCGAGGTTCGTTGACGATTCATATAGAAGTAGGAGTTGCTTCGTTTTATTTACATAGGAAAACAGGAGAGTAGAGAAACTAGGGCGAGCGAATCAATCTAGGACATTTTTTGCGAAGAAGTTTTTTTTTAAATCATTCTAACGTAATATTCCATTGGACGTAGCGATTGTTTGGTTAACAGGACTTATTTTCAGGACGCACGCTTGGGCGTACAAAGAATCAAGTTCTGTGATTCATTATGGGGGGTTCATTATACACTCCAAAGCGCGGGGCCTGGCTACGTGGCCATTCCACCCTGTTTGGAAGAGAAGTTAAAATAATGTTCTTTAGAAATGGTTGGAACAAAAAGTGCCAGAAACAATTCCAACACAATAGTTCGGCCTTATGCATCATCGTGAATTCGTGATCGTATGACGATGCAAGTGATTTGTCACTTTACCATCCTCTCTACTCTAGAAGCGTTTTAAAATCTATTCTTACTCTTACTCCTATAACAAACAATTACCAGAAGAGAATTGGCTAGCCAACACGACATCCCCTCATTAGTTTTCCAGCCACTACGCTAGTGGCCCTAATAATGCATGTTCTTATCCTTACTTGGAGAGCAGTCGTGGCCCAGTGGTATCGACCCCAACTTACGAGATGTAGGTCGTAGGTTCGAACCCAGGCAGTCACTTTACTTTGTGTAAATAATTTCATAACCACTGCTCTCAAAACGGCGAAAGAAAACATCGTGAAGAAACCGGCATGTCCTAGAACCAATCATTCGAAGACATGTGACATCTACCAACCCGCACTGGACCCGCGTGGTAGATTACGGCCCACTCCCTCTCACCGAGAGGAGGCCTGTGTCCCAGCAGTGGGAACAATATAGGCTGATGATTATGATGATGGTCCTTACTTCTATTCAAATTATTACCAGAAGAGAAGTCATTATGCAACACGACATCCCCTCATTAGTTTTCCAGCCACTATGCATTATTAAAGACCCTATCTCTAATAATGCATGTTGATAAATAACGACATGCAAGTGAATTCTATTTGTCTACTGAAATAAGAATTTTCTTTTGTGAGTTAGCAATTCAAAAAACATAGCTATCTTTTTTGTCTGGAAAAAATAATGAATGGATTGCTCTGACCAAATTATGACGATGAAAATGGCCATGTTTTGTTAAATGAATATGAGATAAATAAAAACGAGAAATTAATTTAGAGCGTGCCCATGTGTAAAGAGGAAGGTAAAGAGGACGAAAAATAATTACTGAACTTTCATTAGCTGTCATGCTCAACAGCTCAAGAAGTCAGACCACAGAGTCTCCCATATTTTATTATTATACTCTTTGGTACACTTTAATGTCAGACTGTGACATCGTTGTCATGTCATGTCCTTGTTTATTGTTTGAATCAGACTTGGCTGTATGGGCTCAGCTCCCTTTGCCTGTCCCAAAGAGGGACGAAAAGAACCAAAAAAAAAAAAAATGTCTATTGTTTGTCTCACTCTCATTGTCTGTCAGTCAGAGAGAACGTAATGTTGTTCACAACACGCGAATAATTATTTAGCCCACTTCGTTTTCGAATGAATTTCGTGCATTACGTATCGGAAATACCCGTTACTTTTATGAGGTCAATCAGCAATATTTTTTAGTGATCCACGCCTTTAATCATCAGTATTAAACACATGCGTCTTCCAAAATATATTTCGTACAGTGTTTAATTGTGTATAAGTCTAAAAATGGTTGAAGCTAGTAAACTTTGGTTTGAAGCTGCGTGCAGTGATTGTAGATGTCATGAACTCATACACCCGTGGACGTACCGATGTTCTGATGCTACGAGGACCATGGTAATAAGTTGTATCAGGGGGAGTTACAAATTCTATGCTATGGTCTACCTTGTAAGTATATGCGCACCTACATGATAATAATGTTTACTTTACGCCCATTTAAATATATCATATTTAATACGTATACACCTTTGGCCTAACAGTGTTTTTAAAATGACCAACCATTTATTAAACCAGATGATGCCCTTTGAACTTTACCAGATTTGATAACCCATAAAGTGTCCTCCTGAATGTTATACCAAACAATGTCAGTTTTATTAAATCTCCAATAAAACAAATTGAAAACGTTTTTAACATTGGTAAGGTACAACGCATCTTTGTTTAAGTTGAAAATCCTCACTTAAATGTAATCATCTTTATATCGTCTTCCTGGCCATAATTATCGATCCATTTATTTAAATCTAGATATTTAAGAAACTCCAAGGAATAGCATTTTATGTTTCAAGCAGGAAAACTAAGTAAGTTTCTTTATAAAAAGTTAGTAGGGAACCATGTACCTACCTCTCAACACCATAATTCCTAATCATTCTTTATTAAACTGTTGATTTCCTCTTCCTCCATGTAACAATTATTAATACTGGTAATTATTAAATACCAACTCATTTAAACAAAAAAAAAAAGGAAATGGTTGATTATTATTATTAACCACTTCAATAATCTAATAAATGATTATTTTAAATGTTCCTTTCATTAAAAAAATATATATATATTTATAAAGTATTCAATAACTGTGAATATAAATAAACAGCATCATAAATGTTTATAATTATACAAATATTCATAATTGTTGCTTGACGTAAGATGTTGATTAATACAGTTTTGAAACTTAATAAATAACAAAAGTCTAAACAACTAGTCTTCAGTTGGAACCCACAATCATGATCTGTGCCTCATATTGTTGACTACCTTCAAAACTGAAAGCTGGGAGAGGCCTCAGATAACAACATTATTAAGTGCTCCCAAAAATTGTTTAATACTAATCAAGTAAACAAATTAAGCACAGCTCTGTTTATGTAAGCTCAAAAAAATTGTTTCTCTCTTTCTTATTTATGTGTTTGTATTACCCCCATGAAAGTAAGAAAAGTCTATGATAGTTTTCTTTAAAATTTCATAGAGTTTTTTTTACTATTAAGCAAGCAACGTATTCCGTGTGGTACCAGATATAAAGTATAGCACCACCCTACCGCGACAGGAATTTACTAGAGTGGGCAGCAGCCAAAAAGGCTAAAGAGAAACCAAACCCCTATAACATGGGCAGCAGCATTCTCTATGCATTTTACCACGATACTGATATCACCAACCCGCATGCTAAGCATGGCCATTATGGCAAAGCACCCCAGCATTGAAGGAAGTGTATGTCGAGCAGTGGATGTCCTATGGCTAAAGTGATGAAACAAGCAACATAAGATTTCATTAAATTAAAATTAGGTTATTTATTAATATGCTCAATTTTGTTTCAGATACAAATATTAATGAGAGGAAAAAAACTAGGGAAAAAGGAAATGCTGGAACAACTCAAGCTATATTTAAAATCTGGCATATTTGGTTTGACTGTGGGAAGTTCATTTGTTACATTAAACTGCATATTCAGGTATTATTATATTATTTATTTACAGACTTTATAATGATAAATGATTTTATTTCTAAAAGTAGGTTTGTACAAACACTTTTACGAGTCAAAAATTTTTTTTTTGAGCTAGATGAGGTCGGCGTTTCCTATCTGACTACTCCGAGAAGAAGGACTTTGACCTCTAGGTCACAGTCTCTTTTAAAGTCCAGACATAATCTTGGTCACATTATGTAAAGACCATGAAGATAGCTGTTTGAAATGGTCTTTAGAGGAAAGAACCACACAGATTGAGTGGACCTGTCCAGTCAGTGCATGCATTTGTCATTAATCATGTGGCTCAACTCAGAAATACAGATCTATGTCTGTATTGTACCATTAAATCAGATTTGGTCTCAAAAACTATCAATCTTTTACAAAGTATTCAATCTGCAGACAACTAGTTACAACAGGAAATCAATTTTTCCAAACAAAGACATGTTGACAGTGTGCATTTCCAGGTATGCGCTATTACTGTATCTCTATGTATAATTATGTCACTTTGCACTTTACAAAGATCATCCTACTCATTTTGTTTGTATGTTTGTTACTCAATGGCCCACAAACAGCTGAATTAACTGTTGAAGTTGAAAGTGTGAAGTTTGAATGTTTATTACGCAATTACGCAAAAACTGCTGAACGAATTTGGATGAAATTTTGGAACACAGATAGTTTATAACCTGAATGTGTATGTGTTACATAATAATGACTATTGAGTATTGAGACCATGGCAAAGAATCAACTGATATTATTTTTAAAGGAAGTAAGTTTCATTGATAATTATGAGTAAATAATTTTCTTTCAAACTAATAATTCAAATTTAAAGCTAAGAAAATGTGACGTTACCATAACATCACGCCTTGTGTCCCCGAAAGGTTGGGCAGAGGTGTTACCTATAGTACACCCACATTTCGCCTCTGTTGTCGACGTTAACATATTTAACTTATGCGTGTATTACATAAGTAATCGTGGCGCTGAATTACTTTTATATGCAAAATTAAAACGAATAAATATTCATATGCCAGTTGATTTTTTGACATGGTCTCATTAATATCCTAGAGTTATGGATTATCAAAAGAAACTTCGAGTTTACATATCTATATATATAAAAGAAAGTCGTGTTAGTTACTTCACTTATAACTCAAGAACGGCTGAACCGATTTAGCTGAAAATTGGCAGGGAGGTAGTTTAGAGCCAGGAGAAGGACATAGGATACTTTTTTTTTTTTTTCTTTTGGCAAAGGATACTTTTTATCCCCTTCGACCGCGTTCTCGTGTGATGTGACATAAAACGTCAAAGAGAATAATACATTTCACTATAAAACGTGGTATGACAAAAACTTTGCCTTCGAGGTACCAGGCGGTCATAACTTGGTATGAGCTTATTAAACAGCAGTGTCAGCCAGAAAACGCTTTATGCCTTCGAAGTAACAGGTTATCATAACCGAGTAGGAGCTACCCAAACATATGAGTATCAGCTAGAAAACGCTTACCAGATCACCACCGCGTACCAGGTTGTCAAACTTGGAAGGTTTATTACAACATTTTGAATCTTAGGCGATACGAAGTTCGCTGGGTCAGCTAGTTATATATATTTAAGAACATCGTGAAACAAAAGCGGCGAATATAAAATGGCCATCGGCCATTTTTCTTTTCTTGACATCCAGTAGCAATGGGAACAAAGAGACTGATGTAGGTAGATGTAGTATTTTCTTGTTTTTCCAATTTGAGGTGTAGGGTATTCGATATTTCTAAATGCAATATTAACAGATCGTTTCTGCAAAAACCAGAAAGACGCGCGGGGTCGCGATCCTAAGATGGAGTGGGACAGTGAAGGATAAAAAAAATGTAATGTTAATTTTGTTTCAGGAAACTATTTTTCAGTGAGTTTTCATATTATACAACAGTGCTGTTACCATGCACAGTCAGTGGATTAGCTGTTTACTTCGAGCCCCCATACAGAAGAGTTATGGTTGTCAATCTATTTGTGAATCTGGTAAGTCTAAATAATCTGCTGGGTAAAATACTAACAGTAGGTATGGCTCACATTTTTAAAATGTGAGCCATTCTATTTCACATTTTCAAAATGTGATCCATTCCATTTCACATTTTCAAAATGTGAGCCATTCCATTTCATATTTTCAAAATGTCATTTTGACAGGTCAACAACAATCATTGCTTTATTTATGTAGTTGAGCAGATAAATATTTGGAACATAATGAAGCAATGGATTAGCTTCCTTCAAAAAGATTCAGATTCTGATTGATAGTGTGTTACGCAATTAGGGTACTATTATATTCGGTAAATAAAATGAATCTAGACTACAATATTTTGTAGCATAAAATGTTGTCAGTCACAGATTTTAAAAAAATAATTAATATTAATCTTTCCATTTATTGACGAAGCCGCGGGCAACATTTTACAATTATGAATAATATTTATTTAGTTTTCCTCGTTGATTCATAAACTGAAATGTTTATATTTCTTATCAGATTCTTCAATGGTAATAGATAGCTGTACAAGTGGTTAACTGCTAAGTTAAGCAGAAATATTTCAAGGTTTTTTGATAAACCTGAGCTATTCGAATTTAACGGGAAACTTAAAATGTTACTAAACTCTTGTACCATGTTTTCCATTTTTTAGTTAGAAATTAATGTCATTACTTTTTAATTTGCAGTATGTTTTAATTTTTTAATTAAAATATAATATAATTTTAGCTTCTGCCCGCGTTTTCGTTACTTTATAATACGTCATAATTATAATACATAATGTACTGAAATAACAACTACATTTTTATAAAACTCCCTCGGCCCCTGACCCACCGCGTTGCATCACATCGCCCAACCGCGTTATTGGTTCATTTTCGCTTACCGTTCTTTCTGCCTTTTTCCTTTTACTCGGTTCATAGAGGGTCGCAGTGTGATTAATATCACAATAGCCTATAACTGATCTCTAGAATACGGCTAACAAATGCAAAATGTACCTAGTATTTCCAGTAATTCTCTAATCTCTTGTTCGAAAAAAAAAACAATTGTTTTTTGCATCCCCTTTAGTATTGAAATAGGTAACACACAAACATAAAAACCGGCCAAGTGCGAGTCGGACTCGCGCACCGAGCGTTTCATACAAACCTTCAGGTATTCACGGTTTATGCATAAGTTTATGTTTATGAAATTAAATGTTTTTTTCTTTTAATTTTTTTGAGTTGACTGAATGAAAGGCAAATTGTGGTTTACGATTTATGAAGTATTAAAAAAAAACTACTTACTAGATCTCGTTCAATCCAATTTTCGGTGGAAGTTTACATGGTAATGTACATCATATATTTTTTTAGTTTTATCATTCCCTTATTTTAGAAGTTACGGGGGGGGGGGGGGGAGGCACATTTTACCACTTTGGAAGTGTCTCTCGCGCAAACTGTTCAGTTTAGAAAAAAATGATATTAGAAATCTCAATATCATTTTTGAAGACCTATCCATAGATACCCCACACGTATGGGTTTGATGAAATTTTTTTTTTTGGGTTTCAGTTCTATGTATGGGGAACCCCAAATATTATTGTTTTTTTTTTTCTAATTTTCTGTGAAAATTTACTAACTTAATGCGGTTCACAGAATACATCTATCTACCAAGTTTCAATAGCATAGCTCTTATAGTTTCGGAAAAAACTGGCTGTGACATACTCGGACAGACAGACAGACAGACATGACGAATCTATAAGGGTTCTGTTTTTTGGCATTTGGCAACGGAACCCTAAAAATGGGTGTATAATAGGTTCACGTCTGCTTTACCGTTCGAGGAATATAGGCGTGAAGTTATTGCTATGTTAGTTAAAACAAACGCTGTATATTTTTTTCCTTACTAAGCCAGTATAATTTCTTTCTTACTTGGACAGTATTTCTTTTTCCTAACTTGCTTGACCAGCCACCCAATTTTATTACCCTACAAAAAAAAAGTTACCATGTAATATATTTCCTTCTTATTTGAGCCAGTTATCTTTTAGAATACTACTTATTCTATATCTTGTCAACATTACGATGTATAGTTCAATACAAATATTAGATGTTCTGAGTAGTTACTGAGTAACGTCATTGCCTACTTAAAAACGATTGAGTCATCGCTTGTACACAAGAGAATCCATAATCTAACTCCTGAGGACTATTAAGCATTGTACACATTACATAAATGCGCGCTTTCACGCAGTATTCGCCTGCAATGTAACCTTTACCTGTCATCTAGCCACAGTATAAGTATGGACAGTATAGAAACTAGGCCTTATAGTCTAAGATTCGGCTGCAAGATTATTGATTGTTTAATTTATACACAAAAATTAGATTTTTTATATATAATCAACGAACGCTTGTGACTGAGAAATAACAGCGTGCGGCTGTTGGGTTGATCGTTCAGGTTAAGCTACGCTTGCCGTGGTTGGTCCGTGGATGGGTGACCATGTTTACCATACCAAGACCCTTCCGTGCCTCGGAAAGCGCGGCTGTCTTGCATAGATCTTAGACAGTCGTTACGGGTCGTCAGAAGCCCGAAAGTCTGACCACCAGTCTTACCAAGGGATATCGTATTACCCAGTAACTGGGTTGTGGAGGTCAGATAGGCAGTCGCTCCATGTAAAATACTGGTATTCAGCTGCATCCGGTAAGATTTCGACAGACCTGTTGGTCTAGTGGTTAGCGACCCTGACTGCTATGCTGGAGGTCGTGGGTTCGATTCCCACCCAGGACAAATCTTTGTGTGATGAGCACAATCATTTGTTCTGTGTCTGGGTGTAATTTATCTATAATATGTATGTATTTAGAAATATATAAGTATGTTTATCAGTTGTCTGGTTGCCATAGTACAGGCTCTGCCTAGTTTGGGATCAGATAACGGTGTGTTGGTTGTCCTAAGATATTATTATTATTATTTAGAAATATATAAGTATGTTTATCAGTTGTGTCTAGTACCCATAACACAAGCTCTGCTTAGCTTGGGACTAGATGGCGTTGTGTGATAGTTGTGGAATATTATATATATTAGATTGGAAGCCGACCCCAACATATTGGGAAAAGGCTAGGCAGATGATTTATTTATTTTTATTTATTTATTTTGGCCAACCAACAACTGTATATACTCATACAATATAAACATGATTTTCTATTAACTAAGGTTAGTATTACAGTTTATTATAGGTTAGCACCACATGCCCCATAAAAGTAAGAACTATGATACAAATTTGTACTATGCTAAAAAAAAAAGTACAACAGAAACATATTAAAAAACAAAAAAGAAAACAAAATTAAGATTAAAAACAGTCTATGACATAATAAAGAAGAATGCAAAAACAACATTAAAAATGATGATGATGAGATGATGAATCGATGAACGTAGCAATTTTGCAGCCGGATGTCGTACTAAGAGTGTTTGTAAAATTGAAAAAGTATTTTATTTGAACGAAATCCTTCAGAAGAAGATTTATATTATGATATGTACGCTATAGTATGATATGTACAAAATTATATACCTAAAAATATTGTTATGACAGGCATTAATCTCATAATAAATCACATAGGCTTTGAACAGCACAAGGTCTGACATGCCATTGCCCAATATTCAATAGTGTGACAATATCTCCTTTTAACCTTTGCCCAGGTGTTCTTTACTTCTACCAATTCACTAATAGTACTTTTTGTTTTTAAATCTATGTTGCGCCACAGATTACTATGGTTGCGCTTGCACCACAAATCATTATGGGTGAATTTCACCAATGAAACTAAACGCGTTCACGAGATAAACCGCGTTCGAAAGCTGTCAGTGTCAGGCTGACAGTTTGCCTCAAAGAGATGTCAGCCACACTGAAGGGGTCTGCTAGGACCGATGCCTGCCGGGGTCGCGTGATTGTTCAAAAGAGATACCGTGACCCTGGCACATGGGCAACTGAAGGAACACGGGTGGGTTTTAGTCAGTAAAAGTCTGACACGCCCTCCCGCTCCGCCCAGAGCGGGAGAAGTCAATTGATGATTTCCAATCCAAAAAAAAAAAAAAAAAGGCTGACAGTTTCATGAAAGAGACATTCAGATTAAATGAACTTAAAGGGTTGTATTGACCATTTTGATTATTATATTTCTGTAAATATATACGTGTTACGATCGCGAATTATATTTTGTTCAACATACAACATATCACTGACCTGCAAATAACAAATAAACGGAAGAAAATTTGAATTTTGCGGGCTACCTTAGCGTGTCCACTTTAAGATGAATCTTAATAGTTCACCATATTCTTTCTAGGTATTCGAGTACTGGGTACGGACATTAGAAATGAAGGGCTGGCTTCGACGGTCTCCCGGCAAGGAGACCCTAACGTTTATGATAGGAAGCGCCATCTTCTTCTATCTTATGCGATTAGACAGAGATAACGACAAACGGACGCCCTTGTTCTGGTATGTATGACTTTATGATCAACTCCCTAACCTTTACTCAAGTTTGTTGCGGTTGGCTTCCTGTCTAACTGGGATGCAGCTACATATCTGCCGACCCATTATGTCACATCAAAACTAGTAAATAGTAGTTATGATTCTGTTGTGCACCAACTAAATTTAGTTTAGGATATTGATGTCTTTTTCTGTCTAGTGACACAAGAAAGAGACGGAAATAAATAAGAGCTGTCAAATTTAGTTTGACTAATATTTCCTCGACTCAACTACGACGAACTCAATCACGCCTTGAGGCATTCGAGATGTAATTAAACCTAATTAGGTTTAACAGTTTTAAAGCGTCACTTGTCTTTTACTTTCGCGGTCTGTCAGCAAGAAAGAAAGAAAGACAGATAAAAAACTATTTATTGAAACTCGCACAGGAAGATCATATACAAAACTAAACATCATCATTCATTTTTCCTTCATTCATGATGCTGCGACATTTAAATAAGCGTCGAGAGTATGTAAAGTGTCTTATTAATTACTTATATTATACTGTAATTGTAGTTTAGGTGGTGAACGAAAGAATCAGCATACTTCGCCAAAGTTCTCACGGTGGTCGGGAAGATTTTTACAAAATAGGCCGGCAGTATTTTACATAGAACGACTGCCAATCTAAGTGGCAATTCTCGTAATTCTAAAAACATTCACAGTCTGATCTCAGTTGCAATCTGTCAAAAATACATCGAGTTTCTATACATTTTTGACAAGTTTTTGACATTTGGTTGTCGGCGAGATGAGACTGCGACTAATTTCTGAACCTTTGTAATAACGAGAATTGGCCTCCTGACCTCCACACCTCAGTTACTGGTTATGTAGGACTTAATATTTCGTAATTATTAAAATCGCGCGGTGAAAGTCTCAGTTTGTATCAAAATTAATTGATGCAATTGTCTGCCCCAAATAAATTAGCAATTCACTGAATAAAATTAAAATCGTCCAGTCACGAGCTGCGATCGAAATAAATATTACGATGTATCTATGTTGTGGTGACGCTTGAGGGTGGCCTAGCCATGTCCAGCTGTGGATGTCTTTCGGCTGTAATGTGATGTCTTTTTATCGTTAGCTGCTTGAGAATTTTTAACCGACTTCAAAAAAAGGAGGAGGTTATCAAATTGACGGTATTTTTTTTTTAATAAAAAAAAATATGTTTGTTACCTCATAACTTTTGACTGGGTGAACCGATTTTGATGATTTGAAAGCTGGTGCTTCCCGAATGGTCCCATTTTAATTTGGTTTCATTCGGACAATGGGATCCATGTGAAAACCATATAAGTCTTAAATTTACCTGATAATCATGTATACAATGTACAGTGTTTCATAACGAACCACCTAAGTTCCCATCTGTATTTTTTTTATGGCAAATAATTTTTATTTTTTAATTTTTTATTATTATTATTTGCATTAAGTATTTGCGCGACAAATGAACGAATAACGCGATTAGATTAGTGCGGGGTATCTACCATAACTAAAAAGAAAAAAAACCTTCAACAAAAAAGAACAACCGACTTCCTTAAAAAAACACTACAAAGTAAAAAAAACTTTTTACAAAAAAAAATTACAACCGACTTCCTTAAAAAAACACTACAAAGTCAAAAATAACTTTAATTTCGGAATTTCGGTGTCTTTGGATCTGTATTTAAGGTTTTTTTGCCACCTACTTCCGAAATTAAAGTTATTTTTGACTTTGTAGTGTTTTTTTTAAGGAAGTCGATTGTTATTTTTTTGTAAAAAGTTTTTTATCGTTGTAAAATGCAATCAGTTTTCGTAATGTGACCGATAGCAAAAGCAAAGGGAGATGGCGACTTAAAAAAATGTAAATAATATGTATTTGGAATACCTTAACTTGTTCCAAATACGGGTTTTTACTCAATCTGTATATTCTATACCTACGAATAATATAGATGAAGAATTTGTTATTTTTTTTTGTTTGAACTATACTTTTTGCATTTTATAGACCAATATTGCAATCAATCAATCAACTCAGCCTATCGCAGTCCACTGCTGGATATAGGCTCCCATATTGCTCCACAACACCTTGTCTTCCGCCTTCCGCATCCAGTTTGCCCCAGCCACTTTCTTTAAGTCGTCGGTCCACCTAGCTGGGGGGCGTCCCACGCTACGCTTACCGATACGCAGTCTCCACTCCAAGACTCGTCTGCTCCATTGGCCATCGGTCCTTCGACAGACATGGCCAGCCCACTGCCACTTCAGTTTGCTTACTCTGCGAGCTATGTCGGTAACTCCAGGTCTTTTCCGGATAATTTCATTTCTGATTTTATCCTGCAAAGAAACTCCGAGCATAGCCCGCTCCATAGCGCGCTGAGCGACCTTGAATTTGTGAACCAGCCAACTGTAAGTGTCCATGTTTCGGCACCGTATGTCATTACGGGCAGGACGCACTGGTTGAAGACCTTAGTCGTCAGACATTGCGGGGTAGGACATGCGGACGTAGTTTAAAGGGTATTTACAGTCACGCTTCGGCCCTTAAGAGCCGAGCAAAAAGAAAAATAGGCAGAAGATGCTTAGGAAAACGAAGTTATAGCGCGGGCGGTCGTACAATGCGAAGCAGTGGGCCGGGGGAATAAGAAATTTAATAAGAACCTAGTTCATTAATTTCAGAAGTCCTATGTATTGACTTGACCCAATATAATAAAAATATAAAAATAATAAAGCCTATACATATTACGAGTTGCATAATCAGACAGAAATTATTGGCATAGTTTAATTGAAAGGCCACTTTAATTAAAGTAGAAGAATGCACAATTGTTTCAAGCGTTTAAACGACATGAGTTGCTTCTACACACTTAATATTATAAGTCGGTTATCCGTCACATATGATGACCATATGATATTGCATAGTATTTTTTTTTTGTTTCTAACATTCTTAAGTATTTCTTGGTCGTATGTAAATAATGTGTGACTCTACCAGGAATTGTACCATCAGCGGCGTAGGGGCCCGCAAGCTTTAGGGGGGCGCGTCTATAACCACAGCCTGCCCCCTTTTCTGTAGGAATGACTAAAGCAAAAACAAACCTATTAGAAATGATGTAATAATGGAATATTCGAGCTCGCTTCGCTCGCTCTTGCATTGTTTACTCTCACAATTCTTAAGTTTTTCTGCGTAACTCAACAACATAACGACTAATTCTGTTTATATGAATGGTCAAAAGAAAATCTTTTCCAGAATCGAGCTGGTACAAACATTTACGAATTCACTACGCTCGGTCTTGCATTATGCGCTCTCATAATTGAGTGTTTCTTCATAAATTGATAAAATAACTCCTAATTTATGTTTGTTTGTTTTAAAGAAAATCTAATCTACCCTATCTGCAAATCAAATCAAATCAAATCAAAAGGCAAAAGGCCTCAGAGATCGTTACACCTGCTCTTACGTCATAAACACCAAAAAGAAACTTAAGTCCGTAAGAATAGATAAAACAAAATTGAATCTATCCGTGGGGGGTGATAAGTTTTTCGAGCTCGGTCCGCTCGCTCTTATCACGTAATACCTAATTAATATCGAAACCTTGCCGGTACCCATGGTGACCAATCTGAAATCTGAGGCAGTGACCGGTCCGCGTCCATTCCGCGTTGTCAGCAAATCAAAAGTAGTCAAATAAATGCTGAACGATCGCACATTCGTTAAAAACGTTTGAGCAATCTCGCTATACTATCGATTATGTATGACATTGCAAAAAGTATTGATGTGGACCAATGCGGTCTGCATCAATACTTTTTGTTTGGAGAAATTGACCCCAGAAAGTCATTTCAATTAAAGCATACGTGAATATTGCTGTATTGTTTCCCTTCTTGCATAGCAGTAAGGATTATTGTATTGCTTAAATGTATAAATAATTTACATTATACTTTCAAAGGTATCATTACTTTTCATCATAATGGCAATAGGTAATAGATTATACGGGCTGGTGCCCACAACTCCGCGTCAATGCGCGTATTTTGCGCACCGGTGTGTTGCTAACAATCTGACTGACCTGACTTCGGTATTCCAGGTACCGACCTGGGTAACCGAAGTACTGTGCCCATACGTGGCAACCATCGAGCGGTTTCGAAGCGCATGCGCTGCTGTCTCGTCTTCATGTATCAAAATCAGTGCATTTATTTCAACTGGGCACATAAAAGGCACTTTTGAAAGTCAATACATATTTACATTCAAATGGAATTGATTTTAGTCGCCACTTCCAAAAGCTAGATTCATATAGAGAAGGATGGGCAAGAAACTCCACCGTTACTCTTTAAAAAGCGTTTTACAATATTAGTACCACTGATTAGTACACATTAGTTACATAATTATGTTATATCATTATTGGTTATATATTTTGTATAATTATTTTATATAATTATTAGCTATATCCTTTGTTTCGTAATATACACATATTAATTATATTTTTAAATATTAGAAAAACAAAAGTAAAAAAAAAAAACATTTAAAAATATAAATTATATAATTATTATTTGAATAAAATTACCATACCACAACAGGTAAGGGATCGTTCAACAATTACGTGATCATTTTTGGCCGTTTTTTTAACTCCCCCCCCCCCCCTATGTGATCACAGCGTAATCTTTTGTTTTAACCCCCCCCCCCCCTCGCCTTGATTACGTAATCTTCGTCCGTGCTTAATGTTTGCTGTTTTATTAGCACTGACACGTATGATGCTTGGAAAAGTCGATAAAATATGCCGAAAAAGTATAAAAATACTGAATCTGGTCACACTGTTCCACAGTTTGTCTATAGCAGGGGAAATCCCGTTCCATCTATCTAATAGTTAGTGTTACCAGTATAGACTTCAAAATTGGACGTAAATATTTAGTTATATAAATGATGACGTAATCATGGATTCTCTCCCCCCCCCCACAAATAATCCAGATGTATATACAAGCACCCGACCCCCCCCCCCCTCTTCGGTGATCACGTAATTGTTGAATGATCCCTAACAATAATTAAAAATGAAGCATGGGAATTAAAATATAATGATATGTATGATAGATACTCGTACATTATGCTCACATATTTACAACCATTGCAAAGGCTAGTAAGTAAATGAATAACCTAACATTTAACAGGTTATAACTCAGTGTGTGACTTAAAGTAATCACAGAATGTAAATTAATGTCATAAAAAAATCTAAATAATAAAATTAAATTCGCAACCAGATTAATGTACTCTAGAGCATATTAAAAGGAGACCCAGTAGGTCATCTTTATACAAACGCATCGCGCGCGGCTTGTATGTGTGCGCAATAGTATCTATGCGTCGCCGCACGCACACTGAGGCAAAACTCGACCCGTTTCTCAGTGCGCCGCCGGGTCGAGACTTTGTTTGAGTGTGCGTGCGGCATGTAGCGACAAGGCAGATCTTGATAAAGCTTTGAAAAAGTGTTCACAGTATCAAAAATCGCATTAAAACTTATTCTTCTCATTAATAAAGTAACTACATCGTTAACTTGGAATTACGTTTTAATTAAGACCTAAATAATTTTGGCTTGCGGCTCTCGACACCATGACTGAAATGTGTTTGTGGCCCCAATAAAAATAAATAATAGTTTAAAAAACTAAAAAACACGCTTCCATGGAAAACCAAACTAAAAAGTACAAAATAATGGAAAAAAAGCGTGGGGTGCTTTTAAGGTATTTTTTTATTGATGTCAGGCACCCCACGCTTTTTTTCCATTATTTTGTACTTTTTAGTTTGGTTTTCCATGGAAGCGTGTTTTTTAGTTTTTTTAAACTATTATTTATTTCCTATTTTTTAGGGTATTTCGAATTTTGAGACGTATGTCAGCGTAGTTTGTGACAGTTTTTTTGCTGTCCTGGGAACCCTGGCAAGGATAATGGCACAAATTTATGAAATTATTGCATTGTCATCAGTCCTTGACAGGTGCGCAAAGTTTGAATGAAATCTGGTCGTTTAAAGTGGGTCAAAATCGCACTATAAGAAGTCGGTTACAAACAAACATACAAATATACAAACATACAAGTGAAGCTAATATAAAGCGTGTAAAAAGGTAGAGTGTCCTATGGAGCAAGGACGGCATGTTTCAAAGCATTTGGATATAATCCTATAATTAATTGTAATGTGCTTGTTTCCAAAGTACACTTTTAATATGATTTTTTAATTTGATTTCTTTTAATTGCAATGTGTCAGAAGGTATTTTGTTGTAACATTTAACACAATAAATATGTAAATAGCTAATTTGAAAAATATTTGATCTATGTTGTCTTATTTCTAGTATTCAAATGATGTTTATCACTTATTTTGTTAAAAACATGTAAGTCGCTCTTTTCGTGCACACAATATTTTCATAAATGAATTGGCAAGGTACTGTCATAATATTTATTTTTTTAAATTTCACAATGGCAACCAAATCGTTCTGTCCCTGGTGGGTTTCATAGATCCCAAAGTTGTTCCTGCTAAAAATTCATCCTGTATGTAGAATAATGATTAATAAGCATAAAATTAAAATTTTATTTTATCAATGTACAATTTATATGCCAAATTAAAACGACTTCTTTTCACATTTTTTTTTTATCAATCTGACGGGGCAACGTATAAGTAAACGTGGGGCAAGGTTGCCTTTTTTGTGATTGCGAAGTTTAGTGTTGTCTACATTATTAATGTAACAGTAACTGACATATGGTATAAATAGCGCTCTGAAAACTCTACCGTTGCACGGTAACCAACACGCATACAGCTCGGGTAAGTCCACCGAATCGGCACTTCATCTGGTAGTCAGCCAGATAGAGGAAGCGATTCATCAGAAAGGGACCTGCCTGGGAACCTTCATAGACATCGAAGGAGCCTTCGACAAAACAAACTTCTCCAGAATCAGCAGCGCCCTCTCCAGACATGGAGTTGAACAGGTACTCATAGACTGGATCACAAACATGCTGAGCAAGCGCGTGTTCGCCTAGAGGATGAGCAGCAGCTGGCCATGATTGCCAGAGGCTGCCCCCAGGGAGGGGTGCTGTCACCCCTTCTATGGAATTTGGTGATTAACGAATTAATCGCCAGACTCAATGCCAATCACTACTACACAATAGGTTATGCGGACGACCTCGCCATTCTTGTCTCAGGGAAGGTGACGAGCACGATCTTTAACCTCACCCAACAAGCACTACGTATCGTAGAGAGATGGTGCAGAGAATATGACCTCTCAGTGAACCCCACTAAAACGGAGCTAGTCATGTTCACCCATAAACGAGCTTTAGGCCTCTTCCGCCTACCGAAATTGTTCAATACAGAACTTCAGCTGGCCAACGAAGTCAAGTACCTCGGGGTCACTCTTGACAGTAAGTTAAACTGGAGTAGTCATTTAGACAGCAAACTAAACAGGGCCTGCATCACATTCTGGCAATGTAGGAAAATGATAGGTAAGAAGTGGGGCCTATCCCCTAAAATCATACTTTGGCTGTACACCGCAGTGATCCGACCCATGATCACCTACGGGGCCGTGGTTTGGTGGCCCCGCACCAAGCTTGTTACAGCCTGCAACAAACTACAACACATGCAAAGACTAGCCTGCATGGCGGTCACGGGCTGCATGAGGACTACTCCGACTGCAGCCATGGACGCCATGCTGGGACTACCACCGCTCCACCTGTTCATACAGCAGGAAGCCACGATGGCGGCGGCGCGTCTGGACGCAACTAACCTCTGGAGAAAGAGAGACACACAACACACCGCGCTGCTTAAGGAACTCAACAATGAGTTCCCCATCACTAAGGCTATAAATGACCGGGTACCCAAACAGTTCATTTTTGATAAAAAATACAGAATCCAGCTTCACGAAGATCGCCGGTGTGAGGGTCTGCGCCCCACTGAGCTGCGCATCTTCACGGACGGATCAAAAACAGACAGTGGCACAGGTGCTGGAGTCTTCTCGCAGGACTTCAACATACATATAGCCACACCGTTGGGAGTCCACAACACAGTGTTCCAGGCTGAATGCATTGGGATCACTCTTGCTGCTTCAGCCATCATGGCTAGGGCAGTTAAGGACCACTCGATCCGCATACTCTCAGACAGTATGGCTGTTCTGCAAGCGCTGGACAGTCACTCGATTGACTCTGGGCTAATATACGAGTGCCACCAGCGCCTCAACCAGGTGGGTAGCCTCAATAATATAACCATTCAATGGATAAAAGGACACAGCGGTTCGCTGGGAAACGATGCCGCCGATGAACTTGCCAGAAGAGGGTCGAGCATGACACCGGTGGGACCAGAACCCATCGCGCCACTCCCTTTTGGGTTCCTACGCTCTCTGGTAAGAAAACGTACCAGGGATCTACACTGTAAGCTATGGGTGGACCAAAGTGAGTGCAGGCAGGCCAAGGAAGCACTTCCTACCATCGATGCCCGCCTCACAAAACAGGTCCTCCGATTAGACAAATGACAGCTGCGTATGGTTACAGCAGCAATAACTGGACATGGGTCGTTTAATAAACATCTATTTGTCATAGGAGTTACAGACAGTCCGCTGTGCAGGGCCTGCATTGAGGACGACGAGACAGCAGCGCACGTGCTTCTAAACTGCCCGGCGATCGCCACATACAGGGCCAAGTACTTCGGTAACCCAGGTACCCTACGTGAGATAGTCAGCAACATCAAGGCGTTGCTGGCCTTTCTCGAGGAGCTGGGGTGGATCGAATAACCGATTTCCCACCCGTACGCAAAATACGCGCTCAGACGTGGAGTTGCGGACAACAGCCCGTTCTACCTATTACCTATGGTATAAATAATCTAGAAGATTCGCTTTCAATAATTTAGTAGTGTCAAGGTAGTACGCACGGCCACAAATCAAGCTACACATTTCCATTATAACCTGACTTTTCACTATACGAAAAATGTATACAATGCGAGCTCAGCTAAAACTGGAAATGTATGGATGTTTAGCTGAGTGTATGCTCTTTTGGTCAAGTAATAACAACCTCACTGGTCGATGGACCAGGTTAGCTACGCATGTCACGGTTGGTTTGTGGATGGGTGTCCATCTTTACATACCGAGACCCTACCATGCCTCGGAAAGCACGTTAAGCCATTCGTCTCCGCTGACATGCGTGGATCTTTGACGGGTACGGGTCGTCACAAGGCCAAAAGTCTGACAACCAGTCGTACCAAGGGGTATCATGGTGACTGTGACCTAGATGATCTAATGACCTAGTGACTGGGTTGTGGAAGTAATATAGGCAGTCGCTCCAAGTAATCATCATCATCATCTCAGCCGTAAGACGTCCACTGCTGGACTTAGGCCTCCCCCAATTTGGGGGGCTTTGCCATAATCGCCACGCTTGGCAGGCGGGTTGGCGATCGCAGTATGGTGGTAAAATACATAGAGAACGCTGCTGCCCATTCTCTAGTAAGTCCCTTAGTCGCCTTTTACGACACCCACGGGAAGAAGTGGGGTGGTGTTATTCTTTACGTCCGGCACCACACGGTACGCGCACGGTCGCTCCAAGTAAAATACTGGTATTCAGTAGTATCCGGTTAGACTTGCAGTGGACCCCAAAATAGTTGGGAAAAGGCTAGGCAGATGATGAAGTTAGCATGCCCACCCTGCATAAATATGTGCGAGTACATACTCATTGCTACAATCACTTTAAATGGACAGTTAAGATGCTTGTTTCCAAAGTACACTTTTAATTTGATTTCTTTTCATTGCAATGTGTCAGAACTCAGAAGGCATTTTGTTGTAACATTTAACACAGTATATATTTTAGCTAATCTAAAAAATATTTGTATTCTTTATTTCTAGTATTAAAATGATGTCTATTACTTATTTTGTTAAAAAACTTTTAACCAAAAAATTTAACCGCCGAAAAAATTGAAAAGCAAAAAATAATAAACCTTAAAATTATGAGTCGGCGCTTTGAGTGATCTTTGTTCATTGATTTTTCAGCGCCGACTCATAATTTTAAGGTTTATTATTTTTTGTTTTTCAGTTTTTTCGGCGGTTAAATTTTTTGGTAAAAAGTTTTTATTTTATTTTTATTTTTGTGGCTTTAATGTATTTATAATACTTGACAAGGTATACCCTATCCAATGAATAAAGAATTATCAAAATGGGACTACTCTGTATAAAGTTATGCGTGGTTACACATTACAACCAGTGAGTGAACAATCAATCATCCCCTGTTTTCTGACCCTTAGGGTTTGATTTTGTTTTCCAAATTTATATGGGACCACCCTCGGAGTATACCCTTTCCAATAAAAACATATCACAATCGGACTACTATGTAAAAAGTTATGAGTGGTCATACATAAAAAAAAAAACAAGCAAAAAATTTATAATATACGCGTCGAATTGACAACCTGCTCCATTTTTTTTCGTCGGTTAAAAAGATGTTAGTAGCTCTTTTCGTACACACAACATTTTCATTAATGAATTGGCAAGGTACCGTCATAATACCGTGGCCCTGGCATATGGGCAACTGAAGGAACACGGGTGGGTTTTAGTCAGTAAAAGTCAATTCAAGTAAAAGTGAGTACATACTCATTGCTACAATCATTTAAAATGGACAGTTAAGATTATTTTTGTGCATAATATAAGAACCAGGTTCATTTAAACACAATAGACTTGATTGATTATTTTTTCATTTGTTTTTGTTTGAATTTTAAACATCATTCGATTTCCTCGGATGTCGCTAAGGGCGACTAAGGGACTAACTAGAGAATGGGCAGCAGCGTTCTCTATGCATGTTACCACCATTCTGCGATCGCCAACCCGCCTGCCAAGCGTGGCGATTATAGGAAACACTCCTTGAGGGAAGCCTATGTCCAGCAGTGGACGTCTTTCGGTTGAAATGATGATGATGACCATATTTATTATATTGGAATATAAAATGTTATAAACTAAAAAAACTATACAAAAATAATTGAGTGTTAATTTGATTTTAAAGGTTCTTCACACCTCCGCGGGTATCCAAAGAAGTTGGTGAGCCAGTAACAGGGATCGAGGGTAGAAGTCCTGCGTGCCCACACAAGGGACCATGCATCAATTATATTTTAAAGGTATGCTTGCAAATATACTCAGAGATCCAATGTAAAAAAGTAGCCTGATTGACTTTTGTAAACAAATAAAAATTTTGTAGATAGAAAACAAAAGCATAATTGGTATACCAACCACATTATGATTGATTTATTTTTGTAATGATTTTTGAATTTTTCAATCTAAATGCTGAGTTTTTTTTTTTTTTTGTTATTGTACAGACGCCAGCCAGATGGACAAATTCATTGAAAAATTTGACGGATTGCAGTAACAATCCGTCAAATTTCTTCAATAGATTTTCAACATTATCGCTAAAGCATTAGGTTCAAGTTTGATTGGGAGAATTTGACAGTTTCAGGTACCTTGATGTGCTAGCGTCTGTACCTACTATTGACATATATTTTTTTAAAATTACGGATATTGTTTTATTTTAAATACGTAATGATTTTTAAGTATGAATGCACTGATGTAGTGGTTATTATTGCTTTTTCATCATTATTTTATTTATGACTAGCTGACCCGACAGACGTTGTCCTGTCTCTTTGATGATATTTCAGCACGAATTCTGTCAATTCTATGTCAAATGTCATAATGTTACATTCAAAAAGTTTACATTGTCCTATTATATGGTTGTTAAGTATTCCTAAATCAGTGTTCTTAAATTTTCTAATTTTCCGCGTATTTTTTTAATTTTTTTCTTTCATAAGAACCTTCTCCTGACAGTTACAAACATAACAAAAAAAAAAAAAAGTGAAATCGGTCCAGCCGTTCACGCGTGATGGCGTGACCAAGGGAAATAGGGATTCATTTTTATATATATAGATGATGATTTTCAACATAATGTATTTTGTTACGAAACAAATGACTTACGACTTATGGTTGGAATAACAATTATGCTTTTGTTTGAGGAAAGTGAGGATTGTTCTTTACAAATCTGAGAAATAATGTGGCAGGAATTTTCTGTAATTGCGGAAATAAAGTTTACAAAATACAATGGCACTTATTGTCTTTATTTAATTAAATTCTTATCTAAGAGAATCTATACTAATAGAAAATACTAACTAAAGAGGTAAAATTAGTTTGAACGACGGGGTAGTCCCTGGAACGGTTAGACCAATTTTGATGAAATTTGGTATGGGAATACTTTGAACCCGTCGACCCATTTTGATGAACCCATTTTTTTACATTCCAGGGCACAGCGCAACTCTTCGGCGTTGGCTGCGCAATGACGATGTTAAGGACGTTAATACCTAAACTATTGACACCTGCCAAAGCTTTCAAGTCTTTGAGGCTATCGCACATGAAGTTGGGACTGTTCTTCGGAGGATACATCGGTATTTATAGGGTGAGTTTATAGTTTAATAACTGGATTTTCTAAGTTCCTTGGTATGACAAAGTGTTATTGGGTTTTGCTATCTGGAATTTCTCAGTAGCAGCCCGACTTCGTGAACTACGCAAGACTACTTAGTCTTGTGTAGTTCACGAACAAACTAGGTCGTAAACGCGCTCCCACAGATGAACTACGCGAATAATTCTCATTACCCGATCCGTAGTTCGTTAGTTCGTGACCGAATGTGCTAGGATGGCGTCAACCGAACTAATGTCGTCACACACGGGACCGCAGTACCGGGTATTACTTACAATAATCATCATTTTATGAATTATCATTCAAAGGTTTTTGCTGTTTTTGAGTTCAAAAATTGTAGGTAAAAGTAGAACATTCCATAATCTTGTCGCATGCAGCAGGAGCAATATCAAAACGAACGAACGATCTGCCTTTGAATCAAGCTGGGAGCTGACGAACTAGAAGAGCGAACTAGTTCGTTAAGGAGCGGCGAACTAAACTGAGCGATTTCAGTCGCAAACTATTATGCCCAAGACTAGCCCGAAGTCCGGAGAAAAGCAAAGTTTATGGCAATAAATAGGCTTGTCCCCAATTACATGGGACTTAAACATAACTAAGTGGTTGTACTATATGTATATACACCCCTGCCTAACCCTTTGGGGAATCAAGCTCTAAGCTATCGTCGGAACACATTTGTAGCATTTGACGTTTAAACTTAGTAAAGGGATAAACAACTGTATCTTACTGTGAGACACCTTTTGGTACTTGGCTTAAATAAGAGTAATCTTCCTCTCACATAACGACAAAACCTATTTGAGATCAGCACAGAGGGCGAGATAATATTATCCAGTTACCAAAGTGATTTCAGTATCGCAATAAAAATATAAACTTTTTGTTTACGATTTCAGCAGTAAGTAAGTTATTCGGTACATTTCAACTGTTTTAGAACCAATAATGGACCTGTAATTTTATAAAGCCTATATTGACTATGGTTAAACTTAGAATCTGACCTAAGTGCAATGTTTTCGAACCTTTTGTTTGTTAGGTACAAAGTTGAAATTCCATTGTACTACAATTTCTTTAAGACCTTCTTATTACGAATAGTCACTCAAGAATCAACTAAGATGACAAAGGGAAAAGAAGAAAGTTAAAAAAGAGACAATACTTGTGAATTATCTGAGTCAGTAAAAATTTAAGAAATTAACAGTAGATACGGTATGCTTAAGCAAATTATTATTATACAGTTAAAAGAGTTTTTTTTTTTATCTTAGTACCTAGTGTTTATTTATTTATGTAATTAAAATTTTCGGCAGACAAAAAGGTACGAAGACGTTCTTAATGCCTTAGTCTAGTGTTCATTTAATTGATTTGGCCCCGACTACAGTTAACGTTTAATTGAATGTTGAATCGAATTGGTAAATTGTAATTTATGGAAAATTTATATCCCTTTATTTTAAATTAGGTACTGTTTGTTTACCTCATAAAATAAAATAAAAAGTTTCTAACCAACATTATTTTTGACCATTCATAAACTCACCACTTTTTCCCATGTCGGTAGGCAGAAATTATAGAACGTGCTACGATCCTTACTCTCCATACAGTATAGATAATTCTACATTAATATAATGTATACTCATTTCAGTTAGTAGTCTGCATACTTTGCCGAGCGCAAGGCAAGGACAGCGCAATGTATGCGTTACCGGCGGGCTTCCTCTCCGGGCTTGCGTTCAGAGCCTCGCCGTCGCTACCCATCGCGTTGGCGCCTCTTACTTCTGCGTTACAGGTAATTCATGATTTTTATATACTACTTCTTATATCAAGTCAATTTGTTTGCAGTAGAAGGTAAATGTTGAGTTCATCAGGGGCCAATTATACGTGGGCCTGACGAGAATGGTTGAAGACACTGTACAATATTATAAGAACGTGGTGGCCGCGTCAGGTTTGCAGTTCACTCGTCGTGAACCCACGGATGTCATGCTGAAAGCAGCTACCAGGAATCACCTTGTTATGAACACGCTGGCCAACTATCATTGTGATAAGGCCTATACAAACTGACAATTTGTGCTCTTATCGATAACCAAACCTATGACGATGCTGATAACGTTTAAAATCGAACAAAGAAGTTCTTAAGCCATCCAAACCCTTTCCTATTCCAGATCTTAGGCTCATGGGGCTACCAGAAAGGAATGATCCCCGCCAACTGGCCGCTCGTCGAGATCCTGTACTGCCTCTGCCAAGGTCTGCTGTTCCACGCGCGAGTGATGCATGAAGACGTCTGTCCGAGATACATCATCAACTTGATGCATACCGTTACTAGTTCCAAGTAAGTTTTTGTATTAGTGTTGAAGGATAGAATAGTTTTAAAATTATTACGAAGTCAGACGCAGATTCCACTTAAGGGAACCACACTTGTTGGATGCTGAATCGGTTTGAACCGGTTAATTCCATGCAATAAAAACGAAAACAAGTCATTCACTTCGTTTCGGTCCGAATAACGTGATTCGACATCGTTTGAAACGAAATTGTAGCGTGCCGAATTTCTGATCGCCGAAATGATCGATACGTAATCGGCTCCTGTCGGTTCCGCGTTGATAAGTGTGGTCACTGCTTTATCCTTTATGAGGATGTGGCTGCTGTGATTTGGATTCGCTTTACCTATTTTACAATTAATCGTAAGTTCATACGACTATTATTTTTCTACATCAACTTTTATCTCAAAATAGTGAACTATGCAATTTTATTGATTAAGATAGAAGATTTAATTGGTTCAAGCAATGTCTCGCATATTGTTGTTCTCTTTGAATAATGCATCTCCACTGTCAAAATTCCATTGAGAGCCCAATACTAATGCTGTCGAAGCGGAAGAATTCTAGTAAAAAAAAAAAAATAGCGTCATGACTACGGCAAAGAAGAATAATCTGCAGAACAAGAAGAAGAAGGGTAATCTGCAGGACATTAGAATCTACATTTCACAAAAATGATCATCATTCTCCTGCCATTATACCAATTTATTTGGGGTCGGCGCAACATGTCTGTTTCTTCCACACTACTCTATTAGTGGTCACTCTTCCCCTTTGTTTCCATATCATAATTCACACAGTCCTTCCATCGTTTCTTATAGTCATCGACATTTATTTATTTAAACTTTTCGCACACAAAAAAAAAGGTACAAAGGCAGACATTCATACTCAAAACTTTCCTTACCAAATCTTGCTAAAGCTTTACAAAAGTAATGAAAAATTAATAATAAGGTGTACCAAATATCTTAACGTCCCCTAAATATTTGGCGATATAACACTATCTGCAATCATTTGAAGGTTTTGACACGTAATTATCTTGTTCTTTCCAGGGCCGATGAAATCCAGTCAGCATTTATACAGAAGATGCTAAAGTTCGGTAGTATTTAGACCAATTTATTTCTGTATTATTTATGAGACAATATTTTTATGAGGCGGGAATACTTTAGCGACTTATCCAAATGATAATGATTCTCCTTAGTCTATACTTGTCGTGGTGTTCTGATATTTCTGGAATAATGTACAAAAAAATGTAATAATAACTAAATAGTTATAGTATATTTAACTATGGTTTCTGTGTTTAACTAAAACCTTCTTGTTACAAAATTCAATCGTAACTATAGTTATAGCCCTAAGCTGTGAGCCAGTTTTTGCATTTCCAACTTTATTTCGATTTACATAAAGGCCTTAATACAAAAAAGACAACTTAGCACCGAACTAAGTTGTCAGTTTTGCATAAAGAACTGCATTTCTAAAAATATTGGGTTCTTAATTCAAAACTGGTTTAGACAAGTCATCGGCCAATTCACGTAATTTAAAACGTTCAAAATCTAGTCGCAGTCTCATCTCGGCGACAATTAAATGTCAAAAATGTATAGAAACTCGTGGTGTTTTTGACAGATTGAGGCCGAAATCAGACTGTGAACGTTCCTAAAACTACGAGAATTGCCCGTCAGATGTAAAGAAAAACCTTGTTTTGTAATGAAGGGGCATTAGTTAACAGACAACCATCTGCTGATCGCTACTCAGTTTATATGCAGTTCTCGTTTTATGTGTATCGCACGGGTGACCTAACGTAGGTAAAATAGTTGAAATGCGAAAATCACCTCTGTTGAGACGACATAAAGGCACTGTCAATGTCATATTATGACCAGCACCCTAATTGCGAAACACACAATTTATCGGAATCTGAATGGGATTGAAGATTATTTCTAAATCATTGTGTCATTTGTTCGAATAAATTGTCGGCTCAGCAACGTAAATAACGCAATGAATGTTGTTTAACTATGAATATTAAACCAATTCCGACCGATAAAAAGTTCCGCAATTACCCCTCAGATGACCAGACGCTACTAGGGCCTTAAAATTCTCAATAATATTCGAAGTATTCCCGCCCACATTTTATTTAGGTGCAAGTCTGTGATTTATGTTAAACGGATGTTTTGTGGTACAGGGTTTATTTTAAATGGGTAAATCATTAAAGGGTTGGTGTTTAATCTATAAAGATTCCAGTACTTTTGGATACCGTATCCGCAGTAGTGCAAAATAAAGAGGTAAAGAAAGTTTCACTAAAAGCTGTCCAAAACTTCTGAAAGACGCGTTCTGAGTACCCGTTGAAAATTTTTCTCCTTGATTGACAATTTTAATTAATGAGAAAACTCTTCAACAGGTCATAGTTCCGGACTAGTAGTTAGTCATGGCCTGTTAGTATAGTGGTTAGTGACCCTGACTGCTAAGACGGAGGTAATGGATTCCCACCCAGGACAAATATTTTTGTGTGATGAGCACAATTATTTATTTTGTGTTTGGGTGTAATTTATCTATAAGATGTATGTATTTAGAAATATATATTTATCAGATGTCTGGTTGCCATAGTACAGGCTCTGCCTAGTTTGGGATCAGATAACGGTGTGTTGGTTGTTCTAAGATATAGATATGGATAGTCGAAATGATTGCCTTGCGTACGCGCATCGCAGAACAGACTGCTCTATGTAACTTATAAGTTATATTACTGATATTAAATATATCTTTTTCAATTCCTATGCTCCTTTACTATGTCGAGACGTACTTATGAAAGGATTAGTCTCACCTCTTTATTTTGTAGCATTTATAGTACCATAGTGTTATTCCGGCGTTAGTGCCAAGTATCGCTTCAGAGCACGATTGTGGCTTAGTGTGATAGAAACTGATTTTGTAAGCTGTAAACACACTGTCCCGGTCCGTCCGGCTTCATGTTCACTGGAGCCGGTTGGACCTGTACCCTAATTGCGTAATATAATTACAATGGTCTTGTGACGGGTTGTTGAGCTCCCTAGAATAGGGTTGCTATACTGATGTATGCATGCTGTCTGTTAGGACAGATCAGCTCAAAGTTGCAATGGCTCTTTCTTCAAAAGGCTCTTCCAAACATGGCCCTGCATTGGTAGACTCACATCAAATTCTAAAAGTGTAATGTTTGGACTTGACTTTGTTTAGGCATTTCTTCTCAGGAATCAGTCAGCTTGGAAATGCTGGCGCCATATAGCTTTAAAATATTGACTAGCAAAATATTGACTTGTAAAACTGTCATTCGATTACAGTAGAGGGATTTTAAAGGCAATTAATAATACATTGCTTTCTATGTTTGAAATTTTCGTCTGCTACGAGACATAAAGAACGACGTGAATATTGCTGAATTGTACATTTAAAAGGCATTGCCATTGTAAATGTGTCGCAATTAGGCTGCTGACTCAGATATGTGTGTGTACCTTTATGAGCAATAAGTTAGATATTACATGCACGTAAGATTTAAGTAGAAAGTTTGACGTCACAAATGCCACTAAATCTGGCACGCCAAAAAAGAAATATAACACATCTGGGGGCCAATTCTCGTAAATTTAAGAACGTTCGTTGTCTTATCTTAACTCAAATCTGTCAAAAATACCCTCAATTTTCCCTACAATTTTGACAAGTGTCTGACATTTAATTGTCGTCGAGGTTAGACTGATTCGATTTTGAATGTTCTCAATTGCGAGAATTGGGGTTCAGCTTGTGTTAAAAAAGTGACGAAAAAAAGAAAAGTATCTACGAACTTGTCATCTAGATATGTGAGCCCACCAAGGTTCAAGTCATAAAGTGGTATAGAAACTGAAAACAGAATAATTACAAAGGCATTATCTATAAATAATTACTCAATAATCAATTTACTTAGAATAGCAGTATCAAGTGTATTGTAGTATAAATAAAAGTTAGAACAGTGTTGAACTCTGCCTGTCTAGAACAAATAAAAAATGCTTTCAAACTCAAGGTATTTATTTTAGCTGAGCCATTTAAAGGCACTTTTGAGGCATCAAAGAGTCGGTCAGTTAGTCCGAAACTTAAAGCTAGTTGCCCATTCCAAAACGTAGATAAATTGAACCCTAAAATCTCGATTCCTGGCGACCCAGGAGAAGAAGCTGAATTTAACCTTAATACACTTAATTTAAGACATTAAGTCGCGTAGCAAGAATAGTGCTTATAAATCAGTGCCTGGGTGATAGTAATAGTAACCACTTTAAGGAAATGTTACATTAACATCGAGTATTAGTGAACGTAAGGATATTTATTTACCTTTCATACTTATGAAAATTATAATAAATGAAGAGTCCACATAAAAAATTTTGAAAGGTTTTTTTACTAAATCCGCTGTACGGATTTAGATGCACTAAGATATACCATGAACTGGATTAACTAACTATAAGGGTGGGTACTGCATGCGTACGTCGGCAAGACGGCGTCGTACGGCGCTTGCAACGTGTTATTGCGTGTTATCCGTGCGCTTTACGATTCTCGCACTGCTCAAGGCGTAGACTTGCATCAAACGCTTAATTTAAAAGACCACGAAAAACGGTCGTTTAAAAATATCGTCATGTTTTCTCTACAACCGTTTTAAGAGTTCTTCATCTTATCATCTCTTCACAATCCACACTTGTTTTTCTGTCAAATATAACTTTCATAAGTGTGCAGAGGTACATATATTATTTTAGGCACAAATATCATAGTTACCTATAGAATTCTTTATGAACAATGTAATGTCACTTAGATAATTTTATTATTTATTATATTAGCTTTGTAGAGCTCTATTAAATTATTTATAGATTAAATATTCTACCACAGTCAGTCGTAATTCTTTACTACATATGAAAATGTAGAACTTAGTAAGAGTTCAAAAATGAAATATGTATGTAACCCTTTCTAATGTGTGACAGAAGGGAGAGTACAGTCTTTTCACAGTTACCTCTGACAGCAGCAACCCAACAGCAACCTTATTGTAAAGAGAATAAAGATCATTGTGATTTTTACACTCTGTTCAATAGCAGTATCTCAATTAGAAACCTTATAGTAGTAGCAATAAAGATCATTGTAATTTTCTCAGACTTTTCAGTGGCAGCAACCCAACATAAACCTTATCATAATGACAATAAAGATTACTGTAATTTTGACAGGGATGTATTAGAGGTAAATAACTGTGCAAGGATTGTAGTGTTGCCCTCAACGATTTATTGGTGTTACCTTTTGTAAAAGCTGAGTAGCACATCGCATATTAAAAATATCGTCTATTTAAAGAAACTGTTGACTTCATATGCACTTATATTTTAAGTGATACGATGTGATGCTTAGCTGGACTAGAAAGTCTTACTGTTTTTTTTTTATCTGTGGTGGGTGATTTTTGCTAATTCTATGTGATTTTAAGGATGATATTAAATATTGATTTTTAAGGACTCACGTTTGATTTTGTACTGTAAAACTTATCAGTAAATGTTATTGAAACCGTGCTTATTGCTTTTGTGTACTTATATTCATTAAAGCAAATACCATGTGATTAATTTGCATTTTTTAAAGATACTGTAAATTGTTATTTTCATCGATAAAATTAATCGATTGAAAGATGAATACTTATGTATTCAACCAATCACCTTTATTTCAGAGCTGCATTTTTAGAATTATTTATAGCACACATTCACCAAATAATTATATGGTTGAAATGCTCTACATTATTGTTATATTTTTGTAATAAATGATTTTATATTATACAAATCGTATCATTTTAATAAAACAAAAATTACGTGTATACCTTATATTATCATGATAACGATGTCCATCAAACCTCATAAAATTCTTCTATAAAATAATATCAACACTGTTTGAAAAATACAATAAACTGAAAACCATATTTTGGAAACTGGCAATCTATTCATTTATCGTGAACATTAATATTAAAATCGGGTTAAGTCACATATCCTCGTAAGCCCCAACCTTAATTTAGGTCGAAATTTACGACCCAATGTACTACTTGAACGTAAAAAAAGGTTCAAGTAGTTGCCGCCCAGAACTTCGATCGAGTAAAAATGTGTTTAAATGATTAGCTCTTAAATTATTTTTAGGGAGTATTTTATATTTATTAGATGCATTCAAGGTTAATTAACTGTCGTTGGGTCTGACAAGGATATGATTGCCAACCTTAACATATGTATGTTAATGCTCCCAAACCATTGTAGACCGTTTACGTATGTAAATGATTGTTGGGTGTGGCAAAAGAAGCATGAAAGTAGAATAAATGCTGTGGAAACGCGTTCCTTGCGAAGCAAGGTGAATGATGAATGATAGGCTGAGGAATGATGTGATATGACAACGGTGACGTTTAAAAGAAGATGTATTGATAAAAATTCAAAAGAGTATGCTTGAATAGTTTAGTCATGTTGAGAGTATGAATAAAGGGCGGCTAACAAAAGGTATTTACAAGGCAGATGAGAAACAATGAAACGCCGGGAAGGGACGACCTAGGAGGACATATAGTGTCCTTGATCTTCAGAAAGGTCAGGTGCGTAATACTCGCAAGCGGCGTGCGTGTATGACCAGATGTATGAACCGAAACGAGGCAAAAGGAGTATGTAATGATTGTAGCAGGTGGCGTTGCGTAATTTCTGCCTACTCCCATGGGAAAAAGGGGTGAGTTTATGTATGTACTATTTTGAAATATACTAATGTCGAGTATATAGCTGTACAAGGATCTTTTGGCGCGTGGCCATAATCGGAACTAATCGCCATCTTGTGTTTCAATACATTTCACAAAACAATATTTGCACAAATGTTTACCAACAGCGCATCCTTCTCAACGTCATTCGAGCGCCAAAAGACCCTTGCAGCAGGGTAAACTAGAACATAGTGACTTCAGTCAATTTCTTCGACTCTTGGGCCTCCGGGACTTTCAGCGCGGATGTTGCTAGGCCCGCCTGAACTACCCCCGCCCCCCACGCCGTGCAGTTTCATCATGGACGGCTGACAGACCGCTTGGGCGTTCTTCAAACGTGTCTCTAGCTCGTCATTGGACGCGTCCCTATGACTCTCAAGCCACTGTATTTGGTTGTTGCATTCGGTAAGAACTGCATTCTTTTCTGCATCTGTTAGCCTAGTTCCGGCGTGGTCCACAGCCTGTAAAAAAAGAATAATAAAAAAACAAATAAAAAGAAATACAAGGTTGTAAAAAATATTTATATGTCAGTAGTAAAATTTGTTTAAAATAATATTTTTTTATGATTGTATTTGGTCATAGAACGTTTTGACGCCACCGATGTTTCTGCCAAAAGACCCACGGCAATGACCAAGTACTCCTTTTTCTTGTTATAAATAAAACCAAAATGCAACCGGATTAAAATCGATGAACTAAGGCTTCAAACTTGCACTAAAACCAAAATACTGTCGGAATTTTGTTCTTTTGCAACCAGAGGGGTAATTGGCGCGGGCTTGCAGGCGGCGAGCAATGGGTAGCTCGCCGCCCGGTAAGGACCAGGCCCGTGTCGACGGCGCGTAGTGTTCCACGCGCGCCTCATAGAGATGTCAGCAGTACTGAAGGGGTCTGCTAGGACCGATGCCTGCCAGGGTCGTGAGATCAGTTCGAAAAAGGTACCGTGGCCCTGCTGGCATATGGGCAACTGAATGAACACCGGAGGGTTTTAGTCAGTAAAAATCTGACACGCCCTTCCGCTCCACCCAGAGCGGGAGACGTCATTTGATGATTTCCAAGCCACAAAAAAAGGGGTAATTGCGTACTACACTATCAGTAGGAATCGGTTTCATTTTGACAGTTCCGCAACACTCATAGCGTTGTTTACGTTGCTAAGCAAACAATTTTTTTGAACATATGAAAGAATGGATGACAAATAAGCTTCAAAATTATTCAAATTCTGAGTAATAGTGTGTTACGCAATTAGGGTGTAGGTTTTCAATCCAAGTGGTTTAACTGACAGCAGGAGAACAACCAAATGAATATCGCAAACAAACAAAATACTTTGAGAAAATACACACCGTCTTACACCCAAAACAGTAGCCCTCCAACTGATTCCTAAGTTCCACTCGTTTCTTCGCGGCTTCATCTTCTGCTTTATACCGCTCAGCGTCGCTTAACATTTTATCTATGTCCCGCTTGGAGAGGTGACCCTTGTCGTTGGAAATTGTGATGTGTTCTGATCTGCCGGTGCTTTTGTCTTCAGCGCTGACATTTAAAATTCCGTTGGCGTCGATGTCGAACGTCACCTGTGAATTTTAGGTAAATTGATGTACTTAAAAGGAAATAGGTAGAGGTGGCTCTTTAATTTTTTGGGTTGTGGCGAAGAAATAGAGGGTGGTTTACAAGTGACAGGTGAGGTCAGATTACTAGAATATGTAGCAGCATTGTAGTAGTAGATGTTGTGAATCGTTAGTGGTGCAGTGGTTCCATCTACAACTTGTATTTGGGTGGCTATGTATTTCCTACCTCATGTAGCCGAAAAGGTGTCGCTTTACACGCAAGCAAATGTGTTGATTATTTGCTGTCTCGATTAGATATAGCGATTAACGCCAAATGTTTTGGAGTGATTGAAAGCCTTACCATATTTATTCAGGTCACACTATGATGGATATGCTGTAATGGCAACTGATAAGTACCAAGAAATAACTCACTTCGATTTGAGGCACACCTCTTGGCGTTGGTGGTATGCCAGACAAGTTGAAAGTGCCCAGCAAATTATTGTCTCTTGTCATTGCTCTTTCTCCTTCGTATATCTGTAAATAATAAATATAAAAAATAATAGTTAAAAAAAAAACTAAAAAACACGTAACTAATAAACTATTATTTATTTTCTATTTTTTAGGGTGTTTCGAATTTTGAGACGTATCTCAGCGTAGTTTGTGACGTATGTCAGCGTAGTTTTCGAAGACAGTTTTTTACTGTCCTGGTAACCCTGGCAAGGATAATGGCACAAATTTATGAAATTATAGTATTGTCATCGGTCCTCGATAAGTCTACAGAGTTTAAATGAAATCTGGTCGTTTAAAGTGGGTCAAAATCGCGCTATAAGGAGTCGGTTTCAAACAAACATTCAAGTGAAGCTAATATAAAGCGTGTAAAAAAGCCTTAGCCTTATAGGGACACAATCAAGCTGAAGTAAATTGAAGCGACAATAGAAAATTGCGTATTGTTTCTTTACTCATTATCTACTTAGGTTTTTTCCCAGCATCTTCCAGTCTAAGCGGATGCACCTGAATACCAGTACTTTACATGGAGCGACCGCCTATCTGACCTCCACAACCCAGTCACTGGGTTACACGATACCCACCACCACTGGTTGTCAGACTTTCGGGCTTTTGATCCACGAGTGACAGCCGGGACCATCGGCTTAACGTGCATTCCAAGACCAGGGTGACCCCTCCGTGTCTTGGGTGACTCATCTATCCACAGACCAACTGCGACTTGCGTAGCTTAACCTGATCGATGAACCCGTGCGGCTGTTAGTACTTAGCCACAGATATAAATAAATAAATAAATATCTTAGGACAACCAACACACCGTTATCTGATCCCAAACTAGGCAAAGCCTGTACTATGGCAACCAGACAACTGATAAATATACTTATATATTGCTAAATACATACATATTATAGATAAATCACACCCAGACACAGAACAAATGATCGTGCTCATCCCACAAAGATTTGTCCTGGTGGGAATCGAAACCACGACCTTAGTCTTAGCAGTCAGGGTCACTAACCACTAGACTAACAGGCAGACAAAGCATACTTACAAAATATCGCATAAGGCAGTTTGTTCTGCTCTGGAATGCAGTGCAAGCATCTTATACTCACCTGGATGGTGACAGCAGGTTGATTATCTGAATAAGTCGTGAAGATCTGCTTCTGGGCTATTGGAATACGGGAGTTTCTTTCTACCAAACGAGTCATAACTCCTCCAGCAGTCTCAATGCCAAGGGACAGTGGAGTTACGTCAACTAATAAGACATCCGCAATGCGCTCGTCTTTAGAACCACTGAGAATAGCTGCCTGCACCGCAGCACCATAAGCTATTGCTTCATCAGGATTAATAGATAAATTAAGCGTCTTGCCACCAAAGAATTCCTGCAATGCATAAACATTAAGAATCAATGAAATATCAGCATGGGGTTAGAAATAAACTTATGTTATATTCGCTACCTGTAACAACCTTTGGATCTTCGGTATCCTAATAGAACCGCCAACCATGACAACATCATGTATTTCTCTGGTGTTTAAATTAGCATCCTTTAACGCTCTTTCAACCGGGACTAGGGTTGACCGAAAAAGGTCCGAACATAATTCTTCGAAACGTGCTCTGGTGAGTTTGGAGTAAAAATCAACACCCTCGAATAATGCATCTATTTCTATACTGGCTTCCGAGCTCGACGACAACGTTCTTTTGGCTCTTTCACAAGCCGTTCGAAGCCTCCTCATTGATTTTGGATTAGCTCTTAGATTTTTCTTAAACTTTCTTTCGAATTCTGCACTGAAGTGATTGACCATTCTGCTATCAAAGTCTTCTCCACCCAAATGGGTATCGCCTGCTGTAGATTTAACTTCGAACAGAGATCCTTCAGCAATTTGTAGAATGGAAACATCGAATGTTCCGCCACCCAGATCAAAAATAAGCACGTTTTTTTCGCCGGTAAGATTTTTATCGAGACCGTAAGCGAGAGCAGCGGCCGTAGGTTCATTGATGATTCTGAGGACATTGAGGCCGGCTATCACTCCCGCATCTTTTGTTGCCTGGCGCTGGGAGTCGTTAAAATAAGCTGGTACAGTTATCACAGCGTTTTTTACCGTCCCTCCTAGATATGTTTCTGCGACTTCCCGCATTTTACTAACAATCATAGACGAGATTTCTTCAGGCGTAAATTTCTTCTTCTCTTTTTTGTATTCAACGATGATTTTTGGCTTTCCACCTTCGGAGATAACTTGAAAGGGCCAATGTTTGATATCTTCTTGTAGTTTGGGGTCCTCAAATTTTCTTCCAATCATACGCTTGGCATCAAATACTGTGTTAACTGGGTTAATGGCTACCTGGAGTTAACAAAATAATAAAGTGCCTAGCAATAGATATAGATATTAAATAACTGTAATATAATTATGTAAAAATACTTATATGCTAGGTACGTATGTACCTGATTCTTGGCGGCATCCCCGATCAGCCTTTCAGTGTCAGTGAAAGCGACGTATGAGGGTGTTGTTCGGTTACCCTGTTCATTCGCAATGATTTCCACTTTACCATTCTGAAACACCCCCACGACGGAGTATGTGGTTCCAAGGTCTATGCCCACTGCTGGCACCATCGTCAGATACTGTGAAAGTAAGTTATTTAATTAGCTGGCAATACATTACACATGTGTTGCGTGTCGATATCGAAAAGATACGGAACAATAAAAAATTTTTTTTTACTTCATTCGATGGACGAAGGTTATCGATCAGCTGTTTTTGTAACTTTACGTGGAAGACATATTTTTTTACCATTTCAAAAAACCAAAACATTTCAGTGTCATTAAAAAAAAATTGCAAGACCGTAGGCGTCGGAGTTCCCCCAAAAAGAGAGAATCCAGAAATTCAATTACATTGAATAATCAATATAATACAAAAAAAAAAAACTTATAATACATGGTTCATTGCATCATCAAAAAATGATACTAATATTCTCTGTTCCAGAGCTTCCAAGACAAATAATTCGTGACTACAGCCTTGTAGCAGCAATTCATCTATGCAATAGTAGACCATTATGTAGATTTGCGAAACCTGTTTAAGCATTCCTTAGCAAATGACAGCTTTCCCATACTTAGTCGCAGGTTTATAAGGACGGATTTCCGTCGCACTTAACTACATAGTTTTGCGGTACCTTCGTTAAAGTTTATGAAGGATCTCGCTAGAATTGTGTTCAATCCTGTTTAGGCGAACTTTATAATTGAAAGTCGAGGGACTCTATAGTCATTTATTTGTTGAATAATTAAACTTGACTTAAAACGGAAACTAAAGCTTCTCATTACCTTCTCGAACTCTTAACTTTATAGCAAAGATCTTCTTCAGCCCAGAATTTGGTTACGAGCTTAGCACTTTCAGAGGCATCCATCAACTCCTGTAGCGTGCAAACAGCAGGACATGCTGGACAAAATATTAAGTGCCGCACTATTTGTGCGACAGCACCACATTTGTACTCCAGGGCGGAGCTATCTATGAATTTCTACTTGTACAGGTTCTCTTTACTTCGGCCTACTTGAGTCCGGAGCCTATTTAAAGACTTCCAGGAAAGATAGCAAAGATTTGTAGTTTACACAACTTAGAAAATATTGTATTATTTAAAACCATGACATAGGTAACTGTTCCTACCTGAAACGTATCACCGAATTTCCCACCACTATAAAACGACCTGTTCGACCTGACCATTGCAGTAAAACTGATTCGCATTGTGGTACCTAAGAGGCGGGGCACACCATGGCCAAAAAGTAACAATAAAATGAATGACATACTCGTTATTCTTTGCCATGATAATGCCCCGTAATAACAAAAGAAAATCGAGTTACCAGACGGTAGACGGCAAATGGTCTGGAAACATGATGAGCAAATATAATATCTAAACTCCAAAATAACGATGGTTACGTTAAGTAGATAATTTATAATAATGATGTTTCAATAGTAGAAAGGTTATGTTATTTAAGAAGTTGATTAACACTTTCAGTGCCAAGCACCCGGATCCGGGTCGAACGGTAATTCGTTCGCATGCCGACAACTCGCTTCCGAGTCCTACATATACATAGTTATAAGTGTCTTGCGTCCATGCCGAGCACCCGTCTACCGGGTGCAAATTATTACGTACTACTAGGGTTGCCAAAATAAGCTAGGTGTGAATAGTGTGTACTTTGAAAACACAGACGTCAACAAAGTATTTAAAAACAAAAGAAGGCAAAGGTTTCCGTTTTTTCCTTATCTGCACGTGTTTTATTGAGGTAAAAACCATCGCTGAAGGTATAAATAATGAGAACAAAGGCGTCGGTTCGTTATTGTTTTAATAATTCACTGATCTTAGATAATTCTGTTGTTATGCGGCCCATGTGGTGGCATCAGAGGGTTAAAAATCATCATTGGCTGTATGAAGGTTTGACGTTTATTGACATTTAAAAGTTTTTGACGTTTAAAAAAAGTTTTTGACAAGCAACAAGTCGTCACTTGTGCGAGAGATAAGGATCGCTCGTGAAATGATGTTTGTTTTGATATGGACTATCATGCATTACATTACACAGTAAGTATTCTTTGTTGTCTTCTGTATTGGTTATATCTACGATAAACATTCTTGCATAAAAAGTGTGGTATCGTATTCCATAGGAAATAAATTTCGTACGGCCGCCGCTCACGGCTGGCCGGTTAACTTTTATATATTCACGTTATGATGAAACGTATAATAAAAGGAAAACTAATATAACAGTTTGGTAAAATGAGATGTCTACTTCTAGAAGAAATTATTTTTACAAGTAGTGTCATCGAAAAAATATTCAAATTAGTTGTTTCCATAACTCAGTCGTTAATGAAATTTGAGTATTGACTAACATTCAATTTCCATTTTTAGAATAAGAAGACTTCAAAGAGACGAGCACCGGGTGGTGGTGTGGCGGAGGGCGCGGATTGAGCGCCGCTTGTGGGAGCTGCAGTGGCGGTGCTCTCCATCGCATCCTGCAGTGCCACTCCCGCGGGGCCGGTCATTGCGTCCTTCGCCCCCCATTGATATCCCGGTGCCGTCGTCGAGGTGGCGGCATCACCGTGCAATTGAGCATTGGCGAGGTTATGACTAAAAAAATTGTACCATTTTTAGTCATAACCTCGCCAAAATAAACACTATGAACTTTTAATGTTGTTTTATTTAAGTACTCCAAAAAACTGTGTGTTCCTAATCCTGCCTACGCTCATCAATTTCTCCCAACAGTGAACACATATCAGCGTATGTTATTGAGGTAGTAAACTAAACATATACTTTCATAATCCTGAAGTAAGTACCTACCTAAAAACTTGTGATTTGAAAAGTAGGTAAGTGAGTGAACGACTGCTGGCGACGAGAATGAAGATGTGGGGTGAATGAATGAATGAAAGACGTAATAAAACTATCAGGTGTTATTTATTTTAGTTCGTTTACCCACGCCCTTGCCTTTTGGCGTGGGGCACTGGACTGCTGTGACTGCTGTGTCGGCTTGCGGCGACTCCTGCCGAATGCACCGCCTCTTGGCAGGCCTAGCATCCGCTATTATAGCGGTGCATTTGGCAGCGCGCAGCAAGCCTGACATGCTCGTCTCGCCGCCGTCCCTGGTGTCCACGTCTGCCGGAGGCAATGCCTCCGTCGGGATCCAGCCGCTAGGCATTGTATCTTCGTCTTCCCTGACAATAAAAGTAATAATATGAAAAATATACCTATTCTTCAATTTTTTACGACAATAATAACCTATAACATTATAAAACTCGAGAGCGTCAGCCTGTACTAAAAGGCTAACAAAATCTAGGTTAATATGTAGGGTTATTTATAGGGTATAAGGTACAAGAACAATACTTACATTGTAGGTAGGTATCCTTTTTCAGTTTGGTTCTAAAAGACGAGATTACGCACAATTTTTTCAAAGTACTTGTTTTTTAATTTATTAATTTGCCCTCTATGGGCAGACTAAGACATCGGACCGTACTGCCTAGTCTTACGTATATTGTTTTATTTAGTTCAGGGTAAGTTTAGGAACCTACTTAAATAAATTAGGTACTTAAGAGGCCCAGAGAACCTTGCATGATATGCCTACATATTTTTAACAAATTACTTGAGGCGAATCGCTTGAGCGAGTCGTAACCCGCGAAAATCAAATTTTCTTATGTTTTTATAAATTTAATTTCGCGGATACAACTGCGGAGGCACCTTAGGGATATCCTGTAAGGTTCTCTTGGCGTAAGGGTTATGATTTTTTAATAACTAGGAAAACAAATAAAAATACATAAAGAACAGTGTAGTTTAATTTGTTCAAGAAAAAAAAATTGGCGTTCGACAACCCTACCCGGCAGGCCAGTTGTGGGCGTGGCTTACTGAACTCGGATTCGGGTGCTGCGGCATGGGGTTCCCGTTACGTAACCATCACGCCGATGGACTCGACTGACGGGTTGTTTTAGATTTGCGAGACACATTTTATGGCATGCCAGTTTTTATGCAATTTACGTACTTGGCAGTGAAAGTGATGACATGCATCATGTATATAAGATAACATTTTAAAATAAATATATTTATGAGCACAATTAAAACATTGATGGGGGACACTCTAGGGGTACCTACATATAGTGAACTTATTAGTGATCTTCTTCAGAAAGGTCAGGTGTGTAGTACTGGTATGTGTATGACCAGAGGGGTAATTGCGGAACTTTTTGTCGGTAGGAATTGATTTAATATTCATAGTTAAACAACATTAATTGCGTTATTTACGTTGCTGAGCCGACAATTTATTCGAACAAATGACGCAATGGTTTAGAAATAATCTTCAATCCCATTCAAATTCTGATAAATTGTGCGTTTCGCAATTAGGGTGCAGATGTATGATCCTAAAAGAGTATGTAAGGATCGTAGCAGGTGCCGTTCTATAGTTTCTGCCTTCCCCTATGGGAAAAAGGCGTGAGTTTATCTATGTATGTATGTATAAACATCATAGGCCCTCGCTGAAAAAAATTTTTCAGCAATAAATCATAAGATTCGTCCTGAAAATAAAGTTACCCAAGATTGTTATACAAACTGTTATCTCAGACATCTTCAACACCAATAAAAGTGGCCAAATTGTAAATGTCATTAGGGAGAAGAGCAATAAACTTCAAAGTAAGTTCTCGTCGTTTCAAGAGCCCCAATTTTTCGCCTAATCAAACCAGTCAGTCCCAATTGTGAAATATAAAACCGTTCCCAATGTATTTTCGTTTAAAGGCCACAGAGCGTTTATTTTGGAAGACAATTTAAATTCAATTTATGTTCAAGTTAGTCGATTGAAGCGGCAGAACTGATTTGCGAGAGAGAACTTGACGTAGGTACTTAGGTTTGGGGTGAACACAAATAAGGATTGATGCTGATTAGTTCATTGATAAGTCAAAAAGAGATAAATTTATCTTAGCATATATATATGTAAATCAGCAACTGAATATTGGCAAACTTTTCTTGTTTCTTAATTAAAGAATGTCAATCACGCCTGGGGTTAATAAAATCATACGAAATGTATTTTGTACAACTAATGAATCCCTGGGCGTAGTGGTGGTCTAGTCTCAAAGGTCGTTGAAGGAAAACATCGTCAGGAAACCGGCATGTCCTAGAAAAAAACGGACACGTGTGACATCTACAAACCAGCATTTGACCCGCGTGGTGGATACGGCCCACTCCCTCTCACCGAGATGAGGTCTGTGTCCCAGCAGTGGGAACATTAGAGGCTGACTATGCTAAGTAATTCCTAAGAGCCAATTAAAAATAGAACACATGTTTCTATTTTTAAAATATCTACCACACAACAGACTTAACAACACGCCAGAGTTCTAAGTGTTCGGCAGAGGTGTACCTATAGTACCTACACGGACCACCCAAATTTAACCAGCATTAATACAATAAAATAAAAATCTTATTAAAATAAATAAACTACTTTTACAATCCACTAAATAAGGAGAATTCTGAGGCTTGGAAACTGCCTGATTGAATGTCTGATAGAGTATTTTATTGAGTAGTAAAAAGTAAATTACTGTATTTGTTTTAACCGAGACGCGAGCAGTAGATGTACCAGGCAATCATGATGGAACAGACGGTTTACTCGTAAAACCATAGCGCTTTGCAGATTGTTGATTGTAAGATCGATGGGTTGCCAATCCTACTATAATCCTACTATATATCCTACTTCCTACTAATATTATAAACGCGAAAGTTTGTATGTATGGATGTGTGGATGTTTGTTCCTCTTTTACGCAAAAACTACTGACCCGATTTAGATGAAATTTGGCACACAGATAGTTTATAACCCGGAATAACACATAGGGTACTTTTTTATCCCGGTAGTATGTTCCCGCGGGATAATTTCCGACCTCCACGCGGGCGAAGCCGCTGGCAAAAGCTAGTGAGGATATAAAACTTTGCCTTATGTAGCTATATGGAGATGTTAGTATTGAATGATTCGCCATTATATAAACGCTCGCTGTTATGTGAAATGCCGAAAGTCAAATTGATAGATTCGCCTAGTGTCAATTTGTTACGGTAGGTGGATAACCATGATTTAGGGATAAATTATAAACGGGATAATATTTTCACATTGTTCACGTTACGTTTGTAACAAGCTAGAAATTGCTCTACAATGGAATCACGATCTACTATAAAGATTTGCATTTTGCAAAGTTTCTGAAAAGAGAGATACCATATCAAGACTTACTGTCTGACACGCTTATACCTGCATAACTAGCGAAGTGTGGGTTTACTATATACTTCCGCATAGCACTTAGAACACACAGTACGTATTACAAATAATAATAAACGTAATGAAAATATACAGCTCACACCACACCGCACACCTCAAGCACTGGATTCCCATATACTTACAGATTTTGATACGTCAGATGAATCATATTTAACACCAATTAAATTGTCTAAGAGTGTTGACGGTACAGTATCTGACATAATAACAATGTCCGAGATGAAAGAGACAATTTACCAGCTAACAGGTGAACTTAATAGTACGCAAAAGGAACGAGAAAACACTATACTAGAAAATAACGACCTTCAGATACAAATCAATAAGTTAACTATAGAAATAAAATTATTAAAGTCTCTATGCTATTCATCACCAAGAGAGAGTAATACTCACAGTTCTGTGAAAAAATAGAGACATTCCCTTCTACAGCACAGCTTGATTACCACACCTTCGGCTACTACGTTACGAACCTCGTTAAAAACAGATTTTATTACCGATCCTCAAATATTACTCTTACAACAAGAAATTACACTGCTGCAACAAAAATTAAAAGATGCAAATCAAGCCATTTCAAGGCTTAATCAACAAATAGAGAGTTTTAAACAGTATCGATACAGTAATAAAACAACATCTAGAATACCGGCGGAACAGACACATCACACACACACAGCCCCGGAACAGCAAAATCATCATACTGCTAAGAAAAAAATACACATTTTCGGCGGTCAGCAATGTATTGGACTGGCCTCAGCTATCTGGGTCTCAAGAGTAGGAACCCAATACGAAAAATATGGAGTGATTGCGGAAACAAAGCCAAACGCACTAAGTAACCAAATAATAAAGAGCTGTAGAGAAACGACGCTAAAGAAAGACGATAAACTTGTGATCTGCGTAGGTGAAAACGATTACAACATGGAACTAATCGCCTCACAACTCAAAACGATATTAGACAAGTTTAAAAATAACACGATTTTAGTATTGAACGTTCTTAAAAATGACTATATTCAGGTCAAAAAGTTAAACAACCATATTAAAACCTTGTGTAAAAAGTATAAAACATGTAATTTTGTTAACACTACTTATAAACTATCTGACATTTGTAAATCAATTAATTACCATATAGACTGTAATGATTATGATAAGAATTATTTAAACTTAAGCGTACTCAAAAGAGGAATAGTAGGTAATAAACCAAGTCATAATACATGTACGAACATTAATATAAACAAACCAAATAAAGGGACAATCCCTTACTAGTTTAGTCGCCAAAGCAGTGTTGAAACTCACCAAGCAGTAAACCCTATAAAAGCCGCGGGGCCAATAAAGAAAGGCACTATCCCTTATTATTTTTCTACTATAAATAAGAACACTACTTTTTTTCGAGCCTAATTTAACAACGTCCAAGCCGCATCAATTTAGAATTCTGCATCAAAATATTGCGAGTATCTTGTCTAAGCGAGAGATACTAGAAATACGTGAAACACAAAATGAACCGGACGTAATATGTCTCTCAGAAACCTTTATTAAAAAAGGCTATGAGAATAATATTTAAATTTACGATTACGAAATGGCTGCCAACTACTGCAGAGAGAAACAAAGAGGTGGTACCTGCATATTAGTTAAAAGAGGAATAATTTTTAAAGAATTATTATTTATTAAAACATATGCCACACTCACTCGTTTGAAGCCTGCGGGATAGAACTATTATCTAACAAATGTATTATTATTTGTCTCTATAGAACACCCTCATCAGATCCTACCCAATTCTTGACTAAACTTAGTAGCCTCCTACACGCTTTAAACAAAAAATATAAAACTAAAGTAAATATAATTATAGCAGGTGATTTTAATATAAATACTTTAAAAAAAGGCCATATTGCGAACGAGTTACAGGACCTATCGAGTAATTATAACATGAAAATCCATATTAATGTGCCCACACGTAAGTCGTCTTGTATAGACCATATTTTAAGCAATATCCCAGATGCGTTTGCAACAGTATTGCCACTTCATCTATCTGACCACGACACTGCTCAAATGCTAAGTATTCCTTTAAAACTCAAAAACTAGCCACTTATTATATATATAAGAGAGATTATAATATAGAGTATATTCAAAAATTTCGAGAATGCTTGCAAAATTTATCATGGTCAGAAATACTCACGGAAAATGATTTAAACGTAGCTTTCAATAAGTTTCATGAAACAATGAGCCTATTCTATAATCTCTGCTTCCCAAAAATAAAAGTAAAAGTAAATATGAATAACAGAAATAAACAAAATTGGATAAGCAGAGGGCTAAAACGAAGTTGCAAAAACAAAAGGACACTACGCTACAATTACTATAAAAATAAAAACTCGGCTAACAAAACGAAATATTCTACATACTCAAATTTATTGAAGAAGTGTATTTATTATTCCAAAAGAAACGCTAACATTGAGTTTATAAATAGGAGTGAAAACAAATTCAAAGCCACTTGGACAGTTGTAAAAAATGAAATACTTAACACTAACCACAAAGATAACATAGAGCACATAAAAGTTGATAACACAATACTTACTAACCCCGTTGAAATAGCATCTGCCTTTAATAACCACTACACCAATTTGGCACAAAAATCAAGACTAACAAAAACACAAATTGGCTGTAGTAAAAAATGAATTCATGATTCAATGTTCCTGAGACCGGTATCAGAAAATGAGGTCAGAACTCAAATAATGTCGCTATCCAACACTAATTCAGAAGGCTTTGATGAAATTAATACTAAAATTATTAAATTATGCGTTAATGAAATAGTTGCAATTCTGACATATTTAATTAATTTATCATTTTCCTCTGGAACTTTCCCAGATATTCTAAAACTATCCATTATTAAACCACTTTTTAAGAAGGGTGAAAAAGATTGTATAAATAATTATCGACCAACAACTTTAATACCGATTCTATCAAATATATTAGAAAAATGTATGTATAAAAGACTAATTAATTTCTGTAACAAATTTGACATAATTAATAAAGATCAATATGGCTTTCAAAAAAGCAAATCTACCACATTAGCCACCTTCTCTCTGATAAAAGCAATACTATCTAGTATTAATAAAAACTATCTGACAACAGGATTATTTTTTGATTTGTCTAAAGCTTTTGACCTAGTGTCACATGATTTATTGCTAAAAAAAGCTGGAGTTAAGTGGGATAAGGGGACATGCGCTTCAGTGGATATCGTCATACCTTAATAACCGACAGCAACGTGTTATTATTACAAAATTAGATAATAACAATGTCATGATACCATACTCATCCGAGTATAAATGCAACTATTATGGCGTCCCACAAGGAAGTGTTTTGGGCCCAATATTGTTCCTACTCTATATAAATTCGATCACAGACATAACAAATCATAAATGCATACTATTCGCTGACGATATTTCCATTATAGTGAGTTCCGATAAAAAGACTAATACAATTCTCGACCATGAAACAGAAATCAACAACATAATTGATAAATTAATTGAATGGCTTGACATGAATAATTTAAAAATTAATTTAGATAAATCTGTTTACATACAATTTAATAAATCGAAAAATAATAAATACAATTTGAAACTTGACATACCAAAACTAAACGCAGTTACACAAACGAAATTTCTTGGAGTAATAATAGATCAGGATATAAATTGGAAAGCGCAAGTCGATGATATATCTAAAAGAATAAATAACTTCGTATACGCACTGCGAAAGATTAAGAATATAACAAACATTAAAACTGCTATCACTACCTATCATGCTTACGTAGAATCATTAATACGCTATGGGTTCATAATGTGGGATAATAGTACCGATAGGAATAGGGTTTTTGTTGCCCAAAAAAAGTGTATTCGTGCCATATATGGGCTTCAACCTGATGAATCTTGCAGGCCTATATTTAAAGAACTTGGTTTATTACCGCTACCTTCCCTCTATATCTATGAAGTATGTATGTTTGTTAAGAAGCATAAAGACCTATTCAAAAAGGCAGAGGATGTATGTCCTCGAAACCGGCGAGATCCGCATAGGCTTGTTTTAAGTGACTTACCGAGACTAGTTAAATATAGTAAAAGCTGTTTAGCCATGTGTATTCTAATTTATAATAAAATTCCAAGTTATTTTAAAACTTTGGATCTCAGATTATTTAAAAAAACATTACTTGAATGGTCAAAAACTAAAAAAATTTACAGTATCAATGAATTTACTGACCAGAAACATTTTTAAAGGTCACCAATAATATTTGCATGCTATAATATAAGCTAAACATGTATGCTCTATATTTTGTTACACCTGTATATACCATGTTTATGCAAATAAATATTATTTCTATTTCAACATATAATTAATATTATAAAGGCGAAAGTAAGTTTGTTTGCTTGTTTGTTACCTTGGCACGCCTAAACGACTGAACCGATCATCCTGTTTACCATATAGGTCGTGAGATGTACAGAAACGGACATAGGGTACCTTTCATCACGAAAAAAGTGCTGTCCCCGAGGAAAACCAGCACGTGTCTTTCGAATCATAATTGAATTATGTTAATACAAGCAGAGTACAACCCGCATTGATTGTCAAATTCTAAAATAACGAAAGTGAAGCCGTGGGGAACATCTAACCAGAGATATAAATCGGGTATAATGATGAGTTATCAAATCAACACACTCAAAGAGATTCTAGGAGGTTCGCAGCAGAGGGCCGAAAAGTGTTTATATTTGCTTACTTCCTTGCTACTTTGAACTAAATAACTAACCTTAACTATTCGGTATCATGAGCATCATTCAATTCATTCATAGCCATTTGTATTTACTTGATTTATCAATAACGAAGTATAAACACAAGATCTTTCTCTAAGGACCGGGTAGCACATATTCGGTTGGTATCAGTCACGTTCATTTTATTTTATTTTCGTTTGCATTTTTCTAAACTAAATATCACGGAGGATTTTGACATGATTGATGATGACGTTTGATTTTGATTTCTACCAGTTAGTCATTGACTTTACAGAATTTGGCCAGGATTTTTTTCTGAATAGAACTTGCAGTAACTTTTTCAGTAAGATATCTATGAGCTGCTGAAGAAACTAATACAGTAAAATAATATTTAATGTTGCTGGAGGTGGTTAACAAATATGATACAGTTGGACAAAATAAATAACTCTACTTCAATAAACCCGTAGTGTGTACAATAATAATAAGAAAATGTGGTATATGTAACCGAAAGTTGAGATACTTTTAAGAAATAAAGTTCTTAAACAATAAAACACATATATGAATAAAAAACACACACAGCTTCAGATATTTTTTACTCATAAACTTATTCAAACATAAAATCCATCTTTAAAATTTAAATAGAACACATGCCGCGGAACGTAAAGTATTGAAGCCATTTTGAATGTGTTAGAAAACTATATAAAAAACTAAGGAAATCATTTACTTAGCACATACTTAAAGGCACCCAACATATAATACAAGAAAGTGTAGTTGGATTCAGAACAAAATCAAACAGGAATATGTGCTCCTCGGCTGACCCATTTATGACAGTTGATAGTATCTGATCACCAATAACAATATTGATTCTAGAAATGTAATGTCAACGTTTCTTCTTCTTCTTTACAAAGTCTGGTGGATGGAAGCCCCTTGCAGCCAGCAGCTCCTGCACATTATGGCACCCATAGTACACATTGTCCATGGCCGCATCAGTCAGCATGTCCACGTTACATTTACCTTTATTCTTCCCTTTCTTCTTAGTTTTTTTCTCTTCTTTCTTGCTATCTCCATCATCTTCATCAGGTTTTGGTTTGCCTGCCATTTTTTCAGTGTTTTTGTTTCAGTATTAAGGTTTGGTAACGTTAGCAACGGTAGAAGGATGGTATTATTGATTTAACAAAGGCTTTTTTGTTTATACCTCCGTGTAAACTGACTTGATAGGGTACACTGTGGCATTCATTAGATCTATGACAATAAATTTTATTGAGTATTTATTTCTTTAGAAAATTCTTCTGTACGTGTATGTAATTGATCTTCTCCTAAACGGATGGACCGATTTTGATGACATTTTTGTATGTTTTGGGGTCCCTAGCTGGTTTATATTTACAAATTGGATCCGCTAGGTGGAGTTGCGATCGAGTTATAGAAAACAGCATAACGTCTATCTGATCTGCTAGTATATCTACACTTATCTACACTAATATTATAAAGAGGAGAATTTTGTATTTTTGTTTGTAACGGATAAACTCAAAAACTACTAAACCGATTTAAAAAAATATTTCATCATTAGAAAGCTACATTATCTGCGAGTAACATAAGCTATATAACATCACGCTACAATCAAGAGGAGCGGAGCAGTAATGAAAAATGTTGCAAATACGGGGAAAATCGCACGGGTAGGCGATCGACGCGACGGGAAGGGTCGGGGGAACAAGAAATTTAACGCGGACGAAGTCCCGGGCAGAAGCTAGTAATAATATTATAAAGAGGAAAAAATCGTATTTGTGTTTGTTTGTAATGGATAAACTCAAAAACTACTGGACCGATTTTAAAAATTCTTTCACCATTAGAAAGCTACATTATCTGCGAGTAACATAAGCTATATAACATCACGCTACAACCAAAAGGAGCGGAGCAGTAATGAAAAATGTTGCAAAAACGGAGAAAATCGCACGGGCAGGCGATTCGACGCGACGGGAAGGGTTGGAAATTTAATGCGAATGAAATCGCGGGCAGAAGCTAGTGTTTAATAATCATAGGGACGATAAATCTTACGTAGCTTGTCGTCATAGGTACTGTTATACCCATCTAATGTATCCTTTCCGGCTTACCTGGCAGCTTATGCTGCATTCCCGTCAGAGTGCTGACACATCGACTCCTCATACACCCATCCTACTCATCCAGTCAGTCGTCTTCCATCCTTCATCCCGTGCACTCGTGTGCTGCACTCACGATTATTATTGTAAAAGTTAAATAAACTGTGTTAGTTTCCTAAAGCCAAGTGTTTCCTTTTTAGGGTTCCTTTGCCAAATGGCAAAAAACGGAAACCCTTATAGATTCGTCATGTCTTTCTGTCTGTCTGTCTGTCCGTGTATGTCACAGCCACTTTTTTCCGAAACTATAAGTGCTATGCTGTTGAAACTTGGTAAGTAGATGTATTCTGTGAACCGCATTAAGATTTTCACACAAAAATAGAAAAAAAAAACAATAATATTTGGGTTTCCCCATACAAAGAACTGAAACTCAAAAAAAATGTTTTCATCAAACCCATACGTGTGGGGTATCTATGGATAGGTCTTCAAAAATGATATTGAGGTTTCTGTTGTAATATCAATTTTTTTCTAAACTGTATAGTTTGCGCGAGAGACACTTCCAAAGTGGTGAAATGAGTCCTCTCCCCCCCGTAACTTCTAAAATAAGGGAATGATAAAACTAAAAAAACTATATGATGTACATTACTATGTAAACTTCCACCGAAAATTGGTTTGAACGAGATCACGAGATCTAGTAAGTAGTTTTTTTTTAATACGTCATAAATCGTAAACTACAATTTACCTTTCATTCAGTCAACTCAAATATAAAAATTAAAAAAAAACATTTAATTTCATAAACATAAACCTTATGCATAAACCGTGAATACCTGCAGGTTTGTACGGAACCCTCGGTGCGCGAGTCCGACTCGCACTTAGCCGGTTTTTTTTAAAAAGAGTGACCTAGACCGGTTTCTAACAGTACGCTAGTAGGTTTTTAAGTTGCCCAACAGCTACCTACGTCACTACTATATTGTGGTCATGTGGTCTACAGATGTATCACGAAGAAAGATGTGTAAATTGTTAATTAAATGTACTTCAGAGTACCTTCTTTAAACAAAGTGCAAGATAACTTATGGATAACATTATAAATTAAAATATTCAACTTAACAATTCAAGTATATGGTACCTACACCGACAGCACAGGCCACATCATACTACAGAAATTCCGAAAACTAATCTAGTTAACCCTGTTTGAGAACTACCTACAATATTTGAGCATACCTAATTTTGTCCCCCTTTATGGCGAGAGGGGGTGGGAGAGGTCCTTAACTCCTCATATCATCTCCTCACGTCCTACTTTCTGAATGGTTATGGTGCGAGTGTTGGCTCGTTTCCAGCTAGTCTGTTCACCTCTGCAGATCATAAGGGAGGTAATATATTGCCGTTGGGATGTCCTCGCAGCTAACGGGTTCAGCTTTTGCATAACGATGCGAAAAATCGGGGAAAACTGTGTCATTTGTCTTTTTCTTTTTTAGAAATTACATTCTCTTTGATCTATTTTATTCGGTACGGTAGGTACCTATATGACCGTAGATATTATGAATCGTTATTTTTAGTTCTCTCTGGATTTTCGATGTTTGATAAAACAGATCAAATAAAGGTATGTACTAGATTTTTTAAGCTGGTGTAGCGTAACATACAAAGGAATTAAAAGTAGTCAGAATCTGAACCATTAATTTAATACATTTGAATAATAAATACAAATATTTACAATGCTGCTTTATCCTTTAACATAATTCGCCAGTTACTTCTTATTTTACTTAAATTAAAAAGTATTGTAAATGCACAATGTAAAAAATAAATGGCAAATAGGTACGTTATTGTAATTCAAGTAGGTACTTGCTTGAATTATAATAATATATTTTATTTAATATTATAAAGTGGTTCTTTCAGTATGTGTTCCACTTCAGCTCTGTGTAGCACTGAAGCACCTACGGCAGGTGTTGGTGCCTCTGCCCTTCCCGCATACACCAACTGAAATAGAGGAAAACTTTTTATTGTAGTTTTTATTGGTACCTGAAAACATTGGAAAGACTATTAATTTATTTGTCTGGGAAAGACAAATTAATCGTGTTTGGTCAATGGTTCATAACTCTAGACCTTGCTACGTAATTAAAGCAAGGGACGGCAATATATTACATATGAAATCGGATCCAAATGTTCTTATCAGATAAAACTGTCTACGTTCATAAAAGCCTACGAGGTCAGGATCTAAATGATGTCATTTGCTCATTCAAATCCGATATTTAGTTCTATCAGGAATCGTTTCTGGAATTTGTGCTGGTATATTTGATTATTAAAGGGCAAATATAGGGCTGCTTTAAGGATAGTGACTGCTTCGAATTGTGCTTAGATTATTCACAAATTCTTGCTAAAAATCACAAGGTAATAATTAAACGGAATGAAACGAATAATTAATTTAGTTTCAAGAATAAATCAACGTATAACGTCCGCTTGGTTCCCATTACCTCCAAAATTCAGGCTTTTTAAAATTCTCAATAGAATAATAATTTCGATAAATTTTCTGATGGAAATATTTACCTAAAAGGACATATTTTACAATATAAAATCGCGGAATATTGGTTCCCCGAAGGATATGTTTGAAACTCGTGTTACCTTTCTTGCTAGAAGATTCTCGAATCGAGGTTTGACGAAACTCCAGGCGCCCATGTTCCTGTGTTCTTCTTGACTCCATATAAATTCTGGAAAAGATTTAAGCTTATTACGCACAAGTGAACAAAACTCGTTAGAAATTTTGTACGCACATTAATATTCACGTTTATATCTGAAACTTTGTTACAAACATTCTCAGTAATAAACCATAACTAATATCGAAGTTATTTAGTTTTCAAAGCAATAACAGACAGACGGTAGCCCTATTGTAATCAGAACAACATTTCTAGTACGATATTCTATGACATTATTCCGAATAAGGTTATTCCGACATTTTGTATCAAGATATAGCTGATACGTAATTGCTTATTGAATTTCTAGTCTTGTAAGAAGTTTATGGTACATTAGGGCTTTATTCTGCCGGGGTCAAAAATCTACAACAGCTTGTTATTCACTGTAGGTACAGTAAAAACCACGAAGTAAATGTAAGTAGTAAAAAATATTGCCATATTTTTTTGGTGTTGTATGAAAATCCTTTTTGGTAGGTATCTACCAAAACAAAAAGGAACTGGAAGTAGAAAAACAACTGCAACGGTAAAATAGTTAATTAAATTCCATCGTAAATTCAGCAAACAGGCCTGCAAATCCATATAGACTTGCCATGTCTACCTGCCATTCAAATGAATGATCATAAACGTTGCAACAGCGACGTGACCTAAACGTGACACGAACGTGACAACGAGCCGGTGTTTGTGCATCACATTTGCATGGAACTGTCTGCGTCAACAGTGTCCATACCTACTAGTGACCGGTAGTCGTCGGTCGTTCTATCAACTATAGCCTGTTTGACGATCGTTACCCGTTGGCTTCTGCGATACCTATGGATTCGATGGTGGAGGATTAGTCCGGCATTGGACGTTAGACAAAATGGCGTGATCGAGCACAAGAGTAGGCCCATTTTGCAATAAAAATAAAGATACTGGTTCAGGGATTCTATTTCCACATGGAATAAATCTTAGAAGCTTGAAGGTTCAAAAATAAAAATTTATAACTCCAACTTTAAGAATTTTGAGATTCACGTTTGTAGACATACTGTCACGTAAAACGGGAGACAAGGCTCCTTTGCTCGCCGACTAGTCTCTTCAATGTCAGTAGGCAGTTGCCCAACAAACACAACAGTCTTTCCCCCTTTTCTATGGAGGCTCAGTGACGTCATCATCATCACTTCCTCAATCTTTCGAGCGTGGAGTCACGCAGCCAGCCAGCACCCACGGCTTCAACGGGGATCCTAACCACCAGCATTCAGTCACACACCATTGTCTGGTTGAGATCCTTCATAATACAGTCTCGGTACAAAACGCTGTATCAATTACGCTTTAAAAATTATTAACTTACTTCTAGCATTCTTGAATTTCGCAAGCTCCGTCTGCAGTTCGTACAGGGGGAAGGGCGCAAGGGCCTCGACCCTTACAATGGCGACGTCGTCTATCTTGGCACGAACCCTCTCCTTGTGTAGCTCGTAGTAATGCTTGCCGCTCACGAGTATCACTCGCTTGACCTTCAGTGGGTCGGCTACGGTGTCACCTGGAAGGAATTGGTGACGTTTAACATCGCGAATGTTTGAATGGTATAAAGTGCATGAAGACTTGCACATTCAAAGAAAGGTCATAAATATCCAGCAGTGAGCAGTGGGATAGGTAGGATGTATGGATGGAAATGGATGATGATGACAACATTTTTGAGTTTTTGACCTGATGACCTAATTAAAAACATTCAAACTCGCATTCTTATATCGGTGACAAACAAATGTTAACATTACGAGAATTGGCACCCCTTTTTTTTGGATGGGAAATTATCAAATGACTTCTCCCGCTCTGGGCGGAGCGGGAGGGCGTGAGAGACTTTTACTGACTAAAACCCACCCGTGTTCCTTCAGTTGCCCATGTGCCAGGGTCACGGTATCTCTTTCGAACAATCTCGCGACCCTGGCAGGCATCGGTCCTAGCGGACCACTTTAGTATTGCTGACATCTCTTTGAGGCGCGCGTGGAACACTACGCACCGTCGACCCGAGCCTGGTGCATACCGGGCGGCGAGCGTCCCATTGCTCGCTGCCCGCAAGCTCGCGCCTACGGTGGCCGGGAGTTCGCTATCGAGAATTGGCCCCGCTAGTGTATTTCTATTTCGTGACCGTTAAAGATTGCTGTTACGTTTAATCTTTTTCAAACATCAATATAGCTAAACGAAGTTGTGGCGTCACGTATTGTGCATCTGTGAATGCACCTTACATTGCGTGGCGTCGCCTGTACTATGTTTAGTTGTATAAGTTTTTGTAAGGTTGTTAGCTGTTAAGTGGCAACACCAGGCCACGACCCGGGACGCTACTCATAGCGTCGCTCTCTTGCTTCAACCGTAACGGGACGCGGACTAGATTCAAAGTCATTAGTTTATTCGGTCCTTATTAGTTTAATTACTTATATAACTGTGTCAAATAGTGTATGTAATTCTAAACTATACTACGTGTGTGATAATTATAATATTATTACCTACAAGCAAGATTTTTACTTCCGGCTTCCACAACCTCACCTACAATACTCGTAAGAGGACACAGGTAGAATCCTTTCACCTATGTCCCCAAAGTGGTGACCCCGACGTGATCTGCGATTGCGTCAACCTGAGGTGAACACCAGAGGAAGCCGACCACACCCTGGACACTCTGTTGCCGACTACTCGCCGGAACCTGCGGATCGCGACTTTGGCTCATCAAAGTCATCGCTCATCTCCAGTTTTTCGGCCGTGTTTCAGTGCTAATAGTGTTCCAAAATCAATTTTTAAATTCAAAAGTGTTACGAATAATTTTAGTGTTTAAATCAAACCGTATTTTTCTGTGAGTGCGCATTCTATTTTTAGACCGTACGGGATTCAAGTCATCTGCCTAGCCCTTTCACAACTATGTTGGGGTCGGCTTCCAGTCTAACCGGATGCAGCTGTATACCAGTATTTTACATGGAGCGACTGCCTATCTGACTTCCACAACCCAGTTATTTGGTAATGCGATACCTCTTGGTAAGACTGGTACATTATCGGGCTTGCGGCCCGTAACGACTGTCGAAGATCCACGGATGACAGCCGGGACCCAACTGTTTAACGTGCATTCCGAGACACAGAGGGGTCTTGGTATATAAAAAAACCGGCCAAGTGCGAGTCGGATTCGCGCACTGAGGGTTCCGTACAAACCTGCAGGTATTCACGGTTTATGCATAAGGTTTATGTTTATGAAATTAAATGTTTTTTTTTGAAGTGAAAACTTCTTTAGCGCCGTTGGTTGTGATTTGAAACTCAATGAAACGAAAAAGCGAGAGTAAAAAGAGACAGACATAACTTCATAAGATTTAACGTGGGAGAAAATGAGATAGGAAATACATGTCGTCATGACCATGGACGAAAGAAATATGGATACGGCAAATATTGTCACATCTGAACTTCAAAATATTAAAACACATTAAAAACGTTTTATGTACCTGTACATATTAGAATTTAATCAAAAATGTTTTATGTACTTGTAATTATTATTATTATTTCAAGTCTATTATCGTACCTATATATTATTTATGTAAATACGGAAATAAAAAAACGAATGCAGAATATTGTCGCGATAAATCGATGTAATATATACGAATACTAAAATGTTAAATAATTATCAAAATTTGTATCACTATAATTATTACTAAAACCTACAACTATCCTCTTCCCGTAATTTTACATTCGTATCATTATCTTGAAGCCAAACATTTTTAAGGTTTCACTTCTACCACGTGTGAATTGCACACATGCTATTTTTTTTTTTATTTGGTTTCACTGAATGAAAGGTAAATTGTGGTTTACGATTTATGACGTATTAAAAAAAAAACTACTTACTAGATCTCGTTCAAACCAATTTTCGGTGGAAGTTTACATGGTAAAGTACATCATATATTTTTTTTAGTTTTATCATTCCCTTATTTTAGAAGATACGGGGGGGGGGGGGACACATTTTACCACTTTGGAAGTGTCTCTCGCGCAAACTATTCAGTTTAGAAAAAAAATGATATTACAAACCTCAATATCATTTTTGAAGACCTATTCATAAATACCCCACACGTCTGGGTTTGATGAAAAAATATTTTTTGAGTTTCAGTTCTATGTATGGGGAACCCCAAATATTATTGTTTTTTTTTTCTATTTTTGTGGGAAAATCTTAATGCGGTTCACAGAATACATCTACTACCAAGTTTCAACAGCATAGCTCTTATAGTTTCGGAAAAAAGTGGCTGTGACATACACGGAGAGACAGACAGACAGACATGACGAATCTATAAGGGTTCCGTTTTTTGCCATTTGGCAACGGCAGTGGCGTGCACAGGGTTTTATGACCGGGTAGGCAGTTCCAAAAAAAAAAAGACGTCTTTCGTAATTGCTCAAGTTAGTGAAGAAAAACTCACTAGGTGGTTTAAAAGGTTGAAATGGCGATTTCCTGATGATGCTAATAAATGATTTCGGCCACCTCAAATATCTAATCCAAGTGAGTAATAGTTGAAAAAGGCCCTTCATGTGATTCGTATATGTAAATATATTTAATAAGTAAATTAAGTACGGGTAACAGCATAATTAATAAAGTAAACAAACTCGTTTTTATATGACATCTACGCGCCTATCTTTTTTCAAATATGATTTAAAATCATCGTCATAAAAAGTTGGTATGCGTCTTCATTCGACCAATAATTCTTTTTCCGTCGAAAGCACAGAAAGATATGTACTCGTTGTTGACTTTGTGTGTTTCTTAAATAGGTACCAACGTGAGAATACGTTTTAATGAAAATGGACGTTCTGTCGATGCGCTGCTTGCTGGGGTAATAACAATAAACTTCGCTAAACGTAAAACTTCTTCGTAATACTTCTCTCAATACGATAATTACCAAATGTATTTATCTTTGAGCAAGCCGCGGGATGGAAATTATGTAAACCGCAAATCCCGAACAATTCCACACTGTACTCGAACTACTAAACTAGCAAGGAAAACAAATTAATTTAAATGTGTGTAAACAACAACACAGCCGTTTTTATGTTTCTTAACTATTACTATGAAACTTACCGAGTTGCATTACCTCTTTGCTGGGTTAATTCTCGTTACTCAGGTACACATTTCCCTTTAGATACACTTTTTAACAAACACACATTTTCAACACAAACCTCACAATCGAACAACATTTTGAAAAAAACAAACAAAAAGCGTAGTAAGTAAAAATTAAAACAGTTCTAAAAACTAATTGAAATAAGCAACAAATGTACCTAAATATTAACGTTTGTAAATGAATTAATCACAAGAAAACTCAATCAAAATTAAAACATAAAACAGCGCGCTTCACATGTAAGAAATCAATATGGATCCTTTCGTAAACAAACAATTTCTAAATTTTGATAACTAAAACGTTGACAAATAAAATTGCATCATTGTGAATCGGAATTTTCCTGAGGCTACGTACATATTCAACTTGATCGCATAATACTCACAGCGCGCCAATTATGGCGCAGGGACGCCTGTGATTGGTTAGCCTGCGGCAGGACTTCGCTTTATGTGTGCGATGTATAGACACGAAAATGTAGAAGAAATTACCTCTATATGCGTACATTTATGAATGAAATAAAGGCATTATCGTTCGCTGCCTGCTTGCGTTGCGATCTGTTATGAATGCGTTGCCGTAGTAAATAGAACGGTATGAACGTTGCTATTGTATTTACATTAGGCGTTTAAACTTTTTGAATAGTTTTATTACTTACTGTTAGTTTAATTCTTTTATTTTTGAAATATTAGTAACTAGTCCTGATCTAGGGTCTAGGGTCTGCAGTGTCTTTTTGCCTATATGGACTGCACGCCGCTGGGCAACGGAACCCTAAAAATGGACACTCATCCACGGACTTATTGCGGATAAATCCGTGTGGCTATAATTACTGAGCCACGAGTCCTTCCCAGCTGAACTTAGTACCTACCCACCAATACTAAATTAATAATGTGCCATTCAAAAATGATTTATCCACAGAATAGGTACATTTTTCGGAAACATACAGCGTAAGATTTGGAATAAGATAAATGGGATCTTTCTTTGTTTTCCTTAGGTTAAGTATTTATGTAAGCATTTATAAATCAACTTGTTTGTTCGGTCGGTTGTAACATAATGAACTGCGTACGTTTAGCTGTAGGGTTTTTTTCCGGATATTCCCTCAGATGGAAAAGGGGTACATTTTCCTCCTTTTCTGTGAGTTTTGTCGTATTTGCTATTTCTTGTGTTTCTGTTTTACTAAGTGTTATCTTTATTGATATACTCCAGTTGACTGGTACATAAAAGAAAAAGTTACCAACGGCCAGTCCGCTCATTTCTATCTTGAAAAAATTTCTTCTATAAAGACATTCAGACGATACGCAAGCCAGGCCCGGCTTGCGTAACGTCCGAATGTCTTTCATTTTGAGAGTTCAAAAACATTCATTCCGCTACATACGTTGTTGAGCAGACACATTTTTCAACGATCCTACTAATATTATTAAACAATGTTTGTTACTCTTTCACGTAAAAACAACTGAACTGATTTGGATGAAATTTGGCAAATAGATAGTTTATAATCTGCATTAACACATAGGGTACCTACCTATTCCGGTAAAGCGTTCCCGCGGGATGATTTTAGACCTCCATGCAGGTGAAAAGAGTGGGTACTTATAACAATAACTGGACTGGCCTGTTAGTCTAGTGGTTAGTGACCCTGACTAATAATAATAATATTCCACAACTATCACACAACGCCATCTAGTCCCAAGCTAAGCAGAGCTTGTGTTATGGGTACTAGACAACTGATAAACATACTTATATATTTCTAAATACATACATATTATAGATAAATTACTGCAAAGACTGAGGTGTGGGTTCGATTCCCACCCGGGGCAAATCTTTGTGTGATGAGCACAATCATTTGTTCTGTGTCTGGGTGTAATTTAGTTATAATAAGTATGTATTTAGAAATATATAAGTATATTTATCAGTTGTCTGGTTGCCATAGTACAGGCTCTGCCTAGTTTGGGATCAGATAGCGGTGTGTTGGTTGTCCTAATTATTATTTATTTTAGATATTTATTAATAAGTTAAACACTGCTTACCAATAACATTTTTGAAATGCGTTCCTGGCGCTAAATCTGACATCGGTGACACGGCATCTCCTAACCGCAGCAGCACTTTGGGTGCTACTACCACCAATGGCTTCCTGTAGTTTCTTGCTACCTGAGAACAATGAGAAAGTACCCTATTAAATAAATAATAATAATAGCCTTTGTTCAACAATCTAACATGATACATATTTTTTTTTCTTGCTAAGTTTTATTATGAGACATCAGTTTCGCGAAGATTGTCTTGCTTCCCAGCATAGACCTCCCGTAAAACTTGCCACAGTGTGCGATCATGTGCCTTCCTTCCCCACGTAATGCCTGCTATACTTTGATATCGTCATCTGTCGTCTGCACTATTTAGTAACATTATTTTAAAATACTGTTGGCTTGTTTGTTCCGTGTAGAGAGACGTGTGAGAGACGTTAAGAATAGCATCATCACTTTTCTTCCCGTGGGTATCGTAAGAGGCGACTAAGGTACTTACTAGAGAATGGGCAGCAGCGTTCTCTATACATTTTACTACTATATTGCGATCGCCAACCCGCCTGCCAAGCGTGGCGATTATGGCATACTCCCCCAAATAAGGGGAGGCCTATGTCGATTAGTGGACGAGTTTTTGCTGAAATGGTGGTTGATGATTTTAAATACCTTTGGATTACAAAAGGATATAGAATTTTCACAAAATTGACATAGTTTTCTTACAACTAAATAAAATCCGTACAGAAATCTCGCTCTTTCAGAATCTTAAAATAGAAATAATTGTTTTGCCACGTCGTGAGCTCCATATAGACCTCTTTCCTAGATAGCTATCTAAGAAAGAGGTCTATTACGAAGCGACTTAAGTAAATAAAGTAAAGTTAGATTGAATAAGGCAGACTTCTTGTTTCGTTGTTGTGTATGAGAAACAGAGAACACATATATTTAGAGACATAGCAGCAAAACTTTCTTCAAGCTTTAGTCTAGGTATACAAACAATTTACTTATTGAATTCTGTTTTGGGATATATGTTTTGTTTCTAGCGAAAAATACTTCTAATATTTTTATGACTAATCAATCACTGTTAATTAATTGTATAATCTTATTACAATATTAGTAGAGAGGCAAGGAGAAATACATAATTGAGAGAATTGAGAGAATAGACGGGTTTAAATAGAGACCCCGTTGGTTACACCGGCACTTCTACTAGTATGTATATAGTTATGTTACGAATAAAGGTTAACGTATTTCTCGGAAGTTGCGAGACTCGCTACTTGAAGGGTTTGTAATTAATATTGTACGTTTTGTAAGTCTTCATGTTAACCTTACGAGCAATCGATCAATAATTAACTAACTTTCTCTGTTCTTAATACATTTCAGGCAAAGGTGTTCAATGGCTTTAATAAAGAGTAACAAATTAAAGCATGTTTGAGTGATAGAATACAGTGGGAGCAAAGAATACCACATTGACAATACATTGTATTGTTCCCATTGAGAAACTTCAACAGTTCAGTCTGTGTCATACTTTTTAATAGGACCTCATCTTTCTGATGATGTATATCATCATCATTTCAGTTGAAAGACGTCCACTGCTAGACATAGACCTCCCCCAATATGGGGGGTCACCATAATCGCCATGCTCGGGCGGGTTGGCGATCGCAGTATGGTGGTAAAATGCATAGAGAACGTTGCTGCCTATTCTCTAGTAAGTCCCTTAGGCGCCTCTCACGGGAAGAAATAGGATTGTGCTATTCTTTACGTCAACACACGGAACAAAAATTATTACAACGTCAATAACGTTTTTTGGCAACAATGTTGTTCCAATGGAGAAATTGCTTCAGTTTGATGGTCTCTGTTACACCTTTGAATAGGACCATACCTTTTCGATACTCATGCTGTAAGTAATTTTAATTTAAGTAAATCTAATAAAAGTAGAAATTGTTCTTCCACGGATCCTAGGCTTTAAGAAGGCGTTGACTGTGATGCCACTGAAAAACATCTGCCACATTCTGGTCAAAACGACAATTGGATATGGTTTATGCTGATATAGGAGAAGATTACCTACACTGAATGCGAACTAACCTGTCTTCTCAACAAATGGAAGTACTGTGCTGGCGTCGTCGGGTTAGCGACATGCAGGTTCACATTCTCGGAGTCCGGAGCTGTCTCTTTGCTGTCTGTTATCTGCAGGAACCTCTCCATCCTGCAGGAGGAGTGCTCGGATGCCGCGCCGTCGTATCCGTGAGGGAGCAGCATTACTAAGCCGTTGCTGCGGACCCATTTGGCTAAACAAAAAATAGACATTTGGAAAGGCTATTATTGGGTAGGTATTATTTGCTTTTTGTGACATAATGTGTAAATCCTCGATTTAACTACGATGTTGCTGTTTTTCTATAAAAAAAAAACTAATCGTCTTTTTGAGACTCGGCATTTATACGATTGGCGGCAGTCGGCATTTTCGGCGGCCGCTAATCGCAGGAGATACTAGCGTCGCTCTAAATGTTATTTTTAATTGCAACCGTTTTACGCATTCCTACCGGAACGATTTGCCAGCACTAGCAAAAGCCACAATTTTGTGGCCTTAGACTTTCCTGTTACTATAGATTCAGTACATGATTCTGAAACCTCTGCGTTGTAAATTTTCGTCGAGTTTTACAAAATAATTGTCTTTCAGTAAATTTTGACCGCGTAGGTATTATTAGTAAGTAATTTTCTATTAAAAAGCTGATGTTTATTTTTATAGCACTCGAAAAAAATTTACGCTAGGGCGAGGATATAGATTCACATCATGTGCTGAATTCATGGTAACAGTTCGCGTATCGCCATCTGGTAATATTAAACTTGAATCACATTTAGTACCAATGTGTTTCTGCGTTAGCCAGATTGATATTAAAAGATTTATCGTTCAGAATCACGTAAATGCACTTCGAAATGCTTCGTGATATCGCACAGACTTTTATCCATCATAAACGAGACGACAGCTGAAGAAAACATCAAATCAATTACTTAGATTAAAATTTTCTTTTACCACGTTACAGTTATGAAAACGACTTGAAAATGAGGTTCTTGAACTGCTAGAATGAAATTTAAAATGATACTTTGATATTGGTAACTTATTGTATTGAGAAATTTTTGATTGAAATTACGGAGACAGACAGTGCATTTTTATATGGTGCTGCAGGCAAAAAGTAACTGAAGTTTGGCAAGGTTTTTATAATAAAATTAAACATGTGGATTACGTAGTTGGTTACGCACTGATATGCCTAAATTATAAGCTATTGTATCCATGTATAGTGTGTAACTGTTGGTTTTCCCTAATAAATAAAATAAAATAAAATAAAATAAAACAATTTCTGTATTTCATTTGGTTTTAACTGGTCAGAATATATGTCAAGGTCGAACTAATTAATGCAGCCGTCTAATTATGTAGCAGTGGTGGCCCAGTGGTACCACTGGGCGGTGAGGGACAGGTGATTTACTTTGTTTAAATTGCTTTATCACCACTGCTCACAAAGTGGTGAAGGAAAACATCGTGAGGAAATCGGTATCTCTTAGTGTTTACGCCTGCACTATAATTAGGAAGACTTTGTGTTTTGTATGTGTTACATTGCACACTTAGAACCAAAACTTCGAAGATATGACGTGACATCCACCAACCCGCACTAGACCCACGAGGTGGATTATGGCTCACTGTCTCTCATAGAGAGGAGGCCTGTGTTCCAGCAGTGGGAACATTAAAGGCAGTATATTATGTGTCTAATCATTCGTGCCAACAAGATTAGATCCTAGAAAAATAAAACCTTGTTTGCCAAAAATACTTACATTCACCAGAAGCGATAAAAGCATCCACAATGATTTGTGCTCCGTTATAGAAGTCTCCAAACTGGGCCTCCCAAAGGTATAGATTATCCGGAGAGTCGTACGCCATCCCGTATTCAAATCCCAGCACTGCCTCTTCAGATAAAATCGAATTGGCCACCTGGAACGGGAAATGCTATGGTAACAACGTTTTGTGAAGAGTGTTTTTATATTGAGCGACGCAGCGACGACTACTGAAATTATAATGGATTTATTAAGTAAGTAGTAAATCCTTAAATTAAAAATAATATTCACCTTTTGCCATAAGGCTTTTTATGTTATTTTTATTTTTAATAAGAAGTGCATTGCCATATGACGTCATGCCAACAGTCTCCTGTCAGGGTCGCGATATTTGTTCGAAAGAGATACAGGGGCCCTGGCATATGGGCAACTGAAGGAACAAGGGTGGGTTTTAGTCAGTAAAAGTTCGACACGCCCTTAGCGGGAGACATTTGATGAATTCCCATCCACAAAAAAAAACATGCCACCAGTCTCTTGGGTACATTCACAGTCCATAGCGATGCGGATGAATTTTTGGACGCAATATTTTAGTTGCCAATAGTTTCTTAATTAGGTGTTAGTTTTTATTTACTGTTTATGTAAAAACCAAACAAAACTTATTAAAAATAAATAATAGTTAAAAAAACTAAAAAACACGCTTCCATTGAAAACTAAAAAGTACAAAATAATGGAAAAAAGCGTGGGGTGCTTTTTAAGGTATTTTTTTATTGGGCATCCCACGCTTTTTTTCCATTATTTTGTACTTTTTAGTTTGGTTTTCAATGGAAGCGTGTTTTTTAGTTTTTTTTAACTATTATTTATTTTCTATTTTTTAGGGTGTTTCGAATTTTAAGACGTATGTCAGCGTAGTTTGTGACGTATGTCAGTGTAGTGTTCAAAGACAGTTTTTTTTGCTGTCCTGGTAACCCTGGCAAGGAAAATGGCACAAATTAGTTTGTGACGTATGTCAGCGTAGTTTTCGAAGACAGTTTTTTTGCTGTCCTGGTAACCCTGGCAAGGATAATGGCACAAATTTATGAAATTATTGCATTGTAATCGGTCTTTGACAGGTATGCAAAGTTTGAATGAAATCTGGTCGTTTAAAGTGGGTCAAAATCGCGCTATAAGGAGTCGGTTACAAACAAACATACAAGTGAAGCTAATATAAAGCGTGTAAAAAAAGAATTTTGTATACTAAACTAAAATTTCTTAGAAAACTCAGCATTAAATAGTAAATAAAAATCCTTGCAATGGGAAAACTATAAATACAGTCGTACAGTCGTATCGGTTACAGTAAAAATCCGTTTTCCGTTACAGTCAGCATAAATCCAATAATCTATAGGTTGCATTGTTTGAAAGCAACGCAAAGCACAAGATAGTGAAGTCCAATACTGACACCCTAACACAATATATTATGGCTTGGTTACATACAATATTTGCGAATAATCTATAGAATCTTCGGAGCAATGTCTAACTAAATATAAAACAGAGTCAGGATATTTTCATCAAATGAAATCCCGCTCTGGGCGGAGCGGACAGACTTTTCTAACTAAAACCCACCCGTGTTCCTTCAGTTGCCTATATGCCAGAGCCACGGTTACTCTGAGTCAGGATGTCCGCTTGCTGCTATATTTTTAAGGTAACTGATCAGTAGATAGTAATCGTTTGGCAGAATGGCAACTTTGTATCTTACTTTGTAGCTTTGTTTGGTCAACTCCGTAATTACTTTAACACTTTTGAAAACAATACCCAGTAAATTGAAACTTCACTTGTAGTTGTATTTATTTAGGATCTCCTATAAAATATACACAGATACAAATGAAATCAAAATAATATAAACAGGTTATTTTACGGGCGCTCGTTCAGTTACAGGAGACCGCCAGCATGCACTAGGCGTAAATTCTGTTTTATGTCGTAGAAGTGACATTCAACCTTATGATGGGAACGTAATTAGGTCGCAAGGTCCTATAATACAAATACCTTGACAAAACCGTAAAGAGATTAAATCAATCTAGAAAATTGAATAGTAAGGGAATAACTTTTCAGTCAAAATTTGCTTGTAAAAAAGGCACGATTAAAATTAGATACCTATATTAAACTCACTTCTAGAAATCCCTTCTGCTTTTCATGGATATGGTTGAGTGGAATATGGATGGCTTCGGTCTCTTGGTCGACTAGCATCACGTGACGGTGTGAGAAGGTGCCTCTGCCGACATCCTCGCCACTCAGGCGTACGTGACGACCCTCCATGAGGAGGGAACCTGTTGAGAAGCCGATAATTGGACATAATATGTAGGCAATTAAACATTTATTGATCAACAGTCTGTTAGTTTAACTTGATTGTAACGGTTATAAAATACAGTATGGAAACCACACATATGCAATAAATGAAACCATAAGTCAGATTAGTCCACAGAAAATTAAATATTAATGATTGTGTATGTAAGTATAAGAGATTTGATTTAGTTACTTTTAATAAGCGTTTTGGAGAACGGGACTAAAACCGATAACACAGCTTGTATAAATGTACCTACTTTTGGAAACATTTACGAAATATATTCAAATAAATACACGTTCTTGTATGTGCCTAGAAAGATATTGTGATGGTCTTTAAGCTCAAGTTTTGGAGTATATTACTGATGAATTTTAAACGAGGGAATTACGTGGATATTTATACATTTTAAAAGACAAACTATAAACTTTTAGTTAACAGCAAAATATAGCCAGGAATTCAATGATTGCACGTATTTAAAATAAAATAAGGGCAATATATACTTGAAAATCAAAAGAAGCACGGGAATATCTAAGCTAGGTTCTATTTGAAACGCATTTCGTTCAGAAAAGATTTAAGAAAATTAAAAAGCTACAAAGTTTCACTTAATCGGACTGTAATGCTGAAATCTCTTGTGGTCTCCGTCGTAGACAGTCATTACTTAGTGTCTCAGTGAATTAGTGATGCTTTTGTTCTACAACACTGGGACTCTTAATTGGGAAAACAGAGACTAGTGCGCGAGATGTTCTTATAGCTACTTCAATTAATTATGTTTATTTCAGTACTATAGCCTTCTTATTCTGAGTTTTATCACTAACGACATAGTCTTATTTACAGTTCATTCTCTGTTCATTCAGTTCGGCTTTTTATAACATCTGGATACTGCATAATTTTTTGGCATAAAACACTTCCAACTTGAACTCTTTTAATTAACATTTTTTTTTTGGTTTACTTGGGACCGATTTTATATACCTATTATATGTGTTTTTTCCTTGTCTGAAGATAACCGATGGCTTTTGGGAACTTCGTGGAAGTTCCATTCTTAAGTTATTTTTATTTAATTCAGTAATTTGATGTCAAATCCGAAAACTATATAAACATAATCGAATATTGGCGTGTTCCCGCTGACATTTAATTTTAGTGTTCTGAAATGTCACTCACAACCTCATACAATCATCTACACTTACACAAACACATAACCACACCACACACCCACACACACCACACACCCACACCTACACTTATCCCGCTATCTCACAAATTCTTTACATGTTTTCTAATTTAAATAAATAAAATCTTATTCGTAACAATACTTTTCTAAGAAGTGAATTAATAAAACTGCGAATCTAAATAAAATGGGTCCAGTACAAATAATTGCATTACATAAATTGTAAAGGGGGCCTGGTGACCTGACTTACAGGTTTTGAAAAAAACCTAGTTCAGGCACCAGTCTTCCACAAATTAATTATAAAACTGTACCTGTAGACTGATTTAACTTTAAGGTGTAATTTGTGGCTAGATAATAAACGTTATTCTATTCTATAATGTTTTATTTCGCCTATTATAAAATAGTTAGCATCCTATTGCATTGAATAAAGTTTCTTTAATTGAACAGAGAGTTGTACTGCTTGGGAGTTCGTTGCGCCATTTCTTCCTCTCAGGTAAAACTCTCGCGAATGGTGGAAAGTTTATCCGTTTATAAGTGCCAATTTTCCGTCTGGTTTGAATAAATGACTTTTGATTTTGAAAATACGATGCTTACACTCGATAATAACTAAATATTTGTGATTGAAATTTGCGATTCTTTTATGAGTACCTACTTAATGTATGTTTTGTTTATATATGTCTTCTACATGTTAATATTTTATTTTAGAAATCTGTTTATGAGTGAGTTCCTATGGAAAACATAAGAGATCTAATCTTACCAAAAGCTAACGCCTCGGCGGTCGCCCAGTCGATATCCTTCCCTTCCGCCAGCTTCGTCAATCGATTCCTTACATGTGTCTTAACCAGATGAGGGTGTACATTCTGCAAACAAGAAGGGAACATTTATACCTTGATTGATGTTCCGAGGAAATTGTTGCAAGAGATCTTTGGAGAGGTACTGTCAGCAATGAAAGTCGAATATCAGTTTAGTAAGTTAAATTGTAGCTGTAATATCAACGTACTCCAGAGCCGAGAGTTGAAAAACTTTTATCAAAAAAATAACAACCGACTTCTTTACAAACACTACAAAGTAAAAAATAACTGTAATTTCGGAAGTCGGTGTCTTAGGATCTGTATTTAAGTTTTTTGCCACCGACTTCGGAAATTAACCCCTTATTGCATGAATTATGAAGGAGATGAAGAAAAAATTTTTCTTTACTAAAAATATCTTTTATTTTTAACCGACTTCAAAAAAAGGAGGAGGTTATATGTTCGACTGTATGTATTTTTTTTTTTTTTTTTATGTATGTTCACCGATTTCTCCGCCAATTGTCAACCGATTTTGAAAATTCTTTTTTTATTCGTAAGGGTATACTCCTGAGGTGGTCCCATATTAATTTTGTGAAGATTTGATGTATACTTTGGGAGATAAACGAAGGAACTCCTCAAAAACAAACAGTACACGTAATGTGATTTGGATATTGTACTAAAGATCAAAAATAATTGCTGGTTCTATCTATCCATCCGTGGTGAACTAATTATAGTCTTCGAAGATACCGCATGGAACTCCTCATCGGTGAACAGTACATATAGGAACTTACAGTGAAAGGTTAGAAGGTTAGGGGATAATTCTTTGAATATTATAGGCACGTTTAGACCGTTACTTGTATTCTTATATTCCGTTGAGCTGATGATGGAAGGTACAACTCCTTATCGATCAGGAGTTAGAAGATATCTTGTCCTAGATAGACATACTCGTTGACATCGAGAATTGATTCCTCAGCAGACACTAGAGAGGGCTCTTACCCACTCTACTGTCTGCTTAATAAAAAAAAAAGCAGCCTTAATCATTTTGGCCTGGCCATGCTTGGTTTTTTTTTTATGTATGTTCGGGCATAACTCCGTCATATATAGATGGATTTGCAAAATTCTTTTTTTGTTCGAAAGGGGTTTATTCCGAAATGGTCCCATATAATTTTCATATAGATCTGATGATGAGTTCGGGAGACAGACACCGGAACTCTTTAAAAAATGACAGGAAATCAACCGCGAGTTCTGCTATCGCATAAATATGCATTGTTTGTTTGGAATTAGTGCAGGGTGAATACCACAACTAAAAATTTAAAAATAAAAACTTTTTTACAAAAAAAAAACCACCGACTTCCTTAAAAACACTACAAAGTGAAAAATAACTTTAATTTCGGAAGTCGGTGGCAAAAAAACCGTAAATACAGATCCTAAGACACCGACTACCGAAATTAAAGTTATTTTTCACTTTGTAGTGTTTTTAAGGAAGTCGGTGGTTTTTTTTTTTGTAAAAAAGTTTTTATGAATGTATAAACAGTCTGAATAGGAAAAAAAATATTTGTGTACTTATTTTAGAAATTACTACTCGAAGCCATAAATGGCTTCGTATGCATTAATTAAAAATGAATTTGTTTTATGGAAATCTTTGAAACAATTTATTTTATCATTGTAACATAAATTAACTTTATATTTCCTACATATGGTAAAAGAACGGAATTTCGAACAGTTCTGACAAATTTGTCGACTTGATTTCATCCACTCGGGGAAATGGTGCACGTTATTTGAACGTACACAATCTAGTGGTAGGTCTTGATGCCTGGATGGAGTTATTCGTGCTTTTTTATTGGGTACAGGCGAGTCCGGCAAGCTGGTTAGAGTGGCGCCTCGGCTTGTTGGGGTACCAACTTGGATACGACGAGCACGGAGTGAGTATGGTTCATAGCCAGGATCAGAGTCAGAAGCCAGATCGTCGTCACTCAAGAAACCATCGCCCGGAATAAGACTTACGTGCTTGGAAGTACCATAGAAGCGAGAAGGGTTCATTGCTGCAAAGGAAAGAAAAAGCATCTTAATGTATGCGAACTCATATATGACCCAGAATGTTTGGACAAAAATGCATACGAAGCCAAATATGGCTATGTCAAAAGAAAGCTCAAAAACAAACCAAAAACACAAAAAATGCCGAAACGAGAACTATTTCTTGTTAAAGTATAAGTAAACATTGTATTTTGAAATTCTAAGGATTTTTACTTACCGTTTTATTGCTATTTTCCCATTTATAAAACGAACACTAATTAATTGCACTCTAACGGTCGGACACGCTGCACATATCGCACCTTTAATAATAAACTGAAATAACTACAAAATTACGATTGTTGGAAAATAGCGTTTAAAGCTTTGCAAATACGATGCAGTCTACAACAATCGTAATTTTGTAGTTATTTCAGTTTATTATTAAAGGTTATCCTCCAATATTTTGACTGATTTCACTTACCATAGACAACAAAATAAAAATACAAAATATCTTCCGTTAAACGAAGATATTATGTATACGAATTCAATGTTGGTTGCGAAAAAACAATATTTTAATAAATAGAAAAAAATAATTAACTTTTAAAGCCATATATGGCGTTGTATGCGGTAAGGGGTTAAAGTTAATTTTCACTTTGTAGTGTTTTTATGAAGTCGATTGTTAAAAAGTTTTTATTTTTAACTTTTTAGTTATGGTACCCGCACTAATCTAATCGCGTTATTTGTCCATTTGTCGCGCACATACATAATGCAAATTTAAGACTTATATGGTTTTCTCATGGATGCCATTATCAGAACTGAACCAAGTTGAAATGAGACCACACGGGAAACGCTAGCTTTCAAATAAAAAAGAATCATCAAAATCGGTTCACCCAGTCAAAAGTTATGAGGTAACAAACATTTTTTTTAAATACAGTCGAAATGAGAACCTCCTCCTTTATTTGAAGTTAGTTAAAATTGAACAGAGTGTGTAGTTTTAACGTGCTGTGGTGTCCGTCGTTGGATTCTAAATGCTCGGTTAAATACGGAAAGCTGAAAATCTAGTGCGCGACATAATCGTGCCGCGATATTTTTACGTCCAAGCAAACGTGGCACCATAACTGCATTTAGCGCTAAACGAATGAAGAACATCATTATACATATTTAGGTCGAATAATTATTTGAAGATGACTGAGAAATTATGTTTTAATTACGTTTACCATTTACTGTGGTTATAAGAGAAACGGTAGAGCTTCTTGTCCATTCTTCTCCCCACGAAATTACCTTATGGAAGGGGGGGGCGGCTAGAATCGAATTCGTAAGCAATTCTAGCTCAGTGTAAATGATGACGTTCAAAAGTGCCTTTGAAATAATTGCTTTATCTTTGACATAATAGCCTGTTACTATAGATGAAACGCTTAAAAAAGTTAAAAAAGCAGTGCTTCAAATAATTTATTTTGATTAAAGATAATATTGCCGACTTTCACTGCTGGCCGTACTCGTAGGTATCTTACGCAGTATTGGGTCTGGAGTAAATCCTACAAACGGTTTTGGATTGAATTCCGTACGCCAAACATAGTGTGAACATTGGGATATTTGTGTGAATATTGCAAATGCTTTTCATTTTGGAACTAACAATGTCTGGAAGCGTGTATCTAGTTTATTCGTGCATCACGAGTATGTGCAACTGTTGAACCGTGTATGGGGTAGGTATTACGGTAATCCAAGGAAACAAGAGATTGAGACATAAAATAATTGTGACTGAGAATAGAATAGAATATATTTATTTGCAAAGAAGTAGGTATATGTTGTTACAAATTATGTTAGAGTCCTCGTACATTCTGCCTTTAAGGCATGCAAAAATACTATGGGCATAGCATGTACTTAGTCTGGCCATAAATACTGTAACAGTTAAAAATAAGAAAGATATTACATTTGAATTTGGAATCTGTCATTTTTATACGATTGTTCATTGAGTTTTCTAATTTTGGCGCAAATACATTGTACAATATTTTGCGATATTAAAATGGAGTGGGGTGATAAAGAGAACCGAATCGTTGTGATTGCATTACCCAGAGTTGGTATGCAGCCAAATGCAATTTTTAAAACTCTCCATACGCTTGGTATTAGTCAAATGTTTGTGTACCGAGCTATTAATAGATACAATGAGATCTCCTCTGTTTGTGACAGAAAAAGATCTGACCGTCCACGTAGTGTTCGTACGAAAAAGGTGGTCAAAGCAGTAAGGGAAAGAATTCGAAGAAATCCTGTCCGAAAGCAAAAGATTTTATCTCGGGAGATGAAGATAGCACCCAGAACCATGTCGCGTATTTTAAAAGATGACTTAGGACTTGCAGCCTATAAGAGACGCACTGATCATTTTTTAACTGATAATTTAAAAATATTTGAGAGAAAGAGAGAGAATCGGGTGGTAAAATCGAAACAACTACTGAAGCGGTACGCAAAGGGAGGTCACAGAAAAATTTTGTTTACGGATGAGAATTTTTTTACAATTGAGCAACATTTTAACAAACAAAATGACCATATTTATGCTCAAAGCTCTAAGGATGCTTCCCAATTAGTCAACAGAGTGCAACGTGGGCATTATCCGACTTCAGTGATGGTTTGGTGGGGTGTTAGCTATGAAGGAGTGACTGAGCCATATTTTTGTGAAAAAGGTATCAAAACATCGGCACAAGTGTATCAAGACACCATTCTTGAGAAGGTAGTTAAGCCCCTTAACAACACCATGTTCAATAACCAAGTATGGTCCTTCCAACAAGACTCGGCGCCGGGTCATAAAGCTCGGTCCACGCAGTCTTGGTTGGAAGTGAACGTTTCGGACTTCATCAGAGCTGAAGACTGGCTGTCGTCTAGTCCCGATCTTAATCCGCTGGATTATGATTTATGGTCAGTTTTAGAGAGTATGGCTTGCTCTAAACGCCATGATAATTTGGAGTCCCTAAAACAATCCATACGATTGGTAGTGAAGGATTTTCCCATGGAAAGAGTGCGTGCTTCTATTGATAACTGATTTCGAATAAGCTTTTTATATTTTAAATTGTTTTATGTTTATGTATTAAACTAACACACTGTAAAAGTAATAAATATTATATGCAATAAAAAAAATTTTTTTTTCTTCGTGACAATATTTATGGCAAGACTAGGTACATACTTAGTTGGCTGACTAGCTTGCTAGCTGGCTTATACATAGCTATATAAATATAAAATAAACTTCCGAGGTCTTTATGTGAATAAAACTAAGTTAAAGTTAATTTTCGAAAGTGGCTGGGGCAGACTGGATGCGGAAGCCGAAGTACAGGGTGTTGGCGCAACATGGGAGAGGCCTATGTACAGCGCTGGACTGCGATAGACTGAGTTGATTGATTGATTGAAATTATCGTTTAACAAATCATCTATAGATAGAGTAATAACATTTCATTTAGTTTTTTTTTTTATATTCTTCATGTTTCACTAGAAACGAGAAACTTCACTGCTCTATGATAAGATGGTTTGATAAAACAAAGAAGAGTGCAAATCAATGGAAACCTCCCTACATACAACATGCTTCCGTCAATCGTCCATTCGACAATTCATCGGACAAATGTTCTTCGGACAAATGATCTTTGTGCAATCGCGAACTAGTGACGTACTCGTCGGTGTGAAAAATAAAACGATTTTGTGGCTCGAATCATGTGACGGACGCATTTCGTCTGTAACCGAATCAACGTAGATTGATCTGCCGATTCGATAATGGAAATGGCAGCGCCAAGCGGATTGAAATCCGATTCGGTTAGGATTTGGTTTTAGAAATCTTTCACACATTTGCTCTCTCATATTTCATATGCGTTTTTTGGAAGGTAATATTATTTATTTTTATTATTATTATTATTCTTTGTCTTCCTTTATGCCTTGTGACCGGGCTGACCGCAGCGGAATCAGTGACCTCTGCGGTCTACCTCCGAGGTGCATTTTACATCCAAGTGGTTGCCCATCTGGCAGCGGAAGCACCTCAGAGGTCTGGGTTCTAGGATTTTGACCTGCACCGAAACCCAGCCCACCAGGACCTTTTGGCTTATTTTTTGGCCCGACATGGGGCCACCATACCAGTCACCATAACAGTTTGCAACCTCGTGTTGTGAGGACGGATGGTGCCTGCCCTCTCCTGCTCGGCAGAGCATACCCCCGTCTTTACGATGGCGGCCACCACCTCCGCTACCGTCACGCAGTCGTCCAGGCCCATGATGCGCACGTCAGCACACTTGGTGGGCCTGGACACCTGGGCCTCGTCCGCGTCTAAGGACGCCCTGACCCTTTCGGCCAGAGCGTCAGCGGTCGAGCTGATGGCCGATCTCGGGACCTCTAGCATCCAGCCTCCAGTCAAAGTGACCCTTACTCGGAGGCCGTCTGCAATGCTACTTTGCCCGACCTGGGAATCGAACCCAGAAACTCATGTTCAGCAGTAGCGCTAACGACCACTTTTTTTTTTTTTTGCCGTATGAAACTTACCTTAACCTTTTCAGTGGGTCGAAGTTAGTTAGCTTAGTTTAGTTATTAACTTAGTTACATGCTTAGGAACTTTGAACAAGATTTTCAGTTGACTAAGTTTCGGTAGATTACCTTATTCACAAAATCTTGCCGAAGTAACCCGACAAGTTAGTCGATACCGTACATTTATTAGATTTGCTTGATGAAATTGAAAACAAAAAATACTGTAGGCCTTATTTCATCTTCCCTCGCTAAAATTGCAGCAATTACTTACACGGTAGGTTAGGTACACACACATAGATAAATCTTGTTCCGTCGATAATGATGTATAATTATTTATTAACAACTAAAGGCTCTTACGGACCGGCGCAACGCGACATGGCGACGTTTCATAGAAATTGTTCTAGTAGAGTAGTGTCGCGTAGCGCTGTCGTGTCGCGCCGCACTGCAGCAGCCTTAAGGTGTTTTTTATAATTTAGTCTTTTACTTAAATATGATTCCGAAACAGACCCTACATTTCTGTTAGACCTGATGTGTAATAAGGAGGTACTTATGGTATAATCATTATTATTTTCTTTAATGGCCAACCAACAATGGATTACACCGTTAAAATGTTTAAATAACATTTTACTTAAATCTAAGTTTAGTGTAGCAATGGTGCCGATTCCGTTGTACAAAATTCTCTAAACTAAACTAAAAATCACTAAAATTTGGTTTATTCCTTTCAAACGACGATTTCCTATTCTGAAATAGACTAAAGTGACACAACTTAACTATATTTTAGTTTGACAGCACTAAGATTGCACTGAGTTATTAGTTTAGTGAAAATGACAATTTTGCTATTCTGAGTTTGCCGGTTTTCACCAAAAATTTAGACTATAATAATTTATTTTGACTAAATCTGACTATTTTTAATCGCGATTAAACAGGTGTGGAATAAAACTAGTGGTCATGAACAAAAATTCACACCACAACAGTGATGTATTTTTTATTTTTTCTTTTGCTTATATCTCGAAAATGGCGTGTCCTATCGCAAAAATAATGAAATTTTCGACCCCCGAAATTATTAACCCCGGAACACATAAATCTTAACACGTGGGTAATATTTTTTCTTATTTTTCAAACAAAAAGTGAAAAATTCCATATAAAACACGTCCAGGCAGCCCCCTTGCGCGCGCCTTCGTCTCTAAAAAATTCATTGCGTAGCGCAGACAAGTACCACGTTGCGAAACCAAAAGAAAAGAAAACCATGTTGATTGTCAAATTTGTTTTTAGTCGTGTCAAAATAATTTTTAAATTTAGAGATTTTTTCTTGCAGATTAGCGTTAAAATTTTCATAGCCAAAAGTAAGGAATTTTAGAGATAGTTTAGTTAGTTTAGTTCGGTGTACAACAGAATCGGCACCAATGTCTGATAGATTAGCACCTCATACCACATGGTATGTTACCTACTCCTCCAGTGTCCTCCATTATATTATTAACGAAGTGATTATCCCACTTGGCTAAGCAGCAGCACTGACCTGAATATCGATAAGGCCTCCAACGACCCGTGATCCACCAAGCGTGGCGATCAGTGCATTGTTCCTCCAAGATTGCTTAGGGATGTAACTTATAGGGAGCTACGTATACTTGACTTGAACATTAATTACGAACTATAATTTGCCTACGTGCACTCAAGCAGGCAATCCCGAAGGATAGTAACGGTTGCTATATAATATGGATTTATTAACAGAAATATAAGTGCCGACACTGTTGGTTTTCAGGGGCTTGTGGATAAAAACAGCTGCACGGATCGACTGTTCAGGTTAAGCTACGCTTGAGGCGGTTAATTCGTGGACGGGTGGCCATCTTTACATACCAAGACCCCTCCGTGCCTCAGAAAGCACGTTAAGCCGTTGGTCGGGGCTGTCATTTGTGGATCTTTGATAGTCGATACGGGTTGTCAGATGCCCGAGTCTGCCAACCAGTCTTACCAAGGGTATCGTATTACCCAGTACCTGGGTTGTGGAGGTCAGATAGGCAGTCGCTCCATGTAAAATACTGGTATTCAGCTGCATCCGGTTAGACAGGAAGCCGACTCCAACATAGTGGGGAAAATGCTAGGCAGATGATGATGACTGTTAGTTTTTTCTTTATTTGAAAACATTATCTCTTTATATTTATTTCGTGACTTATTTATACTAATATTATAAACCTGAAGAGTTTGTTTGTTTGATTGAACGCGCTAATCTCAGGAATTACTGGTCCGAATTGAAAAAATCTTTTTGTGTTGAGTAGCCTATTTATTGAGAAAGGCTATAAGCTATATAACATCACGCTACAATCAAAAGGAGCGGAGCAGCAACGAGAAATGGACGAAAACTGGCAGGCAATTCGATGCGGCGGAAAGAGTCACGGTAGCAAAAATTTGACGCGGACGAAGTCGCGGGCAGAACTTAGTATCTAATAATTATACGTATGGGTGTAAAATACTGGTAAGCTACAACCAGTGAGATTGGAAGCCGACCGAAAGGCTAGACAGATATAAATATGTGTCAAAGCCGTTCTGTAACACGCCTAAAACCGATACATACTCTTCACAAAAATAACACAAGACTTTAATCCTATCCTCTTTTGACCTCAATCAGCAGTAATCCTTGACTTCGATCGTCGGTAAATAAGGATTCCATTGGAATCGTTGCTATTGAGTTTGTATGCTCCGACGCTTTGCACTGAAGGTCGATGGAATCTTCGGATTAAGCTGAAGGAATTCTTGGTTGGTATACCTATTTGTGGTGAGTACGATTGAAGATATTTGTACTCATACAATATTATTCGAAAAAGATCTGAAAGAAGCTAATTTAGATAAAGACGCAGCACAAAATCGTGCTAAATGGAAGATGCGGACAAGGAAGGCCGACCCCAAGTAAATGGGATAGGGTCTAGGAGGTTACAATTTTATTAAAGTTCGTCTTTTCAGCCTTGCAATGCAAAATTTTTACCCTTGCTGTTACCCTACGTCTAGGAACTTCTTTTTGTTCGCCTCATCACTGTCACTATGGCGAAGTTGTGAGCAGCTGAAGCACTACAAAGTGGTGAAGGGCGGGGGTTTTGGGGACTGTCTTTTTTAAATAATTTTTTCTTAATTCTTTTAAATCTGAAGTTTTTCTAATTATTATTATAATTAATTTTATCCATGCATAATTTTATTGTGACAAAAATGTAAATCGGTATGGTGAGCGAACAACTGAAAACAGTGCCAATACGTTCGTAAGTGAATCAAAATGGATTCTTAGTTGTCTCTCGTCTGTTTGGTTAATTGTGTTTTGTTTTCGTAGTGTTTGATGAGAGGAGCAGGCAAGGAGGCGCTGGTGAAACTTAGTTTTTGCGTACGCCTCTATGTTCTTAGGAGAACGAATTATGACTAGATATAATAATCAATATACTTACAAAGTCATCAGGCAGAGTGACAGAGGCCTGTCCAACCAAATTTAGCAGACCAGCGTCTACTCCAGTGTCCCACGTCTCCACGGCGTTGGGAGCTGCCTTCATGCCTGACCATTGTTCTTGGTAGTATGTTACCTGCAAAAAATACATACCTATACTCTATTTACTATAGCATTAGACAGAAGTTAAAAAAGGCTCTTTTAGGTGCACACTTTGCAATAAAATTACAACAAACATTATTACAGTCAAGATTGATGTGGAGTTAAATATAATCAATTTATATAACAGCTGTCACACTTAATTGTACTTATTTAACCTATCTACCTTCTGAAATTACAAGGCTTTCATTTAATATTGTTTAGATTTTACATTCTATATTGTCGTGTCGATGTTTAAAATCTAAAAGAAGCAGGGGTAAACAGTACCGGGAACGTTTTTTACGTCACTATAATTCAACCAAATCTAAAATGTTACGTATTCCCTTCATAAGTTATGGGAGCACGTCTTTTTTTTATTTTGTCGATTTATGCTATCAACCATCCCTCAAATTGCGTAAATTTTCTGCAGTTGTCAATTGTGTTGTCATTCACTTGGTACTTGTGAATGTTACGCCTTTTCTCGTTGTTATTGCTGAATTTTCGTGATTTTGTTGTTTTTTCTTTTGTTATTTTTTTGTTATCGTTATAATTGTTAGTTTTGTGTTGTTCGTACAAACTGGTACGTTTTGTGGAACTATGGATCCCGATGCAGGCCCGAGTGGCATGCAAGCGCAACATGCACACTCTGAAACTGCTGGTAGCTCTGATCAGTGTCAACAGCGAAAAAAACGTGGCCCCAACGTGAGGATAAAATATTGTCTCCCAAGAAAAGTAGAATTAAACAAACACCGCTTCGTTCTACAGAAAAAAGAACAGTGATTTTTTTATAAACTGATTGTTACTAAAAATTGTTACATTTCATGTACCTATCCAAGCCTTGTGACGAGTAGATCGATAGTAAATGCTTTATTATATGCATGCCATACATTGTTACAAAAAAGCTCACGTTATTTATTTAAGCTGTTTGAACTTAACTTGAAATAAAAGGTTTCGTACTCCTGCTTCTGCGAGCCTCTTTTTTCTAATGTTATAATAAACAGAGTATAGTGCTTTAAAACAATTTCATGTATATTATTTTCTAGTTACAACAATTTTAGTTCAATAAAACGCGTTCAACTTCACTCGTGAAATCCGCCCTTGATTTCACAAATGAAGTTGAACGCGATCAGCACATCTAAACCACGATCAAGAGCTGTCAGTGTCAATATTCTATAGAAAAAAAAATAAACCGCCGAAAAAAAACAGAAAAGCAAAAAATAATAAACCTTAAAATTATGAGTCGGCGCTTTGAGTGATCTTTGTTCATTGATTTTTCAACGCCGACTCAACATTTTAAGGTCTATTATTTTTTGCTTTTCTGTTTTTTTTGGCGGTTTAATTTTTTGTTATAAAGTTTTTATTTTGTAATTTTTTGTGGCTTTAATATACTAATAATACTTGGCAAGGTATACCCTATCCAATGAAAAAAGAATTATCAAAATCGGACTACTCTGTATAAAGTTATTCGTGATTATACATTACATTCAGTGAGTGAACAATCAATCATACCCTGTTTTCGACGGCGCGTTTAAAAAACGTGGTGTGCATAGGCCCTTAAGGCCGTCAGTGTCGTTTCAATTTATTACGGTAGGGATTTTGGTACTTAAGGTCAATCTAATGGTAGAACTGACCGTTTAATGTAAGCCAAAAGAGTAAGGCATCGGTTAAAAAAGCACGTAATAAATAAAAGTAGAAATATCTAGGTGACTTACATGAGTAAATCAGATTACCTACAGTGATGGCAAATTCGCAACTTGAAATAGAAAGGGGCTAGACATGGAGGGGCGCCAGATAAATCAATCAATTGAGGACGTTACAGAAAAAAGCAATAAAAACTGCTTGAGTCTAAACCTAATACACAATGTCATTTCGTTGTAACTTGTTTATGTACTTATATTGAAAAAAAGAATGAACTTAGTGTATTTTGCCCAAACAAGACGTATGTCATAAAGCAAAAATAAAATATAAAGTTAGCAAAAGTCAGAATAAAAATACCTGATAAAAACAAAAATCAAAGTTAAAAATTATCCAAGGAACTGTCGTTTAAAGTTAAAGCTATCTTTGTATCCAAAACAAACTTTGGAAGGCAGACAAACGATTAATTAAAAGCGAAGTAGAAACTACAATAAGGACACAAAGCGATAAGGTAAAGTTGGCGACAGTAAACTTTAGATACAGGAATAAGGACGGACCAACAAAAGGCCCAGACTATAAATTAGCTACACTTAATCTTGTTTCATTGCACAAATAACGTAAAGTCTGAATTTAGGTCACAGTATAAGAATAGAACAGAGATGTTGGGCGATACAGCTGGACCTTAAACAAAAGCCGTTTATGGAGTGGTAGTTTTGACTAAAAATCCAATGAAGCCCATTCTATACCGGATGACATTTTTTACCGTCTCAACCTTCATATGGTGTGTTGTGTAACTAAAATAGAAGGCAGGAAGAACATCAGATTCATCGCAGGTCACTAAAGGAGCACGGGACGCTGGCGGACGGGGATGAGTGTGCGGTTCGTGCGCTTGCTAGAGATCAATGGGGCCGTCTATCGGCCGGCTTCAAAGGGTAGGACCGCGCTACGAAATCATTGATACTTGCCGCGGATGAGTAGGGTGCGTATGATTTGAGTTTCGATAGATTTTAAAAAACAAAATTTCCAAATTTCTGTTTTTGTTGTTCTAGTATGAAAATATTACTTTAAATTTGTAGTATTTATTGCTAGATTAATTTCATTACATGTTATTCAAAAATAAAAATTATAAAAAATTCTATGCTAAAGGCTTCTACTCCTTTCCCCTATTACACCCATTTTTTTTCAAAACATTCAGAATTCCTGAATTATATTTGGGTGTACAATCACCTTATATAGTTGAAGTTTACTAAGAAATATACATATGTATGTTTTCGAATAAAATTTAATTTAGTTCATAGAAAACAAGCAGTCAATTTATTAAATTATTTTTTTATTCGAAAATTTCTATGGGTTTCTTACTGAACTTCACCTATGATAAATGGTTTCATTTCTGTAAGTAGGTTTGTCACTTGAAACACTTTTACGTCACCTATTTCCGACGACCCTGGTTACTTATTTATTTTGATGACTGTACTATAGGTACATACATCACTGCTTAACCTTTCGGAGAAACAAGGTGTTATGTTACGTTATGATAATAGCAGAAGAAGTCCTCTTCGGTTACAGACGACGTGCAAAAAAGATATATTACAGATATGTACATTATTCACAACTTCCTTCCTCTATAGGGACTGAGCAGGACTTCAAGCGGAAATAACAAAGGTATATGTCGAGATTCCAAGTTTATACATTAATAATGTATGAGGTAATAGAATTCTAAGTAAAACCAAGTATATGAACAAAGTATATACAGAATAAGAAATACAAAGAAAAAAAAGAATAAGGCTATAAACTACTGTTTAGATTTTTTCAGCAAGTAAAAATAGGACCAGCAAAAACGTCAGAAGTAAACATAAAGTAAATTCATACGAGTTTTAACTAGAAATACGATTCGATGCTATCGCATAATACCGCAAGGTGTTTTTTAACCGACTTCAAAAAAGAAGGAGGTTATCAATTCGCCTGTATTTTTAACCGACTTCAAAAAGGAGGAGGTTCTCAATTCGGATGTTTATATGTTTTTTTTTTTATGTATGTTCGGCCATAACTCCGTCATATATAAACGGTTTTGCAAAATTCTTTTTTTATTCGAAAGGGGTTTGTTTCGAAATGGTCCCATATAATTTTCATATAGATCTGATTATGAGTTCGGGGGAGAGACACCGGAACTCTTTAAAAAATGACAGCAAATCAACCGCGATTTCTGCTATCGCGTAAATATGCATTGTTTGTTTGGAATTAGTGCGAGGTGAATACCACAACTAAAAATTTAAAAATAAAATATTTTTATTTAAAAAAAACAACCGACTTCCTTAAAAACACTACAAAGTGAAAAATAACTTTAATTTCGGAAGTCGGTGGCAAAAAAACCATAAATACAGATCCTAAGACACCGACTTCCGAAATTAAAGTTATTTTTCACTTTGTAGTGTTTTTAAGGAAGTCGGTTGTTTTTTTTAATAAAAATAATTGTTTTTAAATGTTTGTTAGCTCATAACTTTTGACTGAGTGAACCGACTTCGATGATTTTTTTTTATTTGAAAGCTGGTACTTTCCGAATAACGCGATTAGATTAGTGCAGAGTATCTACCATAATTAAAAAGGTAAAAATAAAACTTTTTACAAAATAAAAACTTTTTAGTTATGGTAGATACCCCGCACTAATCTAATTGCGTTATTCGTTCATTTGTCGCGCAAATACTTAATGCAAATTTAAGACTTATATGGTTTTTACATAGATCCCATTGTCCAAATGAAACCAAATTAGGTAATTTGGGTCCACTCGGAAAGTACCAGCTTTCGAATAAAAAAAATCATTAAAATCAGTTCACCCAGTCAAAAATCATGAGGTAACAAACATAAAAAAAAAATTAAAAAAATACAGACGAATTGATAACCTCCTACTTCTTTGAAGTCGGTTAAAAAATAAAAACCAACTTCCTTAAAAAAACACTACAAAGTCAAAAATAACTTTAATTTCGGAAATCGGTGGCAAAAAATCCTTAAATACAGATCCTAAGACACTATCTACTACTATTCTGCTCTATCTCTTGATACTTAGAATGCTGCGCTCCAATGACACAAAAATATTATTATATCTTCAAACTAAATAAAAATGATGTGCGTTCCAATTCAAAACTCAAAATGTTTGTCAACATCTGAATTTTTTACTTTGTACGTTCCTTCTACAGATCTTATCTCGAGAAAGAATGTTCGTCTAAGCCACCCTTTCCCAAAGTGGGCGATAACACCCCCCTTGTGGGCGCTGCAGGCCTAAAGGGGGGTGGTAAGAGACCCAGAATAAAATAGGGCCGTTCTGTAGACTCTACACAACGCCCACTTTGGGAAAAGCTGGTCTAAGCAAAGCCAAGGCGAATTGCGGCGAATAGCTAGTGCTGCATCAGCTGTTATAATGCTAATATAAGTTTTAAGCCAAGATGAAACAACGAAACCTAACTACAACCACGGTAATTCATTTACCTTTATAAAGTTACTCATGTTAATCAAAAATAAAAGTTCATGCTTTCCTTCTAAACTTGAAGAGCCGCACATTTCCATATTTTATGAGTTTAATCTTAAAGTAAATGAGAACAATTTATTTATGTTGAAGCCGAGAACATAATGTCGTAGGCTTAGCGTTAGGATTTTGTAACAAGGGTACTGGATTTGCTTTTTTGACCGAGATAAAATAACATTTGTGTACTGTTATGATTCTAGATGTTTGTTCTCGGAATTTGTTTGATAAAATTAATAATGTACATTTTGTGAAGTCATTAATCTTTCCTCGAACGAGCAACGTTTTAGCGTATAAGACTTCGTTTGCTTGGATGATTTACTCATAACGAATAATGTTTTCTATGTTAAAAAACCGGCTAAATGAGAGTCGAACTCGCAAACGGTACCGTACCACAAGAAAAAAGACGAAGAAAAAAATCACGTTTCTTGTATGGATTCCCTATTAATTTTGTTTTCATTTTTATTATTTGTTGTTATAACGGCAACAAAAGTACACGTTCTGGGAAAATTTCAACTGTCTACCTATTATGGATCATGAGATACAACCCGCCGAACAGACGGATGCATGAATGGACGGACTGCGGACAGCGGAGACTTGATAATAGGGTCCCTTTCGGGTACGGAATTCTAAAAAACAACTGGCCAGATGGAAAAATTTCCCATGTCCTCATGTCGGCAATGGCAAGATATCAAACAACACAAGAAACTCATGTCGTGATAAACCACCGAAAACTATACCATACCAAAGATAACAAGACATTTTGCACTTACTTCAGGCTTGTATGCTGGAGCTGCCTCATACTGTTTCTGAAGATAGTTGGTATATTTCGCTAATACGTCCTTTACGTCATCTTCTTTTAAAACTCCTTCTGACACTAGTTTTTCAGCATATACGTCTGGGATAGATCTGGTAACAAAAGTGATATATATAACAGAGGCTTCTCTTACTAATATTATGTCTGAGTCAGCAGAAGGAACATCGACATCTGGCGGAAATTGCTCGTTATCTGGAACTAGCATTGTTTTAGAGTAGAATATAATTTATTTTTTGTATTTCTGTATGAAATATGTTATAATAAATAATAGTTTAAAAAAACTAAAAAACACGCTTCCATTGAAAACCAAACTAAAAAGTACAAAATAATGGAAAAAAAGCGTGGGGTGCTTTTTAAGGTATTTTTTTATTGATATCAGGCACCCCACGCTTTTTTTCCATTATTTTGTACTTTTTAGTTTGGTTTTCAATGGAAGCGTGTTTTTTTAGTTTTTTTAAACTATTATTTATTTTCTATTTTTTAGGGTATTTCGAATTTTGAGACGTATGTCAGCGTAGTTTGTGACAGTTTTTTTGCTGTCCTGGTAACCCTGGCAAGGATAATGGCACAAATTTATGAAATTATTGCATTGTCATCGGTCCTTGACAGGTGTGCAAAGTTTGAATAAAATCTGGTCGTTTAAAGTGGGTCAAAATCGCGCTATAAGGAGTCGGTTACAAACAAACATACAAACATACAAATATACAAACATACAAGTGAAGCTAATATAAAGCGTGTAAAAAGGCGACTGTTGGCGACGAAGATTAGAGGCTGCGCTGATAACGTCACTAAGAGGTAAATCAGTTACTCAAATTTTCTCTAAATTCCATGACCATTGTTTTTTAAATAACACCTTCCTTAACACTTTTAGTGCCAAGTACCCGGCTCCCGGGTCGAACGGTAGTTCGTTCGCATGCCCACGACTCGCATCCGAGTCCTACGTACAAGTAGTTATGTAACTTGCGACCATGCCGTGCACCCGCCTACCGGGTGCAAATTACAAAAATAAGCTACGTGTGAATAGAGTCTACTTTTGAATAATCCTTTTTTCGACTGGGTACTGAAAGTGTTAATTGAATACCTCGTTGGTCTAGTGCTACTGTTGAGCCTGAGGTGATAGGTTCCATTCCTAGATAGGGCAAAGTGTTATTAAGATTTTCTGTCAAGAATCTCTCAGTCGCAGCCCAGAGTCTTGATTTGTGATCGGTTGATGGCAAAGGATTTTCAATCCTATTGCTTGGGACTACACATAGCTGGTAAAAAGTGGTTGTACTTAGCCTAAACAAACTCTTCGCGGATATCCTCATCTGCCACAGACCATTATTTGACATGGAACAAGTTCCCGTGTGGCCTCCACATCTCAGTTACTGGGTAATAGCACCAGTAGCCCCTCGGGGATAATCAGTGTGATATTATGTATGTATGCATGTTCTCAGGATACTTACTTCCTTCCATGAATAGTTTTATAAAGCAGCGGATTCGTAAACGTAGGATCGTCGACCTCGTTGTGACCCCATCTTCTGAAGCAGTTGTAGTCAATGAACACGTCCTTACGGAACTTGCGCTGGTACTCGAAGGCTATGTTTGTTGCCTTGACAACCAACTGGAATACAAAAGAAAACTTCCGTGAAAATACGGTATTATTAGCTAAACATTTTTTTTTTCTTTTGGCATGGTTTAAATCATCGAGGCTGTTTTTGAAATAAGAACCTAACAGCAATCGAAATACAGTTCTGTATCATCTACACCACCACATGCGAACTACGCAACATACTGGCGTAACTCAAACTCCTGCATCACGCTAGCAGAGTCTACCGCGCAATTAGCAAACAACGTCCCGACATCAATAACTCCACCCCCTTTCCTCGGGAGGAGGGAGGAAAACCTAAAGACGGGCTACCAATTCTGGAGGCTGCGAGCTATACGCCTCGGTCATGGGCCAAAAAGCCCCGAAACCGATTCCTCGTCTTTGGGTCACCCAAATCCAGCCCATCTCTTGCTGCCCTCTACCAGCGACGCCCTAAGCCGAGGTCCGTACCCCATAGGAGGTGTCCTTAGTGAGTAGTCGTTTTAGTTATTAAGTTTCTTAAGGCGCGGACTGACTACGATTTTAAATGCTACAACTACATGCTACAGCTCCAACAAATAAGGTTGAAAATTGAATAAATATTTGGATTGACGATGTGACTAAGCTGCGAATTGGCATTTATTTTACGGTTTTATTTAGATTATTCGGACTACACACATTAAATTAAATAATTGTCTGGTTAAAGTTTTAAAGTAATGTTTATTCTATTGAACTCTTTAAAAAAAAATGTTGTTATCGCTGAAAATACAGAGATGTTCGACGTCAAAGTTTTTTTTGTGAAACAATTTTTATTGGGAATATCAAACAATTTTTCACTATTCTATTCGGTTAGAATTTTTCTTTAAACCCTTCTCTGTCCACTGTATTTTTTTTGTCGTATATTTTCATTGCGTTACGTCATACTCGATTGTCAAAGACACCGGTGTTTTGTGAATATTGAGGTAACACCGCGCCTTAAGCCATGGCCTTAATTTATTAAGGAATTCGCAGGCAAACCAGGTTAAGTAGTCACAACCTGTCAAGGTCAGCAACGAGATGTCATGAAAGAAAAAAAACAATCTTTGGGCAGTTGTCCACCAGAAACGACACTCATTTATTTGAAGAATCCCTTTTCTATGGAGGTTGCCTGAACTTTACAACTTTACACTCTGTTCCTTATACCCTCAAAGTTCCTTTTACAAATATAATGCTAAATTGTCATTTTTGTTTTAAGAACATTATCCAAATTCAAATAAAATGGCTCAAGCTGTAAGGTAGGACTACAGTTAGATCACGTTTACTAATTGGATGGAAAGGGTGCAGTGGCTTTGTATGAATTGAATATAACAGTTAGACAATGAACCTGTACCCGAGTTTCCTGTTAAAAGTTTTAATTGCGCCTGGTCTGTTTAAGAAACGGTGATGTGTTTAATTAAACCCATTGATGACGTTACTTTGTGATTAACCTACTCATAATTACGATCAGATATCTCTATTCCTATTCTTACGAAAGGAGGATGTTTGTTTTTGGAGGTACCTAATTTATACTTTTCAGAACTATTACAGCACTTTAGCCGAAAGACATCCATTGCTGGACATGGACTTCTTCCAATGAGAGGCAGTTTTCCGTAATTGCCACGTTTGACAGGCGAGTTGGTGATCGCAGTATGATAGTAAAATGCATTGAGAATGCTGCTGCCCATTCTCTAGTAAGTCCCTTAGTCGTTTTTTACGACACGCACCGGAAGAAATGGTAGGTGCTCTTTACGTCCGGCACCACACCAAGGTAAATAAAATCTATTTGAAATTACAGAAGATTTTCCTGAACAAAGAGGTCTCTAAAACAAACCATTGTTAACGATATAGGGCATGACAGGTTTGACAATAAATAATAGTCTTAAGAAAAACTTTTTAACAAAAAATTAAACCGCCGAAAAAACTGAAAAGCAAAAAATAATAAACCTTAAAATTATGAGTCGGTGCTTTGAGTGATCATTGTTCATTGATTTTTCAGCGCCGACTCAAAATTTTAAGGTTTATTATTTTTTGCTTTTCAGTTTTTTCGGCGGTTTAATTTTTTGTTAAAAAGTTTTTATTTTATAATTTTTTGTAGTTTTAATGTACTAATAATACTTGGCAAGGTATACCCTATCCAATGAAAAAAGAATGATCAAAATCGGACTACTCTGTATAAAGTTATGCGTGGTAATACATTACAATCACTGAGTGAACAATCAATCATCCCCTGTTTGCTGACCCTTAGGGTTTGATTTTGTTTTCCAAATTTATATGGGACCACCCTCGGAGTATACCCTTTCAAATAAAAAAAGAATTATCACAATCGGCTTACTATGTAAAAAGTTATGCGTGGTCATACATAAAAAAAAAAATACGCGTCGAATTGATAACCTCCTCCGTTTTTTTTCTTCGGTTAAAAATAGGAAGACCTACTGTTCTACTATTCGGATAGGCTTTTCACCTACATCAATTTTATTTAAGTCTCATTTTATTATACTCTCCTAACTACCTCCAAAAATTAAGTACGGTCTAATTAAGTTAGGTAACGGTACACAATATAATGAGCATTTAATAAAGAGAATTGTTTTCCCCGTTTAAATAATTAAACCCGGGTGAGCCTGAACGAGGCGAATATTATTGCAATAATATTTTCTAGAACAATGGATGAAAGTTGTATAGAACGCTCGACGAATAGGTATGTCTAGAGATAAATGTTATCTTATGAGTCCAGTGTGTGAGAGTTCTATTGTGTTATAATGAAAATACTTTGACAATTGAAAGTAAAATCAAAGTAGACCATTTTGTGTGAAACATTAAACTAGAGTAGGTAAGCACATTGAGTTTGGGAAAGTTAGGTTTTGTTGGGCGACGGCTTTGTCGTTCAAACTTCATTTAAACCAATAACAGACTTTTTGAATGATCAAAGAGCCAGTCAGTCCGAAAGATGAATCCACCTGCCCATTCCGAATCGTATACAGGGTGAAATTAAATAAACTAAATACGCTGACTACCTACTTTTTGGGTAGCGATAAAAAAGTTGGAGCGTCATTTTTTTATTCGTTTTTCGAAAACGAATAAAAAAATGACGCTCCAACTTTTTTCAAAAGTTTTAACTGAAAGCGACATTTACATTAAGGAAACCAAACGACTGTTATTTTAGAGTTTTTGAAAAATCGTAAAGAATATCTGTGTTCCACGAAGAATTACAAAGACAGCTAATCTATTACGGTAACTTCGCCCATCGAATGATGACATTTCCTTTTTTTTTTGTTTTTTTTTGTTCCATTCAAAATCAAAAGTCATTTATTCAAACTAGGCTGAGAGTCAGCACTTTTTGAACGTCAAAGTTACATGAGACAGTCCCCCCAAAACGCCCGCCCTTCGACACTTCCTAGTGCTTTAGCTGGGAAGAAGAAGTGGCGGAACAAACTCCCCAGCAGCACAGCTGTCTGTTAAGTTAGAAGAACTTGATTCTATACAGTATTGTGTAAGTTATTAATATTATAAAACAAAACATATATTATTCGCCATATGTCAGCTAGCACACGCCAATATACCAACAAAACATTGAAAACTAAACTCAAGCTGAAATAAATAATAAAACAAAATCGAAAACAGAAGTTAAAACCTTAATAAAGCCTCCAGGCATAAAGGGCGTGCCCGCTTACATATACGATGCAAATGATACATATACACAATAAATGAAATGAAAAGAAAATAAAAATAAACTAACAAAAGCAGTTAAATAAAAACAAAAAAAAAAAAATTATATGAACTACCCATATAAACTTTCAGTAGGAAGACTAATTCTGGATGGAAAGAACATAAACATTGTCTTGAGTTGATCACAGCGACCAACTATTCTTATCGTTTAAGTAGTCGTTGATAGAATAGTATGCCTTTGAACAAAGGTTGGATTTTACTTTAGCTTTAAACTCATTAAACTGCAAATCTAGCAAAGTAGAGGGAAGCTTGTTATAAAACGTAATACCAAGACCAACAAAAGAATTATGAACCTTATGAAGCCGGTGAAAGGGAGCACGTAGTTTATCCCTACTTCTAGTATTAATATTATGAATATCACTGTTTTTAGTGTACAGGTGTATATTTTGCCTAATATATAAGATGTTGGCGAAGATGAATTGTGATGCCACCGTAAGAATACCAATATCTTTAAAGAAATCTCTCAGAGAAACTCTCACACCTAGTTGGTAAATCGCTCGAACAGCTCGTTTTTGAAGAACAAAAATATTTTGAATGTCCGCGGCTTTGCCCCACAGCAGAATGCCGTAGGACATTATGCTATGAAAATAACTAAAATAGACTAATCGAGCTGTATCAACGTCCGTGTACTGTCTAACTTTCCTTACGGCGTAGGCGGCCGAACTGAGCCTTCCCGCTAGGCTTGATATATGTGATCCCCACTGAAGTTTGGCGTCTACTGTTATACCGAGAAAAACTGCCGAGTGCCATTTGTTTTACTATATCGATATTTATCACGTGGGTAAAGTAATGCCCGCTAATTTAATTTGACCCTGTGTAGTGGTGTCCTATGGAGAAAAACGGGCTAGAAAATCTATGGTTACTCTTCATAAAACATTCGGTGACAATCTCTTCCTCTAACTCAATGTATGTTTTTACGCTCGGGTTCTGTTGTTATGAAGTAGGTAGATACTGACAGATTATGTTAAGAGGAGGCTTCTTACCTCAGGGTGATCACCATTCACATGGATGACTGGCACGGCTATAGCTTTCGCTAGGTCAGTGACATACCGACAAGACCGGCCTCGATGAGCTGGCAGCGTGAAACCTACCTGAAATACAAATACACAGTTAAAACAGGGAAGACCTTTTTTGTGTCTTACAACAGGCACATATTAATGGGAGGTATGGTGCGGTATTTTATTGGGCTTCCGATTTTCAACTCTCGGTGTAGAACCGAGCATGGAGAATACAACAAAGTGCATCACAGTGCGTTGAAAATACACACCATCAGGTTTTAAATTCTGGGCGCTAAGCAGTGCGCTCCAGATCGTCTGAAAAATCCCACCGCGATATTTTTACGACCGCTTAAACGTGGACTTAGGCAGAGGTGTTTCGCTCCACCACATACCCCAGTTATGTATTATATGTTTATAATCGAGCGTATTGTCATAAAGCGAGACTTCAGTGTTCTGAGAAGTTCTTAATAGCAAACTCCATAATCCTTTTCCAAAACCAGGAATCAAACCCAGTTTTTTAACCGACTTCAAAAAAATAATAACTAATTTGGTTCCATTTGGACATTGGGGTCTATGTGAAAACCATATAAGTCTTACATTTGCATTAAGTATTTGCGCGACAAATGAACGAATAACGCGATTTGATTAGTGCGGGGTATCTACTATAACTAAAAAGTTAAAAATAAAAACTTTTTACAAAAAATAACAACCGACTTCCTTAAAAAAAAAACACTAAAAAGTCAAAAATAACTTTAATTTCGGAATTCGGTGTCTTAGGATCTGTATTTAAGGTTTTTTTGCCACCGACTTCCGAAATTAAAGTTATTTTTGACTTTGTAGTGTTTTTTTTTAAGGAAGTCGGTTGTTATTTTTTTGTAAAAAGTTTTTTAATAAGTTTATTTCCTGCACCCTCACTTGCGCACCACACTAAAAATCACAGTTTAAATCATTTTGAAGGACATTCCTACTACATTGCTTCATATGTTGGAATAATTTATTTGCTTAACAAAGTAAGCAATGAATGTTGTTGCACTGTCAAAATAAAAGCCTCCTACTAAAAGTGTATTACGCAATTATCTCGCTGTTTCTCGAAATTTAGCCACTCTAGCTTAAATAATGATCTCTATAGGCATTGTTAAGTCAACTAAACTGGCTTTCTATCTTTCAATATATTGAATCATCATAAAAGTAAACACAGTATCAACAGTCTCTACAAGGTAACATTTAATTACTGCCATTTACATTAAACACGACACAGAAAAAGGTTCTAACATTGTTATTACACAAGCTCGCGGGTGACAAATGGAAAAACCATGTTTTCATTAAATAATCCAACATTTAGCTATGTACATGTTTATGTACAGTATTATTTTATGTACGTAATCTATACTCATACAAGTTTTCATAGAATTTATGTAGCCTTTTCTTTAGGTCTATTTTTGTATGTTGAATCTTCTTCTAAGCGTGTCGATAGCAATCTTAATAAAGTCAGTTCAGAATTTGGAAACGACTTTTAGTAGCGTTCTTCAATTCTTGTAGCGCGCAGATAGCAAGACACGGTATTACGGACAAATATTAACACTTTCAGTGACACAGACACCTAGACGTAATAAAAATAAAACTTATATTGTGTCTCATTCACTGTCTTTCAATGCTTAAAGTGCCCCATTGTTCGTGGGGCAGCAAGACATTTAAACTCCAAGGCGATGTCATCTGTGAATTTCCAAATGAGCACGTTTTCTTTACTCTGGCCCATTTGAGTCTGGAGTCTATTGAATGACTTCCAGGAAAATCAAGACAACTTATGTATAGATGCGAGATTTTCAGCAGATGGGACCAATGAGTTTGGTAGGGAAGTACCATCTCGCCACAGGCTAAGCCTATCCTTAGACTTAGTGGGAGAAAAACTGTATTGTGTATTGAATATAAAAACTTTTTTGCAAAAAAAAACAACCGACTTCCTTAAAAACACTACAAAGTGAAAAATAACTTTAATTTCGGTAGTCGGTGTCTTAGGATCTGTATTTATGGTTTTTTTGCCACCGACTTCCGAAATTAAAGTTATTTTTCACTTTGTAGTGTTTTTAAGGAAGTCGGTTGTTTTTTTTTGCAAAAAAGTTTTTATTTTTAAATTTTTAGTTGTGGTATTCACCCTGCACTAATTCCAAACAAACAATGCATATTTATGCGATAGCAGAAATCGCGGTTGATTTCCTGTCATTTTTTAAAGAGTTCCGGTGTCTGTCTCCCGAACTCATCATCAGATCTATATGAAAATTATATGGCACCATTTCGGAATAAACCCCTTTCGAACAAAAAAAGAATTTTGCAAATCCGTCTATATATGACGGAGTTATGGCCGAACATACATAAAAAAAAAAAAAAAAAATATAAACATCCGAATTGATAACCTCCTTCTTTTTGAAGTCGGTTAAAAAGTAGGACATGTCTGGTTGGTTTATTGGTCGCTGAGCATAATGTTCTGAGCTCGATTCCTTTCCGATTCGGGTAAAGTGTTATTGGGTTTTTCGGTTTGAAAATTCTCATTAGCCGCCCGGAGTCTTGATTTGTGGCCGATCGTTGGGAATAGGTTCGCCCTTTATTATATGGGGTTTAAACATAACCGGCGAAATGTGTACTATATAGGTACACCTCTACGCGACCCGTCCGAGAAACAAGTCGTGATGTTATATTGTAGTTGAATGAAAGAGAGGCACAATTTTGTCGTTTAAATTTGGGATTAGAAAGTCGTGTTGGTAGTAGAAAGTGTGTATGTTTAAATCGTAGTTATAACGATTACACGAATGTAAATAATTTGCTTCGATGTGGATATTTATTTCTCAATTGATTACAACATTACAGAGGACATGAGATTTGGTAGCAGTAAAAATTATATTTACTTTGTGATAGTAGTTTTAATCAGGTTCTTAGAAAACGGGCAAGGTCAAGAGCAAAAGACGTTCATTGAGTCACAAATCGAATAGTTGCTGCTGATCGAAGATTGTGTTGAATGCAATCTCATTGCGCAGAACCGCATAAATTGCCCAGCGACTTCAGTGGATTTCAGTGCTTTGACAAAATTAATCAATTTATAACTGTATATATTTTTTTTTGGATTTTCGCATGTTGTTGTTGCAGAAAACTAAAACTGGGCAACTGAAAAATTATGCTTTAAAAAGGAAGAAACAAGAAGATATTTTCATCTGAAAGTAATTCGTAATCGTATGCCCACAGACGCTTCCAATTATACATATACATGATTGGTCGAATTATGGCAAGTATTGTAGTTTAGACATACATACATATCGATCAATTCATAGCCATCCTTTTTGCCTTACAAGGGTACAACTAGGCAGCAGCTCATATACTAAGCTACTAATATTAAAAATACTAGCTTTTGCCAGCGGCTTCGCCCGCATGGAGGTCGGAAATTATCCCGCGCGAACATACTACCGGGATAAAAAGTACTTTATGTGTTACTCCAGGTTATAAACTATCTGTGTGACAAATTTCATCTAAATCGGGTCAGCCGTTTTTGCGTGAAAGAGGAACAAACATCCATACATACAAACTTTTGCGTTTATAATATTAGTAGGATAGGATATATTTAGCAAAATAAATATCTTGTATATTTCTTTTCGCTACATTTTTTTTAAACATTATTGATGTAGTATTAACATCCCATAGTACCTTATCTTTGGCCACTTTAATTCACTTAACTTGCCTTTTTTTGATACGGTAATGTGACCACCGAGGTCATTAGCTAGAGTAATTTATGGGCTTTCTTCAGAAGACCCAAAATATACGGACTCATAAAAAGTTACTGAACATTTTGGACGTCTTTTCAATTATCTTGATTACTAACAGCATCCCTGACCCCGTGTCCTAACCGAAGCGATCATCGCGCGAGTTTTTGCGATCATCGCTATCAATCGTATAGATTATGAAGTACAACCACTCCTACTTAATTGATCGCGCGAGTACATGATATTAATAAATATGTCACAAATGAGTCGTATCCGGTATGGCAGAGCAACTAGTGGTGGTCTATGGAGTTGGTGAGATGCGCTCCGTTGATCTAGTCTCCGGTCATATTTTCGTGGGCGGTCGGTACGTTCGGACATCATCGACTATCGCGCGTTCTGCGATCCTTCCCAGCTAAATGTGTCTACCATTTTGTAACTGTTGGATTGGAAGTATAATTTTGATTTAGCATACAGATTTGTTTTCTTCATTCAACACTAACCAACGACGCCCACAGTTAAGAAGACCAACGGTGAGTGCCGATAATGATGAAGATGGTCCTCCTTCGTCAAATATAAAAGAGCGTGACAATCTCTTTCGGTTAGTACTCAACCTTCTTCCCATGAAAATGGTAAAATGAGTTTTTCATAAGTTTTATGAAACTTACTTGATTATTAACAACAACGTGTATAGATCCGCCAACATTGAAATGTGGTGCTTGTGACAGCATCAGAGTTTCCTGGTTCACTCCCTGACCGGTGAAGGCGGCGTCACCGTGAATCTGTGAACAATTATAGTGAAATTAATAATTTATAGTCCTAAGTGAACCTTATAGCAGGCGGCGAGTAATGAGTAGCTGGCCGCCCGGTAAGAACCAGAGGGGTAATTACGTAACTTGCTATCAGTAGGAATTGGTTTCATATTGATAGTTAAACAACATTCATTGCGTTATTAACGTTGCTGAGCCGACAATTGATTCGAACAAATGACGCAATGGTTTAGAAATAATCTTCAATCCCATTCAGATTCTGATAAATAGTGCGTTTCGCAATTAGGGTGCAGGGCCGGGTCGATGGCGCGTTGTGGTTCACGTGCGCCTTAAAGGAATGTCAGTACGTATTGAATGGGTCCGCTAGGGCCAATGGCTGCCAGGGCCTCGGATTTGTTCGGTAGAGTTACCATGGCCCTGGCACAGGCAACTGAAGGAACACGGGTAGGTTTGAGTCAGTCAGTAAAAATCTGACACGTCTTCCCGCTCCGTCCAGAGCGGGAGACGTCATTGGATGATTTCCGAAACAATAAAATGGTGCACCTTATAGCTGTCAGCAGTGGTTGGCTAAGGATCGAAAGAAATAAATACCCTGTATTGTACCTATGTTGTTGGTAGGAAGCATGAAAGACAACATAGCATTAGTATACAGGGTGGCAGGGACCCTGCCATCCTGTATACTAATGCTACGTGCAAGCTTTAACCATGAATTCAGCATTTATTAATGGTTTCAGTTCGTCGATGTCCCTATCGACCTATACGATGTTGGCTGCAAAATAAGGTGATCTCTTGACACTTTATACTACACTCTATTCTGCTGCAACACCGCAAAACCCCCTATATTGAAATTACCAAACGTCGAAAAGATAAAATATGGAATACTCCAAGAACCCGTTTTTTATTTACTAAAAGATTCTTTTATTATTTAGGTCCGTCTCTTTACAATACAATAAACAAAAAATGCCCGATAAATAGATTGTCTTATTATAATTGTAAAAAGACTGTCCGCACATTCCTACAAAATAAAACCTACGACGAAACCGAAAAATATTTAATTTAACTAACTGATGATAAGTTTATATCTTGTACCACTCACCAAACATAGACTCACACTAATGCAATCCCTTTACTTACCTACGCACGCTCACAGTCGCACGCTCACGCACTTACACACACACACACACGTACACAAATGCGCTTGCGCACCAAATAGTATGAAAACATTAATAATTTTACTTGCAAAAATAAAATTGTAGTACCCACATTAGAGAGGATTGGCACTGTTACTCCTTAATACAGGCTATTTCATAGCCTAGCTAGGAGAACAGCACGTCACCCACTTGATTGTAAAGATATTTTATACTACCTTCTTTGTAAAAACTGATATGTACTACAATCTGTTTTATATAAAGAAAGAATTATATTATTATTATTAAATTAATGTCAGTAAAATGGAATGAGGTAAGGCTTCTCCAGACAGTCATGACGCGACAACGCGACGCCACTCTTTCTGAACAATTTCTGTGAAGTTCTCATAGAAATTGTTCCACGACAGATGCGTTGCGCTGTCGCGTCACGGCTGTTTGCGGACACCTGTAACGAAGTTTGAACTCATAGCTCAAGAGAAAGGCTACAAAGGTAAATTAGGGAGTAAAGGTAGTCAAAAGGGACACATTTCAAAAAAAAAATAATCACTTCTGAAACTAGAATAAAAGCTTGTAATAAAACGAAAGACGCCTGTTTTGAACTGAATAAACATTTTGAAATTCAGTTAACAAAGGTCAAAGTTATTCTGTTATTATTCTATACTAAGAATAGTCTGGAAGTTAGCTTCCTAATGTCCATGAGAATTCATAATTATTTTTAACTTATGTTTTATTTGTTATAAAATAAACAAGGGTAAAATTCCTTAAAACATAAATAGAAAATGATTATCCGCTCCTTCTCTATATATATATATTTTAAACTAGCTGTGTCTGCGGCTTCTCCCTAATGGATGTCGGTAGCTATCCCACGGGAATTTTCTGCCAAGCCCAAAACTAGCATATGTCTACACCATAGATATCCAGAGATATGCCTTCATTGCGGAATAGTAAGGAATCCTAGTGTCGCCGCTTATCTCCCACCCAAAAAATTACAACATTAACAAATAGTGTACTGACGACACACACTTAAAATTTAAACACGCACACCAAAAAGAAAGCAGCCACACTAAATCAATTTCTAATAGCACACATACATAGAATGGGCGGGGCATTCACTTGTAAACACTTGCTATTTGCGAACATCCAATGCACACGCATGCAATTAGGGAGTCGAAAGCGATGGTCGATTATTTTTATCGATATTTAATTTTAGCACATTATTTTATTATAATAACTTCGTTCAATTTTATGTAAATATTTTTTTTATATATCCATCAAAATATAGTTTACTTTTACTAAAATAAAATGGGAATATGTTTTTAAAATTTTGTATTATCGGTTAAAGGGAACGCTCTCTGTTACATATCATGCCGTATAAATAAATAATATATTAATCTTAAAAAAATATATTATTACTAAGAATATTTTCATATAATACGTTATGTTATATCTATGTGGGCTAAGTTTGTTACTACGTCTGAGGCTGGATTGGAGCCGAGAGCGTAATAATACAATGTTCACGCAAGTTATACGACATTTTTAACACATTTGTATAGAAATAATATAAAATGTGAAACCCTCAGTATTATAGACAAAGATTTGACAAAATAGCGACGGACCGCGAATTTTCTAATTTAAACTTCGAACCTTAGATCGTCGGCCTCATGATTGACTAAGATGGGCTTGCGATTTAGTGATCAATACAATAATGTTGCGGAAAATATATTTTTATTTTCAACAATATTTTACCATCGCAATCTTCAATATTTATTATTATTTTTCAAAGCAGTGGTGGCCCAGTGGTATCAACCTCGACTTACAAGTTGTAGATCATAGGTTCGAACTCAGGCAGGCGCTTTACTTTGTGTAAATAATTTCATTACCACTGCTCTCAATAACGGTGAAGGAAAACATCGTGAGGAAACTGGCATGTCTTAGAACCAAAAATTCGAAGACATGTGACATCTGCCAACCCGCACTGGACCCTCGTGGTGGATCATGGCCCACTTCCTCTCACCGAGAGGAGGCCTGTGTCCCAGCAGTGGGAACAATATAGGCTGATGATGATGATCTTCAATATTAATCTTACTCGGTCAATAATATTGCGCAATATTATTAATAGTTTTTAATTTGCTATTTGGTGGTTTCGTAAGGTGGGCCACCTTACGAAACCAGCCCACCTTACGAAATCACCAAATAGCAAATTTAAAAAAAAATTGAATATTTTTGTATTTCGAAAACAAATTATTGTAATTTTTTTACCAAATATAAATAATTGGATGAAAAATAATATTTATTTATCATATTACTTATCATATTGTACAATAAATTAAAAACTGTTCATTTGTGAAAATCTTTAGGCATAATATTACTTTAAGTAACATACACACTTAACTGTATTGGAATTATAATGTTTTAATTTGGTTCAAACAACATTAAATTAATAAGTAATTTAACTGTTTTACTATACAAGTAATACGAGGATATCCATTGAGTTCTGTAAAAAATATTCAACTGCAATAATACGCATATCGATAAAATCAGCCGCACGCAAACGATTGCACCTCTCTAAGTCGAAAACGTTCGTTTCGTTCGGAAAGATTCGGGCTAGTTCGGGTTAGTTCGTGTCGCTCCGCACGTAAGTTAGTAAATCATTTAAAAATTGATTTAAAATATAAAACAGTGACTTAATTGTTTATTTACCGGTGGTAGGACATGCCATTTGTCTTCAGGTTGATGGCATTTGGTCTATTTTTACAAATAATTACTGCACAACTCGGCATTCTGGCTTTTTACGCATCAATAGTGCACTGTACGCAGTTGCAAAGCGACTGAATGAAGCGTACAGCCGCAGTTCGACAATACTATCAAGTTGATAGTATCGAGGCGGCACGTGCCACGCCCCCAAGGCATATCCCTCGATATCCGTGGTCTACACCTTATCCATCAGCCAGTAAGAATCCCGTCCAAAACGATCCCGTCGTTTTGTTTTGGTCACACAAAATTGTTATAAGTACCATGACTGGCCTGTTGGTCTAGTGGTAGGTGACCCTGACTGCTAAGACTGAGGTCGTGGGTTCGATTCCCACCCAGGACAAATCTTTGTGTGATGAGCACAATCATTTGTTCTGTGTCTGGGTGTAATTTATCTATAATATGTATGTATTTAGAAATATATAAGTAAGTTTATCAGTTGTCTGGTTACCATAGTACAGGCTCTGCCTAGTTTGGGATCAGATAACGGTGTGTTGGTTGTCCTAAGATATTTATTTATAATTGTATGTAGTAAAAACTTTATTTTGACATTACAAACAAACTTTTCAATTTTACTTGTTCGAACAGCACCATAATTGCGTAACACACTATCAATCACAATCTGAAGGATATTGCCAATTGCTTCATATGTTCGGTTTGTCTGGTCAACAACGTAAATAACGCAATTAATGTTGTTGAACTGTGAAAATGAAAGCCATTCCCACCGTTAGTGTGTTACGCAGTTACCCACAGATTAATAAAATAAGCGTACCTGAACATTAAGAACTTTGTCTCCCATCCTCGATGCTCCGTCTTCTGAATAATCTCCTTCTTTCAAACGTAGCTGCCTGGATCTTGCTTTACCCATTGATACTGGGTTTGCGGCCTAGAATAGAATATGATACAATTCTCTTATTGTACAACATTTTCAACTTCATAATCAGCCTCACTACAGCCCAGGCCCTCTCACCGAGAGGAGGCTTGTGTCCCAGCAGTGGCAATATAGACTGACTACCTTTTGCCAGCGGCTTCGCCCGCGTGGAGGTCGGAAATTATCCCGCGGGAACGTAGTACCGGGATAAAAAGTACCCTATGTGTTATTCCAGGTTATAAACTATCTGTGCCAAATTTCATCTAAATCGGGTCAGTAGTTTTTGCGTGAAAGAGGAACAAACATCCACACATCCATACATACAAACTTTCGAGTTTATAATATTAGTAGGATTATGATGAATCAACCTATCAAAAAACGCGTTAAGCCGTTTTGGTCCTGGCCGTCATTCGTGAATCTATGACAGTCGTTACGTGTCGTCAAAAACCCGAAATTTTGACGAACACCCTTTTTTTGGATGGGAAATCATCAAATGACTTCTCCCGCTCTGGGCGGAGCGGGAGGCCATGTCAGACTTTTACTGACTAAAACCCACCCGTGTTCTTTCAGTTGCCCATGTGCCAGGGTCACGGTATCTCTTTCGAACAATCTCGCGACCCTGGCAGGCATCGGTCCTAGCAGACCCCTTCAGTTTTGCTGACATCTCTTTGAGGCGCGCGTGGAATACTACGCGCCGTCGACCCGAGCTTGGTCCTTACCGGGCGGCGAGCTACCCATTGCTTGCTTTCCGCCCGCAAGCTCGCGCCTACGGTGGCCGGGAGTCAGCTATCGACTCCCGACGCCCGGGGCGTCTCCTCCTGCGGTCGGTCACCCTTACCAAAGGGTTTCGTGTTACTCAGTAACTGGATTATAGCGGTTAGTTAGACAGTCGCTCCATGTAAAATACAGGTATCCAGCTGCATCCGGTTAGATTGGAAGCTGACCTCTACATAGTTGGGAAAAGCCCGTAATTTTTCTATTGCTGGAACGCTACCACGTGGGCCAACGTTGGCAACGTGGGCTTGGTAGATAACACATTTCTTCGAAATATTTGTTCTATGTCATACCGCTATACTCACGAAGTTTTACTTTACCGATTTAAGAGCAGTGGTGATGAAATTATTCACAAAAGTAACGCGCATGTCTGGGTTCGAAACCAAGTGCTACACGGCTAAATTTCAATTTATTTTTAAGTTCAAAGCGTACCAAACATCAGATGCAAAGTCACATGAAGTCACAGTTTATTTCAAAGAAAAAATAATTTCTCTGAGTTAAACAATAGTAAGTGATGTGGTTTTGTAAGTGACTAAAGATTCTAAAACAATGCTTAATTAATGAATAGATAAATACTAAAATCAATTAAATATCAAACTGACTGGGTGATTTATCACATGAATGATGGGGGTCTTAACCAAGCAATTAATTCGTGAATTGTCCTTTGTAACCCATCAACGTCTGCTAGGGGTTATAATTAGCTTTGCAGATTCGGCGGGAAATTGAAAGGACATTGACCTACATTACGATATAGCACGTTTTTCTAGTGGTATCGAGCGCTGTCGTTGAGCATGAGATCTTGAGGTCGGTTTATAGAGGGGTAATTGCGGAACTTTTTATCGGTAGGAATTGGTTTAATATTCATAGTTAAACAACATTCATTGCGTTATTTACGTTGCTGAGCCAACAATTTATTCGAACAAATGACGCAATGGTTTAGAAATAATCTTCAATCCCATTCAGATTCTGATAAATTGTGCGTTTCGCAATTAGGGTGCAGGTCTCGCAATGTGTTTTAATAGAGTTTTTCAACTAGGAATTGCTCATTAAGAGCTCGGAGTGAGAGCAAAGCTAGCCCAGTGGTATCAGCCTAGTCTTACAAGTTGTAGTAGGTCGTGAGTTCGAACCAAGGCAGGCGCTTTAATGTAAAGTAGCTTCTGCCAGTGGCTTCGCCCGCGTGGATGTCGAAAAATTCACCATTTCACCCTCTTAGGAATAGAATTTCAAAAAACCCTTTCTTAGTGGATACCTATTTCTCACAAAGAACACACCCTCCAAATTTCATGTCTCTAGGACCAGCGGTTTAGGCTGTGCGTTGATATATCAGTCAGTCACTCAGGACTTTGAATTTTATATATACGGATAATTTTATCCCCACTGCATGCCCTCGAACCAAAAATTCAAGGCATGTGATATGTACCAACCTGCACCTGGGCCCGCGTGGTAGATTATGGCCCACTCGCTCTCACCGAGAGGAGGCCTGTGTCCCAGCAGTGGGATCAATATAAGCTGAATATTATGAGCTCGGAGTCGGTGGCAATTCGTTCGCCCGCCATTACATGGGACTCAAAAATAACTGGCGAAATGTAGGTGCACTTCAATTTCACCTCTGTCTAACCTATCTGGTATTTATGTCAAGTGTATACTGTGTGAAAATAAATAATATTACCTCTAAATGCGATGGATTGTTCAATAAGCAGACTCTAACAGATTTATCGTTGACGTGAATATCCACCGATGCACCTGAAATTACATGAAAACCAATTTAATCAATTTATCATCATCATCATCATCATTACAGCTGAAACACTTCCCTTGCTGGATATAGGCCTTCCCCATTTGGAGAGGTATGTCTTAAATCGCCACGCTTGGCAGACGAGTTGGCGGTCGCAGTATGGTGATAAAATGCGTAGAGAACGCTGCTGAACATTCTCTAGTAAGTCCCTTAGTCGCCTTTTACGACACCCACGGGAAGAAATGGGGTGGTGTTATTCTTTACGTCCGGCGCCACACGGAACCATCAATTAATTTATAATTCAAACTAAAACCAAATGTGTACGAACTGTGTATATGAACTTTTCTTTTATATTTGTATGTATGGTGGTACATATCGCGGACAAGTGCCACAGGACAGCTCACGGACAAGCTAACAAAGTGAAGTGCTACTAACATAGTTCAAGGTACTATTATTAACACAAGTTTTGTATAATACTTATATTTATGTTAGTTTGTAAGGTATATGTCTATGGGTCACAGTAACCTGAAAATAAAATGTTTATTATTATTATTATTATTTTGAGTTCTTTATTTTTCTTCCCATTTAAGAGAGTTTACGACCTTACACACGGGCCGGAACCAAGTGTGTAAAGGGGAAATTTAAATTGAAAAGGTGGATGATAGTGTAGAAGAAGTCAGGAATTTTCGTGTGATGCGACAGGTGTTGAGTATGGTGGCTTTTTGGAGCATATAAAGTGTGTGAGAAGGCATGTGTAGAGTGTTTAGACTTTGTGTGAGAGCCTTCGGTACTACACCGGTAGAAGAGAGTACTATAGGTACGATATGGACTGTTTGTGCTTTCCATTGGGTTTTAATTTCAATGGCGAGGTCTTGGTACTTACTAAGTTTTTCAGATATTGTAGTTTGAATATTGTGCGAGTTAGGTATAGCTATATCTATTAAGTAAACTGTTTTATTTATTTTGTCGTGAACGGTGATATCAGGTCTATTGTAGTGTATAGTTTTGTCTGTAATTATTGTTCGGTCCCAATAGATTTTATGATTCCTGTTTTCTAAAATAATTTCAGGTTTGTATTTATAATAGGGAATCATTTCACTTATAAGTTTATATTGGTGTGCTAAGTGTTGGTGTACGATTGCGGCCACTTGGTCATGTCGGTGTTTATAATCTGTCTGTGCGAGTGATCTACAGGCCCCTGTTATGTGTTGAATGGTCTCAGAAGCAGTGTTGCAATGTCGGCATGTGTCAGACGGCTGATTAAGGTCTTTTATTATGTACTTTCTGTAGTTACGGGTTACTATTACTTGATCTTGGATCGCAAGCATGAAACCTTCAGTTTCAGGAAACAATTCACCTCGTTTGAGCCATTCGTTCGACTTAATTTTGTCGACGTGTGGTTGACTCAGGTAAGCTCGGTGTCTTCCATGAAGCGCTTTTCCAGACCATGCTGCAATTTTTTGCTGTGTGCTTATGAGATTTTCATTAATTTGAGTGTTTCTATTTTGTAAGTTGAGTGGTGTAAGTTTTTTATCTGCTTCTGTTACATGTTTGTGTAGTGATGAATGTTCTGATCTGTTGTGAAAGTACGATCTGAGTGAAAGTATTTGTTTGTTATGTAAATTGTGTATATCTATTAATCCTCTTCCTCCTTCTTGACGTGGTAGCGTTAGTCGCTGTATGCATGATTTAGGATGGTGCTTTCTGTGTTTGGTAAGGAGTGTATTGATAGTACGCTGTAGTTTTCTGATATCTGTTTTTGACCATCGTATAATTCCGAAGGAGTATGTAAGTATGGGTATTGCGAATGTGTTGATAGCTTTTATTGTATTTCTGGAGTTAAGGTTGGTTTTAAAAATAAGGTTAAGACGATGTGTAAATTTTTTGAGTAGTTCTTGTTTTGTCATCTTTTGTTCTATCTGTCTTGACTGTTTGAAACCTAGGTATTTGTAAGTACTGTGTTCATCCATTGGCTCAATAGATTGACCTGATCCAAGTGTGTAACTATTGTTTTGTGGTTTTCCTTTTACTATTGACAAAATTTTACATTTGTCTACTCCAAATTGCATATTAATATCGTTAGAAAAGTCTTGTGTAGTATCCGCTAGATGAAAGAGTGATGATTTATCTGCTGCGTATAACTTAATATCATCCAAATACATTAGATGTGTCAATGTGAATTGTGTGTTTTCGTTTGACAATGTGAATCCTGTGTTAGTTTTATCTAGTAGTTGTGATAGCGGATTGAGTGCCATGCAAAACCATAAAGGGCTTAGAGCATCGCCTTGAAATATACCACGTTTTATGTGGATTGGTTCAGTGATCAGAATCGTGGAGGCTTGATTTATTTTAAGTACCGTTTGCCAATTTTGCATGGTAGATTCTAAGAAAAATCTGAGTGTGGGGTGGATGTTATAAATATTTAGGACGTGTATCAACCAGCTGTGCGGGACTGAATCATAGGCCTTTTGGTAATCGATGAACATGGTATGAATGTCTTTTTTGCTTTTTACTGCGCTGTTCATAGCAATCGCGTCGATAGTGAGTTGTTCCTTACATCCCTGGCTATGCTTGCGACAACCTTTTTGTTGTTCTGCGAGAATTTTATGGTTGGTTAAGTGCCCGTATACTATTTCACTTACACAGGCTGTCAAGATTTTATAAAAGGTCTGTAAACAAGTGATTGGTCGATATTTGGCTGGATCTATGGTGTTATTCATGTCCTTAGGTATCATGTATGTTACTCCATGTGTTATGTATGATGGGAGCAAATGTGGGGACTGAATGAATGTGTTTAGGTGATTATATATGAATGGATGGATGCTAGTGAATTTCTTATACCAGTAGTTGTGAATATTGTCTGAGCCTGGAGATTTCCAGTTGTGTGTGCGTTTGATGACGTCTATAAACGTGTTTACTGGAATGAATTCAAACTCCATTTCGGGAATTTCTGGTGTTGCTTCATTAATCCAGTCTGCGTGATTATTATGGTATACTGGATTTTCCCAAATATTTGCCCAATATTGTCGTAATACTTCGGGAGGAGGTGTTTCAAGGGTTTGATTCGTGGTGTCTCTATTATTAGCTACAAGATTCCTATAAAATATTTTCTCGTTATTGGTAAATTTTGTGTTTTGTATTTTGCGGTTCGTGCATGTGATGTATCTTTTAAGTCTACTGGATGCTGCGTTTAATTTTTGTTTTAAAGTGTCTAAAAAGTGTACTAACTGTGTGTTTGAATTTTCGTGTTGCGCGTGTAGTTGATATTTTCTTTTTAATTCTTCTACTGCAGCTATTAATTTTTGACTTCTGCTACCATTAATGAAATGTGTGAGCCTACCTATGCTTGCTCTAAGATTTTTTATTTTTGTTTCTAATCTAATTTCCCATTTTGGTTTCCTCTGCTTATTTGAGCGGCATTCGTTTTGTATAGAGTCTGATATTTTTGCTCCATTACATTTAGCTGCCGTCCATGCTGCACAGTAAATTATTGTCTGTAATTGTATAAATTCGGTTTCCTTACTTGTGGACTTTGGGAGAATGACATTATTAATATAAGTAACTATGGCAGAGAACTTTCTAGATGTCTTCTGCTTGGGAATGTATGGCCTATTAGTGGGGTGTGTATCAGAAAACAATTGTTGAGCTTGTTGAAACGTGGCTTCTACTTCTGTGTTGGTTTCAGGAGCAGCATCAGAGTTAGTTTGGGTAGGTTCAAATTGCCCAATATCTATATTGTTAAAGAGATTGCAGTCTTCGCCTGTGTTTGTGTGTGTATGAGATATGCTGTCGATATCTAGGTTATCATTTAGGACCACATTTGTTGTGACGGTATTCGCATATGTGTCACAAGTTAGGGAATTTGAATTTTGAGTACTCAGTGTATGAATATATTCTTGAGGTTGTCCTAAATCGTTCTGTAGCTGTGTATTCAAATTCTCATTATTTATATCTTCAATATTGTGTGTGTTGGTGTTTTTATTATTTAATTCAGCAGCTACCTGGTTTTTAATTTCTTCTAATCTGCTGGTGTGTATATATTGGTTGTTAATTATTGCTCTCACTTGATCAGATAGTCTTTGCTGTGATATATGTGCTAATTCTGGATATGTATGTATAAAATCCTCATGTAACTGTTTTCTATAGGCTGTTTTATTTGTTTCTAATTGTGTGACAGTATAATATATTCTAATGATTTTTTCATTACATTCGTTCGTCCATTTCATGCGCTGCCCACTTTGAGTGTTAATTAATGTTTTTGTTTGTGTTGAGTGCTGCTGTATTTGTGTATGCACCATTTGTAATTCGGCTCTTACTTCCTCATAAATCTGATCTATTGTGTCTTGTGATAACAATTTCTTTTGCACTATGGCTCTACGCTGATCACCTATTCTTTGTCGACTTACTTGCATATCTGGATATTTCTCTAGAAACTGAGTGTGAAGCGATGGAAGGTACGCGCTTTTGTCTGTGTCCATATTAGTAAGATGAAGATAAGTGCGTAGGATGAATTTATTCATTTCAATGCTCCATTTCCTACGACTTGTTGCAGTCCTAGCGGTGGGTACAGTTTCGTCGACAAAAATTGTCTCCTGTACAACATCCGCTGACTGTATACTGATTGATGATGATGATGGCGTTGGCGTGACGTGTAAAGATGGTGATGTTGATGGGACAGAAGGAAAAAGAGATGAAAAAGATGACGAAGAGAGTTGCGAAGTTTCGTCATCTATCTGAGGCAAACTTGCCTGAAGTAGTTTTTTTGTTTTAGATCGAGTATTCATGTTGTTCCCACGAGTAGCTAGGGACTTAAAAAGTCGACCACAGCAGAGCCCTGCATTCACTGTGGCAAGGGTGAATAAAACTGGAGGTCCCCTATTATCCAGAGTTGGCACACTAATGACTACTGCTCTCCCCTAGCCATGCAGCCCTCGGCATGTGCGACCTTGGCTTGGATTGTATCTCTCTTAGTCTGGCTCCTCACACTAGGTCTGTCTCGGTAAAGTAAACTCTACCGAAACAGACCTAGGGCTCATTGGAACACGCAAGCCCCACCACGACATCAACGTAGAGATACGGCGGTGGGGTTATTATTATTATTATTATTTATTTATTTCTGATTATATAGTACACTAGCTGACCGTACAGACGTTGTCCTGTTTCCCAGAACTCGATAGCAGCACCATCTGTCGGTCTGATTTTTGAATCTAAACCATCCAGGGTGCCACCCAAACGCATTAAAAAAATCAAATCGGTCCAGCCGTTTAGGACGAGTTCAGTGACATACACACGTACAGTAGAAATATATAATAAAGATTAATGATCTTAACATTAATAAACAGCTTCACGTATACTAGGTACCGTTACCGTTATAAATTAAAGTCACTTTTCGTGTCTGTTTGTATGAATGAACACTATACATATACGTATATACATACATAAACTCACGCCTTTTTCCTATGGGGGTAGGCAGAAACCATGGAAACACTCTGTTGTTGTAAACCATTTCTATTCTACTTTTTATGAAATGGCAAGTAAAGCCGATGTTGACTATTCTGCCAATGTCTAAAGTGAGTTGAGGAACCAATTGCTAACCATTTATACCGGAAGATTCATATTTCAAAGAAATCTTTATGTTTTGTCAAGACATAAAAATCGAGCGAGTTAGGAAAGATCACTAGTCCACAATAAATTACTATAATATAAGACTTACTTAGATGTGTAGACATATCACAGGCTGAGTTCGCTTCAATGGGAAACTCTGGTTGGCCACTGAACTTATGGAAGATCTTCACTGGTGGGGATTGAAGAACGCCAGTAAGAGCATTTAGCTTGCCTCTGTGGGCCATTGCCAAGATTACTTGTTCTACTCCTTCTGTAAGTATAATAAAATAATTAATTTGTTGTATGAAAGAATTTGTTGCCACCGGCACCTTCCAGAATTCAAACAAAGCCAACAATAGAGCTGTCCAAATGGCTACATTCTGATCGTTTGAGCCAAATCGACCTGTAAAGAATTATTACTATATTATAAAAAGTTCTTATAGCGAAGTTCAATCAGCGAAGATACGAAGTTTCGTAGCAGCTGCGAGGGTAGCTACGCCAGAAATACGTTACGAGCGACACTACGCTACGAGCTTTACTACGCTACGAGACATGCTACGTCATGAACATAACTACGTCCTACGAATGCATCTACACGGTTTTGAGGTTGGAGTAGATATAAACTGCGCTGTGCTAAAGTAGTTACATAAAGTTATAATTAGTCTAGAAAGTTTCTGTAATAATTAGTTACTCTATGAACGTATAATTTTTAATTATGTTTCGTAATATTATTTAGGTTCTTTTAAACTTGTACTGTAACTTTATATACTCATATTATAATTTTGGGCTAAGTTACCACAAGACCCCAAAGTTTTCCAAAACACGGCCGCAAGTAACGAGCCTATAAATGAATAATTATTGTACTTCATTAATAACTTGTTCGTTTTCGTTTCATTTATTCAGATTTCATGAATGGAAAACCAAATTAATTCTCGAAAATGTTCTTCCATTAAATTGTAAATGCTTTGTGGGAGAAAAAGGGAAAAGGAGGTTTTGTCCTGCAGTGGAACAAAACAGGCTGATTATTGTTATATAAACTGTGACAGTGTTAACATTAGTGTACGTACCTATGTGTTAAGATAAATATATATACCGCAAATATTTCTTATACTAAATTAAATGACAAACTATTATCATAAAAATATAATAATCTAAGCCATGGAAAACGCAATGTACTCTAGAGTCTAGCGGCATTTTCACGGCACATCGTGCTAAGCCTCTGTCCAAGGTAAAAACCTCCCCTTAGAGCACGCAGCAGCAGCGCCAGCACAACACGCCGAGCCAGGAAGATGAGATGGCTCATGCGTATCGACACACGTTGCATCCCACACTAGAGGCCCACCCACCTTCCAAGGAAATAAAGACATGCCGTCCGGTCTATGGTTATCGTCGCGTACCAAGTTATTGGATTTTAATACAACTATAACATAAATATTTTAAAGACAAAATTGCTTGATTCTTGTCGTTAGTACTGTTCAATCTTGTATCATATAAAGTTGTCTGCCCACTCCTAGCCTAGGCTATATTATTACTTATTATTTATTTATTGCAAGTGCAAATGATTATTTATCGGAATTAACCTAAATCGGGCGGGGCGCTACTTTACATTCTAATTCCGATAAATCATCATTTGCACATGTGATAAAAATATTTTTGAAATAGTTTATCTTAAGGCACTATAATTGTATGGAAATTTTAATACTGTTTGTTAAATGTACTCTTTTTATAATCTCTTTCATTAAATAAATTATTATATTATATATTATCTTACGATAAATTCAAAAATCTTTGTCTTACCAGCGGTAGTCAATCTGTACAGACTAGAGAAGAATGTGAGAAGAGATTCAGCACCTTCTCCACAGTACCTCTTCACCGTGGGGTACTTTATGCTCAGGAACTTGTCCCACGCCTGAGAATGTAGTAGCTCCTTTACGATCTCTAGTCGACGGGCATTGTCGATGGAGTCTTTGCCACTCTCTATGCGTTGGGCAAACCATTCTCTTTCTGCTTCTGTCTGGAAAATGAAACATAACATGAAACCACAACTCTATTCTATATAACTCGCCATACTCATTAGCTAAAACATACAATGAAATATCCTAAGTCAAGAATATTATACCAGTGGTGGCCCCTACCTACGAATTGTTGCTCGGGTTCGAACCCAGGCAGGCGTTTTACCTTTGAGTAAATATTTTTATCACTATTGCTTTCATAACGGTGAAGAAAAACATCGTGAGGCAACCAGCAGGTCCTACAGCCAGAACGTGTGTGTTCTTAACCATGTGTGTGTATGAGTTTTAGTAATTTTCAAACGTAAGCTCATAGTTTTCACCTTGTATTTTTGCTAGAGTTAGTAAAAACATCAACAACATATACGAACTCACCTCTAAATAACTAAACTCATAAGAGATAGGCCCACAGTAGATCCCTTCCAATGTGTCCACGAGACTCTTTACAGATTGTTTGCCATCGTGACCGTACAACAAACCGAAGTCAACATTGTCTTCAGAACGAAGCCCGTATCTTGATATACTAAGTTCTTTGACACTTCTGAAATGATATGAAAAACTTGGTAAATAAAATGTAATGATGGTGATTATTTCTGGTGGTTATTACGGTTTTTATTTTGATAAGCTGGTGAGTTTGCAGTAGGACATTGCTAGAATGTTGTTTCTTAAAAATATAGCACTTATTTTTACATTACATTAGTTTTTGCCCGCGGCTTCGCCCGTGAGACCTAACACGGTACGTATATCTGTTCAGCCATGGAAAGGTAACAGATAGACAGACTAAGAACCTCCTCTGTTGAAATATTTCATCGGTTCCCGCCGAATTTCTTGACCGCCTTTTTTTCTAACGTAAAATTTCTACGCTGTCTAGAGACGATCAGCGGCGTCGACCTCTCGCGTCCGGCCCTGGTGCGAGCCATGGTACGCAACGAGAGGGCATGGGAAGTCGTCACGTCCTTCTGCGAAGCGGTAATTCTCGCGAAGGAGGAGGCGGGGCGCGTGAGGGAGTGGCAGTCGCTGCGCCCTGCGCGAGCTTGCAGGCGGCGAGCAATGGGTAGCTCGCCGTCCGGTAAGGACCAGGCTCGGGTCGACGGCGCGTAGTGTTCCACGCGCGCCTCAAAGAGATGTCAGCAACACTGAAGGCGCGCGACCCCGGTAGGCATCGGTCCTAGCAGACCGCTAGGACTGATGCCTGCCGGGGTCGCGAGATTGTTCGAAAGAGATACCGTGACCCTGGCACATGGGCACGGGAAGGAACACGGGTGGGTTTTAGTCAGTAAAAGTCTGACACGCCTTCCCGCTCCGCCCAGAGCGGGAGAAATCATTTGATGATTTCCCATCCAGAAACAAAAGGGGGTCTAGAGAAGAAGCAGCTCACCGCCCGGTAAGGACCAGGCCCGTGTCGACGGCGCGTAGTGTTCCACGCGCGCCTCAGAAATGTCAGCAGTACTGAAGGGGTCTGCTAGGACCGATGTCTGCCAGGGTCCGGTCGCGAGATTTGTTCGTCTTGTGTGCGTGATTTGTCGACGCGCCCATCCGCTCCACCCAGAGCGGGAAACGTCATTTGATGATTTCTCACCCACAAAAACAGTGGGCCTAGAATCACGTGTTTTATTAATGGTTTTAGTTTGAGCACCGATGTCCCTGCTACCAATATTATAGTACAAAGTATGGATTGACTCGCTTATACTGTTCACAAGTGAATAGATTGCTTTAATCACCTGCGCTATGTATAGCTATCGGAACACTTAGTTCGCAGTATGGAGTTGTACTCCTTAGACTTACGCATAATAATGGAGCTCAAAATAATTTTGCCAGTATAGTTTCGAACTCGTAAGGAGCTCATACGGTGCCGAGGTCATGAGTCGACAAAGGCCTAATCCCTTCTATATAATGTATTACATAGTATAAAATAAACTCGCTTTCCACGTCCGTACTTCTGAACTACGCAACGGATTTTCATGCGGTTTTCATAAATAGACAGAGTGATTCAAGAGCAAGGCAAAAGCTAGCAATTTTATAAATTCGAAAGTAACTCTGTCTGTATATCACATTTTTACCATTGACCGGATTTCAATAATATTTTGCAAAGACATAGATAACATCTTAGGGAAGGACATGAACTAGTTTATGTCCCGGTAGCACGTTCTGAGGGGATAATTTCTAAAATCCACGTGGCTGTTTCCGTGGGCAGAAGTTAGTAATAATATGAAGAGTAAAACCACTAATTAAGATAACAAACCTGTCTACATTTTTGTAGTCAACATTGTCTATAGTAGCTTGGAGATGACCGTATGTACGATAGGCTTCCACCAGCCGATGAGCTCGGCAGTTCTCGTTTCTTGTCGCTAGGACTGCTTCGGGAACATCTATATGGCAAATAAAACAGAATAGCTTGAGGTAGTGATAGCTTCATGGTTTGATTAGCGTTGCAGGGACCCACAGCTTAATAATAACAAGACGGTCAGGACGTGGTTAGTTGTAGCTATCCATTACTTATCGAGATCCCGCCGTATCTCGGAAATTACGCTAAGCTATGGGTTCCATCCATCAGTCATTCGTCAGATCTTTGACAGTCTTTACGGGTAGTCAGAAGTCCAGAAGTCTGACAAACAGTCTTAAGGTGCATACACACATGCCACCGGCTTATGCCGCCGGATTTGCCGCCAGGTTTCAGGCTGCCTTGCCGCTGAATTTGCCGCCGGCTTTACCGGCGGCCTGTAGATGCGTTTGCAATTTTCGCAGTAGTGTTTTGAACTTCTGATTATCATCGAAGTTAGTCATGTACGTAGGATTGGATTTAACAAAAGTACTGCACTATCATCCCAGTTAAATTCTGTCATTTCGTTATTTATACGAAATGATGTTAAATATGAATACGAAATATTTTTTCACAACACTACCACTCCGTATCGAAGCCGCAAGTAAACTGCCGCCGGCAACCAAAAGCCGTGCGTACCGCACATAAAAAATGCGCGTGCCGGCGGCGGCGCACAGTGGGCCCATACTGAAAATTAGTGGACTTAGGCAACAAAGTTACCATATCGATGCGATTTTTTTTTATATGACGTGTTATAATATTCCTGACAACTTTTATTCTTATAAAATTTCTTCTAAACTTGATAGTTTGTCTTGAAAAAAATTTATTAGATTTTTTTGTATGGAGCGAATCACGTTTAATTTTTTTTCTTAAATTGTACTAATATGTTGGGTGTGTGGCGTGAGTATATGATAGCTAGGGTCATTCTCTATCCACGAAAAAAAAATCAGCGCCGGCCATCTGCGGCAGCGCGAGTAATCATTCGGTAAAAAAAAAAAAAATTTGGAAGAATTTTTTTGTCATTTAAAATAAATTCAAAGCATATTTTTTGTCTCATTTGGCTGTTTTCACCTTCTTTTTAGTTAAATAAATAGTTTTAATAGCGCATACGTATTTAGAACTAGTAATTCTGGTAGAGATTTAGTTATTATTGCATGTTATCGGTACAAATGAGTCATTAATCACAATGCAGGTGCTCTGCATTGTGATTGATGACTCATTTGTTTGTGCGCGCATAACTAATGAGTCATCGAAAAATGCTCGTCTCTGATTGGCTGTGTTATTTTTTAACTGCACGTTATCTATTTTTGAATAAATATATCGTAATGTTTCAGGTTATACTAATTTTGTTGATGATAGGTGCAATAATTTAAATTTGTACGGGCAAGTCGTTGATAATTATCTACATAATCAACTGTATGTATATTATTATAGTATAAGTTATCGTACGTATGATCAATATGAAACTGTGAAGTAATTGTAGCCCTGAAAACGGCTGTTTGTCATATTCCTAACCCTGATGGGCTTTTGTGGGAATAATTTAGAGCCGGATCACATTATTTCTTGTTCCAGAAGTGCTAGTGGGTCCGGCAAATTTTCGGACTCTGCTATGAGGCATTCTTCTTCCTCCATAATTTCACTGTCACAGGCAGGCTCAGTAGTCTGTAACAACTGAGTTGCTTCAGGCAACAACTCATTATGAACCTGTTTCATTATTTTAGGCCTTATGTAGGATATGTGGGGATCAGAGCTTATTAGAAGTCCATGGAGGATGTCTTCGTTTGTTGCTATTCTCCCCGTTTTCCGAGTGTGCCTCTCCCTGACGTTTCTTAAGTACTTATTACGGGCTTCCGAAGCTTCTTCAGATAAGGTACCTAAAACGAATAAGTACATACATTTTAATTTCAAAACGCAATCGAGTCAAATAATACATCAAACTAGGTATATTTATTTTTTACTTACCGATTGGCAAAACACCAAAGTGGTTACAGATGTCTGCACCGTGCATTAGAAGTTTATGTACACTAACTGGCATGTAGTACCACGAATAGTGTTGCACGTACACATCAGCTGTTTCTCTACAGTATCTTCTAAATTTTTCACAGTCAATGTTTTTGCCTGATGATATGGCTTGTAGAATAACGGAAAATCTGAAAATCAGATTTTCGTCAATTCCCGTTATTCTGGAAGATCTTTTGTAATCTTGGAAAAAGCGCCTCGCTGTATTCCCGTCGTTTGTAGTTCCAAAACCCTAAAATGGGAAAACAATACTGTAATATACAATACATAGAGATATAATTCACAAACAACATAAAGAGAGCGAAAATTAAATACATACTTGTTTGACTATATCAATCAGCATTCCAGTTTGCTCACGAAACTCTTGCTGTGTGGTATTTTTTTTAGCTTGTTTCAAAGCCTTATGTTCGCCGCGAGCAGTCCATCGTTGAAAATCCAGATTATAAGATATATGGAGAAGACATTCCATACACCGAATCTTCATATGCAGTGAAGAAATTCCTTTTTTGTAAATTTCTTCACGAAGTGGTTTAGAAGTCAAAGCGTCTAAATTATTCATCTCACTCGGTTTTGCCAAGCAAATGGGACACGTTGCATATGATGGTACTCCAGCAATAATATTGGCCACTTTTCCATCAATCATGGTCATATGCAATTCATGTGATACAATAATATTTCCACACTGTGTAGATATTCGTTCATCAATTTGTTTTTTCATCTCAGACTCTTCAGACTTTATAAAGTCAGCTGTCTCCGAAGTGAAAGTGAACTTCACTGGTCGACAGTACAGAGTTGAGCAAGGTGTGGGGTTCTCCCAAACTAGATTTTCATTCCCAGATGATGGCCTAGTAGACACTAGCCGAAGAGGGACGATGCTTATCATGACTACTGATGAATCATCGAACTCTGTAGCTGTGTTTGACGTTTTCTGTTTATAGTTACTCTGCGACGAAGAACCATCAAGTCCCCATTTCCAGGTCAACTTGAGTTCTTCATTTTGAGACCTATCAACAGTATTTATATCAAGTAATATCCTCTCCACAGTGTGGTCCAATAGCGCTTGCAATTTAATGTGAGCTCCGTTTTCGGTAATCTCCATACTCTCTTGTGGTGCGTAACATCTTTTCTTGGCATTTACAAGCTTTGGATAAGATGGAAAGGCAGCACAGTTTTCTTCTTTCAGAAATTGTCGAAGAGCTAAGTACTTCCATTTCGAGAGCTGATGTATAACTGATGTATAAAGAGCTAAACACTTATCTTCAGAGACAGTACTTAAGCTCTGCTTTTTGAATAGTCTCTCTTCTACTTCGGATAGCGCAGGAGGAGCGCATTACTGGAAAGGTATTCGACCACTTTTGCCAGATTCGTTTTGCCGTTGTCTTTCAATTTTGTTATGTACCAGTGCTGCAACTCTTCCTCGGAATTTTCTTCTACTATGGAAGTAGAACGTCTTTTCTTTTGCTTATTACTTAACTCTTCGAACGGTTTTCTGTGCTCCTTTTCTGTAGATGTTCCCGCTTCCGCAGTACATACTGCAAGAGTAGGAACATGGCAATCTATATCCACAAGCTCAGATAAGGCTGCGCCCGAAAAGCCCATCACACTTCTCAGATCGACACTGTCACAAACAGGCCAGTTGATGTTTTTTTCCAACCACTTGCGATTAATTACACGATTCATTAAAGTTTTTTGATTTCTACTTGACTCTATCCACTTTTTATTTAAATTTACACAAAAGAGTCGACAGAACTCCTTGATTCGGTTCTTGTCTTCTTCTCTTCCTCGGTAGTCAAGACAGAAATGATACTTTCATACAGAAACATATGATTTTTCAGATCACCGCCACTTCTTAATTTCACAAAAAGATCTAGGTTGGTACAAAATCCAGCCATAGTTCTAATGTAAATATAAAAATATAAGTATTTCACTGTGTTCGCAAACAAGCGACAAGAGCGAAACTAGATGGACTTAATGAATGTCTTTATATTTATAGTTAGTGTTAATTACTCAAGTAGTGGACATAACAGTGAGTGAAAATTATTCAGCCAATCAGAGACGAGCATTTTTCGATGACTCATTAGTTATACGCTTAGCCGAGTGCACAAACAAATGAGTCATCAATCACAATGCAGGTGCTACCGATAACATGCAATAATAACTAAATCTCTACCAGAATTACTAGTTATAAGTACGTATGCGCTATTAAAACTATTTATTTAACTAAAAAGAAGGTGAAAACAGCCAAATGAGACAAAAAATATGCTTTGAATTTATTTTAAATGACAAAAAAATTCTGCCAATTTTTTTTTTTTTTTACCGAATGATTACTCGCGCTGCCGCAGATGGCCGGCGCTGATTTTTTTTTTGTGGATAGAGAATGACCCTAGCTATCATATACTCACGCCACACACCCAACATATTAGTACAATTTAAGAAAAAAAATTAAACGTGATTCGCTCCATACAAAAAAATCTAATAAATTTTTTTCAAGACAAACTATCAAGTTTAGAAGAAATTTTATAAGAATAAAAGTTGTCAGGAATATTATAACACGTCATATAAAAAAAAATCGCATCGATATGGTAACTTTGTTGCCTAAGTCCACTAATTTTCAGTATGGGCCCACTGTGCGGCGGCCCGTCCGCCGGGTTGGCCGCCGGCCGTGCCGCTCGGCATATGTGGATGCGCCTTTACTACGGGGTATCTTCTTACCCAATGGATTATGGAAATCAGATAGTTACTCTTTCGCTGTAAAATACTGTTAACTAGCTGCATCCAGTTAGACTGTAAGCTGACTGCAATATAGTTGAGAGACGGGTAGGCAGAGTGATCTGTGGGATCTGTACTCCACGCGTCTGGTGACATCGACTACGACGTCAAGGCACGCATTGCTGCAGCGTGGGCCAAATGGCGAGAGGTGTCTGGTGTCATTTGTGACCCCAAGATACCGGTTAAGCTGAAGGGACAGGTCTGTGGCTGTATATGGCAGTGAGGCGTGGCTCGTACTTGAGCGGCACAAGCAAGAACTGCGTGTCACGGAAATGAAAATGTTGGCTGGATGTCCGGAGTTACGTGGAGAGACCGCGTCAAGAACTCACGCATTCGCGGCAGCCTTCATATCCTTGACGTAGCAGACAAATTGCAGGAGTATCGCCTACGTTGGTACGGGCACGTATTACGGAAACCGGCTAGCTATGTGGGGAACAAAACAAATGTCTGGCCATGCCGCCTCCACCAGGTCCCTGTAGAAGGGGCAGACCCAAAAAGTGCTGGCTTGACGTCGTAGCGGATGACATGCGTACCAACAAACTCACCATAAGGGATGCACAAGACCGTCCGAGCCGGAGAGCTAAAAGCAGGAAAGCGGACCCTGGGCTCCGAACCGATGCAACCGGGATAACGCAAGGATGATGATGACGGGTAGACAGAGTGATGGTAGGCAGTGATGGCTTGATCACCATGCTGATTAGATACATTTCTCACCACTTCATGAGTTATTCGCTTATCACCATCCTATAAATTCTAATTTTATTTATTTAGGGTTTTGACGTTGTTACTCAAATACAAATAGAGTTATCATAGCAGAAACAGCATGCAATACGTGTGTGCGCATGTTTTAAGTGTCAAAAGTCACAACAGTAGTGAGCTGATTTAAGATAAGGATTATTGTGGTGGTTGTGACCTTGTAAACTGCATTGTTATTGCGTTATATTTTGATAATAACCTGTTATTCTTAGTTATGCTGCTATGGACTGTTTCAAAAATATCTGATGAGAATGTAAACAAATAGACGAGAAAACATTTCTGCTGATGGCAATTAGAAGTCCCACTTACCTACAAATCCAGTGCTTTGATTTGATTAGTTAATATTTAAAATTGTAACAGAGCAAGAAAATACATTTTCGTACCACTTGCTCAAAAAAGTGACATTCTATGCCACAAAAAGCGACCATAACAATAGTCATTTTTAATCTGTTAAAAACAGGGAAAGAAAATTGTAATGAATTTCATTCATCCTCTAGGGAGAGAATGTGATTTAAATTTGGAATACTCACCGAAATTTATACTGAACTACATCTGTGTTTACACCATTGAGTTTGTATAATAAAGCATTAAACATCTTTTTGAAAAAGGAATACGCATTTATTATGCAGTTATGTATGATTATTAAATAAAATTACGAAAACGGACGAGGCCGTATGAGCTTGATGCCTTTGCTTTTCCGACAAAAAAATATTAGTCTAGGAATTTGCCGCGTTTTTGTTTTCTTCAAATACATAAACGTTAAGTTTATTTTAATTTATTTTTAATTGTGATTATTTTTAGTAAATGCTTATCTCATATTATTATTGTGTTAATTTTTTCGCAAATGGTACGAAAAGTAGAGTATTTTCCTCGGTGATAAAGCTGTCTTGGGTGAACTTAAATCCCTCGCTACACTCATGACTCGTCTTAAATCTCTCGCTTCGCTCGTGATTTAAGTTTTTAACACCCTCGCTTCGCTCGGGAGTAAACCTCGAGTCCTTCGTTACGCTCGCGATTTAAATCGTCACCCGCGACAGAAGACACAGCTTTATCCCCTTGATTAATAATCTACTATAATGTAACACAGACTAAAAGGCACACAAAAAACAGTAGGAAAAGTAAAATTAAAACTTTTTTACAAAGAAAAAACCGACTTCCTTACAAACACTACAAAGTGAAAAATTACTTTAATTTCGGAAGTCGGTGTCTTAGCATCTGTATATACCTATACACATATTTTTGTAAAAAAGTTATTATTTTAACTTTTTAGTTATATCACCCACATATAGGTAACTAAAAAGTTAAAATAATAACATTTTCCAAAGTTCTCATCAATAGAAATGAATTAAGTCCAAACACCAGGTAATTGCTGTAAGCCGTTGAGGAGTTCCCTCGTTTGTCTTTCGGCTTCATCATCAGAGCAACTTCAGACGTTCATTAAATAGTAGTGCTTTAAGATAATTAATGAAAAACATAAAAACGCACTAATCGCCACTACGATTTTCGAAAGTTCCCATCGATTTCTCTGGGATGCCATCACCAGATCCTGGTTTCCTTATCATAGTACCACCCTTGGGATATCTCCTTTCCCACAAAAAAAGAATTATCAAAATCGGTCCACAAACGACGAAGTTATCCGTGAACTAACATTTAAAAAAAATATACGGTCGAATTGAGAAACCTCCTCCTATCTTTGAAGTCGGTTAATAATAAAAATGAAATAAAAGTGTAAGGTGCGATGTCAGAAACTAGTATTACTAGTATACTGTGCATATTGGCTGCCCCGAAAAGGCCCAGTTCAGCAAAAATGCCAGACAACTACTGCATGACGCTAGATTTTCTACTGGACCTGAAGTGTGAAGAAAGCAATTCTGTTTTAGGGCAATCAATATTCTATCATTTGCAATTTATTATACATTGCATTATACATTTATTATACATACGAATTAATATTTACGAATCCAGTACAGAAGTGATAACAGGCTGAGTCGATACTTTATCAGTAGGTAAATAATCAATAACACACTAGGAGGTCAAGATTATTAGGTTAGGAACAAAATTGGCGAATAATTTGACTTCTACGAAGAATCATTCACGCAAAATGAAATGATCTTTCTCGAAGTTAGGTAGGTCTTAAAGTCGAGTATTGTATGCATATTCCCTACATGCTTGTCTGTGTACTTACCAGCATCATTCACTTTCGTCGGTCGATGACCGAACACTCCCACTCCTGAATGGTACTTCACACGATCGAATTGCAACTCCTTCCATCGCATCAGCTGTCTCGCTCCCACTTTTAAACACAACATTTTCACTGCACTTAATTTAACACTAAAATACCAGAGTTATTTATACTTCCGAGTCAACACGAACGTCTTTCGATTTTTAAATGTGTGACCCGAGTCAAGGTCGGCTAATTTCGGGCATTATGCGCAAGAGTGGACGGACCCGCGACTCGACGCTCACTGGCTGGCTACAGAGAGCGACAGTAATGTTAATGTCGTTGTTTACATACTCTTTAATATTTGACGTAATAATGCGATTCTGTGTTTGATAACTACGATAATAGAGTTTGTAGATGAAAATAATAGTGTTGTTTTTGACATTTAAGTCTTAGTGGCGATAAGGAATAATAGAAAACACATGTTACAAACTATACTGCAGAAAAAAAACCGAAAAATATAGCAGGGACGCACATTGTGGCTACCATGGATTCAGTAAATGATTTTGGACTTCAACGAAGTGCAATTACACGGTGAAAATGTATGGAATGACAGATTAAAAAAAAAAAAAACTAACGCTGACATTCAACGCAAGGTAGTCGTGTGGTGGTCCTGTATATGACTTTTTTGTCCCTTCGACCCCTGTTTACAAACTAATTAAGAAACTCCCCAATGTTTGTTAAGACGGGTCTAAGAACTAAGCAATGGCAATGGCAACTGTGGCGAGGAACACTCTATTTACTCCTCCAGCCACGGGTTTTGCAAAATGTTACGTAGTGAGTAAATATCAGAAGAAAAGAGCAGCTCAGGGTGCTTATAGAGATAAACGGTGATCACCAATCGTCTGCTAAACTTGGTGATTAAAGCAATGTTCATAATAAAGTCCAATTAAGATTTAAGAACGAGATGTTGTGAAGAATTTCTTTAACAATCTTTCAAGAATCCCACATGGTACGCTACAGTAGTTAAAAACAAATAAGTGATAATAAAAATAATGTTCCATTATGATAACAATGATAAGCCATGTTTATCTTATCGCGACAGCATGGTAACTGTTACGTGGATTGTTTATTTTGAATGAATAGTCATGTATTCCAATCTTGTATTTGTGTTATACCTACATGTTCGCATGTATCTTTCGTGGCCTTTGGTAATGATTTATAAATAGTTTATTGGGTTAATCCCTCACTGAGATGTATCCTTTTTTTTTGTCGGTGGGAAATCATCAAATGTCGTCTTCCGCTCTGGGAAGCGGAAGGGCGTGTCAGACTTTAACTGACTAAAACCAACCCGTGTTCCTTCAGTTGCCCATATGCCAAGGCCACGTTTCCTCTTTCGAACTGATCTCGCGACCCTGTATCAGATGTACCTATCCTTAGACCATGATCCATCTATGTCTTTCAAACGCAACTTCAAACGAGTTGAGGCGCTGCCCAAACGTAGGACAAGTGTAGGACACCGTCAAACGCTCAGGTTTTCGTCGCACAGGTAGGTGTAATGGTATATCTTACAAGCCAGAATAAAAAAATAGATAGAAAGAAAAATATAAAATAGAAATATACCTATTATGTGAAAGTTTGTAAGAGTGTATGAATGTTGGCTACTATTTTACTCAAAAACTACTAAACGAATTTAAATGAAATTTTGCACACATGTAGTATATAACCTGGATTAACACATAGGGTTCTTTCATCACAGTACTACATTCCCTTGGGATAATTTTCGACCTCCACGTGGGCGAAGCCGTTGGCAAAAGCTAATCTCAAATATTCAAAGGAAAGATTTATTTATAAATATTTCATAAAAATAAAATAATATCATGATAAAACAATCGTAAAATAGAGCTCAACAAAATATTTTTCGTCGTATTCTCAAAGTTTTGACCGTAAGCTATCATATTTAATGTAATGAAATGATAATAAAGATACCTACCTAAAAGAAATCCGCTGGTCCATGCATCTATTTTATAATTTCATTAAATTTGTAAAATGTCCACGAAACTACGAGGTCTTTTGGTGGTAATTGCATTCAACTAACATCAAACGCGTCGCTCTTTTAAACCTTATTCGTTGCCACGATGAGCTATTTTCAAAAATTCGAAAATTTGCTTCGTACATAAAAACACCACTGAGTCGTAAAATAAATAGGACTATGACTGTGCTTTGGGTGCTAGATCAAACCGTTTGAGACAGTGTAAAATTTTTATAAATAAGGTGTATCTGTAGATATACTAAAAAGAGTATTCTATGTAGATATCTCTCATGGTATAATTATCAGTTTATCTTTTCCTACTCCTGAAATACCTACAGGGCTTTTCCCTGTGATAGGCATATATATTACTTACATATATATTGCATAGATACCACGCGGGCGAAGTGAGGGGTGCGTGGAAGTAATATGTCATCAAATTATTCATGAATATATTTGAAGACGTACCTACCATTCCTGCGGAAAAAAAAAGATACCTAAATATAACTGTGCAAATAGGAACCTAAATGAAATGAAATCCTTTATGTGTTATCAACGAAATGACATCTATTTGCATGCCGAGTTGGAGGATAAATAATATTATCTAATTATCTACTTATCTTTATAGACAGACATACTTAGTTACTCATGTTCAAGGATCTTCAAAGTGATATAATAACTTTAAAATTTTGTGTCCAATAATAAAACTGACCTGCGCTACACTGCTATTTATAGCATCACCTAGCTTGTTTATGAGGTCCTATTATATTTATTTCTGTTTGTTGAAGCAATGGCAATAAGATGAAAGCGCCTTCTTGGTTACTAATAGCAAAAGATGTGTTTTTAACACCCTTGCTCGTAAAGCTGATGTAATTCCACCGGTTTTAAATATGTAAAGCGGCTCATAAAAAACGCGTGTGTTACCAAAGCAAATAGTTAAGTTATAGTCCATACAAATTCCATAACAGTATTATTTGCCATTTCAAATATGGAACTGATCGCCGCCGCACGACTCCAGCTAGTGAGCAGCGCGCTGTTCTGTTGCTATTCAAAGGAGATGTTTCATTTTTATATGGGGCTCCGGCCATAACGTGTACCGTTTAGCGAAGCTGGGTAAATTACTCATGAATAGAATAAAGTAACATTTTTTTTCATAATACTAAATGGTTTTTAAGTACAAAATAAAAATAAGAAATGTTTGATGTTTGTCCTAAGAGTTAGCAAGTGGTTATTTTGAATTCGTTTAGAAACACACTTCAAGAATGGAGACTAAAGATTTTTGTAACGATGAAATGGTCACACTTAATTATGTTTACTCAAAAATATTTACAAGAGAATAATATTATTTAACACTACAAGAATACACACATTTTTTAATTATTTTCTACTTAACATTGATTTGATGAGACATGATTTCAGAACGAATGAAGTCTGCAAGCAAACGAGACGCCATGTTGAATAAAACATGGTAATAATTGAAAAACTATTATTTTTTGTACACAACAAATCAGGCGCAAATTAACCAGGGAATATTTTTCCCTAATTTGTAGTATTTTTTCTTCTTTTTTGATAAATGTACATCTGATGGCCGAAAATGAAACATCTCCTTTCGAACTAATCGCTGCGCGGCGCCAGTCAGTAGGCAGCGCTGGCGGGCTGTTAAAATGGCGGGATAGCAACAGTGTGCATTCACAGATTGAGTTTATTTAAAATAAAATAAAACAGTTTATTCGGTAATTTAAAAACTTGGCTGCATGCTCTAGCGTCTTTGCCAACATTTTCACGCAGCCACGGCCGAAAATAATCCTCGCGCCATTTTTCTCAAATTTTCTTTTCTTTGTACTTGTATTGTGAATATCTAAAAATGACAACTTTCAATAATGAAGATGAGCAATATATTACTTCAACTCCACCGGATAAACTAACAGAAGCGCGAACCGCATGCGACAGCTTGCTGCCGTCAATATCCAAGGACAGATACATAACCACGTATGAAAATTTTTTGAAGTGGAAAAACATGAAAAATGCCAAGTTATTTTCCGAAAATGTAGTTTTGGCGTATTTTAATAAACTAGATAGTAAATATAAGCCTAGCTCGTTGTGGACAACATATTCTATGCTGAAAAGTACCCTCAAGATGAAAAATGGTGTCGATATTAATTTATATTCAAATCTCATTGCATTTTTAAAGAGACGCTCTGATGGTTTTATAAAGGAAAAATCTAAGGTACTGTCATCAAATGACGTCAAAAAGTTTCTAAAAGATGCTCCAGATAGCCAGTCATCATCATCATCATCATTTCAGCCGTAAGACGTCCACTGCTGGACTTAGGCCTCCCCCAATTTGGGGGGCTCTGCCATAATCGCCACGCTTGGCAGGCGGGTTGGCGATCGCAGTATGGTGGTAAAATGCATAGAGAACGCTGCTGCCCATTCTCTAGTAAGTCCCTTAGTCGCCTTTTACGACACTCACGGGAACAAATGGGGTGGTGTTATTCTTTACGTCCGGCACCACACGGTACAGAAACGCGAACACAGACTACAGTTAGTACAGATAGCCAGTACCTGGCAACAAAGGTCAGTTTGCCTCCTTATTTTATGTATTGATCTTCCTACTGTACATACTTTTTTACATATTTTTTAACGACCGTCTGTAAGCTAAGTACCTCTACCTTATCTAACAAATTTTTATTTCATTTCAGGTTGCGTTAATATTTGGTATTAATGGTGCATGTAGACGGCAAGAGCTTCACAATATTACCACAAAACACATTGAAAATGAAGGCAAAATGCTTTTAGTTAAAATCCCAAACACTAAAAACAAAACACCCCGATCTTTTATTATCGACGGCCAATTTTACGACGTGGTCAAAAAATATGAAGCTCTGCGTACGACTAAGGCAAAAAATAATCATTTCTTTCAGAATTACCAAAAAGGTAAATGTACTGCGCAACCTATTGGCATAAATAAATTCGGTGCCATGCCAAAGGAAGTCGCCAAGTTTTTAGGATTGCCGGATGCTGATTGTTATACAGGGCACAGTTTCAGAAGAACTTCTGCTACATTACTTGCTGATTCGGGAGCTGATATATTGACTTTAAAGCGGCATGGCGGGTGGCGTTCTAACGCAGTAGCAGAATCTTATGTAGAACATTCCATCCAAAACAAAGCAAATATAAGTGCCAAAATAACTCAGGCAATAAATTTGGAGCCACAAACGAAGAAGTTTTGCCCTGAGCCGCGCCTCTCTACTTCTACTGACAATACTTTTTTATTTACAACTAATGACAAATTACAATGCTCTTCTGCCGCCTTTCAAGAAGTTTCGTCGTCTCCAACATTTACCCTAACACAAAACAATGACATTATGAATAGTAATAATAATAATAAAAACATAATTAAAATACCAACTACAACTACGTATCATTATAATAATTGTAATTTCACTAACTGTTTCAATAATTAAAAGTGAACAAAATATAAAATGTTTTTTTTTCTGTTTCCTCGCAAATATGTTAAAAAACGTCGTACGATATACGTGCGTATTGGTTATATTACAACATGCTCGGCTCAATTACGCCCTCGCCTTCGGCTCAGGCTGAAATTTCGCCTCGCATATTATAACCATCATAACGCACTAATATCGTAATGTACTATTAGCATCTATTTGCTAAGCTTGGTAATTTTGTAAATAAGTAGTGTCGATAACGATAATGGAAATATGAAATCTATACTAATATTATAAAGCTGAAGAGTTTGTTTGGTTGAACGCGCTAATCTCAGGAATTAAAAAATCTTTTTAAATTTTGTGTTGGGTAGCCCATTTATCGAGGAAGGGGCTATATAATATCACGCTACGGTCAAAAGGAGCTGAGCAGCAAACGACAAATGGACATAAAATTGGCAGTTAATTCGATGCGTAATGATGCTGTAATGATTGGTATATCAGTAATTGTTGATCGCAATCTAAAAAAATTATACATGTAACATAATTAACGCAAGACAGCATACACCCCAATTAGAGTAATGCAGTAAAAGCACAATATTATACAATGAATTAATGTTATTATTGAGAAAATCGTGTTGAACCTAGCAATACATCATGCATATACAATTAATTCAGTCTTATTGCGTGAAGATAAGATTAAATTTTGGAAAAATACCCATTTCAAAAGTTACTAAAATTGATTCAGTACCTACAGTTTATTATTACACTAGCTTTTGCCCGCGGCTTCGCCCGCGTGGATGTCGGAAATTAATGCAAGAGGACGTACTACCGCGATAAGAATGTGTTTTTCCAGGTTATATAGGTAATATAGACTCTGTGTGCTATTTTAGATCCAGATCCATTCAGCCATTTTTGCGTGATTGAGAAACAAACACCCATCCATACATATTTTCACATTTATAATATTAGTAGTAGTAGGATTATAATTCATATTACTTAGGATTCATAGTTTATGAGAACATCATGTGTGTTGGTGTTTTTACACGCTTTATATTAGCTTCACTTGTATGTTTGTTTGTAACCGACTCCTTATAGCGCGATTTTGACCCACTTTAAACGACCAGATTTCATATAAACTCTGTAGATTTATCGAGGACCGATGACAATACTATAATTTCATAAATTTGTGCTATTATCCTTGCCAGGATTACCAAGACAGCAAAAAAACTTTCTTCGAAAACTACGCTGACATACGTCAGACACTACGCTGACATACTTCTCAAAATTCGAAACACCCTATAAAATAGAAAATAAATAATAGTTTAAAGAAACTAAAAAACACGCTTCCATAGAAAACCAAACTAAAAAGTAGAAAATAATGGAAAAAAAGCGTGGGGTGCCTGATATCAATAAAAAAAATACCTTAAAAAGCACCCCACGCTTTTTTTCCATTATTTTCTACTTCTTAGTTTGGTTTTCTATGGAAGCGTGTTTTTTAGTTTTTTTAAACTATTATTTTTAAAATAAGAGTAAGTAATAGTATTCAGAGTAGGAAGACTGCGACATAGAGCTTGGTTTAGTTGAATATAAGTCTTCCTGGTTTTTCTTAACGCTCCTATTTTACCTATACCTACAGACACTCAATCATTTACCAGACACCGAACATAATTATAGGAATAGTACTTTTGCCAGTGGCTTGGCCCGTATAGCTGTCGGAAAATATCACCCGGGAACCTACTACCGGGATAAAGTAGGTATCCTATCTGTTACGTATCCATGATTTAATATATCTTTGTGCCAAATTCGATCTAAATCCGTTTGGCCGTCTTTGCATCATTGAGAAACAAACATCCAAAAATCTAAACATCTAAGCCATTTCGCGGTCTCTTACTTGGAATAATACTATTAGGTTTATTTTGAGTATAACGAACACACATGATATTCGCAATTACCTACTATGAAGCCAAAGTAATATGAATTACAATCCTACTTATCCCGTACTACCCGGCCGAAGCCAACGCGCTCTGCGCCCGCTTTTTAAATCTCTAATATCTTCTAAGATATTCATTTAAATTACATGCTGTAAAGGGCCATATTGATCTATATTAAATGCACAATGTATTTAAGGTACTTAATTGGATAAGGATTAATGCTGTATTGCTTAAAATTGCTTCATAAATAAGCCCTTATTTCTCGTAAAAAGTAAAAGATAAAAAATGGTTATTGTGGGTTATCCCTAAGAGATAGACATATACCATTGAGGACATTTTTGTAGGCCTTTTTAAGGTGTACAATACTGTAGTACATTATTTTGATCTATTTCGTAGGATTCAGCCAGGGTTTTTCAAATTTTGAGACGTATGTCAGCGTAGTTTTCGAAGAAAGTTATTTTTTTCTAAAATAAAAGATTTTTTCTAAAATAAAAGTAGCCTAAGTTACTCCTTGTTACATCAGCTATCTGCCAGTGAAAGTCCCGTCAAAATCGGTCCAGCCATTTCAGAGATTAGCGGGAACAAACAGACAGACAGACAGACAGACAAAAATTGTAAAAAATGTTGTTTTGGTATATGTATCGTGTATACATTCATATACACTTAGTAAAAAGTGGTTATATTAATATTAAAAACAGACACTCCAATTTTATTTATTTGTATGTATAGATGTATAGATTAGAAAAAAGAGGCTCGCAGAAGCAGGAGTACGAAACCTTTTATTTCAAGTTAAGTTCAAACAATTTAAATAAATAATGTGAGCTTTTTTGTAACAATGTATGGCATGCATATAATAAAGCATTTACTATCGATCTACTCGTCACAAGGCTTGGATAGGTACATGACATGAAACAATTTTTAGTAACAATCAGTTTATTAAAAAATCACTGTTCTTTTTTTCTGTAGAACGAAGCGTGTTTGTTTAATTCTACTTTTCTTGGGAGACAATATTTTATCCTCATGGTCAACGTTGGGGCCACGTTTTTTTCTTTGTTGACACTGATCAGCGCTACCAGCAGTTTCAGAGTGTGCATGTTGCGCTTGCATGCCACTCTGGCCTGCATCGGGATCCATAGTTCCACAAAACGTACCAGTTTGTACGAACAACACAAAACTAACAATTATAACGATAACAAAAAAATAACAAAAGAAATAACAACAAAATCACGAAAATTCAGCAATAACAACTAGAAAAGGCGTAGCATTCACAAGTACCAAGTGAATGACAACACAATTTTGACAACTGCAGAAAATTTACGCAATTTGACGGATGGTTGATAGCATAAATCGACAAAATAAAAATAAAAAACACGTGCTCCCATAACTTATGAAGGGAATACGTAACATTTTAGATTTGGTAGAATTATAGTGATGTAAAAAGCGTTCCCGGTACTGTTCACCCCTGCTTCTTTTAGATTTTAAACATCGACACGACAATATAGAATGTAAAATCTAAACAATATTAAATGAAAGCCTTGTAATTTCAGAAGGTAGATAGGTTAAATAAGTACAATTAAGTGTGACAGCTGTTATATAAATTGATTATATTTAACTCCACATCAATCTTGACTGTAATAATGTTTGTTGTAATTTTATTGCAAAGTGTGCACCTAAAAGAGCCTTTTTTAACTTCTGTCTAATGCTATAGTAAATGGAGTATAGTTAATTAAATATAGGGGAGACCCCACTGTTCTTAGGTTTTTGAAACCGAATATGACGATGAAAAATAATTTCGATTGCCCGTTTTTCCGCTAGCTAGCTAAAATTTTTAATTTAAGATGTATATGTTATACAAAAATTGAAATTTTAACCCTCTATCTTAATTGACTTTACATCTTAATTTTTATACAAAAATTAAAATTGTTACCTACTTTAAGGGGTGGTAAGGGGGTGCTAATGGGTAAGAGAGGAATTCTATTCATATTTCGTCATCATTTTCGGTTTTAGCCTCCCAAAAAACATAGAAGTAGACATTTATCTCGTTTTTAAACTAAAATTCAAAATTGGAATCTCATTAACCTTACCAACCCGGTAAGGGGTGCTAGCGGAAAAACGGGCAATTGAAATTATTTTTCATCGTCATATTTGGTTTCAGCGACCCCAAAACCTAAGAATAGTAGGGTCTCGCCTCTGGTTCATTCAGTTTTTTTTTGGTGTTCTTGTGTTATGAACAAACTATTTTCAGGACTTGTATTGATTCTGTTACGTCTTGCATAACCTTCTTATCGTGCATAGCAATCTATACTATCTATATTATATGTATACTTTATTTACATTAATATTTAATATTCTAAATGTGAAAGTAACTCTGTTACGCTTTCACGATTAAATCACTGAACCGATTTCGAAGAAATTTGGTACAGGGTAAGTTTGAACCCCAAGAAAGGACATAGGCTACTTTTTATTCCGCGAGTTCGTCCGCGTCCGCGATGATCGACATTTACGCAGATGAAGTTGCGGGCGAAAGCTAGTAATATAATATACTAGCTTCTGCCCGCGAGTTCGTCCGCGTTAAATTTCGTGTTCCCCCGACCCTTCCCGTCGCGTCGAATCGCCTACCCGTGCATTTTCCCCTTTTTTGCAACATTTTTCATTACTGCTCCGCTCCTCTTAGTTGTAGCGTAATGTTATATTTATAGCCTATGTTACTCGCAGATAATGTAACTTTCTAATGGTGAAAGAATTTTTGAAATTGGACCAGTAGTTTTAGAGTTTATCCATTACAAACAAACAAACAAAAATACAAATTTTTCTCTTTATAATATTAGTGTAGAAGTGTAGAAAAGTAAATATTTGAGCAACCAAACAAAATCCCATTATATGACGTGCATGCATTCCCGATAATTGAATTTCAGTGTACCGTACGCAATCAGGTAATCAGTGTGCATGAATGTAATTAGGTTAACTATTAACATACAGTTGGGAAATAAACACGACACGAACGTTGTTATTATTAAACAGTGATTTACAATTCTGTTGTTTAATAGTGCAGTCATGTGAACCGTTTGGAATTATAACGAAATTCATTTTATGAAATAGTGTTAGCATTCATTGACATTACTCGTCTAGTTTCCGACAAAATTAAAATGTAAAATTAAAAAAAAAAAAACACCACTTCCTAGTGCTTTAGCTGGGTAGAAGTGGCACAACAAACTCCCCAGCAGTCTCGAAATTATCTCAAACCTGTAAGACAAAAAGGTATAGGCTCTAAATGGGTTTGATTCTAATTTGAAAATACCAGGAAATACCGATAAAATGTGAATTAGCAAAGTTACGGATCATCATCATAATTTCAAAGAACTCCACTGCTAGACAGGGGCGTCCCGCGAAAGGCTCGCCATAATCGCAACGGTTGGCAGGCGGGTTGGCGGTCACAGTATGATGGTTAAATGCATAGAGAACGCTGCTGCCCATTCTCTAGTAAGTTCCTTAGTTGCCTTTTACGACACCCAAGGGAAGAAATGGATGGTACTATTCTTTGTCCAGTACCACACGGAATAGTTACGGATGTTTCTTATCAATGCAAATTCAATTTTAACTGTCAAGCTCTTTTCAGACAAAACCAAAGAGGAATTGCTTAATTCTGATCTCGGGAACGATGGCTTTACACGCAAGTGTAAAATAAATTAGATGCCAGCTAATACAGCGGAATAACAACTTTGTAGCTTTTAAAATTAAGTCTAAATCGTTTTGTTTCTAAGAACGAGTCATCGGATATCGGAGCACTATGTTAACAGGGTTAAAAGGCAAAATACAGTACTTAAGTGATAAATGCAGCTTGCAGTGGCTCGGATATGTATTTACTCCGGATCCTACCCCTTTATTCAGAAGGTGGGTACTATACAAATTTGTTGGTATTAGAAGAAAGACAGCTGGTGGATCTTTTGATGTGAAATGGCCACCGCTATCTGTGGACTCGTGGAATACCACAGACATCGTAGGTGCCAACGATAGCAAAAAGGTAAAACTGACATGAATCCTGTGCTTGTTATTACACCGGATATAATACTGCCTCGTTGGTCTTGTGGTCGCAACCGCTAATGCTGAACATGAGGCGCTGGGTTTCGATTCCCAGGCAGGGTTTTTCCATCTGGAATTTCTCAGTAGCTGCAGTTGCCCGGTATTTGAGCCCGGTTGATGGCAAAAGCCTGGCCCCTTATTTACAGGGGACTTAATGTAGGTGTTACTATAAGTACACCTCTGCCCAACCTTTCGGGGAAATAAGGCATGTTATGTTATTATGTAGCCTCAAGCTACAGTTTCCTAGAACAGCGTTTCCGTCATATTAATAATGGTCGTCATGAAATCTGTCAGTATTTGACTTTAAGGTGTCTCAAAAATGCTCTATATTTAGACATTACGGTTCATGTGGTGGTCACCGCTTATATAGGAAACCGTAGCGTGAAGGCTCCCTTGACAAGCTCGATGCAACACATTTTAATAATCTATACATACAAATAAATAAAATTGAAGTGTCTGTTTGTAATTTTAAATTAACAGTTTTTCACTAAATGCATATGGAAGTATATATCGCACCCCTAGATCTAAGGGGAACTAACTTAAAATTCTTAATTTTTGAGTTAGTGGTTATGCACACCTTCGAGTCTGTCATTTCAATACCTATCGACCAATAAACCAGATTCAAAACTATTTCCAATATTCGACTTCAAATGAGAGAGAGAGAGAGAGAGAGAGTGTATGAGGATACACTCTGAATTAGAGTTTTGAGTTAAAAGCAACAATGATCAATTTTTTTTTTAAAGTTAACTATTATTGTTGACAAAATCATGTTTTCTTTGGCTCAATCGGCGATAGTTGTGGCCAAATACATCAGTTTTGAGAAAAATACCCGTATTAAAAGTTACTGAAAACGTTTCAGTAGTCAATTATGAAAAACTACTTTCAGGACTTACGTTTATTCTGTTACACCTTTTAAAAAGAAAATAAAGTTCATTGAATTCAGTCTAACAATATAGTAATGTGTTTCAATCTTCCATGAAATCTTCAAGTTCTAAAATCATTTCAGATTATTCTGGCTAGCAACTATAACGGCTTGCTGCGCCTGCTCATACGTAGTGTTACGAGGTGCCTTAGCGTTGTATACCTCTGATGCTGTTTCCTACTCTGTGGAAACAGATTACCTGGAGTGGGACACCCCGTTTCCAGCACTGACAATATGCGAAGAGGCAAACCCAACATATATTAAAAAGTACCTGGCCCAGTAAGTTTATAATAGATACGATATATCTTATAAAATTAATGTATTTAAAATATAGTAAAACATTTTTAACACGTTAACTGCCATGTCGGACTGTGTGTCCGACACTTTTTGTTCCATTCAGCCCTTGTCGGACTATATGACCGACAACACACAAAATCTGAACATGTCGTTGCTGCCTGGCGGCCATGTTTTTGGAATAAATAATGTGTTTTTGGAATAAATAATCTATTTAAAGTGAAATAACACTAAGTACATTTTTTGACTTTTTCTGATTTTCACCATGGCAGTTAACGTGTTAAAAGAGTAGCTAACCGCGGAGTTTCTTTCTTTTCTTTTCCATGGGAAACTAACTTTTGGAAGGGACAACTAGAATCAATTATTTTTTAATGTAAATGTTGACGTTCAGCTAAAGTGCCTTTTATGTGCCTAACTGAAATAAATACTTTGACTTTAACTAGTGCCAACTCGACAATCGTGTATGCTATTTTGATCTTTGATGTCAGGAATTTACATATAGTTTTCAATGCAGTAGTCTACTCAGTCCCGTAGCTTTAAAACATATGGACAATCTTCAAATGTGTATAATATACTACCTTAGTCAAACTTTAGCTCCCATGAGCCTTCCCATCGCATCAAATTGCCTGCCAGTTTTCGTCCATTTTTCGTTGCTGCTTCGCTCCTTTTAATTATAGCGTGATGTTATATAGTCTATAGCCTCCCTCAATAAATAGGCTACCCAACACAGAAATAATTTTGCAATTCGGACCAGTAGTTCCTGAGATTAGCGCGTTCAACCAAACAAACAAACATACAAACAAACAAACTCTTCAGCTTTATAATATTAGTATAGATTGGTTTTTGATGTCACGAACTTAAATACAGTTTTAAATGCAATAGTCTACTTAGTCCCGTAGTTTCAAAGCATATGGACAATCATTAAATGTGGATGCTATTTTGATCTTTGTTGTCAAGTACTTTTTATACGGAGTAGAAAATGCCCGTTTTGTTATGAGACGAAGAGCAGACTGTTTAAATATTAGCCAAAGTTGCTAAAAGGACAGTACATTATTTTCCCGTTCCATTTCAGGCACAACTTACCCCCAGGTTTAATCGCGTTTAGTCAAGAAGTCAGTTTTCGGACCGTGAAGTTCTGTAGATCCTGTACCTCCTGTGAGATGGGCAAGACCTGTGTGCAGAATTTTCTAGAGTTAGTCAATGGAATTAGGAAGAAGTGCCCGGATCTGCTGACTGAGTGCTGGTGGGACGGCAAGAGCTTCCCGTGCTGTGAAAGGTAAGAACTATATCATTATTATTATTTCTCACAGCGTCCTACAGTAGGTCATTTAAGGCTCATTCCTTCATTATTCTTTCCTGTTGTGCACCAGTCTTGTCCAACGTGTTGCATCAGATTTGACTAATATTTTTCGAAAAGATTAAGGAACAAAGAAAAAAATTGTACAAGTAAAATGTGAAAATATATAAAGTGGATCAGGAGGTGTATACCTACACACAAAATAAATAAAACAAAAAATGACGGAGTTTCTTTCTTGATAACGAAGATCCAACCTTTAATAAAAAAATTAAAATAAAATCGAAAGTGTAATAATTAAAAACAACGTTTTTCGCCACCAAACTGCAATGTTTGGCGAAAAAATTGTAAGAAAAAAAAAATGTACTGTTTGTAAATAATTCAAAAAAAGTCATTGTCCCATTTTGTTATCGGTTCTCATCGTGGTAACAATTCCTTGTCTAAAGCCTTTTAAAAAATTTGATTATTACGACAATATCCAGTGGTCCGAAGTGAGGCTAACAAAATAATTGGCACTCGTAGTAAATCTAGCTTCATCTGAATTTAATTCCCACTTTGAATAAACTCCAGTCAGATACGAACCGAGTGTCCTTGTTACTATCGTGAAAGTTCGGCGTTGTTCACATGGGTATAGCAGGCAACCCAGGTTTTAGGTCCAATTAGCACCCCTCCCATCCTGACCCGTCACATCGCCTGCTCCCGTATTACTTTGTTTTCGCTCACTCGTTGTTTTTGTTATTTTTGTATTTGTTCGACTCCTAGGGGTTGCTGTATACCTAATAACCCAGAAGGTTAAATAAGCTTTCTCGAGAACTGGGCCATCAAATGCATAAAAAACCATCTGAGTCTAAAATCCAGAGATTAGCATGTTCAAACAAACACACTCCTCAGCTTTTTTATAAGTATTGATAAAATAAGATCACTAATAGATAGTTTAGTGTAGTCTCTTATCATGCAGATTAGCCAATGAAAACAAAATATTAAGACTATCATTACATTACATACATCCACTAAAGATGTGATGATGTTCTTTTATAAGCATTTGACTTTAGATATTACAAAAATGCTTTGTTTTCCTTCTACACTTATTCTTTACTTTCTAATGCATCTTAGTGACAATATTATCAAATCGTAAGTTATATTCTAAGTATGTATTAACATTATTAACTACATATTACTTATTAACTACATAATAAGCTTATTATTCCAAGGTTTACAAGGACCGCTATCGATAATGGTAAAAGCCTCCACCAGCTGTTTCCAAGCCGTTTTATCAAGCAGGCAATCCTGTTATCTTTGCGATATAATCGCTCCATCTCTTGTGCTGTCTACCTGGTCTTTGTTTTGTGTTTATTGGATACCAGTTCGTGATGTTTTTTGGGTCCATCTGTCGTTTGTTACAAGCCCAGCACTTTCTCGACCGCTTCGTTTGCCTATTGTACTATTTTTCACTCTGTCTTTTAGCTTATACCTAGTTCATATACCTAGCTCTGCTCTACTCCTCTTTGGCATAATTGATTTTTTCTTTTTCATTTTGTAAGGGTCCATGTCTGACAAGCGTATGTAAGCATGGGGAGTTACCATGTTTCCGTAGTTTATTTTTTATTTATTTGATCGGTGCCTTGCTTTTGAATAATTATTTTTGTGTCCAGTGTATATTTCGGGTTCACTTGATTTTTCGCTCTATTTCTTAGTTTGTGCAATCTCTAAATATTGTGATGAGATAACCTAGTTAGATGTATTACTCGATCTGTTCTAGGTTCTAACCTAGATATAGATAGGTGTACAAATGACTAGTGTTTTGTGTTTATTCTTTACTTTAGATATTACGAAGATAAAATATTTTTAACACTAATATGACCAATGTAAACTAAGCTTTAAGATGACCTAGATTCAGTCTTCACACTGTAAAATTAAACGCTACACTTTTAAGTGAAAATGGTAATATTAAAGCGATCATGATCGAGTTTCGCGCCAAATTAAAATCTGAGTTGTATTCAGGAGGTGAATGCAGCTGCTAGGACCTGTTTTAATTAAAATACTTAATATAATGAAGTTCAGTATTACTTAATTTTAGACCTCCCATATCTGAGGGAAGATTAATTTCTGCCAGGGTCGCCAGATTAGTTCGAAAGAGGTACCGTGGCCCTGGCATATGGGCAACTGAAGGAACACGGGTGGGTTTTAGTCAGTAAAAGTGTGACACGCCCTTCCACTCCACCCAGAGCGGAGACATCATTTGATGATTTCCCATCCAAAAAAAAAGGTTAGATTATTTTGTAAACAAGAGTCTAGCTCATAATGACTAGGTACTTGAAGTAAGAATTCGGATACCAATCTTACACTAATCATCACCATCATCATTTCAGCCGTAAGACATCCACTGCTGGACATTGGTCTTACCCAATTTGGGGGGGGGGGGGGTGCCATAGTCGCCACGCTTGGTAGGCGGGTTGGCGATCGCAGTATTGTGGTAAAATGCATAAAGAACGCTGCTGCCCATTCTCTAGCTGGTCCCTTAGTCGCATCTTACGACACCCACAGGAAGAAATAGGATGGTGTTATTCTTTAGGACCGGCACCATACAGTTTTCACTAATAGAGTGAGTATCTCATCGTCATCGTGCCCACAGTTGGGCATTGGCTTCTCTTTTTTTGTACTGATCACAATATCATCCGCCCATCTCGCTTCCAGACGTCCTATTCTTTGTCTTCGGGTCTTCAGACGCCACTCGGTCATTGCCTCACTCCTATCACCACTGCACCTTTAGCGACTGTGTAGTTGAATTTGACGAGCACTAATAGAAAGTCGAGTATTCTGAGCAAATATTTTCATACTCTTTGATTTTGAGACTCATAGGATCCGTTCTCCAATCGGGCGTGAAGTTCGCTCGACCGAAGGTTTACATAAATCCATTCCTTCTCCTCTGTATTTCAGTCAGTTTTAGTATTTCATGCTATCAAAATATAAATAATTCAGATAGTAATTTAACTTTGACATCTCCAAGTTCGTTCTCAAATGACAGTCGTTAATGAATACAGGCCCTAAACCGCGCCAATGTTGCCAACATTATTCGCGCTTAATTAAAGATAACAAGGGTATTGCCCCTTTATTGCCTGTTCCGGACCCAGGCGTTTAATGCGAGGCCTTAAAGAGGAACTTACTTTAGTTCTCGTGACTAATTAGGTCACAAATAATTTAGTATGGTCAAACTTGTTGTAGGTTTTATTATGTCACTGATTTTGAACGCATTTTTGGCGCAAAACTAAGAAAGGAGGCATTTTCTTTCCGTAGGTGTCGTAAAGAGGCAGCTAAGGGAGTTACTTGAGTATGGGCAGCAGCGTTCTCTATGCATTTTACCACCATACTGCGATCGCCAACCCGCCTGCCAAGCGTGGCGATTATGGTAAACCGCCCCAAATTGGGGGAGGCCTATGTCCAGCAGTGGACGTCTTTCGGTTGAATTATGACATTTGAGACTAATAGACATGGATTAACTCATTTTTTGCAGGTTTCGCCCAATCCCTACAGAGTTCGGGACATGCTTCTCGTTCAACTCTCGTTGGACCGATGACAGGAACAGTATCAGTATCAATAGGAAAACTGGTCTTCCAAGCTTGGTGTTTTCTGCAACCCAGTCTGTTACTGTAAGTATTTGAACATGGAAAGAAAAACGTAAAACCTGTAGCAGTAGCAGTTTATAGGCGCATTCACTCATAAATAAGAACTTTAAGCAATTGGCTTTGTGACAGATGGTTTATATTCAGTAGATGATTATTTAATTTTTTAAACAGACATCATGTACGTTACACGTACACTTTACGTACATTTACGAACACTTATTTAAGATTATAATTATTGACATTATAAATCTAATAATTAAATTGATGAACTGTCTTAACTGCGAGACATAATCTAATTAACTAATTTAATATATTTTTAAATGTGATGTGCCTAAGTAATATGAATGAAACAAGACTGTAAATTTTATTATGATTCTGATGTGTATGACTAATAACATTAATGTAATTTCATGATATTATTATGCATGTACAGATGCCAGCACATCAAATCAGCAGGGATACCTGTAACTGACAAATTTTTGCAATCAGTCTTGAACCTAATGCTTTAGCGATAACGTTGAAAACCTACCCACCTACTAAAGAAATTTGACAGATTGTAGTAGCTTTATGTGGCGTCTGTACTAAAAATATTTGCCCGACTGATAAGTCGAATATAGTGAAACTAAAATTATTTTATCATGTTATTATGTAAATACCTATATTCTGGCAAATAAAATTATTTCAATTCAGAACAGACAAGTAAGACTAGTGGATGAAAAAAATTAGAAAATGAAAAAGCATTTCAATAAGGTGGATACTGGTGGTTACATAGGCTCTGTACATACTATAATTTTGTTGCAGATATGGATTCATTCCCCCGATGATGTAATTACAATAGCCGCTGAAAACAAGCTTGGTTCCTGTGGGACTCTACATCGCATCACTGACTTTGAGGTTACATTGAAGGTAATATATCTGATTTTGGACCTTGTGAACAGAAAAAACAAATAGGTACTAATCTTTGAATTGTAAATGAAGTAAAAAGTGTCGAAGAAGAAACAGCATGATCTCTCAGATTTTGTGGCCAAAAAGCTCAACCTTATCACTATAAGCTCCGCTTTTGAGCATTCCCAACAACGTAAAAAAAGTGGAAGATGTCATAGAAAATTTTTGTTTGATTCATCATCATCATTATTTGCCAAGCCTTTTCCTAACTATCTTCAGGTCTGCTTCTAGTCCGTACCGTAGTACCGTGTGGTGCCGGACGTAAAGAATAACACCACCCCATTTCTTCCCGTGGGTGTCGTAAAAGGCGACTAAGGGACTTACTAGAGAATGGGCAGCAGCGTTCTCCACGCATTTTACCACCATACTGCGATCGCCAACCCGCCTGCCAAACGTGGCGATTATAGCAAAGCCCCCCAAATTGGGGGAGGCCTAAGTCCAGCAGTGGACGTCTTACGGCTGAAATGATGATGACCAGTATTTTATTACAGCCTAGATTAGGTTTGCAGCGGCATTTACACCGCCACATATGAGCTACGCATTACACTGACGTCACGCAAAATCCTGAATCGCGCAAGCAAAGTTTACCGTGCATTACTAGCATATATACAACGTCCCGAAATCAATCGTCGGGCAGTTGTCTATCAGACGCGACACCCGTCTGCTCGGAGGATCCTCCTTTTTCTACGGAGTTTGAGTAAACTTTACACTCTGTTCCTTATACCTTCAAACTGACGAGTATCGAACGTCAGTGCAGCTTTTGTGCAACCTCATCAGCGTAACGTCATCATCATCATTACCTTAATCTATCGAGCGCCAGCCGCCAGCCACCAGCTAACCTGACTACCAGCATAAAATGGACGCGAATTCCTGGTCATCACCTTGAGCCTCAGTAGCAACCTTGGTATAGTACACTGCACTATCGGCTGGCTTACAAGCAGAGCTCTAAACCCTCTCCTGGTCGACGCCATCAGTCAACCTCAACCCAGCGCTGTACAAAATCCGACGCTCTCGAGCATAACGCAGCGCCACGCCGACTCACTGGGGAATCTTCGCTGACAGTTCGGACTCACCGTGAACTTTTTTCAACAGGCTGAACAGACAATAAGTGACGTGTCCGTGCAACTCCTCTCACCGGACAATCGCGACTGCTTGTTCAACCATGAGCGACCAGAGTTTGCGCACCTCTGGCCGTTTCCTCGGTACTCCTACAGCGCCTGCGTCATGTACAGCAGAGCCTTCGTACAGGCAGAGGTGTGCAACTGTACGCATCATTTTATGCCGCAAATTGGTATGTTTTTATTTTTTTGAAGAACTTAACAATCGTCAGATAATTTTTATCTATGCATCTAGGCAAATAAATAAAATTGAAATGTCTGTTTGTATTAACAGCTTTTCATTAAATGCATATATGAAAATATACACGGTACTTAATTTTTTGTCTGTCTGCTTGTTCGATTCTGATTTTGACGGGACTTTCACTGGCAGATAACTGATGTTATAAGGAGTAATATACGCTACTTTTTGGCGGAGTAGCATCTCCCTGCGTGATAATTTCCGAACACCATGTGGGCGTAGCCACGGGCACAGCTAATCTAAAGAATAAGATTAAATAAAGCTGTATTTCTATATAAAAGCTGTCAAAACCATTTGTTTTTCCCTCTAATATAAGTTATCTGAAGATTGAAAAATCGGCCCTAAGTTAACATAAAACCAAAGACTGGTGGCACGTAAAAGTATTTCTATAAATCGCACTTGTTTCATTTTCAGGTAACATACCGAAATGTGACTTCGATGGTTTACTTTGCCTTCATAAAGCAAAAAGAGGTGAGTTACGACACTGTTCATTTATGGCATATGGAATTACCTACAACCACGAAACGTAGCTTTCTTCTGCCATGTGTACCCAATTGCAGTGTCGTTTTCTTCTATGCATCTCTTATCAGCGATGTGCTTATTCACCTCGTCCTGGCTACAATATTATTATGCCATTAACTTGCTGAAGTTACGAACAACGTTACAGAAAAAAAAAATGCTTCAATACCGCGCGATTGTGATTCTACGGCGGAGATTCAGGGCGAGTGGTACAACGCCATCTATTGAGTTTTAGTATAAACTGCCGCAGAAGAATAGTTTATAAAGTATAATTTTAAAAGTCTTCAAGTACTATACAGGGTGTCCCGTAAATAATGGATCAAACGTAACGGGTAGGTAGCTTACCTCATTTCCAACAACTAATTTGAACAGTAAAAAAAAAACCGATAAGGTAACCAAGATATATTTTTTTTTCGATTTTTACTATTTTCTGTACCAGCATTCAGTGTTTTTAATGTTGTTGCTGCAAATGGTATCATATTTAGGTGTGATTTTTGTCAAACATTTCTGAATAGTTTACTAATGTTATAAGATACCATTTTTTTAAATAACATTTTATTTGCCTTAGAAAAAAAATCTTGAATCGAAAAGTTTTGTTTTTACGATGAAAAGACCAGAATTGGAAAAATTCTCCTGTAAAAAAAATGTATGACACCAAAGTGTACCATTATTTTAAAAACTTGTAAAATTACTAAGGTTTGCAAATTGGTATAAAACTTACGTCTAGTCCTTGCGGTTACAAAGATATTGCTATGAATGTGATGAAGAAGACAGAACTGAAATTAAAATGGTACTATCTAACTTTTCTTTCTCGTAATGGCTTATGCTTGTAATCTAAGCATGTGGTTAAGCGTGTAGCGTAATTCCGAGCCGATGACGTCATCTGTTCGGAATTTGGGACCGCTACCTGCGGAGTTGCACCTCACTCAGTGTGAAAGGGATAGATAGCGCCGCTTTTGTATTTTTGGTAAATCGGTGTCTTTGTGCAGGTATTTTTTTTTCCTTCACCCTTCACTCATACAGGGCTTCATTGTTGCATGATTTTATTTGTTTAGTTGACACGAATCTCTCTTCGAGTTGATACGTACGTCAGACTACTTTCGCTCCCGCTGTGCCTAACTGTTGTGTTCCTTAAAATTAAACTTGTGCTGTGTATTTGGACTTTGCTTTGCCTAACGATTTGGAACTGTTTGTGTTTTGGACGAATGACTTGGCAATCCTACGGACTTCGAAAACAATCGTTTGTGTGAGGTTGTACGTGTGTGCAGTAGTACGATGCCTCGTTACGAGTACACGCCACGGGAGTATGCCGAAATGCATTTTATCTACGGAGAAGCAAGAGGTAATGCCAGGGCGGCCGCAAGATTGTATCGTGAAAGATACCCGAACCGGGATCGACATCCCGACTATCGCGTATTCATTAGAGTGCATAACGCGCTTCTTGAGGGAAGAATTCTTGGCACCGGAGTTGGGGGTGCCAGTGAAGGGCGACCGTCACAAGTCAATGACGAAATTATTATTCGAGAAATCGAGGAAGATTCGTCGGTCTCAATTCGCGTCATAGCGCAACGCACAGGTATTCCAAGATCGACGGTACATCGAGTTCTAAAAAGGCACCGGTTGCACCCATATCACGTGCAACGTGTTCAAACGCTGACGTCACGTGATTACCCGCAAAGAGTAGCATTTTGCCAAAGGATGCTTAGAATGATACGGGCGGACCCACAGTTTTTTAATAAAATTTTATGGAGTGACGAGTCTTCATGCCGGCGAGATGGATATCTCAATTTGCATAATTTGCACAGTTGGCAGCTGGTAAACCCACATTTGATGCGAGAGGACAGGAGCAAACATCAATTTAAAATAAATTTATGGGCAGGAATAATAAATGGGCAAATAATAGGGCCCTTTGAACTACCAGCAACTCTAAACGCCGAATACTATCTGCATTTTTTAAGGAATGAGTTGCCAACGTTATTAGAAAATATTCCAGAAGACGTGCGGCAAGCAATGTGGTTACAAAATGATGGTTGCCCCGCTCACTATGCGACGGCAGTAAGGGCGCAACTCAATGAAACTTACCCTGACAGATGGATCGGCCGATTAGGACCAATTTTGTGGCCTCCGCGATCTCCTGATTTAAATCCCTTAGATTTTTTTTATTGGGGATGTTTAAAAGACAAAGTTTACAAACAACGAATAACGTCGGAAGAAGAATTACGTCAGCGCATCCAATCTGCTGTATCAGAAATAAACAACAGCCATTTTGTCCGTCGGATAAGAGCTTCCTTTATTAGGAGGTGCAGACTTTGCATTCTCGTAGGGGGACGTCAGTTTGAACATTTACTGTAAAAACAAAATAAACGATTTATTTGTATTTTTTTTTTAATTTAACCTCCTAATTTTTTTCATACGCTGAGATACCTAAACATTTTTAAGAAAATAGTTTAATTGTGCACACTTTTTCAAATTTTATTTTATTACGTAATTTGGCACCTCTGTCAGATTCATAGCAATATCTTTGTAACGACAAAGACTAGGCGTAAGTTTTATACCAATTTGCAAACCTTAGTAATTTTACAAGTTTTTAAAATAATGGTACACTTTGGTGTCATACATTTTTTTTACAGGAGAATTTTTCCAATTCTGGTCTTTTCATCGTAAAAACAAAACTTTTCGATTCAAGATTTTTTTTCTAAGGCAAATAAAATGTTATTTAAAAAAATGGTATCTTATAACATTAGTAAACTATTCAGAAATGTTTGACAAAAATCACACCTAAATATGATACCATTTGCAGCAACAGCATTAAAAACACTGAATGCTGGTACAGAAAATAGTAAAAATCGAAAAAAAAATATATCTTGGTTACCTTATCGGTTTTTTTTTTACTGTTCAAATTAGTTGTTGGAAATGAGGTAAGCTACCTACCCGTTACGTTTGATCCATTATTTACGGGACACCCTGTATAAAACACAGCTTATCTGTTTCATATACAGAATACAAAAAAAAACAGAATCACAATATGTAAAGCTCTACAGACTTTTTGCAAGATTAGATTTTTTTTATTTATAATGCAATACATTTTCCTAAATAGCTGAGTTCTTCTTTGTACAACGCCATCTAAGTAGGTTAAGATAAACTGTCTTCTTTCAGATGATTTGAGCACCGACCACTACCACTGTCCAATGGCTTGTGAAGAAGTAGTTTACGAAGACATCCATGTTTCTTGCCCGTGAGTTTCAATCAAATAAGTAGAGAAAGGCCTCCCTCTCATAGAGAGGAGGCTTATGTCCCAGCAGTGGGAACATTAAAGGCTGCTGATGATGAGGTAGAGAAAAAAATAAATCACAAAATGACTCAGCTCAGTACAGAAGGCCGCACGTCCTTGGTAACAAAACTAGTATAAAGTGATCTCGCATTCTGTTGAAACTCCGAACTACTTTAGACCAGCTCAAAGTCAAAGAGTTACCACCAACCTAATTACTTTTTAACCGACTTCAAAAAAAGGAGGAGGATATCAATTCGACTGTATTTTTTTAAATGTTTGTTACCTCATAGCTTTTGACTGGGTGTACCGATTTTGATGATTCTTTTTATTTGAAAGCTGGTGCTTTCCGTGTGGTCCCATTTTAATTTGGTTCCATTCGGACAATGGGATCCACGTGAAAACCATATAAGTCCTAAATTTGCATTAAGTATTTGCGCGACAAATGAACGAATAACGCGATTAGATTAGTGCTACCATAACTAAAAAGTAAAAAATAACAACCGCCTTCCTAAAAAAAAAAAACACTACAAAGTGAAAAATAACTTTAATTTCGGAAGTCGGTGGCCAAAAAACCTTAAATACAGATCCTAAGACACCGACTACCGAAATTAAAGTGATTTTTCACTTTGTAGTGTTTTTTTTAGGAAGGCGGTTGTTATTTTTTACTTTTTAGTTATGGTAGCACTAATCTAATCGCGTTATTTCTTGTAGTCGTCAATCAAGCAATGTGCCCGAAGAACTCTTACGTCGAGGCACCCGCGGTAGCATGCGCCTGGGCAGCCATCCAACTCTGAGAGTACGTCGTCAAGCAATCAGAGAATTGCTTGGACTTGTTGGTAAGTGGAGCCATATACATATCGACGGTTTAAAGGTAATAGGGTATAAGCGACAAAAACCAAATTGTTCAGGAGAGCGGTTTAAAGTTTGAAATTGTAGAACGATTGACATAACTTTTTTGTTTATTGTCATATCGTGAAAATTTTAAATAAATCGTAGAACCATTGGAGTAAAGCCCATTCGAAAAAGCAGAAAATTTTAAGTAGGATGTAATTCAAAAGTCATTTTCGACCAAAATGGCGCTAACGCCCTTTAAATTATTACCTTTTAACCGTCGATATAAAGCAGGACTTTAGAAATAAGTGAACTAAAGTCGAAACTTTAACGTTTATAATATATTCACTAATCGGCGGCTTTGCCCGCGTATTATACATATGAACCTTCCTCTAGAATCAGTCTATCTATTGATGAAAACCGCATTAAAATCCGTTGCGTAGTTTACAAGATCTAAGCGTACAGACGCGGAAAACGACTGTGTTTTATACTTTGTAAGGAACATAAAGAAGTAGGATTTTATACTTAAACCTTTCGGAATAAATGTTGTAAACAAAGGTGAAACTCATATCGAAACGAACTGTGTAGGTTCGAAGATTTAAGCGGTCACAGGGACAGATGAAAGTGACATTGTTTTATAATAATGTATAGATACAGATGATTTACAAAATATGTTTAAAAATATGCATTTGTATTTGTTGTACATTGTGTCCACACCCTGATACACGATTAACTAAACCCCTCTTTGGTTTGTTACCAGACTTATAGAGATACGGTGGGCAGGCTTGGGTTAAGATTATATGGTTGGTTGGTTGATGAAAGGGCTAAACACAACAGTAACCTTGACTTTAAACTTATTTTTTGCAGTGGATGTTGGTGGCGTCATAGGGGTGTTCTTTGGTGCATCCATCCTCAGTTTCATAGAAATCATTTATATACTGTTTTTACGCAGATATACCTAACATGTATTGAAGAATATTGAGGTGAGTTCTCATCTTTATCATCATCATCATCTTCCTGCCCTTGTTAATTCTATGTTATTTGAGGCCAGCGCGACATGTTTTCGCCTTCCATTATGGCCTGTCAACAACCTTCACGCTATGATACACCCATTCTCTTTCATATCACGACGAAGTGCCCCGCCTTCAAACCTTTACACCCTGAATGCCAACAAACATTTTCGTGGGCATTGCCTTAAGTTATGGGAAAAAAATATTTTAAAAATAAGCCTTTACTACATTTCTTGTCTTACCGAGTTGTCACAGCTTGAAATAGGCTCCCGGAAAATGTTGTGGTGTTTCCCACATTGAAGTGCTTCAAGAATCGAATAGACCAATTAAATATCTGCAAGCCTATGGATACATACGCCTCAGCTAGTTACCTGCTTGTTAGTTTATTGAGTTATTACGTGTTATAACTCAAAATATTGAAAGAAGGTGAGCCTTTAGTCATGCACTAAAGGCTCACCTTCTTTCAATATTTTGAGTTATAACACGGCTTTACACGGTTTTTGAGTGGTACCACCCAAAAGCCGTCGACTACCGAGAACCCGTCGATTATGAAGACCCCGTGAGTACATACCTTTCATAATTCATACCTTTCACTTGTCCACGTGTTAGTGCAGACTAAAGTCTCGCCTATGGCCACAGTCCCCTCGAAAACATTAACACTGCTATTGGGTCTAACAAAATACTAAATAATTCCTGGCATAATCCATCCAACTTTTCCTTGTCTTTTCTCTCCTAGATTGCGAGTCACTTATGAGCATATATATATAAATCAAATAAACGGTATTAACAAATCTGATCTAAGCAGATATCAGCCACTTCAATGAACCTAGATTTTGTTCAGAATTAATTTCTTCAATACTTTTTGTTTGTTTTCTTTTCCAAGATATTGGCAACTAGCTATAAAATAATTTCTTATCTGTGTGTTTGAAATCTGACATGAGAGAAAACTTGAAATCCGAAAGTTTACTCCAAGAAAGATTTGACGGAGAGAATTTTAAATGACAAAATGACATTTTTAAAACAGTCATGTTCAAAATTAGTTTTCAATTTTTTTCCAATTCTCACAAATAATCAGATGCAATGGCTCTTAAATTATTAGTTGCTTTATGTTTAGTGCAAGTTGTAATTATAAATGCTATAGATGATCAATTTCATATATTAGACCCAGAAGTAGAGGGATTACTGAGGAATTTAACTAGGCAAGGGCCAGGTACGTATTTGTTCATGTTTTTGATGATCCCTCGATTTCACTTCTAAACTCACTACACAAAGTTTTTGAATATTATCCTTTCTTAGTGCCCCCTTTAAAACATTACCTTCCATACCAAACATGTTTCTGTTTTGCTCTTGATAAGTTTTTCTTAAAAATAGACTCGCCCCATATTTCATGGGACTCAATAAAGATAATATAACACGTCAGGTATGCACTTGCACATCAATCAAAATAGTTATCTTTGTCCATAGCTAGCATATACGCCATAACGGGTAGACTTGCTATATGCTAGCTAGTTGGTAATCATGTAAGGTCTCCACACTATATGATTAACAGACTACTAGATATAAAACTGTTCATAGAGTCATTAAAATTTCTGTTGTGTTTACACATTGTTCATTATGATGACGCATGACGTAGTTTGAAATTGATATTTTGTCTCATGGAAAATGGAGATGGAATGATCTAGTCGACTCGTGCACTGGGTAGATATGTTCTGTACCGTCTGATACGTAAACATTATTAACAGGATGTTTCATACTTCTAATGCATTATTAATTATTTTTCTTAGTGCCTATTATCTGAATTAATGGTAACATTTTTTAATCACGCCTAGAGGTATATTATGTCGGATATATTGAGTGGACAACCTTTGTAAGACCACTAAAATGTCACGGTGTATATATGGCCGTTTTCAAAATAATTTCTACATTCGTTGAACAATGCTGAAGTGTTATTTTAGGTAACAAGTTTATTCTGTACAGCCAAGTCTTCTCAATCCGCCATTTCACTCAAACGGTCTTAGTCAAAATACACACGGACATAATAAAATCGCGTCAGGGTTCTTTCGCGCACTCGATTTTAAATGCTCGATTCAACACCGAGAGTTGAAACTCAAGTCCACGAAGAAATCTATGTCGACTTAAAAAAATAGTATTGCTAGTAGACGTTATAAAAATAATATAAGATGAAACCGTTTCTCAATAGGTGACCCGGCAAACTGCGACGTGACTGTTTGTCATGAGCCCTGCCCGGGTGCGTACCCACCGTTGCGCTGCCCTCCAAATATCCCGCCATGCCACTTCGGATGCGCCTGCTACAGCGATTGCGAAGCGAGAACGGTGACCTGCTTCGAGACCAGACACTGCCATCAGGTTGGACGGCTCTTCACCGCCCGCAGAAGGGCGAAAATGTCATAAGATACTATTATTACTTTATGACGGCAGTTTGTATAAATATTTTTATCTTATTCTACTTCATCATCATTATTATCAACAGAATCGTCTAGGACTGATTTGTGACGTGGTCTTGTGATTATACTTAGTAAAATTATTGGCATTCCTCCATTTCTAGGCCTTTATTTAATGTAATTGATACGTCTAAAGCTTTTGTACACTGAAAATACTTCATAAATTAAGATTTTTACTCGTATGGTGTGTAGTTAATCGTTCACTGTTTATATGTACCCGGTCTTGGGTAGGCGTCTGGGTAGGTCCATTATCAATTGTAAGTTCAGCACTTTGTTCTTCTGTTCTGGGATCTTTGTCTTAAATTAGATTGTGCCTACAGTGTGGCTGTTGGCGGATTCTCTCTAAGTTTGTGCCGTTCGGATGAATGCATTCTTTTAAGTCAGTTGCTTTAGCCGCGATTATTACTCCAAAAGACTTGACTCATTTAGCTCTTTTACGAGGCTGGCTTTTAGGCCTCAAGTAGTTTAGGCCTTTGAGCTCGAGACTTGAAGGTAACTTTATATCAGTCTCTTCATAATATTTTCAAAATAATTGAAAATTTAAAATATTTAACCTCCAAGTCTTCTTGGAAAGAGGTCTAACTTTACGCCTTTGGTTGCGTTGTGGGTTCTGGTTTAATTTTGCCCAAAACTGCCAGTTTTGTGCAAAACCTGAAGGTTTTGGAACAATAATTTTAACGTCTTTAAAAAGGCTATTAGTTTTAAATAAGGCTTAAGTCGTTTAATTACTTATCTTTTGAATACCTTTACCGTCATCCCAGCTCAAACAAAGGCGAATATTTTTAGTGCCAATGGGTCGAGTTTTTGTAGACACTACTGCTCGCGATTATTGTATGAGTCTTTAAAAAAAATGCACAATACCAGCAGATCCTCCATCGAAGTGACTGAATGATTACAAAGCAAATAGTTATTTTATATTCATTTCTTGTTCATCATTATTATTAACATCTAGTTTCACCTCAGACTTTCATGATTACAAAGTTTATACTTACTTGCCGTGGTAATAATTAACTAAGAGTTCCCATTATTTGTCAGCAAAAATATGTACATAAGATTATCTGACAGCTTTAATGACCTAAGTACTCATGGAATTTAAGTCAGTTAAATTGAATAAAATGTTCTGTATTTTTTTAAACAAGCTTTGGTAAATTTGTTGTTTTTGCGGCTTTGTTTTTGTGGCTTTGTTTTTGTTTTTTCGTAAGAGTTAATATTTTAATAAATCCTAGTAAATCTATATTTCGTTTTATTCATATTTAAGTTGCGTGTCCTACTCCCTACTACTTCCAGTAGAATGATAGTCCGAGTTTGACATGACGATATAAAACAACGTTATACCCGTTGATCAATGGCTTACTCGGGACCGTGAAAGGTGACGCACTTCAATTCAAAAAGCACCTGAACGCATTGAAACGAATCGTTTTGAAGACCTAGACAGAAGAAGCGCCAAATATGAAAATGTCGCCCAAAGCCTTCATACACTTATATGTATAACAATGTTAGACAGCTCATTTGTACCCGGTGTGACCGTGTTTTCAAGACCAAATTTGGTTTTGCCAGCCATCAATGAGCTCACGAAAGAAGACAGAAGTAGCCTGGGGCACTGTCACCGGACACTGTAAAGAGGACTATTATACAGGATAAGTTCTTATCCAGTGCGTAAATTGTAACCATGAATTCAGCATATCATTCTAGATCCCCTAGAGCAGATATTTTTCGTCAGTTTTACAAAAAAGAAAAAAATCTGCTGTTTCATAGAAAAATGCAATACCTACGGAGTCAAAATGTATGGAATAGCAGATTTTTTTTTTTGTATAACCGATGAAAATTTTCTACGCTGGGGGGTCTAGAAAGATATGCTGAATTCATGCTTACAGTTTGCGCACTGGATAAAAATTGAGCCTGTATACGTAGTCCCCAGTAGCTTGTAGCCTCTGAACATTATAAATGAATAATAAATACCACTTGGCTCAGGATAGAGTTGAGCGGAAAAAGGAAACGGAGACCTTTGCCATGCAGTGGGACGATACAGGCTGATTATTATTATTATACTATATCGAACACTTTTCCATTTGTGTTGAAAGTAAATATACATTTTAGAAAACTTGATGAAATAGGTATTAATAATGTGCATAAACTGTACCTAATTCATATTTCATCAACGTTTTCTTCACTTCTCACACAAATTCACGTTATTTTAAACATGTTGAAAATATAAAAAGCTTTTTGCAAAGCGTGTTTAATGTCCCATTATCCACGGACGGGGTCTCTTTTCCGGGGACTGAGTTCCTTGTTCTAGAGTTCATTAGTTGTTCCTAAATAAGAAGTAGTCCGGTAGGGTCTAACTTGTGAAGGCGTCCTTTTCAATTTGAGTTGAAACTTACCCAGACTAAGTGAAATCTAATCTAATCTAACTAGCCTGTATTGTCCCAGACTAAGTCACATCTTGTTATACTTTACCAAAAGGTTTTCAGTTCTACTTCCTGGTGTGCTGAATGAATCCGGTTTTGAGTTGTGTCATGGCTGTGAGAGGCATAGGATTCTGAAGTTATCCAAATGTTAATTTCATAATAACAGAGACCAAGTCTACTGATTTACAAGCGTTGTTATGGTATCTCCATTGTGAGTTTTTGATAGGTTTGGCATGTGCCTCGTTTCAATATCGGCAGATGATTAATAAAATATCAACTCATGTAAATGTTTAATGAATGCCATTCATCATTCTTCTATTTTCCTTTCATTCCCTTATCCCAATATATTTTGTGTCAGCGCAAAATATACTTATTTTTCTTCCATCTAGGCAGTCACCTACCTTTCTAGTCATATCAAATTTCACATAGTCCATCCGTCGTTTTTTTTGGTCTTTGTTTACTCATCTACGCTTTTTCACTCACAGCTCATACTGAAAACTTTACCGACGACATTTTCCGTGTTCCTCCATAGCATGACAACCGATTTCCGCACGGTCACCGGTGTCACGTGTCAGCTATATAGATTTTCAATGTTCTTTGCACTAAAATGAATGATGGAAAGGCTGATTGACTAAACAAAGGTTGCATTGGAAATAACTGCAAGCTGTAATGTTAGAATAAAACTTTTGTGATGATAATCAGGTGCTAAATTTCACGTTTGTTGTAAGAATATTCTGTTTATTTTCAACTCTACTTTTTTCATTACCGCACGGAAATTAAACTGACTTCCTTATCGCCTAAAGTTAATTCATTAAATGTTTTTGGGTAATCTATATGATCGTCAGAATATACTTTTGCCTCATTTGGCACACGTAAGTTGCTGACTTTACTGTGTTTCTTCTCAACGTTGTAAATTCAACGCAGATTTTGTTTATTCTATTTTAAAATCTAACTTCGTTCAGAATGCAATGCTACATCTCGTTGTCAGACAGAAATACCGAGATTCCAATACCTTTACATACATTGCGGGAATGGGAATGCGACAGAGTATTGAAAGTAATACCCATACAAAATGCTAGCATATTGTCAGCTTCCTTTTCCCATTCAAAGTATTGAATCCTAATTCAAAAGTCCTATTTTATCATCATGCGTGTCTTTTCTTGTATGACATTATGTTTAAGCAAATAATTATTATCTTATCTACACATTTTCACTGCATTAGCAAAACTGAGTCGGTAATTAAACAAAATAAGGAAATATAAAGCTATGCTTTTAATGTTTACATAAATAAACCGAAAAAGCATACAATTAATATTTCGATGTTAAAAAGTAAAACCACTAAACTACAAGATAGTAAACAAGACATGGATTTTAAATTTACTTTATTCAGAATCAGTAAGATCAAAGAAAAACATAAACATGACTATGTCAACTCAAGGGGACCCTTAGAAAGACACTGCCCAGGCTGCCTCACTTGTGACCATGAGGATTTTCCACTCCTGCGAAAACAAAAAAAACAAGAAACATCTATTACATAATTAATTATATGAAGCATTGAATATCAACTGTACGTTAGGTATATGTGTCGATGGCTATAGGAAAGACAAAAGAAACGTAAGCACTTTGTGAAAGATAATATGGCTAGAAATAATAAAGTATGAAAGAAAAAGATATGTTGCGCCGACCCCGAATAAATTGGGATAAGACAATGATGATTATGATGAATCTAATACGATAAACAAACAAAATACCTGCAGTTAATTTACGAACGCGATTCGCAATTGTTCTGTTTAAATTCGCTCAAAAACGTGCTACACGTCAACAACCAGTTCATATACATAATCCGAAACATAGGTAAGTATGTTTACCTACGACTGACTACGACTGGATCCGTACGGGTCCGCGAATTTCCGTGCGTGTGACTACAAATCCTTTGAAATTGAAATTCTCTCTCTGCTCGCATGTATGTCACCCGATTTTACTCGATTACCGGATTCCAGTGAGGACGCTTTTCACGCGAGCACTATTGGAATTTATTTTCTAGACTTTTATGGATTTCGTGATTGAATCCACGTTTTGACTGAATATCATACGTAAAGGACATACCTATTGTGTTGAACTGGTGAACAGAAATCCTTTTGAGGTCTCCGTACCCAAAGTGGGTATTTTTAGGGTTCCGCACCTCAAAAGAAAAAAGCGGAACCCTTATAGGATCACTTTGTTGTCCGTCCGTCCGTCCGTCCGTCCGTCCGTCCGTCCGTCCGTCCGTCCGTCCGTCCGTCTGTCAAGACCATTTTTCTCAGGAACGCGTGGAGGTATCAAGCTGAAATTCATATCAAATACTCAAATCTACTGTTTCTTGGAGCTGTGAAAAAATCAAACTTCTAAACTAACGCAATCAAAAGATATAGCCGTTTATGCTGCAAATTTCCGCAAATTTTCGAATCTCGCAAGGGAATCAAAACCTAAAGGGTACTTCCAGTCGATCTAGAATTTTGAAATTTGGTACGAAGCAACATCTTATAGCACAGATAGAGAAAAAATTGCGAAAACCGTAAATTTTAATTACATCATATAATAAAAAATAAAATAAAATTTTAAACTTTGTACCTACAGGTTTGTACGGAACCCTCGGTGCGCGAGTCCGACTCGCATTTGGCCGGTTTTTTTTTTTGTTTTTTTCCTTTCTCAGTAAGTTGTAATCATGGCAGTTTGAGTAATTTATGCGGCCTAGCCCAATATCCTTTCTTTGGTTTTGTTCTTCGAATCGTTGAGCTACTTAAGTTCTGAGTTGACTTGCACGGTTAGTGACAAATGTGTGCCACACAGACACACTGACTACTGTGGACAGGACAGGTCCACTGAATCAATGTTTTCAAATCATATTTAACCGACTTCAAAAAGGAGGAGGTTCTCAATTCGGATGTTTATATGTTTTTTTTTTTTTTATGTATGTTCGGCCATAACTCCGTCATATATAGACAGATTTGCAAAATTCTTTTTTTGTTCGAAAGGGGTTTACTCCGAAATGGTCCCATGTAAATTTCATATAGATCTGATGATGAGTTCGGGAGACAGCCACCGGAACTCTTTAAAAAATGACAGCAAATCAACCGCGATTTCTGCTATCGCATTAATATGCATTGTTTGTTTGGAATTAGTGCGGGGTAAATACCACAACTAAAAATTTAAAAATAAAAACTTTTTTACTAAAAAAAACAACCGACTTCCTTAAAAACACTACAAAGTGAAAAATAACTTTAATTTCGGAAGTCGGTGGCAAAAAAAAAACCATAAATACAGATCCTAAGACACCGACTTCCGAAATTAAAGTTATTTTTCATTTTGTAGTGTTTTTAAGGAAGTCGGGTGTTTTTTTTTGTAAAAAAGTTTTTATTTTTAATTTGTTCCAAATTACAACATCTTCCGACAGCATTGGCGTACCCATGAGTCTACTAGTAGGTAGGTACCTGTCCTAGATAGTTGAACCTTAGTGAATTCAGATAGGTCAATTCAATTCAATTCATTTATTTATTCTCTCTTCACAATAAGTGGACGCGGAAAGTACGAATTTCCTTCAAACTAGTTCTTCCGAACTTAAAGTATGTTTACCGCTATTGTGAGGTACACATAGCTACAGGTCATGTTATGCTTTTCCACTTTTAGCTGACCTCGCATAATATGGGCTTTTCGTACAATGAGATTTCAGCTTATACTGGAAATGTATAGCTTGATGTGTGGCCGTGCGTACTTTAAATGGGGTAATTAAGATCTTTTACGTCTATGTCAAACCGTATATAAAATACTAGCTTCTGCCCGCGACTTTGTCCGCGTCAAATTTTTGCTCCCGTGACCCTTCCCGTCGCATCGAATTGCCTGCCAATTTTCGTCAATTTTTCGTTGCTGCTCTGCTCCTTTAAATTTTAGCGTGATGTTATATAGCCTATATTATGTTATATAGCTTTCCTCAATAAATAGGATACCCAACACAAAAAAAAAAATCAATTCGGACCAGTAGTTCCTGAGATTAGCGCGTTTAACCAAACAAACAAACAAACTCTTCAGCTTTATAATATTAGTATAGATTTGATCGTTATTTAATTGGATTTTCTGAAAGTAGGTAACGAGCGGTTTAACTGCGCCTCTGGTAATAACTAGCTTTTGCCCGCTTGGAGATCAGATATTATTCCACAGGCACGTACTATCGAAGTATCGAGATAAGTATCCAACTACCTATGTGTTAATCCAGGTTATGAACTATGTGTGTGCTGAATTACATTCAAATCCGTTCAGATATTTTTGCTTGATTGAGTATCAAAAAGCCAAACATATCTACATACAAATCCAAATATCAATACCTAGAATAGCAGTAAGTAGGTTAGTTATTAAAGATCTGTTCCAGAAAATGAAGACGCATTTAGAATGACGTCTTTCTACTTAGCGGAAAAAACGAGAAAAGGACTAAAACACAAATTGTTTTTTTTGAATTATATTTAATAACCATTGCTTCAAAATAAATGCAATGCAATTCCAATTTAACCAGATCCTAGAAATAAGATTAGTGTCTTTTGTCTAGAAATTCTGCACCATTGTTCTATCGTTCGTCCGCATCATTTCGAAAGATATCCACTGCCGGGTATAGACCGCCCCCAAAGATGGGTATTTTCCATAATCACCACGCCTGGCAGGCGGGTTAGCGATCGCAGTGTGGTGGTAAAATGCATAGTGAACGCTGCTGCCCATTCTCTAGTTACTCCCTAAGTCGCCTTGTACGACACCCACGGGAAGAAACGGGATGGTGCGATGGTGCTACTCTTTATATCCGGCTACACACGAAACATCATTAACACACAAATCTTAGGTGAAGTGGGCTGTACAAAGTGTTTATTCCTAGCATTCGGTGAAATGATAGCTTTTTTTTTTTTGGATGGGAAATCATCAAATGACTTCTCCCGCTCTGGGCGGAGCGGGAGGGCGTGTCAGACTTTTACTGACTAAAACCCACCCGTGTTCCTTCACGGTATCTCTTTCGAACAATCTCGCGACCCTGGCAGTCGACCAATCTCGCGACCCTGGCAGGTGGAATGATAACTCATTTCAAGTAATGTTTTTTTTACAGAATAGGCCGGCTCGTATACCGGGACCAGAGAGGAATTCATGTAATATTAGAACGTTCACAAGTATCTCAGTCGCAATCTGCAAAAAATACCTTATTATTAATACCTTATAATTTCTCGAAATTTTTAACACAACGTCTTAAATTGCGGGAATTGTTGTTCTGTTAGCTGATACATTTATCTAAAACTATTTAGAATATAAACCTTTCATCACATTTTGACTTTGAATTATAATTATTGTGTACCAGCAGCTAAGGTTACTTTTCACAATTTTATGGTTCCCAACGGAGCCAAAAAATGTTTTTACTGCTTTTTTATGACCTGTTTATATGTGCTTGACCGCATTCTATAATAATGATAAAATACATCAATAAAAAAGCAGTCGAGCGTGATGGTTCTTAGATGTTCTTCAGCCAACCCATAAAACAGAGAATTGTTTTGGTAAATATAATTCCTATTATTTATTGTTTCGCCTAATAACTGAATATGGATCCATATCTTAGCAAACCAATTTACGCTCGTGGCATTTTTTAAAAGGTCGCGTGCGATCTCTGGTGCAAGAGATAAATGTATTAAGGCTCGTGCAGACTAGCGCGACGCGACAGTCGCGCGGGATCGGCGATTTATGTCTGTAGAAGAATTTCTAGTCGCGGTAATCTGCACGTGCCTTTACGCGCCCACTCCTCTCAACACGGCACCGGTTACTGAGAGTCAGTGTTGCCAGGTCCAATCTGAAAAAATCAGTAGAAAAATACCCAAAAAACAGGAGATTGAAAAAAAAAGAAACAGTAGATTTAAGTTTTGTCATAGAAAAAAGAAAAAAAAAACACATTTATACATATCTATATCCGTGCATGTCATTTCAGTCCTGATTTCATTCTATTATCCCTCATATGGCTCTATGATCTCCATTTGAAGAGGCTCAATTCCTGTCAGGGTCGCGAGATTGTTCGACAGAGACACCGTGATCCTGGCGCATGGGAAACTGAAGGAACACGGATAGGTTTTAGTCAGTAAAAGTCTGACACGCCCTCCCGCTCCGCCCAGAGCGGGAGAAGTCATTTGATGATTTCCCATTTAAAAAAAAGAGGCTCATTTCATTCCATTAAAAGTTTTCTTTTATTTACGTCATTAACTATATGTAGGCTGATGATGATGATCTACAAGAAAAGCAAAGAAGGCGCGCTGTTAGGTTGTGTGCAAAATATGGAGCTAGTCCTTTGTGGTTGAATTAAGTGGCTACTATTTTCTTTATTTATTCTGTAAACTTTATATCATTTGTTTGATTGCACAAAACCACTTACAGATAACTACTGCATTCAACCACACTGGCTTGGATAATTAATCTATGATCAAAATTTAATTGATTAATTTTTAAATCAAAATTTAATCAAATTTAATTGAGGAGTAAACTCATAAAATCCAGTAGATTCTCTTGCGAAATCCGTAGAACAGTAGATATAGCCTGAAACCAGTATATCTCCTGTGAAAACAGGAGACCTGGCAACACTGCTGAGAGTACTGCGACTGTCGCTAAGAGGTCTTATAGATGCGCGCGTCTGTGTGAATGCGCTGTTTCTATCGTTTGTTCGTAGTTGCTGTACTGTCCATATGTATATGGTGTTACTGCCCCCCGCCGCGCCGCCGCCGGCCACAGCTCGCCACATTGTTGTAGTGTGAGTTTGCTGATTGATCGAATCTTTTCATAAAACCGTCAAAACGATAAACACGGTTAACAAAACATTGTTAGGTCAATCAACTTATCCATCCATTTGTCCATCGTTTATGATTAATTAATCAATTACGAACAACAGGTGTGTAGTTGATAATTAATGATCAACTGCGAATATTTGATTGGGAACAAATTGCTTATCTTACTCATTTTAATCCAACATGTTTTTTTTCACGCAAATACTCGTATGTGAGTCTGTTATTGTGTTGATAAATGAACCTTGAATTCTCAACTCTGATCAATACCTATTGGTAAAAAACCTACAATAGCAGGACAACACTTTTCAATTATTTCTTGGTCTCCGTACCACCCTCCTGCAATTTTAACGTTCTTTTTTAGTTTTTAAAGAAAACCAACATAGCCCGAAGAATTGCCAAACTTAAGTGGCAGTGGGCAGGGCAAATTGCTCGCAGAACAGATGGCCGATGGGGTCGGAAAGTTCTGGAGTCGCGACCGCGTACTGGAAGACGTAGCGCTGGAAGGCCTCCCAAAAGATGGGCCGATGATCTGGTGAAGGTCGCAGGAATACGTTGGATGCGAGAAGCACAGAACAACTCGAAGTGGCGGTGCTTGGGGGACGCCTATGTCCAGCAGTGGACGTCTTTCGGCTGAAATGATATTGATGATGACTCTTTGGTCGCCTCCTAAGGCCTATGGCCTATGGCTCTATGTTAAGTAGCCTATAGCCTACCTCAAGAACTGGGCTATATAAAATGACAAACATTTTTATCACCTCCAAAGATTTTTCCAGAGATTCGTGCGTTCATACAAAAAAAAAAAACTCTTCAGTTTTTGTTATTGGTATATGTTGCTCGTTTGCGAGAATAACGAAATAATTCAAAATTCTGTCAAATTAAATATGTACTGTTTGCCAAACGATCATAAAGCTTTGGACTAGCCTGTTAGTCTAGTGCTTAGTGACCCTGACTGCTAAGACTGTGGTCGTGGGTTCGATTCCCACCCAGGACATATCTTTGTGTGATGAGCACAATCATTTGTTCTGTGTCTGGGTGTAATTTATCTATAATATGTATGTATTTAGAAATATATAAGTATGTTTATCAGTTATCTGGTTACCATAGTACAGGCTCTGCTTAGTTTGGGATCAGATAACGGTGTGTTGGTTGTCCTAAGATATTATTATTCAATTTGACAGAATTTTGAATTATGACGTTATTCTCGCAAACGAGTGATGTATAGACTGGCAATTGACAAAGAAGGTACCAGCACACCATATTGCGCGATATGGAGGAACTTAGTACGATAATACTTTTAATTATTTTTTACTTCTTTTGGGACTTTACACTTAAAAAAGTTTCGATAAACTCTACTGCAGTAGCACAAAAACACAACCAATCCAATACCTCGATAAAACGATAAAATGGAAATCGTTTCACAGTATTTTTATTCGCGTGCAATTACGTACGCGGTTTGAATTTTTATTTGATTTGAGTGTTGCTCGGACCATTTGAATCGCCGCATCGTTGGGTGCCTCCACCAAATTGCAGGATTTTCAATATTAAATCTACAGATTTTTATGAAAACATTCGTCGTTTATGAAGTAATCCTACTATCCTACTATCTTCGGTACTAATATTATAATTGCGAAAGTAACTTTGTCTGTCGTAACGCTTTCACGACTAAACCACTGAAACAATTTTGATGAAATTCGGTACGGGGTAAGTTTGATCCCCAAGAAAGGGCATAGGCTACTTTTTATTCCGCGACTTTGTCTGCGTCCGCAATAACTGATATTTACGCAGACGTAGTCGCGAGTAACACCTAGTTATATTATAAATGTGAAGTATGTTTGTTAAACATGCAAAAACGTCCGAACGCATTGAATTTGGCACTCAGATAGTTTACATAAAAACCGGCCAAGTGCGAGTCGGACTCGCGCACCGAGGGTTCCGTACAAACCTGTAGGTATTCACGGGCTATGCATAAAGTTTATGTTTATGAAATTAAATGTTTTTTTTTTAAATTATTATATTTGAGTTGATTGCATGAAAGGTAAATTGCGGTTTACGATTTATGACGTATTAAAAAAAAAACTACTTACTAGATCTCGTTCAAACCAATTTTCGGTGGAAGTTTATAAGGTAAGGTAATGTACATCATATATTTTTTTTAGTTTTATCATTCTCTTATTGTAGAAGTTACAGGGGGGGGGGGGCACCCATTTTATCACTTTGGAAGTGTCTCTCGCGCAAACTATTCTACAAATTAACCGTCTATTGTGTAGCATAAATTAACACATAAATATGATAACCATTATAAAAGCCAAATTATTTTAAATAGAGTAACCGTGAAGTTTCTTGCCGGCTCTTCTCCATAGGAATCAATAAATTGGACCCGTACACCTAGCTTCTGATGTTTCATAAATGTCAATATAAACTACTGGGACAAATATTTTGATTGGATTTGATACTTTTTATCACGGTAGTTGGTGCCCGAGGGATAATTAACGACGTCCACGCGAGCAAAGGCTCTGGCAAAAGCTAGTGCAGAATAAATGTGTATTTGACTGCACCACCGAACATGTAAACTGAAGCAGTACGTGAACTCAGCACACAACTATTTTCATAACTCACAAAGCATATTTCTTTCGCTGTAAAGCGAATACATAGCAATTTCATATGTAAACGTTGAACACTTCTCACAGAATTCTATTTGAGAAACATTCTACCCAAAACCACTGAGTTGGAAATGCAATTTCCATTTTGTTTCTAGGTACATTTATTTTGGTCACATGTTATTTTTACTGAAATCTCATGGTTCTGGTATCTTTATTTCAATACGTGAAGTAAAGTCTTTGTATGCCTTTTTACGAATACTACGGGCAGAAAAGTATGTAATTTGGTACCGTTAAAGATTATGAGATTAGGAGAAGGAGTCAAAGTCATATCTTAGGTACTCGACTTTAAACTATGTTTAAATCATTAGCATCATTTTATTTCATTTTTTTTTATTACATCTGTCAATCATATTTTGTATCTTGTATTTAATATTGCTATTAGTTTATCAGAATTATATCTTAATCATTATTTTATCTTTAATCATTATTACTATATTATTATAGTAAGTTTTCTTACTGATGCTACAAAATTAATAAACACTTCCTCTCTCCTAAATCACTTATTTTGCTGTGCCCGACAGGGTCAATATGATCTAATTATAAGTTTACCACCTAAGAAGACATGTGGAATGCAATAAAAGTATTGAGTATTGAGTGTAGACAGCTAATATTTTTATATAATAATGCATTATAAATCCATGGTTCCGTATGGTGCCAGACGTAAAGAATAACACCACCCCATTTCTTCCCGTGGGTGTCGTAAAAGGCGACTAAGGGACTTACTAGAGAATGGGCAGCAGCATTCTCTATGCATTTTACCACCATACTGCGATCGCCAACCCGCCTGCCAAGCGTGGCGATTATGGCAAAGCCCCCCAAATTGGGGGAGGCCTAAGTCCAGCAGTGGACGTCTTACGGCTGAAATGATGTGTGTTGCCTGACTCAAAGAATAGCACTATCCTATTTCTTCCCGTGGGTGTCGTAAGAGGCAACTAAGGGAGTTACTAGAAAGTAAGCAGCAGCGTTATCTATGCATTTTGCACAATACTGCGATCGCCCACCCGCCTGCCATTACATGGCAACCCACCCCTAAATTGGGGGAGGCCGATGTCCAACAGTGGACATGTTTCGTGTGTTTACGTGAAAATGACCAATTTTGACGTATCATCTATTCTTATATTCGTATAAACCAAACACCGTAGATATAATTATGTAGCCACACGCATCGTTGACCGCTTACGTCCACGTAGCACGGACGTAGAAATATCGCAACAGAATTTTATCGCGCATTGGAACTTCTTTTCCCTGGTTAGCACCGACAGTCCGTGAATAAATGATCTTACTCCTACCATTCGATGGGCCGACTGCATGATTGCTATTCAATAACAAAAATACACTCAGCCACTTTTGCGACAATCCCAAATAGAGAAACAGAAAAAAAGTCTTACAAAAGAAAACCAATCAATTCAATTCGCGATTTTAATTCTTATTTTAAACTAGCTTTTGCCAGCGGCTTCAATCGTAGGTCGAAATTATCCCGCTGGAACTATAGAAATAAATGTTTTTAAAGCCGTACACAAAGTACGCGCATTGACGTAGAGTTGTCGACACAAGCCCGTTCTACCTATATTTTCGTAGATTATATGCACAGTTTTTGTCATTTACCAATGGAAAACTTATGATTTTTTACTTATAAGATTTGATCATCGTCAGCAGCCTATAATGTTCCCACTGCTGGGAACAGGCCTCCTCTCGGTGAGAGGGAGTGGTTCATAATCCATCTACATGATGTGACTGACCTGTTAGTCTAGTGGTTAGTGACCCTGACTGCTAAGACTGAGGTCGTGGGTTCGATTTCCACCCAGGACAAATGTTTGTGTGATGAGCATAATCATTTGTTCTGTGTCTGGGTGTAATTTATCTATAATATGTATGTATTTAGAAATATATAAGTATATTTATCAGTTGTCTGGTTACCATAGTACAGGCTCTGCCTAGTTTGGATCAGATAACGGTGTGTTGGTTGTCCCAAGATATTATATTATACATATCTTCGAATTATTGGTTCTAAGACATGCCGATGTCACAAGGTAAAGCGCCTGCTTGGGTTCGAACTCACGACCTACTACTAGTAAGTCGAGCCGTTAGCACTGGGCCACCACTGCTCACTGAATCGCTACTGCTCCTTAAGGTGTGATAGTATAACTTAATTAAGATAAACTGACCGACTGTTGATATATCAACGCACAGTCTAAAACAAGTGACCTGATATTTTGCACACTTTAGACATCCAATCCTGTCAGGTTCGCGAGACTTGTTCGAAAGAGATACCGTGGCCTTGGCATATGGGCAACTGAAGGAACACGAGTGGGTTTTAGCCGGTAAAATTCTGACACGCCCTAAACTTCTAATCCACAAAAAAAAGCATCCAAAATGGAAGGATTTTGGGAAAATCCACCTCTAAAATAAGGGATAAAAGCTTACATAAAAGTCCGTCAGTTTCGAAGTTAGTATCTCCAATTTTTCAGTTTAGGATCACGAAAATAATTAATTTAAACGTGTCTCAGGGTTCTAGATTATTCTACCTCCGAAAGGGTTAGAATTGGCATGAAGTTGTGTGTATATATAGTTGATAAAGTACTTCATTTTCAAAGCAAAAATCATTTAATTTATTGTTTAGGCTAAAGTTGGAAACTTACACAACGTATATCGGTGTTGTTGGAATTTTAACCCTTAAGGAGATGAAATGAGGATAAAATTTTGTATTTAAGTAGTTCATTCACAAAATTTTGTATTCATGTTAAAATAATGTACACTTGTATCGTGCTATTAGTAAGCCTCCACCGCCGTCCATCTATGCGTTTGTCTGACACAAGCAAATATCTCAACTATCTGTCCTTCATTTTCGAAGTAAAAATAATGTACCTACACATGTAGTTTGTCTAATCAGTGAGATGTGTATTAAGGAATTAATAGGGTTCCTTTAATCAGACTTTCAGTCAATTGACAGCAAACATAGCATTGGCGTTTTTAAAACTTTAATTTCAAGGAAAAGTTACAACATAAAACCAATATATATAAATGATAAATACAAAAATAATTTCCCATTGTTCATCGGTTGAAGCGAATCGTTGGTAATGCTTCATCAGCTCATATTTTTTCTGAAGCATCGCCATGTCCGGCAAGGTTACCACGCTGCTATAACCCACCTGAAGCGTTCATACTCATTGTACACGCTGCCATTGTGGCCCCAAAGTAATCTGTCTCCAATTTTATCCGTATTAACATCCAGCTTGAGTCCTTGATTATACTGGCAATTTATTATGAAGAACACCAGAGCACCATTTTTAATCAGAGGCTCCAAATAATATCTATGCCTGACTTCGTCAGAGTTAGTCGAGCCCCAAGCCTGTCTGTCTCCAATGTTATCCACGTTAACGTCCAATTTCAAGTACATATTGCGATGAGTATTGTACAGTTTGAACGTGACGCCGTCACTGCCCCACACGGGGAGCAGCTTCCAGCTCAGTCTCTCACTGGTTATAAGACATTGGTTATGGTCACCCCAAGCGAGTCTATCATGGTATGAGTCAGTGTTCACATCGAGTTTCAAAGGCTGTTGGTATTGCTTATTGACAATTGTCACAGCGTCCTCGTTGACGATGAGTTGGAACGGCTTGGGGAAATAATTGCGAACAATATCTTTAGCACCAGCGGTCCACAGTTTATACGCGAGGGACATGACGTTTCGTGGAGCCGAGCTGATAAGCCTCGTTAAAATTTCGTTGATGAATTCACCACCAGTAGTTCCAAAGTTTTGGGCCATATTCACAGCGGCGTCATAGTTACCGTTAACGACATTATTGTACCATTCCTCCTTAACAGTGTCAGTTTTTAGAAAAGCCACATGATTAGTATAGTATGTTAAACCTTGAAGTTCACGAGGCAGGGTTGCACCAGGGCATGAGATCAAGCCTTTTTTACTTAATTCTACGGCGAGCTCCAAGATCTCTTGCGAGTCGCCTTGCACTCCGTACACGACCACCTTGCCATGATCTCTGTTGATGATGCGAGCGATGTCCTTAGCACAGCTGCTGGTCATGATTGGTCCCGCGACGGTCACGGTGAGAACGGAGGCGTCTTTGATATAGGCGCTGGTGTCGCAGTCGGTGTAACTGAGGACGGGGATCCTGTTCGGTATCTTGTTGTCTTGGTCGGGGCCGCTGCTGACCAGTTGGTACTGATGATGAACATTGTAGCAGTTCGAGAATCCGCGAATGCCTTCTTCGGATACGACCTTACCTTCGCCCCAGTACTCAACGTGTTGAATCAGTTCACTGAGGGAAGTAGGTATCTTCACCAAGTCGTACTCTCCAAGGTACGGAACTTCGGAGTAGGGGAACTGCTTGTCGATGTTGGTGATGTAGTTTGGTCGATTGGCAAGCTTCCAGACTGTAATGGACCGCATATTGAAGTTCTGTGCGTAGATTAATCTATAAACAATGAAAATAAATATCTATGAGAATAGAGAAAAATAATGCTGAGGCCTACTTAAAGCCTAAAGGACCCTGCCAGGGTCGCGTGATTGTTCGAAAGAGATACCGTGACCCTGGCACATGGGCAACTGTAGGAACATGGGTGGGTTTTAGTCAGTAAAAGTCTGACACGCCCTCCCGCTCCGCCCAGAGCGGGAGAAGTCATTTGATGATTTACCATCCAAAAAAAAAAAAGCCTAAAGGACTACGAAACGAACCAAAGAAGCTAAGTTTGGTTTCGTCATCACTAGCCTATTTTAAAGAGATATCTTTGGACATTTTGGTTGTGTAACCCAATAATATTAGACCAAATAGACAGCAAAATAAGAAAAATATACAATAAAGTATAATAAGGCTCAAAATCTTAATAAATGATTAAAAACGAAGGTACTTACCAATTCGAAGACTACACCTATATATTTGTGCAGTTTTCAGCATGCAGTCAGCTCTTATATACTAAATATTTTTGATAGGCAGACTAGTTATCAGTTCTAGTAACCGCAAGTTACATACAAAAATGTTATTTTTGGTAATTTGAGCCACAAAACGATAAGTTATTGACATAGATAAAAGAACCTACGTGAACATAACCTGACCTAATTAATATAATGCCTATAGGCACTTTTTCGACAGTTCTGTTTTTAGGGTTCCGTTGCCAAATGGCCAAAAACGGAACCCTTATAGATTCGTCATGTCTGTCTGTCTGTCCGTCCGGATGTCACAGCCACTTTTTCCGAAACTATAAGAGCTATGCTGTTGAAACTTGGTAAGTAGATGAATTCTGTAAACCGCATTAAGATTTTCGCACACAAATAAAAAAAAAAAACAATAGATTTTGGGGTACCCATACTTAGAACTGAAACTCAAATTTTTTTTTCATCAAACCCATACGTGTGGTATCTATGGATAGGTCTTCAAAAATGGTATTGAGGTTTCGAATATCATTTTTTTCTTAACTGAATGGTTTGCGCTAGAGACACTTCCAAAGTGGTAAAATGTGTCCCCCCCGTAACTTCTAAAATAAGTGAATGATAAAACTAAAAAAAATATATGATGTACATTACCATGTAAACTTCCACCGAAAATTGGTTTGAACGAGATCTAGTGAGTAGTTTTGTTTTAATACGTCATAAATCGTAAACCGCAATTTACCTTTCATTCAATCAACTCAAATATAAAAAAAAAAAAAAAAAAAACATTTAATTTCATAAACATAAACCTTATGCATAAACCCTCGGTGCGCGAGTCCGACTCGCACTTGGCCGGTTTTTTTTTTCTACAATGTTCTTTTCTCGTGAGCATAGGCAAATACCTAAGTGTTCTTCTTTTCTTTTTGGTATTGATGGTACTTGGACACTTTCTTTATTTTTATATAATTTGAGCCCACGCCACGGCCACGTTTATTGCGGTATCAGTTACACTATCTAGTTCATCTGAGATGCAGGTGAACGGGCATTTGGGGCACTCCAGGAAGTGAAGCATGGTCTGAGCAGACGTAGGGTAAACTTGCCCAATTCGTACCCCTTTAGAAAAAAACCTTCATATCTTGGAAATTAATAAAGACAAACTAGTTTTAATTATAAGTCATTTTTATTTGGTTAATGTTTTATTGTTACCATGATCAAATTTAACATAAGCATTATAAACTTCTGAAAAATAATCAATTTAAAAAAATCTTTAAAAAGTACGATTTAAGACTATTCATCTTAAATCGTACTGATATATCTTTAATTCGTACTTAGAGATCTTAGAATTGGTTTACAGTCTTCAGAATCAGCTTCATAATCAACAATGTATTAATACAATATTAGATGTGTGATTCCAAAAAAAAACTACAGTAACTACAAAAATATTACAGCAATAGTCGAAAAAAACTTCCTTTTTTGATATTTTTGCCAAGAGCAGCTTAACAGGTGTTAAACTGACGGACGGCAAAATGGCCAACTGCTATTTACATTTTTTGACGCTAGAGGCGCTAATTGCTATCATCGAAGCCGAGATTTAATCCGAGTACGATTTAGGCGTTAGTACGAATTAGGCAAGTTTCCCCTACTGCACTCGCACTGGGAGTTAGATAAATGATAAATGATTTTATTTCTGTAAGTAGGTTTGTACAAACACTTTTACACGTCAACTAAATATTTTTTAAACTTGATGAGGTCGGCGTTTCCTAACTGACTACTTTGAGAAGAAAGGCCGAAACAAACTCAGAGGTCGCGATCTCTTTTAAAGTCCAGACATAATCTTGGTCACATCATGCGAAGACCATGTAGATTGGTGACTGAAATGGTCTTTTGAGGAAACAACCACACAGATTGAGTGGACCTGACCAGTCAGTGCAAGCATTTGTCACTAATCGTTTAGCTCAAATCGGAACTTAAGGAGCCCAATGCTTTGACGAACAATACCAAAGACATGATGAGAGGATGAGTTAGTATATCGTTCACTTGTACAATTTGTGTTTGCAGCAGCCTACTTGAGTACGCAATCGATTGAGAGCTTTCTAAATGTATAGGCCACTGCAGATCAGGCCCAGGATGCAAATATTCTTAGGGTTTATACCCACCAAACCTTTAACCAAAATGTACGACTTGGCCGTACAGATGGCCGCGACTTTGTGTAGATGTCAGGTTTGCACTTTACTTCTCTTAAAAAAGGTATTTCTTGTACGCCAGTAGTTACTTTCTTCAGAGCCAACGTAACAGAGTTTCTTCTTTGTTGTTTATGTACAGGCTTTCAAAATAAAGATACGATAAGATCTATTTGCTTAAACATAATTCAGTCAAGTAAATTTGGAGCAATTTGGCTGTGGCAGACGAACAGACGGACAGACACCAGAATGACGCACCCTATAGGGTTTTTTTTTGTGGGTGGGAAATCATCGAATGACGTCTTCCGTTCTTGGGTGGAACGGGAGGGCGTGTCAGACTTTTACTGACTAAAACTTACCTGTGTTCCTTCAGTTGCCCATGTGCCAGGGTCACGGTATCTCTTTCGAACAAATTTCACGACCCTGGCAGATCCTAAACGGGTTAAAAGAAAACAAAAAAAAAAACCTATAGGGGTTGCGTTTTTATTAGGACGTACGGAACCCTAAAACGGCTTTGGACACATTGATAGATAATATTCTTTTAAGAACTCTTCTAAGAGGTCTTTAAATGTGACATGCAATATCAACTTTGCGGATCAGGATTGGACACAGCTAATATATACTTTAATTTATTCCAATTAAGCAGCTTTAGGAGCATTGGCACCTAAAGCTGCTTAATTTACGTACATAATATATTTCAAGTGCTGCCTGCACTTTGTTCCACTTAGTTAAGGTTGTGGTGAGATGTTAAGTGCCTTCACGACGCAAGCTATTTGTCTATGACCGACCCTGTCCTGACGTCCTAGGGTTACATTTCAAAATAAGTGTCGAATATTTTTAACTCTAGATCAAATAACGCTGATACCATTTCATTCATATTAGAACAATGTGATGAATGTGGATATAACCTACATCAATTATTAATTCATACTAATATTATTAATTTGAAAGTAACTTTGTTTGTATGTTAGCTTTCACGCCTAAACCACTGAATATATTTCGATAAAATTTTGCAAGGAAGTAGATGGCATCCTGGAAAAGACATAGGCTACTTTTTCCTAGAAATACGTTTTCCTTGCGATCATTTCCAATAACTTTATACTATAGATAAAATGACATGAATATACAATGAAATAAAAAACCAAAACTTAAGTTATGTCAAACTTAATACTTGAAAAATGTAAGGTTATTATGTACATTATCGTTATTGCAGGTTTATTAATACACATCTAAGATTTTTAAAATTTTTCTTTGTTTCGTCTTGTATCATTCCGACCAGATATGACATTTGTATAGTCAACGTGACTTCCATCCAAGGTTTTCAATATAAATGTAGATTTTGTGAGGGCACCAGTTTATTGAATAACTCACAGCTTCCCTATAGTGTGAAAATAAAGAATTTTTACGAATTATTGCCCAAAGCTAGAAAGGTTCTCGCTATCCACCCTGGTTTTATTCTTTTACGGGACAATAAAGGGAATTTATATTAAAGCACTCGCTCGGGAATGTCTCTCCGTTTAGCTGGTAAAATAGTGGTCACTTTGTGGGAAGTAAAAGAAAAACTTTTTGTTATATTATTAACAATAAGTTCAGCTAAAACAAATTATTTGTCTTTAAAACGACACGGCGAGACACGGATTCAATAGGTGATCTTTGTTTTGAATTGAAACCGTCTTTTCGCTCGATGGTAAGTTCAATATTTGGTTACTAAAACATGTTCAAAATCGTTTAAGGTCTGTGTTGAGCTGCTTGTTTTTGATAAATGCGTGATTGATCGAACAGGTCCACTCGATCTGTGTAGTTCTTTCCTCAAAAGACTATTTCAGATACCAATGTATGTATCGGTTTTCACATGATCTGACCAAAAATATGTGTGGACTTTAAAAGAGACTGTGGTTTATTTCGGCATTTCTTCTCGGAGTTGTCTGATAGAAAATGCAGTCCACGTCCTGCAAACTTTTTCAAATGTTTTTAAATTAAAATTCATCTATTTCAGGTACCACATTACCCATATTAACAAAACAACTTTATTCTTTTAAATCATAATTACAAAATCACACATAAATTAATACAAACAAATAAATAACAAAAATTCAAAATGTAAAAAAAAAAGCTCTATGAAACATTTTTCGGCAAAAATATGAGGTAAGGTGGCAGAAAGACGCTGACCATAATGTCTATAAAGATATCTCTCACACTATCTGTAATAGATCATTAAATGGTCCATTGAAGTTCCCATAAATCATTTACGGTGTGACAAATTTGGACGTTGCCAAATTCGCAAGTTTGCGCAAGTTTGGTTTACAGTTGGTTTAACTTAGTTTGGGTTAGTTGAAGCTATATCTACTATAAGCTTGTAAGCTATGTTTGCATATATTTTGGGCAAGTAGTTTTGACTTTAATCATACTATTTTGTTCCTTTGTGTCGGAATTAGGTACATAGATCAAGCGCATTGAGTAGGTAACCATATTTTTTTGTAGTTGTATATGCCATTTCTCATCCTTTATTCATTTTCAATTTAACAGTATTGCAATTAAATCAATGATTGGGACGATAAGCAGTAGGCAAGTTTCACTTTTTTTAACCGAGTCTGATTATTAAAAAAATGTTTTTATCCATATTTCTAAGACGATCTTAACAAAACACCCAACTCTTTTTGAATTATAATTTTCTCCACAAAATATCCTTGCTAGAGTCGTTTTTCTTACACTTACACCGCTTTCGAGATTATTATCGTCAAAATAATGAGTCTCAAGTGGCCTTGTAATATTTCTTAAATAAAATTTATTTCATATCTTTTCGAAATCTCTTAAAAGTTATTTTCATTTATAGCAGAAGAATCTTCAGAAGTAGGCAAGCAAATGTGTTAATCATGTTGAGTTATTTAAATACACGACTCTTCATAAAAAAAACCTTTGTATTGAAAACAATATTTGCTCAACCTACAATGTAAATGTTATAACTTTTATACTTAGAAACAACAAGAAGAGAACGACCAAGTGCGAGTCGGATTCGTACACAAAGCGTTCCGTGCCACCGCACAATATTAGTACAATAATAAAGAATTGGAGGGAACGGCGGGTGTGGTTAAGACAACCGCAACAAAAGAGGGGATAGCATGCGGCATCGATAGATGGCGAGGAACGCTCTCTTTATATGGGGTCAACAGCTGAAGGTGACGGACCTCTTTCCACTTCACTGTAATGTTTTCTCGATGCTAAGTGATTAGCTAATTAATTACTCATCGTAATCAATAAGTTCGTTTCAAGTAGTTGATTGCTGTTGATTGATTGTTGTTGATTGTTGTTGCTGAAAACCAGCTTCTGATAGATAAAACTATGATTATATCATTCTTTTTTTGAAAAATTATAGTAAAATCACATTTCTTTGATGTTCCTTCAATTTTAAATTTGTTTAATTTTTATTCATTGTTGTTCTAGTAGTCATAGTAGTTAGTACAGGTTCTGTGATAAATTTCAGGTGTCCCTACTTATTACAGTTAAAAAGATACAGTCCTGTGGCAGACGGGCGGATGAACGGAAAGCAGAGCCTTAGTAATACCGCTGGCGCCCGTTGGGTACGGAATCCCAAAAAATACTTCCGAAGATAAATTTCAAGGAACTTTCAGCGGTTTCTAACAGACATTACTGCTGAAATAAAGACTTGGAAGATTCCTCGTTATTTCTCATTATATTGTTGAGTTATTTTATCGCTCTTCAGACGCAAATTCAATGTTAGTTGTAAAACATAGCTACTACTCAAATGAACATGAATTGGTAAATTCTTATCGTGTACATTATATAATCAGCTTAAAATGTTCCCACTGCTGGGACATAGGCTTCCTCTCTGTGAGAGGGAGTGGACCGTAATGTACAGACGCCAGCACTTAAATCTACTACAATCTGTCAAATTTCTTTAATAGATTTTCAACTTTATCGCCAAAGTTTTAAGTTCAATATTGTTTGGGAAAATTTGACAGTTTCGTGTAGCTTGATGTGCTGGCATCTGTACCACATAGTGGGGGTTGCACAAATTATTTACACAAAATATAGCGTCAGTCTGGGTTCGAACCCACGATCTACAACTTGTAAGTCGGGGCCGCTAAAATTGGCCCACCACACCGATGTCTTAGCAAAAGTTATTTATAGTGTTGATTTATTTGTGAAACGTTTTATATTTCTGTGCTACCTTTGAGAGAAGAGAAGAAACTGGAATCTTTCGATGTAGTGACATCTTTAATCTATAACTACCAGTACCTACACCACTGGCATGTGGAGCAGTAGACTGCTGTGAACTTCTCCAATCCCACGCTGTGTATCACCGGTTACTATGCTTCAGCTGCAAAAACAGCCACCCTGCAAAGACTGCCGCTTCACGTGGTTTGATGGTGTCCTACAGTACTTATCGCCCATTTCCTAAAGATTGTGTCAATTTAATAACAAAATCAGATAAATTATGCCAGAATCAGATCAATCAATCTAGCCCAGCCTTGTCCCAGTTATTTTGGGGTCAGCTTCCAGTCTTACCGGTAGCAGCTGATTACCAATATTTAACATAAAACCTCTGCCTATTTGAACATCACAACCCAATTACTGGGTGCGGCGGTAAGTCCCCTCTTTGAGGAGAGGATAGAGAGGCGTCACGGCGTCCTCACCTTCCGCCTGACGCAGGTTCTCACCGGGCATGGTTGCTTCGGTGGGTTCCTGTTCAGGATAAAGCGGGAGGATACGCCCGGGTGTTTCCATTGTGAGGATCGTCTAGAGGACACGGTGGAGCATACGGTGGAAGTGTGCCCTGCCTGGGCGGAGCACCGCCGTGTCCTCGTGGAGGCGATCGGCGGCGGCGACCTCTCGCGTCCGGCCCTGGTGCGAGCCATGGTACGGAGCGAGAGGGCATGGGAAGCCGTCACCTCCTTCTGCGAAGCAGTAATGCTCGCAAAGGAGGAGGCGGGGCGCGTGAGGGAGTGGCAGTCTCTGCGCCCTCACGTCCCTAGCCGCCGCAGGCACGAGCTTGCGAGCGGCGAGCCCGGGCCTGGCGAGCCTGGGCTCGGGTCGACTGCGCAATCCTGAAGGGGTCTGCTAGGACCGATGCCTGCCAGGGTCGCGAGATTGTTCGAAAGTGATACCGTGACCCTGGCACATGGGCAACTGAAGGAACACGGGTGGGTTTTAGTCAGTAAAAGTCTGACACGCCCTCCCGCTCCACCCAGAGCGGGAGAAGGCATTTGATGATTTCCCATCCAAAAAAACCCAATTACTGGGTTATACGATACCTCTTGGTAAGACTGGTTGTCAGGCTTCAAAGCTGTCTACCCGTAACGACTGTCAAAAATTTATAAATGTCTGCCGTGACCATTGAGTTAAATAACTAGAGATGCAAACCTCAATAAAATGTGTCAAAAAACTGTTACCACTATTTAAACGCGATGACGTAACTTTGACACTTCTAAACATTTAAAGTAAACATATATCTGTCTCACTCACACAAGTCGCAAGAATAATACTGGCGCTTAGATTAGAAAAAGATCGCAATATAAACATGCAATGGCGGGATGGGGTTGCCTACCCATGCGAAATTTTACCCAACTTTTAAGCCATAAAAACGTTTAATGAAACGTTATTCGTTAAATTATTTTTAAAATATTTGAATTATGTATTTCTTATTGAATGTGCGTCAGAAGTTTATCTCTAATGAAAATAATTAAGACATTTTATTTTTGGGTATGTTTTATTTATTATATAATAGTGAAATCATACTCCGCTAAGTAACATTAGTTTTGTATATTATTGCCTTTTAGACTCGTTTCTTGTAAGTGAATAATTTGCTTTATTAGACGCTTGTCACATGCTCGAATTAGTGGGAAACAGAGGATTAATCGTGGAACTTTTTATCGGTAGGAATTGGTTTAAAATTCATAGTTAAACAACATTCATTGCGTTATTAACGTTGCTGAGCCGACAATTTATTCGAACAAATGACGCAATGGTTTAGAAACAATCTTCAATCCCATTCAGATTCTGACAAATTGTGCGTTTCGCAATGGTTTGCATCAAAGAAAACGTTTTATAACAAAAATAACGATAAAATAGAATGGAAGTATGTAAACGGTTTACAAGAAATTCAGGAAATTGAAGGGCTTAAAACAGGAAACAAACTAACTAACCGCCATATTTATTTCCGTACTGCATCTTTAGGCACCCTGCAACGATTTTATTGTTTAAAAAAATATTTAAAATCCTTTATTCAATAAATTAAAAACTCCCACAAATGTGGGAAACTAAAACTAAGTTTTTAGTGGTAACACTGAACCTAATTTACAAAATTTTACATTTTATTGCGTTTTTACTTCGATATAAACACTGAAACAATAAACTTTCGTGTGGAAAGTAATTCCGGTTAATTTATTATGTTTTTGAGATCTTGAATCACACTCTTTCACAACGCATTTACCCATTTTGGGGATATTTTCTGTCACGTGTCACTCGGTTGGCGTCACATAGAGCACTGAAGTGACGTCAGCTACGCATAAGGCTGTGGCCTTATGTCCAGTGGCAACGCTTTGACGCGGTAATTGCTAATCTAGTGTAACATATATATCAATGGCCGTGACTGACGGCTAGATAATTATACTTACACGTTATATATTTCGTATTGAGTCGGTACTCACATTCGACAGTTTTACTCAAATAAATTTAAAAAAACCGGCCAAGCGCAAGTCGGACTCGCGCACGAAGGGTTCATTATCTATAAAAACGGCAAAAAAATAATATTTGTTGTATGGGGGCTCCCATAAATATTTATTTTATTCTGTTTTTTAGTATTTGTTGTTATACCGGCAACAGACATCATCTATGAAAATTTCAACTGTCTAATTATCACGGTTCATGAGATACAGCGTGGTGACAGATGGACGGACGGACAGCTGAGTCTTAGTAACAGAGTCCCGTTTTACCCTTTGGGTACGGAACCCTAATAAAATAATCTATTTGTTGGATAAAATCAAAATGCGTGTTTACGTCACGTTTTCATATATTTCAGGCCAACATCACATACCTACCTATCCAGCAAAATATTTCACATTTTCCATCCAATATTCCGTGTGTAATTTTTCTCTCTATATTGAGACGTAGCCGTTTCATTCCAGTCATATTTCATGTTGTTTTTACAATATGTCTGTTGCAGGGCAGAACAGAGGGCCGTAACGACGCGACGCTGAAACATGTTCCGAATTAATTAAAATACGAACGGATTTTGATTCTATTCATATTTCTATAAGGTTCTTGATGGTGTGTTTTTCTTTGTAAACAATGACGTCTTGGCCACTGCATAAAGACTTTGTTAGCAAGTGGACTGAAACCCGTCTTTACTTTGCAAGGTGTGATGTACCGAGATCAAAAAGACAAGATACGGTCTAATGAGAATTAATAGCATTCTTTATCTTTTAAAATTATTCATTTGTTTCCTCGCAGAATTGGGTCGCTTGGCTGGCTATGATGTGTATATTGTACCACTTTAAAGCACAACAGCCTAATGTCTAATTTGCGTGAGATCCATAGATATAAGAAAGAAACGTCACACTGGCCCTTGCCTGGATATGAACCTACAACCTCGTGCATAAAAGGCGAGGCTTATACAATTAGGCGCGAACATAAGAAAGTTATATTTTTACCTACACACCATAGGCAGGTCTAGGTAAACGGTTCATAGGTGTACCAGTAATTGTGTAGACTGGAAAACTAACGAGTGACCTGAGCTAGTCCGATACGTGTGTTTATGAGTCATCTAAACTGTTCACTTCACTAAGTTCTATTAATGAGTGTAAGCTCTCGTACGCACGTCACTAAGTTCTATTACCAAATGTAAGACCACGTACGCACTTCACTAAGCGCTTTTACCAAATGTTAGCCCACGTACGCACTTCAATAAGTTCTATTACCAAATGTAATTTCAGGTACACAAGTTGTGTCACTAAGTTCTAGTACCGAATGTAAGACCACGTACGCACTTCACTAAGCGCTTTTACCAAATGTTAGCCCACGTACGCACTTCAATAAGTTCTATTACCAAATGTAATTCCAGGTACACAAGTTGTGTCACTAAGTTCTAGTACCTATTGAAAGCCCAGGCACGCACATCACTAAGTTCTTTTAACAAGTGTAAGCCTAGTTATGAACGGGCATGTTTTTCCGGCGGTAATTTATTTTTGTTCTCTGGATTTTCATCGCGAGAGTTGATATACCTATAATGGTATTTGTTCGGAAGGTAGGTGCGATGAATTTTCTTTACATACCAACAGTGTGTTTTTTGACGTGGTGGGACATGCTTTCATAAATTCTCAATGCTCAGTTCAACACCGAAAGTTTATCAATTGCGAAAAATCCCGCTGTGATATATGGACGTATGAGCAAACGTGAGCAGTGGTGGCCCAGTGGTATCGGCCCCGACTTACGAGTTGTAGGTCGTGGGTTCGAATCCAGGCAGGCGCTTTACTTTGTGTCAATGATTTCATCACTACTGCTCTCAGTACGATGAAGGAAAACATTGTGAGGAAACCGGCCTAGAACCAAAAATTCGAAGACATGTAACATCTACCAACCCGCACTGGACCCGCGTGGTGGATTACGGCCCACTACCTCTCACCGAGAGGAGGCTTGTGTCCCAGCAGTTTGAACAATATGGGCTGATTATGATGAAACTTGGGCTAACTTAGGCTTAAAACACAGTATGGAATCCCCACCCGCCGGCTAGTGACTAGAGCCGGCAGTAAGTACTAATGAAGTGGCTTCGAAATTGCATTGAGCGCACAACTTCAGTCGGGGAACGCCATTCAAGGCTTTATATTAGGTTGGGGAAAAAGTCTTTTCGCATTATAGTATGTATGAACTTGTAATAAAATCTCTTTGGCTATACTATTTGTATCTGGCTGGTTTTGGTATCATTGAAAGTTTAAATTTTAAAGAACATAATTCCAAATTCAAATTAGGAAAATGTGTGATTTTCATTTGTTTTTCGTACCGTCAAGATGAGTGAATCTAATGAAGAAATTCGATACATTTTAAAATTTTACTACAAAAAAGGTAAAAATGCAACGCAAGCCGCGAAAAAAATTTGCGATGTTTATGGACCTAGTGTAGTGTCTGTGAGAGTAGCACAAATTTGGTTTAAGCGTTTTCAATCCGGAAATTTTGATGTCAAAGATGCACGTCGCTCTGGTCGCCCTATTACGGATAAAATGGATGCCATTTTTGAAAAAGTGGAGCAAGATCGGCATACAAGTAGTTACGACGTAGCTGAAGAACTGGAAATTGACCACAAAACAGTTTTGGCGCATTTGAAAAAAACTGGGTACACAAAAAAGCTCGACATTTGGGTACCTCACGAGCTCACTGAAAGAAACCTAATGAACCGTGTACTCATTTGTGATTCTTTATTACGACGTAATGAAACCGAACCATTTTTGAAGAAGCTGATAACTGGTGATGAAAAGTGGATCACGTATGACAAGAACGTGCGAAAAAGGTCGTGGTCAAAGGCCGGTCAGGCTTCACAGACTGTGGCGAAACCCGGGTTAACTCGCAACAAGGTGATGCTGTGTGTGTGGTGGGATTGGATGGGCATTACTCATTATGAGCTGTTACCACCAGGCAGGACCATCGATTCTGAACTCTACTGCGAACAACTGATGAGATTAAAGCAAGAAGTTGAGAGAAAGCGGCCGGAATTAATCAACAGAAGGGGTGTGGTTTTTCATCATGATAACGCTAGACCTCACACATCTTTAGCCACCCAACAAAAATTAAGAGAGTTTGGCTGGGAGGTGTTAATGCATCCGCCGTATAGTCCTGACCTTACACCTTCAGAATTCCACCTGTTTCGGTCTCTTCACAATTCTTTAGGCAGTGTCAGGTTAACATCACGAGAGGACTGCCAAAACCACTTGTCGCGGTATTTTGACCAGAAGTCCCAAAATTTCTATAGCAATGGGATCATATCCCTACCTACAAGATGGCAAAAAGTTATCGAACTAAATGGTACCTACATACTTTAGTTAAATGTAAATAAACTTTATTAAAAAATGTTTTGAATTTTCTTAAAAATGCGAAGAAACTTTTTCCCCAACCTATTATATTGTATCATTAGTGTAGTAGTGTGAGTAAAAAAAAAATGTATCTTGGTTCAGAATGTTCCAATTTTCAAACTCGCTACGCCTGCTCTTCTATGAAACTGACCTAACGTACCCGAGTCATGATGCTCAGGATGATCTAACTTTCTAGCTGGCTCTTGCATTCTTTTATTAAGATTACAATTCACAATTCACCTGCCGAGTTTATTAGTAGCTATTTTGTTACTTTTTAACTGACGAAATATAAAATGAGGAGTTTCTTAAGTCAAACTGTATTTTTTTTCGTTTTCTTTATGTTTGACCACACTTAACTTTCTATTGAGTAGTCCGATTAACATTTTTTTATTAAGTCGAAGTACGTACAAAAAATCCACCTTTGGGTGTGGAAAAAAATATCCAAAAATAACATTTTAACAAAACATTTATTGACGAAAATGAAACCGAACGACAAAAAATATAACTTTTAGTCTAATTGAGCTCATAAATTAATGTAAATTACTAATTAATATTTTGAGTAGGCGCCAAACAATTAACCAACGCAGATCAATTAAGCTGCCATTATTTTAATTGGCGCCCATATTTTTGTTTGGCGCTGACTCAAAATTAGTAATTTACATTCATTTAAGGGCTTAGTTAGACTATTAATTTAGGAGCTTAGTTAGACAAACAGATTAAATTTTGCTTTTCAGTTTCATTTTCCGTTGTTTTAATTGTTAAACAGTCTTTTGGAAAATGGTAATCCAGTATTTTATTTGTAAAAGTGCGTTTGGAAAATTAAGTAAATCAACAAAACCGACAAAATTTCGTATAGGTACAGCCTCTTAATAAACGGTCACCAAAGCGTCTCGTACTTTGTGGACGTAAGAGATATATTGAGTCAATGTCAGAAATACGAACCTTTTATAGTGCAAACACCTAAAAGTACTTATTCTACGCAGTAAAAGTGAAGGGCCATTCAGCTAGAAACATATTGATTCTCTAGACGTGGTCATTAGGGGTTCGCGTTACGACTCTAATCTATAAATATTCCTGAGTCTCTCATTACTTACGTGTATAAATCACTAGGGGATCATTAGGTTTGTTTTATTATCAACTTGTATGTGTTCCACAAATGGGAGGTATTAGGATTCATTAATAGGTACATAAACGCCTTGGTTTAGGCGGGAATAATATAACTTAATTGGGGCTGTTGAGACTTGACACAGGTCACTGACATTAGAGTTAGGATTAATTAGTAGGTACACAGTTTACAACAAGATAATAATATGATATATGTATTCTACTTTCCTTTATTTTTAGGGTTCCGTAGCCAAATGGCAAAAAACGGAACCCTTATGGATTCATCATGTCTGTCAGTCTGTCTGTCTATCTGTCCGTCCGTATGTCACAGCCACTTTTTTCCGAAACTATAAGAGCTATGGTGTTAAAAATTGGTTAGTAGATGTATTCTGTGAACCGCATTAGGATTTTCACTCAAAAATAGAAAAAAAAAACAATAAGTTTTGGGGTTCCCCATACTTAGAACTGAAACTCAATTTTTTTTTCACAAACCTATACGTGTGGGGTATTTATGGATAGGTCTTCAAAAATGATATTGAGGTTTCTAATATCATTTTTTTCTAAACTGAATAGTTTGCGCGAGAAACACTTCCAATGTGGTAAAATGTGTCCCCCCCTGTAACTTCTAAAATAAGAGAATGATAAAACTAATAAAAATATAAATGATGTACATGACCATGTAAACTTCCACCAAAAATTGCTTTGAACGAGATCTAGTTAGTATTTTTTTTGAATACGTCATAAATCGTAAGCCGCAATTTATCTTTCATTCAATCAATTTAAATATAAAAATTAAAAACACAAAACATTTAATTTCATAAATATAAACCTTACCCAGAAACCGTGAACACCTACAGGTTTGTACGGAATCCTCGGTGCGCGAGTCCGACTCGCACTTGGCCGGTTTTGTTATACCTAAAACAAGCTGGAAAAAGTAGTTGCATCCAAAACATAGACAATGTCACAGAAAGGTAAACAAAATTGATACTAAATATATGTGAATAATCGTCAATACATGTGTGACTACAAAAACAACACCCATATGGGTTGATCGATAATGATAGCTACACTTGCCGCGGTTGTTCTGTAGATGGGTAACCTTCTTTACATACCAAGAACCCTCCATGCCTCGGAAGGCACGTTATGCCGTTGGTCTTGCCTTACATTCGTAAATTTCTCCTGCGGCGGCTATGGACGTGAGGGCGCAGAGACTGCCACTTCCTCACGCGCCCCGCCTCCTCCTCCGCGAGCATTACTGCTTCGCAGAAGGAGGTTACGGCTTCCCATGCCCTCTCGCTCCGTACCATGGCGTGCACCAGGATCGAACGCGAGAGGTCGCCGCCGCCGATCATCTCCACGAGGACACGGCGGTGCTCCGCCCAGGCAGGGTGCACCTCCACCGTATGCTCCACCGTGTCCTCCAGACAATCCACGTAATGGAAACACCCGGGCGTTTCCTCCCGCTTTATCCTGAACAGGAACCCCCCAAAGCACCCATGCCCGGTGAGAACCGTCGTCAGGCGGAAGGTGAGGACGCCATGGCGCCTCTTTATCCACTCCTCAAAGAGGGGACTTACCACCGAAATTGTGGCGTGCCCAGGGGTAACGACCTTTAACATGCTTTCCGAGGCATGGAAGGGACTCCGTATATAATGGACGGCCGCCTATCCAGGAACTGACCGTGGCGAAGAGTATTTTAAGCTTTGATCGTCCCGTATAGTTGTTAATGTTCACCACAAGCCCCTTCACAGCGAACATAATCTCTGTTCAAATCAAAACATAGCACGAACATCAGATGCCATAGTCTAACATTGATCAGTAGACTAACCCATTTTCCTTTGTGTAGCAGCTCCAACACTAATGTAGCACGCGGCGATAAGCACCCCGTTGTGTTACACTGTTTTGCTCTTATTTTGTGATGGCATGATAGGAAAAATAACGTCGGATATTATTATCCAAGTTGGTAGACTATAATGGTTTTATACTGTGTTATTTTTTTCAGATAAGAATTTTATTACTCTCTGAACGTAATAATGTATGATTTCAATAATTATTTACAAATGAGTATTGAAAGTGAAGATAAATAAAATAATAATGACATTTATAAATCTTAATATTATTTAATAATTCGTTTATTGTTATTATTTTTTTCTTTTTTCTGAATTAGGCATATTATAATCATTACAGGCTATCAGAATTCGACAAAAATATAAACCAAAGCAGTGCAAGTAGAACTCGCGTGGTTCCGTACATTTTCATCTATTTTCTTAAATAACGAAAATAGAGGCTCATGTAAAGCTCTTTCACTTAATATGTCACACGGGACAGCTTGAAAAGCATTTTATAATTGACACACGCACACACACGCGCATCCTCCACCCACACCCACACACACACCCTACCTCACACACAAACACACTCACAAGTGCTTATTTTGTTAAAATATCTTTTTACGCCACGCCAAACACGTAGACACGATATTACATAAAATGCTCCACGTTTGAGGACTGATTCCCAAAATACAAGCCCTGGCTTAGTTTGGGTATCAGTTTTAGTATCTAATGTAAACATAGCTGAATATTGTATCTGAGTACCAAATTCTTGTGAATGATTTTTGTCAAATATTTTTTTTTTACTTTACCTCTCTCAATGCCTGGGTCCCAGCTGTGGGGACTTTTTTTTTTTTTTTTTTTTTTCGTTATAGATTGATAATGTAAAGACACAATATACCTATCTCATGTAGTGGTGGAAAGCGAGGCTGACTGCTGATTGGTTACTAACGTCGCTCGTTCCATGATTGATGTGCCTCCATCAATCTTGCAATGTCACAAGCCACAAGTAAGAAAAAAGGACATGCAACAGGTTTTCCACACTTGAATAAGTGACGTTCATGTCGGTTATGTTATAGAAGTTTTGATGCCCTGTAGGTATCTTAACAGATTTTGTTGGCAATTTATCAAAAACTGTGAATATAATTAATCAAGTAACTGGAAACTTATCCTGTCAATGAACAGAGGACTTCAAAAACACCTTGATGATCCAGACCTGTTATAAGTTTCAATTTCAATAATAATTCATATGACTGGCTCGTAAGTGTGATAAGCCTTATGTTGTGCCCGGCAAACTGTTAAACGGGCTAACCATCTGAAATTTCTAAGTAGCCGGTTGATAACCACAGGTTCGCCCCTATCATATGGGACTTAAACATACCTAATTGAAAAAATGTGGATGTATTTTAGTTACATCTCAGCTTAACTTTTGGCGGAATATAGTTGTGATGTTATGAAGTAATTAATAAGACAAAGAAGGTTTGACTGGCCTGTTAGTCTAGTGGTTAGTGACCCTGACTGCGAAGACTGAGGTCGTGGGTTCGATTCCCACCCAGGACAAATCTTTGTGTGATGAGCACGATCATTTGTGTCTGGGTGTAATTTATCTATAATATGTATGTATTTAGAAATATATAAATATGTTTATCAGTTGTCTGGTTGCCATAATACAGGCTCTGCCTAGTTTGGGATCAGATAACCGTGTGTTGGTTGTCTTAAGATATTTATACAAAAAAAAGGTTAAAGGTAATTAAAGTCATCATTTCAGCCAAAAGACGTCCACTGCTGGACATAGGCCTCCCCCAAGCTCCGCCACTTCGACCGGTTTTGTGCTTCCCGCATCTAGCGGGTTCCTGCGGCCTTCACAAGGTCATCGGTCCACCTTGTTGGAGGCCTTCCAACTCTACGTCTTCCGGTACGCGGTCGCCACTCCAGAACCTTTCGGCCCCATCGGCCATCTGTTCTGCGAGCAATGTGCCCTGCCCACTGCCACTTCAGTTTAGCAATTCTTCGGGCTATGTCGGTTACCTTGGTTCTCCTACGGATCTCTTCATTTCTGATTCGATCACGTAGGGAAACTCCAAGCATAGCCCTCTCCATCGCCCTATTAAAGTGCTCGGGTACATTTAAATACAAGTGCTTTTTTGAGCTTGTTCGACTAGTTTCCGACTCGAATCGAGATGCATTTTCGACGCTTTAATTGCACGAATAATGTGTACTTACGTATTTAATTAACCTACATTAGATGAATAAGAAGGGCGCTATTGACTGGCCTATTAGTCTAGTGGTTAGTGACCCTGACTGCTATGCCAGAGGTCGTGGGTTCGATTCCCACCCTGGACAAATGTTTGTGTGATGAGCACGATCATTTGTTCTGTGTCTGGGTGTAATTTATCTATAATATGTATGTATTTAGAAATATATAAGTATGTTTATCAGTTGTCTAGTACCCATAACACAAGCTCTGCTTAGCTTGGGACTAGATGGCGTTGTGTGATAGTTGTGGAATATTATTATTATTATTATATTATTATATTATTATTGACGGTGTTACTAACTTCCTTTTACGAATGTTTTCTCGGAAGAATACACAATGTTCACACATGCGAATACGGCTTATATGGACAAAGGAGGGTCCGATTATGTACTTGTGATCAATATACGTGAGATTATGTATCCAAGTATCCCAAAGTAAACCTTTTTGATGCAAGAGCGCACTTGAATAGGAATAACAAGCATCAGCCGACCCAAATCAACAGTGTTGGAAGAAATCTTTTAATATATCGTGGAGTTAGGCTTAAATAAAGGAGCAAAAATGAGCAAGTCCTTACATTTGAAACCCAAAACGGTATCTTAGAAAAACAAATGTTTTAGTTCGTCACTTCATGTCCTCTAGAGGGCGCCATATTCAATACCATAAAACGATTAAGACGCTTAGAACGATATCTTATTTGTCAAAATATGATAAGTAGTTTAGATGTTATGAGCGAACAGATGATCATACATACCCACATACGTAAACTCAAAGTCAATGCATTTAATTGAAATAGGCACAAAAAACGCACTTTTGAACGTCAAAATTTGAATCAAAATAGAATTGATTCTAGTCGCGCCTTCCAAAAGGTAGATTCGTATGGAGAAGAATGGGCAAAAGACTTTACCGTTACTCTCTTACGATCTTTTCAATATTATACAATATTTATACAATTATATGTGAAGACGACGTACCTAGAATACAATTACCATACAAGATATACCGCTCAAAATCATAACCCTCTTTTTTATTTCACCATAGTCGGGTAATTTGAGACCTGAGCAGTCTGTGAACCTCCATCTGTGGTTATCAGATCTCAAGTGCGTATGTGGCACCTCAGATAATGGCCGACTTTCCATCCTGCGCCGCATGCTCTGTCACCTGTGCATTTTATGATCTTACGACTGCTTCAGTGAGCGGAGTTCACGCAGCTGTTTTGGGCTAAAGATGTTTGAACGGCCATCAATACGCTAAGAAGTTAAGTACCTAAGTAAATTTGGTTATATGATTATACCTACATAATTATAGACTGAATGAACTTGCCTGTAGATGAAGTTTTATACCTACACACTACCAGAGGGGTAATTGTGTAGCTTACTATCAGTAGGAATTACTTTTATTATGACAATTCAACAACATTCATTGCGTAATTTACATTGTTGAGTAGACAATGTTTTCGAACATAAGACGGAATGAGTTAGAAATAATCTTCAAAATGATTCAGATTTATAGTGCGTTACACAATTAGGGTGCAGGTCGGGTTGTGTTATTTAGTTTTTAGGGTTCCGCACCTCAAAAGGAAAAAGCGGAACCCTTATAGGATCACTTTGTTGTCCGTCCGTCCGTCCGTCCGTCTGTCAAGACCCTTTTTCTCAGAAACGCATGGAGGTATCAAGCTGAAATTTATATCAAATACTCAAATCTACTGTCCCTTAGTGCTGTGAAAAAATCGAACTTAACGCAATCAAAAGATATAGCCGGTTATGCCACTAATTTCCGCAAATTTTCGAAACTCGCAAGGGAATGAAAACCTAAAGGGTACTTCCAGTCGATCTAGAATTTTGAAATTTGGTACGAAGCAACGTCTTATAGCACAGATAAAGGTAAAATTGCGAAAACCGTAAATTTTTTGTTACATCATATAATAAAAATAATTTTTAGAATTTTAAACTTTATACCTACAGGTTTGTACGGAACCCTCGGTACGCGAGTCCGACTCGCACTTGGCCGGTTTTTTTTCAGTTGCAGTCCGGAATCAGTATTTGCGTCCGGTGATGGCAATAAGCTCACCACTTGGTACATGGGACTTAAAAATAAGTGGTGAAATTTGAGTGTGCTGTAAGTGTACCTCTACCGAACTTTTCAGGGCTTATAGGCTGATGTGAAATGATAAATGATTTAGTTATTGTAGGTAGGTTTCTTGAAACATTTTTATACGTCAATCCTATTTTAAAAACTAGATGAGGTCTGCGTTTCCTATCACCGAAACTACAAGTCAGAGGTCACAGTCTCTTTTAAAATCCGGACATAATCTTGGTCATCATCATCAGCCTATAGCAGTCCACTGCTGGACATAGGCCTCTCCAATTGCACGCCATTCAGCTTGATTCTTGGCAACTCTCATCCAGCTGCTACCAGCCACCCTGCGGAGATCGTCACTCCACGTAGCCTGAGGGCCTCCTACGTTACGTTTGCCGATTCGCGGTCTCCACTCAAGAACGCGTCTACCCCAACGGTCATCGGTTCGACGGCTAATGTGGCCGGCCCATTGCCACTTCAGCTTGCTAATCCTATGAGCTATGTCGACAACTTTGGTTCTCTGCCGGATCACCTCATTCCGGATTCTATTCCTCAGAGTTACTCGAAGTATAGCTCGTTCCATAGCTCGCTGATCGACTTTAAATTTGTGGACCAGCCGTACCGTGAGTGTCCACGTTTCGGCTCCGTAGGTCATAACAGGTAGGATGCACTGGTTGAAGACTTTCCTCTTTAGGCTCTGCGGAATACGTGACGAGAAGACTCGACGAAGCTTCCCAAATGCTGCCCAGCCCAGCTGAAATCTTGGTTAGATCATGTGAAAACCACGATAGATTGGTGTCTGAAATGGTTTTTTGAGGGAATAATCATACAGATTGTGTGACCCTGTCCAGTCGCCTCACGTTTTTATGCCTTAGGATTGACAATTTCCCCGAAAGGCTTGCCAAAGCAGGAGTGTAAAATATTATCTAAATTATCTAAAAAAAAATTTTTGGATAATGTAATCCCTTATTTTTATAACGTGTCAAGTCTTCATGAAGAAACGTTAATAGGTTTATCTACCTATGTGAATTATTATCATAAATGTTGGCGTCGTTTAATCTCATGACAGCCTTTAAAAAGGTAAAGGTACAAAGGTCTACATCAAAGGATTTTAAAGGTTTTAACGTAAAAGCTTCAAAATTATGAGCATAAGAGTGAATTTCAACAACTATCATTTTTTACCTAATTTTGGTGGAAAAGTTTGTTTCTGGTTTTTTTAATAATCTAAGATGTTGATAAGCAAGAGATACGTATTCAGGTACATAAAATGTGAGAGAAATTTATTTATTCCTGAAAGCTTCTAATATATTGTCGACACCAGAATTGGTACGACACCAAAATTTATATCTAACACCAAAATTAGAAATATTGACACCAGAATTTATTTCTGTCACCAACATTAGAAAGTCTTGACACCAAATTTTTGTACTGAACCAAATTATAAATAAAATAACAATAAAAATCTTATTTATAATGAATAAATGTTTTAATAAAAAATAACATAATGAGATCAATAAAAAAATAACAATCAACTAATAAAACTTTCTTATTTTTCTGTCTTGTTAATTCTACAGTTTTTAATTTAAACGAATTGCAATCATCTCCTCTAACCTCCATCATCATCATCATCATCATCATCATGATCATTTTAATTTTTTTTGTTAACATAATTATGTAATGAGATCAATTTTAAAAATTATAAATCAACTAACTTTCTTACTATTCTAAGTCTTGTCAATTCTTCAGTCTGTAAATTAAAAAATATTCAAATCATCTTCGCTATCATCGCCATCATGATCATTTTTATTAGCTGTTTCATTTTCTTCCTTAATATTCTCCAATGTGCATTCATATTGTAATAGTATTTCACTATTGATATTATCAAAAAAAGAAACATTTGGAGTTGGTATTTGGTCATAGTCTGCCATACTAACCAAATCATGCGAAGGGCCGGTTAGTTTGATTTGGTTGGGTTTTAACAAAATAAAAGGTTTAGATGCTGGAAATCTATATATTTGTGGTGTCTGAACATCGGAACGGGCATTTGTTATTGACGATGACTGCCTCGAACTTGTAAGTGACACAACATCCCTTATTGTTTCGACTTCTTCCTGAACATTTGTCTCAGTTGGCAATTCATAAAAGCCCATATGCTTCCCATGGCAGCATCGAATTGTATCATAAAGACAGTCTGGCTCAACACAAGATAACGAAAGCATTGCCAACCCATTGATAGAAGTCTTCGTCCAAACAATTTGGTGAACTTTCATTGATCCAGGGAAAGGTTTCAGATTTTTTGGCATAAGCTCATCTTTCTCAATGACTTCATGTTCTTGAACAATTTCATCATTCCTAATTTTTTCTTTTCTCTTACTTTCTGCCATCCTTTTCCTCTCCAAGCACTCAGCGTGTGACAACTTTGATTTTTTTTTCTTTGCCATGCTGGAAAGCAAATAATACCTAAATTATATTTTCATTGCTATTGAAAGCATTTTTCGTTCTAAGCGTACAGTACAGGAACGTTATACATTTTTTTGTTTTTTTGTTTCTTGATGAAGAAACAAGAATCAGCTTGAGAGTGATGAAGAAACAAAAAAATGTATAACGTTCCTGTACTGTACTTCCGTAGGTATAATATACTGTACTTTCAAACCGAGGTATCTTATTATGATTCGTTTTCGTTTGTCTTTGAGGTACGTAACTCTAAAAACTAATTTTGGTGTAACTAAGCAATTTTGGTGATTGGTAAAATACCACCAAAACCACCAAAATTGCTCCACTAAAATTAGATTCTTGTTTATTTAAAAAAAAACTACTAAGAATGTACAATTTATATTGGCATAATTTTGAAAGCATACCTTAACCTTTTTATTATAATTTAAATTACAACGCCGACTTAGTCATAAAACGTTTTTAAAACATTACACCAAAGTTGCAGGTTTTTTGTCCAATTACTACGAAAAGACTTACTTACATTTTTGGCGGGAAATCACAACAGGATGGCACACGTCAGTCACTGCTGCGCGTGAGCGCCTGACTAAACGAAGTGAACGTTGGTAGCGTTGTCCATCTAGGTTTATTCTAAACAAGTCACTTGATGATTAGATTACTCCCACCAAAATTTAAAATTTCGCGCGGACAGTCCTTTTCGATTTTCACTAGGATAAAGTATTGCCCTAAATATAAAAATGAAATTGTCATTAGATAGAAAAAATAATACTGAATACAAATAAAATTAGTAATTTCTAGTAAACTAGTGTAGTTTCGTTTAAGCGGTGGTCATCCCCAGAAAAACAGATTGTGGACGCGCCACCAAACTTAGAATTATGCTAAATAACAATTTTTTTTTTCACTACAAAAATGTTATCTACTAAAATATTGACGGCCTGATCAAGATAAGTACGCCTTCTTTCTTTAAAAAAAATAACTTTGTTGTACGTTTACTTTAAGATATGATTTTCAGCCGAGCCGCCTAAACATTATGCTTGAGAAAATCACTCATAAGTACCAATCTACAGGTTTTATACGATTATTGTAGCGTTAAAATATTCATAAAAATTTAGAGTTTACAATATCTATTTCGAATATTCATGTTAAAATCCTGCTAATATCCTTCTCATCATCTTCTTGACTTTTTTATTTTTGATTTTTGACCTCTCCCGCTTTGGGTGGAGCGGGAGGGCGTATTAGACTTTTACTGACTAAAACCCATCCAGTTTCTTCAGTTGCCCATGTGCCAGGGCCACGGTAACTCTTTCGAACAATTCTGCGACCATGGCAGACATCGGTCCCAGCCGACCCCTTCAATTTTTGCTGACATCGAGCCTGACGCGAGAGATCGCGCCGCCGATCGCCTCCATGAAGACAAGGCGGTGCTCCGCCCAGGCAGGGCACACCTCCAATTCTTGCTCCATCGTGTCCTCCTGACGATCCACGCAATGAAAACACCTGGGCGTTTGTTTCCTCCCGCTTTATCCTGAACAGAAACCTTCAGAAGAAGCCATGCTCGGTGAGGACCTGCGTAAGGTGGAATGGAAGGTGAGGACGCCGTGGCGCCTCTCCAGCCACTCCTCAAAGAGGGAACATACCGTCGTAATAGTCGTGTGCCTAATCATCTGCCTGCCTACCTTATGTAATTATGTTGGCTTCCAGTCTTACCGGACACAGCTGAATAACAGTATTTTACATGGATCTGCCTATCTGACTTCCACAGCCGAGTTGCTTGGTAATACGATGACCATCCCTATATGATACCCCTTGGTGAAGCTGGTTGTCAGACTTTCGGATTTCTGTCGACCCGTAATGACTGTCAAAAATGCAAGAATGACAGCCAGGTTTAATATGCTATTATCTATACTAATATTATGAAGCTGAAGAGTTTGTTTGTTTGATTGAACGCGCTAATCTCAGGAACTACTGATGTGAATTGTTCTTTTTTTTTGTGTTTGGTAGCTTTTTTATCAAGGAAGGCTATAGGCTATATAACATTACGCTATAATCAATAAGAGCGGAGCAGTAATGAAAAATGTTGCAAAAACGGGGGAAATCGCATGGGTAGGCGATTCGACGCGATGGGAAGGGTCGGGGGAACAAGAAATTTAACGCGGACGAAGTCGCGGGCAGAAGCTAGTTCTACTAATATTTCTAAATGAGCAAGTTTGTCGCTTCGTTCGATCATTTTTTTTATCCGACTACAGTAAATCCGAAAAGCGGGTAACGTGTTTTATACTTCCAAGCATCGTCTCACGAAAAATTCCTTTTTTTTAACTCATACCAACATACTTACCTATTCGTTATCCCGGGTAAAGAGCGTTGTCTCAAAACCCTTCTTGAGCCTCACACAAGGCATTCTTTTCACGAACGGCCTATTTACATGTTCTCCGCAAATAAGAACCTCATCTATAAAGATTTACGTTCAGAATAAATAAAAAAAACAAGAGTTTGATGACGATATTTTTATAGCTGACCCTTTTCTGTGTATCTCCGTAAGTACGTAAGAAAAGAGATCTTTGCTTACTTGTACTGTTTATTGGTTGATGTTTGTTTTTTGCCAGCAATAACTGTATCTATTCATAGGCTGCTTAGAGAGAGCTACTGTCTACAGGGTAGGATGATATTTGGTTTAAAACTGAGTTTACCCTGTTGTCTGTAATGGATGATAACCTACAGGATATACCAAACTTGTGGGGTCAAATTGAAGGGTGTGCTACAGGACCATCGAACTGAACAACTTTCTCCGTGGGATTAATATCATGACCGCGAAAAATTATATTATTATCAATGATCAACTGTCCCAATCACAACTTCCAAAATGTATGGGATGACTTATTATTTTTCATACCCCAAAATTTTACCACACCATTCTGGTACACGTTGTATTTTTTTTTGGATCCACGGTTAAACCATTTTTGGGAAACACGGGCAAAACATTGTTAGGACCCACGGATAAAACATTTTTGGGAAACACGGACAAAATCATGTTAGGACGCACGGACAAAATATTGTTAGGAGAAACGGATAAAACATTGTTAGGAGAAACGGATAAAACATTGTTAGGAGACACGGATAAAACATTGTTAGGACACACGGACATAACATTGTTTGGAAACACGGAAAAAACATTTTTAGGAGACACGGATAAAACATTGTAAGGAGATATGGATACAACCGCCAATTTGGATCACTTGCATGTGAAAACGGAAATTTTGATCTAAACCTAAATTTTGATACTACTACTATTTAATAAGTAGGAATACAAACTGGTATAAATATAGAGATCTTTTGTGGTGAATATGAAAATAAGAAAAAAAAAACTACTCTGTATTAATTTTATATTTAGGTTTATTTTCTCACAATATTTACATGAACATACACTTATAGCGACAAGCCTAATACAAAATACATCACTTTAAATAAATACAATGTAGAAAAATAAGTAGTACATGCCTATACACGCTTTTTAAGCTTAACATTTAATATTTACATATAATTTGCAAAATAATTTTATTTCGGTACTCGTATTTAATTACATATAAAATAAGTATAAGAGTGTGGTTCTACTGTAAAGCGACAGCGATATTGTGATCGACATAAAGACCATTTAGTGTTGATCGCATTGCCATTTGTATGCTATAGTCGGGCTATTAAGAACGCCAAATTTATACTAATACTAGCTTTTGCCAGCGGCTTCGCCCGCGTGGAGGTCGGAAAATATCCCGCGGGAACGTATTACCGGGATAAAAAGTAGCCTATGTCCTTTCTCAGGCTCTAAACTATCTATGTACCAAATTTAATTTAAATCGGTTCAGTAGTTTTAGCAGGAAAGCGAGACAGACAGATAGACAGAGTTACTTTTGCATTTATAATATTAGTGTTGATTACAAAGAGTTTGTTTGTTTGTAGGTATGTTTGTTTGTTTGTTTGATTGCACGCGCTAATCTCAGGAACTACTGGTGCGTATTGAAAAATTCTTTTTGTGTTGGATAGCCTATTTATTGAGAAAGGATATAGGCTATATAACATCACGCTATAACCAAGAGGAGCGGATCAGGAACTAAAAATGGTCGAAAACTTGCAGGCATTTCGATGCGACGGGAAGTGTCAGGGGAGCAAAAATTTGACGTGGACGAAGTCGCGGGCAGAAGCTAGTTAGTCATAAAGCTCAAAGCAGCAATGGCTCTTTCCTCAAAAGGCTCTTTCAGACATTGCCCTGCATTGTTAGAGTCACATAATTTTTTTTATAATATTTGAACTTTAAAAGAGACCATGATCATTCATCATTTCAGCCGAAAGATGTCCACTGCTGGACATAGGCCTCCCCCAAGCACCGCCACTTCGACCTGTTCTGTGCTTCTCGCATCCAACGTATTTAACATCAATTGCATTTAAGAAATCCAGGATAAGTAGGTAGTAGATAAATGAGAAGTTAACCAGAAAAAAACCGGAGTTACCGACATAACTTGCACAGTAAGCTGAAGTGGCAGTGAGGCGGGCCTTGTATATCGAGGGCCGATGGCGGTGGAGCAGACGAGCCATGGAGTGGAGACCATGTATCGGTAAGCGTAGTATCAGACGCTCCTACTAGATAAACCAAGCCAAAAGATTGTTAGGACAGGCTGGATGTGGAAGGCGGAAGACAGGGTGCTGTGACGCAGCATGGGAGAGGCATTTGTATAATAGTGGACTGCGATTGGCTGAGTTGTTAGTATTCTTTAGTACGATATAAAAGATAATCCGCTGGATTAGACACTTACTATATATGCGAAAATCTATGGAAAATAAATAAGTATAACAATTAAATACAGATTTCAGTGCACCAACCATAAAAGTCTTAAAAATATACTTAAATGTTTCCACAAGCAAAAGTCCACTAGAAGTAGTGTGCACTTTCTAACAGCCAAGCATCGTTAGGTACGGTGAGCAAATAAAGTTCAGTGGTAACACAATATTGCTCTTTCTAAGTTGTATAAAGTGCAGAGCAACACACTTTACCGCTTCGAGGTTGTGCTTTTTCTGCAGAAAATAGATATTAATAGAAGATTTTTTTCTTTTTCTTTGTCAGTAGCTTCAAGATAATGTGTTATGTTGGATGAACTGGGATCAATTCCAATATACATGATTGAAATAATTTATTATCAAATTTTAATACGAATAAAAATGTTCCGTATAATAAAATCACAACTGTCATTCTATGATAGTTGTACGAAATCTATAGCACGATAAAATAATGTAGTATGTCAATTAAATGACCAATTTATTTCCCGAAATAAATGTATTCAGAAGCTTAACTTAACATCCAAGGAATAATTGACTGGAATTTTCAATGTCCTGCGTTAAATTCCAAGTAAACCCATGCATTGTAAAGAATCGTATTCAACGGCACACATTTGCATACTTATTGCAATATACAGTAATCATTTATCAAGAATACTGTTATCAACAACTTACTTAAGTTAATAGGACGGCAGCTAGAGGATTGCATTTAATTAAAATAGAGGTGCGACCGCACCTTCCCTACAATGCTCAAGTTATTTGCTAAATAGATCGTACACACAAAGTAGTTAGCACTTAAGTAAATTAAAATAGCCTTGAATATATTGCTATAGACTAAATTGTAATTGAAACATAAAAATCACATATAAATAGTAATTCCCTTAACATAAAAATGTTAGACAATGATTTGCATAAACAAGTCACTGAGGGTGAATTTCACCATTGTAACTGAACGCGTTCAACGTGTCTTAATTGTGTTCAGGAGATGTCAGTGTCAAAATTGTTTTAAAATTTTAGGAGTATGAGGATTGAGGAACAAAGTGTAAAGTTCACTCAACCTAAATCGAAAAGGGAGGATGTACCGACCAGACGGGTATTGTGTCTGGTGGGTCACTGCACGTTGTGGAAATTTCGTCTCGTAGTTCAACCTAGATGGTTATCGGCAGCATAACCGGACTTGCCTGAGGCTGCTTAACGAATTAAGTCAAGGCTTAAAATCTAAAAACTTAGCAAATACAAGCTAGGGGCACCTCTTTTTGTGAGTGGCAAATCATCAAATGACCTCTCCCGCTCTTGGGCGGAGCGGGAAGGCGTGTCAGACTTTTATTGACTCAAACCCACCCGTGTTCCTTCAGTTGCCCATGCGCCAGGGTCACGGTGTCTCTTTCGAACAATTGTGCGACTCTGGCAGAGGGGCATCGCTTGTGGCGAGAAATCGGCTTAGGGCGGCGCTGGAAAAGGGCAGCAAGGGACATCGTTGATGTCGAGACGTTGTAAACATGCTAGTTGCGCGGTAAACTCTGCTTGCGCGATGTAGGATTTTGCGTGACGTCAGTGTAATGCGTAGTTCGCATGTGGCGATGAAGATGTCGCTGCAGAACATAGACAGCTCTTTAACGCGATTGAGAAGTGAAAGAAGTGATCAGTTTCATTGGTGAAATACCCACTCAAATTACATCAAAAATAATATTCAAAAAATGATGATAATAGGACGGCATTGTGAAGATGAATTGAAGATCAAAAAAAAACAACCGACTTCCTTAAAAACACTACAAAGTGAAAAATAACTTTAATTTCGGAAGTCGGTGTCTTAGGATCTGTATTTATGGTTTTTTGCCACCGACTTCCGAAATTAAAGTTATTTTTCACTTTGTAGTGTTTTTAAGGAAGTCGGTTGTTTTTTTTTTGTAAAAAAGTTTTTATTTTTAAATTTTTAGTTGTGGTATTCACCCTGCACTAATTCCAAACAAACAATGCATATTTATGCGATAGCAGAAATCGCGGTTGATTTGCTGTCATTTTTTAAAGAGTTCCGGAGTCTGTCTCCCGAACTCATCATCAGATCTATATGAAAATTATATGGGACCATTTCGAAATGAACCCCTTTCGAACAAAAAAAGAATTTTACAAATCCGTCTATATACGACGGAGTTATGGCCGAACATACATAAAAAAAAAAAAAAAACATATAAACATCCGAATTGATAACCTCCTCCTTTTTGAAGTCGGTTAAAAAGGTTGGTATAAAATATTAAATAACATGAACATAAACTAAGGCATTACAGACGTAAAAGATACTTTCGTTAACAAATTCTCTCTATCTATAGCAACAAATAAAACTGAAGTGTCTGTTTGAGATGTCAAAATAACAACTTTTTACTTCAACAAAAATCTTTCTTTAATCTGTTCTCTGTGTGTTTGTTATGGCTAATCTCCAAAATGGCTAGACCAATTTTGACAGGACTTTCACTGGCAGATAACTGATATTATACGAAAGATACTTCGTATCTTTTTTTTTCTAAAATAAAAGAATTTTAAGTTACTATTTAATACTCTAATATTTTAGAAAAAGGCCCTTAAAAAAAGCATTAATTCCGCACCACGTGGGCGAAGTCAGTTGCTTATGAATCTGTTCTACACCATGCTCGAAATACATCGTGAATTATGTTGAAAGAATTTTCTGAAGATAATGGTATTGAAGCCGCAATGTAAACCGATGAAAGGTTCAATTAACATTGTTGATTTTAATGTTCGCGATGAGAAGTAATATTACCATTGTGGATATTTCCAATTTACAATTGAGAAATTCGAAATCATAGGTCAAAGGTATAGCAGGTTAAGTATTGAGAATGAACCCCCAGAGCCAAATGTAATGAATATGATATTGTTAAGTACGCTGCTCATTTGCATTACTATTTATGTAGTTTTTGACTGCCTAGCTCTTACTGTTATTGAGTAACCTTGAAAAATGTCCTGATAACAGACAATTTTTTTAACTTTTCTTTCTCTAAAACTAATAGAGCTAAGAATGTGATTCTAAAGCCAACCTGTAGACAACATTATGACAAATATTACGTATATCGATTTTACTTATTTTGCTAAAAATAAAAATATTTTTTTAACTGAAATATTTTTTTAGTTATTATTAGTAAGCTCTAACAGTGACCACTTTTAAAAAAAGTACTTAACCTGCTATATCCTTTATTAGAATGATTTTCCAGGCATTAAGAGAAAAATTATTGCCTGCCGAGGTCGTGTATGATTTTTCTTTGATATATTGTCCCCCAGACCGTATTTCGGCCATGGCGGCCAATCTCAACGGAGATATTATAGTGCACAAGTGTCTGTGCAGAAATAGGGCAACTCAGTCGTCGCTCACTCTTATAGTCCGATGGGATGGCAAACTGACACGACTGGAGAGATCAGGTGGAGGGCCAACGGCTTAATGTGCTTTCTGAGGCATCACACCGCTAACTTCCATACTCCGGGCTGTATTACTTAGAAATTCCTAATGGAAAAGTTCAATAACACTTTGCTCGACCTGGGAATCGAACGCTCACGCCACACTCAGAAATCGCGCTTGCAAACAGGAGACCAACGGGGCCTTTCATCAACTCAGCCTATCGCAGTCCACAGCTGGGCATAGGCCTCTCCTATGCTGCGCCACAACACTCTGTCCTCCACCCTCCGCATCCAGTCTGTCCCAGCCACCTTTTTGAGGTCCTCGGCCCATCTAGCTGGGGGGCGTCCCACACTACGCTTGCCGAAACGCGGTCTCCACTCCAGGACTCGTCTGCTCCATCTTGCATCGGTCCTTCGACAAACATGGCCAGCCCACTGCCACTTCAACCTGCTTACTCTGCAAGCTATGTTGGTAACTTCAGATCTTTTCCCGATAACTTCGTTTCTGATCTTATCCATCATAGAAACTCCGAGCAAAGCCCGCTCCATAGCGCGCGACCTTAAATTTGTGGACCAAGCCAACCGTTAGTGTCCACGTTTCGGCAGCGTATGTCATAACGGGCAGGACGCACTGGGCCTTTTTTGGATATACATTACATACGGAAATATTTTAAAAAGTGAGGCAAATGAAAGTTATAAGAATGCAGAGAAGAAATGTTTTTTATACAACAAATCTACTTAAGAATCCTGTTGAATTAACAACACACCAATTTTACAAAGTCCTTGGAATTTATCTTTACTATTTACCAGATAATAAGACGGAATTGTGGACGCTTTGCATCAAAATGCCTGAAGGAAAGAAAGGGTATATCCAATTAAAAACTTTCGTCCAACTGAAGAAATATTTCTAAAATTGAAGATTTCATAGAATCGGGAATTTTTCAATCAAATAAATACTTTCAATATCTTTAAAGAGAGTTAGACTTTGTTCGCGTGTAAAAATATCGTTAAAGAATTCATCGCGTACAGGATTTTAAACTGTCGGTGTTCGACCGAGCATTGAGAATGCAGCAGAGTGCATCCCACCGGTCCGAAAAAACATACTGTTCGATTTTCAACCTTCGGTGTTTATCAGAGTGTTGAAGATTCAGTACGATAATAAAATATTTTAGAATCGAACCCCGTCATCGTTTTTTTTCTTCAATGTTGCGGCGCACGATTTGACTGCTAGTTAAAGGGTAAGATCGCTTTATGAGGACTTGACCTCAAAATAACTCGGCAACAAGACACTTTTGGGTATCAAGTTCTTGCAAATGTTTGTTTGTTAAAGTCTCCTTCTACCTTTACGTATCAGTTCAATCGTGCACTATAACTTTGCAGAAACATTAAAATGCCGATGGAGTGATAATGCCAGCTTCCATACAAAAATGTGCTAACTCTTTTGTCACTTGTTCAACCTGCAGTACTCACCAAGGGCTAGTCTAGTAAGTCAACAATCACGAACAAAATATTCATTAAAAAAAATGATTGAACTTTCAGAAACAACATAACTTAGATTAGTATCTACTTATTAAATAAGTATGGAAGTCATTCAGTATTTTCAAAGTCGGTAGCGATGTGGCTTCGGCGTTAGCAAAATGCCAATTACAAAAACAATCATTTAAAAAAAAAGAGCTTTCTAAAAGAATCTACATTATTATAAGTAAGTATGAAAGTCACTCAGTATTTTCAAAGTCGGTAGAAACACAATCACTCAGAACGTCAGTCTATTCGTTCATGCGGCGTCACTACATCAGGTGGGGGGCTCAGGAGGGGGAGGCTCCTTCTCCTTGCCCAGGGGACTCCCTCCAGAATCTGCTGCGTCGCTGTTACCACTGTTGATTGCCACCGACGTCAGAGGTACCTGGGAATTAACTAATTGATTAGCTTTTAGTTAATATAGTTGATTGGTTCTCTAGAGGGTTCTAAACTGAGAAGGCATTTTGGCTTTTTATGTGGTACAAATGATAAATAGTGTGCTGCTTATTATGATATATTATAGCAGTGACTTGACAGGTCTTCTGCTCGATATATTTAAGTTATATGACCTTTTTATCAGTATCTGGATGGTGTTGTTGATTATAAATTAAAACTTGAACCAGATGTATGACATGGTCTTTCAAATAAGTTTAGGTACCAGAAACTAATTGCGAGATAGTTAAACAGGCCAATTCTGGAATGTTGATGTTTGGCTGGCATTTAGTTCGTGTTTAAATAAAATTTAAATTTTTCATTATCTGCCTAATATGTAGGCACTGGTACCCTCTGCTGGGACACAGTACAGTCCTCCTCTCTTCAAGAGGGTCAGATAGATGTCAGATTATTATTTTTGGTTCTAGGACATTCTGGTTTCCTCACGACATTTTCCTTCAACGTTTTGAGAGTAGTGGTGATGAAGTTTTTTACACAAAGTAAGCACCTGCCTGGGTTAAGTCAGGGTCGATACTACTGACATACCACTACTTAATTCAAATAAGAATATTTAAGGACAGTGAGCGTCAGATTACTTGACAATTTGGCAGTGTATACTGGTTTGTCTTTATCTCCAGGGAGTCCTACGTTCCTAGTACTTTGGTCTCTTGTATTAAAGCTGCTATCCTGAATTTGAATGTAATGGACTCCAGAGCATTTTTATCTGCAGTTGTTTTGTATACAATTTATTTTTACAACATCATATGTTTAGAAAAACTTTGGTTCTTGCATACGAGTGTAACATTTGGTCCTTTGGGACTGTTTAGGATTTTGTACTTCTTTGCTCATACGGATTTTCATTCATATGAAATTTTTCTATAAAGTTTTAGAATAGGATTCTCTTTTTTAAAGTGAGCGAGACTAGAGATTTTAGTGAAGTAAACAAAAATCTATTAAAATTTGGTCCTATTACTTATCAAGTCATGTTGACTTGATAAAGGTTGTTGAAATTCCTTATTTTTTTTTTTAACACAGACTTAGTGCGAAGGCTAAAAAGAACTAAACCTTTTGAATGAGTGTAGTGTAAAAAGTGAGTTAATAATAGTAACAATATTGTGCTATACATATAACACAATGAACATAGTTTTAAAAATTGTATTAGACTCTAAAAAAAGTGCTACGGAAATTCCGTATATGTAGTAGGTATATCTATTTATTAGATATGTTAACAGGTTTTATTTACACAGGAGGAGACTTCTGTTGTCACTATGTCATCCGACAGTCATGAAGAATGCCAGGAAACAGATAAAGTGAGGCATAGCAGGATTTTACAAGTTATAAATAGGGCTGTTCTCCAAAACTCCTCGCGCATTATGTATGTATTTTATAAATACGCACTGAACTATATTCAAGTGAGATATATAGGCATTTACGGCTTTTTTTTCTAAATTACGCTGCTAAGATACTTGTGTACAGTTGCGGAATTTAAAAAAAACATCTTAATTAACAAATGCTCTGGACCCTCAGTCTAGGATCCCTATTGCCGTGGGAGGGGGACCTGGACCTATGTTTGATACTTATGTACAGTTGCGGAATTTAAAAAAAACCTTAATTAACAAATGCTCTGGACCCTCACTCTAGGATTCCTATTGCCGTGGGAGGGGGACCTGGACCTATGTTCGATAAATCAATACTATTGCAACTAAAGCAGCAATCATAGCAATTCTATAGCTTCATCTAAATACAAACTCATGCAAATATTAAATGTCAGTTTTTGTTTGCTGTGATTTGTGTTGATTTTTTCGGTGGTGATACGCAACGCAAAACAAATTGTACTCCATAATATAGGAATAAGAACGCTTTTTATTCTGGTATTAATAAGTTATCTCGCCTAGTAAATCTAGAGGAATTTGCACACAAAGTATCGATTTTCAGTCACCCAGAAAATCAAATTAGATAGTTTGCATTAACAAACTATTTTAAAGCCAAAGATTTTAATGAAACTCTGACCCAGTTAATATAACTGAATAGCTAAGTAGGTACCTACTTGGCCGTTTGTAGGTATTGGTCTACTTAGCAATAAATATAATTTCATATTGAAACGGCTGCTATAATTTGTTTTTTGGGTAATATGTAAAAGGAAAATGTTGTGTACCTAAATGAAACTCAATTATAACTTTAAATAAGGATGAAATGCTTATTTCAGTTCAAAGGTCTTCAATCCAATACAGTCCTGTGTGTCTGTGTGTCATAATCTTACTGCTATGTCATATTTCTTTTATAATTTTAATATAAAACATTTTCGGTTGACTTCGTTTTATCGCCAGAAGGCAAAATTTCGCTCATCCTGTTTGCTTCCGTCGACTTTGATAAATTAGCTCGGCAAAGACATTTTTTGATAAAAATGCTATGAGGAATACCCAATCTTTTATTACTTTCGGTAATATTTATGTCATGTCTTCGTACCTCTTGTTTGAATAGGTTCCTTTTAAATCTAATACACAAATAAATAAGCAGCCGCATTTAAATTTTTCGACAAGTAATGAAAAAGTGTTCTTCTGTATCCCACCGAATGGAGCTTTTATATTAATTATTTTGTATCTTGGAGCTTGTTAATTTAATTTTCTTCTTATTTGACTCCTTATTGGCATTCATCGTTCTTGATGCGTTGGTTACTCTACTTGACGGCACTTGCAGTTGGTCTACACATAGATGATATAGGTAAGAAGAGCATGAAAGATGCAGTGCAGCACGAACGCATAGAGTAAACGTAACGTAAAAATAACTGATTTCAAAATTAGAAATACTCGGATTAGCGTGAGGTCAGTGTCATTCTTTATTCATATCGATTGGTGATATATATTTCGTAATTCACAAAAAAAAAAAAACTTCAAAATGCTATCACACTCACTCACTTCAGCCGTAAGACGTCCACTGCTGGACTTAGGCCTCCCCCAATTTGGGGGGCTTTACCATAATCGCCACGCTTGGCAGGCGGGGTGGCGATCGCAGTGTGGTGGTAAAATGCATAGAGAACGCTGCTGCCCATTCTCTAGTAAGTCCTGTAGTCGCCTTTTACGACACCCACAGGAAGAAATGGGGAAATGCTATAGTATATTTTATTTCATGATTTCATAGTTGTTCCATTTTTCTTTGTGACGCGCGTCCGTATATGGTAAACAAAAGCATTCCGTTGATTTTCAATTTGTTCTCTTTGAAGCGTGCTTCATTAGTAAAATTGACATATATACTCAAGATATTATAAGTCAAAAGAGGTAGACTGCCTAGTAGTAGTAGGTGGTTGTAGTAGTTTATTTATTTATTTCTTTAATAACTTTGGATGACTTACAGCTAAAACAAACAGAATAAAAAATTGCGTGTGAGACTGACAGCCAATTACAAGTCATCACTTATAGGAACAGATAAGAAAAGAAAAACAGAGTGTGAACATTTTAACACAGTTACCAAAAAAATAATAGAAAGAAAAAAAAAACAGTATAACATTAATGCTTAAACTAAATTCACATTTTATAATCGAAGCAAGAATCAAAACCAGGATATACAATATTTTAATTTAAAAAACCAAGGCTGAGGCACTTTCTGGCCGAGGACACACTCGTTATAAAAGGATCGAAATCCTGCTGTTTACACATTTTATTGACGTTGTTATACTTGCACGCATTATAAATGAATTTAGTTGCAACATTCAAACCAGCGCGACGGTAGCTCTAGCACTAATTCCAGTATAGTCCTAACAATTCAATTATATTTATGCATATCTATGATATCTATGGGATAATGATCCCATTTCTTCCCGTGGGTGTCGTAAGAGGCGACTAAAGGCATTCTGGGGCCATCCATAAATTACGTCACACGTTAAAGGGGGGTGGTGGACGAATTGTGACATTGTGTGACAAGGGGGTGGAAGGGGCCCTACATTTTGTGATGTCACATTTCAAAATTGAATATACATATTTAAAGTACTATTAAAACACGAAATACGAACTATGAAAGAAAAAAAAAATCATTGTCTAGATGTAAAATTGCAAAATATGTGACGTCACACTAGGTACGGGGGGGTCTCACAAATGTGACTAACTGTGACAAGGACGGGGGGGGGGGGGTCAAAAATCATGACATTTGTGTGACGTAATTTAAGGATGGCCCCTTACTAGAGAATGGGCAGCTGCGTTTTCTATGTATTTTACCACCATACTGTGATCGCCAACCCGCCTGCCAAGCGTGGTGAATATGGCAACCCCCCTAAATTGGGGGAGGCCTATGTCCAGCAGTGGATGTCTTTCGGCTGAAATGATGATGATGTTGATGATTATTGCATACACATACCATCGAGACTGCAGTACATATATGCGTGTCCGACTGCCTTGGAGGTGGTGAGAGGGACGCATCGAATCTCAAGTCCAGTTGGAACATGAACACTGCTGCAGCCAGGGTCGAGATGGAGACTGTCAGCTGGGCACTTGCCACACCTATGCAAGTGGTGCTGCCGCATCTGAAAATATTATTGTTATTATTTATTCATAATCAAGTAACAATGGACTCATTTATTCTGAATTGAAATCAAAATTAACAATTAAAAAATTAACAATAAAAAAAAATCAATATTAAAAATCAATTAATATTAAAATTTAAATATTAATTGTTTTTTTTTTCTAGAATTTTCCGAGATTTTATTAAACTTCTAGTCATCTAAGAGTTCGTACACACGGCTGCAGTTACCTGCCGTTGACAACATGCCGCTCGTGTGTAAGAACTCTAAAACGCTAGCACCTTAATAGCGTAAAACATTTCAATCGCATTGTGAGGGAATTTGAGAAATGACTAATCCATTTATTCAAATGTTTAAAAAAAAAAAAAAAAAGTTTCCAAAGCGTAGTAAATTCCTAAGGATAAGATTAGGCAAGAAAGCTCCTTAAGTATTGAGCCGTACGAATACTGATAACACTGGTGCACGGACTGGACGGGACAACACAATCTATGTAGTTCTTTCCTCAAAAGACCATCATACATCTACATGGTCCTTACATGATCAGATCAAGATTATGTCGGACTTTAAAAGACACCTCTGAATTTTTTCCACCTTTCTTTTCAGAGTAGTCAGATAGATAACGACGACCTCATCTAGTTTTTATATTTAAAAATATTGACGTGTAGAAGTGTACAAACCTACTTACAGAAATAAAATCATTTATCATTCATCACTCCATAGACTTTATTCTTAACTTTATCTTGTTCTTATGTTACAAATGTTTCAAATACAGATTAGGCACTAGATTTAATAAAAGTGAACAGTTTTTTTTTTGCTCTCTTTAATGTACGGGCATATTATAATAAACTTAATTTCAATTCTTACGAAAGAAGACCGAAGTTATTTGGTTCGTAGATTTTTTATTAAAATGGTGGATATTTAAATTCTAGTCACAGCAACAAAGGTAGCAGATGTGCCGGTTTGATAATTATCTTTATAATTCCTGAATTTCATTTGTGGGATTACTCTCACTGTTACTTATTTTAGGTTACTGGTCAACCAAAAGGTTTACATAACTCAATGTTTCCTTCCATTAATTTACTAACTAGCTTCTGCCCGCGGCTCTACCCACGTAACCTATGTCCTTTCCCAGGGCTTAATGCATCCCTTTACCAAATGTTAACAAAATGGGTTCACAAACAGAAAACAATTTCTCTTGTTAGAAGAACGGCATTTATTTTCATATGCATTTAATATAAGGCTATAATTTTGACATTACAATCAGACCCTTCAATTTCGTTCAAATGTAAAGAAGATGGTAGTAATTTTTATCTCCTCGTATTTAATGTCTCTCTGATAAAAAGTCTTTTGTTAGTTTTATAAAGTAGACTGTTAAGCGGTCCTAAAAGCATTCCTAAGCATGATGGCGATTTGCATTAATTTTATTGGCAGCGCTGTCGGTGAAAATTGGTAGATCGTTAGATATAAAAGAAAATCAAAATGTGTGTTATTTGGATTAAAAGGATGGAGCACGCATTAGGCGAGTGCTTTTGTGAGAAAATATGCGATTTTCACTAGTCCTTTGAGGCGCAAAAAAGTTGGACCGGTTTACCGGTTTTTCTGGATCTACCGTGCGTGTAGATTCTGAACCTAACAAAGAATTTCCACATTATGAAGTATGTGTGTACAATGACCTATATTATTAGCAAAAAGGGGTTGGTAGGTTATACACGCTCCGTAAATGGCACGTCATAACTTGTCTAAAGTAGCCTAGTTACGTATCGTATTGTCTCTTTTTCGCTCCCGAAAATACGACATGACATCCTATTTTCACCTGTCATCTAATTGTATGACATTCTGCCATTTTTGAAGATCGAATGTTTATAAATGATACATTTCTTTATATCTACGAGTAGGTTTATAAAAACGCTTTTACACGTCAATCATAGTTTTAAACCTAGATGAGGTTGGCTTTTGCTTTCTGGCTACTCTGAGGAGAAAGGCCGAAACAAAGTCAGAGGTCACAGTCTTTTTAAAAGTCATAATCTTGATCAGGTCATATGACGACCATGTGGGTTGATGTCTGAAATAGTCTATTGAGGAAAGAATCACACATATTGAGTGGACCTGTCAGTGCAAGCATTTGTCGCTAATCGAATTTATCAGTTGAGGAAGTAACATATAATATTTACCTCTTTTTACTTATTGTGTCCTCATATAGAAAGCAAAAAATAAATCATTTTGCTAGTCCAATTTGTTGAAAGAAAGTAAATAATTGGATGGAACATTTTTATTGGGTTAACATTGAAATTCAATTTAGGAAAGAAAATCTAAAAGAGCTTCCCAAAATAAATTCTATTATTAAGAAGCAAAAACATCAAAGTTTTATAATTATATTGTGGCTTGTACATTATTGTTTATGTAACCTTAAAGTCCAAATAAGAACCATGTGGGTTGTAAGAACACAACGGACCGACAGTACATTTCTAGAAGTTTAATAATGCCAAGTTCGTGCGAGTTGCAAAAGCATCATAAAAAGATTTTATAAACAAAACTCACTCAGACGTTGTTCGCAATTACCTATTTTCCAAACACAGGAAAGACGTAGCTATTTAGGCTTTGTTATTAGGTAGGTATTATTAATTCTCGTCGCATATTTAGCAGAACCTAAAGACTAAAGGCTTCAATCAGTGCGTCCTGCTTGTTATGACCTACGGAGCCACGGACACACTTACAGTACGGCTGGTCCATACTTTCAAGGCCTTCAGCGAGCTATGGAACGAGCTATGCTTGGAGTTTCTCTTAACGAAAGAATCCGGAATGAGGTGATCCAGCAGAGAACCAAAGATGTGCATAGCTTACAGAATTAGTAAGATGAAGAATATAAACCGTAGAACTCATGACCGTTGGGATAACCGTGTTCATGAGTCGAAACCGCGAATCGGAAAATGTTAGGTAGGAAGTTTTCAGGCTAGGTGGGGCGACGACCTTCGCAGGGTGACTGGTAGTTGCTGGATGAAAGTTGCTTAGTTGAGCTGAAGGGCGTGCAATTGGAGAGCCCTATGTCGAGCTGTTAGCTGATGAGGATGAGGTATGTCTCTGTCTTTTTCCATAAAATGTATGGACATACGTGCACGATATAACTTTATCGCAATATAATTTACCGCATTTACAAGGAATGGAAAGATTGATAAAGATGTGGAAAGAAGAGTGAGTGCCAGAAATAATGTAAATGGTGCGATACATGCGATTATGACTCGAGTTCACAATGGTGTACTGGTACCTATGCTTATGTATGGAAATGAATGTTGGGTGTGGCAAAAGAAGCATGAAAGCAGAATTAATGCTGAGGAAATGCGTTCCTTGCGAAGCATGTATGTTGTGATAATGAATGATTGGCTGAGGAACGATGTGATAAGACAACGATATGGCTTAAAAGAAGGTGGAGTGAAAAAAATGCTTATATGGTTTGGTCATGTTTATAGGATGACTGAAGGGCGGCTTCCAAAAGGTATTTACAGGGCAAATGTAAGTGGAAACGCCGGGAGGGGATACCCTAGGAAGACATATAGTGATCTTATTGGTGATGTTCTTCAGAAAGTTTAGATGCATAGTACTCGCAACTGGCGTGTGTGTATGACCAGATGTATGAAGCTAAACGAGGCAAAAGGTGTATGTAAGGATCGTAGTAGGTGGCGTTCCGTAGTTTCTGCCCACCCCCGTGGGAAAAAAGCGTGAGGTTATGTATCATTACCGGTGATTACAAGCAACGATTAACATAAATTCGTGGGCACATAATCTGAAATTACAATAATTTCGATAATGTTGAGATAGAAATTTATTGCAACTCCGAATGCTCAACTCTTTTTAGCTACGATAATAGGGGATTTCACTGTATTCAAAATACGGATCGTCTTAATGTAATCTTGGCAAACTATTTCATGTTAGTTTTCCAAAAACAACCAAATATCATAATATTGTGGAAGCAGCGAGGCTGATATGAATGATGATTGATGACGAAAGCCATTAATATCACGACAAAAGGACGATGTATCTTGAACTTTAGGGACTTGTCAAAGACACGTCAAACAGAATGCGTTGACCTGCTGAGCTGGGTCTAAGATTGCCTATCAAGATAAAGTTGCCTTGAGGCGTTGTATTGTCTTAAAAAGTTTATTGTTAGACTCTTACTTACAACTGAAAGTGCTGTCAAACCTATGACGAACCTATTTTAAGGATGTGACAAGTTTAAAATTTGATTTATAGATCAAACAACCAAGATTAGTCAAGAAAACCTTGTTTCGTGCATATTGCACCTCATTTTACACGTGCAGCTTGTGGTTAGATTACACTCAAAAGTCGTACAGCGCCCTTCGCATTCAGTTTAATAATGCGTTTCGGGTGTTGATGGGGCTGTTCCGCTTCTGTAGCGCGTCAGGGATGTTTGCTGAAGCTCGTGTGGATTGATTCTACGCTACGATGCGAAAAAGATGCGTCTCCCTGGTGCGCCGGGTGCGGACCAGCCCCAATATTTTACTGCAGTGTATCGCGAGCAGACTGGACTGCGTCTATGTGAATCGCTGCTGCAAGCTCTCCACTTCAGTGTTGAGCTTGTAGTAGTGATTCGCCTTTAACTATAAGGCACTGTAGGTTAGGTTAGGATAAGTTTACTAACATAGCTGATAAGAAATATTGTTACTAACACATTTGAGTCATTTGTTTGAGTTATTAGGATCCCATAAAGGGGTCCGATAGGGCCGATGCCTGCCAGGGTCGCGGAATTGTTAAACACAATTCAGTTGCCTTTGCCGTGGCTCTGGCAAAGGCAACTGAAGGAATATGGATGGGTTTTAGTGAGACCGTGCCACCGTCACAGTCTGCTGCCGCCCTCCCACCCAAAAAAGAAAGGATTATACATATAACATAGGAAGGTATACAATAAAGATAAATAAAAAATAAGATTATTCGCTTTTATATTAATTTTTGAGACGCGAAAAATCTTATTTCTTCAGGTGAAAGGCCGTGCAATAAATAAATTCTTATGATTTTTGAAATTTCCAGGTCAGTGTTAGGCTTTATGTGAACAAAATATGATTCGTGACCGTATCACGTATGTGATTATAGACTTCGAGTCATTAAAATCATCAATGAATGAAAATTTCATGAAAAAGTCAATCGAACTAAATGACTTTAGAGGCTTTTTTTTTGGATTAGAAATCATCAAATGAGTTCTCCCGTTCTGGGCAGAGCGGGAGAGCGTGTCAGACTTTTACTGACTAAAACCCACCCTTGTTCCTTCAGTTGCCCATGTGCCAGGGTCACGGTGTCTCTTTCGAACAATCTCGCGACCCTGGCAGACCTTAGAGGCTTGTATTGATGATTTTTAGCTTCCGGCGCAAAAAAGAGGCGGTATGGTTTGACCGCTATGTGAGTTTATATTTTTTTGGGATTGACATCTCGTAACTCAACCAATGAGATTGTCGGCTGCTTAAACGGATTCGGATCTGTCTATCTGTAGCAACGTTGCTCTTAAACTGGAGAACCGATTTGGGTGCGGGTAATTTAATGTTAGGCTTTCCAGCGGTGGTTCTTGGATATGTTTTATCACGGTCGGTTTAGCCGTTTCGACACGACGATCCTATGATCAAAATATTATCTAAAACTTATTATTAAAGGACTAATGCGTAGAAATGTTTTTACTTTTTAAATTTTACTTTTACTTGAAATTATTAAAATTATATACAGCCATATCCCACGACACAGGGAATTCTAGTGTGGGATCTAAGAAACCACTGTAAAAAAACTATTAAGACAAAACTGTATATTTTGATGATTAATAAAAGAAAATGGTTCACTTAATTGTAATCTTAAGGGAATTTGTCGTCTTATTGTCTTTCTTTACTCACCCAATATTCATCAGTGACCTGACACAAAAAGCCAGCATAGCCACATGAGCTCCTATTGCTGCTGTCCACAGCATGGTCAGCGGCACTGCAGCACAGGGCGAAGGCCCAAGAGCTCTCCACGGAGCACCCCAGTTTCTGGTCGCTCTGGATCTGGCAGACACCCAGCCGCCGAAGCCTCGGCTGTAGTATATTGATGTGGCTGGAAATGGGGGTGATATTAGAAATGTCAAGGGACTAGTGGACTCTAGTAATATAACAATATGTAAAGTCGGTGACAAAAGTCGATTGGCACTTCTAGTTTTACACGTGACCTAAATTGTGACATAATTATTCGAAATACATATATGTATTGTCATCCAGACCGTATTTTGGCCATAGCGACCGATCTCAACGGAGACTAGCCACCGACTTCTCTTCACTATTATATTCCGATGGGACGGCAATCCAACACGACCGGAGAGGGATTAGATGCAGGACCAACATCTTAACGTATTTTCCGAAGCACAGGGTATCTCACGCCTCAAAGAGATGTCAGCAATACTGAAGAGGTCTGCTAGGACCGATGCCTGCCAGGGTCGCGAGATTGTTCGAAAGAGATACCGTGACCCTGGCACATGGGCAACTGAAGGATTACGGGTGGGTTTTAGTCAGTAAAAGTCTGACACGCCCTTCCGCTTCGCCCAGAGCGGGAGAAGTCATTTGATGATTTGCCATTCAGAAAAAAAAAGGGTATCTCACCGCGAACTTCCAAAATCCGACCTGTTACTAAGAAATTCCTAATGAAAATCGCAATAGCTCTTTGCCCAACCTGGGAATTACAAAACCCCATGCACAGCAGTCGCGCTTGCGACGACGTCACCAACGGGGCACTGTAACTATTTCAGCATTTCATTTAATACCTAAAGGCGGAGACTGTTCAGCAACGGTTGTCTGTAATGTATAGAGTTTTTGTAACGCGTTACAGTGGTCAGTGCAACGAGCCGAACCGCTCGATACGAGCACTGGATCCTCTACTCAACTGTCGGCTTTTTCGTAAATTTCTTTTGAAACGCGTCACAAGCGCATGTTAACAAACAAGTCAGTGCAATTTGACACGTGTTGGCCAGTAGGTACAATTTATTTATTTTCTAAAATAAAATAAAAAAGAAAGTAAATGCAAAGACAACTTATACGTCCGCCATTCGGAATAAAGATGGAGCACGCTTGAGTCAAGCGAGCGTTCGCCTTGTTTATTGTTTCGCCGTTTTTTAACAAGAAATGGAGCGCGCTTGAGCCATGTGCTCAAAACGAGCGTTCGCCGTGTCTTGTATAAAATAAATAAAAATAAAAAGCCTTATATTTCTTGTCAACCTTAACTAGTTTACACAGTAGAGAATGAAATAAAATTTAAACTAAGTGTTAGTAATTATTGTCTTAGCTATGTTAAAGTGCATTTATATAATATTATTTATTCCTAACCATACTTAATTGTATTTTTTTATTCTGCAAGAACCCGTCTACAGGTGTAGGCCTCCTCCAAAGTTATCCAGTCTTCTCTAGACTGGGCTGTTTTTATCCAGTTTGTTCCAGCTATCTGTTTTAGATCGTCGCCCCATCTTACGTGTTCCATGGGGGCCCTACCACTCCGTTACTCCGTGTCTTGTATATCGACGTCTGTAACCAAGCTTGCCTCGAATCGTTTTTCGCCTTAATAGTTCATGACATTTTTTTGAAAATACGGCTTTTAACGCTGACATCGATGGAAAAAAAAATAGTTATGTGTCGCTCTTGGCTTACTAGTCTTTGGATACTGAACACTGTCGGAGGTAAAAAAAAAACAATTGAATATGAACTCAGAAGACCCGTCCTCTCATCTTCTCGCTGTTATGGTGTTATAAATGTAATTAAAATAAATAAATAAATCTTCCTTTCCCACGGTGTATGTTTGGTTATATGGATGGTAGTGATCCAGGAATTTAGGAATCGTCTTTGGCAAAAGATGTCCACGGCTGGACTGATGGTGCTATTCTTTACATCCAGCACCACTCGGAGTTAAGGAACGGTCGTTGCAAATCACGGGTATGCATCATGCATGCACTACTTTTTATAATATATATATCTAATATCTTTTGACAACCAACACAACGTTATCTGATCCCAAACTAGGCAGAACCTGTACTATGTGATAAATGATAAATGATTTTATTTCTGTAAGTAGGTTTGTACAAACACTTTTACAAGTCAATGAAATGTTTTTTTAAACTAGATGAGTTCGGCGTTTCCTAACTGACTACTCTGAGAAGAAAGGCCGAAACAAACTCAGAGGTCACAGTCTCTTTTAAAAGTCCAGACATAATATTGGTCACAACATGTGAAGACCATGTAGATTGGTGACTGAAATGGTCTTTTGAGGAAAGAATCACACAGATTGAGTGGACCTGTCCAGTCAGTGCAAGCATTTGTCACTAATCGTTTAGCTCAACTCGGAACATAGTACCAGACAACTGATAAACATACTTATATATTTCTAAATACATACATATTATAGATAAATTACACCCAGACACAGAACAAATGATTGTGCTCATCACACAAAGATTTGTCCTGGGTGGGAATCGAACCGACGACCTCAGTCTTAGCAGTCAGGGTCACTAACCACTAGACTAACAGGCCAGTCACTTATATACGTACAGTAACGTCCCAAGTGATCATTAGTATAAAACTATTGTAGTAAACATTTATGGAGGCTAAGGTAATTATCGAGTAAAGTAAAGAACGCTCCCTGGTAATAGATCATCTAAAGTCATACAATGAAAACCTTTACATAGATTGGCAAGCAAGAATAAAGAACTCAGGAGAATAATACTTATTTTTGAAAAGCTACTCAATTTTCATCACGTTAGAATAGAAAAAAAAGTCTATTAGTGTCAGCTCGCGACTTCGTCGCATGAAATTTCCCAGAAAGGTCTTCGACCCACTGCGTCGCATCCCAGCGCCTGCCAACGTTATTTCTCTGCTTTTGCTTTATTATTCTATTTTGTGTTCTATTAGATTTATTTTGATCGGATCCTAATGTTTGAAGCGTTGTATGAAAAAATGTTCCTGTTTCGAGAATATTGTTATGAAATACAAAAAGTTTTGTTCAAATTCGACTGGTAGACTGGCTGGCCAGAGATTCGCGCGTTCAAACAAACAAACAAACTCTTCAGCTTTATTATTAGTATGCAGATTAACAGCGAAATTGTTGTCGACCAATATTTATCCAAACGGGTAGAAGTTGGAGTACCCGGAAAAATAAAATACAAGTCTCTACCAATTAATTACTACTATCAATAGCAGATATTTTTCAGAGACCAACATTAAATATTTTATTGAATGCTTCGTTCTCTTTGAAAAATGTATGACCTATTTATTTATTTCCGCGGATTGCATTGAGTATAGGAATTCAGTTCGCATCCACACGTTCTATTGTCTATTTCTTTTTTATTGTCTACAATATTGCCTCTAATGAAATTTTCTTTGAATTCACTCTATTTTGACGAATGCTGTATGATAAGATTCGATTTAATGATACGCAGATAAAATAAAATAAAATTCAAAATCTTAAACTTATAGTGTATTATATATGTAGGTACTATAACGCTAACAAACGTATTTTTTTAGGGTTCCGCACCTCAAAAGGAAAAAGCGGAACCCTTATAGGATCACTTTGTTGTCCGTCCGTCCGTCCGTCCGTCCGTCCGTCTGTCATGACCCTTTTTCTCAGTTTCTCAGGAACGCGTGAAGGTATCAAGCTGAAATTTATATCAAATACTCAAGTCTACTGTCCCTTGGAGCTGTGAAAAAATCAAACTTCTAAGCTAACGCAATCAAAGATTTAAACCGCAAATTTCCACAAATTTTCGAAACTCGCAAGGGAATCAAAACCTAAAGGGTACTTGCAGTCGATCTAGAATTTTGAAATTTGGTATGAAGCAACGTCTTATAGCACTGATAAAGAAAATATTGCGAAAACCGTAAATTTTTAGTTACTTCATATAATAAACAGAACAAAACACAGACAGAAATAAAACCAGGCCAAGAAACAGAACAGAACTACGACTCGATTGTCGTGATGGGTGAACTTTTACTTATATACCTACAGGTTTGTACGGAATCCTCGGTGCGCGAGTCCGACTCGCACTTGGCCGGTTTTTTTTCTTTCTTAGAGCAAAGGCCAAAGCTTATTTATTTCTTTCTTAGTACAAAGGTCAAAGCTTATTTCTTTTTTCTATATGTCTTTCTATGAGCAAACGCCGAAGTTTATTTATTTCTTTATTTCTTAGTGCACGGGCCAAGTCTTATTTCTTTTTTTCTTACTGCACGGGCCAAGACTTATTTCTTTCTTTTTACTGCTACTACCAAAGCTTATCTTCAGATTTTCTCTCATTATAACCATTAAATGTAATAGTAAATGGAAGATATCTGGGCATGTATAAACGAATGCATGGTTTTTTGAGACTACGAAACTATAAAACCGGCCAAGTGCGAGTCGGACTCACGCACCGAGGGTTCCGTACAAACTTGTAGGTATTCACGGTTTATGCATAAGGTGTTAAAGGTTAACAAAGGGTTGGGGTTGGTGGTTATTAAAGGTTTAAAAAAAAAAAAAATATTTGAGTTGATTGAATGAAAGATAAATTGCGGTTTACGATTCATGACGTATTCAAAAAAATAAACTACAAGTTACTAGATCTCGTTCAAACCAATTTTCGGAAGTTTACATGGTATTTTACATCATATATTTTTTTAGTTTTATCATTCTCTTATTTTAGAAGTTACATGGGGGGGGGGGGACACATTTTATTACTTTGGAAGTGTCTTTCGCAACCATTCAGTTTAGAAAAAAATGATATTAGAAACCTCAACATCATTTTGAAGAGCTATCCATAGAACACCATTTTTTTTTGTTTTTGTTCTATTTTTGTGTAAAAATCTTAATGCGGTTCACAGAATACATCTATTTACCAAGTTTTAACAGCATAGCTTTTATAGTTTCGGAAAAAAGTGGCTGTTTCGGAAAAAACCGGCAAACGGACGGACAGACAGACAGACATGACGAATCTATAAGGGTTCCATTTTTTGCCATTTGGTAACGGAACCCTAAAAAGGCTGATATAAAACAAAAAAAATATGGGTCTATTTTACTGAGCTTAACGTTGAAAAACGTCGCGAAATGATGGCTGGCTATAAATTTTAACTTCAGTAGGTACTAAAAATGAAAGTGTTCCTGAAAATTACCAACAAACAACCCAGTTTCATGCTTCAACCCGAGATTCGCTAATTGCTTATAATAAATAACATCTGTCACGTTTTGAATATAAATTTAAGGTCGTAATTCAAACTAGATGCCTTATTGACGTGTTTTAACTATAAATGCGTTATTAAATTATATATGGCTCCGAGCATGTGCGAATATATTCAGCGATCCCTCCCTACTCATAAAAAGGAACAGCCTGTAGTTTTAGTTGTTATGGAGTTTAGGAGTCTGAAATATTATTATAATAAAAAGAAACCATTTATACATAAGCTCACGCGTTCTTGGATGTAGGCAGAAACAACCCCTTATATTTTTTACTTACAAGGACACGGCAAGAGTGTGGGGTTCTTAAATCGAACGGAAGTTCCGCTTGTAGTTAGTACTCAGTGAGTGTATTCATATACTCAAACCTTAGAGCGCACTACTTCGTCATTATGATAATTTCCAACATCCACGCGGGTGAAGCTACGGGCAAAAGCTAGTATTCTATAATTTAGTATAAACTTAGCTAATATTAAGGCATTACTTTTAGATAAAAATACTCTTAAAATATGCATGTATATGCAGATATGTGAACGTATTCGAAGCAAAAGGAGTACGTTGCACGAGTACCGTGGCAGGTTGCGTTCTGCAGTTTCCACCTACTCCTCTAAGAAAGAGGCGTAAGTTTATATATGTTTCTATTTATACTCTAAAGAATAAACTCCTCATGTCATTTACATAATGATCCTGAAAAGTTCTCTCGTAAAGTAACGAACGGTTTATGTTAACAAAACGGGTGGTTTATTTTACGCCACATTACCTCGTTTATTTAATGTTGTCTACGCTATTTTGTCGGAGTAATGATGTGTCGTGTACTTAATGTTGGTACTGTTGTGAACTTTAACATAAGTGCCTTGAAGCAGTGTTGTTATTCTTTTCTTGGTTCAACTAAGTTTTTATTTTTTTAAGAGTACAGTAACTTTGGTTTCATATAGACGCCAGCACATCGAGCTACTACAATCTGTCAAATTTGTTTAATAGATTTTCAACTTTATCATGAATCTTTATCATGATTTAGAATTTGACAGTTTCGGTTACCTTGATGTGCTGGCGTCTGTACATAGGTACTTACATTAAAATGCTTATACAAGGTATAACTAAAGTAGTTTGTCTCTAAATGACTACCTATTGAATAGATTTCAGTAAATTTTAATATGGGTATTTTTTACATAATCTTAGTCAGATCAGGGTGCTTACTCTCGAATATAATTCCGATAGATTGACATTGGTCAAACGTCAGTTGGTTGAGTTAAATGCCAGGGATTGACTAGACTCAGTGAGTCCAGCCAATTCCTGACGTTTGACTGACAATTCCAATGTCGATCTATTGGAATTATATTCGAGAGTAAGCACCCTGATCATTCAATTCAGTTCTAATTAAAAATACCATTTCAGATACTAATCTACATAGAGTAGCTTATCTCAGAACTTACAGAATCTGGTCAGGGTTGTATCGATGTCATCTTAACGAAAAAAAAGTCGTCACAACGCGATATAACCAGTCTACTTTACTGCACCATAATTTATTAACAGTCTGAATCATTTTGAAGAATATTTCTAATCCTTTCAATACCGTTAATAACGCAATGAATGTTGTTGGACTGTCAAAATGCCATCTACTCCCTGTTAGTGTTTTACGTAATCACCCCTTTTTTTGTGCGTGGGAAATCATCAAATGACTGTTTCCGCTCTGGGTGGAGCGGAAAGGCGTGTCAGACTTTTACTGACCGTGTTCCTTCAGTTGCCCATAAGCCAGGGCCACGGCACCTCTTTCGAACCAATCTCGCGACCCTGGCAGGCATCGTCCTAGCAGACCCCTTCAGTTCTGCTGACATCTCTAGGAGGCGCGCGTGGAACACGACGCGCCGTCGACACGGGCCTGGTTCTTATCGGGTGGCGAGCTACCCATTACTCGCCATCCGCAAGCCCGCGCCTACGGTGACCGGGAGTCCGTAATCGACTCCCGACGCCCGGGGTGTCTCCTCCTGCGGCGGCTAGGGGTAATCACCCCTCAGGACAAAATTGTGTCGTTGTCATCTTAGCAAAATAATGTCGCATGTCATCTTAGCATGTAATGTTGTAGTTGTATGATTTAACCAGGATTCATACACTACTGGGCAGTTTTATTGACTCTTTGAACTATAGTTATTCTTAGTTGAAAAATTGAGAAGGTGCTTTTTATGGTGTTTATTGTGTGCACTAAGTAATGCGTTTGTCTTTCTATCAACATTCAATCTAAATTGCAATAGTAAAAGTTCAAAAAGAGACCTATATTACGCGAAGATTGTTTTGTCTAATACAAAGTTATATGAGATATTTACCAAGCCAGTCTTGATACAGGCGCCTTGTATACTTACCCCAGATTTTTTAACAATCGACCTGTAAATAGAGCGATGGTCGCCCAGTGGTAATAACCGCGATTTACGAGTTGTAGGTCGTAGGTTCATACAAGCGCTTTATTTTGCGTAAATAATTTCATTACCACTGCTCTCAAAACGGTAAGGGAAAACTTCGTGAGGAAATCAGCATGTCCTAGAACCAAAGTTTCGAGGACATGTGACTTTTAACAACCCGCACTGGATCGGCGTGGTGGATTATGGCCAATTCCCTCTCACAGAGCCTGTGTCCCAGCAGTGGGAACATTAAAGGCTGGTCATGATTTTGAACCTGTAAATATCGCTAATTACGGTGCATCAAGGGACTTAAAATACCTGCAGCTAACACAGTTATTGCGCCAGTAGGAACTCCTAACCCTAGCGCCGGTTTCTGTCTCTCTTCTAACCAGCCGACTGCTCCCAGCACTAGCCCACCGATGCCGCAGACAATCTGTAACAAGAATACCTATTAGAAGAAGACTCGAAACTCTTTATCAACACAACTGAATTCTTTATCCAATCGTTATTGAGTACAGTCCCTAACCACAGGTACAAATGCAGTTTGGCTTCTTGTGGCTTTTGGTGGAGTCTAAATAAAGCATAACATCACGTTTGTGTACCCCAGGTTAAGGTGAGACAGAAGTGCACCTGTAGTTCAACCACATTTCGCCAGTTTTGTCTATGTTCCATGTAAAAAGGGGCGAGCCTATTGTCATCAATCGGGCAGAAATATTTATCAAAAAAAAAAAAAAAAAATGCGTACCCACAGGAAAAAAATGCCGTTTGGTTTTGGTGGCGACTTCACTGTTCACTGCAATATTTTGTTTTCTTTTTTTTTCAGAAATTCAAATGACAAACTGCAAATATGATCTAGATTAAGTACTCTAAAATTGCAATTTCGATTCGCAGATAGTGAGCGAGATGAAAAGAAGTTTCTCGAGATACTTACGACTGAAAATTTAATATTTTTCAAATAGAAGTATCTCGTTCTTTCATCTCGGTGTGTATCATACTAGCTGTAGGTATATTTAGGTTAAAAAAGTGACTAAAATAGAAAAACAACATAAATTTCATACATATTTCATGTACACGTGATACGTGTCACCAGGAACATATTCGGCAAAGTTTAAATTTTACTTAAATAAGTACCATAAATAAGTAGATATTATTAATATAATAAAACTGATTTGTATGACACAGGCAAAATATTAAATTGAATATTCGAAAACTACTTTAAAAACGGATTAAAATCTAAAATCTTCGCAACGAATTTCCTTATTGTCAACGCGCGCTGGGTACGGAAAAGGCGTCAAAGGAAATGCTCTTCAGAATAGCGAACTGGCTAACAAAAGAGGACGTCATTCTGTCTGTGTTTATTAGGATTATATCTTTTACAAAGGAAATTCAACGAACGGAAGACACTACTCGTTAGCTAGACCAAAAGATGCAACGATCAGCTTTGACCGAGCTGATTAAATTATATTCACAACCATAAAAGCATAAACAATGTATAAATAGCATAAGCATTGCATAAAATTCAACACCTCATATTATGAACACAATGTAAAATATTTGGGGTTGTTATTTGGGCCAGCCAAGCCTAAAATAGCATTCAATTTACTGAACAGACTAACTCAGTTACCTGAAACAGGTGAAATCTATACCGTAGGTATCAGGTTTGGTTTCTATACGTCCTACAGTTGGACCATGGTGTGTGGGCCATGGTGGCGCTTTGTGGTTATTCCAACTTAGTAGTTAATTAGAGCTCTTGATCTATTGTAAATATCTGTGGAAGATCCGTGTGCCTGAGGGTTTCTGTCCTAATCTGGGTGACGTCTGTGCATTCCTAGAGCACATGCGCAACGGTTTTCTTAGTCTATATGCAATCCCTGCAAAAGGACTGTCAGTTATGCGTATTGCGTGTGTGTTAATGTAGCGACGTCTCCCGTGATAGTCCCTGTGAACAGGTGCAGGCCGTTCCTGTCCAGGCCTAATAAACCTCTGGTAAGCCTGCCAGCCAAGGATGGTATCCCTGGATCGCCAGGAGCCTGGTGGTGAGGTCCACCAGCTCTCTACTTGCGTGTGGCTGAACCAGCTACGCAGGTGGATGAAGGGGGTGGGCACGATGGGTTCGGGTCCACAGACTATCGCGCTGGATGCTCTTCTAGCCAGTTCGTCAGCTACTACGTTACGTAGTGAACCGCTGTTTCCTTTCCCATTGCAGTGTATTTGTCTGGCGGTTTCCTTTTATAAACTCATCGTAAACATCTTAGACAGCACGTTAAGAACTTGATATGTTCCAGTTGTTTGTACATATCGTGTAATTGATTTCATTAACAGGCTCAATCAAATGAATGGAATAGTAGGTATTCACAAAGCAGATGTGACAGGACACACTGAAAGGGGACAGCGTTTTTTTTGTGGGTGGGAAATCATCAAATCATGTCTCCCGCTCTGGGCGAAGCGGGAGGGCGTGTCAGACTTTTACTGAGGAAAACCCACCCGTGTTACTTCAGTTGCCTATACGCCAGGGCCACGGTAACTCTATCGAACAAATCTCGCGACCCTCGCAAGCATCGGTCCTAGCGGACCCCTTCAATTATGCTGTCCATACAGGGCGGCGAGCTATGTTGAGCGGATGAATAAAGGATGGCTAACATGATGTCAGTAGAGGGGACGCCCTAGGAGACCCTTATTGGTGATGTTCTTAAAAAAGATCAGGTGCGTAGTACTAGTAAGCGGCGTGCGTGTATGACCAGATATCCTACTAATATTATAAACGCGAAAGTTTGTATGTATGGATGTATGGATGTGTGGATGTTTGTTCCTCTTTCACGCAAAAACGACTGAACGGATTTGGATGAAATTTGGCACACAAATAGTTTATAAACTGGATTAATACATAGGGTACTTTTTATCCTGGTGGTACGTTCCCGCGGGATATTTTCCGACCTCCACGCGGGCGAAGCCGCTGGCAAAAGCTAGTATGAACATAAAAGCAAAAAGAGTATTATTATTAAGGATCATAGCAGGGGCGTTCCGTAGTTTCTGTCTACCTCCATGGGAAAAAGTCGTGAGTTTGTGTATGTACTAGCTTTTGCCAGCGGCTTCGCTCGCGTGGAGGTCGGGAACTATGCCGCGGGAACATACTACCGGGATAAAAAGTACCTTATGTGTTATTTCAGGTTATAAACTATCTGTGTGCCAAATTTCATCTAAATCGGGTCTGTAGTTTTTGTGTGAAAGAGGAACAAACATCCATACATACAGACTTTCACGTTTATAATACTAGCTTTTGCCAGCGGCTTCGCTCCCGTGGAGGTCGGAAAATATCCCGCAAGAACTTACTACCGGGATAAAAAGTACCCTATGTGTTAATCCAGGTTATAAACTATCTGTGTGCCAAATTTCATCCAAATCGGGCCAGTACTTTTTGCGTGAAAGAGGAACAAACATCCATACATCTATACATACAAACTTTCGCATTTATAATATTTTATTATATTATATATTAGTAGGAAGTAGGATTAGTAGAATAGGATAGTAGGATGTGAGACTGAGAGAACTTTTACACAGCAATCATGATTGAAATAAATTAAAATCCGATTTCAGGAGTCAGAAATATATCTGAAATTGGGAATGAGTCTGGCACATGTTTATATTTCCAATGCTTTATATTCCAATACAAAAGCAATTAATTTTTCAACGACACGGATTAAATATCACAGCGGCTTTTAGCGCTATATCGTTGAAAAGCTTTTATGTTCCCAGCGATACATGAAGCTCTGATTGAAATATCCGACAAAAGTACATTCTGCCTTACTAGTCTAGGTGCGGTTAAATTTTTAACACTAATTTCAATTTTCGTAGAGCGAGCCCATTTTTAATGTAACTCAAACTATTACAGAAAATCTTTCGAATCTCTTTTTAAGGATCAATTGATGAAATATTTGTATAATTTTAGTATATTCTATATTTTTTATGTTAATCATTTTATAATGTTTTATATATTGTATAGCTGTTGCCTAAGATTTCTGCATGTGTTTTTTACATTTTCATTTTGAATCTAGGATGCAAACTAGCTTATACTTTTCTTCAGCCTTGGCTACCTATCTGTGGTTAAAGCCTGAAAAGGTAACAGAGAGACAGACATACAGAGTTACTTCAACAATTCTAATATTAATAAGTATGGTTGGATTGCACAAATGTCATGACATTGGAAGAAAAGGACATGTTACGCTTACCCCATGTAAATTAGAATCCTAGACCAAGATAATATTCAAGATGATATCCATACCATTGGAACAGAGAGAGCTTATGCATTATTAATTTATGACAATATAATCCTTTTATCAAAGCCGTAGGGGCTGTGACACGAAACCAATTCGCAATCAGGAGGTAGACTACACGTAAATTATTCACAAATTACTGCGTACCTCCCCCGTACCTTACATTTCGTCTCGGCAGTATCAACCTACGAAATTAGTATGTAAATGACGTCACGAAGACGGGATAATGTTTAACTTATCTCCGTCGGTAACTTAATGCCTAGCTTAACCCTGTATGTGCGGAGTAAGCAGAAAAACATGACAGATGTAATTAAGTATGCGAAAATGTAATTTGTTACTTCGGGTTTAAGAACTTGCTTATCTAGCATATTTAAGTTTAGCTTACAGGTTCAAGTCATGGCATGAACCATGATTTTAACCAGTGCACAGTGTTTAACTCTTCCGCTTCTTCATCGTATCGACGATCCCATTTGTAGGTTTTAGGACTGAGAACTAAATAAATAAAATACGTTTATTTCGACCAACAAAGCATTTAAAAAGACTTCACAAAACGTTTTACTGACTTCGATCGCTCCGTATGCGAACCGCAGTGGTTCTGATACTGACAATCGAACCTCTGCGCGAATGCCCTCGGATGCCGCTCGATCTAGCCCGAATCTTGCGCACCAGGGATGTGCATCTTTTCCGCATAGTAGAATAGAAACAGTCTACTTACGACTCAGCGAACATCCCTGACTAAGCCACTTTGACAGCGTTATCATTGGCCTCGCAATGGTCTCCCATAGTGCAGGTGTTAGTGCACAAAAGGCACGACTAGAGGTGAGGCATACTTTGCAATGTGGCTTCGTAGTCACACTGCGACTCATCGGAGTACCCCCACCAGACCAAGTTGGCCCGGCAGCGGCTCACCTGACCTTTTAGACGGTTAATAGATTTCCAGGTGTGCCATGGCAGTTAGTGGCCCGCTGCAAGCTTTTCTGCAGACTCAACATACTCAGCTGGAGGAGGATCTTTGAAAAGCCATAGTTTGAATTGTGCCGCAATAGAGCTACCGTCATACGTATAGCGGTGAAGGGGTCTGCTAGGACCGATGCCTGCCAGGGTCGCGAGATAGTTCGAAAGAGATACCGTGACCCTGGCACATGGGCAACTGAAGGAACACGAGTGGGTTTTAGTCAGTAAAAATCTGACAAGCCATCCCGCTCCGCCCAGAGCGGGAGAAGTCATTTGATGATTTCCCATCCAAAAAAACAAATAAAAATACGTATAGCGGGATGGTTGACTTGAGAAAGCTATTACGACTCTACAGTTTGCCCCTCGGCTTCGTTATGTTGTAAAGTAAATGTCATCTGTCTATCTCCTGCTTCAAACAAAGGCACGACGTGACACTGGAAAAGGTATGAGGAACATCCGGTGATCGTGGCGATTCATTTCTGTAGATGACAGGCTTTGTCATTATCTAGGCATTATCTAGGTAAAAAGATAAGTCTCTATTTTCTGTAGATAAATCTATGAAGGGCTTGTGGCTAAATCGGGCTCGAACAGATAAGGTTAAGCTATGCAAACAAGCTTTATTGTTTTGTAATCATTTATCACTTTTTCGTCTTAAACTTAAATAACTTAAGACGATACAGGAAAATTGTTTCAATTTGATTGTGACTTTTAACCCGAGTTCACCAACAGATGGTTAAATTTAGTAAGTGGTAAGAGTTGTACATATAAACGCAATCTGGATTCAAAACAAAATTGCCGCTTCAAGGAATCAACCTGAATACCTTTCCTTTATTAGGATTCCAGGAACCAGCTTTATTTCTTAAGTAGGAAGAGAAAACGGTTTGCTGTTTATCTTAGATGTCATTACATAAGGCTGGTCATTCTCAAACAAGGGTCCAGACAGTTACAAATTGATGGTCCCAGAATGCGGGGATAAGATGCGGTAAAATTTCGTAAAACATATTTTGTAGCAAGAAAGTTTTCGTATTCCATAATAATGTATTATGCGTTCGTGGTACAAATAGCTTTAAAATGCTGTACCGTCAACATGAGTCCATTTAATTGTCAACTAGCAAAATTAAAATCAAAAAAACTTTTTTGCAAAAAAAAACAACCGACTTCCTTAAAAACACTACAAAGTGAAAAATAACTTTAATTTCGGTAGTCGGTGTCTTAGGATCTGTATTTATGGTTTTTTTGCCACCGACTTCCGAAATTAAAGTTATTTTTCACTTTGTAGTGTTTTTAAGGAAGTCGGTTGTTTTTTTTTGCAAAAAAGTTTTTATTTTTAAATTTTTAGTTGTGGTATTCACCCTGCACTAATTCCAAACAAACAATGCATATTTATGCGATAGCAGAAATCGCGGTTGATTTCCTGTCATTTTTTAAAGAGTTCCGGTGTCTGTCTCCCGAACTCATCATCAGATCTATATGAAAATTATATGGGACCATTTCGGAATAAACCCCTTTCGAACAAAAAAAGAATTTTGCAAATCCGTCTATATATGACGGAGTTATGGCCGAACATACATAAAAAAAAAAAAAAAAAAAAACATATAAACATCCGAATTGATAACCTCCTCCTTTTTGAAGTCGGTTAAAAAACAAAAGTCATTTATTTAAAAATTGCCCGTGAATTTGCTCTTTTTGTACGTGAAGTTTACTAAAACATGTAAAACGCCCGCCCCTCGCCACTTCCTAGTAAAAGCACAAATTATCTTTGCTGCGTAATCTTGTATTTCAAAGTGTATTTATTCCACATTGGGTATGTCATTGTTGACACATTGATAGGTAGGTATATATTCATGGAAAACAAATTGTAGTGTACCGTGTGGTGCCGGACGTATAGAATAACACCACCCATTTCTTCCCGTGGGTGTTGTAAAAGGCGACTAAGGGACTTACTAGAGAATGGGATTAGATTTTATTTTATTTAAATAATCGGTTCTCCAACTGACATGCTTAGACTACTATTATTTTATTGTTTTTATAATGTTATGGATCTTAGTTGCGAATGGTTTTATCTTGTATTTGATTCCGTTATTGTAAAACATTCAGACACAGTGTAAAAATTGTTAATGAATAAATTAAATGAAATGAATGAAATGGGCAGCAGCGATCTCTATGCATTTTACCACCATACTGCAATCGCCAACCCGCCTGCCAAGCGTGGCGATTATGGCAAAGTCCCCCAAATTGGGGGAGGCTTAAGTTCAGCAGTGGACATCTTACAACTGAAATGATGATGATGATGATGAAAGTGTAGACAATCAACTGAATTTAGATACATATTTTTGCGACTGACTATACTATTTAATTGACAACTGATATATTTTTAGAAAGTGTGGTGTCTTTTTGTTACTTTAAAAAAACTTGATTTGGCGTGATCTTATTTGGTGATGATGCTCTTCAGACAGGTCAGGTGCGTAGTACTGCAACTGGCGTAGTGTAGGACAAGATGTATGAACGTAAACGACGCAATAGGTCTACGTAAGGATGGAAGCAGGTGATGTTCTCTAGTTTCTGTCCACCCCCATGGGAAGAAAACGTGAGTTTATGTTTGTATGTTTCATGTAGACTAATGATACATATCTAACAAAATAAACGAATATACTCGAATTATATAAAGTGATATTTTATAGCTTGACCACAATTTTAATACAAAATACACACTAGGGGCCAATTAATGTGGCTTGGCAACTCACTTGTATAATTACTTTCGGCTGTAAACCGCAGCTGCCACCAAAATATTTTCGAGGACAAAAGCCAAGAAACTAAGGAGAATTGATCTTAAATCTAGAATTATTGGTAACACATCCGCCAAATCAAGAATGCACTGCTACTAATTTCATTTTCCTAGAAATAGAGACCAGATAGTTTGTAGGGTTCCGTGGCCATTAACTGTTAACTACTGTCGATATCACATGTAAAGATAAAAATGAGTTCATATTTATATTAAGTGAACCGGTGGCACTGGGCATCTTACACTCTCTGCTGGATGAACACAAAGCGAATGCAAGGCACTTAGGCAACAAAAGGAACTCGGGTGGATTTTAGTCAGTAAAAGTTTGTCACGCCCCGCCCCCCGCTCCGCCCAGAGCGCGAGACGTCATTTGATGGATTTCCACCAACAAAAAAAAAAAAAAACGATAAATGCCTATATGATTTTTTCGGTGCCGAGGGAACATGGAATAAAATAAAAACGAACCTTCTCTCGAGTAAACCATATATCTTAAGAACGTGGCGCCCTAAACTCGCAAACCACGAACCGACGCAAGGGCAAAATTCGGTCGGAATATTGCTATCTCTGTTTGACAATAGAAGGCCAACGGTGACGCGGTGCGCAGCCGTGTGTGAGTGAGTAGTAGTATCTAGATCTACCCTTTATTCATAACGACTCGAAGACATTTTTATTTACTTGTAATTAGGTATGTTCGTTATTTGCTTTATTTTTGTTGACTACTTTGGGGTATCGTTAGTAAATGTATAGACTAGTAATGCGTTTTGTGGAAATTTCTTTACAATGTCCGTCAAAGATATTATATATCGTAACTCAAATTATTACAATTTATCTCGACATCTAGGCCTTTTGTAGAGACAGTCTTACATACCTTTCCTAACTTGGTACTTGTTAACTAATTTTAAGCCTATTTATGTTTGTTCATTCCCTATGGAATGGTCTCAACTATAAAAAACTGGCAAACTGCGAGTCGGACTCGCGCACCGAGGCCGCGAGGGTTCCGTACAAACCTGCAGGTATTCACGGTTTATGCATAAGGTTTATGTTTATGAAATGATTATTATTATTTTTAATTTTTATATTTGAGTTGACTGAATGAAAGGTAAATTGTGGTTTACGATTTATGACGTATTAAAAAAAATACTACTTACTAGATCTCGTTCAAACCAATTTTCTGTGGAAGTTTACATGGTAATGTACATCATATATTTTTTTTAGTTTTATCATTCCCTTATTTTAGAAGTTACGGGAGGGGGGACACACTTTTTACCACTTTGGAAGTGTCTCTCGTGCAAACTATTCAGTTTAGAAAAAATGATATTAGAAACCTCAATATCATTTTTAAAGACCTATCCATAGATACCCCACACGTATGGGTTTGATGATTATTTTTTTTTGAGTTTCAGTTCTATGTATGGGGAACCCCAAATATTATTGTTTTTTTTCTATTTTTGTGTAAAAATCTTAATGCGGTTCACAGAATACATCTACTTACCAAGTTTCAACAGCATAGCTCTTATAGTTTCGGAATAAAGTGGCTGTGACATACTCGGACAGACAGACATGACGAATCTATAAGTGTTCCGTTTTTTGCCATTTGGCAACGGAACCCTGAAAACGAAGGCTTTTTCTGTCATATTTATGTATAAGTAAGTGTTATTTTTACTAATTTTAAAAATTGTTATCACTACATATATTATAAAACAAAGTCCCCCGCTGCGTCTGTCTGTCTACTTGCGAAGAACTCAAAAAATGTTGAACGGATTTTCATGCGGTTATCACCAATAGATAGAGTGATTAATGAAGGTTTAGATGCATTGTCCAACCTCCACGCGGGCGAAGCCGCCGGCAAAAGCTACCTACTTATAAATAGATAATGAATAAATGTTACTAAAAGTGTTACGCAAAATATTAGTAACAGACAAATATTCCAATAATTTATACATATTTACGCGATAAAAGAGGATTAATAAAAAACAAGGTTTTTTTACACGCTTTATATTAGCTTCACTTTTATGTTTGTTTGTAACCGACTCCTTATAGCGCGATTTTGACCCACTTCAAACGACCAGATTTCATTCAAACTTTGCACACCTGTCAAGGACCGATGACAATGCAATAATTTCATAAATTTGTGCCATTATCCTTGCCAGGACAGCAAAACAACTGTCTTCGAAAACTACACTGACATACGTCACAAACTACGCTGACATACGACATAAACTACGCTGACATACGTCACAAACTACGCTGACGTATGTCACAAACTACGCTGACATACGTCACAAACTACGCTGACGTATGTCACAAACTACGCTGACATACGTCACAAACTACGCTGACATACGTCTCAAAATTCGAAACACCCTAAAAAATAGAACATAAATAATAAAAACAGCGTGGGGTGCTTTTTAAGGTATTTTTGAAGTGAAAACTTCTTTAGCGGCGTTGAGCACTTTTTCTGTAATGGGTATAAAATCTTAAACTCGCGTCAGGACACGTGACCTGATCGAAAAAGCGTAGGACGGATGGTTTTAATTTGGAAAAGCGCCATCTATTAAAACGAATACGAATCACTTGGCTAGCCTTGGTTAGTATGGTTATGGAATCATAGATGACGCTAATATAAACTACTAAACACGAAGAGTTTACAGTAAAATATATGTCATTAAAAGTGTGTCTAATTCTAAAAAAATAAAATCGTAATATAGCATAAGCCATAAAATAAATATTACTTATGAATTAAATAATTGTAACAAATAACTTTTTCTAAGACAGCAACTCGATTATAGATGGCGCTCAAACTAATCATTCAATTTTTGAAGTGAAAACTTCTTTAGCGGCGTTGAGCACTTTTTCTGTAATGGGTATAAAATCTTAAACTCGCGTCAGGACACGTGACCTGATCGAAAAAGCGTAGGACGGATGGAGAGTAGACAGCTATCCCCTCTCTACGGCGCGGCGAAAATGTATGCCTGGGCCTACTGTTTCGTTTAGGCGGCGCAGGGCGCTTGCGCGAATGTTCGTCTATGTTACAGCGTGCCACGCGCATCCATGGATGGTGACAGCTGATGGCTCGACCGTCTGTGTAGTGATCACATTGTTGTGTATTCGTAAAATTCGTGAATATAAAGTGCTTAAAATATGGAAATTGAACAACAAATTATTCCCTAACCATTCCAAAATATCAAACATGCTCAACGTTAATAATCAAGTTTTCACTTCTGCCGGCACTCCCGGAGTGCAATTTTTTTTATTGATATCAGGCACCCCACGCTTTTTTCCATTATTTTGTACTTTTTAGTTTGGTTTTCAATGGAAGCGTGTTTTTAGTTTTTTTAAACTATTATTTTTTAATTAAAATTTATTTGTAATGTTCTTACACGTTACTCTCCTGACGAAAAACCTTATAAAATAAAAATCAAAAGTAATTTATTCAAGCTAGGTTTAGAATCAGCCCTTTTCGAACGTCAAAATTACATAAAACAGTCCCACAAACCGCCCGCCCGACACCAACTCCCCAGCGGCACTGTTTAGTTACATAAACTTGATTCTATACAATAGTAGGTAGGCAAAGTAATTACGAGACACAGAATATTACAATACATTGTTGACCATATCTGCGAGAGCAGTGGTCTGGTGGCCCAGTGGTAATGGCCCCAAGTTAAGAGTTATAGGTAGCGGGTTCGAACCCAGGCAAGCGCTTTACAATGTATAAATAATGTCATCACAATTGCTCTCACACCGGTAAAGGAAAACATCGTGAGGAAACCGGCATGTCCTAGAATTAAAAAATCGAAGACATCAGACATCTACCAATCTGCACTGGGCCCGTGTGGTAGATTACGGCCCATTCCCTCTCAGAAAGGAGGCTTGTTTCCCAGCAGTGGGAACGTTATAGACTGATTATGTATTTGCCATATGTCAGCTAACTATGTATGCCAATATACCAACAAATAAATAAAAACTGGTGAAGTAAAAAATATACAAAGTAGTAGGTTTAAATAGTGTGTGTGTGTAACACAATAAATGAACATTATGATAAAAAATTGTTCAGAATCGTTTACAGAATCGATTTCTGTTATTTTCTATACTGGCAATTGTTTATCCCAGAAATAATTAAAACTACGTTAATTATGGTCAAACTCACGTTCCCACGGACGTAATAAGATCGCGGCTGGCTATTTTCGCGCACTGTATTTTCAACTGTCGGTGTTGAACCGAGCATTGAGAATACAACAGAGTGCAGCGCGGGAGAGTCTCAGCGCGTCGAAGCACAGTTGAATTTTCACCTCTTGGCGCTGAGTAGTATCTTGAAAATCCAGTGCACGAAAATAACCAGCCGCGATTTTATTACGTCCGTGGGAACGTGTGTTAAGTCATAAAATAATTAACGTAGTCATAACATAATTAACGTATACCTAGATAGGTAGGTAAATACCAACTTATACAAAATATACTTAGGTACTTACTACTATTAAACTCGGACCACGAAAAAAAAATCTTTATTTTATTGGGCTGAGTTTAAAAATATGTAAGTAAACAATTAGTAGTCAAGCAATATTAGGCAGGTAACTTATAATATATCATTGGATAATAGAATAGCAAACACTTACTGTGAGACACATCCCAACGTTCGGAGTCCATGTTGGCAACCAAACCGAATCGTAAACAATAAATCCAGTAAACAAAGTTCCTGCCAGGGTCGCGAGATTCGTTCGAAAGAGTTACCATGGCCCTGGCATATGGGCACCTGATGGAACTAACTAACGGGTGGGTTTTAGTCAGTAAAAGTCTGACACGCCCTCCTGCTCCGCCCAGAGCGGGAGAAGTCATTTGATGATTTCCCATCCAAAAAAAAAGCAAAGTTCATCATCATTGCATTCTCATCAGTCATTCAGTCTCTGTACTCGATACCAGATCAGAAGAAAAATCAAAAACCAAGTTCTATAGCACAGGTGAATAATAGTGTCAGAAATATCACAATACAATTGAATAAACAAATAAAAGTACGCCCAAAATGCATGTTACGCTAGTGTGAATGCATGTCCGAGCGGTACACAACACACCTACCGCGAGTCGTACGACCGTGCACACATTGACATTTTTGTGAGACGCGATAGCACTACCAGCTATTGAAAATTATGATAAATTTGGATGTGTTCCGTAATACCAAAAATGATGAATGAAAACTTAATGATTTTTCAATTGTTTTTTGTTATTTAGTATCTTGATAATATAATCTGTGTTATGGATAAAACATTATTACAGATATTGTTGTTTTTAATGCAGAAAAAACAAAAAGAAAACATGTCATTTATGTTGTAAAAAAGTGCGAAATGCAATTCGCTCAAACTTTGTTTTGGCTTAGTTTTTTTTAAAAAAAACGTCACCATAACCTAGATAAATACTGTCTAAAGCCGAATATCGTCTTAAAATGGTGGAAATATGCTCAAATTGCAAATGATTTTGGTATTACGTTTGTATGGACGGACTGTCCGTCGCCGAGCCCTTAACGGTTAATAAATAGAGCCTTCATCGTCCGTCTGTCTATCACACAGACACGGTTGTATAATCGTTACAAGTAGTTGAAGACAGAATACTCATGTAAATATATTGCCGGTTTCAGATACAAAAAGGAAATAAAGTATCCTCGAATAAATGCGTTTTACAATATTTTTTGTTTAAAATGTCGAAAATCTTGGATGTACACAGGATCTATCTTCACTAAAAATGAAGCTGAAGAGTTTGTTTGTACGCACTTGTATCTGGAAGTGCCAGCAGTACTTGAACAATTCTTCATATATTTGATAGCCCCTTTCTCGAGGAAGGCTATAGCCAAGCAAAAAGTAAGATAAAACGCTAAGTGGAAACGAGGTAATAGCGCGTACGGTCAATATGATGCGACGCTGTGGGTTGGTAGAACAAGAAATTTCACGCGATAAAAGTCGCGGGCAGAAGTTAGTAACCACTATAAACGTGAAACAATGTTGAATGTGTGAATTGGGAAACTACTCCAAACCTTTACAAAAACAACAACAAATAAGCGGAGCCCAATGTATAAGTCCGACTCGCAATAGCCTGGTTTTTTCGTTCTTTACTAAGGTATCATTTCATCCATTTCGATGACGGTGTTCGACCAAGCGTCTATTGATAGCATAAAAGGTTAATAACACTGTCACTAGATAGAACATGCAAACTTTGATAAGATTACTGCAGGCCACTGCGTCGTGTGACAGCCATTTTGTTAATCTTGATGCTTGCTGCTGAGTTTTATAAATGGAAAGAGATTTTATATACGGAAAAAAACCGGCCAAGTGCGAGTCGGACTCGCGCACCGAGGGTTCCGTACAAACCTGCAGGTATTCACGTTTTATGCATAAGGTTTATGTTTATGAAATTAAATGTTTAAAAAAAATATATATATTTGAGTTGACTGAATGAAAGGTAAATTGTGGTTTAGGTTTATGACGTATTAAAAAAAAACTACTTACTAGATCTTGTTCAAACCAATTTTCGGTGGAAGTTTACATGGTACATCATATATGTTTTTTAGTTTTATCATTCCCTTATTTTAGAAGTTACCGCGCAAACTATTCAGTTTAGAAAAAAATGATATTAGAAACCTCAATATCATTTTTGAAGACCTATCCATAGATACCCCACACGTATGGGTTTGATGATTTTTTTTTTTCGATTTTCTGTTCTATGTATGGGGAACCCCAAATATTATTGTTGTTTTTTTTTCTATTTTTCTGTGAAAATCTTAATGCGGTTCACAGAATACATCTACTTACCAAGTTTCAATAGCATAGCTCTTATAGTTTCGGAAAAAAGTGGCTGTGACATACTCGGACAGACAGACAGACAGACATGACGTATCTATAAGGGTTCCGTTTTTGCCATTTGGCAACGGAACCCTAAAAATTATTAAACAAAAGTGAATCGCGCATAATTTTGTTGTATTATGATTATCTTGTAATAAACATGTATTTATATCTATTAACGGTAGGTGGGAAAAACCTCAAATAGCGAAAATATTCTAATCTGATTAGGAGTTGTATATTCGAGCCATTTAATATTGAAATACTAGGGCCATCTTCGCATGACCAGAGGGCTGGCCTATGGTGTGGCCAAAGAATGAGCATCGCCATACAACATGGCAACGTGGCGTTTTATTGCTCATATAAATACCAGTGTGTGTTGCTCTCATAATCTCGACTTTTTCACTAATAAACGACTAATCAAGTAAATATCGTATAGTCAGCCCTTATTTGGAAAACAGGATTTTCTTACTTATCAAATTTACCACTATGCACTTAACCGGTACACGTAGACGTCCGTGGTTCAATTGATAGAAAACAAACAGTTCATTTATAAAATTTCATTCAAAAACGTTTTCTAGTTTTGGTCTCTTTTGGTGACCGTATCCCGTTAAAATATATATTCGTTCCTATATCCACTTTTCAGCAGTTATACTAAACTTTCCATACATATTTTCTACCCTCCATGCTTGATAAAACAACATAAATAACGGAACACTATAATTATCTTAGCTCCTGTGCCTTAATGATAGATAACTTAATGCAATTATAATGGTCCAGAGGCACTGCTGTTAAACATAGCTATATTTAGCTGGATCAGTTCTAGTGAATCATATTACGCGCTCTGATTGAGCTAATTTTAGGGGCTGTTTCCGAATCGCTGGCTGATTTGATTTTGAGGTAATAGGTAGTACGGGCTGGTGTCCGCAACTCCACGTCTGAGCGCGTATTTTGGGTACGAATTGCGATTTTGTAAAGCGTTACCAACGTAGTTAGTTGTTATGCAATCTTGGGATGATAATCCTTACTGGCAATACTAATGTATTGGTGTAGTTTGATATTATCTAACGTTTTTTCGATAAAAAATTAACAATCTAAATTGTAGTGATGAGCCGACTATGAATTTTGCCGATCTTTGACTTGATATATAGTCCTCCAAAACCGTCTTTCGGCCATGTCGGCCAATTTCAGACTAGCCGTCGGCATCGGCGCGAGAGATATTATAGTACACAAGTATGTACGCCACTCTTTCCGCACTCTCCTAGTCCGATGGGACGGCAATCAGTCACGACCAGAGAGAAATCAGGCGTACGACCGAGGCGAGGATACTTCGGGCTGTTACTAAGAATTTTCTAACACTTGCAAAATAGCACTTTGCCCGACCTGGGAATCAAACCTGGGACCCTACGCTCAGCGGTTGCGCTTGCGACTACGAGACCAACGGGGCAGTTATAAAAGACAGAGAAAAGAAGGAAAAAGAAGAGTTTAACTTTATGCCTTATAGAGGGCGCCGTATTAACATAACATCTAAGGACAACCAACACAATGTTATCTGATCCGAAATTAGGCAGAGCCTGTACTATGGCAACCAGACAACTGATAAACATACTTATATATTTCTAAATACATACATATTATTGATAAATTACACCCAGACACAGAACAAATGATTGTGCTCTTCACACAAAGATTTGTCCTGGGTGGGAATCGAACCTACGACCTCAGTATTAGCAGTCAGGGTCATTAACCACTAGACTAACAGGCAGTCAAGTATTCAATTTAATGTAAAGGCACATAACATACATACCAGCAGACGATCAAAACTCTACATCATTTGTCCAATTATGATAAGCAGTTGAGAAATAATGAAGGAACTGAGCGTACATCCATGCCAAGATGGGTACATACATACATATGCCCGTCAAAATCACCCAATTACGGCGAAGAAAAAAAATTGGTTTTTGCTTCGCCGTTGTCGAGAAACTACCGTCATCCATACATTATATATGACATAATTCCTGTATTTTCCTAAGAGGTCTGTAGAGGTACCTATATTTTACCTAGATCGTTACTATCCATCATGACACTTAATGCTTTGCACGTAAAACTGTCGTGGGCAGTGGCAATGATGGCCGTAGTAACGCCCCGTCAGAGTGAAAAATTAAGGGCTATAAATCCCAAAAACAGGTATATTCAGTAGCAGCTCGGAATCTGGATTTGTACCCGGTATAATAAGGTCGCCCTCTTTTAGATAGGCTTAAACATTACTGACGAAATGTGTGTGTGCTATAAGTACACCCCTGCCTCTCCCTTCGGGGAAAAAAGCGTGATGTTACGTCTAGGTAAGAATGTGATATTCTTCTTCTCTAATATTGTTACCAAATATGTCACCGTCAACTTGTAAATACCTTTAGATCACAATCTAATTAGCGAGGTTATAATCTGATAGTTCACAATATTTCGGCAGATTACAATCTCGCGAGATAGATTCTAATCTAACGGTATTTACAATTTCACGTTGACATATACATAATAGCCTATAACGTTCACACTGCTTGGACACAGGCCCCTTCTGTGAGACAAGTGGCCCGCAACCCAACACGTCGGCACAGACCGGGGTGGAGAACTTGCCGGTTCCCTCACGATGTTTTCCTTCGACGTTTTGAGAGATGACAATAAATACACGAAGTAAAATGAGACGCCTGGGATTGTACTCACGACCTACAACTCGTAAGTCGGAGCCAATACCACTGGGCCACCACTGGTCTATGTATGTATGACAGTAGCAAATCCTTAGATATTAACTATTTGTAAAAAACAGCGAGTACCTTAAGGGTTGACTATCCAGAGCGCGCCGAACGTAGGTTTTAATATAGAATTTTGTGTAAAAATTTATAAATAGTCTATTATAAACACGGTTTGCAGTCTACCAAGACCACTAAATATAAGTGCAGCAATTAGTGCAATAGATTCTGAAATTCACGTGTCGAAATAGCGCAACTGTGAATAGTGCTTCACCTTGCAGATCAGTCGTCCATGCGATAGTTATGAAGTTTCTGAGAACTAAGTTATTCCGAAAACTATGTTCTCGACAACTAGACAAACAAACAAATACTACCGTAACTATCCGCTGCTTTAATTCCAAGGTCGGGAATAATGTCCGTTGGCTCCACCCTTGCTGTGGGGAACTAATAACACGGACACCTAGAATCGATTCTATTTTCTTGTACATTTTGACGATTAATACTGGCTTTTATCTGCCTTAATAAAAGCTTTATATTCAATATAACATAACTCCTCCCCTGGCTCGAACACCGGTGATCCTCCTGGGCATGCTGAGAATCAAGTTATCCAGCAATTCTTGGGGTAACCTGTCCCATTCTTGAATAGCGGCTTCTCTGAGCTCTGGCACTGTCTGGGGACGTGACTAACGGTTCCAAACAGCTCGCTTAAGAGCATCCCACACGTGCTCTATTGGGTTTAAGTCAGGCGAGCCCGGCAGGCCAGTCTAACCTTGTGATGTCGTATTCTCGGAGAGCAGCATTGACTCGTTGAGCTCGATAGGCGGGCGCATTGTCCTCGACCAGTACAAATTGGTGCCCATAGTTTACTCGGAATCTAAATCTATATTTTTAAATAAAGAATCTAAAAAGAAGAAGAAATCATAATATAATCTACAGTAACAAAAAAGATTTCGATTTTTCGAAGTGATCGCAAACTTTTTTTGATGTATGTATTTGAAATAAATATTTTGAATTTGATCAACATGGGTAATCTTTCGGCGAATGCTGGGTTCTTATGGTATAGGTGTTGAATCTCAATCAACCCAAGCTTTACCGTAACTTCACGCCTTGTTTCTTCGAAAGGTTTGGCAGAGGTGTACCTAATAGTACACCCACATTTCGCCAGCTATATTTGAGTCCTATGTAATAGGGTGCGCACGTATTGCCATCAACCGGGCAAAAATCCAGACGACGGTCTGCTACTGAGAAATTTCAGAAAGAAAAACACTTTGCCTGAACTGAGAATCGAACCCACGACCTCATGCTCCGCAGGAGGAGACGCCCCGGGCGTCGGGAGTCAATTGCGGACTCCCGGCCACCATAGGCACGGGCTTGCGGGTGGCGAGCAAATACCGCCCGGTATCCTTACCATGTCGACAGCACGTTGTGTTCCACGCGCGCCTCAAAGAGATGTCAGCAAAACTGAAGGGGTCCGCTAGGACCAATGCCTGCCAGGGTCGTGAGATTTGCTCGAAAGAGTTATCGAAACCCTGGCATATAGGCAACTGAAGGAACATGGGTGGGTTTTAATCAGTGAAAGTTTGACACGCCCTCCCGCTCCGCCCAGAGTGGGAGGACGTCATTTGATGATTTCCCACCCGCAAAAAAAGGACGTCATGCTCAACAGTAGTGCTTGTGAATAACAACCAATGAGGCAGCAAGCTATCTTACCTGTAATACTCGAACTCTAAGGGCTATAGCGAAGGGGTACAGCTGTACTCCATTGCCAGGCTGCTCCACCTCATCTCCTCGCGACACGCCGCTGACTGCGCTGCACACTGACTGCTTCCGCGACCACATAGCCGCTTTGGCGTGGAGAACTGTAGAAAAACAAAGAAGATTTATTAATAACGTTTTGATTCACACATGCACATTTTGAGTATTTAATTCATACGATATTCCTCCAAAACGCTAAATTAAAAGTACCATCTGCATCATCTCTTAGGAAGTAATCCTAAGAGATGATGCAGATGGTACTTTTCATTTAAAATGAATAATAAAACGAAAACGAGGTGAAACTGTAAACATGAAGACATATGATTCTAGACGTTGAAATTTTTCGTCGGTTACCAACATGGAATCAGCTGTTTCATAGAAAAGTGCAATAGTTAAAATGTATGTATCAGATTTTTTTTTATACCCGAGGAAAATTCGGTGATAAATCTTTAGCTAACCGCAGCTTTAACGGATCGGTCGTGTGACTAATATTACTTAGCCACAAGCAGGGGGCTTGTGGTCAATGTTAACAATTATGGAATTGATTTATAGTATCTGTCACCAGCTGCTACCAGATGTGGCTATATGGAATATTGCCATAATGTTATGGATATTTGGTAGAACGTTAATTCGTGGTTGGAGTCCGATATGCCTATGGCTTAACTGAGCAACAAGATAAGCGTATTACATAACGTTACATGTAGTGTATATGTTACCGGCTAAACTCGATTTTAGGATGAAATAATTTTCCCTAGGCCAAACCAGTTCTCCCTTCTCATCAACATATTGATTCTATATGTTTATGTATAAACACTTTACAACACTTAAGGTTTGTCATTGGAATGATACCGTAACACTATATTGCTATTTTTTTACTAAAGCAGGTTGTACGTCATGCTGTTTCTTTTGTCATTTCTGCATAGGTCTATACTGGTTTGTCCTATCGGGTGTAGGAAGAACTGGTTTGACCTAGGCGAAACTAGTTCATTCTAAAATAGGGTTTGACCGGTAACATATCACACACTTTTAAAAACACGTTTCTTGTAAGGTTTAACTTTGTTTTTAATTTATTATTTGTTGTTTTAGTGGCAACAAAAATACACATTCTGTGAAAATTTCAACTGTCTACTATTACGGATTACAAGATACTGCCCGCTGATAGACAGACGGACGGACGGACAGTGCAGGCTTAGTAATAGCGTCCCGTTGATTACTTTTCGGTTACGGAACCCTAAAAAGTAACGCATTAAAGTATGATGTAATGTTATCTGAAGGTTATCAGATTTCAGCAACAAAAACATGCATAATAACATCCGATCTTATCTCCGCATGAGGATATATCTATACGAGATTACATAATACTTATGTTTGTAATTTCGCACATTTGTAAAGCCATGTGTTCGCGTGGGTGTTTAATCTGACTTATCCATGAAAGCTTCACATATATTCGATGAATCTACTTTGTTTTTTTTTTAGTTTGGCTTCGTATCTCGTAGATGTTGCGTTAGCTATAAACGTCTATACTGCATTTGCGTAGCACTTCTACGTTGTGTTTTCGTGCCGCGCTAAGTGTAGCATATCTACGTTGGGATAGCGTAACACGACTTCGCTACGCCAACCGTAGCATGTCTATGTTGGGATAGCGTAGCCCGACTCTGCTGCACCAACCGTAGCATGCCTACGCGATGCTGTCACGTCTTCGTCAATGTGACTTTATTAAGTGATCAACAGATTGCACACATTGTAAACTTATTCATACAAAATTCATGGGATTTACTGTTTGCGCAGAAACCTTTTGGTAAAACAAGTAGTCTAAGTTAGATATAAATAGTAATAATGTCAGATATATAATAGAGAAAATCCCGTTTAAATCGGTTCAGACGTTTCACAGATTACCTAAAATAAACACACACACAGATAGGCAGAAAACGATTTTTTTTTGGTTACAAGCTCCATCTACACTTTCTTTACATCTGGTAAATTCTGTTATTTTGACATTACAAACAAACACTTCCATTTTATTTATTTCTATAGATTAATTGCGCAATGTACGCATAGTTACAGGGGTGCACCAAACTAACTAATAGACCCATTGATTGGAAGCACCGCTAGGATTGAATTTCATTTCTCTGCCAGCAAACAAGCTGCTCCTCTGTCAAGCGATACAATAATTGCTTGTCGGCCTACAATCTTCAGTATTCCCAGCGGGCGACAGATTAACTGCCGACTTCCCAGAACACTTCTCCAGAAGCTTTGTTTGTACAAACAATATTGTACATTTACCTGACCCAGTTCTCGCAACAAGACAAGCAAGACTTAATTGACATTTAAACAATGCTTAACCGACCTAATGTGAACTTAAACAGAAAACAATTTAAACTAAGTTGAAATAAAGTTTGTAGGTACTTAATGTTAAATATGGACTGTTTCTAAAGTATCTAACGAAACTGTAAACCAAAACCAAAATCCCATGTTTGTCTCCAAATACATCGTCTCTTAAGTAATATGACATAATTCTACCCAGACAAGTAAATACACTATAATTGCGGGCCCTCCTCATCCGAAGATAACGAATAAGCCGGAAATGCATCTTGCGACGGCGACTATGCTGCTCCCCCTTCGGTACACAACACGCTCATACCGCCTCTAAAAACATTACGTTACATTATAGTAAGTTCTATGTGTTTGTGTCTACAGGTAGAATTAACTACGGCTCCAAAGTCCAGAAGAATCCTGTGTAAAAATCTTCATAAGGTAATATTTGCCCATTCTGGAAATCGCGAATCGATGCTGTGACTTTATGATCACAGCAACCGCATTTGTGACCCACCGAAGCAGTATCTTAACGAGGCAATTAATATTCTCAATAATAAAAACGCCAAGAGTATTTTAACAGGGCCTTCGTTTGCCGAATTTTGAACGCGACATTACACAGGTAGGTGCAGACTTGTAGACTAACGTAAAATGAACGGTAACAAACCTATTAAATTGAATTTTGTGAGCATCCCAGAAAATGGTGGACAAACAAAGGGTCGCTTGGTAAAATGTTAATGGGTTTTTGTAAGTACTCACAAATTCTGAAAGCATTTTGCGGCGAGTGTACTTGATGTGCTGATTGTCTGTTTTTAACCGACGAAAAAAAAACGGAGGAGGTTATTCAATTCGACGCGTATATATATATTTTTTTATGTATGATCACGCATAACTTTTTACATAGTAGTCCGATTGTGATAATTCTTTTTTTATTGGAAAGGGTATACTCCGAAGGTGGTCCCATATAAATTTGGAAAACAAAATCGAACCCTAAGGGTCGGAAAACAGGGGATGATTAATTGTTCACTCACTGATTGTAATGTTTAACCACGCATAACTTTATACAGAGTAGTCCGATTTTGATAATTCTTTATTCTTGGATAGGGTATACCTTACCAAGTATTATAAGTACATTAAAGCTACAAAAAAAAAATATAAAATAAAAACTTTTTACCAAAAAATTTAACCGCCGAAAAAACTGAAAAGCAAAAAATAATAAACCTTAAAATTATGAGTCGGCGCTGAAAAATTAATGAACAAAGATCACTCAAAGCGCCGACTCATAATTTTAAGGTTTATTATTTTTTGCTTTTCAGTTTTTTCGGCGGTTAAATTTTTTGGTAAAAAGTTTTTATCTTTGAAAGTGTTACATTCAAGAAGTGCCTCGCATTTCATTTAAATTCATCATACTTTGACTGAATATTTATAAATATTTTGAAAGTTAAATAACTTTGTGCATGGTAAAGCAAAAGCGCAACTTACCTACGATTAATTAAGCAAAGTTGTTTTTAGTAAGTTCTGAACACGAGAGACAGATGTAGATATAAGCTCTTGTATCTGATGTAAAAAGACGTTATACTTCGTTCCAAAGTTATGAGCATCAAAATATCATACATGGACCGAGTTCATGACATATACCATGTTACATTGTAATTATATCCTTTAAGGGGGATATATTACGCTATCATATATCAAGGAACATATCCTACCATATGTGAAATAGATATAAGAAACATAATCTATACATACTACAAATAAATAAAATTGGAGTGTCTGTTCTTAATATTAAAATAACCGCTTTTTACTGAGTGTATATGGATATATACACGGTACATATACCAAAACAACAGTTTTTAAAATGTTTGTCTGTCTGTCTGTTTTTTCCGGCTAATCTCTGAAATGGCTGGACCGATTTTGACGAGACTTTCACTGGCAGATAGCTGATGTAACAAGGAGTAACTTAGGCTACTTTTACTTAAGAAAAAAAAAATAGGATCTCACGAAAAAAAATAAAACAAATAAAATTTTTTTTTGTTAAATGCCACGCGGACGAAGTCGCGGGTAATCGTGTATAATATGACAAATTTAACTTTTCAACATTACATTCATTGTTTATTCTCTGTATATTAGAAGCAAGCAACATTTTTTTTACTTACACTTTTTGTTTTCACCAAGCAAAACTAAAGTTGTCGCAACATTGAAATAAGTGGCGCTGTTTTTATGTAATTTAGAGCGAACGTCATAAAATGGCGCTGTCACACATTTTAGTCGTGGTGATTCGTATAAAAAATATGGCGGTTAATATACCAAAACATTTTTTTTTCCAATTTTTTCTGTCTCTCTGGCTGTTTTTTCCGGCTAATCTCTGAAATGGCTGGACCGATTTGGACGGGACTTTCACTGGCAGATAGCTGATGTAACAAGAAGTAACTTAGGCTACTTTTATTTAAGAAAAAAAATAGAATATCACGGAAAAACAAACGAATGAAAAACTTTTTTGTTAGTCGCGGGACCTATATAACTTGGATTAATGCATTCTTAATACATTAACCGCGGTAGTACGTCCTCTTGCGATAATTTACGACATCCACGCGGGCGAAGCCGCGGGCAAAAGCTAGTTATACATATTACGCGCAAGTTTTATCATGATTCATATGTCTATATTACATTTGTTCTATGAGTCATACATATACACATGAACATGTATGACTCAAAGATCAGCGATCATAGATCTTTGATCAATCAACTCAGTCTCTTGTAGTCCACTGTTGGACATAGGCTTCTCCCATGTTGCGCCACAACACCCTGTCCTCCGTCTTCCACTTCCAGATTGTCAAAGCTACTGTCTTTAGGTTGTCAGTCCATTTAGCTGGGGGGGCGTCCCACGCTACGCTTGCCGATACGCGGTCTCCACTCCAGGGCTTGTCTGCTCCATCGACCATCGGGCCTTTGACAAACATGGCCAGCGCACCGCCACTTCAGCTTGCTTACTCTGCGAGCTATATCGGAATCTCTTGTTCTTTTCCGGATAATTTCATTTCTGATATTAACTTCAAAGAAACTCCGACCATAGCACGCTGACTAACCTTGAATTTGTGGACCAGCCCAACTGTCAGTGTCCACCAGTGTTCAGTGATCATCGATGTATTATATTGCAGAGCATTATCCCCCTAAAAACGGTATGTAAATCTAAAGTTTAAAAAGTTCAATTGAGTTATAAGGGAGTTCAATTGAGGGAATTACTCGGCCACTCTGGTCCCTATCTATTTAAAACTTTTCGCAGTAAGGCCTGTTTATTTCACCGTGTTATTCTTTTTTCTTTGAACGCCGCTGTCGTATTATTTTTATGCAAATTCCCGTTCAAGTTAAAATTGACATGGCTTTTTTAGGATCCTTAAAACCTTTTGTGATGGCCTATTTGCGTCTGTGAATTCATTAACCTTTAATTTTAAAGGTTTTAGCGGTCTAAGACACCTGAACGACTGCCGAAGAGGTATTATTGCTATCAACGATTTTCTCAGTCATGAAAAGTACTAAAGATAAGAAGAAAACGAGTAAAAGAAAAAAGATATCATCATCATTCTTCTGCCTTTATCCCAATTTATCTAATTCCAATGTCAATCGATCGGAATTAAAATCAAGAGTAAGCACCCTGGAGGAGGAGTGAACTGTACATCCTGTTCCTCACTATCATCAAAATTATATTAATAGTTGATAGCTGGTTGTTCACACCTTCAACGAGTACTCGTTTGTCTCAGCGACAAAAGCTTTTTAAGAGAACAGTCAGTTAGGTCGCTAGATAGACCGAACACTCGCAGAGAGACTCACATTTGATACATAGTATACGTTTTTTGTTTTTTTGTGGGTTGGGATATCATCAAATGACGTCTCTTTGTGGAGCAGCAGGGTGTTTCAGATTTCTACTGACTAAAACCCACCCGTGTTCCTTCAGTTGCCTATATGCCAGGGCCACGGTAACTCTTTCGAACAAATCTCGCGACTCTGGCAGGCTGGTACACACATACGTATACTAGCGAGTAATCGTTCGTCGCTGTCAAGCGCTCACTGCTAGTGGCTCGCAAACTTGTTTTTAGAACTAATAATTTTTAAATTTAAATTTAATTTAAGACGTTTATTTCAGACTAGCTTATGCCCACGGCTTCGCCCGCGTGGATGTCAAAAAAATCACCATTTCAACCCCCGATTTCACCCTCTTAGGGATGGAATTTCAAAAAACCCTTTCTTAGTGGATACCTACTCCTCACAAAGAACACACCCCCCAAATTTCATGTCTCTAGGACCAGTGGTTTAGGCTGTGCGTTGATATATCAGTTAGTCAGTCAGTCGGTCACTCAGGACTTTGAATTTTATATATATTGACTAGCTTCCGCCAGCGGCTTCGCCCGCGTGAAAATTCAACCCCCCAATTCACCCTCTTAGGGATGGAATTTCAAAAACCCTTTCTTAGTGGATACCTACTCTTCACAAAGAATACACCCTCCAAATTTCATGTCTCTAGGACCAGCGGTTTAGGCTGTGCGTTGATATATCAGTCAGTCAGTCAGTCAGTCACTCAGGACTTTGAATTTTATATGTATAGATAATCGTCCATATTGTTGTTATTATAGTAACACAAAAACCTTATAAAGCTATTGTTAGTACATACAAAAATAAAGTAAGGATCGTATAGGAGTGCCAGTTTGTGGCAAGCCCTGGACGCGACCACCCGCAGTGTGTAGTCGCATCCAATGCTGCCACATAGGCAGTATTGGATATAATAAACCAGTCTTATTTTAATTTTACATTGATTTGGAATGTCTTCTCAAATAACACCATAAATAATATTTTCAAAAAAGTATTTGTTCATCTATATTCTGCGCGTTTACACAGACCTGTTTTCAGAATCTCCGTTTTTATGCACGGTTCAATAAACTTCTCCAATTTCAGTTCAATTTATTCTTGGAGTTCAAGGAACGTTATATTTAGGTATTCGTAAAATTATACCGGATAATAATTAACGGTATGAAGAGAGAAATTTCTGTCTTCAGAGATTGGCATCTTTCGATTCAAATTGATAATACTACTGCGATCGACGCGTTACCAACCCAATGCGAATAACTTCATAATAAACAAAAGATGAACTTCTTTTTAACATGCTTTTTTTAGCTTGGTACACATAACATATAACTAGCCTATATTGTTCCCACTGCTGGGACACAGGCCTCCTCTCATTGAAAGGGAATGGGCCGTAATCTACCACGCGGGCCCAGTCCTGGTTGGTAAATGTCACGAGTCTTCGAATTTTTGGTTCTAGGACATGTCGCTTTGAGAGCAGTGGTGACGAAATGATTTACACAAAGTAAAGCGCCTGCTTGGGTTCGAACTCACGACCCACAGCCCGTAAGTCAGGGCCGATACCACTGGGCCGCTACTGTTCACGCAGGCTTGGCATGTATCTATGTATGTAACGGATTCTATGAATGTAATTTTCACCACATTCAAAACGTCGAATTACTTTGAAACTGCACACGTTTTTAGGGTTCCGTTGATAAATGGCAAAAAACGGAACCCCTTATAGATTCGTCATGTCTGTCTGTCTGTCTGTCCGAGTATGTCACAGCCACTTTTTTCCGAAACTATAAAAGCTATGCTGTTGAAACTTGGTAAGTAGATGTATTCTGTGAACCGCATTAAGATTTTTACACAAAAATAGAAAAAAAAAAATTGGGGTTCCCCATACATAGAACTGAAACTAAAAAAAAAATTCATCAAACCCATACGTGTGGGGTATCTATGGATAGGACTTCAAAAATGATATTGAGGTTTCTAATATCATTTTTTAGGGTTCCGTTGCCAAATGGCAAAAAACGGAACCCTTATAGATTCGCCATGTCTGTCTGTCTGTCTGTCTGTCTGTCTGTCTGTCCGAGTATGTCACAGCCACTTTTCTCCGAAACTATAAGAGCTGTGCTATTGAAACTTGGTAAGTGGATGTATTCAGTGAACCGCATTAAGATTTTCACACAAAAATAGAAAAAAAGCAATAATATTTGGGGTTCCCCATACATAGAATTGAAACTCAAAAATTTTTTTTTCATCAAACCCATACGTATGGGGTATCTATGGATAGGTCTTCAAAAATGATATTGAGGTTTCTAATATCATTTTTTTTTAAAACAATAATATTTGGGGTTCCCCATACATAGAACTGAAACACAAAAAAAAAATTTAATCAAACCCTTACGTGTGGGGTATCTATGGATAGGTCTTTAAAAATGAAATTGAGGTTTCTAATATCATTTTTTTCTAAACTGAATAGTTTGCGCGAGAGACACTTCCAAAGTGGTAAAATGTGTGTCCCCCCCCCCGTAACTTCTAAAATAAGGGAATGATAAAACTAAAAAAAATATATGATGTACATTACCATGAAAACTACCAACGAAAATTGGTTTGAACGAGATCTAGTAAGTGGTTTTTTTTTAATACGTCATAAATCGTAAACCACAATTTACCTTTCATTCAGTCAACTCAAATATAAAAATTAAAAAAAAAACATTTAATTTCATAAACGATGATGACGAATGATGATGATGATGACCTGCAGGTTTGTACGGAACCCTCGGTGCGCGAGTCCGACTCGCACTTGGCCGGTTTTTTTTCTAAAGCGAACAGTTTGCGCGAGAGACACTTCCAAAGTGGTAAAATGTGTGTCCCCCCCCCCGTAACTTCTAAAATAAGGGAATGATAAAACTAAAAAAAATATATAATGTACATTACCATGTAAACTTCCACCGAAAATTGGTTTGAACTAGATCTAGAAAGTAGTTTTTTTTAATACGTCATAAATCGTAAACCACAATTTACTTTTCATTCAGTCAACTCATATATAAAAATTAAAAAAAAACCATTTAATTTCATAAACATAAACCTTATGCATAAACCGTGAATACCTGCAGGTTTGTACGGAACCCTCGGTGCGCGAGTCTGACTCGCACTTGGCCGGTTTTTTTACATTAAACTAATTTCATTTATTAAGCACTAAGGACAGAGATTTTGTTTTTTTAAGAAATTATTTTCCAATTTTTTAGCTTGGTTTTCTATTAAAGTGTGTTTTCAGTTTTTTTAACTATTATTTATTTAAGTACATACATTGTAATAACTCTACAAAACGATTGATCAATTAATTTCATATCCCAGACATCTCTAGTTATATCAGCGCTTAGAACGTGGACACTAATTCTAATTTTAAACTTGTAGGTATTTAAGGCTTTACTACATTTGAAATTGGTCTACTTCTACCTAGATATATTTAATATAGATCTACTAGACTAACTCCGCTTGCATGCTCGTCTGTTTGCCCCGACGAAGCGAGCTCGAGTCTCGAAATTAGCTGAGTAATTAATTAGCGTGGCTTCAATATCGGTTAATTTCATGATGTTTCGCGAAGCCGAACAGCCGCACGTGGATCCTGAACTAGCCTGACTTAGTACTAAGTTTCTATAGAACGATAAGGAATGGCTTCCTTTTTGACAACAGCAACATACATTGCTTTATTTACGTTGTTGATCAGACAATTTCTTCTAACATATGCAGGAATGGATTAGCTTTGACCTACAAAATGATTCAGGTTCTTTTTATAATGCGTTACGAAATCAGGGTGCTGGTTTTGTTACCACTGACTTTTGGCTTACCGAACTTATCCCTTCGTTTGTGTTCATACTCGTCGTTACACAGAATAGGGACGTATTGCCCAATGCATTTATTATTCTAGCGCATGGTACGCTTGGGTTGCAGTTGAAAATTAGCGTCAGGTGGCATACCTTTTACCGTGGCCCTGGCATATGGGCAACTGAAGGAACATGGGTGGGTTTTAGTCAGCAAAATCTGACACGCCCTTCCGCCCTTCCACCCTAGAGCGGGAGTTGTCATTTGATGATTTCCCACCCACAAAAAAAAAGGTGGCGCACCTTGTGTTGTCATTTCACATGCTAAGCAGAGACACTTTTAGCATTATTATTTTCATATATATATTTATATATCTCGGGATCCTAGGATCCCGGTCTTTTAGAAGGCGTACGAGGGGCCGAAGCCAACTCGCAGAGGCCCCTTAGAAAATTTAAATGAAGTGAGGCACTAACCGACGGTTATCCCCGTATGCACTGTGCAAGTGCACCCAAGGACAACCTCCGGTTGGTGTTGGACTATGACTATTGCAGGATATGGAAACCAAGATGTTGGACTATGTATTTGACTGGCTAAAATGGACTGGTTACCAAGAACTATGGAAGGTCTATGGCCCCTGCCGCATCAATGTTTGTATTTACACGGATTAAATGGCAGGGGGTGACTTGCACACTCAATAATGGGCCCCCGGAAACCGTCGCTGGCACATAGTGACGCAGCGACAAAGGGGCAACACTTCCTGAGGTGCTTGAGAAGTGGAGAGGTATTCCACGGCTTTCAGGACAATCCCAGAGCCCGAAAGATGGTCAATATCATTACGAGCACTTACTGGAATACTTCCTTTCCCCGAGCACGTTTGCTCTTGCGAATCTCCACTCAAGCCGGCCAATAAAGGCAAGAATGAGGTGGGAGCTCTGAACCTCTTCATTGTTCACTCCAGCCGGCCAATAAAGGCAAGCCAGAGATGAGGAACAAGAATTCTCCCGGGAGATAGGGTCCGTGGGGTCGCTACTCCCCAACAGCACGCCACATGCTGCCCTGCGGGTGCATTATTATCATTGTTATCTGCTTTATTTTTATTAGTTTTAAGGTTTTTGCCAATAAACGCATTTTTATTACACGCTTTATATTAGCTTCACTTGTATGTTTGTATATTTGTATGTTTGTATGTTTGTTTGTAACCGACTCCTTATAGCGCGATTTTGACCCACTTTAAACAACCAGATTTCATTCAAACTTTGCACACCTGTCAAGGACCGATGACAATGCAATAATTTCATAAATTTGTGCCATTATCCTTGCCAGGGTTACCAGGACAGCAAAAAAACTGTCTTCGAAAACTACGGTGACATACGTCACAAACTAATTTGCGCCATTATCCTTGCCAGGGTTACCAGGACAGCAAAAAAAAAACTGTCTTCGAAAACTACGCTGACATACGTCACAAACTACGCTGACATACGTCTCAAAATTCGAAACAGCCTAAAAAATAGAAAATAAATAATAGTTTAAAAAAACTAAAAAACACGCTTCCATTGAAAACCAAACTAAAAAGTACAAAATAATGGAAAAAAAAGCGTGGGGTGCCTGATATCAATAAAAAATACCTTAAAAGCACCCCACGCTTTTTTCCATTATTTTGTACTTTTTAGTTTGGTTTTCAATGGAAGCGTGTTTTTTAGTTTTTTTAAACTATTATTTTTCTTTCTTTCTTTCTATTAATGTGTTTAGTAAGTGAGTAGCCCTTCCGAGTACGAAAAGTAAACATAGATCGGGAAAAAGAAGAGCTAAAGTACCGGAAAAGTTTTAAACGAGTCTAAATAAGTAAGGGACTTGTTTGTTTTGAGTTTTATCCTTGGTACATTTTGAACGTTTACTTATGAGTAGGTAAGAGAGATGTTTCAATCACAGTGTTCCAATTACTCATTTAACAGTCAGGTCAAAATTGATACAAAGTTGATTTAACTTCCACGGTACTCGGAAATCCTTAATCAAAAGTTTTACTTTCGAACAACCGTAACAACTTCTTTGATTAACATGTGTATCGCCCAAAGTGAAAACGCTGTCACTGACAAATCTCACCCACAGACAGACTGTTGCAAAACCCTACCCGTATTATTACATAAGGCTATCGTACTTTAGTTCTAGCCTAAAGCTCTGAGCATGTGCATTTCAACTTTATTTCAATTTAAGTAAAGTTCTTAATACAAAAATGACAACTTAGCATCGGACTAATCTGTCAGTTTTGTAAAAAGAACTGTATTTTGATTTCTGTTACCTATCTGTTCTTATTTCAAGATCGGTGGTGTTAACCATAACTATTATAAAGAAATACAAGATGCAGTTTTGAATCTGCAAAACATTTCAGGAGGTTGTTATGAGACTCGTAAATAATCAAATAACAATACGATACCAAGTCAATAATCAATAATACTTTTTATTTTAGATTTTTAAATTTTATTCTTTTTCAGAATAACTGTGGATGGGGAGCGCGGCTTTGGATCTATGAAAGAAATGTCGGTTGCGTTTGTTTGTGTGTGTGAAAGCGCAGTTTAAGGACACGTACAGAATGGCCGCGTTTTAAAAAAGGGAGTTCACACTTACCGATTTCCGTAAATAAGAATAAAATGAAAAAAAAAAAAATACCTGCCCATTTTATTGTTGATTCGGGTCGAGAATCACTAACATAATTACCTCCTGAAATGTTTTGCAGATCCAAAACTGCACCTTGTATACATTGCTTTGTAATAAGACCTTTTTTTTGTGTTAGCCTCCACTGTCCCACTCCTGGGCAAAATACCTCCACTACTTCCATATTTCGCGAGCCCGCGCGTCCTCCTTCCAGTTTTCACGGAATCTGTCCAGCTCTTCTCGCCATCTCCTACGTGGTCTGCTGCGAACCCGCATCACTGCCTCAAGGCACCAATTCTGTGCTACGTGGGCCCACAGTTTATGCGGCAAACATGTCCTGCCCTGCCAGCCATTTAAGTTGGACAGCCTTTTGAGACACGTCAGCTATCTTTGTTTTGGAGCGCAGTATTGAATTCCTGACATGATCCGTTAATTTAATGCCTAGTATACTGCGCTCCATTGCTCTTTATCAGACTTTGAGTTTCGACTTCTGAACGTTAGTCAAAGACCAAGTCTGTGCACCATAGGTTAAGACGGGAAGAATACCTACAGATGTCCTTGAACCTGCGTTTTAGCGCCAAGGGCAACTCGCCTTTAAAAGTTCCTTCATGGACCAGTAGCTATTCCAAGCGCTTTCCGTTACTTCTACACTAATAATAATAATATATTGGGTATGTCGGAAGCATTAGGCATCAATGTTGCCGACATGAAACAATCGTTGGGGGAGCGCTTCTTTGGCCGCCTGAATAAAGTGTTAAATAGTCTTTTATCAGGCGGTAACAAGGTGCGCGCCTTCAACGGTTGGGTCATGCGGGTTTTAATGTATTCTTTCGGCGTACTCAAATGGACTCAGACGGAACTTGATGCCCTGGACAGAAAAGTCCGCACACTGTTGACCACAAATCGGATGCATCACCCACGATCATCGGTGATGAGACTGTATATCCCGCGGAAGTGCGGTGGTCGAGGTTTATTAAATGCTAAGACCCTGCACAACCGTGAGGTATGCAGTCTCAGAGAATATCTCATTAAGACTGACGTGGGGATGCACCGAGATGTTGTTGCGGTGGACAAAGGCCTCACCCCGCTCTCCTTGGCGAAAGAGAACTGGCGCAAACCTGCAGTACTAGATACTAACGATCGTAAGGAAGTATGGCAAGGCAAAGAGCTACACGGACGCTTCTTTCGGGCCCTTCATGGGCCTGATGTGGACTTTCTGGCATCAGTATCCTGGCTGCGTTTCGGTAACCTCTTCGGGGAAACCGAAGGTTTTGTTTGTGCAATTATGTATGAAGTTATCATGACGAATAATTATCCGAAATACATTGTTAAGAACGGTACGGTTGACATCTGTCGGGCATGCCACCGTCCCGGTGAATCCATCCGACATATTGTTTCCGGTTGTTCTCGTTTTGCTAACGGCGAGTACTTGCACAGACACAATCTAGTAGCTAGGATCATCCACCAGCAACTTGCTTTGCAGTACAACCTTGTAGAATCGGAAGTACCATACTACAGGTATGTGCTCGACCCAGTTCTCGAGAATGGTCACGCCACATTGTACTGGGATCGATCTATCATCACTGACAGGATTATTCTAGCCAATAAGCCTGATATTGTGGTGATAGATCGACGAGAGCGTCGTGCAATGATTGTTGATATCGCTGTCCCTCATGACGAGAACCTCATGAAAGCTGAGCAAGATAAAAAAATCAAGTCTCTTGACTTAGCACACGAGGTTGTCGACATGTGGGACGTGGATTCTGCAATCATTGTACCGATAATCGTTACAGTAAATGGCCTATTAGCGAAGAGCCTCGACCAACACCTCAGGAGGCTCTCATTACACGGCTGGATCAAGGGCTTGATTCAGAAGGCGGTACTCCTGGATACGGCACGCATAGTCAGGAGGTTCCTCTCTCTAGAGCCCTGACCACCGGCAGCTTGGACCCTGCTCCCGATGCCGATGGGTCACTATTTTTTATATTTTTAAATGTTTTTTTTAGATTTTTGTTCAAATATTTAAAAATATACTTAATATGTTAAAAAATGAATAAATGTATAATAATAAATATTATATTATAAACAGGAAAAAAATGTATTTTTGTTTGTTTGTAATGGATAAACTCAAAAACTACTGGACCGATTTTAAAAATTCTATCACCATTAGTAAGCTACATTATTTGCAAGTAACATAGACTATATAACATCACGCTACAACCAAGAGGAGCGGAGCAGTAATGAAAAATGTTGCAAAAACAGCGAAAATCGCACGGGTAGGCGATTCGACGCGACGGGAAGGGTCGGGGGAACACGAAATTTAACGCGGACGAAGTCGCGGGCAGAAGCTAGTAAATGACATGTAGAACTCTATAGAACAGATTAACTCTATTTTAAATATTAAGGCTATCCAGGCCACTTGATTCACTGCTCCCGAGATAAATAATAAAAAAGTACATTCGAATCGTTAGTTTTTCCGCAGTTATTTTCATTATCAGCCTATTTTGTTCGCACTGCAGGGAGACAGGCCTCTTCTTGGTGAGAGAGAGTGGGCCGTAATCTACCACGCGGGCCCAGTGCGGGTTGGTAGATGTCACATCGTGTCGTTTTTGGTTCTAGGACATGTCGGTTTTACTTCACCATTCTGAGAGCAGTCGTGTTGAAATAATGTACACAACGTAAAGCGCTTGCCTGGGCTCGAACCCACGACCTGCAACTACTGAGTCAGGGCCGGTAATACTGGGCCACCACACTTTACTCATCGCCAACAAGATAATTTTGGGTTCACGCCAAAAGTGCAGCGAATGTGTGAATTGATTCGAATATTTATAAAAACCGATCGAGTTGAGTTTTTTATTAGATTCGCAAAATCGTATGTAATGTTTACATTTTCAATCAAAATTCCTCTCTCTCGTCCATATGCTACAAAAATAATCTGTCCAGCATAGAAACAGTAATATCTACAGATTTACCACAATACGAATAACAAACCTTTCAATCTTATGAAGCCAAACACGTATTCAATCAATTGTTGGGTTGTTTCCAATTCTGTCGGCGCTTACATCGAGTTGCGGGAATATAATATGATATTGAATTATAGTGTAATTGGCCGAAAATAGGTCGTTACGGAATGTAGTGGTCATCAAATAGTTTCTTGGTGTATCAACAAGTGGTTATTATGTTTTTTTTTTTAAATATTTGCCTACAATGTCCCATTGCTGAGCAAAGGCCTGCTCCAAATCCCTCTAGGTATCCTTTTCCAGGACCACCTCGATTCAACCCTTGGAGTACGCGTCTAGGTCGTCTCGACACTTCTTCGCCGCCGCCGTTCATCCTCAGGCACCCACTGTGTGAAGACTATTGCCCAGCGGTCGCTGTGCAAGCGACTGGTGTGACCCGCTCAGTCCCATTTTAGTCTGGCACCCTTTTTGCCTACGTCTAGGATTCCCGTTTTGGAGCGCAACGTGGTGTTTCGTATTCTGTAGGTTCGTTTAACCCCTAAAATGCCGCGCTCCATTGCTCTTTGGCAAACCCCAAGCAGGAACTTTTGTTATTATGATTATAAGTCCATGTTCACGTGCATTGGGTCTTTCGCGCTCCTCTAAGCGCCGTGGGTAAAAAATCGAACAGTGTGTATTTTCGACGAGTTGGAACAAAGGGTACTCTGTTGGGTTCTCGATGTTCGGTTCAATACGGACAGTCAAAACCCAGTGCACTAAAAAATCCCAATGCGATTTTATTACGTCCGTAGGACCGTAGGCTTTTCCACCTCTATTGCTGAGGAAGGTTCGATTCCCAGATCGGGCCCTAGGATAGAGAAAAACAGCGATCCATTGGCGAGAGCTGCTATCGCCAGGATAGATTCTGCAATGGACTGCTAGTCTTAAGATGACGATGTCAATGCATTTTTGCTTTTATAGTGTGGCCATATTGGCCAGAATAGAGTAACTAGCATATTTATGACGAGAAAATCCGCCTTCATCAATTTCGTCTATAATGTATAAATCATCATCGCACACTACAGGAGGCTCTGCAATGTGTTTCATAAATCAACTTCAAAAGTCATTTATTTAAATTACGTTATCAACGTCAAAAATAGGATAGTCCCGCAAAACGCCCGCCCTACATCACTTCCTAGTGATTTAGCTGAGAAGAGAAGTGGCGCAATAAACTTCTCAGCAGTACAGGTGTTAGTAAGTGCGATGCAATGCGCTGTCGTCTGAGTCTAATGTGGCTGTAAGTATACTCGTAACTCAAGCCCCATATTCTCCTGAATAGATGGTTTTGGCTTACTGACTCGAATCACAAACCAATTTCATTGGAAATTCAATTTCTAGGAATCAGTTACATATTTTACATAATATAATTGGATGCTCACTGAAACGCGATATGTTTACGGAATGTATTAAATTGCAAGCACTGTGTACCTCGTTGAATCAATAAATCTGCTACAGGGTGTAATTCATTATCATCATTATTTCAGCCGATAAGCCTCTCCTAATTGAGGAGGATTTGCCATAATCGCCACGCTTGGAGCGCGGGTTGGGGATCGCAGTATGGTAGTAAAATGCATAGAGATCGCTGCTGCCCATTTCCTACTAAGTACCTTAATCGCCTCTTACGAAGAAATAGGTCGGTGCAAGTCTTTATGTCTGGCACCACACGTAGCAGTGTGTAACTGCCTAACCCGTTCTCAATTATGCCGAGGATGGCTTCTATTCTTATCAGATGCAGCTGCACCAGTTCTTCTTACAATTTTTCTTTCTTTCTTTTTATTCTTCTTTACCATCACCATCGACACGAAAAGATTCGTGTCGATGGTAGTTGTACACTTTCTTTATTTTTATATACTCTGAGCACATAGCACGGCCACGTTTATATACCGGATGACATTTTTTACCGTCTCGACCTTCATATGGTGTGTTGTGTAACTAGAATAGAAGGCAGGAAGGCCTTCAGATTCATCGTAGGTGACTAAAGGAGCGCTGGACGCGGGTGGACAGGGATGCGTGTGCGGCTCGTGCGCCTGCGAAAGATCAATGAGGCCGCCTATCAGCCGGCTTCAAAGGGTAGGACCGCGCTCCGAAATCAATGATACATGCCGCGCATTAAGTAGGGTGCGTATGATTTGAGTTTCTGTTTTTGTTGTTCTAGTATGAATATGTTACTTTAAATGTGTAGTATTTATTGCTAGATCAATTTAATTACATGTTATTCAAAAATAAAAAATAATAAAAATTTCTATGCCAAAAGCTTCTACTCCGTTCACCTATTACCCCCATTTTTTTTCAAGACGCTAAAAAAAGTCACCCAGTATATATAGTTCTCCAGGCCGTAATTTGGCGACGGCGGCCAATCTCAACGGAGACTAACCATCGGCACGGGAGATATTATAGTGCTCAAGTGTGTGCGCAGACACAAGAGCACTCACTCTTCCCTCACTCTCATAGTCCGAAGGGACGCAATCCGACACGACCGGAGAGAGATCAGGCGTAGGACCAACGGCTTAACGTGCTTCCCGAGGCACGGGGATATCAACAAGAAATTATAATATCAAGAAATTTCTAAAGAAAAAACCCAATAACACTTTGCCCGACCTGGGAATTGAATCCAAGACCCCACGCTCATCAGAGGGGTAATTGCGGAACTTTTTATCGGTAGGAATTGGTTTAAAATTCATAGTTAAACAACATTCATTGCGTTGTTTACGTTGCTGAGCCGACAATTTATTCGAACAAATGACGCAATGGTTTAGAAATAATCTTCAATCCCATTCAGATTCTGATAAATTGTGCGTTTCGCAATTAGGGTGCTGTTCCGCTTGCGACCACGTGACCAACGTGACCACATTTATTGCGGCATCAGTGGCACTATTTAGATCATCTGAGGTGCAGGTGAACGGACTCCTGGGACACTCCAGCAAGTGGGGCACGGTCTGATCAGACGTACCGCACTCGCACTGGGAGTTAGATGAATCCGTAATGCCTCACTTTGACATATTGTGTCTGCAGTGGCCTACTTGGGTACACAATCAATTGAGAACTTTCCAGTTAAGTTACAGAGCTGAAACAGTATTTAGCATAGAGATATTTGCATCCACTGAATGACCATCACAACCCAGTTACTAGGTAACACGATAACCCTTGGTAAGACTGGTTATTTTGGATTTCCTACTACCCATAATGTAAGTCAAAAACACTTAAAAAAAATACAACCGACTTCCTTAAAAAAAAACACTACAAAGTGGAAAAATAACTTTAATTTCCGAAGTCGATGTCTCAGGATCTGTATTTAAGGTTTGTTTGCCACCGACTTCCGAAATTAAAGTTATTTTTCACTTTGTAGTGTTTTTTTTAAGGAAGTCGGTTGTTTTTTTTAAGTGTTTATTTTTAACTTTTTAGATAAGGTATGTCGCGTACATCATCATCATCATTTCAGCCGAAAGACGTCCACTGCTGGACATAGGCCTCCCCCAAGCACCGCCACTTCGACCTATTCTGTGCTTCTCGCATCCAACGTATTCCTGCGGCCTTCACCAGGTCATCGGTCCATCTTGTGGGAGGCCTTCCAACGCTCCGTCTTCCAGTACGCGGTCGCCACTCCAGAACCTTCCGACCCCATCGGCCATCCGTTCTGCGAGCAATGTGCCCTGCCCACTGCCACTTAAGTTTGGCAATTCTTCGGGCTATATCGGTTACCTTGGTTTTCCTACGGATCTCTTCATTTCTGATTCGATCGCGTAGGGAAACTCCAAGCATAGCCCTCTCCATTGCTCTTTGGGTGACTTTGAGCCTTCTTATGAGGCCCATTGTGAGCGACCACGTCTCAGTGCCATATGTCATCACTGCCAACACACACTGGTCAAAGACTTATAATAAAAAAATAAATAAAAATAAATACAGTGGAATTGAGAACGTCCTCCTTTTTTTGAAGTCGGTTAAAAATCTACGAAGGATTGGCGGGGCCAACGAATTAACGGTTTATCCAATGCGCGGAAGGATGTTATGGATCTCGCTATGTAATGGGTGGTCACCAATACACGAAAAAACCACGGCAAGCGTATCAGAACCTTTGATCGTCCCATACGACTGTTATTGACTGCCTGCACTGAAGGATACTACGGGTTGCTACTGAGAATTTCCTCATGGAAAATCCAATAACACTGCCTGACCTGGGAACTAGGAATTAACCCCACGAACTCATGTTCAGCGATTGCGCTTATAGCCACTGAATCCCATGGCTTAGTGGTACCAGTGTTAATTGAACTAGAAAATGAAAAGTCAATATTTGGATGTCTCGTGTTTAATCCATTTGAAGTATAATTAATTGCCGTGTATTATTAGATAGTTTTGTTTTCTGAAATCGGGCGATGGTCAATATTATCAATCCATTAGTTTTCATTTAGCGTTTGGTTTGCAATAATCTAATCAAAATAAGAGGATCTAGAGATCTAATAAAATAAGTGGTATTATGTAGACATAATATCTCTTATTTTATTTATGTTTTTGGCGTCTATCGATACCAATAATATAGCTGAAGAGTTTGTGTGAACGCTCATCTCCAGAAATACAAGTTGAATTTAAAAAAAAAAAACTCATTTTGTAGCTTCTTGAGAAAGGCTAAGGCTAATTAATATCATGATAAGTCCCTTAGGAGATGAGCAAAAAATAAAACGGAAAGAACTCTGTGCAAAAACAAAGTACCAGCGTTCAAAAAATTTCACGAGGGTAAAGTCGCGGGCAAAAGCTAGTTCTAAAACTTGCTGGTATAATGATTTTCCATCATCATCGTTACAGCCTTAAGGCATGCTGGACATAGGCGTCCCTCAATTTGGGGGGTTTTAGCATAATCGCCACGCTTGGCAGGGCGGGTTGGCGATTGCAGAATGGTAGTAAAATGTATAGAGAACGCTGCTGCCCATTCTCTAAAAAGTCCCACGGGAAGAAATGGGGTGGTGCAACTCTTTACGTTCGGCACCACACGGAACAATGATTTTCCATACATAATAATAAATCAAATATTTTTTATTAATTTATATTCTAATATTTAAAAATATAATTTATAAGATTCTAAAAATGAATAAAGGGAATCAAATAAAGGGAATCAAATAACGCGAAAAACTAACGAGATTCTCGTATGGTTCTTCAAAAAGTACATATCATCTTTTAGTAACACATGAATTCTATCCTCTTTACATTAGTCAAATTCTGCATAAACAACCAAATGAGAACCATTTTCATTATGCTCGCATAAATTAATATAAAATGAATTAATGTCACGCCTGAAATATTTTATGAATAATAGCCGTTTAAAATTGAACAAAAGATTGAAATGGAAACTTCTCATTGTCGAGTTTATTCGTATATTTCATGAATACTGAATATATTGTCAGCATGTTCTAAAAAATGATGTGAGTTATTTGAGAGTCCTGATTTTTGACCTATCGGTTCGAAAAACAGGAAAAAAAAAACAAAAAAAAAAACCGGATTAAACTTTAAAATAACAAATCTCTATATATTTTTTATAAGGCATAGCAAAATTCAGGTTAAAATATGTAAATTGCCTATTCCTATCCTATATTTCTATCTTTCCTTTGATTATTTAGATTGATTCTTGTTAAGCCAGGGAAATTATTTGTTAGCCAAAATTAGCAACTTAACTTTTCATATATTTAAATTGGCTTAGTAGTTGAGTCGCACGAATGAACTCGCCTGATTCGGGTGAAAATGTAATATTTTCTATAGACAGTGGCTTATATTCATTTATTTGTGGGCGAATCTATAAATCCAGATATATGTACCTATTACGCAATTGGCAGTTTTTTAATAAAACGTTAAGGAAGCAATGAAAACTTAAGGAAAAAATACACTAAACTTTATTATATAAAATACAAAACGTGGCAATTCTGATCACAAATGTCATTCTTCGACAGTTGTATAAAATAGGTATAACAAATTGGCGTAGCTGCTACACGAGATTATATGACAAAGTTGTGTATTTACTGTAAATTATAAAGGATATGTTACTTTATCTTTATTTATTGCAGTAAACATTATTCTTAATAAAAACAAAGAGGACAAGTAACCTACGCTGTCGCAATTTATTACAATTATATTTTTCTCGCTTCTACTACGCTCGTTTTTATCGCGTACTAATTTCTTTCTACCCTTAATGGTGTTCGTTAACGAGATTAATGTCTTTGTCATCTACAGCTGTTATGTTTTAGATCTGAATTGTTCTAATTTTACCCCGTTTTCCAAAAACGGTTGTAAAGACAAAGTAATATTTCGTATAATTTAAATTGTTTGATCTGAAATGTAGAAAATTTAGTGACAAAGATTGCAAAGAGTATGTTTAGTTGGTTTATGGAATAAATGAAGGGCGTCTACCAAGGTAGATGTCAGTGTTGGGGACGTTCTAGCAGGACATATAGTGACCTTTATTGGTTATGTTCTTCAGAAAGGTCAGGTGCGTAGTTCTCGCAACCGGCTTGCATGTGTGATAAGAGGGGTTATTGCGTAACTTGCTATCAGTAGGAATTGGTGTCATATTGATAGTTAAACAACATTCATTGCGTTATTTACGTTGCTAAGCCGACCATTTATTCGAACAAATGACGGTTAGAAATAATCTTCAATCCCATTCAGATTCTCATAAATAGTGCGTTTGGCAATTAGGGTGCAGAACGTCAATTCTCGTATTTATAAACGTTAAAAATCTAGTCGCGCTCTCGTCTCGCCGACAATCAAATGTCAAAAACTTGTCAAAAATCAATGAAAACTTGAAATATTTTTGATAGATTGAGACTGTGAACATTCTTAAAATTATGAGAATCACCCGTCAGATGATTGAACGTATACGAGACAAAAAGAGCATGTAAGACTAGTAGTAGTTGGCATTCTGTTGTTTCTGCCTACTTCCATGGAAAGAAGCCGTGACTTTATGTAAATGTTAAATGACTTTATTTTTGCAAGTAGGTTTGTACAAACATTTTTACACGTCAATCATATTTTTTTAAACTAGATGAGGTCGGCGTTTCCTATCCGACTACTCTGAAAAGAAAGGCCGAAACAAACTCAGAGGTCACAGTCTCTTTTAAAGTCCAGACATAATCTTGGTCATGTGAAGACCATGTGGATGTCTGAAGTGGTCTCTTAAGGAAAAGCTCAGTAATGCTGTGAACTGAAATTATTGAGTTTCAAAGCACGGACAAGCTAAAATAGTTTAATGCTGACTGAATTTAGATTCAATCTCACAAAAGATTAAATTGTAATAATTGACATCAGTATTAACAACTGTGATAGTTGTTGTTGTTGTGCGAGTAAAACTGAGATCGAGGGAAAAAATAACAACTACTTCATAGATATATACTCACATTATTCGACAAAATGTAGGGAACGGCAACACAGGAACGGGATTTTAGCTAAGCGGAAAATTTGAAAAAAAAAAGGCCGACTCTGCACTTTTAAAAGGAATTAGGTGTCATGTAGTTAGTGTTTCTGAAAACAAGCATGAATATATCAAACTGGATGATCACAAATGAAACAAGAGAATGCACTCACGCACGCAGATTTATCACTCAGAATCCTTCAGAATAAAGAAGATAGATAGGTACTCGTGCACTCCATTATTTACTAGTACCTACCTAGCTATAGTTCATCTCTCTAACGATGCTGAAAATAGTTCAGTGTGGTACACACGGCACATCAAGCTATACATTTCCAGTTTTAGTCTGCACGAACCTTAAAAGGGAGGTATGGATACAAAAAAAAAATACGTTGTGCCGATCCCGACTGAATTGGAAGGGCAGGACAACGACATCATCGTCATCTCGCATTATATACATTTTTCGTACAGTGTGAGGTCAGCTTATACTGGACATGTATGGCTTGATTTGTAGCCGAGCGTACGTGCTTATCATATATCAGTAGTTGAATTAAACTTATAGACAGCTAGCCAGATAATCTCTATCCAAACGCATCATAGAATAGCTGAAATATTTTGTATTCATTTTACTTTTGGTCACAAACTGCCTTTTGGTCATAAACGTTAGTGCTGAGCGAGAGTTCGATTCCCAGATCGTCAAAGTATCAATTAGTTTTCCCATTTCGAATTTCTCAGTTGCAGCCCAGTGTCTTTTGCCCAGTTGATAGCAATAGGTTTGCCTCTTATTAAATGGGACTTAAACAATTTTGGGTGTAGGTACTCGGCCTTACTCGGCGCGGTATCACGACGTGTTTATTGAGTTAACTTGTCTCTTTGTACGCCTGTTACTTCCTTTGTCTTTGGGATGACAGCGGTGGTCTGATCCGGGGTGTCTACTTAAAATCAACTGGACATTCGATTATACAGGGCGGTAAGAATGTCGATGCCAATTGTAACAGACAGCTGCGCTGCTGGGGAGTTTGTGGTGCCACTTCTTCCCAGCTAAAGCACTAGGAAGTGTCGAAGGGCGGGCGTTTTGGGGGACTGTCTTATGTAACTTTGACGTTCAAAAAGTGCTGACTCTCAGCCTAGTTTGAACAAATTACTTTTGATTTGATTTGATAACCATCGATACAGTACATGATTTTAGACTCCCTAGCCTTTAAATTTTGCATGGTGATAGTTTGCGCATAGATTTGTCTGCCTCTCCGTATTTTGCATCCATATCATCCACAATTTATTTGGGGTCAGCGCAACAAGTTTTTATTTTTATTTACTAATAATCAAGAACATCATACACACCAATTTGAACGGTGTTCGCCCTTTTTAACCATATCATCATTCACACAGACCATCCATCGTTTCTTTAGCTTCCTCCTACTCTTTTAGCCTTCGACATACATGTCTCTTTCTCTCTCAAGACTTTCCTAGTGACATTTTTCTCATTCCTCCGTATCACATGACAACTGATTTCCAGATAACTATTCAGTTACCGGTGCCACTTTCAGACTTCCTCTTATGTAGTCATTTATTTTTTCTATCTATTCGTGTAACACCACACATCCCTCTTAACATTTTCATCACAGCTGTATGCAATTTCCTTTCAATCCTTATGCGGCCCAGTATTCTGTTCATTTTTCATTTGTCATCAAATGGAGAAAAAAGTCGTCTCACCAAAGCACAACCTATTCTTACGAAAATATTTGAAGGAACTGATTTATTTTTTCTGACATTACCTACAAGCTTTCATATAACTACTGTTTAGATTTATTGACCACCTGTGAAAACGGGTGTTGAAATAGGGGTTGTGAAATAAAACGTTCCTAGCTTCCAACGCCATAAAATTGCAAAAGCATGTTTTATATTACCGCGTTTTACTTTTCGTAAATTCTTGTTCGTTTTTCTTATTTTTAGGTTAAACACGATCTTGAAAACACTTTTTCATGATTATGAAAACGGTTTTTAGTGTTCCGTACCCAAAGGCTAAAACGGGAACCCTATAGACTCCGCTGTCTGTTCGTCCATCCGTTTGTCACCAGGCTGTATCTCATGAACCGTGCTAGTTAGAGAGTTGAAATTTTCACAGATTATGCATTTCCGTTGCCGCTATATCAAAAAATACAAAAAAAAAAAACGGAATAAAATAAATGTTTTAGGGGGCTCCCATACAACAAACATGATTACTTTGCGCGTTTTTGCTCGAAACTGATAACGGCAACAGGTAGATGCTTGAAATATTCACAGAATATTTGGTTAGATATTCAATTTAAAAATAAATAATTAAATTAAAATAAAACAAATATTTAAGGCGGGCTCCGACACAACAAACGTGATTTTTTTGCCGATAATGGTACGGAACCCTTCGTGAGCGAGTCCGACTCGCACTTGGCCGGTTTTTATTAAAACATTGTAATTTTGGGAAACCGGTTTCACAAGGAAAGCTTTTGAACGACTGGCCTGTTAGTCTAGTGGTTAGTGACCCTGACTGCTAAGACTGAGGTCGTGGGTTCAATTCCCACCCAGGACAAATTTTTGTGTGATGAGCACAAGCATTTGTTCTGTGTCTGGGTGTAATTTATCTATGATATGTATGTATTTAGAAATATATAAGTATATTTATCAGTTGTCTGGTTACCATAGTACAGGCTCTGCCTAGTTTGGGATCAGATGACGGTGTGTTGGTTGTCCTAAGATATGTATTTAGATATTTTTATTATTGCGTAGCACGTGTGAGAGCATAATGTAGGTACCTGCTATTAAGCTACCATTTACTGGGTACAACTAAAATGTGCCTTGGTGGCTGAGAGTATTTTCACGCTCACTCAAATGTCTCGCAGTGGTCATTTGTGTTGGATCATTTCCTTCAAAATGTTTGCCCTGAAAGGGGCGTGAACGGGCGCCGTCAGTACGGACTGGTCATCTCTTTTAGCTGCTGCGACTGACCTATTTTAGTTTAAATATTGTTTGGTTTTTATTACGGACGGTTATAGTGAGCATTATTTTCTACATCGTTCTCTCATCGATAATTTCAACAAGAATAATGTTACCAAGATTTGCAAAAATACTTTGTTTTGGTTTTTTTGTCGTAAAAGGCGAATAAGGGAGTTTCTACAGAATTAGCAGCAGCGTTCTGCGCCTAGCAAGCGTGGCCATTGGCAAAGCTACTCAAATCGATTGAAATAATGATGATGACTTTGCTTTAAAAGAGTGCGCGAGGAGTTTTTTAATAGTACTTTTCTATTGGTAGTTATATTATGCTTTAGATTGAGCAACTAGCTTCATTTTTCTGACTAACTGACACCTTGACTGTTCAAAATCATACCTGTAATTGGCTTATTTGAAATAAATGCTTTTAGTTCACGTTTGAACCGATTTACGGGAGAAATGCCTAATCATACATCAAACCGTAAAATAATAGTGGAAACCAAACTAACAAAACAATTCTGACATTTTGGCGTCCTTGGATTTATCCAGAAGGTACCTTACCTATAGATTATTTACCAACCCGAAACTAAGTTGGTTAATAGAAACAAACAAAACCCTATTTAATGCTGAGCCACGTACAAATAAGTTGGCTGTTTTATGTGTCGATCTAAAGTTCGCAAATTATTTCAAAATTCTAATGGCACGATACATTTTGTGCTGATTGTAGTTAAAAGCGTTTGCAAAACTCAACAAACGAAGCTTTCGTTTTAGAAAATCAATGGTTCAAAAAGGTCATCAAAATATGTAATTGTAATCGTTCAACTACCTAAGAATGACACATGCTGTATAATATACAGGGACAAATTAAATAATTTAGCGAAACTCAAACGCAGACGTGATGTGACAAACACATGTAGATTTCATCTTACGTTTTGTTCTGGGGTCAACGATCTTATTTTATTTCTTCAGGCAGACCTTAGCTGGTGCTTGAAAAAAATAAAAAGCTGTTTTGGGTTACTTAATGGGTTATCTAAACACGGTAAATAAAAATAATAGTTTTAAAAAAACGCGCGGTGCCTGATATCAATAAAAAAATACCTTAAAAAGCACCCCACGCTTTTTTTCCATTATTTTGTACTTTTTAGTTTGGTTTTCAATGGAAGCGTGTTTTTTAGTTTTTTTAAACTATTATTTATTTTCTATTTTTTAGGGTGTTTCGAATTTTGAGACGTATGTCAGCGTAGTTTGTGACGTATGTCAGCGTAGTTTGTGATGTATGTCAGCGTAGTTTGTGACGTATGTCAGCGTAGTTTGTGTCATATGTCCGCGTAGTTTGTGACGTATGTCAGCGTAGTTTTCGAAGACAGTTTTTTTGTCGTCCTGCTAACCCTGGCAAGGATAATGGCACAAAATGAAATTATTGCATTGTCATCGGTCCTTGACAGGTGTGCAAAGTTTGAATGAAATCCAGTCGTTTAAAGTGGGTCAAAATCGCGCTATAAGGAGTCGGTTGCAAAGAAACATACATACAAACATACAAGTGAAGCATTAGCTTCACTTGTATGTTCATCCTTCTTGTATGAATAAAGCGTGTAAAAACAATTTTTCAACATATTATATCTTTTAAGTTACTACACTACCTAAAGTCGTTTTGATTAATTATGTTTGGATACATGATACCCTTCACGTTTGTGGAGTTTCGTTAACAATATTGGTTTGATACTGTACAAATTTCAAAACAAAAGCTTTCTAAGTACATATTATATGAAACGTGTCGTATCGACTTTTCACCACTATGTAGATCTATGATAACGCCAAGCCCCCCGGTATAGGACTGATGAGCTTAAAGATAACAGACAGGAGAAAAACTACACCGTTTATGAATAAAGTTACAGTGTAGGCTCATAGAATTAGTAAGTTGCCTTCACATTAGCCGTAGAACGGATAACTGTTGGGGTAGACGTGTTCTTGAGTTTCGCGTAAAGTAAGGACGCCCTCAGGCTAGGTGGAGTGGCGACCTTCGCAGGGTGGCTGGTAGCAGCTTGATGAGCGTTGCCGAGTTGTCCTTGTCACAGCTGGTCACATTTGTGAGACCCCCCCCCTCCCTAGTGTGACGACACAAATTTTGTAATTTTACGTCTAGACATACATTTTTTTTTCTTTTCATAGTTCATGTTTTGTGTTTTAATAGTACTTCAAATATGTATATTCAATTTTTAAATGTGACGTGACAAAATTTAGGGCCCCTCCCACCTCCTTGTCACACAATGTCATAATTCGTCGACCCCCTCTCCCCTTTTAACGTGTGACGTAATTTATGAATAGCCCCAAATGATGATGATACACTCAATAAGTTTGACATCTATAATAATAATATCTTAGGACAACCAACACACCGTTATCTGATCCCAAACGAGGCAGAGCCTGTACTATGGTAATCAGACACCTGATAAATATACTTATATATTTCTAAATTCATACATATTATAGATAAATTACACCCAGACACAGAACAAATGATTGTGCTCATCACACAAACATTTGTCCTGGGTGGGAATCGAACCCACGACCTCAGTCTTAGCAGTCAGGGTCACTAACCACTAGACTAACAGGCCACATGACTATAGTGACTCCTGAGATGATGACTAATAGAGAAGTATGGAAGAAAAAGACATGTCGCAATGACCCCAAAATGAATTGGAATACCCGCAAGAGAATGATGGTCTACATGGCAAACTAACATAATTCCATTGATGGTTTCCAAGTAACAGAGAGAGAGAGAGAGTAGAAGTATTATAACATTCTTCTGCTAAAAAACAGTTCACGTTAGCGCATCCAATTCTTCAATTATTCACAGAAAACAAGATGATCTCCCACAACGTCAAACCTTCACAACTACGAGAAGAAAATCCTATAATCCGTAGCAAATTGAAAAGAGAGAAACTGTCGCCAATTAAGTTTCTAAAGTGGCTAAATGGAAATGTCAAGTAAAGTCGGTTTGCAAAGCTAGTTAAGACGGCTGAGTCAATAAGAAAGTCGGGAGCAATGCATTGGAAAAGTTCGATTAAGATGTCTCGTGTAGGTCCCTATGTTTTGGTTTTAGTTTTAGAAAGGTTTGTAGCTAAGTAATAACAACCGCAGAGGTCGATGAACAGGTACTACAGGGGCTACTTTTGCCGCTGTTGATTAGTTGATTGGTGACCATCTTTACATACCAAGACCCCTACAAGCCGTTAATCCCTAAGACTGAGGCCGTGGGTTCAATTCCCATCCAGGACAATCTTTATGTAATGAGCACAGTTATTTGTTCTGTTTCTGAGTGTAATTTATCTATAATATGTATGTATTTAGAAATATATAAGTATATTTATCAGTTGTCTGGTTCTCATAGTACAGGCTCTGCCTAGTTTGGGATCAGATAACGTTGTGTTGGTTGTCCTAAGATATATTATTATATTAACTAATCTTACTCAGTAACTGGGTTGTGGAGGTCAGATAGAAGTCGCTTTTTGATCGCAAAGTACTGGTATTTAGCTGCATCCGGTTAGACTGGAAGACGACCCTGACACAGTTGGGAAAACGCTAAGCACACTGTGTTTTAGTGTTGTGCGAACTAGGACACCGTTTCGGTTAAAAAAGTGGAGGATATTCAAATCAATATTTGAAATATTGAATTGTGTTCCACACAAAACAGATTCACATTTTTAGGGTTCCATACCCGAAGGGTAATACGGGACTGTTAAGACCCCGGTGTCCGTCCGTCCGTCTGTCACCACGCTGTATCTCATGAACCGTGCTAGTTAGACAGTTGAAATTTTCACAGATGATGTATTTCTGTTGCCGCTATAACAAAAAATACAAAGAAAAAAAAAATTTAAGCGGGCTCTCATACAACAAACACAATTTTTTGGCCGTTTTTATGGATAATGGTACGGAACCCTTCGTGCGCGAGTCCGACTCGCACTTGGCCAGTTTTTTTTTTCGGTTTTTCGAGAAAAGCTGCAGAAGTTTAAAAAATGTGTTGCAGCCAAAAGCACCCATCTCCGAGAAGAGGGACGCCGCGCGTCGGTGTTCTACATTATAATTACTAAGCAATAATTAAATTATAGAAGGTATTCTTTGGTATCGATTTTAAATTTAAGTAGACAGTACTAAGTCATTTAATTTAATAAACTTACTAACTAATTTAAGTTTTCGAAAGTTATTTTGAATCAAAGACTCCAATTATAAACAGTTAGAGTGACTACTGGTAGGTATTTGTTATCGCCTCCCAAGTTATAATGTTTAATTTTCAGAGCGTAGACTGCTGCAGCGCTATGACAGACTATTAGTTTTGAATCGTTCATTTTCAAGCCTTCCTATCATGTCATACGCGACCCACGGAAGTAGGTCAATCCGTATTTCCGAAACTAAAATTCATTCTCACCGTTAACCAAAGTGCTCTTTTTCGAATTGAATTGGACTCCACGTGTATGTATGTTTCATCGTATCAATTTAGTTAACTGTTCTAGTTTTTCACTAAAGAAATTTAAATGATATATGTTGATTTTATTTCTTTAACTTGGTTTATACCTACCAACTCTTTTACACGTCAATATTTTTTTTTATAAAGAACACGTGTTACAATTGTTTTCCCTAAACATACAGTGAATAAGAAAGACGTTATTGAACGATTTTTTAGTTGTATAGTTACTAAGCAGTTTAAGTTATAATTAGCTAATAGTATAGATGCGCAATGGGTTGACGGTATCTAGGTCATCAGTCGATGCGTCAAACGTAAACATGTGTCGCGGAGCTGGCCTCGATGTATCGCCGTCAAATTCCGCGTCAGCAGTTTCGTCGTTAGCGCATCCATCGTTTGCCGAGCTTGCAGAACGCCCTGCCCGCGTGCCTCGCAGCCCCGCGCCCGTCAACGCGGCTCTTCCACGCACCGCCGCCCGAGCCCCTCGCCCCGTCCCGCTGCCAGTGACTGCAGCCTTGACGAAACCCTCACAAAAGGATTTCGCTAGCGTCACTGCGAGTGCTTCAGGCGTTCTAACTAAGCCTAAGCCGGATAATGAGGGTTTCGTGACGGTGCAAAGGAGGAAGCGCCGTTCGCGAACGAACAAGAACCGCTGCGGGAAAGCTACTGCGAAGTCCGATGTCAGCTTGCGCGCTGCAAAGCCGAACACTCCGGTGTACATTTCTCGCCTACACTACACCACTAAGGCGGAAGACATCGTGGAGTACGTACGCCAGAAGACGAAGTACATGCCGAGGGTGCAGTTACTGGAGTCACACCGCAACGTCAACTTCAAGGCATTTGTGGTGCGTGTACCGGATTGTTATCTGCCCATCGTCATGGACGAAGACTTTTGGCCACAGGACGTGGTGTTCCGTCGCTTCCGCGGACAAGTGCCACAGGACAGCTCACGGACAAGCTAGTGAAGTGTTACTAACATAGTTTAAGGTACTATTTTATTAACACAAATTTTGTATAATACCTATGTATGTTAGTTTGTAAGGTATGTGTCTATGGGTCTTTGGCACCTGAAAATAAATGTTTTATTATTATTATTAAATTAAGTTTCATTAATCGTGATATTTTATAAAGCAATTTTTTTTTCTCTAGTTGAGGTCAGTGTTTCCTATCCGACTATTCTAAGAAGAAATACCGAAACAAACTTAAAGTTCAGTCCATCTAAAGTTTAGACATAATCTATAGTCAGACAATGTAATCTGTAGGTACAGAAAATATCCTAAAATATCTGTAAATTATGGTGAAACTGCATCAAAATAATTCAAGTAGGTACATAATAAAGCAGTACTGAGTGATTACAAGGGAGTAGTGGTGGCCCAGTGGTATCAGCCTCAACTTGCAAGTTCATCACCACTGTTCAGTAGATCGCAAGATGGCAGAGGGTGCGCGTGCGTCTACGAGTTATAAGGTAAACATCGATTATAATCTTAATAAAATATCAGGGTTAATAAAAACAAACACGTCATCCATCATAGCACAACAAACACATTTAGGCTGGATAGTATGTGGTAATTACAAAACATTCAATTGCCATGTAATTGTCAACAACATTCAGGATCTTGCCCAATTCTGGGAACAGGAGTCTTTGCAAGAAGACAAAGAAGATGTGGACCCAGACAACAAGTGCGAACAGCTGTACAAAGAGACAACAACACGACTTCCTGATGGACGATACCAAGTTCGTCTCCCCCTCAAGGACAATTTTATTGAACAATTAGGAACATCGAAACCACAGGCAATCGCTCAGTTTCAACAACTAGAGCGAAGGATGGTTAAAAACCACGCGTTTGCTAAAAATTATAAAGATTTTATGGAAGAATATGAAGAAATGGGTCACATGGAGCAAGTCGAAAACAACACTGGGAGCAAAAACATCGAATATTATCTTCCACACCATGGGGTAGTGCGACCAGGTGCTATCACAACGAAACTCAGAGTTGTTTTCAATGCATCGGCAAAAACAAGTTCAAAACGCAGTCTTAATGACTTAATGGAGGCAGGACCGAATCTACAAAAAGATATCTTTAGTATTTTATACAAAAAGCTCGTACAATGCTCTGCGAGTCCAATATAATAACGCCTTTAGAGTTATGTTGGGGCTACCGCGCTTTTGCAGTGCGTCGGGGATGTTCGCGGAGCACGGTGTGCCTGATTTTTATGCTATTATGCGGGCACGAATAGCGTCCCTGATGCGGCGAGTGCGCGATAGCTCCAACAGCTTAGTGGCTATCGTGGCCGGCAAAATGGACAGTCCATTGATGTGGAACTGGATGACCACTCATCGTGCGTCATTCCAGTATATAAAATAGAGCTTTTTTGTATTTTGTATTTTTTGTTTTTGTGTGTTTGAGTGTATCTTTTTGTTTCTTTTTATTTTTTGTGTGTAAAACTGTATTAATGAACATATGGACTTACTGATGGTCTGAAATAAATTTTATTATTATTATTATTATTATTTGCTGAAATGGAGACAATACAAATATGTCCTAACATCAGACATTGAGAAAATGTACCGATTTATAATGGTACATCCAGAACATCAACCCCTACAGAAAATAGTCTGGAGGGATTGTCCACAGCAACTGCTAAGAGAATATCAACTATGTACAGTCACCTATGGTACCAAGGCCGCTCCATTCTTAGCACTCCGAACACTTCAACAGCTAGCAAGGGACGAAGGTGACAAGTACCCGGAAGCTAAAAACATACTACTCAACCAATTTTTTGTAGATGATGCGTTATTCGGAAAGAATACCATGGATGAGGCCCGAGATACAAGAGACCAACTTATACAATTATTGAAAGAAGGAGGGTTCAATCTCAGAAAGTGGTTGAGTAACGAACGTCAACTGCTAGAAGATCTGCCAGAACATATGATTAGCCCAGTCAGTTTAAGCTTTACAGAGGCATCAGCTTCCAAAACGTTAGGCTTGGCATGGGATCCGAAACAAGATGAATTTATATTTTCAACCACACTAAAAAACAAAACCGACATTGAAACCAACAAGAATTCGTCAAAACGGCAAATCTTAAGCGACATTTCAACAATTTTTGATCCATTGGGGTTGCTATCCCCAATAACAATCAAGGCAAAAATCTTATTCCAACAGATCTGGAAGTATAAAATCGAATGGGACGATACTGTTCCAGATGGAATAGAAAAGGAATGGAGAACATTAAAAACGGAGTTAACAAACATGCAACCTTTCAAAATTAACCGATGGCTTGGATTAGAAGCAAACACGAATTGGGAATTACACGCATTTTGTGACGCATCGGAAAAAGCGTTCTCGTGTGTAGTGTACAGTAAGATTACAGAGGGAAAACAGCAACAGATTGCGTTGGTTGCGGCAAAAACAAAGGTCGCTCCAATACAAAAACAACAAACACTTCCCAGACTTGAGTTATGCGGTGCTCAGCTGTTAGCTCAACTGGTAAAGAAAATAAAACATTGCTTTAATAAGCCTGACATTAAAGTAACAGCTTGGACGGACTCGATGATCGTGCTTGGCTGGCTGAAGGGAGATGTCTCGCGATGGAAAGCATACGTCGGACACAGAGTTCAAGAGATCATATCTGTAGTGCCCGCCGGGAGTTGGAAGCACGTAAGATCGGAGCAAAACCCAGCTGACTGCGCGTCACGTGGACTACTACCGTCTCAGTTACACAACTTTCCTCTGTGGTTTAATGGACCAGAATGGCTTAACAGTGAAGACATTCCTGAAACATATGACACGATAAAGATGCCTGAAATAGAAGTTAAAAAGGTGCATGCAGTTACGTCACAAACTAATGAAAACAAAAACATCAACTTTGTAACAGAACTACTTAACAAGAACAGCTGTATTATGCCTATAATACGCATTGTAGCTTGGGTGTCGCGTTTCATAACAAACACGTCGCATAACAATCGGCACAGGGAAGACGCAGCTATGAATCATCCAAACATGAATGACCCGCACGCGTCAAAACAATGTAATTTAACACTCGCTGATATTCGATGCGCTACTAACATAATAATAAAACATGTACAAAATGAATATTACGAACAAGAAATCCATGAATTAAAGACTAAAGGAAGGGTAAGCAAAAATAGAGGACTCCAGAAACTGTACCCTCACCTGGATGAAAATAACATATTACGCGCCGGAGGAAGACTACAGAATTCAAACTTACCTGAAGAAACAAAACACCCAGCTATCATCCCAAAAAACAGCAAACTGGCGTATCTTCTCGTTGCCCGTGCGCATGCTACAACACTACATGGTGGAGCGAGATTAACTATGGCTACATTGAGACAAAAATACTGGATAACAGGAGGAAATAACACTGTTAAAAAATACCTGCAGGACTGTGTTAAGTGTTGTCGCTTCAAACCAACGAAACAATACCAATTAATGGCCGACCTACCCAGGGAGAGGATAACACAATCACCACCATTCTATCACACAGGAGTGGACTTCACAGGGTTCGTTAATGTTAAACTAAACAAGGGTCGAGGCGTCAGAACGAGTAAAGGTTACGTCGTTGTATTCGTATGCATGACAACAAAGGCGGTGCATTTAGAACTTGCATCAGATTTATCATCTCAAACATTTATACTGGCTCTCAACCGCATGATTGGGCGACGAGGCTGTCCGAAACATATTTACTCTGACAACGGAACAAACTTTGTTGGAGCTGAAAGGGAGTTAGCCAAACAACTGCATATCTCACAAACATTTAACAACGACACCTTGTCAAGAATGAATACCGAGATGGGGATAGAGTGGCATTTCAACGCCCCAAGCTGGCCGACTGCAGGAGGACTTTGGGAGGCTGCAGTTAAGTCTATGAAATATCACCTAAAGCGTGTCCTAGGAGAGCAAAAGTTGACATACGAAGAGTTTTTAACACTGCTTACGCAAATAGAAGCCTGTATGAACTCTAGACCACTTTGCCCTTTAACAGAGGACGTGGACGATATTGATTACCTTACACCTGCACATTTTTTAATTGGCCGACCTTTAACATTCTTACCAACGGAAAATATCGAAAAGCAAAACATCAACATTCGACTTAGGTGGCAGTTATTAGACAAAATGAAACAAGGATTTTGGAGCAAATGGTCATCAGAATACCTTCAACAACTTCAAGTTCGTAGTAAATGGCTAAACAAAACAAATAACTTATCAATAGGGGATATTGTCTTAATTAAAGAAGACTGCCTTCCACCTGCGAAATGGGCACTTGGCAGAATACAGGAAGTTCACCCGGGGAGAGACAATCTCGTCAGAGTTGTGACGTTAAAAACTAAAACAGGGCTACTAACAAGACCAATAACAAAATTAGTTAAACTCCCAGTACCAGAATCTCATATAGAAGTACCTGACACCACCACCTCCAATGACAAAAGCTGCACTGAAAAACAAAAGGCTACAACAATTAATACTAACAGGAAACAACGTTTTAAATCAAGCAAGATAAGTTCCAGCCTGCTATGTATTCTCGTAACATTACTCACATTATTTCAGCCTACAAGGCAGAGCAGTGACGGCATAAACGTCACACCGTTTGAACCAAATAGAGGAGTGTATTTTGACAAAATCGGCAATTTGCAAACTGTACATGATGACTGGAAGATTGTAACATATTATAATATGACAACTTACTGGCAAGGCATGGATAATATACATAGAGTTGTGAAACATCTAGGAGAAAGGTGTGAGCAATTTGCATACCAAACGTTGTGCAAAACCATTATCACTGAATTCGAACAGGAACTCAACGAACTTGATCATAACAACTACATGTTGGAAACACATCATGGGCAGACAAGGGGGCGCGTTACCCGAGGCCTTATCGATGGAGTAGGTTACCTTGCAAACAGCCTATTTGGTGTACTAGATGAAAGATTCGCAACGCAATATAAAAGGGACATAGAAACATTACACAATAACAGAGACCATTTATTGAATCTGATCAAAGGTCAAACCTCGATCATTGAGGCACACAATAACATTTTAAAGAGAAACGAAGAGGCGATGAACACTCAGTTCAATCTATTAGATCAACATCTTAATGCTACAGAGAAATATCTACAGAAATTGGACGAAGCTGTACAGCAAGGTGAAGCGTTGAACTATTTTAACATCATGGCTCTGACAAGTTCAACAATTCTATCCAAACTGCGCCACATACAACAAATGCTCTTAGACACAGCTATTAACATACACCATGGTCATGTAGACACCAGACTTTTACCGCAGAACCAACTCTTTCAGGAGCTAAACATTATCTCTGGACAATTGCCACAACAATTATCGCTACCCGTTGACAACATTCAGAACCAATTAGCTGACATTTACAAATTACTAGAGGTAAAATCTAGATTATTTGATAATTATTTCATCATCGAAATTACATTACCACTAACGGGCGACACTCCATTCACTATATATAAAACAGTTCCCATTCCGATGATAAAAAATTACAACCAGTCAATTACAATGAAAACAAACTCAGAATATGTTGCAGTAAATGTAAGAAAAGAGACATACATGCAGCTTACAGACAGTGACCTGGAACATTGTATTAAAATAGAACCAAGGACATATGTATGCTCACTAAACAAACCAACACGCAACATGAGAAATCATCAAATTCCATGCGAAATCGGCGCAATAACAAACATTACATTATCAAAATGTATCTACACATCCGAGTCCTGCAACAACAAATGGACACCACTACAAAAACCAAATACCTGGCTCTATGTCTGCTGCACGGATTGTCAACTGCAAATCATCTGTGAAGGTCGTATGACCACTAAGGCAATACGTTCAACGGGAATTTTAGAAGCCAAAGAAGGGTGCATAATTAGAAACAACGAAGAAACATATTACACACAAGTTTACTACACAAACAAAATTTATGTCAACCCGGAAATACCACTGATAGACCTGGATGACATCAACAATTTAACATCAGTACAGCCGATTGAATTGTCAACTAGACAACATAACACGCTATTTGTGAGAAACGATTATGAAAAACTTCATAATTCGTTAAAGGAATTGGAAGATCAAACCAAACAGGCTGAAATGTCGCAACACGATGTGCATCAATACATCGTTTCATATTCTACGATGGGACTTTTGATCTTGTCAATATTCGTCGCGGGAGGAGCCTACGTGTACTGCAAACGCTGCGGCAAGCTCGCCGTCACCGCCGCCGACGCGTCAACCAGATTACCGCCACAGAAGCCACCAAGAGCTACAGCATCCACCTACGCGACACCTCATTCTTTTAACATTTAACTTTATTTACATTTTAATAATTTTATTTACATATTTTTACCTTATGAATTAATTTACATTGATAGAATATTCTTTAATAAGTTATCTTAATTTTTACTTTTTGGCCCCGCCAAGATGTACGGTTAAGCAACCGCACATTGTAATTTGGCCTAGTTAAAATACTGCAAATTTTGTTAATTTATAAAATGTAGTATAGTCACGTACTCATGTATGTCAGTCTTCGGTATAATATCGAGCTCGCGCAACATTCAACATTTTAACATTTTTATAACATTTTTTATTATTTTCTTATTATATTATTTTAGTGCATTTTCGTATTAAAATACCTTTTTGAACATTAACATTTATTTTATTAACATTGAACATTAACTGTAAGGGTTCATGCCCTTACAATTACTATAAATAAATATAGTTATTATTTGATTGAATATGCATTCTTTTGTTTACGTACAAAAGTTTGATCAAACAACAATGTTTTTTACCCAAAATATGACTGTCAATATTCATGTATCTATAAATGCACACTGCCAAGTTACCATATTATGATTTGATTTTTGCAATGTGCATTTGCAGATACACTGCCAATGAATAATTAGCAACCTATATAAATATGTATATTGTCTGTATTAGTAATAAATAGATAATAATTATTTATTTGCTTTTCAGACTGGTACAAGGGCACAAAAAATATTAGCTTTGGTTCGGAAACCAGGAGCACGCTCAGATGTTGATAGTAGTGACTCCGCTGATGATGAAGTAATAATACCTTCTTCACATATGATATGATAGTTCGTGTGCACCATCGTTGCTATCATCAATAGAAGTCTACACACATTATCCGAAAGTGAAGACGAGTACAGAGAAGTTGTGGTGGCGGACAAAAATGATACAAATATTACGACGAAGCGCGTAAGTTTGTTGAGTAATTTATCTCAATCAAGTGTTCCTGCTTCTTTGTCCAACATTGTAGAAAATTATAATATCCCGCCACCACCTTCACCATTATGTTCTGCAATAACCAGCCCCATACACGTACATGTACCTTCTAATGCAACTCGATCCCAGAAAAGAACATACGTAGCCAAAAAAACCGTAGTAAACATAAATAAGCTTGATATTAAGTGGAGTACTGCAAAATTCAAATTAAATGCTGAAATCGAAGACAAAACATTTGATAAGCTTTTAGAAACAAATTCACCATTCGATTATTTTAAATTATTTTTTTCGGAGGATATATTCGAATTAAGAGAGATCAATTTATATCACGTGCAAGTAAAATGCACGCCCATGAACGTTATTTCGGATGAAATTAAGGATTTTATACCCATAAATATCTTCATGGGTGTTGTACTTTTGCTAGCGTATATAGACTATTGGTCTAAATCACTCAGATATAGCGAAATAGCAGATATCATGACACTAAAAAGGTTTCAACAAATTCGGCGATATTTTCATTTTGTGGACAGTCTAGGTGACGATGGTGATCGTTATTACAAAATAAGACTTTGCTAGAGAAAGTTCGCCAAAATTGTGTGAAAATTGAAGAGAAAAATCGGTTCAGTGTTGATGAAATGATGGTGCCGTATAAAGTTTCCCTTATGTCGGAAATTTGTTCAACCTTTTTTAAATACACTGACTGATTGATCTCATTATCGTTGCGATAACTTGCTTTAACTTTTAATTATTAAGAAGAAGATGTTGTTATGTTCCTACTTCACACTGAAGACTGTGATTTTACATATTATGATTAAGATATGTGTCTAATATGACTGCAAAAATAAATATTTTTATAAAATAAAAATGTATTTCATTTCCTACCAATCAAGCAGTGTTTCCTACAGTGTACATGGATTTTCAAAGTTTTATGCAGGACAGCTTGGTAGTGTGCATAATTAGATACATGGTATAAATACAAAACTAATATTGTTTGAATTTATTTTTTATTTTTCAGGTGTGTATTTACCAGGTAACAACCCAAATATATTAAAGAAATTTAAAAAAAATTACATCAAGCTCTCTGCCAAGTTAAGGGTTAATTTATATTAATCCTTGTTTGTAATACTGACATAAGCCCTTAATGCCAGTTTAGGGGCTTATCTGAGATACAACATATCGATCGATAAAGGCACATATACGAGGTTATTCATATCTAATAATGTATGTTATTAATAACTTTGCAGAATGAGACAATCTGGTTTGTTTTTGAGTACTGAGTTTTATGGGAATCACTCTGGCTTTATAGAAATACAACTTTGGTAATTTTAACACAGATGACACACATTCCAAAAATCAGAGTGGATGGGGAGAAATCGTGAGGTGTATCACATCAGCCCCTAGACAAGAAATTTCATGAGGCCCACGACCGCTCTGACAAAAGTGTTACGAAAAAAAAAAGAATTCTGTGGGTGTTAGAGTTTAAAATGAAACTTAAAAAAATATATATGTGTGTGTGTCTGTGAAGTTCCCCAAGTGTGATGTGGATCTACAATTGTTTAGATATTTCAAAAATATTCTGCATGTTTTTATATACATCTCTTATATCGCGTTTCTAAAATACAAATAATACAGGTTAATGCTACCTACCTGTTCTGAAAAGACGTAATTATTAGTTTTATTAAGTCCACCTTGTACCTACAATATTTTTTGACTAGTGCATAAAGTTTTACTAAATAAATAAATTATTTGAGTTCCACATCATTTGATCTCCTAAGTGTCATACAGTAAGTGTCCCTTGTCGCTAGATAACCCTTTCAATCAATGAAAAACTTATAAAAGTACACTCATCCCACGTTTCGTCGTTCAGTAAGTAATACACAATCAATAGGAGCTATAATTAACAATATGTTCCAGAAAGTGTTACTGCGTAAGTAAAATGGTTAGAAAATAACCGAAAATAAAAGTTTAAACAAAAAGAACTCATAATAATATCCATCCTTCAAAACGTTAACTAATTTTTGTCTTTTAATGTAACGGAACGAAGTAACTAGATCCCACGACACAGGGAATCCTAGTGTGGGATCTAGGGAACCACTGTAAATAACTATTAAGACAATAAATACTATTACTATTATTAATATTAAAATTCTTACCAGGCATTGAACTAGATTACATCCAAATAAATCACATCACACCAACTCTTCACTTTCATACAAAAACACCAGAAACTATTTACAAAACATTTTCCGTAGATGAAAACTTCGAGATTACGTGAGTTCGGGTCGAGATGACGAGCGAGCGTCCGCTCCCGTCGAAGTTCGGAGGGCTACTGAAGAGAAGTGAAGACTGTATGAAGGTACTTGGGAGGATGTGAGCTGAAATATGATTGTTCACAGCGGGATGGATATGGAAGTGATGAAGCCGATTATTGATAAGTTATTATGTTAGGTCTGATGGAAAATCGACGGGATACGAATGGATATGTTACTCATGTAGTTAAGGAGAGTTATAAATAAAACATTTTTGTATCGTTTGTTTTTAATATCATAAAGTATAGATTGGTAGGTGCTGTTAAATATGAGATTCAAAATTAATGGTCTATGGTTAAGAGATCCTGCGGTGTAATTCCATTTCACACAATAAAATTGTAGGAATGGTTTTCATTTTGACAATTCAACATATATTGCTTTATTTACGTTGTTATACAGACAAATATTTGGGAAGTATGAAGCAATGGATAGCAATACCCTTCAAATCTCCTAGTTCGCAATTAGGATACCGGCTGGGCTGAAAGCTATAGCGTCGTATTTTGTCATTCATGCTGTGTTTTATGCCTGTAATAATTTTCCATTTCAATTTCATAGGTAAACTAGCTTCTGCCAGCGACTTCGTACGCGTTAAATTTCTTGCTCTCCCGACCCTTCCCGTCGGTCGCGTCGAATCGCCTACCCGTGCGATTTTGCCCGTTTTTGCAACATTTTTCATTACTGCTCCATTCCTCTTAGTTGTAGCGTAATGTTATATAGCCTATAGCCTTTCTCGATAAATAGGCTACTCAACACAAAATTATTTTTTCAATTCGAACCAGCAGTTTCTGAGATTAGCGCTTTCAATCAATCAAACAAACTCTTCAGCTTTATAATATTAGTACAGATAAAACTGCTCTACATCCATTAGATCCAAAATGAATGGTCGAAAGAAATAAACGTGACTATTTTCAGAACCTTTTTTAATCATCTACCTACGGCTGTGCTGACATTTAACGAGACAGATAAAACACAAAACAAGCATTCTTTACCTTTGATAAAAAGTCCGAGGTCTTTAAAAGCAACACCTTTGAAGGAAAGTGATGTAAGAATTTTCTCCTCACCTAAGTTCCACTGACCCAGAAATAAGAAAAATCCCTTACATTACGTCGTTTATCTGTCTATGTGTCTAAAAGAAAACTGAGAGAAAAGGGTCGCTACAGTATATGGGTCACTAAACCCTCACACTTAGCGAATGCTTTGCTGAAATCTTTTTACTTACTTTGCAAGGGAATTCACGTCAAAGAGATGTGAGGAAACCTTAACATATAAACGCTACAACTACCTACCTACAGAGGGGTGGAGTGAGGACAAGGGCAGTCGGGGAAAGTAATTGTTAAGCAAATTGACACAACGGTGGAGCATACGGTGGAAGTGTGCCCTGCCTGGGCGGAGCACCGCCGTGTCCTCGTGGAGGCGATCGGCGGCGGCGACCTCTCGCGTCCGGCCCTGGTGCGAGCCATGGTACGGAGCGAGAGGGCATGGGAAGCCGTCACCTCCTTCTGCGAAGCAGTAATGCTCGCGAAGGAGGAGGCGGGGCGCGTGAGGGAGTGGCAGTCTCTGCGCCCTCACGTCCCTAGCCGCCGCAGGAGGAGACGCCCCGGGCGCCGGGAGTCGATTGCGGACTCCCGGCCACCGTAGGCGCGAGCTTGCGGGTGGCGAGCAATGGGTAGCTCGCCGCCCGGTAAGGACCAAGCTCGGGTCGACGGCGCGTAGTGTTCCACGCGCGCCTCAAAGAGATGTCAGCAGTACTGAAGGGGTCTGCTAGGACCGATGCCTGCCGGGGTCACGTGATTGTTCTAAAGAGATACCTTGACCCTGGCACATGGGCAACTGAAGGAACACGGGTGGGTTTTAGTCAGTAAAAGTCTGACACGCCCTCCCGCTCCGCCCAGAGCGGGAGAAGTCATTTGATGATTTCCCATCCAAAAAAAAAAAAAAAAAAAAAAAAAAAGCAAATTGACACATATGTGAACTTGCCGCGTTAAAGCCATATCACATTTATGTTATAGCCAACATAATTCCCTGTGGTTCCGGACATTAAGCACCATTATATACCACAATAGCACCAGTCCATTTCTTCCCGTGGGTGTCGTAAGAAGCGATTAAGGGACTTACTAGAAGATGTGCAGCAGCGTTCTTTATGCATTTTACCATCATTCTGCGGTCGCTAGGCAGGTGGACAGGCAGGTCTGTACAATTTCACAAATGTTGACGGAAGATAAGTCAGTGACATTCTGGCACCAAAATATCGTTTTCCTAAAATCAATCTACCAAAGAATGACAAAGTCAAAGCATTTATTTCAATTAAAAAAAGCAAAAAGCTTTTTTGGGCCTGAATTTTCGTTTTTGAAAGTGCTTACTTTTAAACGTCAATTGTTACATGAAAATAGAATTGATTCTAGTTGTCCCTTCCAAAAGGTAGATTCGTATGGAAAAGAATGGGCAAGAAACTTCACCGTTACTCTTTTAAAATAGTTTTCAGTATTTGTATACAATATTTATACAATTATAATATGTGACAGCTGTGACTTAAATATACGGACAATTCAAGTTGGTAATCAATTTCCTTGCTAGTTAATGTCTCTGTCTTTATTGGTTATTGCCCCAATTAAAAATGTAAGCCCACTAACTAACAGTTATTTTGAAAGTCGAACTTCATATTTCAGCTGTGTACCTAACCTAATTTCAAAATTTTGTCGAACCATGCGAAAAGTCAGGTCAGTAAATTAAGTTATGAGGGAACCGCCAAGCTAGCCCGCAAAATTCAAATTTTACATCTAAATTCATATAACCCTATTAAATGACTAATATCGATCCACAGAGTTATTTGAACGTTGAGTGTTGTATTGTTGAGGAAGAGGAAGTCTGAAAGTGGCACCGATAACTGAAAAGTTGCATGGGAATTGGTTGTCTTGGTATGGACACGTGATACGGAAGAATGAGGAAAATATCGTGAGAAAAGTATTGAGTACTAGCTTTTGCCAGCGGCTTCACCCGCGTGGAGTTCGGAAAATATCCCGCGGGAACGTACTACCAGGATAAAAAGCCTATGTCCTTTCTCAGGCTCTAAACTATCTGTGTACCAAATTTAATTTAAATCGGTTCAGTAGTTTTAGCAGGAAAGCGAGACAGACAGACAGACAGACCGACAGACAGACAGACAGAGTTACTTTTGCATTTATAATATTATATATAAATATATATATAATATATATATATAATATATTGAGTATGAATGTCAATGGTTGTAAGAGTAGATGGAGACCAAAGAAACGATGGATAGACTGTGTGAATTATGAGATAGTAGTCACCCCCTTTCGGATAGAAAGGGGGTGACGACTAGTAGAGAAGTGTGAAAGAGAAAGAAATATTGCACCAACCTCAAATAAATTGGATGATGATTAGTATTGATCATTTTAATTATAATAATGCTGTAAATATGTTCATGTTACGATCACGAATCACATTTTTTTCAACATAAAACCTGACACAGCGCTGAAATCGCAAAAAAGGTAAAGAAAAAAAAATCGTGGGCTTCATTAGCCCATTCTCCTTGAGGAATTGTCCTACTTTCGCTGTAAAGTATTTTTGTACCAAAGGCATTTCTCAGCTGTAAACCTGTGGGTTCTAACAAGAACGCGCGGGGTAAATGTAACATAAATTCAACAATTTTTTTATTAGAAAATACTTGTTTCGCACATAATATTTACTTAGTTTTAAAACTTTTATTCATATTTATGGGTTATCATCATCATTAATTCAGCCGTAAGACGTCTACTGCAGGGAATATGCCCCAATTTGGGGGGCTTTGCCAAAATCGCCACGTTCGGCAGACGGGTTGGCGATCGCAGTATGGTTGTTAAATGTATAGAGAATGCTGCTGCCCATTCTCTAATAAGTCCGATAGTCGCCTCTTATGACACCCACGGGAAGAATGTGGTGATGCTATTCTTTACGTCCGGCACCATACGAATGCACACGGTTTATTGAGCTTGTGGCAAAAAGAATTACTCAATTGCCATAAAATATCTATATTTTCTATTAAAAGTGTTAAAGTGTTTTAGCTTTATGTATTTATTTAAGTATATGTTAATTTCTTGCATTATATATGTATAAGTATATTTTAGTTTAAGACTTCACATATTCATATCTCTCTTCTTGTTTTCACACACTATTGTCTACATTTCTTTTTCATTTCTCCTTTCGCAGGTCTGCTGGAAGAAATTTCTTAAGAAATAAGCAGTACCTTTGTACTCAATTGTTTTAATATGTCTTATCACTCTGTTTTTTTACTGTGTGTACATAAATAATAAAATAAATAAATAAATAAAAAATCGTTCGGATTTACCTTATGTTTACGTGACACGTTTGTGCTAGAGACTGTAATCGTTTATAATTAACTGCCAGGTTCTTGTTCATTACTTGTGGGTTGACATAGTTTACAACTTTCCTTTGTGCAGTTATCCTTTGACTTTGTCCGGGACTTGTTGCTGTCAAGGTATTAGATATTTCTTGACAACCGCGGTGTTTCTCAACGAATTAACTTTATACGCAATTTGAGGTTTTTCACGCACGTCAGCTGTTCTTCTTAGGGCTACTTCTAAACCTCATAAAAATCATCACAAAGCGCTCTAGCTGCAGTAAGATGGGTAGAAAAATAGCAGAAAGAATCTGCCTTTCTAAAACAAAAATCTTGTTTGCAACCCGGTTTTCGTAGTATTTACCCGCATGGGTGTTAACGCTATAAGCAAAACTTTGCCTGTACTGAAAAATGACTCTGAGGCCAAAACTAAACTAAAAGAATGGTTACTGGGCCGGACTTATGAGGAAACAGAAAGTTTACTTTGTAACAGATGTTAATACCCCACACTCTGACAGAATACAGGTCACTCACACTTACTCACCTAACAGTCGTGTATGTATAATTTATATTATTTACTTTCATTGTTCGCACAATATTGTAAACTTTCTAAATTTTGTTATCAAGTTATGAATAAGGATCTTGCGCTAGCAAAATTATTAACCCTGTTGGGTCGCAAAATACAGGCTGTGCCTACTCCCGCTGCCTAATCTAATGCAATCTATTAGAGAGAATTTTAAACTATTTATATATTTAAGAGTTTTTTATTTATTCAGTAAATAATAATTAGAAATGTAGAGATCCGCAGGAGAACCAAAGTAACCGACATATCCCGTAAGAATTGGCAAACTTAAGTGACAGTGGGCAGGGCACATTGCTTGGAGAAAAGATGGCCGATGGGGTCGAAAGGTTCTGGATTGGTGACCGCATACTGGAAGCAAATGTGTGTTTGAGGCCGTCCAAACCTACATTGGAACACGTGTTTAAATTTTAGCAAAAACGAAGATTTTAATATCTAAAAATCAATAAAATCGTAGTAACGTGATCTACTTCTTCAAAACCAAATAAGTGTTCAGTATTTAACAGATATTTTAATAGTTTATTGTCTTGCAAATATACAAGAGAAATTTAACCATTACAAAACCTACATAAGTAACCTAATGCTGCTTTTACACTCTGGAAAGTTTTGTATGAAGCACTTAAGTAATGGCATCGATATTAGGCAGCCGATTTCTTCTGTCAGTCTTTGTTACGGGTAGGTAGCTGCCAATATCATTAACCTCATACAAAAAAAGGAATCAAAACGAATAAAAGAGACATCTGGATTGAAGTTCTAAAACTTCAATTTGCCCCATAAAAATTTGTCAGTAGCTCACTGATCAGAAATATTTTAGAAATAGGTAATAATGTCGAAACTTTAAATTTCAATTCACCTTATTACTGAAATAGGAAGAAAAAACAATATAATTTTAATTATGACCAACAATACACGTAAAAAGTCGCAATTTTAATGCTGCTTTAAGAATTAAGTAATCGTAGCAATATTTTTTCAGTTGAATTTTCATTGTATTAATTATTATTTAATGTATGCTGTTTTATGTTGTGTAATTATTTAGTGTTTATTTATTTGTGTAAAACTATGGACTACAAATTATGTCTGATATAAATAAAATAAATAAATAAAAATTATTTTAAAAAAAATGCTCTTGATGCAGTATGAATTTGATGGTGTCTTCAGTTCAACTCATCAGAAATATTTTATAGGAAAAATGTCGAAACTGTAAATTTCAATTCACCTTATTACAATTCACCTGAAATACGAAGAAAAAGCAGTATAAATTTAATTATGGCACTTAAATTAATGTTCTAAGATAGTCTTTGCGACCATTCGCAGCGGAGACTAGCCATCGATACGGAAGATAATATGATGCACAAGTGTGTGCGCAGACATTGGCTCACTATTTTTACGAGAGAGATCAGATGCAGGACCAACGGCCTAATGTGCTTTCCGAAGCAAGGTGGTATTACACCCTCAAATTCTGAACTCATGATGATAAATGGAATATGCATGGTATGATAATAATTATGACCAATACACGTAAAAACTCACAATTTTAATGCTGCTTTAAGAACTAAGTACCTAACCTAACCGTAACAATATTTTTTCAAATGAATTTTCATTGTTTTAATGATTATTTAATAAATACTGTTTTATCTTGTGTAATTATTTAGTGTTTATGTATTTGTGTAAAACTATGGACTACAAATTATGTCTGATAAAAAAAATGCTCTCGTTGCAGATGAATTTGATGGTATCTTCAGTTCAACTCATCATCTGCCTAGACTTTTCCCAACTATGTTGGGGTCAGCTTCCAGTCTAACCGGATGCAGCTGAGTACCAGTATTTTACATGAAGCGACTACCTATCTGACCTATCTTCAGTTCAACTATTCTATAAAAATATACCGAGTGGTGCCGTTCATAAACAATAGCACCATCGCATTTCTTCCCATGGCTGTCGTAAAAGGCAACTAAGGTACTTACTAGAGAAGAGGCAGCAGCGTTTTCTAAGCATTTTACCACCATACTGCGATCGTAAAACTGCCTTCCAAGCGTGGTGATTATGGCAAAAACCTGCCCTTCGGGGGAGGCTTATGTCCAACAATTGACATCTTTCAGCTGAAATGATGAAGATATGATTAAAATACATTTATAAAAAGATTGCAATAACTTTATATTTTTTACTCGAATACAAAATCCGAAGGATAGGAAACTCCCTAAGGACAGGATCGTCCAATTGGAAATCAGAAAACGTATCTTAACGTTTACTGTGAAAATTGTACGCTTCCAATATTTTTTAAACTCAAACTGAATTATAAGTAGGTGATGTTCTTGGAAACAATATTCTAACTTAATAAGAATCCGCTGAGCCCGTCAAATTAAAATTTTCTTTGACGTCGAATGTTGATTAAAATTCGATTCGTAACAGTAGGAATTACTAGATTCTGTCCACGACTTCGTCCGCGTCAAATTTTTGCTCCTCTGACCCTTCCCGTCGCATCGAATTGCCTACCAGTTTTCAACCATTTTTCGTCGCTGCTCCGGTTCTTTTGATCGTAGCTTGATATTATATAGCCTTTCTCAATAAATAGGCTACCCAACACAAAACTAATTTTTCAATTCGGATCAGTCGTTCCAGAGATTAGCGCGTTCAACCAAACAAAGAAACATACAAACAAACTCTTCAGCTTTAAAATATTAGTATAGATTGAATAATAATCATCAATCGTCAAACTCTGAATATTATAACTAAGAATATTTCATATCTGCCAGGGTTGCGAAATTTGTTCGAAAGAGATACCGTGGCCCTGGCATATGGGCAACTGAAAGAACAGGGGTGGGTATAGTCAGTAAAAGTATGACACGCCCTTCGCGCGACCCAGAGCGGCAGACGTCATTTGATGATTTCCCACCAACAAAAAAAAGAAAGTTTATTTCATATGAAAATTCTTGTGTGGCGCAAGTTTCCATTCACGATAATAAAATTTTCATTGAAAACGTTAGCAGAATATATACTGTACGAAAAACAGAATGCCAAGATTTGCAGAACAAATATTTGTTCAACTCCTAACCGGACTAACATCTCGGTACCTCGCTTCGGGTTATATAAAGAATGACCCAAAACGTACAGGGATAAAAGCGTTAACATCCGGATTCCGGACTGAGTCATATCCGGGTCAGTTTGGTGAGCTACCCGGATGGCCGTACAAATGAATGTGCAGATCTATTTATCAAATATTAGAGGGAAAGCTCTGGAAATTGGAATACAATGCAATGTTGTTCAATGTAGATTGTGTCGTAGCATACGAGTAAGTACATAATACTAAAAACCAAAATCTTTGAAAAGATAATCGATTGCTATATCCGTGAAATAAAGTCCAGATTGTCAGAAATTCCATATGAATAGAGTCATTGCCACAGTGATTTTGGCTTTTTCACGGTTATGTAAATAAATTTTTAATATACAATTTCGGCACAAAGGTAGCTTGACATACAAGCTTGTAGCTACTTTTGAGCTTACTCAGGTGGCAAGGTATGATCAGTAACATAGGTATTTACCTTAGGTGAAATGAAATGAAATTTATTTTGCAAGAATTGTAGTACATTAAAGATGGTCGGGTTATTTTACAGTATCTAATACAATTCGCTAAACCTAGCATGCAAAGTAATTGATAACGTAAAAGTAATTACCTTAGGTGAAATGAAATGAAATTTATTTTGCAAGAATTGTAGTATATTACAGATGGTCGGGTTATTTTACAGTATCTAATACAATTCGCTAAACCTAGCATGCAAAGTAATTGATAACATTAATCAAAATAAAGCAGGTCTGCTGGAAGAAATTTCTTAAGAAATAAGCAGTACCTTTGTACTCAATTGTTTTAATATGCCTTATCACTCTGTTTTTTTATTGTGTGTACATAAATAATAAAATAAAAATAAATAAATAAATTAATTAAATAAATGAAGATATTAAATTAGAACATAAATCATAGTTATTAAATTAAGAATAATAAAGTCAATCATATTTCAAATTATAATAGTAATAAATGTTAATCCTTATAGTTTAGGTACTCATTCACAGAATATAATGATTTTTCTATAAGCCATTTGAATAAAACTGTTTTAAAGCGATTGACTGGAAGTTCCCTATATAATTTAGGTAATTTATTATATATCCTTATGACCATTGGAAAACAACCTCTGTGATATAAGTGGCTTTTCATTTGAGGAATAATTAATCTGTCAGGATATCTTGTGTTAAACGTAACACTGTCTCCAAGACGTTGAAATAATTCGGAGTGCATTTAAACAAATTTACAGCACTCAAATATGTACATACCGGGAACAGTTAATATATTTAAATCTTTAAAAAGAGGTTTACATGAAGTCAATGGTGGCACATCACAAAGAGATCGGATACATTGTTTTTGGGCTATAAACACCCTATTTATAAGAACAGAATTTCCCCATAGAACAATACCGTATCTAAAGTTTGAAGCCACATAACCATGATACGCTAAGAGGGTGAAGTGTGATCTTATACATTAACATTATACCTATTTCTTCATACCACGACAATAAAGTTTAAGACTATATACTCTTAAGTGGCATACAGAGATTGTTTGTCTATACAGTATTTACGAATCTGACAGTTATCATTACCATTTCAACCGAAAGACGTCTACTGCTGGACGAACTGGATTAGCTTTGCCATAATCACCACTCTTGGCAGGCGGGTTGGCTATCGCAGCGCAGTATTGGGGTTTAGTCTCCTTTTATGGCACCCACGGGAAGAAATGAGATGGTGGTATTTTTTACGTTCGGCAACACACGGAACAGTGTGCCTACTGCCATCAAAAAGTTGTTAAACGTAACTAAACGACAGTATAATAAGTTAATTCCTATTTCATTAGAACCATTTCCTTTCATATGATGTTTGGCAGCGAAAAATAAAAGCATTTCTTTTTATTTTTCACCGTCAAACCTCATACGTTTATACGTTTTTATACGTCCTTTCATCATAAAGTCATATTCTAGTAATAAAAGAGTAAAGCCTACGTTATTCCATTTAACTACCGAGTACGAACAGGAGGGCCTTCAAACAGGAAATTGGAGGAGGTCAAATACCATGGACCGGGAGACAAATAAATGTAGTGCAATAAAATCAAATGTCTGTATATATTTGTGACGGATTTTTGTTCAACATGATATAATACCTACGTTTCTTCTAAGATAGAATAAAGAGCAAGACGATGGTAGGGCTAATAGGTACTTTTTTATTTGCCTACACTGTCCCACTGCTGAGCAAAGGCCTCCCCCAAATCCCTCCAGGTATACTATTCCAGGGCCACCTCGATCCAACCCCTTGGAGTACGCGTCTTGGTCGTCTCGCCACCTCTTCTTGGGCCGGCCTCACCAGCGCGTTTCATCCTCAGGCACCCACTGTGTGGAGATTATTGCCCAGCGGTCACTATGTTTGCGGCTGGTGTGACCCGCTCAGTCCCATTTTAGCCTGGCAGCCTTTAAATGGGTACTAATAAATATAAAACTACCAAGGATTAATCAAAGTTAGAGGAGGCTGAAACAAAGGGGACACAATAGATGGTGAGGCTAAAATACTTGTTATACCTACATTATTGTATTTATAAAATAGGATAAAAACCGAAACTATTACCTATGATAGGGCTTCGAAGTTAAAGGAAGCTAGAACAAAATGAGACGCAATAGAAGGCGATGCTAAAAGACTTCTTTCAGTCAGATAAGTTAATAATCTGAATTTAGTATTTTATATGGATAGAATGCTTATGTGACATTTCAGTTACTGGTTAACACGATACTCCGTGGCAAGTTATTTTCAATTGGATAAACTGCGAAGAGGATTAGGGGCATAATTAAGGTTCTTCCGATTTTCAATCTGCTTCCTAATTCTTCTTCCTTTTTTAACGCCCGACGCAAAATGACGGGTGTAAGTATATAAGTTGTGTGTTTGTGTGTGGCACCGTAGCTCTTAAACGGTTGAATCAATTTGGGTGTGTTTTCTAGCGGTTATTAGACATGTTTTATCAAATCGGTTCAGCCATTTCGACACGACGGCACGATTCGTTGATAAAAATATTACCTACAACTTATTATAAGGTTGCATAAAGGGCTAAAAAAAATACATGTAGTATTTTTTTTTTCTTTTTAGAAGTTTATGTTTTGGTCCGGGTAAACAGTTATGAAAAGATAAATCAGGGATCGCTTTATTGTACGCAGGTCAAATGCAAACACTGCAAATAAAGAGCATGATATCTTTACTCATTAAACATTATTACTGCAGCTACTGAAGCACTTTTCTCGGAGCTGAGATTTTAATTGGCAGAATTTAAACTGGAGCTGCAGTCGTTTTCGGTTCAAGTTTAATGCTCGCTTGATTTTAATGATTAAAATTTCAGTGTTAGTTTTCAGTAACATTAAAAGGTTTTATTTTTATGTTTTTAAAGTCATTTTATTATACGCTTCTCATGAAGTCGGTTCCTTCTGGGAATAAAATCATTCAGCGATTTAATGGAAAAAAAAAATGAATCAGCTCGAAATATGTCGACTGGCCTGTTAGTCTAGTGGTAAGTGACCCTGACTGCTAAGACTGAGGTCGTGGGTTCGATTCCCACCCAGGACAAATCTTTGTGTGATGAGCACAATCATTTGCTCTGTGTCTGGGTATAATTTATCTATAATATCTATGTTTCTAGAAATATATAAGTATATTTATCAGTTGTCTGGTTACCAAAGTACAGGTTCTGCCTAGTTTGGGATTAGATAATGGTGTGTTGGTTGTCCTAAGATATAAAAATATAATATAAAATATTCAGTGAACTTATTTTCACAGCAAATTCACCTAGGATTTTTACGAACACATGATATCACTGAAATCAAAGCGCATTAAAGGAAAATCCTTGGATGTAGATACCACAATGTGTACAATGTAAACCAAAGCATTCAACAGTATCGGTGACCACTCATGTGTCCTAGAGATTGGATCAAATATAGGACGGGATTCAACGGATTCCCTAATGTATCATTTCCCTGGGGACCGTTTGACTACTGATTTGATATCTTTCCGTTTCCGTAAACCGACCCTATCCCGTTTTATGGGCCGTTTTCAAACGTTCACTTGAATGGGGATTCGGACAGGACCTAATTCTCGGTCCAGTTGCTCTGAAAAACTACGTTGGCAAAATGGCAAATGGGAACTATTTCTAGAATACAAGATGGGTTTCTTCTTGGGTTTTTGATAAATAAGTAGTCAAAAATGTTTAACAATATATAATAATACATCGTGTGGTCTTTCAGGGTCTCCTTAAGAACATAATTATAATACATATAATGACAGTAGTATATTAATAATAGTAGCAGTAATATATATATTTTTTTTCTGTTGGCACTACTGTGAATGGTTCAAAAAATTTTTAAACAAACATTTATGAATGTTACTGCAAAATAGCAAACAATTTTACTAAAGCAAAGCTGAAAATGTTAATTGCGGTGAAAATTTAAACAACCAAATAACATGAAACGGACTCTACTGTATTTATGTATATATTTACGTTTATTTTTATATTTTTTATTATATTCCAAGCATGTCGTTTTAAAGTCTAACCAGATGTCACAGGTTGGGCATTTAGTATTTAAAACAATGGTCATTTTACATTCAAATCCGACCTAAAACCGAAAAAAATATATCTGTGTCCGAGGTTTTAATAGTTTAAGATAATTTTGTTCTTGGAATTTACATTTATTTCTATGAAAGAATGTTACGATTATTATATGGTTTCAGTACCGTATAATAATGTGGTTTAATGATTTACTAGGAACGAACTTTGTAGCAATCTGCTTATCTAAATTAACCTTGCACCTAAAGAAGACCTCTAGATAAACGATCAAAATTAACATATAGAAGGCGACCATATTGTTGTTGGGAAATTATGACTAAACTTTACTTGTCTTAGAACCAACTTTAAAAAGAGGAGTTTTTGACCGCATGCAACTTGAAAATCATCGCTTAAAATGAAACAGACTTCACCTATAACCAACTTTGAAAATATTGTAGAACTTTTTCAAATAACTTGTCTCGACATATCGAGCTTCAGAAATGTAAGAATTTTATGCAACCTTAGATCCATAAACGGACTGTTTACCCACAAAACGAGTTCAAGGCTCAAGAGTAGTTAAAATGCGTCACAGGTATGTTTGTACATACAGAACCCACCTAGGTAAGCTAACACGTCCGAGTATGTGTACTAAGCTGCACAAATATGCTAAGTTCATATGCACGCTTACGTACGTTAGCCTTTGGTATCCCGCACACGGACCACTCGCCAACATCTTCTAGTAGTCAACGACAGCAACTTTTTAATGCCAAAGTGAAGATTTTTCTTTCATACTGTTATGGCGCAGAAGTACACAGCATATTGAAATAGTATGTGGGACAAAAATAATAGTGAAGGTCACTGTTTTGATACCTATCCAGAAAGGGTAATTGAAATAAATGAATATCTAAAAGAAGGGCAGAAGCAGTTCACTCATCTTTATTAAACACTTTTACTTTTACTATGCGAAAAAAAGCAGATGCCTACATTATTTATTCTGTTTTTTAAAAGACTAACAGCAACTTAAATAGTACCTACTGTTGAATAACTCGACAGAATGTTTACTGACAGAAGAGATTGTACATTCGGTGAGTTTTTATTTAAATTAGTGTAATCATCTTCATATAAACTTTAACATTGCATAAAATAGTTCTCCGTCCGCGTATTTTTCTGTAAAAAGGGGTACAAACTTTTTGCTTCACGTATTAATTTATAGAAGATTAAACTCTGATTTATGTAATTTACATCATGGCACCTAAGAACTCGTGTTTTAAAACCAGCATCATGTAAACGAGACCGCTGTCTATAAGTAGCGCTCGCGAGTGGTCCGTATATGGCTACTTTATTGCATTCTACGAGTGTACTGATGTTTCTTACTCAAACACTTAGCGTTATTGAGTAGGTGCAGTTATGGCTTATTAATCCTGCTACATGGTATGTATAAATGGTTTTTGTTTATGTCCATTTGATACTAGGTCAATGTCTGCCAGGGTCGCGAAAGAGATACCGTGACACCATGGGCAACTGAAGGAAAACGGGTGGGTTTTAGTCAGTAAAAGTCAGACACGCTCCGGTTACAGCGGGAGAAGTCATTTGATGATATCCCATCCATAAAAAAAATGGCATGTGTGCAATTCACACGTGGTAGAAGTGAAACTTTCAAACTGTCAGTCGCGATTGGTCGCGATGGTTCATCGATTAGCGGCGGACTTTCATTTTTACAGAACTTAGCATTAATAATCTGCATTTATGATGGTTATGCATGGACGAGTGAGTACACAATAGACGGACAATGCAATATAATCGCTTATCTCGGCCCTGGAACGCGCCAACGAAGGTTGACACTGACAGTTTGACATAAACATTTGGATGAGCGTGGTGATCCGTACGATTATAATTAAGTTTTAAATGCAAAGTTGTGTGTGTGAAGTGTTTTTGTGTTTTTTTGTAAGTAAAACACAGTTTTTATTCCCAGGATTGTGTTTTTGACAAATATTTGCACGTAAATAGTTAGTTCAACAAACATCGTCATCCATTTTGCCGCCATTTGTCCGCGGCCGGCGTCGGATTTCGCAGTATTACGAGTAATAATTCTACTATTGATAACAAACTATTGACGTTACTTAGGTCACTATGTACTGCATTATTGTTATTATGCATTTATAAGATACTAGCTTTTGCCAGCGGCTTCGCCCGCGTGGAGGTCGAAAAATATCCCGCGGGAACATACTACCGGAATAAAAAGTACCCTATATGTTAATCCAGTTTATGAACTATCCGTGTGCCAAATTTCATCCAAATCCGTTCAGTAGTTTTTTCGTGAAAGGGTAACAAACATACACATACATCCATCCTCACAAACTTTCGCATTTATAATATTAGTAGGAAGTAGGATTTGATACGCAATACGCAACCTAAAAAGATGAAGGAACTCGATTGTTGAACCGGGAATTTTAGGTCACGTGACAGTAAAATCGTCATTGTGTTTTGTACGGATGATGAAATGTGTGGATATGACTTCCGTACATTTTAATGGTAAAATTTTTGGGTGATATTTTTTTAACCGACCGTATGTAATGTTACTGTTAATGCAACTGAAATTTTGTATTTTTCCAGCTCGCATGCCAGAGGATGCGGGGTGGTGGAAGGGCACCACCACCACTTGACATGATTTTGCAGCCACCGGCAATGTTAGTAACTTATGGACTTTTCTCATTTTCATTTATCTCTAAATATTCAGGTCACTGCTTTTGTTCCAGGTTTAAGGACAATGACTGGCCATTGTCCGGGCCGGCATGGTTTTCATTTTTTTTTCGTATTTACATAAATGATATATAGGTACGATAATAGACTTGAAATAATAATAATATGTACAAGTACATAAAACATTTTTGATTAAATTCTACTATGTACAGGTACATAAAACGTTTTTAATGTGTTTTAATTTTTTGAAGTTCAGATGTGACAATATTTGCCGTATCCATATTTCTTTCGTCCATGGTCATGACGTCATGTATTTCCTATCTCATTTTCTCCCACGTTAAATCTTATGAAGTTATGTCTGTCTCTTTTTCGTTTCATTGAGTTTCAAATCACAACCAACGGCGCTAAAGAAGTTTTCACTTCAAAAAATACTAAGTCAATGTCAGTCATACAAATGTCTACCTATTATATTAATACGTGGAGCATTTAGTTTTCTCTTTTTACGAAAATTTCGTGGACCGAGGAGTATGAAATTTGGCACAGTTAAAGCTTGTATGGAGAAGCTAATAGTTTTTAATTAAGCTCAAATTTCCATTATTGGGCAACCACTCATCATCATCATCACTCATGTAATGTTCCCACTGCTGGGACACAGGCCTCCTCTCGGTGAGAGGGAGAGGGCCATAATCCACCAAGTGGGCCCAGTGCTGGTTGGTAGATGTCACATGTCTTTGAATTGTGGGGTTCTAAGACATGCCATCACCAACAACCCATTATTTGTGAATTCATTCAGATGACAACAGAATAGGTCCAAATCACTAGCTATGAGGAGGTGGTCGTGGACATAGAAAAGGAAATAATACTAGTTATGAGAGCGAAACTACGTCATAGTTAAAAGTCAGGCTATTATTTTATCTTTCGGAACAAATGTTATTTTTGTACTGACTGATTGGTTTAATTCTAGTATAATTCTGATGAGTTTAACGCTTACCGTGGCCCGGGCATATGGGCAACTGAAGGAACACGGGTGGGTTTTAGTCAGTAAAAGTCTGACAAGCCCTTCCGCTCCACCCAGAGCGGGAGACGTCATTTAATGATTACCGATCCACAAAAAAGAAATGTGTTTAATGCTTAGCATGCATTCAAATTCAAAATTACCCCATTAGCCACACTGTAGGGTTATGAAATACGTTCAGTTTCACTTCTATTATATAATCTGAAGTACTTCTTTGTGTCGAGTATGAGTTCAATTAATTTAAGGTCATTTTTTTACTTCAACGGAAAGACTTTAATTTCTATTTGATTAGTCTACACTTTCTCATTGCTGGACAAGGAGGAGGCCTCTTCTCTAAGTCTTTCCAGGAACTCCTTTGCAGCATCACATCGAACCAGCCCTTGCAGATTAATTATAGATCAATAATTGGCTCTCGGCTCAGTGCGGCTTACCAATTATTTTGTCCTCGTATCAGAACCATACCACAAATTTGTAATATTTCAAAGAAATAAAATCTCTTTCTTTCTTAATCGAGTGTCGACACTTAACAATGAAATTCCCTAATGTATTTTAGGGTGTGTTTTTTTCCCCTCTGGTGTCGTACAGCTATCGAGAACAATTTGTGATAATTATAATTGCTTCTTAGAAATGGCCCAAAGAGCATTTTCTGAATTTCTATTGCCAGTCATTATATTAATTGCGTCTCCATACGAATACTTAGTAACAGACAGCATGAGAGAAAAGCTTTTAGAGTGAAAATTGCTCTTTTTGCCTAAACGATTTTCTTAATGTTTATTGTGAAGATTTTTTTTTGTGTTATTACAGAATGGTTTAGCAACTTTATGATAACATAACATCGGACATGTTTGCCCCGAAGGGTTACCTAGAGTAAGCTCAATTGGAAAACATAAACGATACTTAACAGATACAAATACGAGAATAACCCTAACACAGACATGACAAAGGGTTGGGGCTAGCGTGAGCGTAGGATCAGACAGTTTTAACAGAGATTTGCTTTATATTTTGTTTTCCTTTGTATGACCTTTTTTGAGTGTTTTTTGGTTTATTTTACTTAATATGTTTTTCGTGCTTTTTGAATTTAATTGTGTCTAGATTATATGTGAACTTTCTCACAGAAAGGACTGTGTTCCAGCAGTGGAAACGTTTTAGGGTGATTATGCTATAGTGAACGGTTTGGTCTCCTATAATTTGAGGTGCACACTAATATTTATTTATTTATTTAACACTTTAAGTACATAAATGTACAGAGGCGGACTTAATGCCATAGGCATTTTCTACCAGTCAACCTTTGGGTGATGCAGAGACAAACAGTGGTAGGTGCAATTAATTTGAAGATATTCAAATATAAACGTATAACCTATTTAAATCATAAACATAATACGTATACCTAACTATATATAAATATAAAAACACATACATACATAAACATAAATAATCGAATTGACTAAAGCAAATGAGACAAACAATGACAAAACATTACCGTTATGATCATACTGCCAACTTTTTGCGAATGTGCCCGCGAACTTTGAAGGTACATCGGTTTGTTGCCATTCTGATTTCCTGGGTAATATTATTATGTTGTTTAATATTTGTGTTTGTTCTTTTATAGATGAATGTAATTATTTTGGGGCTCCAATAAATAAATTGCTGAGTACAGCCACAGCCTGTATTCAGTTCTTTTCCGTGAAGATTTTCACGAAAAAAACAGGACATTTTTCACAATGAAAACTTTCGAGAGCACCACACTTTTCACAACTAACTTTCCACATAAACATTGCTAATGAGTTTATCAACATAACTATTGCTCCAACAACCCTCCGGGAACAGCTATTGAAACCCACGGCAAAAGTTTTTATAGCCCGAGTGAGAAAAGAAAGGCGGACCGACGTATTTCATTTCCGACGATAATGATGTCGATTAGAAAAGAATGGACGCTGATGACGTAATATACGTTGGTAATCTAAGGTCTTATATTTTCGTGTGAAGGAGACTTTCGTTGTGTTTTAACGTAGCTATATTATATGTAGCTTTTAAGAATTATAACATACAAGCTGACCATACAGACGTTGTCCTGTTTCCTAGAACTCTATAGCAGCGCCACCTACCGGGTCCATGAGTGAATCTAAACCAAAAAAATCAAAAATCAAAATCAAAAGTCATTTATTCAAACTAGGCTGAGAGTCAGCACTTTTTGAACGTCAAAGTTACATAAGACAGTCCCTCCAAAATGCCCGCCCTTCGACACTTCCTAGTGCTTTAGCTGGGAAGAAAAAGTGGCGGAACAAACTCCCCAGCAGCACAGCTGTCTGTTAAGTTAGAAGAACTAGATTCTATACAATTGTAAGTAGTAAACATTAAGAGACACAAAAAATTAAATTAAATGATTTGCCATATGTCAGCTAGCCAACCCAATATTCCAACAAATAAAATGAAATCTATATTCAAGCAAAAGCAAAAAATATTTACATAATTTAAATTTAGGTACCAAAATAAAAGCCTCCTGGCATAAAGGGCGTGACAGCTTACATATGCAATGCTGAATCACGTTCACATAGCTGTTACGACCCGAGTTACAACTCGAGGCCACAAATGATAAACTAGGACCTTCGGCGTAAAAACAAATAAACAGGTAGGTAATTAACAACAATACCAACATCAAGGTCAGCAAGACGACCAGTCACCACAAGCAGCACCCGTTCACGAGCATAACGCAAAGATCAGCCATTACCCCCCTCGCCTTATTTGTGGGAAGGGGGTAACCCAACCCCCGACGCTACCGCAAGCATTGACATCTAAGGGAGCATGACGAACTTGCTGCCGGTTGCACAGGCAAGAATTGAATGATAACTTGTCGAGGTCGCATCCAGGGTGCCACCCAAACGCATACAAAAAAAAATCATTCAAATCGGTCCAGCCGTTTAGGAGGAGTTCAGTGACATACACACGTACAGTAGAATTATATATACATATAAAGATTATGTTATAAATAATTCTTCTTATAATTATTATTCTTCTTGTTATAATTCTTGTGGCTAAGTAATAACACACGCATGGGTCGATCGATGCCACGGTCGGACCATGGATGGGTTTTTTTTTGTTTTGGATGGGAAATCATCAAATGACTTTTCCCGCTCTGGGCGGAGCGGGAGGGCGTGTCAGACTTTTACTGACTAAAACCCACCCGTGTTCCTTCAGTTGTCCATGTGCCAGGGTCACGGTATCTCTTTCGAACAATCTCGCGACCCTGACAGGCATCGGTCCTAGCAGACCCCTTCAGTGCTGCTGACATCTCTTTGAGGCGTGGATGGGTGACTTTCTTTTCCTTGAGACCCTTCCATGCTTCGGAAACCACATTAAGCTGTTGATACCGGCTATCACTCTTGGATATTTAACAATCGTTATGGTTCGTCAGAAGCTTGAAAGTCTATTGAAGAGTCTTACCTAGAGGTATCGTATTACCCAGTAATTGTGGAGGTTAGATAAACAGTCACTCCACGTAAAATAATGATACACAACTGCATCTGGTTAGACTAGAAGCCAACCCCAACATAGTTTTGAAAAAGCTAGGCAGATTGAAAACATATCAGGGTCATGAGGGCTTCATATTATCGTTCCTGTACTACTTGTGTAGGCGGCATATGTGTTGGGTGTGTCGTTAATTATTGTGCACCGTGCATATGAACTGCCTGCAAATATGTATTTTTATGATCATAATTGCATCATTGGTCTAGTGGTAGCAATACTGCTGATAATGCGGCCTCGGGTCCCATTCCCGGATCGGCTTTTTTTTTAAAATGGGAATTCGTTAAATGACTTCTCCCGCTCTGGGCGGAGCGGGAGGGCGTGTCAGACTTTTACTGACTAAAACCCACCCATGTTCCTTCAGTTGCCCATGTGCCAGGTTCACGGTATCTCTTTCCAACAATCACGCGACCCCGGCAGGCATCGGTCCTAGCAGACCCCTTCAGTGCTGCTGACATCTCTTTGAGGCGCGCGTGGAACACTACGCGCCGTCGACCCGAGCTTGGTTCTTACCGGGCGGCGAGCTACCCATTGCTCGCCGCCCGCAAGCTCGCGCTTACAGTGGCCGGGAGTCCGTAATCGACTCCCGGCGCCCGGGGCGTCTCCTCTTGCGGCGGCTAGGGATGTGAGGGTGCAGAGACTGCCACTCCCTCACGCGCCCCACCTCCTCCTTTGCGAGCATTACTGCTTCGCAGAAGGAGGTGACGGCTTCCCATGCCCTCTCGCTCCGTACCATGGCTCGCACCAGGGCCGGACGCGAGAGGTTTCCCGGATCGGCTAAAGTGTTGTTTTTCCATCTTGAATTTCTCGCTAGCTGCTGGGATTCGGGATTTGAGTTCGAGTGATGGCTATAGGCTCGTCACATATAAAGCACACAGAAATACGCTGGATGCGAGAAGCACATAACAGGTCGAAGTGGCGGTGCTTGGGGGAGGTCTATGTCCAGCAGTGGGCGTCTTTCGGCTGAAATTATAATATAAAGCACAAAGTCACAGTGTTTTGTGACTCATCAAAGAGGAGGAGAATGTATTTGAATAATTATTACTTTTTAACACGGTTTTATTAGCTTCATACGGATGTTAGTTGAACATGATTTTGACCCCCTTCAAAACGTTGGATTAACTCGAAAGGCATACCTACTTATCAAAGACCGATGACACTAAAAATAAAATAATCAATACAATAATCTATACATCTTCTATACAAATAAATAAAATTGGTGTGTCTGTTTTTAATATTAAGATAACCACTTTTTACTAAGTGTATATAGATGTATACACGGTACATATACCAAAACAACATTTTTTTTTAAATTTTGTCTGTGTGTCTGTCTGTTTGTTCCGGCTAATCTCTGAAATGGCTGGACCGATTTTGACGGAACTTTCACTGGTAGATAGCTGATGTAACAAGGAGTAATTTAGGCTACTTTTATTTTAGAAAAAATCAATAGTAGTTTAAAAAAACTAAAAACACGTTGAATTTTGAGACGTATGTCAGCATAGTTTGTGACTTATGTCAGCGTAACTTTCAAAGACAGTTTTTATGAAAAACTTTTTGTTAAATACCACGCGGACGTAGTCGCGGGCAAAAGCTAGTAATTTTATAAATTTGTGCCCTTATACTTGCCGAAGTTACAAGGATAGCAAAAAAAATCTATCTTCGAAAACTACGCTGACATACGTTACAAACTACGCTGACATACGTCTCAAAATTCGAAACATCCTAAAAAGTTGAAATTAATAATAGTTTCAAAAAAACTAAAAAACACATTTCCATAGAAAACCAAACTAAACAGTAGATAATAATGGAAAAAAGTGTGGCGTGCTTTTTGAGCTATTTTTTTATTGATATCAAGTTTTGGTTAGTGATTTTTATTTTTTTATACTATTTTTTCGTGATTTTTGGGTGTGTAAGTTTAAAAAAAAATATAGCTTGTTTGTTTAAAGGTTATTTGTCCTAAAAAAAAATAACATGATATTAGTTCCAAATGATCTTGTAACGAACCGATCTGACCGATCTCCGATGTGCCGAAGGTCCCTCTCTCCAATATCATAAAGGATTGGGTATAGTTTGCGATCCAATGTCCCCGGCTCATTTTATAGTAATCTGATGATAATATTGCCCACGTTAGTCTTATGGGGCCCCTGGCTAAGTAACAGCCGGGTCGATCAGAGGTTAAGCTACACTTGCCCAGGTCAGTTTATGGATGGGTGACCATCCATTACATATCGATATCTCTCCCTGCCTCGGAAATCACGTTAAGCCATTGGTCCTGTTGGTTATTCGTAGATCTACAGAGATTTATTACGGGTCGAATCCCAAAAGTCTGACATCCAATCTTACCAAGGGTCATCGTGTTACCTGGTAAATGGGTTGTGGAGGTCAGACAGGTCTCTCTCTGTAATACACTGGTAATCAGCTACATACAGTTACATTGAAAGCCGACCGCCACATAGTTGGGACTACCCTCTGGTAGGCAGATTGATTAGACCCAGTGCCTAGTTGTCGATGTAATTGTTAACAGTAATTTTCATCTACAAAATAAAAGGATTGTGTGTTTTTTATGAAACCACGGTAAAAGTGAAACTTTTTTTCACATTATAGACATTGAACTAAAAATTTTCGGAATATATGCAATAGCTTAAAAAAAGACTTAATTTAATATTCATACGAAATAAGCTAAATAATAAATTCAAGCACTCAAAATTGAAATAAATCCATAAACAACAACATGCACCAGCGAGCGCCTTTCACTTTATCCCTACTCCGCGGCCGAACGTCACGCGACATGCAACACACAGACGAAAAAGTGTGAGACGATGTAATAAAAGTTTCACTTTAATATTTTGTATACATAAGTGCCTAATTGAACTTGCTAGATGTTTTAGGTTTAGTAATAAATAACTAGTTTATGTAGTTTTTTACAATTACAGTAAAAATTAATCCAATATTTAAACTTACGTTTTTTTGGAGAATTAAGCTTGCATGGCAACATTCAAGTCTATTAATGTCAGCCTTCAAATCAATCAAGAATGTCTTTAATTTCTAGTTTTAATGCACTGACGTATAAATCATTATAAACGTCAGTGTTTTAATGTCACCTCTATGGTCACTCGCTTCTTCCACAGAGCATAATTTTATTACCAGAAGTTTTATCTATGCTGGTCACTTCTCGCTTGTCGTATATACTACTCTGTCAAGAAAGTACCGGGAAAAGATCAATAATACACAAAATTTTAGTTATTCATCCAAATTTATTTCATCACATCCAAATTATGCTCCTTCAGTAACGCTACACTTACGTCAACGAATAATTCAATCATCAAAACACTTTTTAAACGGTTTTTACGGAATCAAGTTCCGTTCTCGTCGCGAATTCTCCTTTATGTCTTCTACCGAATGAAAACAAGTGCCACGAAGTGGTTGAATTTAGGAAAAAGAAAGAAGTGGGTTGGAGCCATATCTAGTTTTTGGTCAAAAAATCGTTCGCTATGATGGCCTTGTGCGAAGGTCTGGTGCAAAAGACAAGATTTTTCTTTCCAAAAATCTGGGTTTTTCGTCTAATTTGCTGTCTCAATTGCGGCATAATGCTCAAGTAATATTCTTTCTTTACCGTTTGGCCTTCCGGCGACAATTCCGAGTGCACAACATCACGATAGTCAAAGAAAACAGTCACCATGACTTTGACTTTTGATCAACCTTGGCGTATTTTTTTTCGGTTTCGATTCAGTTGGAAGGCACCACGCCGAAGCATACTGTCTGGTTTGCATGTAAAACTTACGTCTCATCACCAGTAACAATGCGTTTCAGGAAGTTTGGGTCGGCATTGACTCGTTCTAGCATGTCCTCATAGAGTCTTATACGATTGCGTTTTTGGAGAAAATAAATGTATATTTTTTATTGTAACGCTTCAGATTCGCATTGTAGTCACCATGAATTAAACATGCTCATTATCACTATCAATTATTATCGCACTGATACAACTCAGACAGTTTGTGATCTCCGGCACAATTTCTTCGCTGTAAGTTGGCATAAATACTCACGTTTTTAGTAAAACAGCAATCAAAATAATACTTTAATTCATCGTAAAATAATCTGCACTGCATTTAAACGAAATATACGTGACATAAAGTCACAAATAAAAACTCTCGCTGGCAAACTTTTTGATCATACCTATACGCACCATGACCACAGTGAATATGGCAATTTAAATTGTCAGTGAAAATCTGTTTTGACAACTTTCACGTGTATTAATCAAATTTAGGCTAAGTTATGTTCCACTTACACCCCTAGTGAAATGATACCAGAACGTAAAGATGAAAAAGTATACAGAGCGACTCATGGCGTCCCCAAGACATTGCCACCGCCAGCACCACTGGGCACACAACGACCTCCTGTGCCATCGACATCCGCCAACCTAGTACCTGTTGAGCTATCATTTCGGCAAAAATTCGCTCAATTCATATACAACAAGGATACAGGAGAATACTTTTATAGAACCTGCAAAAGTTGGTTCTTGATCTTGTCGTATTCAGCTATGTATCTTGTATTTCTTGCCACGTTTACTCTCGTGCTCATCTATATATCCTTGACGATAATAAAGGACACGTTTGATTTTAATAATGTAGATTATATGAAATTTGAATTGCTGAGGTATCCGGAACACGGTATAGGACTAACCGCATCACCGACATCTGAAAGCAATGTTCCATTGATTTGGTACAAGAATGGAGAGAAAGATGACTATGACAAATATATTCAAGCAATTGATAAGTTCCTATCGAGTAACAGGCGGAAAAGAGAAGTTAGTAGCTTAGGACCATGTGGGCAGACTCCATATGGTTATGGCGAAAAACCTTGTGTAATTGTAAGAATTAATAAGCAATTCAACTGGGCTGGCAAACCCCTGCATTTCAACTCGACGATTGCAAAATCCGCGCCGGCAGAAGTTCAAGCCTGGTTGAAAGCAGACAGGACGAAACTGTGGCTTCAGTGTAGTGGATACCACTCATATGATAAGGAACACATTGGCAGCATAAAGTATTACCCCAATCCTCCAGGATTTGATGCAAGTATGTTTCCACTTGATGTCACAAAGAAGTCTCCTTTGGTGGCAATACAAATATCAGAATTTACCTTAGGAATATCGCTGGCCATAGAATGTAAACTATGGTACGATACTGGTCCATCGACAATCGAATTTATGCTCTACGTCGCCCCGGGAGAGAAGTTAGCTGTATAATAGTGTTAATGCATAACTTGTACAGGTACTTTTAATATTAAAATGTATTGTATACAAACTGGTTATTTTATCTTTATAATGTTTTCGTTGCGGCGGCAAATGATGAGTGATGTAATTTATTCACATATTCTGCTTAGATATAGCATAATCAGTCTAATGTTCCCACTGCTGGGACACAGGCCTCTTCTTGGTGAGAGGGGTGAGCCGTAATTGACCATGCGGGCGGGGGGATAACTCACCGCCCGGTATAAGCTCGCCACCCGGTAAGGACCAGGAGGCTTACTCTTTAACCTAATTTTAATTCCAATCTAAAGCCAATACGATTGGGCACGCCACAATTGCGGCGGTAAGTCCCCTCTTTGAGGAGTGGATAGAGAGGCACCACGGCATCCTCACCTTTCACCTAACACAGGTCCTCACCGGGCATGGATGCTTTGGGGGGTTCCTGTTCTGGATAAAGCGGGAAGAAACGCCCGGGTGTTTTCATTGCGAGAATCGTCTGGAGGACACGGTGGAGCATGCGGTGGAGGTGTGCCCTGCCTGGGCGGAGCACCGCCGTGTCCTCGTGGAGGCGATCGGCGGGAGTGACCTCTCGCGTCCGGCCCTGGTGCGAGCCATGGTACGGAGCGAGAGGGCATGGAAAGCCGTCACCTCCTTCTGCGAAGCAGTAATGCTCGCCAAAGAGGAGGCGGGGCGCAGGAGGGAGTGGCAGTCTCTGCGCCCTCACCTCCCAAGCCGCCGCAGGAGGAGACGCCCCAGGCGTCGAGAGTCGATTGCGGACTCCCGACTACCGCAGGCGCGGGCTTGCGGGCGGCGAGCAATGGGTAGCTCGCCGCCCGGTAAGGACCAGGCGTGCGTAGTGTTCCACGCGCGCTTCAAAGAGATGTCAGCATAATTAAGGGGTCTGCTAAGACCGATGCCTGCCAGGGTCGCGAGACTTGTTCGAAAGAGATACCGTGGCCTTGGCATATGGGCAAATGAAGGAACACGGGTGGGTTTTAGTCAGAAAAAGGAGACGCCATTTGACGATTGACCACGCAAAAAAAACCAATACTATTCCAATGTTAATTTTGCATGCACTTGATTCGGTACTCCTGAAGACAATAATGTCAACATTGGAACAACAATAACGCCCGATCCCGATTCTACTTAGTTCTCCAAAATGGACGCCCAATTTAAACACATTTTGGCGCTAGCGTCGAACTCAAGAATACGAAACGTAAAAATTCCAATGTCAATCGATCGGAATTAAAATCAAGGGGTCTGCTGATTTCCCATTAAAAAAAAAAAGCTTCTGCTAGGACCGATGCCTGCCAGGGTCGCGAGATTTGTTCTAAAGAGTTACGTGGCCCTAGCATATAGGCAACTGAAAGAACAGTGTTTTAGTCAGTAAAAGTCTGAGACGCTCTTTCGCTCCACCCAGAGCGGGAACCGACAATTGATGATGTCCCAACCACAAAAAAAAAACGCGCCTAGTGAGGGATCGGAAGATGTCAGATATCTTTGAATATTTGGTTCTAGAACTTGGTTACTGCACGATGCTTGCCTTCACCGTTTTGAGAGCAGTGATGATGCAATAATTTAGACACCGATAAAAGTGCCTGTTTGGGTTCAAACATACGATTACAACACGTAACTCGCGACTGTTACGTCTTGGGCAACCACTCTGGCACAGGTTATGTAATTTAAATTAAAGTCAATTAAGTTACGAATTAATTAAAATTTAGTTTGAACATTTATATTTAGAGGTTCTAGAGACGGTAGACCTCTTTACCTATTTGATATTAATTTCTAGTTCGTATCTCATCGCGACCCTGAGAAAAAGTATCCTGACAGACGAACGACGAACAGACGGATAACGAAGTGATCCTCTAAGGATTCGGTTTTTTTTTTCTCGAGGTTCGAACCCTAAAAATAATTCACGCAGTATTTTTGCCAACGCTACACCAAATATTATAAGTATCAAGTTTTACAGTTTCTTGTTTTTCCATATTTTAGTCATATCTCTAGTTCTGTGCCAATGAATGTTAGTATATATATATAGTTCCATACGCAAAATGAAACAGTACTGCTAATGTGTTACTGAATGACCCTTCACTATCTTAATATATATAAATTACGCGTCACGTTGTTTGTCCGGGGTGGACTCCTAACAACTTAACCGATTTTAATGAAATTTGCACATCGTGTGCAGTTTGATCCAACTTGAAAGATAGGATTTATAGTCGCAAAATTATTTTATAGCAAATTATTTGTTTATTATTTGACAGTAAATTATCTGTTAGCTCCAAACGATTTGAGCAAAAATTTGACGCGGACGAAGTCGCGGACAGAAGCTAGTATCAAATAAATTAACCCGCAAAGTGTGCACTCAAAGAGAAAATAATATCTTCATTTCCACTGCAGAATAACATTATATTCTCAAGAATATAATAAACAACAACAACATTATTTGGTACGTCATGCCTCCCATGCTTCATCTAATTTCGTTCGCGGTAGGGGGCACAATTCAATTACTAGCATTGTAGTAGGTTACCACAAATGGACTGTCAACTAGGGCGCGACCTTTCTGTTTTGACCTTTTGGATAAGGGGATAGTAAATATATATAATATTGCGGAAAGCCACAGTGAACGACATTGAGTGGTAAAGATTACATATATTGTTGTGGCCCGGTGGTTAATAAGAGAGCTGTTCGACACAAGGATGGGTGTTAGAAATCTGTTTTTTTTTCATTTGGGTTACGCGGCTATTCCATTCCGTCATTCACGTGATAGAAGTATGCTATATATTTTCGAAAAACAAATAAAATTTCATTCGATTCGGATTACGAAGCTGTGTTGCTTTTCATTTTCATTTTGCACCATTTTTCAGACTAGCAAAAGTATACTTTTATGGGGTAATACGGGTGTTAAATGTTACAGCAAAATCCCTGTATTGCAATTAAATGAAAGATGGTTTTAAAGTCATATTTGCATACTTTAAAAAAAAGCATATTACAAATTAGAGGATTACATCCAAGATAAGAATGCTTGAAAACGGTTACGTAAAATGATACCTAAGTTTATTCCAACAATTTTCAAGATAACTACGCTCAAAAGACCTACTGTTTAAAATATCTAATGATCATTTCACCGATTTTTGTAATAAGTAATGAACGAAATCTATAATGGAGAATTGAACTACGGTTTATTTAACTACAATTAATTAAATTAAGGTTGATTAAACTAATAGTCGATTCACCTACTGTTGATTTATTTGTGGTCTTGTGTTTGATTTACTGGTGATTTTGTATAAATATGTCGATTGGATGATTTGCTAATTAGAATTTTCGCAAAAACCCTAAGGATATTGCGAAAACACGGATAATTAGACAATGGTGAAAACATTTCTGCGAGCAACTTGGAAGTAGCGCTCGCCGGCCGCTGCTGGGGCGGCACCGCTCGCTACGCTCGCTGGGTACGCGCGCGGTAGGTCACAGTTTTAACCTTTTTTTTATCGTGGAGAAATGCTCATGCAAACTGCGCTACTAAGGGGAAATAGCGTAGTTATGTGGGACTTCAACCTACTAAAACTCCACGGTGTCCTCCTACACCGCTTATGGCGGGAACACGGGAACGAAAAAACTCTTCCGCGAACCCACTGCGGCTGTCCGTCGCCGGACCCACCTCTGGAGGATACCCTCATTCACGGCGTGCATGAATACTTATGTGTTCATGCACGCCGTGACCACCCCGGGGACCAATTAGCACATGGGCGCCAGATGACCCCTTGAATGGCACCCTTGGTCCCCCCTGCGACGGGTCAGGACTGTGGCCCCGCCGCCTATCAGTTTTCGGCCGCAGGGGATAGGGAGAGTGGCCAACGCTATATCAACACTCCTCTTCCCCTGCGGCCCCACCGCGTTCACCATCGGACGGTGGTGACCCCGTTCAGGCCGCGGAAGGTAGGGAGAGCGGCGCACCTCAATACCGGCACTCCTCTTCTACCGCGGCATCCAACCGTCGCGATGTCGCCAAACGACAACGCGTTGGCCGCTACATCGTTGGCTTTGAGTGGAAAAGCCCTGACGAGCGGCCCCTCCTCGGGTTCCTCTTAGCTTCACCGTGGGGTTCGAAACCACGGCTACTGAGCCCCCCCGCCTCGTCAATGCAGGAACCCACTGGGGGGGAGTCACAGTTTTAACCTAACCTAACCTATTTCACTCAGTTCAAAATGATGAATCATACAATTTGCCTGTGAGTGGATAATTAGACAATGGTAAAACCATTTCTGTGGCTCTTTTTTGTGCCTAAAGACAAAGTCAAAACAATTATTTCATAAATGCTTTGATTTTTGATAACTTTACAATTTATAACAAGAAACACAAAGTCGTCACCACTGGCATTCTAAACGACTGTCACCTGTGAAATGATGCTCAGTGGCTTTGTGCCACGTTCTGTGGAAATTATCGTTTTAATCATAAAAAAGTGCTAAACCAAGTTTATGCGAATTAATGTAACCTTACACCTATATTTTGGGGTACCTTGACCGGACTAATATATAATAGGCGACGCGTATTTGGAAAATGTTTCTTGTTGAAAAATCTTAACCGTACCTAATGGTTTGGTTAAAAAGTCATCATCATTATTACAGTCGTGAGACGTTCACTGCTAGAGATAGGCCTTCCCCTATTTGGGGGAGGGTTACGGTTAAAAGTTCAAGGTTAGAAAGCCTACACCGATCGTCTGTTTGTGTGTTTGGCTGTCTGTCACGGGTCTGTACTGTCGCCTTCAAAAAGATGTAAGAATATTAACATTGCGCAAGAATTAATCAAGAGAAGTCATCTTTTTAAGGCTGAATGTACAGAACCATCAAAAGCGGTCAGATAAACAATCAGATGGACTGCGTAGTAGGTATAATAATATGCATAATAGGATTCCAGTTAGTGTAAGGAATCCTAAAAGGCAGGATGTTTCGAAGAGGGAAATGAAACAATACACAGTTTAATATTTACGCAATAATTTATTTTAATACGCTAATAATTCAATGATTACTTATTTTTATTTCACACTATTTTTAAGTAGTGAAGACAAAAACTTTTCTTCGTCCTACATCCTTTAAAATGATAACATTTAAACTCACTGAAATAGCGATGTGATAGATTTATTTATTTATAATCTCCTTAATTTTCTATTACAAAGAAAATATTTTTAAACATACATGTTTATTTACAGGATTTATTCTTGAAGATTACTTAAACCGTATGAGAAACGGAATGAAAGCTATTGTTTAAATAATTTTCATTTTACGATTGGACCATTTATTTAATTTTATGATTTTAAATAAAATAAACATTTAACTGTTGGATTATTTATTTTCTCCTAAAGCTACACAAACCAAAATAATACTGGCAGATTGTTATCTAAGGCTCGTTACATACATGCTAACTAAACTGTTGTACCATGGTTGCAGTTTGCATTGATGAAATGTATGGCAATATATGGGAATTTAGAATCGTGTCTGATTCGATTCCCACACAATAATTAAATCAATCAACTTTCGAGCAACCGTTAAGTTGAGCAAGAGCGCCACAATGATCACTCAATTTTGCATCCGCTCAAATAATTTCTGCCTCTTTTTATAAGACTCAACCAAACATTAATTTGTAATTTCCATCTCACGATTCCAATCGCAAAATAAAACTTTACATTTCTTTTTAAGATTGTTTGTAATTTAAATACTATAATATTGGCACTAACTATTTCTATCACAATGGACCTTGCAGAAGAGTTAATAATTTGTAATTTCTCGTAATACTCGAGTTTTTTTTTTTTTGCTAATGATGGCACTATCAAGCAACGAAGTTGAGTCTTAGCAAATATTACATTGAGCCGTTGTAAAATCGAACAAAATATATTATTAAGTAATAACCAATTTGATTTACTTTTTGTGTCCCTTTTTCATGGTTTTTTTTTTATTTATAGGGCAATTCTTCGTCGTGATCGTTCGATAACGTACTGCAGGGTTTTACTAGAGAATATTTAAAAATGAAAATAATCGACCATAGAAGAATGCTTTTAGCAATAATTGGTCAGAAATCACATGATGCTGAGCGACTATTCAACTACTCCGTTAAAGACAAGCAAGCTATTATTTGAATAAAATTCAATATTTCATTTAGTACCATCGAAGAAATATATTTTATGTAATGTAATAAATTGACGTTGCGGTCTACTCTAATAAAGAAGCAGTAACTTTTTTATTTTAATAATGACAGTTTATTCTGCTATACAATTCCCATTTAGTTCAGCAATATTCATTGTAGGCTTTATCAAAAATAGAAGGATTAGAGTAATATATATCACAAAATATATTCATTGTTACAACGACATCCCTTTGTTTTCAATACCAAACTTAACGCCAACTGCGTGGCATTAAACATTGTTTGGTGAACGATATATTGAAGTAATTAACAAAATCGAGTGCTTTGTGAAATGGCATTGAAAACAAAAGTCAACAATAGGCCTGACAGCACATACTGGACCACTGAAGACGAGGTATTCATTTGAAATCACTCATTTATAGAAATGTATATGAAAGCTATGAGTAACATGCAACTCTCAACCGACTAAACTATTGCTAGCGTGCATGTCTAAAATATTAGTAGAAAAATGAAAACGTGACCAAAAAGTGAAGCGATGCAACAATTAAAACAAGCCACATTGGACATCATACAAACAACATTTCTTATACAATAACCAGCGATACAGCTCCGAAACACTTAAATTCAGTCGATAAAATCCTAGTATATACGTACAATGATGTATATATTACAGCATGCTCCAATACAATAACAGCTAATGACATTTATTTATACATAATGTAATAAAATATGTTTTACAACAATAACCAGATAGACTTTGTAAATAGCTAAACAATGAAAAATATTAAAGAGTAAATAGAATAGGATCAAGCTTTCTTATTGAAGATAGTGACTCTGAATATAGGCTTTATGAAGATGAATTTGAAACTTTATTTGTACAAGAATTAGTTACAATTTAAAATCGTCGGATCGACGATTCTAAAACAACTACGTATTAAGAAAGAAATGACAATGAAGAAAATATTAAAGATATTTAATATAAGGAAATCTTTATAAATGATTCGATTAGTCTACACCTAAAGTGACCTATTACAAAAATGAATACATCTATAAATAATATTATTACTCTTAATAATGGACGAACACATATACCATTCGAGCGAATGCAGTCTACTTAGACGATCATAATTAAGTCATTGCTTTCATGTGAACTTATCTTATAAATCGACGTAAATGCAACTTCTAAAACACATTAAGTGCACTTCCACACGCGGTTCTTAACAATATCGTGTAAGATTAGACGCACTATACAGTTGGACATAAATTCTGGACAATAATCACAGAAAATTCGTTATGTAAGGCAGTGCACAAAATGCGTGAAATGTAGAAATGAAAATCTTAAAACTACACATGCAAAACAGGTTTTTTGGGGGAACGCAAACTGTAATTTACTAAGAATTAAGAAGTTACGGTAACATATCCAACGATTCTCCTGAGATCACACATCTGCTTTCCATTTTTAAAACGATAAATCACATTTTAGTAGGCTTCACTAGAATTATCGCAAACACTTAAGTATACAAAAGTCACTTGTTCTCCGTCATCAGCGTCATGTCCTGACTTCAAGTCTTAAAGCATATACTTCCGTTTCACTAACACTAACTAGGATTTGGCTATTCAGGATCACCCCAGACCAAGACTCAGTATGTAGGCCACATAAACAGGTACAGTATGACAAAACATCTCAACGCTATCTCACTCGCTTCTGGATATCTTCTTGATTGAAGAAGATTTTAACAATTCTTAACGATTGCATTTGATTTTATTTACATATTGTTTTATCTGAACATGAAAATCTTCTTCGTGTTTAATTCTATCATAGTTCTATGTTTCAAAATATCGAAAAGTTGGTAAGCATCAGAATTTAATTCTGTACAAAAATTGTTTTCTTCCTAATAATTATACGAGTATGTCTTGAGTGGCCTCTAAGTGTTAGAATTATACACTCTTGCCAAAATTAGGTTGAATTCCTCGTATACCCCAAGTAGCCAGAATAATCCTCAAATCCAGAGGCACGTTAGAATCGACATGCCTAAGACTATGTAGAAGTTTGGTAATCCCAGGAATCCTTTGTTCCATTCACAATCCAGATCTCTCGACAGAACCTGAAAAAGAAGAATAAATTAATGAAGTGAATCTTTATGATGAAACAACAAAAGTCAAGTTAGATAATTTGAAAGATACAACGAGTAATCCTGAAACTCATAAAGTTATATATGAGAAACCAACTCACGTCAGCAAAAGTTCTGTTGTCATACGTAGGACACGTTGCAAATCTTACGTCATCTCGCGTTGAGATACATTTGGATGGGCTGTCGCAAAGATACTGCCTTCTCTTGCGGTCCCACGCTTTAATCCATCTGTAAGCATAGTAATTATGTGAGTAATTATTTTCCAGCGTCTAATGAGAATGCCATAAAGTTTTGTGGATATTTCTCTCTGAATACATTGGAAACCATATAATGAGATATAGCTCAAGATGCACCCGGTGGCTGCATAATAGGTACTATTCTTCTTACGCTCCTGGGTCAGCATTTTTACTACAGATTCAGATATTTTGTCTAATCACAGACTGATATCATGACGGTTTTTAATCTGTCGTTATTGTTAAACTTACCCGATTCCGCAATCGCAAACCAAAGGATTGCCAGCAACAAGAATGTCTTGAAGGAACACCGTGTTCGGGACTTTTGGCCACGCCTTATGTGAAGGGTTGGGTACCCTCATGATGTAGTTATTCCTAAGGTCCAAAGTCAAGTTGGTGACACGGCCTGGTGTCCAAAACACTTCGCTTGCTAACTCTTCGACGCTTGTATTGCAGACTGTGAGGCGAAGTACTTTTGATTGGACTCCCTGAAAACAAAAGTGTTTTTTTTTTACAGGTGCACCGAATAAGTCTACTGTGATGGTTTCAAAGGCCCCAAGACTTCATCACATCCACGGAGATCATATCATACTTAACATTTATTTATTTTTAGAAGTATACAATTACAATACTTACGCTCAACAAATACTGCGTCAGATATCTCAGGTACCTTCCAGTAATAGTGATATTATCAAGTTTAAGAGGCAGTGCCCCATACATTTCTTTTCCGAACTCCACTCCATCATAATCAGTTTCGATCAACAAGTTTTCTAAGCCAGCGTTGTATGACAACATCTTCGGCACGTTGAAATCTCTCACGCTTGAATACGCTGTTATTTTTAATGTTCTGAGTCCATACATTTTGCTGAAGACTCCATGCTGAAAATAAAGATAGGTATAATTTAAAATTATGTACAGTCACCATAGTTCAACTTTAGTAAGGAATCGATGTATGTAAGCGAGCTCTATTCAACGACCCTAGTTACTTATCTCTTTTGTTCACTGTACAGAACAGTTGTAAAAAACTGTAGTGGATAAAAACAAAATATCACCATTTTTTTCGACAACCCAACCCTTCACCCTTTGGTAGGGCATAAGCCTCACTTTTTTTGTGCCCATCTACCGACACACCGTCTAACAACTAAGTCGTCCGTTACATCGTTACAAATATACGAGCGCACACTATGTCACTTTTATGTATAATATACTTATACACTGTTTTGTGACATACGTGTTAAATTTTTATTGACGTGCGCTGTGACAAAGAGCTTTGAATGAAATCTTACCTCAAGAATCCTGAGTCTCAGACGAGTTACGTCAAGATATTCAAGGCGAGGCGAAACTCCATACAGACTTGTATTCATCAAGGAAGTAATTGGGTTTCCAGATAAGGATAACCAGCGAAGATCACTCAGTGAATGTGTAGCCTGAAATACAAATATATGCAGTCAGTAAAATAATAAAAAAATTAAAAAAAGAGAGAAAATAAAAAGATTGGTCAGGTGAAAAAGAGGAAAGAAATAATATAGAAGGCAAAAATATAGCTAGAACTGAGAATTTAGATAATCATACATATTATTCAGGCCAATTAAAGTCACTCACCACAGGCACAGCAGTAAGATCGTTGTAAGATAAGTCCAAAGCTCTAAGACGTGTTAAATTGGCAGTAGTATCAGGTGGTATAGAAGGCAGATTGTTGTATGATAAGTCTAGACTCTTCAATTTTGAAAGCGACATCGATGGCACCTGAAAATAAATTTTGTTTTAGAAACATATTGAAAATTTAAACTTATTAGCGGCATAGTAAACGATAAATCTTTTTATATTACTGCAAGTAGGTTTGTACACGTACAAACACTTCTTTACATTAATCATATTTTGAAAACTAGATGAGGTTGTCGTTTTCAGTCTGACTCCTATGAGAAGAAAGGCCGAACAAACTCGGCCGTCACAGTCTCTTTTACAGACCAAACATAATCTTAGTCAGATCACGTGAAGACCATGTGGCTTGGTGTCTGAAATGGTCTTTTGAGGCAAGAACCAGAGTGATGTAAGTAAAATTACATTTATCATTCGTTCTTTTTTTTGATTATTTTTATTTCTTATGTCATAAAACTGACTCATTTTGTTAAGTTATCGTTACTATGTTTAACAGCATATTGATTCAAAATCTTACCGAAACTAAGCTGACATTCTTTAGTCCTAAATGAGACAGTCTTCTCTCCAGTCCTTTGAAAATTGTAGTTCCTCGGTCACCAGAATTGAAAGGCGAATTATTGCTAAGGTCCAACCAGCGAAGTCTGGGCAGTGCTGAGAAAGATCCACCTTCTATTCGCACAAGGTGGTTGTTTGATAAATCCAACCATGCTAAAGACTGAAAATGAAAAAGAAAATTAAACTATGATTTAAAAAGTAATGAGAGATAAAAATCTGATCACAATAACATCATGATAAAGATGATTTCTAATGGTAAAAATCTCAGGCAATAACTGAAAATAAAACTGAAGTAAACGACGAAAACAGTGATCATAAAAAAAATGAAATTCCATATCAAAGTTCATGGGTAAAGCTGAAAACAAAGTTCAATGAGATACAAAACCACAACTGAAAATGTTACTCATAAGAATTACCATGAACACTAAAAGACAGAAAGAAGATGCACAGTGCAAAACGTGTTTTAGTACGATAACTACAAGGTTAGTAATGGCATGAACATCTAAATTACAATCTACCTTGTACAAAATATTCTGCGGGTATTGTTTTTTTTGGTGGAAAACTCTCGTGTGATCTCGTCTAGCCGTGTGGTACATGTATTCGTCACTGTAGTCAGGTTCCTCGGGCCAATATTCGCCCAACTGTTCTGGGTTCTGGCGACACATGCACGATAGGACAACACATTAGCATACTCACACACTGGCGATAACTACGATAAAACTGTTAGAAAAATTTATGGAAACATGATCCACTATTACTCTTTTGTTTTTAAAGGACAATGTAAACAAAGCTGTTTCATTAGAATATTTGAACACAAAATCTTTTTTAGTGTTAGACGATCATGTTTCCTAACTGCATTAGTATTCAATTACGCAAATATACAAAATTCAAACGTCATATTCAACTTTATATGTTGCAGATCAAATGCTTATTTTATTATCGAGCAGTTAGTTCTCAAAACTTCAAACAGATGCAAAAAAAGTTTTAGGTTATTTCTAGAAGCCAATGAAAAAGTCTTTACCCTGAATCTTTGGACCAAGTCTCCTAAAGCGACAGCAGGTATGGTGTTTCCGCTCAAGTCCAGTTCCACTAAATTGGCAGATGCAGCACCGGACAGGCAGTTCGTTGGAATTCTCGACAGTAAATTGTCAGATAGGTCTAACCTATGGACGAACATATTTGATTATATATTTCAATTATATAATGATAAAAAAATGTACAGAGGTATCTAGCATTATCATTCATATTCAAGATTTACTAGTCGTTTTAAAGCTATAGACGTACTCAAAGTTCGAAGAATTATTAATATTACCTTTCTAGAGCTGGTGAAGGAATCAGGTTGTCTGCCAAATTCTTGATATGGTTATTCGATAAATCAACCGATGTTAAAGATTGCATGTCGTGAAAAATTTCAACTGGGAGCTCGATTAAATGGTTGTGAGATAAATTAATAATCTGAAATTGAATTAAGATTTGGTTTATCGTACATAATAGATAAAACATACATTACTTGATTTGATAGACCAAACTAAGTTTTAAACACGGTATTACCATTATGAATTATTTTCATTTTATAATTAAATACTATTCTTGTTCTTTTCTTTCTCTTTCACTTCTTTCATTATTTTCGTTTTTTATTTTATCTTTGCAACAAAATATATTTTTTATAACTTCATTTTCCAATAAATTTTCGGCTCACTGTTTTTTTTTTTAAATAAAGTATGTGCAATTAGCTGTAAGCCTTGGCAAGCACCAAGACAAATCCACGAGTAAACTCACCTGTAAATTCTTTACTCTCTTGAAACAATCGTATTCCATGTGGAAGATAAAGTTATATGACAAGTCCAAGTATTGCAGCATGTGCATAGAACCGAATACTTCACGGGTTATGTTTCTTAACAAATTGTGTGACAGATGAAGTTCCGTTAAGGTTAAATCTGCATGCCTGGAATATAAAGAAATATTTTTGTTTAATTACTTTGAAAGTAGAAAAATATATAACATAACGCATATAATCCCCGAAAGAATAACAGAGGTGTACCCAAGTCATTTGATGATTTCCCATCCAAAAAAAAAAAAAAAAGGTGTACCCATAGTAAACCCACATTTTGTCAGTTATGTTTTAGTGTAATAGAGGGTGAGTCTATTGTCATCAACCGTTCATAAGTCCAGAGTCGGGCTGCTTCTAAAAAAGTTCAGGTGGAAATCCAATTACACTTTGACCTGACTCTGCTGCCCCATCGACGCCTGCCTTATGGCAGAACAATATTAGGTATCTATTTATATTTTATTTGAATGTAACTGACCTGAAGTAATATGGAGCGATGTACGTAATATTATTATGCGAGAAATCCAAAACTCGAATATTTACCGAGACCGTTCCAAGACCTGAAAAAACAATGCCGTTTAAATTTGTTTTCTTACACTGATGCGATTGAATATTAATTAGTATTATAAGTAATTATTTCAATAAAAGCATAATTATATGTGTCACCTTGAGTTAATACAAGCTCTTCCTCAGTATCAGTGAAACCTGTGCAAAAAGCGAAGAGTAGAAAGCAAAATATTATTAGAAGCAAAGATAAAGAAAAGATAAAAGAAAATAATACTCAAAAAACGATCAAATAAAAAAAAAATCTACAAATAATAATAGTATAAGTTACTGTAGATAAATAAGAAAAGAACATACTTTCATACATACTGATGTTTGAGGAAAAGTCTTGAGATCCGAAATGATATGATGGAAGTAAGTAGAGGAGGTTAATGACAGAGTTAGTAACGAAAGAAAGAAAAAATCAAACACAGAAAGAGTAAAAAAGATGCAAACAACAACACCAATATAATAAAAGAAGATGATGAATACTTACTTGCAGTTTTAGGTGGTGGGTAGAAGTTAGATGTAAAGAAGCTTGGAGCGTTGGAATCAGTCAATGTAATGATTCTGTTGTATGACGCATTGACTTTCAAAGCAGTCGCTGAACCAACTTGGTCGAATATCGAAAACTTAAACGTATCGAGGTTGTTGAAAGATATATCTAACCTGAAATAAACAAGGACATTTCTTAGTAACTAGTTACTTAAAAGGCAGAAGATGTTTTATAAATTCACGTTATCGTTAATTCTTAGCCATATTATTTCTCGAATCATCGTGTATAAAGTATATAATGCTGTCGATAGGTTATGGTTTCTTAATTAATTTGCTTATAATGGTTCGGTCATACGATTCATTTCTTACTTAAATAGTCTTGCCTGTATTTTTGCTAATAATATCAGTAGGTATTTACTTACTCAGTTAGAGCAGGTATATTCTGGAAAGCCTCTTCACTAATTTCGTAGATCCTGTTCCCTTTTAGATTGATAATCTTCAAATTATCAAGGCTAGTGAAAGCCCTCCTTTGAATGAACTGAATCATGTTGTCTTCTATTAGAACCTCTTGTAGTTCTTTTAGACCTACAAACGCGTGCTGATCTATTTGTCGTATTTGATTAAGGTTAAGGCAGATGCTTTCAAGTTGGCCGTGTATGTCACCCTGTAAGAAAAACGTAAAAATTGTTAGTAACTTTCTTCTGGTCTTCTGTATTTGTTTCACCATCTCTGCCTTTTCAGTGTTACTAGCCGATTCAGTTATCTAAGTTTTTTTTTAATGATTTCTACGCTGTTTCATACAGTTTCTTGTTCATTACCAATCATATAATTTTGTGTGTTACTAACCTGCAACGTTCCTTTCGAGAAATTATCAATATAGTTATCCTGCAAATTCAACCGTTTCAACTTGTACAAGAAATGGAAGGATGTATCCGGAACATTCTTTAGCTTATTATTGCTAAGATCTAAGTATTGCAGTTCAATGAGGGCTTTCAATGGTTCAAACGGTAGTATCTTCACGTTGTCTGCTAGACCGTTTGCCATTTTCAGTGTTGTTAGGCTGTGTAGCTGGAAGCAGAAGGAAAACCTTTTTATTACGACAGTTTATAATAAACGTTTTTTTATAAAAAGAAGACTAACTTAGACTTTATATATAAGATCACTTTTAGATTAGCAATCCCTGTCGTCTTCTACGAAAGTTAAGATAAACAGTACAGTAGCATTTCTTTGTTGATCTTTACAAAAATAGACTCTATTATTTATTAATCACTAACCTCAGCAAAAGCAAATGGATCAATAAACTCGATGTTGTTCTCCGACATGTCCAAAGTTTTTATAGTCCTAACATGTTGGAAGGCACTGGACTCTATCCTCGTCACCGTGCTGCCAAATATCTTCAGGTCTTCAAGCTCTACACCAAATTCTTGGAAGTCTTCTGTCCTAATGCTCTGACGGAGTAGTTTGCTCACTGACAGGACACGCAGAGATCTCATTCTGGAAAGGTAAATAAAAAATATAATTAGGTATCAAAACAGAACGACAAAAAATTACAAAAGATACATCCACATCGAAGTTGTTTCTTGTGGAGCGTTTGCAAATAAATTATTGGGCAGAAACTGACAGCATAAGCACAATCAGCAAATAATGTTCCCACTGCTGGGATACTGGCCCTCTCTCGGTGTGACCGTGGGCCGTAATTTACCACGCGGGCCTAGTGCGCACTTGTTATCTTTGTACATTTTTAAACCATAAAAATGATATTGTTCAACCTTCTAAAATCTTGCAAGTTCATTTCGATTGAGCTGGCGCTGCTGATGTCCAAGTTGAACAGTTTGTATTGGAAGTTGTTAAATGACGTCATTGCGTAGTCCGATGGCGTGGTTGAAGTCAGGAGGTTTACATCCACCTGGAATTTGCAGAAAAATAATTTATGTTCTTGGGTAGCGATTAGATATCCGCTCACTTTAAAATATAAATACGTTTTATCTATGAGGACTCCTTTATTTTATGTTTATTCTTTGTTGTTGAAGCAGCAATAGATGTGCACATTCTATGAAAATGACAACTGTCTAACTATTATGGTTCATGAGATCCAACCCGCTGACAGACAGACAGATGTACAGTGGAGGTTTAGTAAAAGGGTTCCGTTGACATCCTTTAGATACGGAACCCTAAAATTTATATTTATAACAATGCATTTAGTACAGAAATATAACGATTTAAAAGACTACGTCAAATACTGGGGCCGTAAGTTGAAATGCGACTTCCCTCTTTGTATTGTTGCAACAAGGTATGGTACTATTAATATACAAATTAATAGTACCATACCTATAAATATATATAGGTCCATCTCGCTCTCGCACATCACCGTTGATATCTCACAATTCAGTTCCTGTTGTATGTATAACGACGATTAAACCCACCTTATTCTCTCTAAGGTTCAAAAACCTCAAGGAATCCAGTTTGTTCAGCATGAACTTGGATATCATGGTGAGATTGTTCTCAGACAGGTCCAGGCTCTGCAAGCTGTTCTCCAGACCAGCAAAGGATGCTGGTGACAGTTCCGATATACTACAGTCACGGAGCGAGAGAGTCTTGATCTTCGCGTTCCTGAAGGCATCTTCCTGGAAAAAGCAAAGTTGAAAGATTATTTAATTGAATATATTATATTGAAAATATGTATATAAGTATATCTCGAAGCCTGCTCACAGTAAAGCTCATATTGTCGTATTCTCATGCTAATTTATGAAAGTAAAATTGTAAACAACACTTTACCCCGGGGTTTTTTGACTTTTGAGGGTAGATATAGATTCTAAACAGGATCAAAAACGAAGGGCGAATCTTCGTTACGGGTATCGATATTTAAACAACATAAAACAAAAAAAAAACTACACTTATAATTTTAAAGGCACAATACTACAGCAGCAGCAATCAGCTGTAATCACTCAAAGTGTGAGTTTACAAAATCTTTTTCTACGATTTATCGTATTTAGATATATGATACCCATTGACTCGTCATGCAGATGTCTGAAGTTTCACCAGCAAATTTTATCTATAAAGGATCAAATGAAATTTATTGGTGGTGTTTCTACTTTTAATATTCATACATGTCGATTTAGTTTATCCAAGTAACCCTTATCACTTTCTCGATCAAACCCCGGACTCACACTTGTTTCGTTCAAAACCCAAGATTTTATGAGCATCAGCTGTGCTTTTAACTTATCCCTAAGATCAATGATACAATAAAACATGGGAGTGAATTTTTTTACGAGCTCGAACCTCTTTGCGTTATAAAGCGTAATGCTGTACTGTTTTATGTGAAAATATACGCGCTTCCCGTTAATGTTCTGGCTTTTATTGGGTGGTGTGCCCCGATAACATTCTCAGTGGCCAAAATAAAAGGTTCTTTTGGCCCATCGAATTTGTGCCAAATAGATGTGACGAAAAATCATATAACGATATATTCCCTTCTATCAAATAATGTTAACTAAATTATATTTGAGATAGTACTTACTCTTAACGCATAAATGGTGTTACCGTCTAAAGAAGTTGAATTCAAAATGTTGAAGTACTTAAAGGACCCAGGATACAGGATGTTGATGAGGTTGTTGTCTAACCTGGAAATATTGAAGATAAAATCAGTATGTGTATTTGTAGATACGCAAACACACACAAAAAACAAGAAAAAGGAAAACGGTCAAATTCAAATAACAATAACCAAAATCAATATTCATGAAATGAGCAAAATAGATAAATATTATTTAAAAATAGACTGAAACGATTAGTAGAAATGACGAAAAACAGAAGGTGGTAGAACGCAACACCGAATATAGTGGTCTTATCTCCAAAAACAAACAAGATAAGAATATAACTTATGGTATCACAAAAACTTACTTCAAAGAATCCAAAGACAATTTGATTCCATTTAGTTCATGCACTGGTGGAACTTGTTTGATCAGGTTGTTGGAAAGGTCCAGGAACCTTAGCTGACGCAGTGGTGATAACTCTTCGTAAGGAATGTATGCCAGTTGATTGTCTCCGAGAAGAAGCTGAAATTGACGAAAAAGTAAATTTAGAAAAAAAATATGGCACTATTGAGTTTTTAATATAAATATACATATAATATCGCAGTTTAAAACAAAATAGCGCGGTGCGGTCCACCTATGGTGATATGATAGTGATAGTTTGTATAAAATGTACGAAAGTGACAAGGGAGGATTTGAGTAATGCGGAAAAGCTCGCCAAATGTACATCAGCCTTTAAGCTATATATATCGTTAATGAATAAAGTCTACCATAAGTTAAACTACCCATCAGCTTACCTACGTAATGCCTATTTTGGAAACTTGCGTGACTTGAACCTACATTAGTGTTAACAACTATACCTTAATTGGGTTGTAAACAGTTAACACTAATGTATTTTGGTCATTAGTTTAAATTATACTTTTCAAAGAAGTTGTGTAAATGGCTTTGACCCATATCACGACACTTAATTATATCAGGTCTTAAATATGGAAGGCGTATCAGTAGCTTTTCAGACTTTAATAAGGTCAAGGTCAGGCACTTGTGAACAAAATTGGTGTTCAGCTAAAATATTATCTTGTATCTCGAGGGTAGATGTCTAATATTATTTTAATTCTGAGTAAATTCCTCGAGATTTTTTATTATTTTTAAGCTTTCCAATACAGAATTAGTGCTCACAGAAAGATGTGTATTCTACTACCTCCTATTTAATTTAACAACCTTTTTCAATTCCAATAGCAAAATTCAACTACACACAACTTAATTTAGTCTTCAGCATCTTATCTTAATAACAATATTTTTTAATATCATGAGCCACAACACTTACCCTATTCAGTCTGCTCATCCCATCCCGAAACACACCACTATCAATCACAGACAGATGGTTTCCATGAAGATCGAGGGTCTCCAACATAGGCAAGCTGGAGAAGCCATCTAAAGGCAGGTTAGCTATCGAGTTGTCTGCAAGAATCAACGTCGTTAACGTATGCTCCAAACCTCGCCAATTGTCACCCGATATGTCGGTTATTTCGTTCCCTGGAATTGGGGAAAAATGTATCATTAGTTTTGTTAACACGAACAAAGGAGGTATTTCTGGTTATGTTTTGAACTAATCTCATTTCGTATATACCAAAACCATATCACCCTATAAAATATTTGATGGAGTTTAAACAAATGAATCAGTGATCATAGATGTCCCATTATAATAGCAACAACAAAATTCAATTTTATGTTTTGTTAAATTCTTGAAATTGGGCTGTTTAATCACTTTGTATCTTAAACATAGATACACTGTTGTGCGCGACGTAGTGCACGATTCTAAAGAAGGTAAGGTAAGTAGTTATTAATCACCTGTCTACTTCACAAGGCTCTAATCCCTAAAAGAGCTTCGAAAGACCCTTTTTGTATGTAACTCAATTCCCCTCAGCTCAGATAGAATAAATCTTTGCATGTATATAAAGGTTCATTATTTTATTTCACTCCAGTATCACACAAAATCTCAAACACATTTACAAAATTTGATACACCAATTTCTCTTTCATAATCTCCATCCAATATTTGATCAAAACTTGTATAATTTTCTTCATTCCCATAAGAATTAGATCATATAAATTTTAGCGCCAATACTGGTTCAAAATTTGCACCAACAACTTTAATGGTACTATAAATTCTAAGTATAAATCACCTGTCAGATCCAGAAGCCTCAGTTTCTGCAAGTATCTTAGCGACCTGCTGGGCACAGCCGTCAATTTGTCCTGTCGTAGTTCCAATTCCCAGAGTGTATTGTCGAGACCGTAGAACGCCTCTTCATGGATACTCTCTAGCGGATTCTCGTTAATTGCAAGACGGTACAAGCCTGAAATTAATCGCGTTTGTTAGATGATCTAAATTAGTTATCTACATCTATTATTCTATATCTTCAATATAGTAATATAATAAAGATGAACAGTTATTTTTTAAATTTTATTGGAATCTCTGGCGCTATTTGTCGGCTTTGAAAAAAATCTTTTTCCTTTTCATAGCCCATTTCTTGAGGAAGGATATAGGGTCATTAAATGTCACGTTAAAAACTTTAGGAGCCGTGTAAAAAGAAAAAAAAAAGTGAAAAAGAAAGAGATAAAGTTTTTTGAATGTTCGCTAGGGATAGGGATAGGGATGATATTAGGTCTTTACCTATGAAATTGCCGTTCTGCAGTACTGGCCATTTCAAATCAAAATAATTTTTGTTTGTCTAAGAATTCTAATTTCAAATTAATTTTATTTTAAAAACATGGAATTCTTTTTCCAAAAGTAGTCATTTGTTTATTGATTAGTGTTACATTTTCATCGCATTTCAATCTTTTTCGTCATCATGGATACGTTAAAAATTCGAGTAATTATGGAATATGAGTACCGTCGTGGCAGCAACGCGGCACAAGCGGCACGCAACATCAACGACGTTTACGGAGCTAACACTACAAACCAACGCACCACCTGTTATTGGTTTGCTCGCTTCCATTATGGAAATTTCGACCTGAAAAATGAACCTCGCGGTCGTCCGAAGACTTTGGTCGACAATGACGAATTAAAGGCGATTGTGGAAGCTGCTGATACACAATCTACGGCTGAATTAGCAGCAGCTTTCGACGTTAGCGTCAAAACAATATTGGTCCATTTGCGTCAAATTGGCAAGGTAAAAAAGCTTGACAAATGGGTGCCCCACGAACTCAATGATCGCCAGCGCGAAGTACGCGTCGAGACGTGCCTTGCACTGCTCAACAGACACACAAATGAAGGAATTTTGAACCGCATTGTTACCTGCGATGAAAAATGGATTCTGTTTGATAACCGCAAGCGCTCAGCAAGTTGGTTGGATCCTGGTTCAGCACCTAAACAATGCCCTAAACGAAAACTTACCCCTAGAAAAGTGATGGTTACTGTTTGGTGGTCTAGTGCCGGTGTGATTCATCACAGCTTCTTACCAAACGGGGTGAGCATTACTGCAGATGTGTACTGTGAAGAACTGAACTCAATGATGGAGAAGCTGGCACATCTCCAACCAGCATTGGTCAATCGCTCGTCTCCGCTGCTCCTGCACGGCAACGCGCGACCTCATACTGCACAGCAGACGGTCTCCAAGTTGCAAGAACTGGGATTGGAAGCTCTCCGTCATCCGCCCTACTCACCAGACCTTGCGCCTACAGACTACTACTTTTTCCAGAATTTGGATAACTTCTTGGCGGGAAAAAAATTCCATACCCAAGAGGCAGTACAAAATGCCTTTGAAGAATTTGTTGCCTCCCGTCCAGCTGATTTTTTTAAGAAGGGCATCAATAAACTGCCACTGCGTTGGCAAAGATGCATTGATTGCATGGGTGATTATTTCGATTAATACAAATAAAAAATACATGAAAAAAATTAGTTTAATTTTTTTCATACAAAACGGCATTTTCATAGGTAAAGACCTATTATTACTGATCGGATAAAAACTGATCTTTTAAAGAAAGAAAGGTACTGAGTGACATACATAGGATATCCAGAAACATCCAGTCTCGATGCGAGTGAAACCGCGCGCAACTAGTGTTAAAATAATGAACGCTTCAAATGAAGCTTAACATATTAAGTGTTAATTAAGTTGCTAATCTTGTCTTAAAGGGTATTTTGTTTATTGATATGAATCCTTTGAAGTGTCTTTCCTTGAAACGGGGCTCCAACATTAATGTTAAGTACATCATTAAAATTACCGTTAAGGGATAAAAATATCTTTCAGTTACTGTTACGCTCGAGGGCGTAGATAATGAAATGCGTAGAAAAATAAAAGTTACAAAAAGCCGAGATCTTAAAACTCCTACGGCTGTATACATTTTTAACAGAATTCTAAAATTACAATACTTAAGCCAGCAAAATAATCTCTACATTTTCGATCTTTTTTTGACTGAAATGGTAATATTATCACCATCATCGTTAGATTGAACGAAGAACTATCGCTTTATTTCAAAAATAAAAAAGTAATTATAAACCGCAATAAAATGAACACCTTTACTTCAGTGTCATTTGTAAATCAACAGAGCTTTTAACAAAATAAATGCTCTCTACTCAAGTATTAATTTAGTCAAAATCTGCTTAGTCTGTGCTTATCACAATAGACGGATATAAGCGTATCAGGCTGAGCGTCACATATTCAAACGGTTTACTTATTTACCAGTAAAACGCTGAGTGGAGGATTAAGACAAACCTACCCTTATTATATTTACCGTGTCAGTCGCAAGCGGCGCTCAGTCAGCGCGACACGAGAATTTATGTTGGTAATATCAAATATACATGTTTTCGGCGTAATCTAGTTGGCATTTGTACTTGTTTTCGTATTTTGCTCATTCCTAGGCATTTCTGAGGCAGGACAATGATTCATGTGGCATAATATAGAAATTGATTTTTGGGGTTCCACAAGGTATACTTCATTTCAGACTTTTGAAAGTATATTCGAACTGATGTTATATTTTTTAATTTTGCAGGTGTGATAATGTCTGCATAGATTTTAATAAACTTATAAAAAATAATAATGAAGGAAGACCATCATTACAATATGTGTGATAATCTAACAAAGTGCAGGTGGTGCAAGGTTCAGCTAGTGCAACTATTTATTCCGAGGTTTAACTTTTAAGGAAAGTTTTACTGCATAATTTCTATTATGTGAAGGTGCTCTTCCTGAAGGTTTTGTAACAAAGTTAGCCTTTAATAATGCAGGTTGTAAATACTCTTTTCTATTATCTCTTCAAGCAAAGTTATTGTCTGTTCTCTCAGAATGTGGAAGTAATGCGAGCTCTGCATTTCACTGTATGTTATTCTCGTTATTAAATCATGTTTCAGTTCTATTGTTAGAATTTGACGTCTCTATTGTAATATGCATTATAATATTATATTCTAAAACCTATGAATTTGGGATATTTGCTTGGATGGCAGAACCGTAACAATAAGCGACAGATTGCCCTCCACTTTGTCTAGTGGCTATAAGGCGTGCACTTGAGAGCCAATAAAGTAGCCATACTGAAAGTTGAATATCGTTTAAAGCACAAAGACTTGCGTCCACATTTTATGTCTCATAGTATTGAAAATATTTTCCAATAAAGGACTATAACATAAACTTTTGTGTCCTTCTAAGATGACATTCTTTTCTGATATTAGCCAAATCGCATCATATTTATTGTAATGCAGTATATTTTTCTGAATATAATATTTCTACATTCCGCTCGCGGTCTCGGGTCCATTCGCAGAGAATGTTTCAAACGTCGCCTTGGGGGATATTTAATGTATGTATCCATATGTAACGTTGTTTTATTGATATTGGATATCAAGTCTTTTCATTTATTTATACTAATATTATAAAGCTGAAGAGTTTGTTTGTTTGGTTGAACGCGCTAATCTCAGGAACTACTGGTCCGAATTGAAAAATATTTTTGTGTTGGGTAGCCTATTTATTGAGGAAGGCTATAGGCATATATAACATCACATCAGCAGCCTATAACGTTCCCACTTCTGGGACACAGGCCTCCTCTCGATGAGAGGGAGCGGGCCATAATCTACCACGCAGGCCCAAGCACTTATAACATCAACGAAAACTGGTCGAAAACTGGCAGGCAATTCGATGCAATGGGAAGGGTCAGGGGAGCAAAAATTTGACGAAAAAACGAAGAATGAATGTGTCTCTTTTATGTGAGAACCTATCATTCGATTTTCCCCAAACATGTTTATTCTCTAACCTGTAGCTTGAAAGAACTGTGGCTCCAGATCCCTGATCTGGTTTCCAGTCAGCTGTAGCATGAAGACTTTGGAGCTGTTTATGGTGCCAGGTACTCTCAGGATCGGTACGTGGTTGCAGGTGACGATGCCCAAGTCTCCAGCTGGCTTCGAACAGGTGCATAATGCTTGGAACAGGCATGGTGGATGGCCTTGGTCTACGTGGAGCTGGAAGAAAACAATTTAAAGATTAGAGGTGGTTGGTCAGGTCTGTGAGAGTTGGTGAAAAATAGAGCAGAGGTTGGATAAACGTTGTAGTTTAGACAGTAACTAGGATTTTAATAATTCATAACCTTTAATCTCCCCAGAGATGAACTATTTTTCTTTTTTGCATCTGAAGCTATGATTAGAGTTAAGTAGGTATATGGGGTACATTATTGCTGCGCTTTTATAATAAAAGCTTCATCATATTTTCAAAATATACGAACGGAAATGTTTATTGCTAAAAATGAGCGTCTGAGACCGCCACAATATACGATAATACTTGAATAATGTCGCATTTTGTTAAGATTGTATGTTTTCGATAGTAATTTTTTGCATAAGTGGCAATTCTCGCGTACCCATTTTCGTGAACATTTTTCAAAAAGTGAATAATTGAGCTAGTAGATGGTCCAAATGAAATCTTTCGACGAAGAGTTTTACCTCTTAAATTTCAAAGATGTGTCTAATGTTCATTTCATTGCAGTGTGCCTGTCGGTCGTCACCTGTGGCTAAGGTTAAATCCTGTAATCCCGTGAATATAATATAATAATGATATTTTATTAGCATCTCAAAAAAGTTTTTACATTGAAGGCCCCGGCAAGATTTGATCTCACGATCTCCTATTTACAACATCATCTGATAGGTGGCAGAAATTGGTTTGCATAGCATTGCACCGGTAGAACTCTTTCTCAAAGAACTCGGCTAATTATTGTCATCTACAAAAAATACTTTGTCGAGCTAATAGCAAAAACAATTCCAGACAATCATAAAAGTACTTAAATGAAATCCAATTCCATTAAAACCATCTAAAACGAAACAAACAGATCCCTATCCATCTCTTAAAGAGCCAAGTTAAATGGCCGCCATATCTTAACTTGAGATGAACGTCCATAATTTGTAGACGCTGTTGTTCGCAAGAATTAAAGCGAACGATGATAACTGTGTTACAAAAGATCCTCTTTATTAGAGACTTGTCTAGTCATCAATCAAACTTTGTTTTTGTTTGAGATAGCTTCGTCTCGAGAGGCGTTTTGTGTGATCTCGAGTTCACAGGTCGGTACCTACCTATTTAAAGTTTCAGTAAGAGGAGACTTGACTGTTGCTTGATTTTGCCTCCAAACACGGAAGCCGTTACATAAACGACATGTCTTTGAGACTTGGCAAGTATCGCGTTGTCTATTGCTGAACAAGGTTTTTATTCAGAAGCTTGTGAGACAAGTAGGCTATGGAACGAATTTCTAAAGTAGCCTGTTCATGGGCTTGTAGATCTCCTCAACATGTCAATAGCAATACATAAACAGTCAGGCCAGAATTTGGTTTCGAGATGGGCACTATCGGTATCGCCCATCAATTCCTGTAGCGCAAGACACGCTGGATATGATATAAAGTGTCTCATTGTTTCTGAGACTGCATCGCATTATGGCATCCAGAAGAAAGTGTCATCGCATTTTGTCGTTAGCAGCTCTCTGGGTGATATTGGTGCCAATATTTTACACTCTACTAGATATTTTACTATACCAAATACAACTAGGTATAGCTTTATAATGTTTCTGAGTGCATTGCACTGGTAACATACAGAATATCGATAAATTTATTAACGATTCGAGGTATGGGTTATGTAGATAGTTACATAGTGGTTCTGGATTCTGCAAATGTTTGCGATTTTCAATGTAAGCAATGAATGTTAAATATCGTTACAATTTCCATAAATATTATGGACGTTTTAATATCGATATTGTCTATCTATTAATTCGCAATCAGTATTGGAATCAATGTTTTGTTTTTTTTTTTTGCCATTTTTGTGAATTGAAGCTTTTTATTTGAGCCAGTTAATTGAAGTTTTTTTTTAAGATTGTCGTAATAAACTTCAATACATACACATATTTAATATATCTCTTGTGTAATCCCCGAACTGGTAGTCAGAGGTTCGTAACTTAGTGCACTGACATTTTGAGAGTTATATAAAAATCCTTTACTATATGGGGATGGTAGTAAATATTAAACCATGTTTGCTTTTAGACTACTTTACTTCTCAAAGTTCCTCTCTGAATATCAAACAGTCCAGAATTTGTGCCATAAATAGGTACTAACGCCATCCAGTTTGCACAAAAAGTTAACAACCGTACAAAAACAACGAAATGGATCGGTATACGATCCAAAGTTCAATGTTACGGTTTTTATACATATTGCGGTATCCGGTAAGTAATAGCGGGCTTAGGGGCGTGAGGTTCCCTAAAAACCCTCCTCTCTGGGAGTTTTCGCATCAATTTAGGGTAACATAACACATGTACTTTTTAGCGAACGGTTTCGTTCATAATTTGGAGGGATCCGCTGAGTACATGACATACTTTTTAGGCTAGCGTCGAAACCTCATGTTTGAGTTCGGCTGACGTCTGGATTTTCCCACATCTGTTCCTAGTGAAAATGAGCGAGCAATGTTGCGCTCTTGTTAGTTGTTATTACCATATTCTGTATGGCGCCGGACATGAAGAATAGTATTCCATTTCTTCCCGTGTGTGTCGTAAGAGGCAACTAAGGGACTTACTAGAGAGTGGGCTGCTGCCCACTCTCTAGTAAGTCCCTTAGTTCTCTATATATTTTACCACCATACTGCGATCGCCAACCCGCCTGCCAAGCGTGGCGATTATGGCGAACCGTCCCATATTGGGGAAGACCTATGTTCAGCAGGGTACGTCTTTCGACTGAAATGATGACCATGGACCACGCAGGTTGTAGAACTGAATTTGAAATAGGTTAAGGAGCGAAGAATATTCTTGAAATAGCCGGGAAACATCAGCTTTTTACACAACTAATCACAGGGGGGCGTTCTGCTAGGACCGATGCCTGCCAGGGTTGCGAGATTGTTCGAAAGAGGTACCGTGACCCTGGCACATGGGCAACTGAAGGAACACGGGTGGGTTTTAGTCAGTAGAAGTCTGACACGCCCTCCCGCTCCGCCCAAGAGCGGGAGACGTCATTTGACGATTTCCAATAAAAAAAAAGGGGTAACTGCGTAAAACCCTACTAGTACGAATGGCTTTCATTTTGACATCATCATTATCATTTCAGCCGAAGACGTCCACTGCTGGACAAAAGCCCAATTTGGGGAAGTTTACCATAATCGTCACGCTTGGCAGGCGGGTTGTCTTTCGACACCTACAGGAAGAAATGGAGTGATACTATTCTTTTCGTCCAGCACCACACGGAACATCATTATTTTGACAGTTCAACAACATTCATCGCGTTATTTACGTTGCTAAGCAGATACATTCTCCGTACATTATGAAGCAATGGATTAGCCATAGGCTCTTCGAAATTATTCAAATTTGGATTGATAGTGTGTTACGCAACTAGGGTCCCATACATTGTTACCAACGTAATCGTACATTACTTATTAGTGTTTATTAAAATGAAAATAAAATCTCCCAGCCACAATACAAGAGACAGTCGTATTCTGTAATTGAACTAAAGTGATTGAAGTTACGTTTTTTAGGGTTCCGCACCTCAAAAGGAAAAAACGGAACCCTTATAGGATCACTTTGTTGTCCGTCCGTCCGTCTGTCAAGACCCTTTTTCTCAGGAACGCGTGGAGGTATCAAGCTGAAATTTATATCAAATACTCAAATCGACTGTCCCTTAGAGCTGTGAAAAAACCAAACTTCTAAACTAACGCAATCAAAAGATATAGCCGTTTATACCGCAAATTTCCGCAAATTTTCGAAACTCGCAAGGGAATCAAAACTTAAAGGGTACTTCCAGTCAATCTAGAATTTTGAATTTTGGTACGAAGCAACGTCTTATAGCACAGATAAAGGAAACATTCCGAAAACTGTAAATTTTTAGTTACATCATATAATAAAAATATTTTTAATAATTTTAAAGGTACTACAACGTTTGTACGGAACCCTCGGTGCGCGAGTCCGACTCGCACTTGGCCGGTTTTTTTTTAGCGTGAGAAGTCATCAGATGACCTCTCCCGCTCTGGAGTGGGATGGAGGAGTCAGGCTTTTAGTGACAAAAAACCACCAGTGTTCCTTCAGTTGCCTGGGCCAGGGCCACGGTAAGCAGTGACGTTTGTAATTAAATAACTGTCATATCTAAATAGGGTGGATATTATCTTAGAAATTATAATAATTACTTGCTTAATGTCCACCCTGATCGTTTGGAACCGAGTCGCAGCAGTAATCAAATTATATTGCCTTTCTAATGTTTGAAAATAACGACGGAGTATCTTATAAAGTTGTGTGTGAAATTACAAAATTAAAAACCATGCCTGTATTCACCGAAGGCGCAGACCCAGGGCATATAGTACCTATCTAAACCCTTATTGCGTTTTTATGTTCCTTTAAAAGTTTATATTTATTACTGGTAGGATGATATTGCAACCAACCGATAAAAACTACAGAATAATACGGGTTGCTACTAGGAATATCTCCTAATGTAAAACCAAATATTATTTTGTATGACATAGGGGTCATACTTGATCATACTTTACACCCTACGTTCAGAAATCGCACTTGCTACCACTTAACCAGCTATACTAATAGATCAAAAAGCAAAATTTTCATTTTTAACTCGGCTAAGTAAGAGTATATAGATTTATTGTCTTCGTTGACTTTCTGACATGTAATCTGGTCATAGATTATATTACACATATCTATGTACTAACTGACAGTTAAATCATGCCTAGGCCTTTGCCTGCGTATAATTTTTCCAGTATGCATGAAATTATTGACTTCAGGCAAATTTCGTCGAAATCGTATTGACAGTTTTTCATGACAATAGTCAAAATTCATCGCAATCTGATTGACAGTTTGTCATGACAATAAACCAAACTGACAAAAATAGGAAGTCACTGACACAATATTATCCTTAGACACCGTTTTGTGAATAATATCTGACCGAAACGTCTTCATTTTTGGTCGTAAACTCGGAGTAATGGCAGACATTGATGGCAAGTTCTTATGGCTCTCACACCATAAAATTAAGTGAGGTTTAATGTTCTCTAACCAAAATCGAGGTTATGAACAGTCTGTCTCGCTTTATCGTATAAACTATATTTCTATTTATTTAATCATTACTATCATTTCAACCTAAAGGCCCCCACTACTTAACATAGGCCACCCCCAATTCTATCTTCTCTATTTATTTATTTATATAACGATTTATCAACAAATTCTATAATCGAAAATATTAGAAGTATAGGTCAGAGCCAGACCTGGTCTTACACTGTCGCCAATTATGGATTAACCAGCATATATTTGAGCATCAGCCCTACTGAAAAATATCTAGTGAAGATGGTTAGCCGTCTGCCAGGGACGCGAGATTGTTCGAAAGAGATACCGTGACCCTGGCACATGGGCAACTGAAGGAACACGGGTGGGTTTTAGTCAGTAAAAGTCTGACATGCCCTCCCGCTCCGCCCAGAGCGGGAGAAGTCATTTGATGATATCCCATCCAAAAAAAAAAAAAAAAGATGGTTAGCCGTATTGAATTTTTAGTAAGGTGGAGATGCTACTGCCCATCTGAGAAGGGACTATATTTTCGGCCATAAAAATAACATAACAGGAAAAAAACTAGAATTAACACTGAACTGCCATCTTCTGAGTACGCTCGTTCATTCGGTATCCACCCTTCGCTTACCATCAAGCGAGATCGAGATTAAGAGCAGGTCCATCACGCCATTAATAAATAATCAAAAGATATCTGGAAAAGAACCTTACAAAATATGCAGAGTTAGTACGCTGGAGGGGCAGTCGAAAAACCGACGGCAGAAAAATCCCGTGAAGACGGTATTTCGGCAAATGTGGCAAAGGATGACTAATTGCCTAAAATACATCCACAATTCGTCCCAAATAGTAAAGCTATAAGCACAATAGTCCCGCAATAAGACTATAAACTTGTTATTCTCATAGATTATACCCTAGACAAATATTCCCTTTGAAAGCCCAGAATATACCCTGAATATTATACGTTATGCTAAATAATAGGCCACTTACTTTCATGCCGGAGTTCGGAGGCCCGATGTTACAGCTAGTGTGTCTGAAGTTGGAGCGAAATGTTGTAAGGCCTGTGTGTATGACTGGAGATTTGTGTAACTTTGTGCTAGCTTTTGCTAGCTCATTTTCTTGTATGGAAACATGTTTTGTACGTCTGGGGTAAGTTCTATGTTTTAATTTATTTTAGTACGTCTTCGCCGTACAAAACATGTCAGATTTAATATAATGCTTGCTTTAGATTTATGTTTACTTGTACCTAAGCAATATTGCTGGACAAAGATATTTTTCAAAGTTATAAGTTATTTATTTATTGTTCACTTCAGGTTATAGACATCATTGTAGCCCTGACTCTTGTACTAGGTGTTCCTGTATCACAAGAGCCAGTATTGTGGCTTATTGTTATTATATATATTTTTATTCTCTATTTAGGAAAGCATAATAATAAGAATATTACCCGCAGGGCAGCTTGTGGCGAGCTGTTGGGCAGTAGCGACCCCACGGACCCTATCTCCTGGGAGAATTCTTGTTCCTCATCTCTGGCTTGCCTTTATTGACCGGCTGGAGTGAACACTGATGAGGTTCAGAGCTCCCGCCTCATTCTTGCCTTTATTGGCTGGCTTGAGTGGAGATTCGCAAGAGCAAACGTGCTCGAGGAAAGGAAGTATTCCAGTAAGTGCTCGTAGGGATCTTGACCATCTTCCGGGCTCTGGGATTGTTCTGAAAGCCGTGGAATACCTCTCCACTTCTCAAGCACCTCAGGAAGTGTTGACGTTTCCCGGGGGCCCATTATTGAGTGTGCAAGTCACCCCCTGCCATTTTATCCGTGTATACAAAACATTGATCAGGCAGGGGCCATAGTCCCTCCACAGTTGCGGTTACCAATCCACTATAGCCATCCAAACCTATAGCCTAATTTGCTTTGTTTCCATATTCTGTAATAGTTCTGCTCCAACCGGGGATTGTCTTTGGATGCACTTGCATAGTGCATACAGGGATAATCGTCGGTTGGTGCCCCCTCATCATTTAAAATTGTCTAAGGGGCCTCTGCGAGTTGGCTTCGGCCCCTCGTACGCCTTCCAAAAGACCAGGATCCTAGGGTCCCGAGATATGTTAACATAAATTAGAATATTAATTAATACAGCCCATTAAAAATATGTATTAATATGATACTGCATAAGAAATTAACTCACTTCCTCATTAGTTGCATGAATTCCAAGAGTATTTGTTTCAGCTCTAGGATAAATTACACATGAGTCTTTAAAACGTCTAGCTTTTAACAGATTCCGCAGTTAACCACAAATGGTTTTACTCTCAGTCGAACTGAAGTATTCTGCATACAGCGCATTCCTCGAGTGGCTAAAACGAAAAAGGACGCGAAAGCAAAAACTTTTTCTTCTATTTTTTATTTTTTTAGGAGAAAGTGTTCGCCTGCCGAATTTCTGTTACCCCGCGATCTTTTGGGCATGACATGTTTTATATACTCGCCATATTTGAGTTTAGATTTATTATGATACGAACGGATGAGAAAGTGGCATTATATTCCTTTTCATTGCGAAAGAAAATCTTCGCATAAGTTATTAATACCTAATTAATAGAACCGTCCTCCCATCCTTCAACCTACACTCCGTTGAAAGAATGAGTATCTTATTTCCTGCACTCCAATCCAGTCTATAATAGGAAAAGGGGGGGAAATCAAAAGCCTGGAAGCCGGGCTTGCCAAGCCACTTAAAGCACCGTAGTGTGTGTACTGTTGTTCACGTCAAGTGTTTGTGTGGGTACTCTGGTGTCCGTTATAGCGAACATCTCTCTAGATTTCAGAGCAGCCTGTGTAAACTGAAATTAGTGTTCGGTTTCTGTTTCAATTTGTGTCGCTGTGTAACCAGAGTTTATGAATAGGTATATTTCAGTAGGTATTAAGTGAGCTTGAGTATAAGGGTGGCTTACCTGTATAGTTAAGATCGAAGGAAATGATAGTAGCTAGTAGAACAAAGGCATGTTACGAAACTTATTGGATGATAAAACTGTTCTGACGAAAAGTCATAGAACTAATATTTTTCTTTTCCGTAATGTTGCTGGCACGACAGTATTCCAAATCTTGTTGGCCCAAAATTTAGCCAATTCCACAGCGTCATCAATGGCAGCGCAGAGGTCTCTGTCTGAATGTTTTGGGTCTCAGAGGGCATGTTTTGGGTCATAGTCGGTAGAGCATAGTTTGCGACGCAGTCCACAACTAACAACATACAAAGAACTAATAAAAATAATATTTGCAGAATTCGAAGAATGCATTTGGCTCTCCACCATGTCAGTAATTCCCAAATTCAATTGTTTCAAGTATTTGCAATTAAAACTCCCGTAAAACACTGAAACCAACGGGCTATATTGGATTACGATGGAACGAGCCCTCGTGTCCACTGGGACGCACATTGTGGCGACAAAACTTTTTGACACGTGTATCCAAGTTCTATTTACTTTTTTCGCTGGCCATGGTTCTCGTTCTGTGGTCACCGACAGCCCACCATAAACTTTTTGTAAGTACAGTAATAGGTGTATATAAATATATATACTAAATATAATAAATAGAGTGACTTCACCTGTGTGAAATTTGTATTAACGTAAAACTTCTTTCAGTTTGGTAAGTAGGAAGACAATTGCAAAAATGTTATCATTTTTAAGACAAATATCCTGGGTATAAAGTAGCCTATGTCCTTTTCCAGGTCCCAGACTACATTTCTATCAAATTTCCGATCCTTGTACTGATTTAGGCACAGAGCATAGATGTGATATGGTGACATAGTGACAAAGTTACTTCGGCAATTAATATTTTAGATAGGCTTTTTAGTGACAGCAAAGTTTGATAAACGTATTTGTAATGACTCCATTCAAAACAGTTCTTTGAAGATGGCTAATGAAATGGCTGCGACTTCCGAAATGCAGTTCGTATGTTCGAACCCAGATTGGCAATTTACTTTGAGTTTATTATTTCATCATCACTGTTCTCAAAACGGTGAAGGAAAACTTCATGGGGAAATCATCATCTCCACGAACCAAAAAATTCGAAGACATGTGCCATCTACCAACTCGCACTGGGCCCGCGTGGTGGATTACTACGGTACATGTTCCTCTCGACGAGAGTTGGCATTTGTCCCAGCAGTGGGAATGTTATAGGCTGCTTACGTATTAAAAGAGCTCAAATTCAGATAATTATTGCGACCACAAGCAACGATAAAAACTTCTTAAAACATCTGTAACATTATCGATATACAAGATATTACCTTATCGACAAAATATTCATAAAACAGCGCTATCAGACTGCCTCAGACGGCTGAAGTAGATTTTCTTTTATGAAATTTTGAGACCGGTATTGAAATTGCCCAGGATAAATACCGATAGCCCGGGCCGGATCACATCGGGTCCTTATACCGACATTGGCACAACGATATACGATAGTATCCTTCGCCTTTCCGTTTAAAAGGGTGGATGATGTCATATATTATTATCTGTATTACGAATTTTCTTAACAATGTTACTGATAATATCTTTGGTTGTACAACTATTTCGTTTCGTTTGCAGAAATTAGTGGTAAGGTTACAGATGGTCGTTTTTTTTTGGATGGGAAATCATCAAATGACTTCTCCCGCTCTGGGCGGAGCGGGAGGGATGTCAGACTTTTACTGACTAAAACCCACTCGTGTTCCTTCAGTTGCCCATGTGCCAGGGTCACGGTATCTCTTTCGGACAATCTCGCGAGCCTGGCAGGTTACACATGGTCTTGCGTGATTAAAGTTTGGAAGAACTAAGAAAGAGTAAGTTTTGTTTTAAGATTTTAATCTTCTTCATAAGCAGCCTATAGATAGTTCAATCCATGAAAACGCGCCCCACTCTTTGACAATTGTACTGAGAGCGGTTAAAAACAAAGGAAAGGGGCGCAGAGGGGCGAGTCATCGTGGATTGAACTATCTATCTAATGTCCCCACTGCTGGGTCATAGGCCTCCTCTCCATGAGGAGTGGGCCAAGTGCGAGTTGGTAGAAGTAGAAGTAACATATTTTCAAATTGTTGGTTCTTCACCGAACCTTCTCTCATAAGTTCATAACGATGAGAGCAGTGAAATAATTCACACAAAGGAAAGCGCCTGCCTGGGTACTATTTACATTTTAAAACTGAAAATGTTACTTCAACAAAAGACTAGGCACTATTTAAAAAAAAAAACAACTAAAAAGACTTCATATTTCAACCTTCGACTACTCAGTATGTGAACCACACATTAATCTTTCAGGTACCTACTGACAATCGAACTTCTGTTATTAGTTAAATATAATATTTAACACAACTAATTTACACAAGGTACTGAATTAAATGACCAAACAAATAGGTACATACAGAGACAAAAGGACACTTAGGGCCGGCGCTCACTGCACGGCACGGCAGATTGTGCTGCGGCATCCCGCGGCGTTCCGTTAGCTTAACAATCATAATTCCTCGACACAAAGTGACCCATACGTCTCGCGACATGCAATGGCGTGCCGCGGAAACCCGTGGAATGAAACGGCATGACTCGTCATGCCGCAGCATCCCGCGGCATGCCGGGGCGCGTCGCGTCATGCCACAGCATTCCGCGGCACGTCGCGGCATTGTAGTATCGAAATAGAGTAACATGAACTCTAAACTCATTAAAATAAGATTCAAAATAACTTGATTATTAATAAAATCCTTTGCCATGCCATGCCGTGCCGCGCCGCGCGCCGGCAGTGAGCGCCGGCCCTTAGGCGTCAAAATACTCATACCTATTTATTTATTGATGCTTTAGTGAACGCATTAGAGTTCACTTATCAAGATCTATTAACTGTTCGTATTTCGGAATATTGTTTCCGACGTAAAGAATAGCACTATCCCATATCTTGCTGTAAGTGTCGTAAGAAGCGACTAAGGGACGTACTAGAGAATGGGCAGCAACGATCTCTACGCATTTACCACCATACTGAGATCGCCAACCCGCCTGCCAAGCGTGGCGATTATGGTAACCCCCCAAATTGGAGGAGGCATATGTCCAGCAGTGGACGTCTTTCGGCTGAAATGATAATGACGATTTCGGAATATTTATGTTTTGGAACATCATCTTAATCTATACTAATATTATAAAGCTGAAGAGTTTGTTTGTTTGATTGAACGCGCTAATCTCAGGAACTACTGGTCAAAAATGAAAAAATATTTTTGTGTTGGGTAGCCTATTTATCGAGGAAGGCTATGTAACATCATGCTACAACCAAGAGGAGCGGAGCAGTAATGAAAAATGTTGCAAAAACGGGGAAAATCGCACGGGTAGGCGATTCAACGCGACGGGAAGGGTCGGGGAAACAAGAAATTTAACGCGGACGAAGTCGCGTGCAGAAGCTAGTTATTCATAATCATCAGCTTAGCCTTTTTTTAACTATGTTGGGGCGGCTTCTACTCTAAATGGATGCTGCTGAGCACCACTATTTTTCATGGAGTGACTGACATCTTAATGATTACCCTATTTGATAAGTCAGTTCTTCTCTATCACGACATCATGACCATAACTAACCATGAATCATTATTAAAATACTACACTATCAACAACACAGCCAAAAATGAGACCAAGTATGTATTAACTAGATAGTAGTCATAGACAATGGTAATGGAACAAGAGAAAGAATTGTTAAACATAAGTGGCAATGGGCAGGGCACATTGCTCACAGAACAGATGGCCGATGGGGCCGAAAGGTTCTGGAGTGGCGACCGCGTACCGGGAGACGTAGAGTTGGAAGGCCTCCAACAAGGTGGATCGATGACCTTGTGAAGGAATCCGCTAGACGCGGGAAGCACAAAACCGGTTGAAGTGGCGGAGCTTGGGGAGGCCTATGTCCAGCAGTGGACGTCTTTCGGCTGAAATGATGATGATGATGATGAATGGTAGTGAAAGACTGCGTAGACCAGAGGGGTAATTGCGGAACTTTTTATCGGTAGGAATTGGTTTAATATTCATAGTTAAACAACATTGACTGGCCTGTTAGTCTAGTGGTTAGTGACCCTGACTGCAAAGACTGAGGTCGTGGGTTCGATTCCCACCCAGGACAAATCTTTGTGTGATGAGCACAATCATTTGTTCTGTGTCTGGGTGTAATTTATCTATAATATGTATGTATTTAGAAATATATATAGTACAGGCTCTGCCTAGTTTGGGATCAGATAACGATGTGTTGGTTGTCCTAAGATATTTATTATTATTATTATTTCTATTATTCATTGCGTTATTTACGTTGCTGAGCCGACAAATTATTCGAACAAATGACGCAATGGTTTAGAAATAATCTTCAATCCCATTCAGATTCTGATAAATTGTGCGTTTCACAATTAGGGTGCAGGGCATAAAACGGTGGAGCCCTATATTCAGCAGTGGGTGAAACAAGACTACTAATGAAAGTCATCATGAATGAGGAAAATCCAAACGTGCGGAACAAAATCAACTTGCTTCTCAGCAGCTTCTACATCACCTCAAGAAAACAACGCATCGTACTGACGTCATGCAAAACCCAGCATCAGGCAGGCATAGTTCACAGTGTGATTAGCATATATATACAACGTCGTGAGTTCGTGACATTAATTGTCAGGCAGTTGCCCATCAGACACAACACCCGTCTAGTCGAAAGATCCCCCCTTTTCATGAAGGATGAGTGAATTTTACACCCTAATCCTTATACTACTAAAGACTACAGGCATTAGCCTATACAGTGTGTCTGGTCACCGGTGTCCGACGAAGCAATATGATCGATTTTATGGACAAATACACCATAATAAGACATTTTGCCCCTACTGTTTTGAAATGGCGGAAATTTCAAAACAGTAAAAAAACAACCAAATTTTTTCACACTTTTTTAGTTTCCAGTATTTTTTTTTAGGTTTCAATGGTAGCTTTTGATAATTTTTTTAATGTGAAGTTATTGCCTACTTTTGTGGCTAACGGCACTTTTATGCCTGTAGAACCTCTAATATCGGTAGATATGGCAAAATAAATAAACCCAACAGCACTCAGTAAAAATAAAAAATAAAATGGCCGTGGATTTGTCGATAAAATTGATCATATTGCTTCGCCTTAACGGGTCGGACACCGGAGACCAGACACACTGTATATCACAGATGCAATTGAAAAATCAATACCAATCGTTATAAAAATGGCTTATATCCCTCACTATGAAACTTCAAAAGCTTGCATTAGAACTCATACATGTAATAAACCACTTTACTAATATCTTCTTCGGCTTCAGAACGCATTTCGGTAACAACTTCGTCACAGCTTTCAAACTTTGTGTTGAGTTGGTGACAAATGTTTAACCCAATATTTCCTGAATATTGGAAAAGCGTTGGCCTATATTGTGCAACATTTGGAGGTTTGGTCTAACTTTTGATGTTATTCGATTTAGTTGTGAAAGTAGTCAGCCAAAGACTTGAGGATGAATAATGGAAGTTAGTAATCGATAGTTCATCCATAGTCATCATGCTGGCTTCTATTATTCAAGATCTCACCACCTTCATAAGTCACAAATTTGACCGAATTTAAAGTACAGTCCCGAGTAGTAATATTTGATGGCGCAGCAAATGGCACCGTCTAATTTTGTTCCGAAGTTGCTAGAATCACCGAAAAGGTGGTGTAAGAGTGAAACTGGCTAGTGAGTCATGAGCCGCTGTCGTATCACGTTCACGACGTACTACTATACTGCGCACAAAACCGATGATAGTGAATCTGCTTCGATACAAAAATGATGACCACTTCTTTTATATTTATACGCTTAGCAAAACGCAAAAAATAACGATTAGTTTGAATTAAGACCTATTGTATTGTAATAGTATCGAATTCAAAATACTAGTTCATAAGAACATACAATTACAATTAGTGAAGTTTAAGAAAACGATATTCTTTTAAGAATATTTTAGGTATAGTAGTGGCTGTGACCATACATTTTGTGGTAGGTAGGTACTTAAATGCTTGAAATGCCCGTGTACTGATTCCAGTTATAGAACATATTCCGACGATTTAAAGCCTAAAGTGCAAAGGACTACTGTCTTCCGAAACGTTCCACCAACATTCGTCGCCAAGAAAACAACCACCTCTACAGCTTGAATGTAATTATGCAAAACAGTGCCAATCCTAGCTGGAAACCACAAGAGGCAAGCATCCTTCGTCTCAAGTATTTGCAAACTCATCTACAAACAACTAGGTTTCTCCGCTGAAGTTTACGAAAACAAACAATATAAAATCTTTTAACAACAGTGCTGATTTTGGCAGAGACTATGTTCATGGTTTGATTACCAAGTATATCTAGTAGTGTTATTTTCTAAACATCACTTCAAAATTCTAAAAGAATCGGGGACTGTATCCGAAGTAAGAACTTTTGAATTGAGTGCGGTTTTTGAGTGAGGTTCGAAGTGAATGTTTCCGAATAGCACTACTGTTCATTGAATGGATTAAAATTTATGTTCTGGTTTCGTTATCAGGGCTCAAAATTTCATTAGTGGTCAGATTCCATCCCAATAATTAAATTTAAATTTATTATGACCGCCTGCATCGTTATTTTAGTTTCCATGGTTAGTTTTATTCATAATACAGTGATTTATCTATTACCCGTACGAGGTAATTTCGCTGGCAAATTGTATGTATAGACCATATAAAACGTCTGTTAAGTATTCTATAGGCATATTCCTTTATGCAAAGGGACCATCAAAGTCGTTAGTACTTCATTATTGAAAGGCAAAGTGGATCTTTGTGCGAAGAACCTTGACATTACCCACTTAAGAATGTTGAATTTAGACAGAGGTCAATGTGCCGATATTGATGTTTATTAAGTAGCTGTATGTTTAGTATATATTTATCTCTCTTCTTTCTTTCTATGTATAGGTGTTGTAACAGCTTTTTAGTTGATTGTTTTGTTTCACACAATACTGGATATAGGCCACTTTCCTTTTTGTACTTTGTCTCCCTCTACTCTGTGCGTATTGCATTCAGTTTTTCCATGTGATCTTTAACAGGTTATTAGCCCATCTAGCTTCAGACTGACGCACCAACTTTACGTTACGGATTATCATTTCAATAAAAGAGACATGACACATTTCTGAATCATGTCTTTTAAAATGTATGGCAGTCGTCTCGTTGATTGCTTGGTATCGTCACATAGCTATACAATCTCTCTAGTTAGGGGACCATTTATGGTAACATGATAAGAGGTATGAAAAGTAATTTTTGGTTACTTACTTCTAACGCTCTCGACAGTGACGCCCATATCATGAGCAGCAGCGTCACCACCACTAGCGCATACCCGAACTTAATAAACGCCATCAAACTCTGAAACAATAGGAAACATTGTTAGAATGATATCAAAATAATTGCTTTGTAGTATAAAATATACAGATAACAGTTTTGATTTTCATAATTAAATGTATGATGAACTAGTTGAGTTCTCTGATATTGTTTCGGCTTTTCTTTTCAGAGTAGTCAAATAGGAAACGTCGACATTGGTACCGATTCCCTTGTTCACAAACTAAACTAAATTTAAGTTCAGTGCATCTTTTTCATTGTATTACATTAAGAAGAGGACAAAAGAAAAATTTTAGTTCAGTCCTGTCAAATTAATCAGAGCCTGTCACTACTCCATACAAGTTTAGACGTGATTAAAAACTTGCCTACTAAAATTACGTCAATTTACGTCAAGCGCTGATTAATTTGACAGGACTAAACTAAAATTTATCTTCTGTCCTTTTCTTAATGAAATAGAAAGAAAAAGATGCACTGAACTTAAATTTAGTTTAGTTTGTGAATAAGGGAATCGGCACCATTATCTCGTTTGTAAAATATGATTGACGTGTAAAACTGTTAGTACAAAACTACTTATAGAAATAAAATCAATTATCATTTGAATATTGAAAACAAATGAAATACGAAGTTTAGTCTACGACGAAATTAATAGCATAATATTGTTTTAGAAGATAAAAAACTATTACCGTATAGGTGTGAGAATAACTAGCATATAATGATGAGGTGGTTACTAAAACAAGTATTTAGCGTAGCATACCAAACAAAGACACATTCATTAAAGTTAATAAGTAGGTACTTAGAGCTAACCTCAAGCTCTAAGTACTTACTAGAAAGCAAACAGTCATCATCATCATCATCATCATTTCAGCCGTAAGAGACGCACTGCTGGACTTTGGTCTCCCCCAATTTGGGGGGCTTTGCCATAATCGCCACGCTTGGCAGGCGGGTTGGCGATCGCAGTATGGTGGTAAAATGCATAGAGAACACTGCTGCCCATTCCCTAGTAAGTAAGACTAAGGGTCGCCTTTTACGACACCCACGGGAAGAAATGGGGTGGTGTTATTCTTTACGTCCGGCACCACACGGTGCCAGGTGCACGCAAACAGTAGCTATACAATACTAACTATATATATATATATACCGTATTTCATCAAACGATGGGTAACAATACAGTAAGGTAATATATTTTGTTAGAAATAAATATACCTACTTCTCAATAAAATATTTCTAATAAAAAATTTACCTGTAGAAAATCTTACGAAATTAACATTTTCATTACAATCACGTCTTCAGATACACCTGTACCCAAACCCGTAGCAGACTACATACGGTACTTACTCACCCACTTAGTTAAAATTCTCTCAAAATTGACGTGGGTAATTCTCGGGAGGCGTAATGTATGGGAATCAGTTATGATGTTGAAGATCGATATAGGTTGGTATACCTTGTATTATGGTTGTCAAAATAACGGATGGTAGAGGCTTAATTTAGTTTATTTTCTTTGATAAACATAGTAATGTTTAAAAAAAATGGTATACAGGGTGTCCCAAAAATCAACGTCAAGCCGAAAACGGTTGATAGGCCAGGTGGTGACACTTATCAGAAAAATAGTAAAAAAAAACTAAGTTACGTACTTTTCAAATTATTGACATTACTTTTCATATTTTTTTTGTGAGTGATTTAACCCTGAATAACCCTTCTGTAAACTACAGTCCAAAATTAAAACACAACTTCGTCAGTTTTAAAGAAAACATCACTTTTTTGCTCCACCATATAAAAAAATTATTACATCGGCCAACTTTAACTGACTGTAGTGAAAAAAAAATGCTTAACTTAGATTTTTTTTATTATTTTTTTGATAACTGTCACCACCTGGCGTATCAACCGTTTCGGCTTGACGTTGATTTTTGTGACACCCTGTATATGTATGTATGTATACATATGAATGTATATGTATGTATGTATAAACGTGAATCACATGTTCTTATTAATGTTATAACTTAAAGAACAGCACGACAAGTGACTTTGCTAGAAGTCAGAATGCATAAATATTTTTGCAGCATTCCAATGGCGAGAGTTTCTGTCACATCGGAACCCAGAGTAAAGAAAATGTGAAAAAAGGATTTTTCAAATTCAATAGATTATGTATATAATGTTAAGGAAACAAGGTACGTAACAAAAGTTTAAAAGTTTTTGTAGAGTTTGAGTTGATGTGGTAGGAAACATCATGTAGCAGAATAATCAAAAACAATCACCGCATCATAGTTAATGAATTAATTAAACGAACCCACAATACGAACATATACGTATCTGCTGAACTACTAAAGCGAGAGAATTTAATGGAAATGCAATCAAATAAAAACCGCCAATAAGCCCGTCATTGTGCTTAAAAACATTGCTAGCATTCATTTTGAATTAAATAATGGAGCAATTTATGGTGATATCATGATTCGTCTGCCTTTATCCCAATTTATTTGGGGTCGTCGCAACATATCTGCTTTTCCATACCACTCTAATAATACGCATGATCTCTGTAGTCACCCTCCTCTTCTTTATCTTCACTTTTCTGTTCTTCGTATCCATTTTCTCACACTCCATTTATCGTTTCTTTACTCTTCTTCCTATACTCTTCTTAATTCAAAAAAATCCTCATGAGATTTTCCTCGATTTGTAGTGATGTTGAAGAGTTTATCTCAACTGAGATTGAATTAGACTTTTTAACTTTGTTTTTGGGTGACGAGCGCAATCCAATGGCACGTAAGATACGTGCTAAGCAGACGTGACTTAAATACGGTAACGTTTTGCAGTTGTGATAGGCAGCAGATGTTACTGTCTTACATATGGCAGGTGGGGTACAATAATTATATTAGTACCAGCTTCATGTTTTCGAAATTCAGTTGCTTTAAAATGAGATTGCAATGAACGAAACTTTGTTATTTTAAGAAAGTATAATTTAAACTAAATTTTAAATGGACCTTGTCAAAATGTCATTATATTAGCGATAACGATGTTGGAAGCGTCCCAAATGCATTCGATTGATATAAGCTTTCAAAAAGCTTATTGATGGCAATTTCGTTGAAAATCGTTGTAGAAATACAAAATGCTTTTGTCTAAGGAATCGAAGAAAAGTGACTGATTTATCGTATTACTTATAGGAAAAGATATAATATCTCAAGCGTTTTAAAATTTCTATGTCAAACCAATTCAATTTATTCTAAAATAGACGAATTGACTCAACTCATGTAAACAGAATTCAGTCAAGAAATAAAACTCCCACAATTATTTTATCGTCAGAATACTTCTCAAAATTCGCGAGTCCTCCCTTAAGGATACCCCAAGGGAGAAACGGTTTGATAAAGCTTAAGTTTAACAATCAGAGCAGCGCTTAAATATAAATTAAACCTCTCCAGTATCTACATAATATATTCAGATCTCCGTTAATAGGAGTGAATGTGGAGCCAAGCTGGAATGAGACGCAGCTGGTATCGATCCACCAGATTTTATGAATAACAAGGTTATGCTCGAGATAAGTCGCCATGTTAAACGGCTTCGAGATATTGCTGGCGTCTGCTCTTTATTTATTTGTCTCCTTATGAGACAGTAACAATGGTATATTATCTCCTATCCCCCAGGGCTTATTTTTAACCTTAGGATTTTGTAACATCTTGATTTAAAAAGTGTCCTTCGAGTTTCTTGTCAGCTCTTCTCAATTAAAATCTACATTTTGGAATGGGTCAAGAAGCTTTAACTTTCTGACTAAATGGTTTGATTGCGATAAATACTTTGAGTTTGAGTTTATATCAATTATATAGGTTTGTTATAAATAAATAATATACCTGGAATACAGAGTGGACGGTATATCGAGGTGTAAATATGAATTCAGCACATGATCCTAGATCCTAGCGTAGAAATTGTTCGATGGTTATCAAAAATAAATATTTGCTATTTCATAGAAAAGTGTAAAGCCTAGGCGGTCAAAACATATAGAACAGCATTTTTTTAAATAACCAACGTAAAATTTCGACGTTCTTAGTTCAGAATCATTTATTACCAAATCCATGTTATCAGGTTGTGCTTTAATGTCCCCGCCAGTCGTATTTGCTTTCTGCTCTTTCTGCAGCCCTACTTTTAATCAAAGTATATTCTGGAAAGCTAACAAGAATAGAAAACGGCTTTACCTACTGAAGACTTTTCTGCCCACATAGAATTTCATAAGTGCCTATAATTTAATTATAGGCGCTGTGAAACACCTAAGTACATTAACATAACCTATACTTACAGGGAACATTCATGTAGCTATACATTAAGCAAACCACAGGAGACATGCCTGTACTACATCACACGCTATGACTATAAACCACAGGGCACTTGGGACCAAAGCGATAATGCATCCAATACGCCCATTTCTCACCATCCCCTATAGACAGACGAATAATATTTTAATACATCCCCGGACCGTTTATTGATCTTATTTCAAGGAAAGAGTACCCCTCTCGGCACATTTTTCTTTCTTATTATAACTGAAAAGAACCTCTTTGTTACCAAAAAGGTTTTTACACGACCAAGATAATCTGGGATTTAAAGATGTCTGAGAAGGTTTCAATGTGGAGGACGATAATGGAGATGTAAATAATGCTGTCTGAAGCAAAAATGTTAGGAATTCGTTGGTTTTGAAATTGGACGATATTCAAGAAAAATGCAAGATTAGTATTTAGGTAGGCAACGTGGAACCTAAAAGGTCTACGGGTAGAGAAATGAAGAGATTTTCAATTTTATGGATAAAGAGCTCCGGGCGCCACACGTCAAAAGTCATATAAAAATCTGAAATAAAATTTTTGCCCTCAAATTCTAAAACTCCCTTTACGCCAACACAAATTGGGGTGCAAATATCTGGGGTGACATTTTGTCCCCCGGCTACCTAATATTGCACCACGAGTTCCAATGAAATATACGGTTCACAGAAAATATTTCAATACGATGGTATTTGACACGACCGCGCTAGCCTGGCAAGAAAAAAAAAACCATTGGAGCCACAACCGTTTGGGAGTGGTTTTGACAGATATTCAGGCGAACTAAAAATAAAAACAAACGGAAGAATCAATATCGAGGGGCTTGAAACTAAGCAATAACAACTGTACGGGTCGATATGTCAGGTTAAGTTACATTTTCCGCGGTCAATCAATGGATGGGTCCTCGATGTGCCTCGGAAAGGACGTTGGTCCCGTAGTCGTTACGGGTTGTCAGAAACCCCGAAATTTTGCAAAAGTTTCGTATAGAAATAAAATGCATAAACTAAATTGCCATCAGATTAATCAGCAAAGGATTTGCATTCAAGCATTTTGTTCCATATTCATGAAGCATATAGTTATGTACTCGTATATCCATAGCCACTTCGTCAACATGTAGCTGCATATTCGATATCCTGTATGAATAATTTCCCGCACATTTTCCAAAATAAGCTACTTTCATTTGGAATTCCACGTGCATATGCCTTATTTCCGTCAACAGGCGACCAATTGTACGCCGGGCAAGAAATTTTGTTATGCACACAGCACAGGAAATAACAATTTCCAACCGTTTTCGTTCGACATACGGTTGAGAATCGCATGTGAAATTAATATTTCAAATGCGGGCAACACGATTCAATATAGTTATTTGTTGTGGAAATCGAGGCATGCGCTGCGGTCGCCATATTTTCCATTTCCCGGTGGAATGTTGGAAAACATTACTCGTGTGTAAAAATTACCCCTGATTCTAGCCAAGTCCAGTTGCCCTGGACAATATATGGGTCACGTTACAGGTTACCGGGAAATACTATGTAGAATTTTAATGCTACTGCCTGAGTTATAGGTACTAATGTTCTGGTAGTCGGTTAAAATGAGGTAGTTTAAAAGTCGTAAGTTAAGTCGTTTATCTTAACTACCGTTTTTAAAATAAATGTGGTCCATGGCTTTGTCCGTGAGAAAATCTGCAGGTGCTTAAACTATAACGTATTACCAAACAAGATTTTATTTTGGTCGGGTTTAAACCACCAAGCCAGTTTCTAAATTACGAATTACTCATTTCATACAATTGCCAAAGAATGACATTTATAATTTGGAATGACGGACAATAATTCATGTTGTCACTCTGTTTGGTAGTTCAAAAGTATAATGAAAATAATTCAACACGGAGTCTAGACGTACAAATAAGAACACACTGTAGGGTAAACTAAAATAGGAATATTTAATAAATACCTAAGCAGATAACAGTAAATATCAACAAAACTTTATCCTGTGCTGACGAAATTTAATTTAGACGCAGCGTTTGCTGGCGTGAGAAGAGAGTAACTTTATTTCCCGATGTTGAGTTTCCAATTTTCTCTAAGACAACGGACACAAAATAAGATCACGTTAGTATTCCCCAATGGAGTAGGCAGTGGGGTAGAGTATGCTCACATTTTTTCAGCTAAGAAATCCTATGCAACACTTTTGGTGGCTTACGTATGGCATTTAACGGGACATAAATCCAGACACCGAGCTGCCACTGATAATTTTTTTTCATGAAAAATGACCTGTGAATCTCATGCAGGGCCTTCCTTGGGGACAAGTTTTGTAAGGACACGTTTATCCAAAGAATGAAACAAGTGGCCGGCTGCCAGTTTAAGAACCGGCTTCCAGTTTAAGTGGATGCACCTGAATACCAGTATTTTACATGGACCGACTGCTATCTGACCTCCATAACCCAGTTACTGATTAATACGATACCCCTTGGTAAGACTGCTTGTCAGATTTTCCGGCATCTGACTACCCGTAACGACCATCAAAGGTCTACCGAATGACTGCCAGAACCAGCTGCTTTTGCATGAACGGAGGGATTTCGGTTTATAAAGACGTTCACCCATCCTCGGAATGACTGTGCCGAGCGCAGCTTAACCTGATCCATCGAACCATGCGGGTATTATGAATTAGCCACGAGCCCGCTTACCCGTCTTATGTTACCACAAACAATATTAACTACTAATGTACTAGCATACTACATTACTGAGCTACATCACAATAAATATAAAGGGCTAAAGTTCGAGCCAACTAAAACCGAGCCTAGAACACTAAAACCATCATCGTGAGCACTTACCATGTTTCTCGGAGTAAGTGCACTCTCCCATAAATCGTGTGCATTAGGGTCGCTCAAAGATGGTTATTCACTCACTTATAACAAACACTTGCACTCTTGAACCAATCAATCTATTGGATTCTGCAATGAAAAGTGTTATTGACTTGGTGGTTATTGTTGTAAGCCGATATAGACACGGACGTAAAAATATCGTGGCCGGTTTTTATCGCGCACTCGATTTTTAACTCTCTTATTTCTTCTAGCGAAAAAAATCCACTGCGATATTATTACGACCGTGTGTGCGTCGACTATGGAGATAAGTTCATGTTTGCCATATACCATGGCGAGCAAATCTGAATTGTTATGATTTTTTAATAATTAATTTTAAGTCACTATCATTAATTTAAAATGAATTTAACGAACAATTCCAAATTTAAAATGTCAACAATAACATAAAAAAATCTATCCTCAAATATATGCTTCAGTCAGAAACTAAATAACTTAAAAGTGTAATTTTATTTTTTAATATTGTAGTATTATGTCAAAATTCAAAATTGAATTACTGATAGGATTTATTAAGATTATTAGGTTAATTTCAAAATTTATCTTTAAAAAATCTGCGACTAAAAAAATGATGTCAATTTGTTTAAGCAAAAATGTAACGTTACGTTAACATTTTTGAATTTTTTTATAATTTTTGCTTAAAAAAATTGACATCATTTATTAGCTTCTTCGGCAATTTGTTTTTAACTATAGGTGCTATATGATAAATACTCTTATACATACATTAAGGGAGTATTACTTTTGCGATCACAGATACGAGTTTCATCTCTTCGAGTATGATTTAAAGCTTCAGACATAGCCATGTCTATGCTATATTAACAGCCGTTAATATAGCTTTCCATAATTATAATCATAGTCATTTATTTGAGTTGAATAAAAAAAAAAATATGTGTTACAGTCTCGAATCATATTTTAACTACAACAACATACACCTTGGCTCTGACCAAAAATTGCAAAAAAAAAAGTAAGAAAATTTGAATTTCCACCTAAATGTTATATCTAACCCGATTGCGGTGGTGTCCAAAAGTGTTTAATGTTTATTCATTCTTTTTTTGTTCCAATAAACGCAGTTTTATTTCTTTCTGGAATACTTCATTATTTATAGTATTTATTACTGTGTTCGAAATACAAAACTCGTTTTCAATTTATTCCATTTCTCGGTAAATCCAGACAATGCCAGAGGGATAATTAAAATACAGATATTAATCAAGGAACTATAATCATTGTTGGTTACAATTTACAATAATGATTTAGTTTTGAATGTTAATGAATTTCTGGAATAATTATTTTAATCGTATATTCAATTTTTAAAACATTTAAAGAAGAACTTTACTACTATTGGTAAGCACCAAATTATAGGCTCTTACCTACATTTAATGTTTTCTTCAAAGATAATTCAATGGGTGGTAAAGACTGCCGGGGTCGCGTGATTGTTCGATAGAGATACCGTTGCCCCGGCACATGGGCAACTGAAGGAACACGGGTGGGTTTTAGTCAGTAAAAGTCTGACACGCCCTACCGCTCCACCCAGAGCGGGAGAAGTAATTTGATGATTTCACATCCAAAAAAAAAAAAAAAATGGGTGGTAAAGAAACTGGTAGTGGAGACGTTTAGCCAGAAATTAACTCCGACCTGTTAGTAAAAAATCCATATAGTAAAACTCAATAACTCTTTGCCCGACCCGAGAATAGAATTCAGGACCTCATGCTCAGCAGTTACATTCTCAACTACTACAACAACGAGGAAGTTCGGTACTGATATCAAAAATAATTAATTCAATGCAGATGTCCGAGTGACCCGCAATCAACGCACAACATCCTGTAATTTATGTATATTTTAATAAACTACAGCGTCCGTGGGGAGGGAGTGTAGTAATGAAACAAAGGATACATTTTTGTTACAAGTACTATTTCATTACGTCTGTTTTGGCTCAAATTACATAAAGAACAATGAGAGCTGTAAGTTTTCATTTATTTAGTTGTTTCTTTCAGGGAATCAATTGCAAAAATAGCTATATATTTTGAACTAGATTTTTTAAAATTTCTAGTACAAAATATATAGCTTTTTAGTTCGTCCTATCCCACTGATGTGCAATGATTTCACCTTTTTGCAAAATCATCACGCAGCACACGCCAGTGTGCAATACTTCTACACTGGCGTGTGCTGCGTGACAGTATCAAATTGTTATCACCTGTGTTTTTGTCTGATGACTATTTTATCTGCTGAGTACCAGTATTTTATATGTAGCGACAGCCTACCTGACCCCCTCAACCTAGTTACTGGGTGACATGATACCCCTTGGTAAGACTGGTTGTCATACTCTCGGGCTTCTAAAAACGCCTAACGACTGCCAAAGATCCCCGGATGACAGCTGCGACCAACAGGTTAACAAGCTTCCTGAGGCAGGTCTTAGGACCAACCGCAACAAGTGTAACTTAACATGATCGATCAACCTGTACGGCTGTTATTATTTTGCCACAAACCTCTTTTTCATCCGCTTTTTTACAAACTTAATTACTAAATAACCGTGGCCCTGGCACAGGCAACTGAAGGAGCACGGGTATTTTAGTCAGTAAAAGTCTGACACGCTCTCCCGCTTCGCCCAGAGCGGGAGACGTCAAATGAGGATATCCCACCCAGGAAAAAAGGCACTAAATAAATAATTGATCTATCTACTTACTTACTCATTCAGACAGTTAAAACACTTCTGCTGTAATATTTTATTTAAGTTATTAACAAAACAATGCAATCATGTGAGATCAACATTCAAAATTCTACAAAGGCAGGGGTTTCTACCGCCAGCATCCTTTTGAAAAGACCTTTACTCACACCTATTAGAACCTCATCTGGCGAGAAGGTGTGACCTATTCTTCACCTGAAACCACATTGACCCTCGTACTAGGAAATCACACTGTCTTATCTTGCCTTTGTTTTCAGTAGAATATAACAGAACAGTACGGGCTCAGGTGAATGTTACTGCCCTCACTCAGCCTAGCTCCGTACGGGCGATTTTTTGACGCGCCGGTTTTTAATTGCGCTCTGAATTTTAGACCCTCGGAGTTGAGCCGACTATTGAAAATTCTACATAGATCATTCACTGCGTGAAAAAATACACCGTTTGATTTTAAACTTTCGGCGAAAAGAAGTGCATGATAAATGCAGTGTTTATAAAAAAATACATTCGATTTAGATGTTCGAGTGACCCGCAATCAAAGCGTAGCTTTTATTGCTGTATTTATAAAAAACTTCACTGAAATATTTCGTTGTTTCCCCGAATGGTTAGGCAGAAGTGTGCCTATGATACACCCAAATTTAGCCAGTTATGTTTAGTCCCATACTAGTTAGTCATTAATGGTTAATAATGAATTAATTTGTTTTTTTATTATTAAATTTGATAATTATTTTAATAAAGAATGTACTAACTAGTATTTTGCATTTTTTTTTAAATTATGGTTTGTTTGTCGTAAAGTATATTAAATAAAAAATACGATATCCATTGCACACAATCCAGAACCTACAGATTGGGAGAAGACACTGGCTGTAGAACAGCTGTTTTACTTTGCACAGGAATCAGGGCTTCACTCTGATTGTAAAAAAACAATGTATGCCAATCAAAAGGTTATTTATTCATAGGATTCAACAAAAATTACCGCGTTTATAAAACCGCCTGTGGGTACGAAGGCCTATAGGCCACGGCTCGCAGTTTGTTTTGTGCTTCGGACCGTTTTCAACAAACAGGGTTATTCTGTTCAAAATTTCAATAGCCTGTATTTTTCGGAGCGAACCGCTACTTCACTCATGTGTTGTAGTTACAAAAAGGGTGCTTCAGATACAGCAACATGGCGGAAATGTCGGCCTGCATTGTACACATTGTTCTTTTACCATGGACGTATGTACTAAAGGATTTGATGCTTGAATATTGTTGGTTTAGAAAGCTGTAGCGTTTTAAGAAGAAATGTGTGACTTTAGCGGTTTAATAGTTTTCTTTTATACAAAATAAAACTCAAACACAAGTAGTAGAGTAGAGATTTGTTCAACAACATTATCAATTTGCCAAGTCTTTTCCCAAGTAAATTGGTGTCGGCTTCCAGTCTTACTGGATGCAGCTGAGTTTCAGTATTTTACATGAAGCGACTGCCTATCTGTCCTCCACAACCCAGTCACTGGGTAATATATGCCTTGGTCAGACTGGTGGTCAGACTTTCGGATTTCTTATAACCCGTAGCGATTGTCCGAAATCAAGAAATGACAGTCGAAATCAACGGTTTAACGTGGTTACCGAGGCACGGAGGGGTCTTGGTATGTAAAAATGTACCTATTCTACGCTTTAGAATAGACCAAATTCACTTTTTTGACAGTTCCAGGTTCCTACTTATTATTTAACTGAAGTGCATGCTGTGTGAGAATGACGCAAAATAAGAATAAGTACACTGCAAAATGCAAAGGACAACAATACAAGCAATTACTGTTAAGTCAAGGGCGCAATTATTTAATGGAAAATTACAGTGCATAATAATACTAATAGAACGTAGGTAACATAAAGGATGTAGCTATATTATTGTATTATTTTTAACACGTACCTGTCCTATTGCTGTATAGTTCATATACTGAATAATCAAGTTTGTAATGTTTATGTAAAACTTCATACGTTTTTGGGTAATTGACTTCAAAAATGAGGTTCTGAATTGGTCTGTATTAAAAAAAAAATGTGTCTATGTGCCGCGATATCACTGGCAATTGTAAATCGTTTTCCAAAATTTTTAATTTTAAAATAGGGAATGCTCCAGGGGCGCAAACGTGTATTTTTTTTTAAGTTCGCTTGGCTAGTACGCTTCTGGATAATACGAATTTAATGCACTTTGTGTATCATAATGCTTATGCTCCTTGTCACTGTTGTTCACATAGAAAATAAGTGCCAAAGGAATTGGGGTCTTCTACATGACACAAATCGTCACCTCATTACTAAGAAGAGAAAAAAAAATGACTTAATAAAAAAAAGTTAAAAAACGACAATTTGAAAAATTTCTTTAATTTCCGAAAAACTAAAATACTGATCACAGTTTTTGTCTTTGTAGTGTTTTGTGTTGTTTTTGTAAGCAATTTTTTTTTTTTAAATGATTTATATTAATTGTATGTTCTAGTTTATTTATTTTAGAATTACACAGTCAATTAAATTAATACAAAAAGGATAATTTATATACATACTAAATTAGTCAAAATAGCGTTCACTTCACGTCAAATAACCCGCCCCTAACTGTTCCCGGCGCAAAGGTGCCCAAAACACTTGCTGCGTTGCCATTGTGTTCTTAATTTTAACCTATTATGATCCTTTGTTGGTAGGACTAAACTGAATTAATTATTTATATTACAGCGTATTTTTTAACGTTGATTTGCATATTATTGATTGCATTGAATTACTGTCTATGGTACCTAAACTCAGTCATGGCTCATACAAGACAGCAAGGAAATGAACCTATTACGGATCATTAAGTGCAACAGTAATCAGAATCACTGACCCACTTGTGATTGTACATTATGTCATTTGTTTGTGATTGTGTGTTGAATATTAATGACTTGAATGTAGAGAAATCGATATAGAAATTGTTTCTTGATTGTCGCTCATTAGGGACCATCCATAAATTACGTCACACGTTAAAAGGGGTGGAGGGGGTCGACGAATTGTGACATTGTGTGACAAGGGAGTGGGAGGGGCCCTAAGTTTTGTGACGTCACATTTCAAAATTAAATATACACATTTAAAGTACTATTAAAACACGAAATATGAACTATTAAAGAAAAGTTTAAAAAAAAAATCAATGTCAAGATGTAAAATTGCAAAATATGTGACGTTACACTAGAGAGGGTCTCACAAATGTGACCAGCTGTGACAAGGACGGGGGGGTCAAAAAAATCATGAAATTTGTGTGACGTAATTTATGGATGGCCCTTACGGATTTTTTCTATGAAGTAAATTGCATGAAGCGAAGTGAACCACAGAACCGGTCGAAGTGGCGGCGCTTGGAGGTGACCATGTCCAGCAGTGGACGTCTTTCGACTGAAATGATGATGATGATGAAATTGCATGGAGTTGATTTTGTGTTTGACCTTGAATGTTGTCGAGTAATTTTGTTGTTGTGTTTATTTTCTTATAGAACGTGGAACGTCATACGTCGTACGTTAATGACGTTTCCTGTAGTATACACACATTCAACCAAATAAACCCAATATGGCTAGTCAAAGTTTGACAAAACCTAGACATGGCTCATCACTTCTATGTAAACAAAAAACACTGTTTTGAAGAAAATTGTATGGATTTATATCATTGCTGGGCATAGGCCTCCCCAAAGGGAGGAGGGTTTGCCATAATAGTTACACTTGGTAGGCGAGTTAGCTATCGCAGTATGGTGGTAAATGCAGAGAGAACGCTGATGCTCACTCTCATAAAATCCATAACTAGCCCATTATCTAATACGCAGTTCAGTTGGAGTTGTTGATTCGCCCACAAATAAATTAACTGTGTGCGTTTCACTTGAAACAAACAATATATTAAAAGTGTCAATTCGCTCTTTTCGGGTGAGTAAATTCGTGCGAATCGATTAACAAGCCGTGTTTTTATTTAGTGTCTGCACATTGTCTAGACTACATGTATGCGTATAAATCTAACTTCTGTCAATTTATATCAAGTAAGTTACTCAAATAAGTACCAGCCTGATAACTGACTTTTCTGTTGAACAATCTTAAAGTGGCTTATGGTCGTTTTCTTCAAGCGTATTAATATTGATTAGGAATCGGTTCCCGAGGGAGTATACGTACTCGAAGCGGCTTTCACGCTACACTACTCACAATTAATCCTAAATAATTATCTCATTCTAGCATCAAGTAAGTAGGTATATCTTTATTCATCTAGACAGACGGTTTGTCTAGACAAATAAATAAAATTGGAGTGTCTGTTTGTAATATTAAAATAACCGCTTTTTACTAAGTGTATATGGATTTATACACGGTTCATATACCAAAACAACATTTTTTACAGTTTTTGTCTGTTTGTCTGTTTGTTTGTTCCAGCTAATCTCTGAAATAGCTGGACCAATTTTGACGGGACCTTCACCGGCAGATAGTTGATGTAACAAGGAGTAACTTAGGATACTTTTATTTTAGAAAAAGAAAATAGAATCTCACAAAGCACAAAACGAACGCAAACTTAAAAAAAAATACCACGCGGACGAAGTCGCGGGTACCTATGGTTTAATGCATTTTTAATACATTAAGCGCGGTAGTACGTCCTCTTGCGATAATTTCCGACATCTTCGCGGGCGAAGCCGCGGGCAAAAGCTAGTTTAAAATATTTTTATCAAGCTGAAACAATAGGTACCTAGTTTTCCATTTTATATATAGCATTGTAATTAAAATCAGCCATTACTTTCATTTAAATACCTACATAAGTTGTTCTTTTTTTCATTAAAACTTTAAAGTATTCTATTTTAATTTTTTTCGTAAATGAAATACTGCTGGCCACTTTTAATGGGCCATCAAAAATATTAGACTAACGTATTAAATACTCTTTGAACATAAAGTTTAATGGGCAGGGAGCGGAGAGCATTTTCTTTGTTGTCTCGCTAGACAAAGAGGTCTATTGATTCTTGCACCAGTCGAAAGACATTTGCATTTATTTACGTTGCTTCTTTTTCCTTGGCTTTCTCGCCACGTGTTTATTTAAGAAGTACGTTACTCTGTGTTTATGTAAATGAAAAAAAAAGTAGATACATCGCTAAGGGTTTCGATAAATTAATAATGTCTCTTGATTTTGCTGATGAATAAATTGTAAGCTCAGAACCTATCCACCTTCGTTCAAGTAACTTCATGTTTTTCAATTACGCGTCCAAATTTTCAATTTAGAAGCAATAAAACCCTTGGAAACGGCCATAAAACACACGCGGACTAATTAGTCCCGAAACTCGGAAGACCCACTAACCGAAAACTGTAGTCCATCCGTCCAAATCAATTCAATTAATCCTTTAATTAAATTAAACCAGTTAAAACACGTAGTTGACGAAGCCAAGGTCTAAATGAAGCCAGTGGAGGCCTCACTAAATCCGGATTAGGACGTCGCAAACGGAAATTAGGTCGTTCCGAAGACTGCGACATCGATTTCGTTTTAACTCATGTTCATGTGTTTTTCTTTTTTTTTTCTTTTAGTAGGTTATTGGGTGTCTGGTTTCCTCCTCTGTTTTTCAGTATCTGATAGATGGAACTCTGTTTTTTATATCAGTATAAAGGTATTTAGGTAAATCTTATATTATATGCGTAAATATATTCTTTTTTTTATTACGGTTCCTGCCTGTGAGAAAGCGTTGTTCTTTGCTCCTACGCGATGGATTTTGATGCGATTTTTACTATATCTTAGAGAATCTATTTCGGAGGTTTATGTGGATAATATAAAGATAGTATTAAGGTTACATATATCGTTTAAAAGAAATGCAATGGTTTGTCAAGTCGTAAAAAAAAATGCGAAGCTAATATAAAACTAAGCATAACATGAACTAAGTATTATTTTAAAATCACAAAAGATACCAGAGTTTTTAATCCAGGGTTCGTGGACTGCAAACACGGTACAGGTGGCTTTGACAGGTTATTTTAAATGGCTTGAATCTACAACCTAAAGACACCTGTAACACCAAGGGCAATGCTGATCCACTAGACGAAGTAAAATTGTCTCATGTGTCTTTTAATCCTATCAACTAGTCAGACTGAAACTTGTCTGACGAAATGTAGGTGTACTAAAAGTACAGTTCCTACCTTACTCTTAGAGAAATACAAGCGCAATGATAAGCGTTACGTCAGCTTAATTTATCGGGCATAGGAAATGGATTTGAATGACGTCATAAACGAGGGAAGACCAACAACATGCGTCATAGGTGTGTTAGGGACGCATCAAAATCGTATATGGACCTTCTATTTAAATCTCAATTTGGGCACAAAGTAAGCTGGTTTCAAATTAATAATTAAATACTTTTACCCTAAAACTACAAGGTTTACTTTACAATTCCCAGGACAGTCAACGTAATCTAACTTTCAACTTCAAGATCACGAACAAAACCCTATCCTTACTAAAAAGGCCAAGTAACAATTTACAAAGAAAAAAAAAGATTCTAAAAAAGGTTGCACATTATGCGCAAAGTAGAGCAAAAAAGAATTAGCTTGGTGTTCACGTGTCACCCTGACCCACAACTTTCAAGGCAACGAAAATTGTTTGCCAAGATTTACATCGTGCCTCCGCTTTTTCCAGCTTACGTATGAAGCCACGAAGCGCTTGAATCGCTGCAGAATAGCTCACTTTACTCGACTTGGCGATTAAATTGGGTCACTTTACTCGAATCGGTGATAAAAATGGCGTGGTTTAGGTACTTTAATGTGCGATTTTGAGGTTTCTGCTGTGATTATGTGTGTTGAGAGGATTTTGAAAATTGGATCTTTTTGGGTAACCTTTTGCGGGATTTAATCCAGTCTACACACAATGGCTGATATCCTAGACCCTACTTTATATTCCATTGCTGAGTTACTATTTCGCGTTGATGGAAATCTTGCATACGAATGAGCGATCGATGTTGATATAACTCTAGCTTCGGGCATTGTATGCAGAAGTGATTTCAATAACACATTAAAATATTTTTGTGACGTTGAACTGTTTCGCTATTGGTCTATTCGTAATAGGAACGTTAGAGGAGGTAATAACGTTAGAATAGGCAATATGGCCGCACAATCACATTACATCCCCTTCATCCCAATGTTGCCCGACCTTAATAATAGACCTCGATATGATTACGGAATCAGTCATCCGCTTAATTAAACGAAAATCCCACGAAGATAAAAAAGAAAACGATTTATTGAATACCGTACCGTCTAAATTAGGAACTTTACTTGACAGGCACTGTAATGTGGGATTAAAATTAAATATTCATTTTGAAGTTCAATCAAGTTCTCTGTAATAGGACCAGTAGCCTCCTGCCAGGGTCTCAGATTTGTTCTAAAGAGTTACCGTTGTCATGGCACAGGCAACTGAAGGAACACAGGTGAGTTTTAGTCAGTAAAAGTCTGACACGGCCTTCCGCTCAAGAGCGAGAGACGAGAAAAAAAAGGAGCAGTAGCGTACAACCAATTTTCTGCACAATTTTTGATTGAGATTTCTTATTCAGAAAACCATAGAGTTGACTTTTTGTGAAGGTAATGCAGTAAGTATACCAAAAAACTTAAAAAAAAAAAACAAAACCGACTTCCTTAAAAAAAAAAACACTACAAAGTCAAAAATAACTTTAACTTCGGAATTCGGTGTCTTAGGATCTGTATTTAAGGTTTTTTTGCCAATACTTAATGCAAATATAAGACTTATATGGTTTTCACATGGATCCCACTGTCCAAATGGAACCAAATTAAAATGGGACCATTCGGGAAGCACCAGATTTCAAATAAAAAAAAATCATCGAAATCGGTTCACCCAGTCAAAAGTTATGAGCTAAAAAACATTTAAAAAAATACAGACGAATTGATAACCTCCTCCTTTTTTTGAAGTCGGTTAACAAATAAAATACAGGATAAGTATATCATTAATGTATGTATTATATTGTTTGGAATAATATGTAGCTGGTATAGTACAGATTACCTCCTTCTCCCTTTAAATCCATCCAAAGGTTGTCTTTAAAAGATCGCTTCTAGCGATAAGACCGGGCGGCAACCTATGTAAACACATTCTACATTTTTATACGTAATTCACATGGTGTAGAAAATTAAATTGTATTATATTCTATCCTAGATTCGTTCTCAGAAATCTGAACCCAATACATCAGCCACCAATGTTCACGTTAACACAAGTGATTACCTCGGCTTTGTCCATAGCTTCCTCTCTTTTCGCCCTAATCCTCGGGTTTTTGCCAAAGCCCAATTGATCCCCACTAAATAGGTACCGAAACACGATGTGATAGGTTCCGTATGGCTCCGTATTACGAGTACTGTCTATGTTACAACAGATTTTATTTGGGGCAAAGAATAAGATGGATTTTTCTTGTGATCTTGTTTTGGTATGACACTATTTTCGTGGTATTTTATTTCGGGGTTTCATGGGTCCTTGAAGTGTAAATAGGGTGTTCATGTTAGGATGGAAGCTTCGATTGATTTATTTTCGTATCGTTCAGATTTAATAGTAATACGCCTTGTAGCCCGAAGGGTTGGAAAGCAGTGTACTAATAGTACCTACTCCCAGAATTATTATAATAATCTTTATTACATAAGAGAAGGATAGTTACAATTATGTGAAGTCTCTGACACTTGTGCTAGGTGATTAACCTGTGTTACAAGTGCCAGTGCCCTCTCCCGGGAGGAAGCACTATTGAAAACCTTATGTAATAATAAAAAGACAAAAACAATACAAAATTATAAAAAGACTAAAAATACAAAACAACAAAAGACCAAAATAAGACAAAATATTGAAAAGGAAAAAAATAATAATTAAAAATTCCTGGTGGTTGTATGATGTGTGTGTGTGTGTGTGTGTGTGTGTGTGTGTGTGTGTGTGTGTGTGTGTGTTTAAGTGCCATGTAATAAGGGGTGATTAGGGGCGCCTACTGCCATCAACCCGGCACAAATTCTGACTGTGAGCTGCTACTGAGAACTTCCAGAGGAAAACACCCAAGAACCCTTTGCTCGATCCTTGAATCGGACTCAGGTTCTCAAGTTCAACAGTAGCGCTTGCCACCACCAGACCAACTAGGAACTCTCTAGATTTACAAGTACCTAGTGGTATGGAAAAATGACTCAGTATTAACTTCGCAGATCTAATGTACCCTACTACGGTTGTTATTTTATTCAAATGTTCATTGGACAGTACCTAATTTGCCAACTGAACCAAAAAGGTTAGCAAAATAAAGTTCGAATCAAATTAATTACATCGCTAATTAGGTTCATTGAACGATTTAATTGAATAAGTTATTAGCACTATCAATCAATGAATTGATCTGATGTTATTAAGCTTTTAAGTATAGCATTTTAATTATTCAGCTGTAAACACAGTTTCATTAATGGGCAAACTGTTTAATTACTAAAAAATAAATTAATTGCTGTTTTCAGTAGTTGTATAGACTCGTACATAATTAAAAACAGATGTAAAAGGATTAACAAAATGAATTCGAGACTTGAGTGTAGTAGGTACAATTTTGAAAAATCTGGTTGCTGTTTTTTGACAACAACCTGTATATACAAATTCAATCCGTCGAATTAACTGCATAGGTACCGAGTTCGACGTATGTCACGCGAATTTACCATTACCGTTAATAAATTTTGGGAAACCTACAATACCTGCCGTACTAAACCTATTTTAACGACTTATATACAACTTTGTGAATTATAAACGGTAAAGTTCAAATAAAGTAGGTCAAGTTTGACTTTCCCGCAAACGCGGAAGGTAATTTTGGTGTTCAATATATTTTTTCCGTCGTCCCCACTCGAATGTGAGCCAATTCCGAATCAAAGCGAGCACGGCACATTGGAAACTGAACTTTATTTTTATGAGACTTAAGTATTGTTTCGTGCTTTATTAGGCTGTAAGTTAGAGCTGGGATTTTATTCCATTAGGATGTTAGTTAACAATCTATTAAATGTTGTTTGGCTAACTTTATAGGGACTTTGAGGTCGGGGTTGGTCGGCCAATATGTTTTCGAAACATGTACACGATTTATCACTTGGCCCAATCAGGACAGGAATACGGTAGCCCAGTTTTCTCGCAACAATATACTCGGAGTATTGTCCAGGGAGTCTAAAGGAAACACACGTAGATTGTCACTAGTTGTTTACTTTAGAAGCGCCTGGAATATAAATCATTGTTATATTGAAGAGCAGTGGTGGGCTAGGTAACGTTTTTTCACCACAGCTTTCAAAATGGTGAAGGAAAACATCGTAAGGAAACTGGCATGTGCTGGAACCATACATTCCTAGAGATGTGGCATCTACCACTCCGCACTGGGTCCGCGTGGTGGTGACCAACTCTCTCTACTCCTTATAACATCAGCTGCCAGTAAAAGTCACCTCAAATTCGATCTTGGCGTTTCGGAGATTAGCCGGAACAAACACAGATGGACAAAACTTTATATGCATAAATTTTGACATTACAATTTCTTTTTTAATCGTTCTTTCAAGCGCTTCTAAGGAAATCTTTAGCGCGATACTAAAAAGTATCCTGTTTGTTAAAACAAGTGACATTCTACCGGTGTGCTCAATTTCACCCAAATTCGTTCACCAGTTACAGAATGATTGAGTAACATACCTACATACAAGGTAACAAACATCCAACATTTCACGTAGGATACTTCCCTTACTGTTATTTCTACCACCCTCAGTTTTAATTAAAGACAAATTAAATGACTTGGTAATTACTTTCTGTTTAACTTTGTCTCCACTTTGTTGACACCCGAAAAACTTCGGATCTCTTGTTGAATGCAAATCGTGTTACATTTAATTAAAAACGTATTATTGTAGGCACGTAGGGAATAGATACAGTTTTAATTATGGCCATTGCCATGGTGTTTTTCTATTTACTAGCCGTGATAGCAAGTATTCCATAAGTATTAACAAAGTTACGTGTGGTGCGGACGTAGAGAATAGCTACATCCCATTTCATCCCGTAGGTGTCGTAAGAGGTATCTAAGGGACTTACTAGAGGATGGGCAGCAGCGTTATCTATGCATTCCATCACCATACTGCGATCGCCAACCCGCTTGATAAGTATGGCGATTTTGACAAAGCCTCTACCCAAGTTGGGAGAGGCCTTTGTCCAGCAGTGGACGTCTTACGGTGGAAATGATGATGATGAGGAAGTGCTCAGAACGTTTATTATTAACTTGTCATCATTTTCAGCATCATTTCAGCAGAAATACGTACAATGATGGAAGGGTAGCATTTGGGGAGCTTTGCCATAATCGGGGGACGTTGACGTAATCGCCATCTTTGGCAGGTGGATTGACAATCGCGGTATGGTGGTAAAATGCATAGAGAACGCTGCTGCCCATTCTGCAGTAAGTCCCTAAGTCGCCTTTTACGACACCCTTAAGAAGAAATGGGTTGATGATATTCTTTACTTCCAGCACCACATTGAATAACTTGTCAGCATTTTCTGCAAAAAATCCTGCCAAGTCAAGACACCACTTTTTAATTTATATCTCCAACTGTAGAAACTTTCAAACAAACGGGACGAATTATTGCGAACAATTATTATCGCTGTAACTCCTGACATTTCATTTAAGGGTCCTTCGTTAACGAATCATTTTAATATGATTACAAATTGCGCAAAATTTGTTGTAGCCATTGATAAAGTTTGTTCGGACATGGAATTATTATTAGGATTCTGGGTTATAACTGTCCAAATATCATTTCTGGGCAAAGTTAAATGTTTCTGAATGTCTGTTTTGTTTTTGACAGCTAGGAAAGGTTCGTACTAAGAAGTATCGTGTTAATCAGTAACTGGGTTGCGGAGGTCAGATAGATAGTCGCACCATGTAAAATACTGGTAGTCTGCTGCATTCGATAGATCCGCTAAATCTTTGGCCGTCTTCACGAGTCGTCAGTAGTACGAAAATCAGTCAAACAGTCTCACTAAGTGGTATCGTTTTACCCACGTTGTGGAAATCAGATATGCCATCGCTCCAAGTAAAATACTGGAACTCAGCTTCATCCGGTTAGACTGGCAGTCGAGCCCAACATAGTTGGAAAACGCTAGGTTAGATGATACGGCGCGGCATACGCTGGCAGAATGTGCCACTTGGGAGGAGCCGCGTCGTGTCCTCGTCTCAGAAGTAGGCAGTGACCTATCGCTGCCGGCCGTGGTCGAGTCGATGGTCGGCAGCGAGGAGTCCTGGGACGCGGTGGTATCCTTCTGCGAAACCGTCATGTCACAGAAGGAGGCTGCGGAAAGAGAGCGGGAGATATCGTCCGCTCACCCAGCCCGCAGCAGGCGCACCGGGCGTCGGCGGAGGGCGGACAACGCCCTCTTCCAGCCCCCCTAAATGGGTCCAAGGGCGACGGATCTGGGGACATCCGTCACCCCCTATTCCTTAGGACCCGAGATGTTGGCGCGTAGTGTTCCACGCGCGCCTCTGTGATGTATGGGGGAAGTTTAACACCTCACTCCCCCCCGACGTGAGCAGGCCCGCAAAGGCGGGCCGGCACCAGTCGGGGATCGCGAAAGACATATTGGTTCCCGTGGTCCCCGATGTAGGTGTGGGACGGAACACCGGGGTGGTTTTAGTCAGTAAGAGTCTGACAGACCCCTCCGCCCACCCCAGGGTGGAGGACATCCATGAGGATTTCCACCTCGTGATCAAAAAAAAAAGGCTAGGTTAGATAATGAAGGTACCTTGTAAATCGCAAGCAACCTAACCCACATACTATGGGTACGTTTATCATTTTACATAGTTTCTTGTTAGACGATTTTAGCTTCATATGAAACAAGAATTTTCTTTCAGAATGATGTTCATAGCCTTTTTAACCGACGAAAAAAACGGAGGAGGTTCTCAATTCAACGCGTATATACTGGGTGACTTTTTTTAACGTCTTGAAAAAAAATGGGGGTAATAGGTGAACGGAGTAGCCTTTGGCATCGACATTTTTATTATTTTTATTTTTGAATAACATGTAATGAAATTGATCTCATTTAAAGTAACATAGAAATTTGAAAAAATAATAATAACAAAAATCAATTAAAATCTATCTAAACTCAAATCATACGCTCCCTACTCAATGCGCTACATGTATCAATGATTTCGTAGCGCGGTCCTACCCTTTGAAGCCGACCGATAGGCGGCTTCATTGATCTTTCGCAGGCGCACGAGCCGCACACGCATCCCCGTCCGCCCGCGTCCCGCGCTCCTTTAGTCACCTGCGATGAATCTGAAGGCCTTCCTGCCTTCTATTCTAGTTACACAACACACCCTATGAAGGTCGAGACGGTAAAAAATGTCATCCGGTCAATATATATTTTTTTTAATGTATGACCACGCATAACTTTTTTCCCAACTATATTCGGGTCGGATTCCAGACTAACCGGATGCAGCTGAGTACCAGTATTTTATATGGAGGGACGGCCTATTTGACCTCCACAAACCAGTTACTGGGTATTACGACACCCCTTGTTAAGACTGGTTGTTAAACTTTCAGGCTTCTGACGACACGTAACCACTGTCAACAGTCCATGATTGACAGCGGGACCAATTACTTTAATACACGAAAAACAAAAGGGTCATAGTATGTCTTTTTAATGTCCACTTATGAAAATGTCATGGCAATTCTTGCTTAGCCCAGCCACTTGCATTCATAGACCATGACACACCATAACTAGTCATAACAATGCATAACCATATGTTGCTATCTACTACGAAGTTATTTCGAGACAATTACAGTTTAATGACACTGCATTGTGAGAAAAAAACCCTAAACAACACAAGCAATACCATATTTAAATCGCTGTCATTTGCAAAGTCAGCACTGTGCAAATTATGCTAGCGAGTGCTTGTTTGGATGAAAATTACTTAGGTAGCTATTTTATTTTGTTATTTTAACTGGGCAGTTTTTTGTCGTCCTGACTTTAGCAAAATTCACCACGTGCTTTAGAGAAGAGTTGATAACTCGACTATTCTCTAAAGCAGTTGGAGGTTTTTGCTACTTGTTCTTGCCTCTTCATCGGGTAAGCCCAGTACATTGTAAACCTCTACCTTATATTTACATATAAGTTTTTTTTTTTTTTGGATGGGATATCATCAAATGACTTCTCCCGCTCTGGGCGGAGTGGGAGGGCGTGTCAGACTTTTACTGACTAAAACCCACCCGTGTTCCTTCAGTTGCCCATGTGCCAGAGTCACGGTATCTCTTTCGAAAAATCTCGTGACCCTGGCAGATTTACATATAAGTTACGGTCACATTAGTATGTAACCATGGTCTTTCACAATAACTTATAATGTTCCCACAGCTGGGACACAGACAAGAGCAGGTCTCTTAGTGAGAGGGAGCGGGTACGGCCCACCGCACGGGTCTAGTGCGGGCCGGTGGACGTCATCATCATCATCATCATTTCAGCCGTAAGACGTCCACTGCTGGACTTAGGCCTCCCCCAATTTGAGGGGCTTTGCCATAATCGCCACGCTTGGCAGGCGGGTTGGCGATCGCAGTATGGTGGTAAAATGCATAGAGAACGCTGCTGCCCATTCTCTAGTAAGTCCATTAGTCGCCTTTTACGACACCCACGGGAAGAAATGGGGTGGTGTTATTCTTTAAGTCCGGCACCACACGGTACGGTGGACGTCACATGTCTTTTAATTTTTACTTCTACGACATGCCGGCTTCCTCACGATGTTTTCCTTCAACGTTTTGAAAGCAGTGATGAAATAATTTACACAAAGTCAAGCGTCTGTCGGGTTTCGAACCTCGTGAGCCGCGGTCGTTACCATTGGGCGACCAATGGTCCCAATAACTATTGAAAGGCTAAATTAATTAAATATTAAGTCCATCGTCATAAGTAGATAGAAAATAGAGTGGAATAAAGTTGAGTGACCGAGAATACCCTGTGGCATTAAGGGGAAGCGCCAGGGCCAGCAACCCTTTAAGTTCATATCATTACATGAACTTAAAAGGTGAATGACAGATTGGTTACATTCAATGACTTTTTCATGAATTAATCACCCATCACAAATGGGGTTAAACGAACTTAGAAGGTTGTATTGATGATTTGAATCACTATATTTCTGTAAAGTCATATATTTGTGACGGTCGTGAATCATATTTCAATCAATATACAACTTGACACTAATTTGCTCTGCCAGTGTCGCGAGATTAGTTCGAAAGATATACCGTGGCCCTGGCATATGGGCAACTGAAGGAACACGGGTGAAAATAAAAACTTTTTACAAAAAAATTACAACCGACTTCGTAAAAAAAAAAAAAACTACAAAGTGAAGAATAACTTTAATTGACAGGCGTGTTGGTCTAGTGGTTAGTGACCCTGACTGCTATGCCGGAGGTCGTGGGTTCGATTCCCACCCAGGAGAAATGTTTGTGTGATGAGCAGGATCATTTGTTCTGTGTCTGGGTGTAATTTATCTATAATATGTATGTATTTAGAAATATATAAGTATGTTTATCAGTTGTCTAGTACCCATAACACAAGCTCTGCTTAGCTTGGGACTAGATGGCGTTGTGTGATAGTTGTGGAATATTATTATTATTTCGGAAGTCAGTGGCAAAAAAACCTTAAATACAGATCCTAAGACACCGACTTCCGAAATTAAACTTATGTTTCACTTTGTAGTTTTTTTTTAGGAAGTTGGTTGTTATTTTTTTACCACAGGAAGCAAAAACCGGGCGTGCCTCGAGCCTATCACAGAGGCGTACGCGCCCCGCATGTGTGTTTTATACTCATGTTTTGGACATATATTTACAAACATATCTTTTTTTTTTGTTTAGCCTATACTGTCCCACTGCTGGGCAAAGGCCTCCCCCAATCTCTTCCAGAAACTCTTGTCCCACGCCAGTCACGCCACCTCAAACCAGTCGTCGCGGTACGCATCTAGGTCGTCTCGCCACCGCTTTCTGGGCCGACCGCGGTGGCGACGTCCATCTTCAGGCATCCATTGTGTGCAGACCTTAGCCCAGCGGCCATCTTGCATACGGCTAATGTGATGTTTTCTTATAAATAAATAATATTGGTACCCAAAAGTGAGCCCACAAATAAACTGTTTAGCTCATGTCAAAAGTTCTAAAGTGCAAATGCACTGCCCGAGAAGGCAATAAAATAGGCAAGAAACCTTGGGAACTTGAAAAGTCCGCCTGAGTACGTGATGTGAGCGCCGCAAAGCGTTCGGAAAATGTAAAATGTATGAAGGATACGAATGAAACACGATATTATATTCCGTAAAAGTTATTTCATTTCTAGTTGCAAAAGAAAGGTTTTGGATAGAAAGCCTTTGTAGAACATGATTTTTAAAGTTACTTGCTAACATACGGACTACTGCGCGTAAAGTTGTGTTTTGTTACTTGTTAGTTGGCTTAACAAATGGTTTTGTATGATTCTGTATAAATAAATCTGCGTAAATTTGAAAGTTAGGACGTTTGAATGTTCGTAACTCAATCACGCAAACGCAGCTGAAAGTATTGAATGAAATTTAGCAAATTCTAACTTGGATTAACATAAGATACATTTATTCCGGAAGTATGTTTCGGGATATGGATATTTTCCGACCTTCATGCGGGCGAAGCTGCCAACAAAAGCTAATAATAATCCAAACAATAGTTATTTTTAACCGACGAATAAGAAGGAGATTTAAGGAAATTAGAGATATCTAATTAGTTTCGATTGAATGATTAACATTATTAATGGTATCGCAGGCGCCGCGCCAGGGTCGCGAGATTGTTCGAAAGAGATACCGTGACCCTGGCATATGGGCAACGGCATGGGTGGGTTTTAGTCAGTAAAAGTCTGACACGCCCTCCCGCTCCGTCCAGAGCGGGAGAAGTCATTTGATGATTTCCCATCCAGAAAAAAAAGGGTGCCCGGCAGGTTTGCCCGGATGGCAAACCTGCCGAAATTCATTGAAATGGCACAAATAAATGAATTGAATCTGACTGAAGTCACCTCTAATTATGCTACTTAAAACATGTTGAATATTTTACGTGCACTGTAAGCCAGATAAACCGTTAATTTTATTTTCCCGTCTTCATTTTACTTCGCCTGTTAATGTTTTTATTTAAGGCCAGCTTATAAATTTTGAATAAATTATTTTTTCAGAACATTTAATATAATTTCTGATGAGCTTATCGTATTTAAAACGTTAAAAACCTATTTTATTAATTCATTTATTTCAGACATAGTCCATAATTACAAGTTATAAATCCATTAAAATTACAAAAATAAAATCCAATAAAGCACAACATTAAAATTATCACCAATAAATAAAATTACATATCAAATTACATATTTGCAATGTCATATCAGCGACAATTAATATAAAAATTGATCAAAAAAATTTGAAACTTGAGGTGTTTTTGACAGATCAGTTCTTAAAAATACTCAAATTGTCTCTCTGTTAGTCGTCCTTTATGATACAGGCCTTCAAAAGTTCATTGATTCAGCTTACATCAGGATCGTTTACCACAACATCCTCTCAATAAATTCCTCCGCCATTGATAGCTTCAGCTCCTCTATCATCATTCAATAAGCGGCTCTTTTTATCATATGTCCGGACCGTCACGGATGTGCTCGATTCGTATCCGATATAATCGGGACACTGCACTGCAGCATCTTCGTTTCCGTGACACTGATCTGCTTGTAATGTTGCCATGCTTTACGAGTGCCAAGATTTTTTATAGTGCTGAGCTTTACAAGTGCTGGAGTTCCTGCCTTGCTTTATTTTGTGTAGTCACAGGATTCTATTCGGGCACTTTTGTCTTTTAACTTTACGCTTAGAACCTTTTTCAAGGAATTTGTGGGGCGAATAGAGATAAAAATTTGAAAAATATTCATCATCATTTCAGCCGAAAGATGTCCACTGCTGGACATAGGCCACCCCCAATCTGGGGGGGGTTTGCCATAATCGCCACGCTTGGCAAGTGGTTTGGCGATCGCAGTGTGGTGATGAAATGCATAGAGAACGCTGCTGCCCATTCTCTCTAGTAAGTCCATAGTCACCTCTTACGACACCCACAGGAAGAAATGGGATGGTGATATACTTTACATCCGGCGCCACACGCACAAAAAAATTATATTAAGGTAAGTAAAATAAAGTTTTAAAAAATCTACCCATAGATACATTAAGATCATGGCATCACTAGATGGTCGTAAAGATAGATTACAAGACGAAAAAACACTTATTTTGTCGCTTGCTGTAAATATCTTTTCAAAACTCATGGTAAAGTCCCAAATTTGTTTTTTCATACTAACACGCTTCGGCGTGAAAAAGGTCTTTATAAAGAAATACTTTTTACCATACAAGTACCTAAACACAAAACAAATACAAAGCCCGTACATATTCCTCAGAAAATCAATGCATGAATAACTACTTACATTGAAACAGCCAGAAAAAAAGAACCTTTAAGAAAACTGAAGAACATTCCTCTTTCCATTCCTGGTTTATAACCCTCGTTCAACGTTTACCTTCATGAATACTGTATGTATTATCAGTAGAATATTATGAATAAGTCTTACATTTACTATACAAAGTGCTTTTTGCTGATTGGCAGTGAAGTTTTGACACTTTGTGGGCCCCGCAAGCTATTTGTATAGTTTGCAGAAGGTAAGGTACGTGATAAGGGGATCTGACAGCATTTATTGGCAGGCCAACCCAAAGAAAGATGGGCAGACCCTATAAATAAACAAACTATATCTAAGTCGATAAGAAAAAAAAAGAAGACTTTTCTTTCATTTTTGGGATTTGCGCCTCAGGTCTATGTTTTAACTAAGGCTAATAAGGTTATGTTACTAACAATACTTATTACAGTGCCACAGGGTATAACAAAGGTCTCTTAATAATATTTTGTACAAACAATGTTCAGTGACGTAATTTATAATGTCCTTAGTTACTGCGAATTAACATTAGAATATTCAGATCACGTACTTATCTTCATAACATTGTCAAATGTTATCTTAGACGCATTAATAATGATAAATTGGAAAATCTATGTTTGAATTTGTAACCCTACCGATTGAACGCCCCCAGACACCACACTCCACACGATCATCATCGTTTCAGCCGAATGACGTCAACAGCTGGAAGACTTCACCCAAGGGGGGCGGGGTTGCCATAATCGCCACGCTTGGCAGCTGGGATGGCAATCACAGTATGGTTTTGAGTAAAAAGTGAATAGAGAACGAAACTACCCATTCTCCAGTAACTCCCTTAGTCGCCTTCTACGACACCCACAGGAAGAAATGAGGTGGTGCTAATCTTTTAGTCCACACGGATTGGTAAAACACGTTCATTACTTAAGTAGTAAGACATTTTATATGCCAGAAATACTTCCATTTTACAAGCCCAAAAAACCTATTAACAAGCTTCAATTTTCCCTAAACACCATTATACTGATAGTAGTTTCGAACGATAGTTCATCGGGGTATAATTTAAATTTGACCTCTCAATGGCGCAGTCACCGATGGTTCGCTATTATAACTAATAAATTGCTTTTAAGCCTGCCACACACTTGATTTATCGACGAAGATATTGTAAAATGCGTTGTAGCAAAGTTTTTGATGACACACTATATTTGCAGTAGTGATATTAGGCTTAGTAGTAATGCTACAGATTGTTCAAGAACTTTGTCACGATGTAACGCAGAATATGCTATACCTGAACTCACTGATAGGGGGCCACCCATAAATTACGTCTCACGAATTGCATGATTTTTTACCGCCTCCCCCCTTTTTTTTCCTCCTTGTCACAGCTGGTAACATTTGTGAGAACCTTAGTGTGACGTCATATATTTTACATCTTAAAATAATTATTGAATTAAAACAGCAGTTCCAAAATTAGTTTTATTTCGATTTAAATGATTTTTTAATAAAATGATCATCAAATCAAACATTGCAAGAAATTTGAACATTATAGCTCTACAAATAGAGTTACAAATATTTTTGAGTTTTTCATTAATAGTTCAAGATCGTGTTTTCCTTAACACTTAGATTAAAAATAGATTTTGAAATGTGACGTCACAAAATTTAGGACCCCTCCCACCCCCTTGTCACACAATGTCACACTTGTGCAGGGGTCCTACAGGGTAACAGGGATTTCATCAGAAGAAAGATCAGTTCCTAGATACGCAAGACCCATCCACTTGACAAGCACAGTTATTATTATAATGTCACAGACACTACATAGAAAGAAAAAAATGGCAAGGAGAAGAAGAAAAAGACCAAAAACGCAGTATAAGGTCTTATTAAAAGAGATACTAAATTTAAAAAAAGTTATACATCTGCTATAAGAGTTATCATTGGAAAGAGTAGAAAGGAAACAATTACCATTCTACTCTTTCCCATGCTAACTCTTTGCACTGATGTTTTGTAAAGATGAACACCTAATAACTACAGTGAATTTATTTTTCTATTTGTGGCTTCCTCTCCCTACAATATCGGTAGTGTGGGATTATTGTGTTGTGGCCAATCTGCGGGATTGCCTCAGGTTTGCGGTTCTCTATTATGTGGCGTGGCTACACCTAGTCACTAGTGTAGGATTTATCGCTAAATAGCATCATACGGTAAAAGTGGTTTCTATAAAATGACCGCTTAAATTTGCCGTGGATAAATAATGAAATCAGATATTATTGCCTAGTTTTCCGTAGTAATATATATACGCTCGTGTTTGACCACAAGAGCTCGCTTAAACAAATGATTAACGATGATGCTATAAACACAAATTATACTGGGAACCACTTTTCTATATGATTTGTTTTGTACCATGGAGGTATGACGATTTATTATTTGACTCCCACGAATTGACTCGTACCGGGCAAAACGACACATTCAAATAATATAATATTGTCTATAAGAGACTCACATGAAGTTAATTTATTTGTGGGTGTATCGACAATTCCAGAAATACGGCATGTTCTGAATAAAACATTAAGGAAACACACTTACTTTATTACAAAAAAACACAAAACCTGCCAGTTACGCAATACGTATTTCTTAGTTCTACTTAAAACAGCACCATCCCATTTCTGCCCGTGGGTGCCAAGCATGCCAAGCATGGCGATTATGGCAAAACCTCCCAAATTGAGTGAGGTCTAAGTCCAGCAGTGGACGTCTTACGGCTGAAATGATGTAGTCGCCTTATAATATTTAAAAGTGAAATTCGGCCGATTTGGTTGAGTTAGTGACTAGTCGAATAATTCGCCAGTATGACGCCTAAAACCATGTCTGGCAACACTATTTAATGTGATTTGCTATGAATAATGTCATAGTGTGCTTAAAATGTAGCATAAGTGACCTATTGTTTCTTGAATCATACTTGATGATGACGATACCTTAGAAACAGACACTGCGCATATGATAAATGACAGGATTTTCTCATAACTGCATTAGAGATTAGTATTACAATACATATGATACTATAGCTAAAACAATGAACAAAACATTCAATATCATTTTTTAATAGTGCACCTAAATCACAAACCAATCTCTAGACCATATCATAAACTATCTGTCCGTTATTGTTGTTAGTTAAAAGGTGTGAAAATAAAATTGCATCGGTGCATCCTGTCGTTCAATTGAGTGCGGCTGCGCCTTGCCGCGCCAATCACGTCAATTGGATGTCAGAGACCTTGACATAACAGTACCCGTCACTATGTCTATCTATATGGAAGTAGTGACTAGAGCTGCAAATAGTTATTATGTTGGTACAAATTATAGACACTAATTTATTAATATCTTTAGCAGTGTGGCACTAAAAAGATAAACTCACGCTTTTTTCTTAAATGGGGTCTATGGTATGGTCCTTACATACTCTTTTAGCATCGTTAAGGTTCATACATCTGGTCATACACGCCCGCCAGTTGCGAGTACTACTCACCTGACCTTTCCGCCTAAGGCGCGTTATAGAATGAACATACTAAATAATAATATCCCATAAAAAACTTAAATTTGAAAATGGGAGCCAAGTTCATGCGTGGTTTCGACTACGCCGAAAAAAGAAATAAGATCTAAATGGGTGCCAAGTCTTGTAGAAATCCCAAGTTATAATTAAAGTTTTTCCATACATGTTATCTTATTTTTGGGCAATCAATTTACAATTTTATATTTTACGACCAACATAATTATCTTACTCTTAAAAAAAAATTGGTTTGCTGATAAAAACTAGCCAAATCAAATCTTGGGTTTCAATTTACCTTTATTTTAAATAATTCGACTATTCCAAGTTATATTCATAAATAATTAAAAAAAAAAAAATGTAAAATGTAAGATATTGAGATTAAATTTGATTTTAGAATGCTGTATTTTATCAAATGCTTCATATACCTAACACACGGCTGCTGCGTTGCCAGTTACTTTTTATTTGAACTTAGTTTAACACGCTGCCGCGTGTCTAGATAATTTGCCATTCATAGCAAAATAACGTATGTCGAAGTGTGCGTTAGCATTATCCATGAACATCATTACGAACACGCCACGTATATTCTGTAACCGCACGTTTGTATTTCATTTTCATTAGCACCCATAGATAATGTATTGCCTTATTAATTAGTGCCACAGTATAAATATTTTGTACAGTCCAACCATATTTGTATTGAAATAAAAGGAGATGTTTTGGAACGAAAGCTAGTGATAACATTTAAACCGCGTTAACAACAGTTTCCAAGTCCAAATGACTGTCAAGGAACTGCTTGCAATCACCACAGTTTTGAAAAAAAACAAAAATACCATACAAAAAAGAAAAAATATCCTTGTCTGGACTCAACCCAAAGCAATTTTTCCATTAAATCATTCATAGGTAATTTTGAATTATCCAAGAGTCTCTCAGTCAGGTAGATGACTTCATCTTCCTGACTGAGAGACTATTAAGCAAGAACCTTAGAACTTAGAAACTGTAACTTTAACTTTAGTGATGACTGTTGCTATGCGGAGCAACACTAAAGTTACAGGTTGGTACCTAGGTGTAATTATTATTAGGAAGGTCTTTAAAATAATTAAGCTGCTGCAAAGAGTTGATAATTTTAGTCTGTGCTAGTAGAGGTTTCTACCGCAAATACCACTAACGATCCAGTTGGTCCATGTAAAAGTGAAATAGATCGCTCTTTGAGGCTAGCGCTGTTGGAATTTCTGTCAGGGAAATACTCGTTATAATTTCGAACTAGTTTGTGGTGAGAACATTTCTATCAAAGGGATGAAAACCACCATCACTGAAAATGTCGTTTTGATAGTCTAAACTAAATAATTATTTATTAAAAGGGTCAAAGACATGCAGCCGAGCAGAGATGTCGCTCAGTCGGTGTTCGCGAAGACAGATGTTGTAGCCAACTCAAGCCCAGGAAATGCCAGGGATGGTAGATATTTTTTAAAGCATTCAAAGCAGATTGGCCAAAAACGTTGGAGACGATTGTAAGAACAAAGGAAAGTAGGTATTACCTAAAAGTGCTCATTGAAGCCTGGATTAGACTACAGAAACTATCTCAAAAGCAGCCTCAAATCATACAACTACTGCATTAAGTATTAAATCTTCCTTGCCTTCAATTTCTAATTCCTCTTCGCACGAAGACGCAAATCCTATTCAAAGTAACTTAGTTAAGAGATATATACCATTCATAAGCCCGCTCTGAGAGTGTGACAGAATTTAGCATAAGATTAAAGACTCAAAGCGCAGAGTTTAGCCGAGCTGAGAGACTCAATAGTACTTTATGAAGTCTAATACTGTGTCTTAAGACTATATCTTTAAACGTTATAATATATTCTGTCTTCATTTCAAAATCTTGAACACAGTTATTCATGATGGTGTCAGTAATTTTAGGTATAATATATATTTTGGGTATAATTAATTGGTAATATGCCTTCAGTGAATCAGTACGTACAAAAAATAGTAGGACATTCATCCAAACATAAATTAAGGACAATGTCTCCATTAGAGCGAAACCATTACTGTTGAGAACGCACACTATACAAACATGGTCACGGTCTAAATTGCCTTCCTCAGTGAAATTCTATTTACAACAGGAAAATAAGCAAACTTACTAGGCGTACCAGGAGCCCATAACTTCTAGGTGGCTAGAAAATGAACGGCTGCTAACGAAGAAATTCTCTTTAAGAAAACATTTCTACGTGTACACTCGTTATTATCTACGGCAGGAACTGAAAGGCCGCTCATTTTCTCCGACCGAAATTACCAAGAGTGACGACATGGAGGTAATTTACGAGTATTAGAGCTAGTTCAGCCTTTTGGGATGTTGGGGTTAGGTCTTAATGGCCGACATGAGGAGGATCCTATTTACGGTACGGTAGGCTCCGTTTACTCAGCTTAAAGATTGGACTTAAGGAAGATTGCCTAAGTCTGACAGCGATACGCTTAAAGAATGAAAACGGTCTAGCGAAAACAATTTCTTAAACTAATAGTTTCTTTTTCAGATCAAAAGATTTACTGCATAAAACGGGAGGCTCTGGACGTTGCGCCTCATGAATACTGTTTTCATTCATAAAAAATATTCAGAGGGATCCCATTATGGAAATTCCTCATTTTAAAAACAAGATTCAAATGCTTCTGAGTGGTCAACAGTGCAAACTGCAATGCTTTTAGTGTAACCTAAATAGATCACAAAGAAGTTACATTACTTAATCAGAAGCATAGGTTATCATCTCTTTGAAATTTTCGAGATTTCGTACTTTTTTACAAGAATATGTGAGATTTTAAAATTGCAGTAATGTATTAGGCTGTGGCTGGCTGCCAGGACGTTTACGAGCATAACCTCTTATACCGTTGGCGGGTAAACAAACTGCCGATATTACAGGTAAGATTATTTCATTCCCCACGCAGAGCGAACCTCGCATTGCCGAAATAACGACCATCCATCACATTGCATAGGAAATAAAGTACCGAAATGAGCCCAAATCTGTCAGAATATAATGCCTAATTAACATAGCTCATTGTTAAAAGTATTCTCAAACAATACTTTAAAAGCAAAGAATTCAAGTCCAACCAGAATTTTGTGTAATGGTTCAAGGAGTGCGATAAAAATGATTTATAAGATGGTAATTAGGGACAAGTAAACGGTTAACTTCGTCATTAAAGGGAGGTGTACCCGCGATGGCAGTAAGGTTGTTTTATTTTCATGCTTCGCTTTTAACGAGCCGAGGTTTAAGCGATGTCAAAATTAAGTACAGCGCTTGAAAGCGCGTTTGGTGTTGTTTATTTTAACATGTCATCTTTCATTGCAAGTGGTTCATTTGGTTGCTTAATTATTTTTTTCTTATCGGATGTCTTTAGCAGTGTGGTCAATATTTAGATTTACAGTGATATGGACTTCGCCATAATCTTTCTTTAAGCACGTACTTGTTGCCGTCAAAACATTAATAGATACATAACAAATTCTCATTCTACTAGTATTTACAACTTGCTTCTTATATTGAACGCTATAACATACTGAAATTATTGACCCATTTCTTATCCTCTTTTTTTTCTGGGTAATCATCAACTGACGTCTCCCGCTCTGGGTGGAGCGGAAGGGCGTGGCAAACTTTTACTGACTAAAACCCATCCGTGTTCCTTCAGTGGGCACATATGCCAGGGCCACGGTATCTCTTTCGAACAAATCTCGTGACCCTGGCAGGATCTCTTAACCTTACATAGTATATTGTTATAGTTCGCAAAAGAGTGGCTTCTCTGATGCGCCGCGTGCGGGGCAGCATCAATGGCCTTTTGAATACCGTACTAGGAGCCATTTACGGCTCCGGGGGTGCCCGGTATAATGTTAAGTAGCACAATTTTATATAATAATTAATAATGTAACTAACATAGTTTTTAAGTATGTTTACTAACAATTATATGGAACGTCTATTAAAGTTCTGAAATAAATGATTAATAATAATTGTAATGGTAGTTTAATGCTATAAATTTAAAACAGCTCATTAGAGTTACTATAATAATATATAAACTAATTACATTTTTAAATTTTAATATCTTTTGTCAACATGTCGTTTATATCACTAATCAAACCAGAAACTTAAAGAACCTTAACTTTAATCAAAGCCAAAATGTAACCTGTTGGTTACATAAGAGGCAATATGCGCTGGCTGTAACATATTAGCTTTCAGTGGCATGTTTCATGTTCAACATCTTTAATAAATTCTTAATTATTATTGACTTGAGTGACTTGTGTAATTGCTTAATTATAAGCAAATGTTTGAGGGAAAATTGTGTTTGTTAGCTTTCATGTCGCTAAGATTATCTCTTCTTATAATTATATTCACTTTCATCCTTCGCTTCCTCTACTATACTAAAATACATCGTTTGCTGTTGTGTATATTGGTACGGTGATAAATATTTTTTCATTTAATACAGTACATTTTTAGACTACACTTTAAGTTTTTTCATCAATCGAATGCAATTTAAGAGTATGATCGTACATTTTATTACGACTATGACCTCAAGTAAGATCAGTGCTGCAAATTAGTGTCAACTATTCGCGCAGGGTCAAAGATAATCGTTTTCAGGTCTTTATCATCATCATTTACGTCTAGAAACTACTAGGAACATAATATCTATAATAATTTTCAAGTCATTCAAATTCTTATCTATGACTCAACTGCATTTATTATCCTATCGGAAATTAATATCTGCAGTATAATTCCAAGTCTTGTCGTTATTATTTTATTCACATTGATACACACATTTTGTTTTTAATATTTATCTCAGATCTTTAGTTATAATTACTATACTTCAAAGGGACTTTGCAATATGTGCATTTTGTGCATATATTGTAGCTATATCAGGACACGTGACCGGTTCATTGCATAACATCAAGACGTTTTCCTCCATCGCCTTTATATCTTGCTGTTGATAAACAGCTGAGTGACTTGTATTTATTTGTATGCTATGTTACTAGATTAGTGTGGAATTTATTTAACAAATTTCCTTGTTGACTGATTCATTTGAACGACGATTGGATTGAAATAGAAGCAGCAACAGTCAATCTTAAATGTAATATTTTTTCAACGGATTACCCGTTACGGAATATTTTTATGTGTTCTTCGAAAACAATCCTATAGTTTGTGCCACAGTTCAAATGAGTACAGGTCCCTTGTTCAGATTTTTTGTGGTTTTCACCAGGAATATAAAAATGAGGCATCTTTAATTAAAACTTTTCCTAATCCAGCTATATAATTCTCTGGAAAGCCAGCAATTTCTACATTCATTAGTAAAAATACCATTTTAACCTTAGAACTTCCTTATTTGCTCTTAGCAACCAACGAACCAACGCTCACCCCTGCGGTGATTTTTCATGAAATTCGAACGCTGAAGTTCGGTACAAATAAATGTTTGTACAAAGATTTTATTGTTCTTGTTGAAAGCTTGAACATTTTCTGTTTATGGAAATTCACGACGTGTTCTGGTACACAGTATAAATTGTTGGTAATTACATTGAGAGATGGAGAGAGCACGTGAGGTCCCCTGGGGACTATGAAGAGAACGAATGAACGCTTCTTTATGAAAGATAAAAATGTTGATTAAAGGACTTGACTACTTGAATAAGAGAATGCTAATAACGATGAAGCTGCTATGGAAGGTATGCAGGTGTGTTTTAACATAACATCACACCTTGTTTCCAGTAGGGTTGGGAGAGGTTGGACATTTCGCAAATAAGTTCCATGTAATAGAGGACGAGCCTATTGCCATCAACCAGGCATAAATCCAGGCTCCTGACTGCTACTGAGAAATTCCAGAAAGAAAAATCCAATAACACTTTAGCCGACATGGGAATCGAACCCTAGGCCACATTTTCAGCAGTAACGCTTGCGGCCACTAGACGAACGAGACAGTAGAACATTGAAATAGATGTATATGGTCATTAAGTACTAATTAAACATCCACAAGATCTAATTTAGACTATTTCGTTAAATCTAAAGAAAGAAGAGAGAAATTCAATTTACTCTTTATAATGATGTACTGGAATTGTAAAACTATCTTATTTATTACAATAAAAATACTTTGGCTATAATATTATGAGAGAAACATGACGACATATGCAGCAGAACCTTTGACGGAACAAGAATGGAGCATAATGAAAATTGGTGAATTATTATACAATTTAAGAGACATTTTTATTGAGGCTTGGAATAGGGAAATTACGGAACATATTTTTAAACTGCTTTTCCTACGAATATTATTGTGCCTTTCAATAGTTGATCTAAAAACAACCTCTAAGGAATTCTATACCTCAGCAGTGCTATCGTATTCCAGATTTTGCCAGGGTAGCATTCTCTGCCCTCTAACACTTTTATCATTATAATGTAAATTTTTACACTACATTTTGCATTTTCACAAAATTGAGCAGCTCAGCCAAGCGTAAATTCAACCAAATCTTTGGAACCCATCAATAATATTAGTCCCCGAGTTATTTTATAGAAAATATTACAGGTATCCAATAATGTTTGCGTCAATAAACATTCGGCGGACACCAATATTATTGTCGATACATTACTACAGCTTAATTTAAACTGGCCGTTGGAGAATTAGGGTCAATTTATAGGGGTCGCCGTTACTGTAGGGGAGAGGCAAAGGTTAAACCATCTTAATTTAGATTACTTTAGACTTGGCGAGCTTCTACGGAGGTCAGGCTGTAACACCTATCGATATTTTTACTGTTTGAACCTTGGGTGACATAGGTCAAATCGTATCATCCTAAAATATATTTTTTTTTGGTTTGTTACGCATTCACGCTAAACCCAAACGGATTTGGATGAAATTCAGCACATGCGTAGACTTTTATCCCGATTTTCCCATAGGATCGAGACTTATACGCGGCGCAGCTAGTATTCAACATTGTTATAGGTAAACTCGCCTCGCCTTATTAACACGATTTAGAGGGTTTCCCTCTAAATCGTGTTAATAAGTTGTACAGACGCCAGAACATCAAGCTACCCGAAACTGTCAAATTTTCACAATTAATCTTGAACCTAATGCTGTAGCGATAAAGTTGAAAACTTATTAAAGACATTTGACAGATTGTAGTAGATTTATGTGCTGGCGTCTGTACATACTTAGTTAGATAGTACAATATGTCGCCTAGTAAATAGAAGTAAGATTGAAACAGTTGTTAGCGAGCCCACATAAGTAGGTACTTATATTGATTCAAAAGTCGGACAGCCAGACAATGACCTAGAATTGCGAATACTTTGCAATAACAAAATCGATATGTTTGGTTATAAAACCGATATTTCCGTGGTGTCGGAACTAAGCTAGTAGGTGTATGAGAACTTGACACGGTGTGTGAGACTTATACTCAACGTTAACAGATCCTAAGAGCCAAAGGTTAATTAATGACAAACAGATTGTATATTCATTGTTTTTGCTATCGTGTTGACGCCTCGTGTTATTTCTTATTAGTTCAATACTCCGCGACTCGGATATCTAATCATTTATCTGTTTTACCCGGGAGCAGAACCCTAATTGGGTACAGATACATTACGCAATTAATGTTGTTGATCTGTCAAAATGAAAGCCATTTCTCCTGTAGGGGTTACCCCGCGGGTGTCATGTTATACAAGACAAAATGTAAGATTAGCGTCATCTTTAGAAACTTTGTACCCATTCTTCAGTAAACGCATATTACACCAGGTACGGTCATTGTCACATAGATGTGTAGGTTAATCGATAAGAATAGGCTCCCATGCTCCGCCACTTCGACCAGTAACTGACATAGCTGGAAGAATTGTCAAACTTGAGTGGCAGTGGGCAAGGCACATTGTTCGCAGAACAGATGACCAAAAGGAGTAGCAACCACTCACGAGAAGATGTAGAGTTGGAAGGCCTCTCATAAAGTGGACCGATGACCTTGTGAAGGCCACAAGAAACCGCTGGAGGTCAGAATTGTTATAAGATGAAACAATAAACTGAGTTTCTTTTCACTGCTGCATTGCTTCTTTTTGTGGCTGACTAAAGGTAAGGGCACTAATTCAGGATTACAGGTTGGGTCATTGACTTCAGTACCGCTGTGTAAACATAAAAGGGTACAGACTAATGAAATAACATCGACTGTGGACACAACTAAACAATTTAGTGAACCGTGTGCCCAGAGTGTTTCTGTTGAATTAGTACATAGGTTTTGGTAGGTTGTTTTTTGTACAGTATTTAATTTGATGTCCCAAAATTAGTATGTTATACTTCTATTTAGTTTTAATTTGCCCTTACCTTACCAAATGACTAAACTTATACTTCTACTATAAAACATTTACGTCGGGCAGATTTTACCCCATTGAAACAGACCGCGATGGATCAAGACCTGTCAGCAACACTATTCTTGTGAAATATTGACAACATACGTATGAAAATTTTACTAACGTAAAAACACGAGTGATTGGTAGATTTGGTATTTGAGTATTTTGCTGCCACTTCTTTTGTTGGCAAGTATTTGAACTAGTTCATATATTTTCCTGGAGGGAATAAGAATTTTAATTCATAAGGTACATTAAGGCTTCATAAGATAGATTCGACGTCAATTTTGTAGAAATTTTCCAAGAAGTTTTCTTATATATTGTGCTACGAGAGTCATGTGTACGCTGTCACGTCGCCAAAGCCTTAAAATAACCTCCTCTATTGCCGATATTTCATAAATGAACGCCCGTCACATTGCACCCTAATTGTGTAGCAGACTATTAATCACAATTTAAACCATTTTAAAGAATATTGCTAATTGATTACTTCATACTTTCCAAAAATTCCTCTACTGAAGTCTTCTTAATAACGTAAATACAGTTGATGCGGTTGAACTGTCAAATAAAAGTTATTTCTAATGTTAGTGTGTTTTACGCAAAGATACCGCAAGTAGACTGATTTTAAAGAAGAATTATTGCAAAGTATTTATTCAAACCAGAATCTAAATTCTATATCGACAACAGTAACTCGCGAGGTAGCGGCTAAAACTTATCTATTTTTCATAACGCTCGGACGATTTTCCGCGATGTAAATCGCAGTACATGTTACGATTCGTAGAATTCAGAACGGTATTCCAATTGTATAACTTTTCCAAACAAACCAATACAAAAACTGGGCCGTTTTATTTGAGCCCAGCAACACCTTAGTCTGAATATTTTATCGTTGTGTGGATAACCTCACAAAGCCTAGAGTTTTTCTTTTCGGTTGGGATCGTAAAAAATGTATGGAGCGTACGTAATTTAAATAGCAATACAACCGCTTCGAAGTGTTTACTTTGTAGTAAAGTGTATAACTATAAGTACAGTAGTACCGTGACGTGTTATGTCACTGGAACAATAGCACGATTGTTATATCGCTTGACTTAATTAATTAATTAACCAATTCCGTCTAAGTGGTCAACTAATTGCAAGTTTGGTTAAAATAATACAGAAATAGTCCTAGCCCTTGTCTAGATAATGATATACACTACCTTTTGGCAATATTATCAAAAGATGGTGCCAACGAATGACGTATTATAACTTAGAGGCGTCATTCACGAACAATATAGTACACTAGTAAACAATAGTAGCCATGAATGTAGCTACGTACTAGTATATACAATCAAATACTGCTGGATGGAACGTGACTATTGACACTTCAGGCAATTACTTTGCATTTGTGTCGCCAATATTGAGCGCCGGTAACGTATCTAAACGTACATCATTGGCTTTACGGACAGACGAAAGAACACCGAAAGTAACCCATAGGTCAAATTTTGATAAATAAAATAAAATAAAATTTAAACCTTAATAATATATCACTTGCATCTAGCTTAATTAGAGTTAGAAACGACATTGTATTTTATTTTTATCATTTATACACGTTTCTTTATGTTATTTATATTTCCGTATATTATATTTCCGTGTGTGTGTATATATTATTTAATTTAATTTTATGGTTGTATTGTCTTAGTGTAATGTGATAAAATCTATAATTTTTGTAATCCATAATCTGTAATTTTTAATTTTAATTTATAATTTAAAAAAAAATATATAATTTCAATTTGTAATATTTTCGTAGTTTAAAAATGTAATCGAACAGTTTTTTACCTTTTAATAAGAATGTTGTGCTCGCCTTTAAGTGATGTATTTACACAGAACTAAAGATCCGTCATCACCTAATGTTATTATCTTTGTAAATTTGTCGTTGGTGTGCCTTGTTTAATAAATAAATAAATAGATACGGGAGACAAACACATCACTTAAGATTCATCATCAATGTCATCATCAACACATAACAATCAGTCACTAATGGAGCACAGGTCTTCTCTCTGTGAGAGGGAAAGGGCCATAATCCACCACGCGAGCCCAATGCGGGTTGTTGGATGTCATATATCTTCGAATGTTTGGTTCTAGGATATGTAAGTTTTCTCCCGATATTTTCTTCCACCGTTTTGTCAGCAAGCGTGGTAATGAAATTGAATACACAAAGTATTGTTCCTGTCTGGGTTTGAGCTCACGACCAGCACCCTAATTGCGAAACGCACAATTTATCAGAATCTGAATGGGATTGAAGATTATTTCTAAACCATTGCGTCATTTGTTCGAATAAATTGTCGGCTCGGCAACGTAAATAACGCAATGAATCTTGTTTAACTATGAATATTAAACCAATTCCTACCGATAAAAAGTGTCGCAATAACCCCTCTGCTCGTATGTCGGGGCCGAAATCACTGAGGTACTACTGCTCTAAAGATTGGCACCAAGAAAATCATTAGATCTCTTTGCATTGTCCTCCATATTAATGAAGGACTTCATAACTTTACCTGTCAATATAGGTCGCGTCATGAGGAAACTGTTAACCCGATTAATCATCTCCTTGTGCTAGGATGTCATAGAAAACATGGTTGACTCACTATAATTCACTTACGCAAGATGACAAACTGCCAACAGATATATAACATGTTTTTCTTCCATTAGCGGGCAGGCGACAAGTGTGTACATACCTTCTATCGGAATTTCAGGGTTTTTTTTTTCATTATAGGTACGTAAAGATATGCTTACAGTAATTTTGTTGCGAAAAACGAGAAGTTTGTCAAAATCAGGATCATAATCTTTAATTACCCAATCAATTGTTGTTGGGTTATTTCTCATTTGTACCTGGTTATAAAACCTAAGCATAAATTTTGGGCATCTTTCCTGTTGACAATGATGCAGATGAATTTTATCACGGTAAACCATGATAAAATTCGTGATTCTTTATTTTGTTCTTTTTTTCTTTCTTTTTGTGTTCTTTTCTTTTTTTTTGTTTTTATGTTATCATAATGATTAAAAAATGCCCTGTATAAATGAATAGTAGGTAAGATATGTTTCGCAAAAGGAATACGGGATGTCGTCAATTTCGATTGCACTACATCAAAATGACGAGTTTTGTGGTTTAGAATCCTAACAAAATGACATGATTCAGAAAATAGAACGTAATCCTGGCGATAGCAGGTTCTGAATCGGAAATGATGTCCCAGAATAACAGCATTTTCGTGACGTTAACATACTTGTACTTTACTTTGTGAACCTTTATATTGTTACTAGCTTTTGCACACGGTTTCGCCCGCGTGTATGTCGGAAATTTTGTTGCGTTAGTTTCCAACTGATAAATTTATTGATTTTTACTTTGAAAATGGAGGACTGTTCTCACAACTTCATTCCCTTCTTCAGCTATTCGGGGGTAGAGAAAACGCTGAGATACATATAAATTAATTTTTAATCGTCAGCCTAAACACGACATTTTAAGAACCTAGCATCAAAACTGACGATCTTTCAGAAAAACTTCAACTCCCTATTTCATCCAGAGTTTCTTAAAATCCTTTCTTAGCTGACGTCTCCTACTCATAACCTACCTTTTGCCAAATTTCATATTTGTAGGTCCAGCAGTTTTTGAGATTTCGTGATTAACCAGTGAGTGTTTGTATGAATAAGTGACCTTTCGGTTTTATATATATAGATAGATAGCTCGTGTAAGTACTGATATATATATATTGTCAACCATAGAACAAATTAGATGAGTCACAGCAAAACGTGAGCGTGAATCATTAGTCAGTTTCCTCATAACTCAATTAGTTTATTCCAAGTCTTAGGCGTGGTTTACCAGAATTTAGTTGCTTTGAATATTAATAAATAAATATCTTAGGACAACCAACACACCGTTATTTGATCCCAAATTAGGCAGAGCCTGTACTATGGCAACCAGAAAACTGATAAATATACTTATTTATTTTTAAATAGAAAGAAAGAAAGAATACCGTTTATTTAGACACAGTTCATAAAACACAAAATAAAATAACATGAAAAGATTAATTTAAAAAAAAATATATATACGTAATATAGATAAATTACACCCAGACACAGAACAAATGACTGTAATCATCACATAAAGATTTGTCCTGGGTGGGAATCAAACCCACAACCTCAGTCATAGCAGTCAGGGTCACTAACCACTACACTAACAGGCCAGTCAATTATTTAATTAATTAGATAGTCAAATCTTACAGAGAAAAACTAGATACAACAGGGTTCTTGTTGTTTCAGTAAGAACAAGATCACTCCTGTTTTCCTGAAGAGAAAAGCTGATTGTAGACATGTATCTACCTAATACGTCTACATCATCCATTGGGAATTAATCAGGGTGGCAGAGATATTAATCCCCAAATTACTATCATGAGTTCAGGACCTCGTAGGTCTAGAAAAGGTCTACCCTTTTTTATCAGTTATCAAAAACAAATTAGCTGTTTCTTAGAAAAGTGCAATACGTACGTGGTCAAAATTAATAGAACAGTAATATTTTTGTAGTAGATTTATTAACAACAGAATAAAAATGTAATCGCAGGGGAGTTCAGAATCTTGTACTAAATGCATATTATCAGGTTCCCAGGCACTACGTTTTTAAAAATCCCAAAAAAAAAAACATAGTATTTTTATATTTAGGGATCAAAGACAAACGATATTTCTTACCGTAACGTACCTAATAATGAGATAATCAGGTACAGGTCAGTTAGAAAACTAGAGTACATCTTATAGGTTTTCACGGTGACGGTGATTCTCTATATTTACCACCATACTGCGATCGCCAACCTAATTTGGGGGAGGCCTATGTCCAGCAGTGGACGTCTTTCGGCTGAAATGATGATGAATGAAGAAGCCTCTCTTAACCTACAAGGGTTCGTTCACATCACTTAAACTAATACACAGATATTGTGTTTGATAGCAACAGAAGATTATTAATACACGAACCGATGCACCCCAGTGCTCCTGTCAATCAGTCACAAGCACTGACGCTCAAGGAGGTTTAATTGAATAATGTGGTTATTCGACTACGATAACACAAATCGAATAAACAAGTTGGTTTCTGTGAAGCCAAACAATATCGTTGTTTGTCGTCATTAGCTTAATGCTGTTTATTAATTAGTGGGTGAGTCTTTATCGTTGATGTGTCTTCTCCATAGTCAAAGTCAAAGAGGCTTTAAATACCCTTAAAAAAAAACCCCTAATGTTAAAATTTACAAAAAATAAACGGAATTGATCCTAGTTGTTCCTTTCAAAGGGTTGTTTCCTACGAAGAAGAATGGGCAAGAAAATTCACCGTTACTCTTTTGAAATGTTTTGCATTGTTTTGGACACAATTTATATCATTATATATGAAGTTGCCATTCAACGAGGCAGACGGGCCACCATAGTAGCTATCCGTGAAAAAAAGTTGAAATACTTATAAAATGCATTAAAACATGTTTTTCTTACGATATATATATGTTAAGACAACCAATTTTTCTTACGATATTTGAATGTTTGCTCTCTGTCTAACATGGTATGTGTCTCCTAAATGGACAAGATTGTCTCATTTTTCTTTTCTTTTTTCGTTTTTTTTTTAATTTTCATGGTTTTTTTCTTTGTTTCATTTGCTGCTATCGACCATTTCACAGAAAACTTGACCTTCGCCATTAAAATACTTGATATAGTCATTCTCATACAAATTAATGAAAACAAAACAAATAACACAAGGGATTCCGTCATAGTTTATTTTTATGTTAATTCTCACAACAACGATAATGGCCTAGGTAAGTTGATATGGTTGTCGCACGCAACGTGCCGAAAGGGAACTAAACAATAAAAAATAATACTTCAAATGAATGGTAAACTAGTTATTATAGAATAATAAAAAATAGTGGTTCAGTAGGATAAATAATAAGTTTCACACGAGACTCTACCTAATATTGAAAAGATCATCACATAATCCATATAAGAACTTTGTGGAGGGTAGAGGTAAATAGAACCATCTCATGTGAAAGGAAACCTGCCAAGATCTCGAGGTTTGTTAGAAAGAAATACCGTGGGCCTGACACATGGGCAACTGAAGCAACACGGGTGGGTTTTAGTAGGTAAAAGTCTTCCCTTCCGCTCCACCCAGAGCTGGAGATGTCATTTGACGATTTCCCACGCACAAAAAATTAAAAAAAATGTGGAAGGAATGTTGAAAAAGTGTCCAGCTGTAAGCAGTTAGTAACAGTTCCAAAACTCGCTAAAATTGCATAAAAAAAAAAAAACTATCAAAATACCTGGAGTTTCTAGATATTTTTGACAAGTTTTTAACATTTGATTGTCGCCAAGATGAAACTGCGACTAGATTTGAACGTTTACAATTACATGAATTGACTTTCTGGTCTTACTTTGGCAGTAGCTATAGAATCGTTAAAGCAGAGCAGACAGTAACCTGTGTGTCTAATTTATTTTCATGTATTGTGAAACGTTTGTCAATTGAAGTAATGTTTCGTAACTAATAATCGCTAACGACATCGTGGATGTTTCCAGTTTTTGGTTAAAGAAGCCTAACGATCTAGACTAGCATTCAGCCCACCCAGAGTTTAACCATTTCAACCGCAGAACCCTCCAAATTAATAGCTTTTAACAAAACAATAATAAAAGTTCGAAATAAACATAAATTAAACGAAAGCTCTCACGGTTCTCAACTCCACACATTACAGAGAATTTATTCAAGAGCGAACAATTCCAAGTTTTCTTTAGCATTCGTTTATTTTTTAAACTTCTTTTTTCTTTTTCTCTCCTCATGAACTCAGCGTTCATTGTTTCGTTCTAATTTAGGATCGAAGTTTTCGTCGAAAACATTTGAAAATCGGGTGTTGAAAAACGGTTTTTCTGCTTTTCGTTTTCTGGTACCTAATACATAGATTTGATTAGTTCTCATAGCTGTTCCTAGGTCACAATGAATTATGTACGATTTACACCGGCCGAACGGATCCCATTTAACAATGTGTGAAAGAAAATTAAAGCGTTTATGAGGTAGTTAAATGTCATATTCGCATGGAATTAACATAGTTGTGGAACCCGGTTGCCTCCTCGCGTACGCGGACAGCTGCATTCACTGCCGCCTAGGTTTCGGTATAAATTAGTTAGAAATCAAAAGGACTGATTAAATCCAATTTTAAAAGATACCATAGAAAAGTGATTCAAGTGTATCTATGATATACTTTTAAAAAGTTTTTTTAAAACATTCCCGGAAACACACTTCTATAGTTACATTATTCAAGAAAACGAGATCCTTATTGGCAAGCAATAACTCCCATATTCATATGCAATTACGCCATATTAGTCGAACAAAGGAACAGTGGTGGCCCAGTGGTATCGGCCACGACTAACGAGTTGTAGGTTGTGGGTTCGAACGCAAGCTGTCGCTAATTTGCGTAAATTCTTTCATCATCGCTGCTCCCAAAACCGTGAAGGAAAACATCGTGAGGAAACCGGCATGACCTAGAAACAAAAATTCGAAGACATGTGATGTCTACAAACCCGCTCTGGGCCCACGTGGTAGATAGATTACGCCCCGCTCCCTCCCACCGAGAGTAGGCCTGTGTCCCAGCAGTGGGAACAATATAGGCACACATGAGTTCAAAAAAACCGCTAATAATAAACATGTTGCTCATGAAAACAAGATGAGCCACCCACCTCCGCAAGGATAGAAATCTAGAAAACACTTTCTTTTCTTCAAAGATAAATCCTTCTCGGCGTTGAATAGGGATATAGAATGTCTCACGGAATTTATGTAAAGGTCTTCCAGTAACAACTATTCAGTATGGAAAACTTTCTTTTAAAGACATCGCGGCATGGGTGTTAATGAATAGAGCATTGAGAATGCTCTTAAAGTTACATCACAAGTATTTTCCTCATAAATGAACAAAATAACGGTTTTAATGGACACGCTTCTGCCTTTGTTACAGTTAAATGGAACGGGTGAATTGTGTTTCAATGACGTTTAAGGATTAAAAGCTTACTGGTAGAGCTTTTGTTTTAGTCATGTAGGTATAACTTTATATGGGCTTTTATTTTTAGATGGGCTTTTTTATGGGGGAAGAGCCATATATTTCCGTTTTATTGGAGTTAAGCTTATTGCCATTAACTGGGCTGAAATCCAGAGGCCAGGCTACTACTGAGTACTTCAAAGAGCTTGCCGACCTCGTCGAGCAGCACGAACGTCATGTTAGTGGGTCGTCAGAAGACGGAAAGTATGACAACCAGTCTTACGAAGAGGTATGGTACCTAGTAACTGGGATTTGGAGGTCAGAAAGGCAGTCGCTCCATCTATACTTATAATATTATAATGCTGAAGAGTTTGTTTGTTTGGTTGAACGCGGTAATCTCAAGAACTACTGGTCCGAATTGAAAAAATATTTTTGTGTTGGGTAGCCTATTTATTGAGAAAGGTTATAGATTATTTAACATCACGCTAACATAAAAAGAAGCGGAGCAGCAACGAAAAATGAATTACAACTGGCAGGCAAATGCGACGGGAAGGGTCAGTGGAGGAAAATGTTGACGCGAACGAAGTCGCGGGCAGAATCTAGTATAAAATAATTCAGCTGCATCTGGTTAGAATGGAAGCCAACCTCAAAATAGTTGGAAAAAGGCTAGGGAGAAAGATGATGATGATAATAGGTATTGTACCACTTTTGCCTAACCCTTTATCATTACAGGCGTTATGTTATGTCACTATAAGTATCATCTCAATTACTACTAGACAATAATAAGACAGCCGTCACATTTTATCTTAGAGTAGGTATCTGTTTTACGCTAATATCAAAAACGATAAAAATAGGTAGCATCAATATCAACATTTACACACAAATCACGTTTTTTCTCATACCTCCAATAAACAGGTTTTCACCGTAACACAATAAACATCGAAAAGATTGTTGATTGCAAACGGCAAGGGTCGCGAGTCGACAATCCCACTGGGACCAAAACCTTACGAAATTGAACCCTTCTTCGAACATGGGTATTATCGGGACTTGTATTATCAGTGAAATAATGTCGTAGTGTCATTGCACATTAAAGCATCATCAACCAAATAAAGTTCACTACTGCATAAAGGCATTGCCATTTTGACCAGTTCTGCACCCTAATTGCGAAACGCACAATTTATCAGAATCTGAATGGGATTGAAGATTATTTCTAAACCATTGCGTCATTTGTTCGAATAAGATGTCGGCTCAGCAACGTAAATAACGCAATGAATGTTGTTTAACTATGAATATTAAACCAATTCCTACCGATAAAAAGTTCCGCAATTACCCCTCTGTTCTTCTTGCATCCAGCGGTTTTTTGTGGCCTTCACCAGAGGGGTAATTGCGTAATACAATATCATTAGGAACCGCTTTTCTTTTGATAGTTCCACAACATTCATGGCGTTTGTTTACGTTGCTAAGCAGGCAAGTTTTACGAACATGTGTGAGATTGGATTAACAATAATCTTCAAAGAGATTCAGATTCTGACCAAGTGTGTTCAACACTACGTCTTCGAATGTGCGGTAGCCACTCCAGAACCTTTCAGCCTCATCGGTCATCAGTCCTGCGAGCAATTTCCCCTGTCCACTACTACTTAAGTTTAGCAATTCTTTGGGCTATGTCGGTTACCTTGTAAATTAAATAATGCAAGAATTTTATCGAAGCTGTAGTGTTTTAGCCACTTTCAGAGCGAGGTGTTTCGCAAGGCGTAAACCTCTGGACCTTTTGAATATTTCAGGCTCCCTAAAGGTTCCAATGAGTCTTGTCTCGAAGGACCAAAACGTTCCTACTAAGTATCAGTAATAGAAACATTGCCTTGGTTGGCAGTAAACTAATAGACTACTTCACATAATTATGCAAAATTATTTCGTGATTACGTCACTGACACCGAACAAGCAAAAATGAATCGTGTAAAATTATACGAATGTCAAATGTCCGAACGTTCAGATCAACTTTTAATCCAAAAATACAACATATCAGAAATAATAATATAGAAGTGATTTTTATAATAATTATATAATGATAGTGACTGGAAACTTAATGGAAAGTGAATACCATCGCCTTTGGACAATAAAAACACCAAACAAAAATGTTTCCTATCCGTTCCCAAACTACTTTTTTAAACCATAACAAGCCTCATACAACCTACCTCACGAAGACAAAACAATATTTGATACTTCTTCATTTCGACTGCATAGAACCTGTTTGCTTAGAACGTGCGCTTACGTAAGACCCGTTAAGGTCGACCAGTCTTTGGTATTTGTAGAAACCACAGCTTGTATTGTGACCCTTATGACCCTGACATAAGGTTCATTTTATCTAGGTTTTAGCATGTTTAGTAGGTAGTATTTTTACGCTGTTTACGTGAGTCAGTATAGTGGCTGCGTACTATGTGTGTCAACCGTATTTAGATGGATATATCGGTATGTAGAAGCAGAGAAAGTGATCGCGGATGCATAGATTTGTTTTTATCAAGTTTTATTAATTAGAACCTTTATTGAAACAATTTTCTTAGATTTTTTGCTGACTATGTGTTAAACAAACCACATTTGCTGGTTGTAATTCTGATAAATAGTTTTAATTTTTATGTATTTCTCGGCTCCAGTAGATTAGTCTGCAACACTTAAAAAAATATGATCATAGGAAATATTATGAGTCTATCTGCACCCGGATTTAGTATAAAAAAAGGAAAGAAACATTTTTTATTCCGCACAAACGAAACGCACCTTACAAGAAAAAGGTATAAAATGTAGACCCATGTCAAAGTGAGTACCTAGTCATTCTAGTTGTGACGTCTAAAATTGAGAAAATAACAGGATCTGAATAATGCAGACAAAAATCGGGTAAGATTTAATTAAGTTTAAGTCCAACTCAAATATTCACTTATTATTGAATTTCAACAACAGAAAATATTTACATTTTTATTCCCAAATCATTTGTATAAGGACAAGTGAGGTAGGGGTAATTTCTAAGCCCCTCACAAGGAATTCACGACATACTTAACAGATTTAATCTTTTCCGCTTATGGAAACTTTGTCAACTTACGGATTTCACTTCTTTTCAACAACTTTCTCTAACAAAGATTGAGAAGTTTAAGGAAGGTGGAATGAGTTTTCCACAGCGAGTACGCCGCAACAATCTCTAGCATAATGTAATGGGGGATGTAAGCCAAGATTCATTTCAGTTAGTAAAAACGTTATAGGAAGAAAAGAGACGAAAAATCAGTTTTCCTTGTCTTTTGTAGCCGCTCTCATGTTTCGGTCAAGTCTTTGTTCTTAATTTGTGAAGAGCTTCAAGAAGTGTAGAAGAGGTTGTCGAAAAATTGACGACAGAAACTTAATGAAGGTGTTTTTTTTTTGCCGAAGGAGTTTGTGTGTGAGGATTAACATATCGTCGCCTAGCACTGAATAATAGCTCGGGAATGCAATTTTGGTAATATTATCGTATTACATTTTTTGATGATAACATATTTGGCATATATTTCTAAGGAAGCAAGTTATAGTTAAGTAAGGCGATGATATATATCAAAGTATTATAATACGATAAATCAATTTTTAAATAAGATATTGCTAACCCATTGATTTATGTGTTCGAAAAATTGGCCAATCAACAACGTAAATAACGCAATGAATGTTGTTAAACTGTCAAAACGACAAGCTTTTCCTACTTTTAGTGTGGTACACAATTAGGGTGCAGGGTACAGCTGGGGCAACATTTATGTCCTGAGTTACAACAGGATATTGATTTTCTAACAAAGCGATCCAATTCATTTGTTACAACGTGTACCTAATGAAAGATATGGGAGTCATTCGTATTTTACTATAGTTCTACTATTACGGTTTTATTCGTGAAGGAAATAGCTTGATTTGTATGGTCTATTTCGAAGTTTCGTGTCGGTACGACACATACTTTTTTTTCTTTTGGTGGGAAATCATCAAATGACATCTCCGACTGGAAGTCGTGTCAGGCTTTTGCTGACTAAAACCCAACCACCGTATTCCTTCAGTTGCCAATATGCCAGGTAAACGGTAACTTTTTCGAACAAATCTCGCGAGCCTAGCAGTCGCGACACAAGGAAGTGTATCCAAGATGGCGGCTTGTGGATGTTCTTTAAATGTGTTGTATCCATACGTTTTTGGGTGAAGACTTCTAAATTCGAGTCCACTATGAAATCTCTATCCACTCAATGAACTTTTTCTAAGCTAGCTTTTGCCAGCCGCTTAGCCTACGTGGTGGTTGGAAATTACGGGAACGTGCTTCTAGAGAGAGCTTTAAGAGACCGTGACCTCTGAGATTCTTTCGACGTTTCTTCTCAGGGAACAGTCAGCTAGGAAATGCTGACACCATCTAGTTTAAAAAAAAAAACATTGACTAAAAAGTTAGCGTGTAAAAGTGTCTTATAAGATCTACTTACAGAAATAAACATTTCATTTCTAGAATAAAAAGTATCCTGTGTTCAAAAAGACCATTTCAGACACAAATCCACATGGTCTTCACTTTATCTGACCAAGATTATGTCTGGACTTTAAAAGAGACTGTCACCTCTAAGTTATTTTCGGTTTTTTTTTTTCTCAGAGTAGTCAGATAAGAAACGACGACGTGATCTAGTTTAAAAAAAAAATTGACGTGTTTGTAAATACCTACTTGCAAAAATAAAATCATTTATCATTAGTTAAACACATAATGACGCCTACTTACGTATCAAAGCGAAAATGCCTTCTCTATTCCCCTCTCATTTAGGCACAAATGAAAGATAAGCTTAGACCTTGTCGCATTGATAATATTCAGGTATATCATATAATAGGTTTATCCCATACTTCCGAAAAGGATATTTCGCGAATCTATGAGAATAATAACGTTAAAGCTTATGAGGGTTGATGCCAGTAAGATAGGTGATAATATCGGGTAAGAATTTGTTGGTAGGAGCCTATTTATCCAACTTTCTATCGGTATTCTTCTTTGTGCTCTTACTTTTTTGGGACTCATGGCTAAATATAAACAGCCGCACCATCGTTCGTGAATGGGTGACCATCTGTTATGTTTTGAGACACCTTCATGCCTTTTTTTTGGATGGGAAATCATCAAATGACTTCTCCCGCTCTTCGTGTCAGACTTTTACTGACTAAAACCCACCCGTGTCCCTTCAGTTACCCATATGCCAGGGACTCGTTTGAACAATCTCGCGACCCTGGCAGGCATCGGTCCTAGCGGATCCCTTCAGTATTGCTGACATCTCTTTGAGGCGCGCGTGGAACACTACGCGCCGTCGACCCGAGCCTGGTCCTAACCGGGCGGCGAGCTACCCATTGCTCGCCGCCCGCAAGCTCGCGGCTGCGGTGGTCGGGAGTCCGCTATCGACTTCCGACGCCCGGGGCGTCTCCTCCTGCGGCGGCTAGGGACGAGAGGGTGCAGAGACTGCCATTCCCTCACGCGTCTCGCCTCCTCGTTCACTAGCATTACTGCTTCGCAGAAAGAGGTGACGGCTTCCCATGCCCTCTCGCTCCGTACCATGGCTCGCACCAGGCCCGGACGCGAGAGTTTGCCGCCGCCGATCGCCTCCACGAGGACACGGCGGTGCTCCGCCCAGGCAGGGCACACCTCCACCGTATGCTCCATCGTGTCCTCCAGACGATCCTTGCAATGGAAACACCCGGGCGTTTCCTCCCGTTTTATCCTGAACAGGAACCCACCGAAACACCTTCATGCCTTGGGAAGCATGTTAAGCTGATGGTCCTGGCTGTCATTCTTAGATTTTTGACAGTTGTTACGGGTCGTCAGAAGCACAAAAATCTGACACTTAGTCTTTCCCGAGGTAACGTTTTACCTATTAATTCGATTGTGGAGTTCAGATAGGCAGTCGCGCCATGCAAAATACTGGGATTCACCTGGATCCGGATACACTAAAAGCCGAACCCAACATTGTTAGGAAAAGTTTAATCAGATTGATCGTGGTCTTACTCCATAAATAAACATTTCTCGACCTGGAAATTGTAAGCCTTGATAAAAATAGATACGTTCTGAATATTTTAATTGCTGCCACTCAATACAAAGATTTATTAAATCATTTCCACCTCGCTTCCAGAAATTTGTACGTGAACTTTTTCCATTTAGATTTCAATCCGGAATTACAATTATAGAACTGAAATTTTCCGGGAATTTTTTTAATTGGATCTTTCAACTAGCGGGTGGCAGGGAAGTGACATTTTATTTATTTTACAGTCAATATTTTTCCTTGTTTTGGCGATGTTTTTAAAAGGGCATTGGGGTCAACAGTTTTAAAAATAGCTGTTACGATAGGCTATATTTTTAAGTAAAACATTTTTTGCCCAGTAAGTTCAGTTATAAGACGAATGTTAGGAGTTTTATGGCTGGCCTCTACACGTAAAGAGTCAGTACAATCTTAACAAAGCCTCAAAATACGTGGAGATATGAAAAATATTCAAAACCACGTTCTCTCCATTTACATGATGTCTTCATGAAGTAAAAGCCGAAAAGTCAAAACGCGTAAGCGACAGCACATTTCCGTATGTGACGACCTGTCGCTTACGCCTTTTCTCTTCGTAAGACAGTGACAAGATGAAATAACACATCATAAGAGTAAGAGACGGGACCTTTACGATGTGACGTGGGTGTATAAGCCCTTTTACTACCCTATGATTGGCCCAAATCACGTACTTTTTGACATTTCACCGTCAATTGATATGACCTTTCACATTCGCTAAGAATAAGCTCGTAAATTATTGTATTGTGACCAATCAAATGTAATTTTATGTGTTCTGTGGAGACAGTTGGTTTAAGATGATTCTTCAGGAGATAAATATTGGCACTAAAGCCCTTTAATGACCTAAATATTGCCTACATCCACGAACTAGCAGCATTATGCTGAGTGATGGCCGTTTAGCGTGGATATGACGCATACTGTGTTTGGTCTTTCTTTGCGTCATGTTGACCGCAAATAACGTTTTTTTTTCTTTCTTACTGCAAATTTTTCTTTCTTAGCTTATTCGATAGCAAAAAGTTCAAACATCTCTGGCCCAAAATTTAGCCACGTGAACTCCGTTCACTGACACGGTCATAAGATCTTCAGGTGCACAAGTGACGAGGCATGCGTCGCAAAATGTGGAGAGATGCCCCAAACGCACTAGAGATCTGAGACGTCCGTGAACCTCCATCTGCGGGGGTTGCCTATGCTTCAGCTGACTTGGGTTGAAGTCTAATAATAAAAGATTTGCAAGTCGGTGGCCGACCTGCAAATTTCTTATTATCGTGGTATCGTGTACATACCGCGGCGGATGGGTCTCAGATGGTTCGATAAAATTATCAAGGGGTTTATTTATACAGCTCCCGCTATAGATTACATCTTGCTGTGGAGGCGTTACTATTGGCTGGACTAATTGGAGCAGTGGTCTCGAACCTACCGATTTTTCGGTATTTCTACCGATATGGGCTCTGTTCTACCGAAGTACCGAAATATAACGAATATTCTACGATTTCACAGTACACATGGAAATTCTCTTTACCGATTTTGGGTACAAATATACCGTTTTAGCTGGCAATTCTACCGATCTTGCTCTATGACGTTCGAGACCACTGAATTGGAGCCAAGCATCCTAGGATACTTTTTTGGCTCTTCAGTCTCTGGAGCACTGAGACGTAGTTGTGCCTTGGGTAACGTGAGCAACGTCAACTTGTGGCTTCACCCTCTCGATGCGTTTGGCTGTGGTCTTGCGAATATTTCGAGGTGTACTAATTAATAGCTGTATAATTAGATAAACTAATCTCTCTTCTATGTAGGTAAAGACCATGGTTGCAGTATACAGAGTTCAATTAAATTATCTGGCAATGCTTTACCTACGTATTAGGTATCGATAACTAAAACTAATGGATTTTTTTAATTGTAATTTGTTACTTTTTTATGATTCATATTTAGACTTCTTGCTGCATCCCTACATTTAGGGTCCGTAATTGTACCTTAGCTTAAGCCATTGTAAGAACTTTAAATATTGCGAAATGCAAATAAAGAAATGAAAGTAATAGTTCTACAAATAAGACATGAGACAAGTAGATTTGACACTTCGTATCTTACTCAACTGCAATAAAGAAAACTGAAAAGACTATTGCATGCCCAATGAATCATCTCTAATAGAAAGCAATGCACTTAATCCAGCCACGCCGGCAGATGGTCCACGCGGCCGGCTGCACCAATAAAAAGGCCAAACTCGGTTAATTTTTCACACCTGCTCTACTCGAGGTCTTATTAAGATTGCTAGCAATTACTCTCGGCACCGTACGCGTTGCTCGAATTACTTGCAAATTGAGTTTAACTCACAACACGTAGTTTCCGTGTCGACTAAAATTAAGTTTTGTTTATTTAACTGTGTGTGTGTGTGCGAGAGATGTTTTTGTTTTGTGTGTGCTGAGGCTGTTGTAGGCTTTGTCTGGTCTTTAGTGAGGAGACTTGAGTTAACATTTGTATTTTGATAACATCATAGTACGAGGTTTCCCTGGGGTGGGAAAGGTGTACCACTAAGGAGTAGGTATAACTACTTGACGCTTTGAGTATGTGTTTTTTTTTTGTAAAGCATCATAACTAGACTTCTACGTTATGGATAGGTTACCGCCTGTTAAGGACCAGGCCTCAAGAGTTGTCAGCAATAATAAAGGGGTCCGCTAGGGTCAACACTTACCAGGGTCGCGGGTTTGGAACAAGGAGTTACCGTGTCCCTGGCACTGGCAACTGTAGGAACCCGTCTGGGTTTTAGTCAGTAGCAGTCTGAAACGTCCTCTCGCTCCGCCCAGAGCGAGAGAAGTCATAAAAAGTTTATCCTGGAAGTCAAACAGTCTGAAGTGAATAAGAAGTATATATATATAGTCCTCCAGACCGAATTTCGGCCACGCCGGCCAATCTCAACGGAGACTAGCCATCGGCGCGGGAGATATTCAAATTCAAATTCAAATTCAAATTCATTTATTGGTGTGATTTTTGGTACATTTTACATGTGATCTTAATAATAAATAATTTGTTCCTCAAAAATCTACCTTAAAGGTGTACACTCTTTCATTTCAAAACAAAAAAAAAAACAACATAACTGAATACAGAAAAAAAGAACAAGCAAAAAAAAAAAATTAATACAATGTCAAAATTAAATAAATATCATGTCAAATAGGTTACAATTTATCATTAAGGAATTCTTCAATAGTATAATAGCAATTTTCCAATAATAGATGTCTTAATTTATTTTTAAATTGAACAATGTTTAAGTCTTTAATTCCATTTGGTAATTTATTAAATATTTTTGGGGCCATGCAAAGTATGCTTTTGTGCATCAACGCGGTCTTAGATGGTCGAACACATAATTCATGTCTATATTTTTGTCTAATAATTTTATGGCGATTTTCAGATGCTTTTTTGAATAGATGCATGTTCTTTTTAACAAATAAGGCAGTCTCAAATATGTACAGGCAAGGTAAAGTCATTATTTTTAACAATACAAAATAAGGTTTGCAGCTATCAGTTATTTTTATTCCGGTAATAGCTCTAATGCATCTTTTTTGCGATTTGAACACCATGTCCTTATTGCAGGAGTTACCCCAAAACATGACTCCGTAGCGTAGTATAGAATCGACATATCCATAGTATGCAGTGACTGCTGCTGCTTGATTGACTATTTTCTTTAGTTTATACAAAGCAAAAGCAAACTTACTCAATTTTTTTATTAGTATCGTAGTATGTTGTTTCCAATTTAATTGTTTGTCGATTGTTAAGCCCAGAAATTTTGTGTTTTCAACTTCTTCAATTTTTTCATTATTAAAGCTTACATTTAGTTCCGGATTAGCTACTCTTTGACGAAAATTCATAATTTTAGTTTTCTTCAAATTTATAATTAAATTATTTTGTTCTAGCCAGGTAACGGCTTGTTGTAATGCATTGATTATGTCAGCTTCAAAATCTTTATTATTTTTCTCAAGTTTAACAATGATGGTACTGTCGTCGGCAAACAATGTCATAGGATAGGGTATATTCCGGGGAAAGTCATTTATATATATAAGAAATAATAGAGGCCCTAGCACACTGCCTTGGGGCACTCCGTACGATATTTTTCGTTCTTTTGATATATATTTTATAACGGTTTTACTTAATTTACAAATTCGACTTATTTCTGTACGTTGTGTTCTATTTTTTAAGTAAGAATTTATGAGTGATAAAACATTTCCTCTTATCCCATACGCATTTAACTTGCTCAGCAGTATATCATGGTTGACCAGGTCAAATGCCTTGGTCATATCCATATATATTGCTGATATTGGGACTCTTTCATCCATATTAGCTATAATAACATTAAGAAAGTCATATATTGCCATATTTATTGAGTGATCTTTCCTAAATCCTTTTTGTTCTTTCACAAGTATATGATGTTTGTTGAGGTATCCGTCTATGGACCTATAGATCCATTTTTCAAATATCTTGGATATTACCGGAATGAGAGCTATTGGCCTGTAATTTTTAATGTCTTTCTCATCGTCTTTTTTAAATAAAGGTTTTATGACAGTAGGTTTAAGCTTATCAGGGTATATTCCAGACTCAATACTTAAATTAATTATGTAGCTGAGAGGATCTGATATTATTTCTGAAACATACTTTAGAACTTTTGTAGAAATATCGTCGTATCCTACACTATTTTTATTTTTTAAGTGTTTTATAATTCTATTTACTTCATCTGGTATGATAGGGGCTAAAAACATTGACTGTGCAGTGAAATGTATTTTATAGTCAGTGGTCAGTGGTGTCGAAGAAGTAGAAAGTTTTTCTGCTTGGCTTATGAAGTAGTCGTTAAAGGTATTTGCTATGTCTTTGGGTGAAGTGAATGTAGCTCCGTCATAGTTTATTTCTTTTATATACTCTGGTGGATGGTTGCTTCTATTTTCATTTATTATTTTCCACGTCATTTTCGATTTGTTATATGCTGTCTCTATCTTATAATTATTTTTTGCTAATTGTGTCAGTTTTATAATTTTCTTTAGTCGATTTGAATAATTTTTAAGTTTCGTCACATTTACCTTAGATGAATTTAATCTATGGTGCCACAACAACTGTCTTTTTATTTGGCTACACCGTCTAATACCGGGCGTTAACCAATTTGGATTCTTTATTAATTTTCTTTTTTTGTACGTTATCGGAAAACATAAATTATAAAACAATAGGAATAGTTCTAAAAAGTTGTTGTATGCTATGTTAGGATCTTTAGTTAGGAAGACATCAGAAAATGAAATTGATTTCAAACAGTTTTTGAATTTCATCAAGTTTTCATTACTAAAATCACGAACTTTTATATTCCAACTTTTGATTAAACATGTCTTTTTTACTGGAAGCTTTAAAGTTTGTGCGGTATGATCCGACATATGTAGATCGAGGACACTATGAGTACATTTTCGTGAAATATTATGCGCAAAATTATCAATACACGTATTGCTTTGTAATCTAGTTGGTTGATTAATTTGTAAACATAGATTGTATTTCAATAGGAAACTAGTAAATTCAAGAGATAATTTATCTTGTTTTAAAATATTAATGTTGAAATCACCACATAGAATTACATTCTTATTCGACTCGTAACAGTATTTTGATAATATAATGTTTAGTTTTGAGTAGAAAACCTCTAAATTATTTAACTTTGGTACTCTATATATGCAAATAATTATTATGTTATGTGGTATTAGTTCAATTGCACAAACTTCTACAACGCCTTCAATTGACATTTTACTAACATTCGTAAGTTCTTTGTATTGGAGTCCAAGTTTTACCAAAATACAGGCTCCTCCTCTTTTCGTACTTCTTGTATAGTAAGCGGCTAATTTATAATTAGGTATTGAAAGAAGCTCCTCATGGCCTCGCTCCATAAAGTGTTCCGTAACGCAAATTACATCTATACTGTTTCTTTGTTCGGCTAGTTCTTGCAGGTTTAGTGTTAGTTGATCTACTTTGTTGATGAGTCCCGCGATGTTTTGGTGCATTATAATCAGATAATTATAGAAAAAACATGTCTGAGTGCTTAATTTCTGGGGTAAAGGAATTAGATGTTGCCATATTATTTTCAGTATTGATTTCAGTTATAGTCCTCTGGAGGTTAGTGAAAATATTCTTCATTCCTGTTCCATTTATGTGTCCTTGTTGCGCAGAAAACATTTCATAGTCAAAAGTTAATTCTGCATTAGAGTCTAGTAAATAGGCATATTCGTGAGTTAAGTTGTCTAGATACAGGAGATTATTAAAAGTATCTATTCTAGAATTATATATAGTTGTATAATTGGCACATCTGTAGGTCGGGAGACAAATAATCACATTGGTGTTACTGATTTTTCCGATGGCTTCTCTAATAAAAAATATAATGTCGTGATAGTTTCCAGTCCGTATGAAGTCCATCTCTCCCAACATAATAACACAATAGTCATTTTTATTGAAGTTTTTTATTTTATTATCAATGCCTTGTAACATTTGCTGAATATCACTGCCTGGATATAGATAGTGGCAGTAATCATACATAGAAAAAGTGTCCTCAATTAAGTTACTTAATTTATTCCTTTTATTATTGCTAATTATACATAAATTTCTCCTCGTTTTGCTTTTTATTAAGAAACGATTTTTATCGCCTTGCAGGTTCGTAATTAAATGTGTGTCATCATATTGTGTTGATTTGTCAGCCATTTGCGCGGGCAAATTATTGGATTTAGTTTTGGCAGTCTTAGGTGTTGTCTGAGGGCTGTTATTTGTAGTATTTGTTTTGTTTCTCCTTTTCTTGTTAGTTATTGGAGATGTACTATTGTCGCTAACTATATCGGTTGTTATTTTTTTGTAGATATTTTTCTTCTTAGTTAATTCGTTGATAGTGTTTTTAAGTTGAGTATTCTCTAAGTTTAAACTCTCCACTTCTGCGTGTGCTGTCTCTAATCCTAATGTTAATTCCTTAATCTTATTTTGTAGTTGGCTAATTTCATCGCTATGTTCTTCGTCTGACATATCCGGCAAACTGTTGCTAGTCGTACAATTTAAGTCGGTAGTTATATTTAAATCTTCGTTTGTATCCGAATGTCTGCGCTGGCGCTGACGTCGTTGAGTAATATTTCCGAAGAAGTTCATTGTAGGATATCTAAAATTGTCAAATTAACAATTTTATCTATTACAAAAAGTGATTCACACGGCGTGGTTTGAACGCACCACTATGTGTGTGCCAGTCGACTATGCGACTTGTCTCACCAATTGAACAGTTACTGTTAAACTTGAAATTGGTGATCGTTCTAAGCGAGAAAGATTTTTTAATAGTAAAAAGTCGTTAGGTATGTGTCATGCCAATGGAATTTTTTTCTCACCACTCAAGTGATTCAAATTAGGATTGCGAATTTTTAACGAGTTTTTTTTTTTCACTTATTATGCACTGTTAGTCACTTACTTTGCACTGTTGCTTGACTTGAGTTCATATTTTATTAGCATTGATTCTAAGAGGGTTTTTAACACTAATCACAAATGTTTGATTATCTTCCATAACACTTGAGTTTTATCGAGGATAACGTTGACACTTAATATTCATAACTTGCTTAATGTTTTTGGTTCACACTTATAGTTATTACACTTTGTTTATTAATTTTAGGGAATTTTAAAAACAGAGAAATACAATTCAGATGCTTGTAGCTAAAGCGCCATCTAGCGTTCTCGATATTATAGTGCTCAAGTGTGTGCGCAGACATAGGAGCACTCACTCTTCCCTCACTCTCATAGTACGATGGGACGGCAATCCGACACGACCGGAGAGAGATCAGGCGTAGGACCAACGGCTTAACGAGCTTTCCGAGGCACGGGGGTATCACACCGCCAACTTCCAAACTCCGGGCTGCTACTAAGAAATTCCTAATGAAAAAACCCAGAAACACTTTGCCCGACCCGGGAATCGAACCCAGGACCCCACGCTCAGCAGTCGCGCTTGCGACCACGAGACCAACGGGGCAGTTATAATAAGAAGAAACAAAGAAATGTAAGGGTACACCATTTTCCACCACATCGTTGAGTGATATAGTGGTCAAATACAATAATCAGCAGTTCTTAATTATGAGACCCAGGCCTCTTCTCTGAGAGAGAGTGGGTAACAAGTCACAATCCACTATACGCGCTCAATGTGGGTTGGTGGTTGCCGAATGTTTCGTTAAAGGGCATGCTGGTTCCCGCACGATGTTCTCCTGCAGCAATTTGAGAGCAGTGGGTTAGTGAAATTAATTACGCATGGTAATGTGCATCTGCCAGGGTCGCGAGATTGTTCGAAAGAAACACCGTGATCCTGGCTCATGGGCAACTGAAGGAACACGGGTGGGTTTTTAACCGACCAAAAAAAACGAAGGAGGTTATCAATTCGACGCGTATATTTTTTTTTGTTTTTTTTTTTATGTATGACCACGCATAACTTTTTACATAGTAGTCCGATTGTGATAATTCTTTTTTTATTGGAAAGGGTATACTCCCAAGGTGGTCCCATATAAATTAGGTAAACAAAATCGAACTCTAAGGGTCGGAAAACAGGGGATGATTGATTGTTCACTCACTGATGTAATATTTGTAATGTATAACCACGCTTAACTTTATACAGAGTAATCCGATTTTGGTAATTCTTTTTTCATTGGATAGGGTATACCTTGCCAAGTATTATTAGTACATTAAAGCCACAAAAAAACTGCAAAATAAAAACTTTTTAATAAAAACTTAAACCGCCGAAAAAACTGAAAAGCAAAAAATAATAAACCTTAAAATTATGAATCGGCGCTTTGAGTGATCTTTGTTCGTTGATTTTTCAGCGCCGACTCAAAATTTTAAGGTTTATTATTTTTTGCTTTTCAGTTTTTTCGGCGGTTTAATTTTTTGTTAAAAAGTTTTTAGTCAGTAAAAGTCTGACACGCCCTCCCGTTCCGCCTAAGAGCGGCAGACGTCTTTTGATGATTTCCCACCCACAAAAAAAAAAAAAATGGTAAAGTGCATGCCTAGGTTCAACCCCACGAGACGTTAGTAAGGGCCGCTACCACAGTGCCAAGACCACTCTCAATGTATAGCGAATAAGCCAGATAGTAGTCAAACGCCAGGACGATCAAATAAAAGGCGAGTCAGCCTGCATAGAAATCTTAACAACCTACTTGGGTACATAATTGAACCATTCTTAGGAGCAGAGCCCACGATAAAAATCCCAAGCCATAATAACAATAGATTATTTGTTCGCTTCATTGTTGTGTTGCCTTTGTTAGACTTGTGTTCGTATCACAAAACGTGAGATTTACATTCGCTAATAGCTTTTGTACTGATAATTGAAAGTACCTACTGATGTTAATATGGTTCTTCAGACTTAGTCCCTCAAGTAAGTAATCAAATGGACCAGCACCCTAATTGCGGAACACACTATTAATCAGAATTTGGATCACTTTGAAGCTTATTTGTCATCCATTCTTTCACACGTTCGAAAAAATTGTTTGCTTAGCAACGTAAACAACGCTATGAGTGTTGCAAAACTGTCAAAATGAAACCGATTCCTAATTATTATTACTGATAGTGTAGTACGCAATTACCCCTCAGGTCCATGGACCTGACATGATAATATTTTGTGTTGGGTTTGGATTAAACTTGTGTGACATATATTAATAATATATGCCACATATGGTGGCTAACTTATAACAGCCGCACGGATTCGGTTCCGTAGATAGGTGATTTTGTCATACCGAGACCCCCTTCGTGATTCGGAAAGACGTTAAGCCCCGTCCCTCGATTGACTCTGGGCTAATATACGAGTGCCTCCAGCGCCTCAACCAGGTGGGTAGCCTCAATAATATAACCATTCAGTGGATAAAAGGACACAGCGGTTCGCTAGGTAATGATGCCGCCGATGAACTTGCCAGAAGGGGGTCGAGCATGATACTGGTGGGACCAGAACCCAGCGCGCCACTCCCCTTTGGGTTCCTACGCTCTCTGGTAAGGAAACGTACCAGGGATCAACACTTAAAGCTATGGGTCGACCAAAGTGAGTGCAGGCAGGCCAAGGAAGCATTACCTGCCATCGATGCACGCCTCACAAAACAGGTCCTCCGGCTAGACAACGGCTAGACGACAGCTGCGTATGGTTACAGCAGCAATAACTGGCCATGGGTCGTTTAATAAACATCTTTTTGTCATAGGAGCTACAGACAGTCCGCTGTACAGGGCCTGCATTGAGGACGACGAGACAGCAGCGCACGTGCTTCTAAACTGCCCGGCGATCGCCACATACAGGGCCAAGTACTTCGGTAACCCAGGTACCCTACGTGAGATAGTCAGCAACATCAAGGTGTTGCTGGCCTTTCTCGAGGAGCTGGGGTGGATTGAATAGCCGATTTCCCACCCGTACGCAAAATACGCGCACAGACGTGGAGTTGCGGACACCAGCCCGTTCTACCTATTACCTAGTCAGAAGGTCGAAAGTGAGACAACCTGTCTTACCCAGGGGTATGGTATTACCCAGTAACTGAGTCATGGAGGTCAGATAGACAGTCGGTCTATGTAAAATATTATTACTCAGATGTATCCGGTTAGACTGGAAGCTGACTCAATCATAGGAAAAGGCTACATAGATGATGATGCGTATAGTGCAAGTGTGGTGATTAATGCTATTGCCTTCTTTGTATGATATTTACCTTGGTACCAGTACCAGCCTGGCCAATATCAGGCTGGTACTTATATTTTTATTTAATTACTAGCTTCCGCCAGCGGCTTCGCCCGCGCGAAAATTCAACCCCCCAATTCACCCTCTTAGGGATAGAATTTCAAAAAACCCTTTCTTAGTGGATACCTACTCTTCACAAGCAATACACCCTCCAAATTTCATGTCTTTAGGACCAGCGGTTTAGGCTGTGCGTTGATATATCAGTCAGTCAGTCAGTCAGTCAGTAACTCAGGACTTTGAATTTTATATATATAGATTATAATAACTAGCTTCCGCCAGCGGCTTCGCCCGCGTGAAAATTCAACCCCCCAATTCACCCTCTTAGGGATAGAATTTCAAAAAACCCTTTCTTAGTGGATACCTACTCTTCACAAGCAATACACCCTCCAAATTTCATGTCTTTAGGACCAGCGGTTTAGGCTGTGCGTTGATATATCAGTCAGTCAGTCAGTCAGTCACTCAGGACTTTGAATTTTATATATATAGATAATAATACTTGTTCCTCATCTCTGGCTTCTTGTTCTTCATCTCTGGCTTACCTTTATTGTCCGGCTGGAGTGAACACTGAAGAGGTTCAGAGCTCCCACCTCATTCTTGCCTTTATTGGCCGGCTTGAGTGGAGATTCGCAAGAGCAAACGTGCTCGGGGAAAGGAAGTATTCTAGTAAGTGCTCGTAGGGATCTTGACCATCTTCCGGGCTCTGGGATTATTCTGAAAGCCGTGGAATAACTCTCCACTTCTCAAGCACCTCAGGAAGTGTTGCCCCCTTGTCACTGCGTCACTATGTGCCAGCGACTGTTCCTGGGGGCCCATTATTGAGTGTGCACACCCCCTGCCATTTAATCCATGTAAATACAAAACATTGATGCGGCAGGGGCCATAGTCTTTCCATAGTTCTTGGTAACCAGTCCATTTTAGCCATTCATATACATAGTCCAACATCTTGGTTTCCATAACCTGCAATAGTCCAACACCAGCCGGGGGTTGTCCTTGGGTGCATTTGCACAGTGCATACGGGGATATTCGTCGGTTAGTGCCTCACGTCATCTAAATTTCTAAGGGGCCTCTGCGAGTTGGCTTCGGCCCTCGTACGCCTTCCAAAAGACCGGGATCCTAGGGTCCCGAGATAATTATTAACATATAAAAATAATAATAAAAGCCTTTATTAACAATCTTACAAGTTATAATTCATCTTATCTCTATACTTTCTTTTTTCTAGGAATGTTTAGATAAATCTTTTTTTTTCTTATTTGACACCGGTTCCTCGATTGTCTTGCTTTCCAGCATGGGCCTCCCCAAGTGATCTCCACAAGCAATGATCTCTTGCTTTCCTCATCCAATTCGTACCTGCTAACTTTTGAATATCGTCTTCCCATCTACGATACTGTCTGCCTTTTCTTCTAATTTTTTAAATTATTATACTTTATAATAAATATTATTATGAATATATTTATTTAAATAATAGATATATTAATTAATACAAATATTATATCTTTGAAAGGCGTACGAGGGGCCGAAGACAAGTCACGGAGGCCCGTTAAACATTTATTTTATTTTATGCGTCATTGTTAAGTACCTTTTTCCAAGCCTACACGAGAATTGTGAAAACTGGTTATAGTAACAGCTTTTATGGTGATATACCGACCGTTTCTTTTTTTGTAATAACATCCTATTCTAGCCGATGATGATACGTTAAAGTGTTTTCTCTAACGTCTTTTCTGAATATATGGGGAAATTACTTTTTTTAAGATCTTATTTACCATACCTATAGCCCATTACTGGGCATGGGCATCCTGTGTCTCATAAAACCCCGCTCAAATGAAGTTCAACATGGATTTCACAACTTAATTTTTTTACATTTTGTAATTCTTGTAACGAATATTTACGATCAAAAGTCATTTATTCAGATTAGGTTGAGAATAAGCGGTTTTTGAACGTCAAAATTAAATTAGTCCCCCGAAAACGCCTGCCCTACATCGCTTTCTAGTGCTTTAGCTGGGAAGAAGTTATGCAACAAACTGCCCAGCAGAACAGCTGTCTGATTGTTTAGATAAACTTGATTCTCTAAAATAGTAGCAAAGTAATTAACATAACGAGACACAGAACATTATATTAAATAATTTGTCATATGTACTAGCCATGTCAATATACTAACAAATGAAACGAAACACATAACATAAAAATATAACATAAAATGAAACACAAAACATAAAATAAAACACATAACATAAAATGAAAAACATAACATAAAATGAAACACATAACATAAAACACATACGCTTGAATTCCCAGAACAGTTAGGCAGAGGTGTACCTGTGTATGTGTACACCCACATTCGCCAGTTATGTTTAAGTCTCATGGAATACGGAGCAAGCCTATTGCATCAGCTTAGCACAAAAAGACCGGGCTTGTAAGAGTGTGGTTAATTATATTACGCCTAGCTTATGTAAGTGACGTTGTCGTGAGAACACGTGAGCTTGATATAAATGAAATGTATAAAATATAGCATAGCAATTTAAATCGATTCCATATCGCTGGAACTGGCAGATTTGGAACGCTGACTCTAAATATGGACGAGTGGGAAAAAGATACTGTTGTACCGAAGTCTATACAAATAAAATATTACGCTAATTCAAAAATAAGAACTAAATAATATTGATTTAAAAGAGAAATTCAGGTACTGGAGTATGTAAGGATCGTAGCAGATGGCGTTCCGTAATTTCTGCCTACCCCCATGGGAAATAGGCGTGATTTTATGTATGTATTTCAGCTGCATGGCGGTTTAAAATACAACAGATAAAATGTCAATCAATTTTTTAATCTGTATTTGCAAAAATAGGCTTAGAATACACTGAATTAAATGAGATCAAATAAAAACATCAAACAGCTGCCGATATTTAAATAAGACCGTTTTGGAATATAAATGAAACATCACGAAATTCGGGAAAGAAATATAAGGCGGAAGCATAAGTAATGGCATCTAAATTAAATGGAGGAATCGATTTGGACAAATCATTGCGTAAATTCAATATGGCCGCCATAAAACGTTATTTGGTTTTGTGTTTTGATTTCTTTACTAAGACGTCTTTGTTGAGTTATTATTGTTTCTAAGTGATTCTGCATAATATTTAACGAAATTATTTATTCTTTTCCTAAATAAGGTGTTGAAATCCAACCGATTAAAGTTGAAGTTGTAAATTTTACTAAAATAAATAACTACTTAAGAAGGTATTATCTATTAATTGAAAACTATTTTACGTGCTCCTGTTAAGCAAAAGAGGGACTGTGCAAAAACTCTTACTTTTTAACTCCGACACGAAGTTCCACAGATTATCGCGTTTTAAAAAACAATCAAACTCTTCCGCTTCAACATATTATTGTAATATACCTATAGAGAATAGTGCTAAGTACTTCCAAAGTTAATATTATCATGTCTCATAAATGACTTATGTTTTAAAATTAACGATAACCTGTTTTTTTGTCCATTATAAATTTAACGTTGGTCCACCATCACCCAAAACTTTTTTGATAGTTTGTAAAAGGTTCAATAATAGTCCGGGGTGCCTCTTTCCGAGAGCGATGTAGGAAACGATTTAGGTATTTTATCAGATTGTCGTGTCGTGGTACTTCGTTATCTTAATTTGTGATCATGGAAGTAATAGGGTGAAACCGATTGCGATACATGGCGTTAAACTTGCTTACAAACACATGGAGCCCATTTATGGACAATCTATAGTTATATCATAAACTTGTAACGAATTTAAATCCACCTAGAGGAGTTGATTACTAATAACAGCCGCTTTTAAGAACGTTACAGTCTGATTTCAGTATCAATCTGTCAAAAATAACTCGAGTTTCCATACATTTTTGACAAAATTTTAGTGTCGCGGTCTCATCTAACTCATCATTTCAGCCGTAAGACGTCCACTGCTGGACTTAGGCCTCCCCCAATTTGGGGGGCTTTGCCATAATCGCCACGCTTGGCAGGCGGGTTGGCGATCGCAGTATGGTGGTAAAATGCATAGAGAACGCTGCTGCCCATTCTCTAGTAAGTCCCTTAGTCGCCTTTTACGACACCCATAGGAAGAAATGGGGTGGTGTTATTCTTTACGTCCGGCACCACACGGTACACTCATCTAACTGCGACTATATAATTTGAACATGTTTTAATTATATACAAGAATTGGCCTTCAGATGAGTATTCTGCAAATCACTGTTATTTCAAGTGATTGTTCACGTTACTACTAAAATAGTATAATTACAAACACAAAGCTTGTCACTACACGCTAATTTATTAGTTTTAATGAGATCGGAGCTCGTTAGCGACGATCGGTGACGTGTGAATGACATGCGTCATCAGTGTCGACCTGTCATCGTGTGGTAGCGTATTATTAATGAATAGGAATTACCTGAAACAGCTGAATGAGAGTTGCCGAGGATAGAGCTGTATGAAGTGCAATTGGAGAGGCTTATGTCCGGTAGTTGGCTGCTGTAGGCTGATGATAAGGTGTGAATTTGTGATGTTGAATGAATGAACAGTTGGGACAATATCATAAGGCTGGGCAAGACCATAATTCGATGCTAAAATCTATCGATTTCAGTTGAATTGAAGTGGTGTTCCCACTCGAATAAACTTACAGCGTCATACACTATAAATCTCAATCTGATTCATTTTGAAGTATATTGCTATCCCATTGCTTCATATGCTCAAAAAAATGTCTGATCCACAACGTAAATAACGCAATGAATGTTGTTGAACTGTCAAAATTAAAGCCATTGCTAATGATAGTGTATTACGCAATTACTCCGCAGTTTGACACTGACAACTGACAGTGTGGATTCAGAAATAACTTCGATCCTAAGTGAGTATAAACACCTGCCAGGGTCGCGAGATTTGTTCGAATGAGGTACCGTGGCCCTGGTATATGGGCAACTGAAGGAACACGGGTGGGTTTTAGTCAGTGACACGCCCTTCCGCTCCACCCAGAGCGAGAGACGTCATTTGAAGACTTCCCACCCACAAAAAAAAAAGTGAGTATAAACAGAACGATGCTACAGAGGGACAAATCTCGCAACTTTAAGAACTATATCTATCAAAAATACCTAGAGTTTCCATACGTATTTGACATTTGACTGTCGCCAAAATAAGATTGCTTTCAGATTTTGAACGTTTTCAATTACAAGAATTAGCCTTCTGTTCTGTTCAATCTAAAAGGAAATCATAATGTTTAGAGCAAGGTTTTTTTTTGCAATCTGTCTTCGTAGAAAATTAAATAAAAGAAGTGCAACCTGGGCAGTCACCACCTTTTTATTAACTGACTTTTCTTTTTTTACCCTGAGTAAAGCCATTTTTGTTTGTGCAGATACGGAGAACTAAATGAGAAATGTGACACAAACGTAGGCAGGTAGCATTCAGAAGAATCAGTGGTTTTGATGGTAATTAAATAAGTAGTAATAAGTATAGGATCTTCCAGTCGACGATACAATTTGATATAAATTTGTATTGTTAATTTATTGTTATTCGATAATAACGACGACGTAACATACCTAAATTATGAATGAATCATTATTAAGTGCATCATACAATAAAGATATGTACAACAGAGGCATAAGATACTAAATCAAACAATAGAATGTAATGTCAATGTGTATTAAGATTTTAGGTCAAGGAAAAGGGTCATACATAAAGTTAACCTATTTGTCCTTATTGTAACGGGGTTAACGGTGTGACAATCAGTGCCAAAGTTATTACAATGTGGCACAAACATAGAATAAAAGTAAAATTGTGTTGTTAAAGATATATTGTGCCTATTTGTGACAGCTTATTAGAGGTATACATTGTTGGTGTTACTTTACCTGCATATACATTATAGGCTAAATGTACTCATTATTCGGAATCACTTTTACTCAGAGACTAATTGTAAGACTGAAATCGCGAAAAAAACCAGTTCCCTAAACTTTGTCAAGTTTTACGACGAACACTAAGGAAAGGAGTAAGTATGTAATTTTTTTCGCCTAATATAGTTTGACGGTTTTGGGGGAGGCCTTTGGTTAGCAAAGGAACAGTCCCATCATCATTATTTCAGCCGAAAGACGTCTACTGCTGAACTGCCTCTCAAAAAAGAGAGTGTGCGAAAATCGCCACGCTTGGCAGGCGGGTTGGCAATCGCAGTATGATGGTAAAATGCATAGAGAAGGCTGCTACCCATTCTCTGGTAAGTCCCTTAGTCGCCTTTTACCACACCCACGGGATGAAATGGGATAGTGCTATTCTTTACGTTCGTCACCACTCGGAAAAGGGCACAGTGTAGGCCGATAGAAAAGAACAATTTTAGTCAACAGTTTATATCTTTATCTTCTTGACATAGTATAAATTGACATTTATAAAGCAATTATTGTTGTAAGTTGAAGGCAGATGTGACTACTTACGCCGGAACGTCCTAGTAGAACATACCTTTTTTTTTGGATGGGCAATCATGAAATGACGTCTCCCGCTCTTAGGCGGAGCGGGAGGGCGTGTTAGACTTTTACTGGCTAAAACCCATCCGTGTTCCTTCAGTTGCCCATTTGCCAGGTAGGAAAACATACCTATAGTGACCTTATTGGTGATGTTCTTCAGAATGGTCAGGTGCGTAGTATTGGTAGCCGGTATGACCAGATGTATGAACTTAAAAGTGTCAAAAGAAGTATGTAAGGCGTTCTGTTGTTTCTGCCTACTCCCATGGGAAAAAGGTGTGATCTTATGTATTTTATTTTATTTTTATTTCTTCAGGATAACAAACAATTGCGCAATAATGCTTAATATTAAGGTACAGATTGTAACTTAGTACTTATAATAATTATTTAATAGTTTACTGCTCGTAGCTGAGCGTGTCATGGCTAAGACAATAATTAACTATAATAATATCTGTGCCAACAAATGACGTTGCAAATATACCTACAAAGATTCTGTACTGTAACAAATATGAATAAAATAACACTTAAATTGTATTTATACAAACCCGGATGTATGTGTCACGTTTGTGGTTAAACACTACATAAACTAACACCTTCTTTCCATAGAGGTAAGCAGAAACTATTCTCCTTACTACTCGTTTTATAAACAAAGTTATGAAACGACAAAACTTTAAAATTTTACCATCAATTACAGTAACAATATTTACATGAACACAAAAACAGAAAGAGTCGTCACGTGACCAAGGGCTAGCCTATTTTTGGCCAAAGAATCAGCATCGCCATACAACGTGGCAATGCTGCCAGCCTTTTGGGCACTTTTCCCATTGACAGCGATGCGGACTAAGTTTTTGATGGCCTGTGCTTCGTTTCATGCCATTTTTGTTTTATTTAATAATCTAAGAATCAGTTTATTTGAGATCCGTCAAACGTCTGTGACCTCATTTTTATCGGATTTTTTAACAGTTGCAATGCTTAAATTCGCTAAAGTAAGCTTGTTCCTTTGAGGAAAGGGGCTAGCATAACAAATTTCCTACATATCTACCCACTGAGTATATACTCATATTTACTTCTTGCCTCTCTTATATTTTTCCTTATGTCATATTTTATTGAACACCTCGCACCAGAGATGAATCTCTTTCCTTCGTAATTGGCATTAGTTAAGAAAGATTGGCACAACGAGGATATAATTACATTCCACTTTGACACAGCTAATTAAGGATTTCTTGTTATTCAGACTAATTAAGTTATTCGACAATTACAGGGCATACCGATTCAAATTAACCCACATATATCGCTTAGTGTCTATACAAATAGATAGAATTCTAGTGTCTGTTTAAAATGTGAAAATAACAGGTACTTACTAAATGCATATGAAAGGACGTTTAAATGTGTAATAACAGATTCGATTGTCCAGATATAACCAATAACTTATGTACCTAGAACTGTGATGCGTCGCGTCGAGAGGCGCGTGTGCCCCGGCCGGCTATTCCACACTGCAAGGTGCAGAACTCATGCTGGTGCACGGGCGCCTCTCCAACGTCTCGTGGATACGTATAACACACACTTTATCGATTTGGATATTTTTGCACTTACGCACTCGAACTTCAAAAAGATGGCGGTTGAACTTCTCAAATAGCTATCTTATAACAATTATTCCTAAGTACGGAGTTTTTTTTTAAATATTGTATAATCAACGCATGAATTATATATCTAAGTACAAACTATTATTTCGCGGACATTGGTGTGGGTTACACGTTTACCAAGTCTATAACTTACTGTGTCACACTTAAATTGTAATGTGTAACTGTTTTATGACCCAATAAAGTAAAATAAAAATAAAATAAATATGGAACTATCAACAAAATCATTTTTTTGAATTTGTTATCCGTCGATCTGTTTATTCTAGCTAATCTCCGAAACGCGATTTTGATGTGGGCTTATTTTGACCACTGGGCAAGGAGATAGGCTTATTTTTATCAACTTACCCCGCGGGCAAAACCTCGGACGGAAGTTAGTAGGTAATACTATTATTTTCTTACTTGGAAAACCAAGATCTACCTAAGTACCCATGCAAAAGCAGTCTCTATATAATCAGTTTGAACATTAGATTTGAAAATTTACTAAGCTTTTCAAAACTATTGACCCACAGATTCTTATTAAGGCAATATAATCCAATACCCATTTTTATTCTCACGATAAGTTCAGCTAATTATCACATGAGACAGGAATCAACAAATGGCTAAACGAATTACACAATGTACCGAAAGTCCCATCACGTCGTGAATCATCCTTGATTAAGAATTTCTTTGTGCCCTCGCTAATTCAATTAACAGAAACGAAGGCACGTGTAACATATTTACCCGGTATTTTATGAGCATACATATTCAATACAGAATTTTAATGGCTATTCGGTATAACGACCGATTTTCAAATCATATTTTTAATTTCAGGAGCTCTCGACTGAGTAATAAACTAATAACAGTCACACAGGTCTATCGATCAGGTTAAGCTACCCTTACTGAAGTCGGTTCGTGGATGGGTGACCATCTATACATACTGAAACTGCTCCGTGCCTTGGAAATTACGTTATGGCGTTGGTACCTCTTCCCATTCGTAGATTTTTTACAGCCGCTAAAAGTCTGACAATAACTTTCAGCAAGGGGTATCGTGTAAGGACCGATGCCTGCCAGGGTCGCGAGATTGTTCGAAAGAGATACCGTGACCCTGGCACATGGGCAACTGAAGGAACACGGGTGGGTTTTAGTCAGTAAAAGTCTGACACGCCCTCCCGCTCCGCCCAGAGCGGGAGAAGTCATTTGATGATTTCCCATCCAAAAAAAAGGGGGTATCGTGTTACCCAGTAACTGGGTTGTGGCGGTCAGAGAGGCAGTCGCTCCATATAAAATATTGGTATTCAGCTGCATGCGGTTGGAATGGAACCCAACCTCAACATGATCGGGAACAGACTAGTCCAATCAATTGATTTTCAATTTGCGTATTTTCAAGCTGGGAAAATTCGCCAAATATACCTATTCAAAAATATATAACATAGGCTTTCATCGACGTGCGTTTTGACGTGTATCAATAATCTCATTTGAATTCAGGTCTATACCGCGGCACGTGTATTGGGTCACTCGGAACTACTGGCTTTATCCGTTTAACTATGGGTTCTCGTTGTTTTACAGTTGCCTTTTTCATCAATGGGTGAGTGAACTAGAATTTTCTGGGCACGCTCTTTCCATTCTAGACCTCATTCTGCGATGGATAGGGTTTACAATGGAAACAGCAGGCCCATCCCGTAATAAATAGTAATACTTACAAAAAACCTTTGTTCCTTTCAATCAAAATACATGCTATCTACTCTCTTCACCACCCTTGGTTGACTGCTAGAGAATACCTAAGGTATTAAGTCTGCCTTTATACCTTCTTTTTGTGTGCGAGAAGTTTAAATAAATATAAAAATAAACCTTTAATAACACTTTATGCTATATTTGATCCCATTCATTATTTTTCGTACCCACAGATTGAAATTTCTCACCCAAAAAAAATCGTGCTGCATCTTACTTAACTTAATCCTGACTTAAAACGCAGAATCGTAGTACCTTCCCACTTCGGTTCACTTACCGTGAAGCCTACTCGATGAACCGAATAAACTGTGAGTACCAATAGTGCCCCACTCCCATCACACAAGCACCATACAATGTCAACATTCATTCATTACGCAACGAGACCTCGCCAAGAAAAATCGCTGCGTTTCTAAAACCGGTTTTTGTGTTATATATTATCTACTCTATTATGACCGCTATAAGGGCGAAAATTGATTGATAACTTAAGTAGGACTGGACGTAAGTTCGCGTTAAGTTATTACGACATTGTGCTAATGGTGTATGGGAAACTGACCTGTCTATAGTTTCTATAGTATTATTGTGTATACTTCTAGAATTTATTAAAAGTATTTATATTTTTATATCTAACTTGATTTATGCGTCATTCCGATTAAGTTAGCTCGCGTCTTGAGACGAGGATAAAACGTGATAATATTCATGGCTTGTTTTTTTAAGAAAATGAAAGCGTGAACCTTTTGATAAACCTATAAAATTTGTTTAAAGAAAATCATATTTCTTGGAAAAGACATTGTTTTTCTATTATTCGTCAATTGGTAATAACACAGAAAAGTTTAAAAATATTTCTAAAATAGTTATACTCGCTCACCACCATTTCTAAATCACTTTAAGTAATAACAGTTCAAACGATCTAATCAAATCAGTCACAAATCGACTATTAATCGAAAACAAATGCTTTCTCCAATTAAAAATACTCATAAAATGATAAAATCTCACCTTTATTCGAAGCTGGTCTTAAAATAAACTCAGCAGTCCCCAAAACTACTCATTATCGAGCGAAAATGCACCAGCCGCCCGTGAACTTGACGTAATTTCGTTGCTATAGCAATGCTCTCCCAGGGAAAAGCTCCCCTAGCGAATTCACATCCAAAATACGCAATAACGAAACCAATTTTCAAAAATACGTAAAATTAAAACTGAGCACTATAATACAAATAAAAACATAGACACCTCTCTATTTCGCATAAAAATACACAATTCGAATATTTTTTTGAAATTCGAACGCTATTTTTTTAAGCGCGAGACGGACGCGCGTCTTCGCGGCGGTACGGAGCGCACTACGTAAATGTCAGCACAATCGGCACATGTGCGGGTCGTAGTAAGGCCGCGTGTACAACGCAAGCATTTTCCTTGCTATTATTGAATGAACGATTATTTCTTTGACATTATTTTTGTTTCATATTAAATGTTGTATTAAAATAAATGACTTAAAAAATGAAAGAAAGAAGCTGTTTTTTAACCGTTTATTTTAACCTTTTCTAACCTTTTATGTTTTATTTTTAGATAGGTAAATGAAAAATATAATATAACATGGTTATTTAGGCAGCTACATAAAAAGAAAAAACTAAAGAAATAAGTCTTAATACTACATTTAAATGCTTTCTAGGCTACAAACCTGCTAATCGGTATTCAAGTATCGCCGCGCGTACGATGAAAGTGAAAGTAAGTTGTGTCATTCATAATAACGTGGAAGGTGATCCGGCAAGTTGCTGGTCAAAAGTGAATCTGTTTTTATTTATCAGGTTTTGTACTAAACTTTGATAGAACGTAGGATACGCTTAATATTTATACTTCTTACTTTATTTATATTATTCTTTATTTTACATATACAATCAGCGGATTGTATATGTAAAATAAATAATGCTTTATCCCTACTGTGTTGAATACCAGTATGTTCATTGAATTATTGCCAATCTCACCGCCACAACCTAGCTACTTGGTAAATTGTTAATACGATGCGATTTAAACTTGGTTAATACGATATCGCTTGGCTAAGACTGGTTTTCAGAACTTGGGACTTCTCACGATCCGTAACGGCTGTCAAAGATCCCGGAATTACAGCCGGGACCAATGGCTTAACTTGCTGTCTGAGGCAAGGTGCAACTGCAGCAAGCATGGCTTAACTTAGTCGAAAAACCCGTGTGGCTGTTATTATTTTGCACTTGTATTTAGGAGGTCAAAATAACATAAAAAATAAGTGCAGGCAGAAAATTTTTGATTAATCTGACCGACGTGACCAATACGTCATTAAGTGTTGTACCAACATACCTTATCACTGACGTACGCCTGACGTTCGTCTACGTACCTAATAATATTATTAAATTTAAAACCGTTACTTTTGTACCTAACATTGCAATATGTACACGTCTACTAGTCTTTGAGGAAAGCAGGTGTGAGCGTGTTGTTAGGTACTTTCACGTTAGTAGTGTTTTTTTTTTCTTGATTCTTACTGTTTATCCTCAGCACATACGTTCTTATGAGCTTCTGAAATGAGTAACGACTCAACTATCAACTTGAACCAACGGATAGTCAATTCAAAAGAAAAATCGCAATCACGAGTTCCTCATCTAAAATAATCGCAAGAAAACTCCCGCCTTTCTGCACGCGGCTCAATAAAGTGCGAGCGAGACAGCGTTCCAGCCAGGGGTTGTACATCCGCTTTTCTCGGCGTTATGTAAGCTACGGCCCTGGAGCCGGGAAAACCCCCCGCGCCCCCTCGCCACCCCGACCGGGGAGAGTACGGACAGAGTACGTAGCTGGGGTGAAGCCAGCCTTATGAGTGTCAGTTTTGCCTGATGATGGCGTCAGTAATTCTTGATGTTTGTTGTTTTGGGAGCCGATGTGAAGGGTATGTTGGCTTGGCTTTGGATAAAGGTAATTTGGGATAAGAGTTGGGTGGTCAAGGTCGTCGGTATAGGTGAACTAATAATCTTTATTTATATGAAAACTTAGATAAGGTTCGAGCGAGACTAAGTATTTATATTTAGAATTTGAATAAATTGTTTGTCTGGATAGATGGCAAAAATGTGCGAGGGTTAGTTACTTCTACTGAAGTTGTATGGCTTCGGCTGCTTCTTCATCTCTTTAACTTAATCCGAGGGTTTTTAATAAGAAAAATAAAATTGTTTAAATCAAATACATCCATTAGGGACTTCATCCATTTAAAGCAGGATTCATTATTTAACGTAGTTCACCTCTAACAATGAGCGCACATTTCCTTAATCACGTGTAACAAAACCACATGCTGTAAATACTGTAACGCAAACCACACAACACATGGTTCTTGTTGAAATACGTTTGCAGACTCGCCTGGTAAAGGTACGCTTTCAATTAAGGACGTTACAATTTGTTATCCGTACCCGAAAAACTGGAATAACTGAAAGAATTCAATATTCGAAAATATCCGGACCGTACTAAATCAAAATTGAATTGATTTTTCTCCTTATGGCTTTTGGAGTTGGTTGTCGGTAAATTCAACTTTGTATAATACTGATAAAGAGACTTACATTTCAATGTGAATGTAATTTTCAATACGTAAAATACATCTTATAAAGTTTGTACGGAGTTTTTCTATCTTAGTCTTGTTTTATAATTTAGTTAGTATTTGTTTTCTAATTTAAATACCATAAACTAAATAAATAGTAGTAGTAGTAGGCATCTTCTAGCGCTTATTACGCTTAAGTAGTTTTAAAAAATCTAAATAATAAGTTCCGAAAATATATTATTGCGGTTATATCCGCCATCCACGCACAACACTAGCAGTCCGAACTGGGTTACCGGAATTTGGACCTCAGTGCTTACACAAATAAAACTCATTAAGCTTCCAATTTGTTTATCAATTTCACAGGGACATTCTCTTTCATTTTAACGGTACGTTGACACCCCTTGTTTTTCGGCCAATTCATCATCGTTTGAATTTTGCATTGTTTTGCGTATGTATTGAAAAATGTAGGATAAATTTTGTAAATTACGTGTAAAATGATCCCTTGCATATACGTCATCAAATTATTATTATTTTTGCCGTAATTGGAAGCGCACACTTGTATTTGCCGTCGGAAATCCGATAAGTAAATAAAGGACATCACCCATTTATTATTATTAATAATTTATTTCAGAATATACTACATTCGATATAATTGTTAGTAAATTATACTTAAAACTATGTTAGTTAGATATTATTAATCATTAGATAAAATTGCGCTAGTTATCGTTATACCGGACATCCCCGGAGCCGTGAATGGCATTCCAGTGCCTCACAACTGGGCAATCTACCATTTCCAGTATGGTATTCAGAAGGCCGTTGGTGCTGCCTAGCATTTCGTGCCAAAAAAAATAAATGCTAGACACAAAATTAACCCTCTGAAACATGTTTTATATTTCCAACGAATGTATTAATTTAATGTAAGAATTAACCCTCTGGCTTTTATTAGAGTCTGAAAGCACAAAAATCACATTTTTGTCAAGAAAATTTTGGACATTCGGTTAAAGACGCAAATAGTTATTGAGTCTTTAGAATTCAGTTATTTCCAATACATAGACAGTATTCTTTAAACTGTCTTATACTCAAGTATAAGACAGTTTTCAGCTAGGCTTCCTGCAAAACGCTCTCAAATTTAGTTCTCAGTTCACAGTTGTCAATAACAGATACAATCCTATTTCCACTGCGGATACAGAGGTAAACGCGAGTGGGGTTTTTGTGGAAAAGCACTGCATGCTTTCCATTAGACGATTGTTTGTTTAGTTTTACAAACTATCTAAAAAAGTTGCAGCATTCGTTTTGGTCACATTTGGATAAACAAAAACTGCCATCGACACAGAAAATAATCTTTTTTATTTATCTTTATTTTTAAGATGTGGTGCTAACATCACTCTACGTTACACTCAGTCATCATTTATAGCCTTTTTGCAACTGTGTCGGGGTCAGCTTTCAGTCTAACCGGTTGCAGCTGAATACCCAGTATTTTACATGAAGCGATTGTCAATCTGTGGCTATGCTGACCCTCACATCCCACTTACTGGGTAATACGATACCTACATTACGCCCCGCATTACCTACTTACTTCAGGGTGGCAGGGACATCGAGGAACAGCTTATTACCATAGATTTAGTACATGACTTTGAAACAGAAATTTTGTTTTTTATCGAAGAGTGACGGTGGAGTTTCTTGCCTTTTATTCTCCATACGAATCCACCTTTTGAAAGAGGCGACTAGAAACAATTGTAATTAAATTAAATTTTGACGTTCAAAAGTGCCGTTTTTGGCCTATTTGAAATAAATGTTTTGACTATGACGAAATATTTTAACGCAAGGGGCGCAAGGGGGGCCGCAGGAGGAGAGGCCCCGGGCGTCGGGAGTCTATAGCGGACTCCCGGCCACCGTAGGCGCGAGCTTGCGGGCGGCGAGCAATGGGTAGCTCGCCGCCCGGTAAGGACCAAGCTCGGGTCGACGGCGCGAAGTGTTCCACGCGCGCCTCAAAGAGATGTCAGCAGCACTGAAGGGGTCTGCTAAGACCGATGCCTGCCAGGGTCGCGAGATTGTTCGAAAGAAATACCGTGACCCGGGCACATGGGCAACTGAAGGAACACGGGTGGGTTTTAGTCAGTAAAAGTCTGACACGCCCTCCCGCTCCGCCCAGGGCGGGAGAAGTCATTTGATGATTTCCCATCCAAAAAAGAAAGGGGCGTTGAATTATTTCTTCGGTAAAATAAAATAGCAGTTCCATACATTTTGAATGCGTAGGTAGTGCACTTTTCTATCCATGAAACAGCATAACGCAAGGGGGTTTAGAATCATGTGCTGAATTCATGGTTACAGTTTGCGTTCCGGTGTTCCTGCCACTCTTCATAAAATATGAAAACGGGTAAAGTTTTAATTAAATAAAAGTTGTACAGTGATTTCCTGCAGGTTGGCGTAGTCGACGTCATTAAGATTTTCTCGAAAGCGTGGAATTTGTATATATTTTTTGTAGTTTGTTACCGTCGAGTGATAAAAGGGAAATAGGTCAATTATTTACAAGTCGAGAGAATTTATTTAATAACGTAATTGTGATTTCACGCTGGGGATTTTAAAATATTTTAAAAGCTTATTTTGATCCCGCGAGACCATTTTATTTTGAAATATTTATCGGTATTTTCATACTTTGTTAAACTTCCTCTTACCCAAATTTATGTTTCTGTTTGATCTTTTAGATTTCAATCATCTCAGCCTATCGCAGTCCACTGCTGGACTTATTGTGTGCCCCAGGTTGCACCACAACACCCTGTCCTCCACCTTCCGCATGTAGTCTGTCTCAGCCACTTTTTCAAGCGGTCCATCTAACTGGCGGTCGTCCCATACTACGTTTGCCGTGACGTGGTCTCCATCTCTTCATTTCAGTCGAAAGACGTTCACTAATAGACAAATGCCTCTCTTAAAAACCCCCACTGTCAAAATCGCCACGCTTGGTTTGGCAGACGGGTAGGCGAGCGCAATATGGTGGTAAAATACATAAAGAACGCTGCTGCCAATTTTTTTTTTTTTGGTTGGGATATAATCAAATGACTTCTCCCGCTCTGGGCGGAGCGGGAGGGCGTGTCAGACTTTTATTGACTAAAACCCACCCGTATTTCTTCAGTTGCCCATGTGCCAGGGTCACGGTATCTCTTTCGTACAATCTCGCGACCCTGGCAGGCATCGGTCCTAGCAGACCCCTTCAGGATTGCTGACATCTCTTTGAGGCGCGCGTGGAACACTTCGCGCCGTCGACCCGAGCCTGGTCCTTACCGGGCGGCGAGCTACCCATTGCTCGCCGCTCGCAAGCTCGTGCCTACGGTGGCCGGGAGTCTCTCCCGGGGCGTCTCCTCCTGCGGCGGCTAGGGACGTGAGGGCGCAGAGACTGCCACTCCCTCACGCGCCCCGCCTTTTCCTTCGCGAGCATTACTGCTTCGCAGAAGGAGGTAACGGCTACCCATGCCCTCTCGCTCCGTACCATGGCTCGCACCAGGGCCGGAAGCGAGAGGTCGCCGCCGCCGATCGCCTCCACGAGGACACGGCGGTGCTCCGCCCAAGCAGGGCACACTTCCACCGTATGCTCCACCGTGTCCTCTAGACGATCCTCACAATGGAAACACCCAAGCGTATCCTCCCGCTTTATCCTGAACAGGAACCCACCGAAGCAACCATGCCCGGTGAGAACCTGCGTCAGGCGGAAGGTGAGGACGCCATGACGCCTCTCTATCCACTCCTCAAAGAGGGGACTTACCGCCGGAACTGTGGCGTGCCCAGCTGCTGCCCATTTTGTAGTAAGTCCGTTAATCGGCTCTTACGACAACCACGGGAAGAAATGGAAAAATGTGAATAATTATGCTGGGCAAATTGGTTTTGTTCCAATTAACTCAAGTTCTATCAGCCCCTCAATCAGTCGATTAGAGGCAGATGACTAGAGATAATTTTACTCTACTTAAACCTAATAAATTTTCTTCACAGCTTCGGCAAGTCACCGTGAATCGACAACGTCACACAAGTTAAATCGATACGATTGAACGTTCCACAGTTTCTTCACAGTACAAGTTGTCTGGTTAAGCGGGCAACTCAACTGGGCTTAGGGATGCTACTTAAGTCGAGACGCAACAAAATGCATTTTGTTTATACTTCAAATTGATTTTTTTCTTACGACAAAATGCATAACACGTTAGCTGCCATGGTGAAAATCAGAAAAAGTAAAAATGGTACTTAGTTTTATTTCACTTTAAATAGATTATTTATTCCAAAAATACATATATATCATATTTATTACAATTATTTTGATTTAATTCCTTACTTTTATTTTGACTTCAAATCCACAAAGTGTACGAGAGTAAACAAAAGCTATATTGACAGTGATTTTTGGGTCGCGCGGGTCATTTAATATAGCTGAAAGAGTAATAAACATGGCCGCCAGGATGCAAAGACACGTTCAGATTTGGTATGTGTTGTCGATCAAATAGTCCGACAAGGTCTGACTGGAGCAAAAAGTGTCGGACACATAGTCCGACATGGCAGTTAACGTGTTAAAAGGATCACGTTTCGTAATCAATGAGGCATTACCATCATTATCATCATAATTTCAGCCGAAAAACTTCTACAGGTATATATATAGGCCTCCCCCAATCAGGGAGGTTTTGTCATAATCGCCACGCTAAGCAGGCGGGTTAGCGATCGCAGTATGGTGGTAAAATGCACAGAGAACGCTGCTGCACATTCTCTAGTAAGTCCTTTAGTCGCATTTTATGACACCCACGCGAAGAAATGGGAAAGTGCTATTCTTTGCGTCCGGCACCAAACAGAAAATTAGAATGAGACATAAACTATCAGTATGATTCATTTCATAGTACTAATAAGGCATCAAAAGAGTAAAATACTCGTTCTTTCTTATGATAAGAAAGTGTAGCGGTATTTGCCGGTATATCGCCATAAGAGAACTACGTATGACACTGACGTCACACATAATCCTACATCACGCAAGTAAAGTTTTCCGTGTAACTAGCTTAAATACAATGACACAACACCCGTTTGGTCGGAGGATCACGTCTTTTTTTATAGAGGATAGTAAACTTCACAGACTCTCTCTCATGCCTCTAAAGTGGTGACAACGAATATTGCACCCTTTGAGCACCTATGTACTTCAGCCTGAATGTATTATCATTACTTCCTCAAGCTTTTGAGCGGCGAATCATACAGCCAGCTAGCACCAACAGTTTCAACGAGTAGCAAGCAGAAGACGTACATTCCTGGTCATCACGTTGAGCCTCATCAGCATCTTTGGCACAGCACACTGCATTATCGACCAGTTCGTAGTTCGTAGATCCCTTTTTTTGTGGGTGGGAAATCATCGAATGCCGTCACCCGCTCTGGATGGAGCGGGAGGGCGTGTCAGACTTTTACTGACTAAAACCCACCCGTGTTCCTTCAGTTGCATTTATGCCAGGATCTCAGTAACTGTTTCGACATGTTGAGCCCTGAAATCCACTCCTAGTCGACGCGGGCAGTTCAAATCAACTCGGCACTGTACGCACGGCTACACATCAAGCTATGCATTTCTAGTATAAACTGATCTCACATTGTATGGGATTTCCGTAAATCGAGAGGTCAGCTTAAACTGGAAATACTGAAGCTTAACCTCATTCCTCTAAAATGCCAATAATAACATCGTCAGAAAAATTAGGCTTATTTATTTGTGTGCTATCATTTTTTAATAATTACATTTTCCAATGTTTTAAAATGCTTTTTAAGTCGCCTTACAGAACTTGAGTGAGTAGTTGGTAGCCCTAACAGCATCCGCAAAGTTTGTGCCAAAGCGCGTCGGTCGTTTACATCAACTGTTTTAACTTTGCAATTACGACAGAAAACTTTAGATTCGTATAATGTTAAACTTTATTTATTGTGTCCGACAATAATAGATGGTTTAAATGGTTCCGTTAGTGATAAATTGTTTTATTTCTCTAAGTTTATTTTTAAAAACACTATTACACGTCAATCATGTTTGAAAAAGTAGATAAGGTTTTCTATCTGACTACTCTGAGAAGAAAGGTCGAAACAAACCCAGAGGTTACACAGTCTCTTATAAAGTCCAGACGTTATCTTGGTCAGAACATGTACAGACCATGTGGACTGCTATCTGAAATGGTCTTTTGAGGAAGGCATCATACAAATTCAATGGATTTGCCCACTCGTTGCACGCATTTATCAGTAATAGTACATACTAATACTTCACTACTAATACTTCATAATTTTATACCTACTTAAATGAAAAATTGCAGTTGGTTCCAGGTGTCAGAGCCCGTTCTTCCTTGGAGGTTCAAAGATAAGAGAGACAACAACATAGTCAACCGTCAAAGTCCTGCTAAAAAATGCTTAAGTTATGTATATACCTCTTGTCTTCGATAACAATGTTGATAGAGAACCCTCTTGAATAAAATCACGTACGTTTTCCGGCTTGTCAACTTCAGGCTTGAAAGTAAAATGACTAAAAGATTTATTTGACAGTCTTTGGAACTACTTTGTTCAGTCTCCTCCCTGAAAAGTCTCGTTTAAGCTTTTTGGCTTCTAATAACATGTATTTAACAGCATTAATACTCTATTAATCTTCTTTATCTTCTTTACATAGTATATAACAAAGTCGCTTCCCTCGTCTGTACACTTATGTCAAAAACTACGCAACAGATTTTAATGCGGTTTTCATTAATAGACGAGTGATTCAAGAGGACTATTTATGTGTATTAAAAGCCGGCAAAGCCGCTAGAAAACTCTAGTTTATATTATAAATGTGAAAGTTTGTATGCTTGTTACTCACGCAAAAAAGGCCGACCGAATTTGCATCAAATTTGGCACACCGATAGTTTATTACCAGGATTAACACATATGATACTGAAGCAGCAGCGGTGAGGTTTGATGAAAACCAAGGTGTTTTATAGATTGTGATGAGGATTCTTTGGAATTTAAACGATGCTTAATGTTCAACGATCAGTTCTGTATTCTCCATCTTAAATTTACAATATTCAAGGGGTACAATATTTTGAGTGAAACCAATCACGGTATGACATAGTTTGTAGTATGGTTTTCGGCGTGTAGATGTCGCTATTGGTCTTTCAAGTGCGTTTATGGACCAGTTGTTCGCAACATGCCCCCGGCCTTGGAAGCAGTGGCTTTCAATGGTCTTCAGTCACTGCATCAGAGTCGATTAAGTCCTGTAGTAGAGGACAAATCTTGGTGAATGCGCGCCTCACCACGCCCCATGATGTCTGTATATTCGTCACCCTGGATATAACATCCTTTCCTGGGATAGTGCAAAGGACACGTCCCAAGTGCCATTTCAAAGGTGGAAGGATATTCCTATGCCGTTAGTACCTACGTTCTCGTGCAATAATTTCCTACTTCAACGTGGACGAAGCCGCTGGAAAAAGCTAGTATTAAATATATTACAGTAGTCTTACAAACAACTGATACAGTAATTAATCTATTCTATATGCCCCTGACCCGACCCCAGATAAACGTGGTTGATAAGCAAATGTCGACCGCAAAAAATATAAAAACATTTCGGACATGATGCACCCTTTTTAAATAAGTAAAGTATACTATATTCATTAAACGTTCTACTCTTATGTATTCTATACAGGTTATATTCATGCTAATCGTAGGGACGGTCTGCAGCTTCCCTTGCAGATTGTCCGTAATTTACTTCTGTACTTTTTACATGATTGTGATCAAACTCAACATTATTCCATACCTTTTCAGTATATCATATGCTTGCTAAGAGATTGTATTATCTGAATTGAATACCACATGTTTTGCAAAAAAAAAAAATGTTTAAAAAATATTTGTAATCGACCATTGTTGCTGACCGTCCTTATGTCGGGAACGGTCGTTACTTCCTCTCTCTTCCTGAAAATGATAACATAATATTTATTTCTGTTTCCATATTATAAAGAGCAGGAATTTAATATCTGAACATATTAGATAATTCGTTTGTCTCGAATCGTACGTAGAAGAATTTCAAAATGTAAAAATAGTACCAATTAAGTCTATCTACATTTTGGAACGTAAAAATTATATCGATTATAATCGATATTTTTCTAAGTTACTGTATCTTTATAATACATTAATGTTTTAATAAATACGTTAAAAGATCAAGGCAAGCTTCAAATAGAACTTAATGCCATCACAAATGTAGCTAAAAACTTTAGAGGTGTCAAGGGACACCCGGATGGAACGAAGTTCCTTTCCAAGATTCATAATTGTTATAATTTTTTTATTATTTATTATGTACAAAAAACCTGTATACACTCAACAAAAATATTCTCTCTCTCTCTTTCCCTCTCTCTCTCCCTCTCCCTCACTCTCTCTCTCTCTCACTCTCTCTCTCTCTCTCTCTCCCCCCCTCTCTATCAACTCACAACAAAAAAAACAACAACATACAAACAACAAAATATATACAGTCGAATTAAGAAACCTCGTCCTTTTTTTGAAGCCGGTTAAAAAGTGTCGTGACAACTTTTCGTAAGATTTTTTTCCGTCTAGCCCCCTTTCACAACGCGCGATAAGGAACTTCGTTCCAAAAAAGCCAATTTATAAGTCCTTAGCACATGTATACACCAAGAAATGTATAGTTAAAACTATACGTTGATAAGTCTTATAACTTATACACATCTTGTGTTAAAAGCATCCGCCAACGTTATCAAGAAACTTTGATTGCTCTCAACTCAATTTAAAGATCAATTTCCTGTAGTTTATAGTTTCCTAGTACTTTGGCTACGTAAAGGTACGTAGCTCCTGGCTACGACTTTGCTACGGAGCTACGACAAGAAATTGAAAAGTTTTTTGTCCGAACGGAAGAGTCAAAAGTCGTTCTTCCAGTCTTCTTTTTGAGATTTGAAATTCGACGAAAAGATCTACAGGGGTAATTGCGTAAAACACTATCAGTGGGAATGGAAACGAAAGCGTTTTGACATTTCAACTACATTCATTGCGCTATTTTCGTTGTTGAACTGACAATTTTTCTAACAAATGAAGCAATGGATTAGAAATAACCATAAAATTAATTCAAATTCGGATTGATAGTGATACAATTTATGTTATACTAGCTTCTGCCCGCGACATCGTCCGCGTTAAATTTCTTGTTACGCCGACTCTTCCCGTCGCGTCGAATCGCCTATCCGTGCGATTTTCCCCGTTTTTGCAACATTTTTCATTACTGCTCCGCTTTTCTTGGTTGTAGCGTGATGTTATATAGCCTATAGCCTTCCTCGATAAATAAGGCTACCCAAAACAAAAAAATATTTCAATTCGGACCAGTAGTTCGTGAGATTACCGCGTTCAATCAAACAAACAAACTCTTCAGCTTTATCTAATATATAAAATTCTCGTGTCACAGTTTTCGTTGCCATACTCCTCCGAAACGGCTTGACCGATTTTGATGAATTTTTTTGTGCTTATCCGGTTTCTATGAGAATCGGCCAACATCTATTTTTCATCCTCCTAAATGTTAGGGGTAGTCCACCCCTAAATATATTTTTTTATTGTATTGACAATTTTTTTTAACTTTTATTTTATTATGATTTGGCATTGCAAAATACATACAACTCTAAATTTTCAATCTTTTTCACCTGGCAACACAACGTGTGCCGGGTCAGCTAGTAATATTATAGTATAGAAGTATAGGTAAAAAAGTACATTTTTGAAACTTCCAAAATTACTTAAAAATCTCATTATCTGCCTAGGCTTTTTCCAACTATGTTGGGGTCGGCTGCCAGTCTAACCAGATGCAGCTGAGTACCAGTATTTTACATGGAGCGCCTGCCTATCTGACCTCCACAACCCAGTTACTGGGTGATACGATACCCCTTGGTAAGACTGGTTGTCAGACTTTCGGGCTTTTGGCGACCCGTAACGACTGCCTAAAATATACGAAAAGACATCCGGGACCAACGGGTTAACGTGCTTTCCAAGGCATGCAAGGGTAAAGATGGTCACCCATCCACGGACCACCCGCGGCAAGCGTAGCTAAACCTGAACGATCAACCCGTGCGGCTATTATTACTTAGCCACTAGCCCTTCTTTTTTTATAGCCTATACAGTCCCAATGCTGGGCAAAGGCTTCCCCAATTTCTCCCTTCTTATTAATGACTTAAAAAACTATTTTCGTAAAACAAAACATTAACAGAAGTTTTGGGTACCTGTGACAATTAGTTTCACGCAATTTCGCCATCTTAAGAATTAAAAACAACTTAAGTAACTTTCATCACAGGCATATTCTTTGGGACGAATTGTAAATATTCTAAATAAAGGGTGATGTGAAAGCTATATTTTATTTACAGGTGTGACGGGACAGCGTTATTCCATTATATTTTGGATGATTTATGTCCAAACATGCGAAATTGTCCGTAACCCAACTGTCATAACAGTTTGCCTACCCTAAATTTATTGTAACTGACACAACCTCTAATAATAGAAAAAATACACATCTCTAGTGAATTTAAAATGGGTGGTTTTATTACGCGGAAATTCTATTTTAAATGACATTAGGGTTTTGATAACAAAATAGTAAATGAAAATAGTTGAATTCCATGCACACATAAAACCACTTTGCAGCCAAAATTCCGGACATTTTAAAGGACCCAAAAAACTATGCCTAGAGTGTGAAAAGGACCCCGATCCGGCTTGATTGCAACAGGTCTTAATTCCCCCAGGGGACCTCAAATTACACCACAGAAAGGTCTTCGTACACCTTTAGTTTTACTCTATTATCTTTATCGTTTGATGTCGCCATCACTCCTATTTATACGTTCGTACTGGGAAAAGAACGAATGCTTTTGTGAAAGGTGAGCTTGGGGAACCTCATTGGTTTGAGCATGTCGGGCACGTACTGGTATTCTGGTATGAATAAAATAGGACACCTCTCTCACCTCAATTTGTTTCCGAAGGTACTGACAGATTTTATGCTGTCATTTACTTCGATATTGATAAACTTGATTTTGGTTACAAATAAAAACCGACTTCCTTAAAAACACTTCAAAGTGAAAAATAACTTTAATTTTGGAAGTCGGTGGCAAAAACCTTAAATACAAATCCTAAGACACCGACTTGCGAAATTAAAGTTCTTTTTCACTTTGAAGTGTTTTTAAGGAAGTAGGTTGTTTTTTTTTTTTGTAAAAAAGATTTTATTTTTAAATTTTTAGTTATGGTATCAACCCCACAGTAATTTCAAACAAACAATGCATATTTATGCGATAGCAGAGATCGCGGTTGATTTGCTGTCATTTTTTAAAGAGTTCCGGTGTCTGTCTCTGGAACTCATCATCAGATCTATATGAAATTTATATGAGATCATAACGGAATAAACCCCTTTCGAACAAAAAAAGAATTTTGCAAATCCGTTTATATATGACGGAGTTATGGCCGAACATACATAAAAAAAAAATATAAACATCTGAATTGAGAACCTTCTTTTTAGGGTTCCGTTGCCAAATGGCAAAAAACGGAACCCTTATAGATTCGCCATGTCTGTCTGTCTGTCTGTCTGTCTGTCTGTCTGTCTGTCCGAGTATGTCACAGCCACTTTTCTCCGAAACTATAAGAGCTGTGCTATTGAAACTTGGTAAGTGGATGTATTCAGTGAACCGCATTAAGATTTTCACACAAAAATAGAATAAAAGCAATAATATTTGGGGTTAATATATAATACATAGAATTGAAACTCAAAAAATTTTTTTTCATCAAACCCATACGTGTGGGGTATTTATGGATAGGTCTTCAAAAATGATATTGAGGTTTCTAATATCATTTTTTTTTAAAACAATAATATTTGGGGTTCCCCATACATAGAACTGAAACACAAAAAAAAAATTAATCAAACCCTTACGTGTGGGGTATCTATGGATAGGTCTTTAAAAATGAAATTGAGGTTTCTAATATCATTTTTTTCTAAACTGAATAGTTTGCGCGAGAGACACTTCCAAAGTGGTAAAATGTGTGTCCCCCCCCCCGTAACTTCTAAAATAAGGGAATGATAAAACTAAAAAAAAAATATGATGTACATTACCATGAAAACTACCAACGAAAATTGGTTTGAACGAGATCTAGTAAGTAGTTTTTTTTTAATACGTCATAAATCGTAAACCACAATTTACCTTTCATTCAGTCAACTCAAATATAAAAATTTAAAAAAAAACATTTAATTTCATAAACGATGATGACGAATGATGATGATGATGACCTGCAGGTTTGTACGGAACCCTCGGTGCGCGAGTCCGACTCGCACTTGGCCGGTTTTTTTCCTTTTTGAAGTCGATTAAAAATAATAAAACATCATGCCATGCTTCCCGGCAGGGTAGAGTAGAGGTTTACCTATAGTACACCCATATTTCACCACTTAGGTATAAGTCCCAAGTAATAATAAATAAATATCTTAGGACAACCAACACACCGTTATCTGATCCCAAACTAGGCAGAGCCTGTACTATGGCAACCAGACAACTGATAAACAAACTTATATACTTCTAAATACATACGTTTTATAGATAAATTACACCCAGACACAGAACAAATGATCGTACTCATCACACAAAGATTTGTCCTGGGTGGGAAACGAAACCACGACCTCAGTCTTAGCAGTCAGGGTCACTAACCACTAGACTAACAGGCCAGTCAAATAATGATAGGGGGTGATTCTATTGCTATCAACCGGGCACCAATCTAAACGCCGAAGTGATACTGCAAAATTCCTGTAAAAAAACCCAATAACTCAGTGCTCGACTTGAGAATTGATCCCAGGACTTCGTGCTCAGCAGTAGCGCTTGTGACTACAAGACCCACGAAGAAGTTAAAAATCGCATACGTAAGATTTATATTTTTTGCCATGCATATTTGAAGCGAATTGTGCACGTTACTGTGAGAACAATTTAATATTCCTCAAATATGAAAGTGGCCATGGAGTTAGAATACTGCTCTGCCAGCGACACAAATAAGTACATTGCCAGCTTTCAAAACCGAACATACAAATTAAATAACAAAACATTCCTGCTTCTGCTTGACACACATCTTTTAAAAACTGTGGTGTACAAAGTATTGGACGCCATGTTCGTCGAGCTATCAAATTCAATACAAACTGAATGATTCAATCTCCACACGACGCGACGATATCATCGCGGCCTTAATTTGATGGCTCAGAGTAACTATCGCCATGATTTTCTTCCCATGGAGATGGTGACTTACGTATTACATTACTAAAACACAATTTCAAAACATTGGTTTTTGCTCATCAGTCATCATCTGTCTAGCGTTTTTCTCAACATGTTGGGATCGGCTTCCATTTTTGTCAGGTGCAGCTGAACGGTGACGGAAAACTTCGTAAGGAATGTGTTCTAGAAACAAAAAATCGAAGACATGTGGCATCCGGGCCCGCCCACTCACACTCACAGAAAGGGGCGTGTGTCTCAGCTGTGAGAACATTAAAGGCATTTTGTTTATGTTAGGAGTATACTGATGCCTTTTATTTGAAGTAAACTAGCTACACAATCTGCCTAGCCTTATCCCAATTATGTTCGGGTCAGCTGCCATTCTAACTGGATGCAGCTGAATGCCAGTTTTTTACATGGAGCAACTGCCTATCGGATATCCATAACTCAGTTACTGTGTGTCACGATACCTCTTGGTAAGGTCAGTTATTACTATCAAAAGATAAATATCTGCAAATGCAAGTCATCGCCTCTACAACACTATTACATAAATGACTGATGACCCGAGCCGACTAAACCTGAAACCATATCAATTTATGTCCGCAGGAAACAGCGTGCAAATCGAGTTAGTATGAAGCCACACTCATGTAGTCGGAAGTACTTCCATTTAAGTGTATAGAGTGTATTGAAGTGTCTCGAACTGTAACAGTTTCAGGCTTTTAAATTGAAAGGCATTTGAACGGTTGTGCAAAAATATTGAGTGCAATTTATATTCATCGGTTGTACCTACGGAGTTTTTAAAAGATATTTAAAAATATTGGAATCGGGACGACAAAATGATAAGGGTCCCATTTCTGGCTCTGCAACTAAGTAGGTAGAGCTTGTAAGCCATCGGAGTTGTCATTAGTCGACTGGCCTGTTAGTCTAGTGGTTAGTGACCCTAACTGCTAAGACTGAGGTCGTGGGTTCGATTCCCACCCAGAACAAATCTTTGTGTGACGAGCACAATCATTTGTTCTGTATCTGGGTGTAATTTATCTATAATATGTATGTATTTAGAAATATTTAAGTATGTTTATCAGTTGTCTGGTTGCCATAGTACAGGCTCTGCCTAGTTTGGGATCCGATAACGTTGTGTTGGTTGTCCTAAGATATTATATTATTAGTCAACCAATCAAGTCAGCCATCATAGTCCAGTTCTCATTCCATTTTCTGCTACCAGAACACCCAATTTTTCGATTTCCTCATCCAGTTTATCCCCGCACCCTTTTCAAAGTCAGTCCACCTTAAGTTCAACAAAATTGAGCTCTAACACCAGGTAAATGACGTATTGTTTTTACTTATGCGAACACCACTTTACCTATGACCGCAATGTCTTTGTCTAAAAGCAAGAGTTACCTAACATGCCTGTAAAGTTACCGATAAGGAAAACCGACACCGCACGTCAGTGTGGCTGTATTTTTTCACTATGAAGGTAGTTATTGTTACTTAATTTGAAATTGAATTAATCATGTAAAAGAAATATTTTTCAAACAGGTTTCTTTGTTTTTCGATGGCAAACAACCCGTCCCACCTGCTAAAAGTTTGTTCAACGGACATCTGCAATATCTTCACAGATGCTTGCCATCCCAAAGACAAAGGTGTCTCTGTCTCAAAAATTTACATTAGTGCATCCATCATTTATTGAAAAACCTTTCAAAATACTTTTTTCTCTATCATTTAGAATTCATTTGAGGCATCTCCAATAGTATTTCAAAGAACACGACCACAAAAGACCTCACCTCGCTTACAATTTGAAATTAAAATCTGCCATCTTTTTTCTCCAGGCGCGAAACTTTAACGTCATCCATTTTTTTATATTTCTCCACTATCTCTTCCACCATAATCTTTATTTATGACCGTGTTCGTGCTAAGCTCCTACAGTATAGCTATATAGTTTGCAATATATAGGATTGACCGATTATAAGTTCACAGTTTATCCGTTTACCGGCTAGGTCTAGTTTTTCTTTGTTCTGACTGAACTCGAGATTCCAGGGCATGGATTATGTTGGAACATGGACAGTATGTTGGAATTTTTAGACGTAGACTTATGGAACGCTTTAGCTCTTCTTTTTTCGAGCGGTAATATTTTGAAACAAAGACCAACAATATTAAAATTACCTCCTTTCAGGATCTTCAAGATCTCTGGATTCACAGAAAAAGTCGACACTACACACTTCGACAAATCCACATTAACTAGGTATTCAATTATCGCAACAACGTTGCTAAATAGTGACTTTGCTTTATGCTAAATTAATTTTAGGAAGAAATCTTATTTGAAACAAATCAATTAATTCTTAAGCAACTGGAACAAAAACCGAATAACGTATTAGGACAGTCATATTTTAAACGGTAACCAAGAAACAGAACAAATCTCCAGAGCCTCATCATTTATAACAAAAAACAAAAGAGTCCCACTTGAGAACCACTTCACGTGCTACAATTCCTAATGACTAAGTAATTAATACGTCCATTTAAAAACAGCTGATCGCTCCCTTGTAACAAAGTCCGAGTTCCTTCCTGTGCTATTATCTTATTACACTATTATCCACTTGGGTCGCAATTAAGAGAGGGCAAAGGTCCAATCGGGCGTGGACACCCATCTAAAGATAGCGAGGAAATGTACTGTTTAGCTCACTTGTATGTTGCAGATGGGAGATTAGATTTGTTTAAAATAATGGAGGAGAAAGAAAGTGGTCCTACCATTTTTGAAGGCAGTTTTGGAAATTAGAAATTAAGAATATATTTAACACTTTATGATTGAGGTCAAATAATTGCAGACTGGTCGTTGTGATGGAGGAGGCCTATATCCAGCAGTGGGCCATTCACCTGCACTTTCGAAGATCTAATAAACAGCACTGATATTATAATGTGAATTTTTGTTAGTAGATCGTTTAAGACACAGACACAGGTCCATATGACAGCTGGCTGATCCCCGATAAGAGTAAAACACTCAGAAATCATGGTCTCTTTGAAAGTCCAAACATTTTATTATTAGGATTTTGTATGAGTGTAACAATGCAAGGCCTTGTCTGGTAGGGCCTTTTGAAGAAAGAGTCATTGCAGCTTTGAGCTGACCTGTTCCAAGAGACAGCATGCATGCGTCACTGACGGTGCTATCTAACTGGTCACCATCTGGATACAAGTAATTTAAAAAGCAACATAAACTGGGAATGAATTGAATGAAAAAAATGAAAACTGATGTAATTAATGGTCATGAAATTAATATACGATTGGTGATCAAATAACTAGAACTGAGAAGTATATTCTCTTTTAACATAGTTATACCTGCCTACAAATAAATAAAATTAAACGAACTCAACAGTACCGACCTTTAAGGAAAACTTGCAGGAATTGACATATGTAGAAGCAGTCCCTTTGATGTCAATATGTCAAAGTTCAAGGCTACCTGCTTTGTTGACACTAGCAAGCAAATGTTTGCACTATTTGGTTGAACGATTTCATCGACAGAGTTTTATAAGGAAAAGGTTGAAGTAATTCTAAATTATGTACCAAATTATATGGGACACTAGGTATAAATAGTCACTTGACGGAAAAGCGTTCAGCGACTTCATGCGACTTTCCCTTCTCTATCTCTGAGAGAAGAGAAACAAACACTGCATCACTGAGAAAGTTATATATTATTGTCATGCTTATCAAGGGTGCTAATATATACCAACAGTGGAGTCATAATAAAAATTCAAGATGGCAACTGCTAAAACTTAAAAAAAAATCTTTATGTTTTGAGGGTGCTAAAGGCGAGGTGAAAATTAAAATCTATGATGGCGACAACTTTATGAGACCTTCTTAAAACTTATACTAGATGGCTCAGTATTCCAGGGTCGCGAGATTGTTCGAAAGAGATACCGTGACCCTGGCACATGGGGAACTGTAGGAACACGAGTGGGTTTTAGTCAGTAAAAGTCTGACACGCCCTCCCGCTCCGCCCAGAGCGGGAGAAGTCATTTGATGGTTTCCCATCCAGAAAAAAAAATGGCTCCGTATCTTAATACGGAGCCATTTTTTAGAGAGAACGTGTGAATTTAGGTAATACGCGTCTTAACGCGTATTACCTAAATTCACACGTTCGCTCTCTTTCTATCATATACGAATGTGTATGTGTGTGACATTCGAGGAAAGTACTTCCTTCCTGACAGGGGTCCCCGACAAAACACATTTTTTAATCAACATCACCTTTCATTAACACACGTAAAGAGGGATAGGTATGTCGTTCCTGGAAGCGAAACTTTATTGTAGAAGTTTAGAGCGAAATAAGGCCCGACGTACCAGCCTATTCTAAATTCAGTCATTTCCAGTTTTTTAAACTAGATTTAGATAGAATACCATGAAGTGCCTCGTTGCTCTAGTGGTCGCTACTGCTGAACATGAGGTCCTGGGACTCCTGGGTTCGATTCCCAGGTCAGCCAAAGTGTTCTTCGGTTTTTCCATCTGCAATTTCTTAGTAACAGCCCGGAGTCTGGATTTGTTCCGGATGTTCCCAATTGATGGCAATAGGCTCGCCCTCTATTACATAGGACTTAAACATAATTCACGACATGTTGGTGTACTATAGGTACACCTCCAGCCTTCGGAGAAACAAGACGTGATAGTATGGTATATGTTAAATAGATATGTAATTTTCAGACTAGCGCGACGCGACGGTCGCTCGCAAATCGCCGATTTATATCCGTAGAACAATTTCTATGAAAACGCGCGCGACGCTTCACACAGGGGCGACCTGTCGGGCCGCGACACGGTCGCTCCGCGTCGAGCAGCGCGACAACATAAGGTACATTTTGTGTTGCGTCGGTTCGCAGAAATCGCCGCGACGCCATACAAAATGTACTAAAAGCTGTCGCGCTGCTCGTCGCGCCGCTACAAGGACGTCGCGCGCGATTCACACACGAGTTGTCGCGCCAGCGTGTAAGGTGTTGCGTCGCGATATATCGCAGAATCGCCTCCGCGACAGGTCGTGCGACATGTCGCGCCTGTCTGTACGAGCCTTTACATAGAGATTGATGCTTAAATACCAAGCCTTGCTGCAGAATCTTCTAACAAGTATGCAGCCAGTCTAAACCTGGATTATTCTTTAAAATGCCAAATGACACGTTATGTACGAGAAGGATTCTTTAATATGTTGAGGTCATATGACTCATATAATCCGGGCGGCGTCGCGACCGATAGGTCACTCGGCCATCTGTCTATGGCTTCTGCAGAGATGTCAGACTGATTAGATCAGTTACGTCATATTAGATGGATTTTCCTACAAATAGTTTTATAAGGAAAAGGTTGAAATAATTCTAAATTATGTACCAAATTATATGGGACACTAGTTTAATGATTCTGCTATTTGTGGATCGAAGTTCTATTAACCGGCTTGCGGTAGGAGCTACGGCTGGTATAAATAGTCACCTGACGGAAAAGTGCTAACCGACTTCATGCGACTTTCCCCCTCTCTACCTCTGAGAGAAGGGAAACAAGCATCACTGAGAAAGATATATATTATTTTCATGGTTATCAAGGGTGCTAATATCTACCAATAGTGGAGTCATAATAAAAATTCAAGATGGCAGCTGCTATTATTTAAAAAAAAATCGTTATGTTTTTGAGGGTGCTAAAGACGAGGTGAAAATCAAAATTTAAGATGGCGACAACTTTATGAGACCTTCTTAAAACTTATACTAGATGCCTCCGTATTATGACGCGTATTACCTAAATTCACACTTTCTCTCTCTTTTTATGTTATATTCGAATGTTTATGCATGCGAGATTCGAGGAAAATACCTCGTAGTAGGTACACTCAGTGGTTAACTATTTCCTTCCTCTGTGTCATGATATGTTCTAGCTGACTATTGGAGGGACACTATTAAATAATAAAGATGATGTTAAACGTGTAAAATGAGTGAACCACTGTCGTACATGTACGCAGGAAAAAAAATAGTCAGTGCGAAAATTGTAACTATTTTAGCATATGATTCTAGACTCTAACGTAGCAACTTTCAGTGGTATATCAATAAAAAATCTGCTGATTCATAGAAAAGTGCAATACCTATGCGGTCAAAATGTATAGAACGGCATTTTTTTTACCGACTTCAAAAAAAGGAGGAGGTTATCAATTCGACTGTATTTTTTTTTAATGTTTGTTATCTTATAACTTTTGACTGGGTAAACCGATTTTGATGATTTTTTTTTATTTGAATGCTGGTGCTTGCCGAATGGTCCCATTTTGGTTCCATTCGAACAATGGGATCCATGTGAAAACCATATAAGTCTTAAATTTGCATTAAGTATTTGCGCGACAAATGAACGAATAACGCGGTTAGATTAGTGCAGGGTATCTACCATAACTAAAAAGTTAAAAATAAAAACTTTTTACAAAAAAATAATAACCGACTTCCTTAAAAAAGACACTACAAAGTCAAAAATAACTTTTATTTCGGAAGTCGGTGGCAAAAATGCCTTAATTATGATCCTAAGACACCGATTTACGAAATTAAAGTTATTTTCGACTTTGTAGTATTTTTTTTTAGGAAGTTGGTTGTTTTTTTTTTTTGTAAAAGGTTTTTGTTATTATGCTGAATTCATGGTTACAGTTGTGCACTAGTTACAATTAAATACTGTATGTGTTCGCAAATGTTTGGAATTCAAGTGACGACAAGCGTGGTGTCTATTTAGGATCTTGTCAACTCTTTTTGTGACCTTACAGCCTAGTCCCTGTCGTGCGCTTCCAGCTGCTATAAATAGCTACTAGCAGTAATATTTAAAAGCCAAATGTTGTTCTACAATGTCAAAGTGCTTATTCTGTAAATGGAATTGCTATTTTAGGAATCATAATAATTACATTCCATTGAAAGCGAAGGAAGAATTCTATAAGAGACGGTTTACTGCCAAATCTTACTTCCTTTCCTTACTATCGAACTGAATGAATCCTCATTGTCAGTTTTGGTAAGAAAAATAATAGTTTAAAAAACTAAATAACGCTATAAGCTAAATAGCTTTCATAGAAAACCAAACTAAAAAGTAGAAAAAATAGAAAAAAGCTTGGGGTGCTTGATATCAATGAAAACATACCTCAATTATTTATTTTTTAATTTGGCTAGCTACAAAAATGTTTTTTTTTTTTTGCTATGAGGGTGATCTTGGCTAGGATAATGGCACAAATGTATGAAATTATTGTATTGTCATCGGTCTTTGATAAATGTGCGAAGTTTTAAATTAAGGTACGTCGGGGTAACATCGTAAAAGGGTAAAGTACGAAAATTCTCATTTACCTGAGATGCAGGCAAATAATTTTACTTATGGCAACCTAGCGGTGAAGGACAACTCATGCCGTCCCCCACCTCAGTCTGCCTCAAGCGTTCTAACCGTGTGGTTGTGTGTAAAATGCATTTTTTGCCAACTGTCATTTCCGACGAAGTTTTGAAGATTTTCGATCTTGACCCATCATCTATAACTTTCCTCTCAGGTGAGATATTTACATGTTTTATACTTGTAATTGTTTATTATTACGTTATTAGTGATAACAAAGCAGTAGATAGTTCATAAATAGTGCCATTTCGGACATTTTTGTATTTTCGATCTTCACCAATCGTTTTTATAAGAGGTAAGTTCGGAATACTATTCATTCGAACTTACCCCGTTTCAAAAGCTCATATAATAGGCAGGGGTTCTCAACTTGGGTCATATTATATCGTTTTAAGTTTGTCATAACAAATTAAAATGATAAAACATTAATATTATTGAGGTTATTTCTGTTTATGTAATTAAAAGGACTGTGGATATTTTAGGAAGTAATTAGGTTCATAGAATAGTCGTTTTGTGTGCAATGTAGATTTTCTTTTTTAAGATGATGATGAATGATTATGTTCTTTTGGGAAAGTGGTGTAGTTTTTACACATGTAATAATATGACCAATTCCTAAATGTGCTCTTTTCTTTAGAATATCCGGAATTTCATATTTGTTTTTTTACTTAATGGTTTAATTGATGTACATTTAGTTGACTTTGGGTTTAAATTTAAATATTGGTTACAGATTAATCATGCCACGAAAATATTATAGAAAATCGCTTCGTGCCACCAATTACACTCAGGAAGATTTAAATGCTGCCTTAGAAAGCATAGCAAAAGGGGAAAGAAGCCAATATGCTGCTGCAAAACATTACAGAATACCAGTATCGACACTCAATGACAGAATTAAAGGTAAAACTAGAATAAAAAGCCAAACCCTGGGTAGACCAACCGCCATTCCTAACGAAATAGAAGTCAGATTAGCCAATGCTCTAATAATACTGGAAAAATGGGGTTTTGGTCTCTCCAGGGTCGAAATAATAAACCTCGTCGAAGAATTTATCAAACTGAATGAAATCGCTACACCGTTTAGAAATGGGAGGCTGGGATCGGACTGGCTGTATAATTTTCGCAAACGCCATGGCCTTTCTATAAAAAAACCACAGCCTATAGAACATGTCAGACGCCAAATGACGGATCCTTTTATCATTGAAGAATATTTTAAGTTACTAGAAAAGGCATTGCTAGACCTTGATTTAGTAAACAGACCTAGCCAAGTATGGAACCTAGATGAAACATCGGTGTCTCTTGATCCATCAAAGACTAAGGTAGTTGGCAAAATCGGAAAAGCTTCCTCACGCACCACATTTGGCACAGGAAAAGAGAATATAACAGTGTTGACTGCAGTGAATGCTAATGGAGCAAAGTTAACGCCACTCATTGTTTTTAAAGGTAAATATGTTTGGAATCAGTGGATAGCGGACGTAAAAAATGAATACGGTTTTGAATTAGCATATGCTGCTAGTAAAAAAGGTTGGATGGAAACGGACATATTTCGTAATTACATGGAAAAAGTCTTCATTCCCAATCTTGGAGACGAAAGACCTGTATTACTGATTTATGATGGCCACGGAAGCCATGTCGATATTTCTGTCGTAGAATTAGCTACCCGTAATGGTGTTACTATTTTAAAATTGCCACCTCATATTTCACATTTACTACAACCCCTTGACGTCTGCGTCTTCAAATCATTTAAAACACGATGGGATGCTAAGTTGGTAGACTGGCAACGACATAATGTGGGTGTTAAATTACCCAAAAAAGAATTTTCAAAACTATTTGCAAAAATATGGCACGAAATTAATCCCGAAATTATACGTAATGGTTTTAAGAAGGCAGGAATTATTCCTTTCAATCGCAATACGATTCCTGTTGAAAAGTATGATCCCAGATCTTATAGCAGATGGCTTAAAAGCAAATCTGAAAACGAAAGTATTGCTTCTCATCATGTAATTGTGACGACTAAAACTGTCCAGAGCCTTAATAACTTATGTGTTGATGCTATCAATTTGTATTTACATCAAACTGTTATACCACACATGTCTATACCAAATGACACGCAATCTGCTAATACAATGAATAACTGCTCATTTATACATAGTGATTATATACCGGAAAGCTATCAAGAGGAAGAAACTGTTACTAAAGAGCCCGAAGTGTTAACAAAAAATATGTCCAACAAAATAATTATACTCTCTGACATAATTATTAAACCTGGTACTTCAAATGTCCATTCTTTGACCAGACTTTCCAAAAACGATAATGAAAACACTACTTTTGTTGCTTTAAATAGTTGTGACCTGCCAGAATGTCTACAAACACCACAAGTAACTAATTCTGATACTTTTAATAATTCTCCAAATAATTTGAAAAAACCAGTTGATTATGAACACACGTTTGAAAATTTACTTTTAGAAAGAATACGACAGACTAGACCCGAAAACAATAACACCAAGAGAAAGCGTGTAGGTCTTGGTGCTGAAATTATTACACAGAAATGTTTAGAAAACTATAATACACAACAAACGACAAAACTAAAAAATACCAAAGAAAAGAAAAAAATGAAAGTAGAAAACGAAAAACAAGATGAAACCGTTGCTAACCCTAAAATAAATAATAAAAAAAATAAGAAGGAACAAACTGATAATAAATCAAAGAAAAATAAGAAAAGAAAAATTGAAGCTGACAATAAAGAAAAGAATAGACAAAAAGGGAAAGTCAGTGACAGTGATTCGAGTTTATCTTCTTTATTTGAATTAGCTGATTCAGACGAAATAGATTATGAAGAATATATAGCTGAACTTTTAAACCAAGAAAGAGACAAAGAAAATGATGAGCCCAATGAGTCGATGGGACTACATGATATTGCATATTTTACTGAACAGGATGAATTAAAAGAAAATGACTGGATAGTAGCCCGTTTCGCCACAAAAAAAAAAGCTTAAAACATTTTGTTGGCAGAGTATTATCGATTGACAAGACGTTACCTACCGTCAAGTTTTTACGTAAAGTTAAGGATAGTAAATATAACAAAGGAACAGTGTTCACTTACCCAATAATTGACGACATTTGTACCATAAAACACAGTGATGACATAGTGTCAATATTGCCAGAGCCACAGATTTTAAGGCGGGGTCAAATTTTATTTGACATCAGTTTCAATAAATTTAACATACAATAATGTTTATAGAATAAATAGTTATATTATCATTTATTTTTAATTATTATTGTAAGCTTGCACAAAAATGATTGTGCCAATTTAAGGTGGTAGCTCAAGGGTAGCCCGCAAAATTCAAATTTTCTAAGTTTTTTGTAATTTGCCGGTCAGTGTCAGTCTATATTAACCAAAATATGTTTCGTGGTCGTAACATGAATACATTTATATGATTATAATACTAGAATCTTCAATACAACCTCCTAAACCCACTGAGAGTCCAAATCATGATATTTTCATGAAATGGACTATCATTTGTTTTAAGAAAGGGTTGTATTGATGATTTTAATTCTACAAATACATACATGTTATGCCCGCGAATCATATTTTTGTTAATATATAGATTGACATTGACCGGCAAATAAGAAAAAACTGTCAAAATTTGAATTTCGCGGGCTACCGTGGCGTTACCACCTTAATTTGAACTAACTAAAATTAATTTGGAGGATTACTATCTTTACTAACCCATGGCGTTAGATAAGGTTGCCTTGAAACTGTCAAACTATATTATTTATTTTGATTTGTACAAATTTCGGAGTATTTTTAATCGACATATTGTGTCTACTTGTAGCACGAAAATTGAATAAATGTAACAGATTTAGGTTTAGATAGCAATTCTCTATGATTTTTAGTTGGTGCTAACCAGAATAAACACCATTGTGTCTTTCTAATGTTTTATTTTTAATTTACTATGTTCCATTGATTGTTATCCTACTCGTACCTGTTATTATAAGATGCTAAATGAGTAATAAGCTATGAAAAATCTCGTTATAATTTTTGATAGAAGTAGTATAGTGCCTGAATGACAGGTTTCATGGTGTGTTCAGAATAAGACTGATTTAAGTATAACATTTTTAGTTCTCTTTTACATTGTTTTTATTTTTAATATCAAACAAAAACGTTTGCTTGTTCCTTTTGATTGTTACGTTATTAACATGAGCCGTTTATTATATTTTTGTAATGTTGTATCTCTCTGTAAGTGTATTGTGCAATTATTGTTTGATTATTAAAAATATAATTTGTATTGGCAAATTTTGTTTCCATTCATTTCCTAGTTATGATAACTACTACGTCAACATTTAGACGTAGATCATCGACAAGGGACAATGGATAGTAATGTACTTACACAACTATTATGATATTAAAACAGTTGAGAACCTCTGTCTGAATATGGTAGAAGTGGGGAAAGACCGGAATATAAAATTCATTATTTTACAATATTTCATATTTTTTTTACTTTAAAATACTTTTATGAAGAAACACGTATACTTTTACATGCTTTACACAATTTGTCAGTGAATCCAGGGATCTAAAACGAAAATTTAAAAAAGTACCACCAATTGTCGGTCTTCCCCCCTACATTACGATCTTTACCCGTTTTCATTATTTTCGTTAGTGTGTATATTTTTATTAATATTTATATTAATATATAAGAATAATGATTCTCAGCCTGGTGTAAAGTAAAGTACAATCTGTTGGTTCTATTGAAAGTTTTATAATTTGCTGCTACATTATGTGTTTCGGATCCATATAGATGCTTAAAAAAAATATATCTCATCTCATCAAAATCTCGTTCGATGTTGCCCCGATCCACCTTAATCCGACGTTTTTAAGGGAGTGAAAATCACGTTGAAAGATTCCGTTACATAGATACTACCAAACTTATAAAAGCGTGTTATAAATAAAAAAAACTAAAAAACACGCTTCCATAGAAAACCAAACTAAAAAGTAGAAAATAAAGGAAAAAAGCGTGGGGTGCCTGATATCAATAAAAAAATACCTTAAAAAGCACCCTACACTTTTTTTTAGTTTTTTAAACTATTATTTATTTTCTATTTTTTAGTGTTTCGAATTTTGAGACGTATGTCAGCGTAGTTTTCGAAGACAGTTTTTTTGCTGTTCTGGTAACCCTGGCATGGATAATGGCACAAATTTATGAAATTATTGCATTATCATCGGTCCTTGACAGGTGTGCAAAGTTTGAATGAAATCTGGTCGTTTAAAGTGGGTCAAAATCGCGCTATAAGGAGTCGGTTACAAACATACAAACATACAAGTGAAGCTAATATAAAGCGTGTAAAAAGGCTATTATTCAGTTTAAATTATGTACTTGACTATCCATACAAGTGGATTCGTATAAAAGACTGGATGTGAAATGATATTGCCAATGCAGCAATTGTACGAGACGATGTATGGTGATCCGGAAGTCATAAATTGATCAAGCTAATTAGAGATCAACGCCCTTGCGGTCAGAGGTCTGAGTGTATAGATTCATGAGAGTATAAAGATGTGTATAAGAATGAGTTATATATTATTATCTAGATCAAGATTTGTTTGACGACAAAAGCTGTGAAATTGTAATAAGAGTACGTACTTAAAATTGTATAATTAGGTGGGTATGTCTAATTTAAATATATATGGAGGTTTGGATATTTATTCTCACCTACTTTTATCAGTAAAATTTGCCAGCCTGCCTAGCCCGCCTAGCCGACCTTGTTAACGTTTGGAAAACCAAACGTTAACAAGATCGGTTTTAAGTCTAACCGGGTGCAGCTGAATACCCGTATTTAACATGGAGCGACTGCCTGTCTGACCTCCACAATCCAGTTACTGAGTAATTTGGTACCCCTTGGTAAGATACGTTGCTAATCTTTCGAGCTTCTTACGACCCGTACCGGCTGACATTCTGGATCTCTCCTTCAGTGCCTCGAAAAATATTGTTAAGACTCGTGCGGCTATTATACAACAATATATAAACAAAAAAATACTATTATGTTAACAATATAAACTTAAAACTGTTAATAAATAAACCTCCAAAAATAGGTAGGCGTATCAAAAAGATACAGTAACGTCTACAATTTTGAGATGAATCGCACACGTAGTTGGCGAAAAAGAAAAAAAATACTGCCTTTAAAAAGACATAACATCCCACAAAAGAGATGTTCTATATAGCGTGTTCTCTTTTTATGTATTTTCGGCTCCCATTCACCTTTGATCAACTTGATCCGCACATCACTTACATACTTCCAAACACGCTGTGTTCAACAAAACGCAAAAGGTTTATCAAAAGCCATAGAAAAACGGCTTTTATTTCTGGATCAAAATTGTTTGCGTTTTCGTATTACTTCACAAACAAACGCCTGTCTATGTAAACTTTCCAAACATAAAATCAAATATGGAAAAGTTTTATTTGTTTTGGAAAAGTAATCATTTTCATTCTAGGCTTAACCATAATGTTAGTACTAACTTTCAATGTGTAATAAAACACTTCTATTCTAATATTATAAAGCTGAAGAGTTTGTTTGCATGTTTGGTTCAACGCGGTAATCTCAGGAACTGCTGGATCGAATTGAAAAATCTTAGTCTAAACATCACGCTACGATCAATAGGAGCCGAACAAAAAGAAAAAACTCACGAATATGAAGAACTTGCACGGGCAGGCGATTCGATGCGACGGGGAGGGTTGGGGAAACAAGAAATTTAACGCGGAGGAAGTCGCGGACAGAAGCTAGTTACTAAATATTGTGGTCGAGGTGCCGTGGTAGCCCCAGGGAAATTCGTTTATCAAATTGACCAACATAAATTATTCGTATAATCAGATCACTACTGTCATTCATTGACAATTGTATTAAATGACTATAACACGGTAAATTAATGCAGTCAAAGTTGCTCCCGTACTTTCAACCTCACAAGATTTACATGGAAACCTTTGTTAATAAACGTTGCTTCATCATCAGCATCCTACAATGTTCCCACTGCTGGGACACAGGCCTCCTCTCGGCAGGCGCGGTCGCAGCCCAAGATTTGGGGGGGAGGGGGGGGGGGTCACCATGAGTGCCGAGGAATATTTTAGGAACGTATACCTAGCGGGCAAAGCGAGCTCGAAAATTTTAACAACCCGCCTTGTATAGGCTAGGGTTGCAGGGCAGGGTTTTATGGCTTAAGTAAGTAGAGTTACAAATATATTTATTTGTGGGAGTGGGCCACTATCCACCACGCGGGAGGAGGAGGCGCCCAGTGCAGGATGGTGCATGTCACATGTCTTCGAAGTTTTGGTACTAAGACATGCCGGTTTCCTCACGATGTTTTCCTTCACCGTTTTGATAGCGGTGGTGATGAAATAATATACAAAGTGTCTGCTTGGGTTCGAACCTACGACTCCTAAGTCGCTGTCGTTACCAAACGTTGCTTATAGTTTTGTAATACTTAGCAACTGATTAACCATACACTTTTGATGTTTATTTTTTAACAGTTGTTGTTTAACAGGCGCGACGCGACTCTCGTAGAACAATATCTATTAAAACTTCATGGAAATTGTTCTACATGAATTGCGTGATGCCTGTCTGAAAAAGCCTTTAAGCAATGTTTTAATATTATACAATTGAACATTTTTATGAGTATAATAGTAATTTGTTACTTAATTTTTTCATAAGCAAATTTGCTTTTTCAATTTACTTTAGACATTGGCTGAATGGTCGACATCGGAAATGCTTGCCATATCAAGAAATATAACAGAAGCAAAATGGCAGGTCACGTTTCAGCCTACGAATGAAAAAAAAACAGTAGATATTTATTCACTTTATACACTTGGCAACATATTCATGTTAAATCGGGCTTGCCCCACTTCCGTCAAGAAAAAGCTTTTGCAGGGCTTCATTCTGTGAAACTTGATTAGTTTTAATTCAGCCAAGTTAATTAATATAGTGCCAAGTGTGGTTCCCTCTGGGAGTAAAACCTCATTCTTAATTAAGTCGTATTTTACTCCTCTCAATAGTTATTGCTGCTTGCTTTGCAGAGAAACTGTGTTTCTAGTTGAAAGGCAGTTTTCATTTGCACTAAATGATATAATTTGAACATTTTCTTTTGAGCAATGACGAAGCAGGAAATGATTTAATTGTTTACAGTAGAATCAAACATTAGAAGCAAAATGGTAGGTCACGTTTCAGCCTACGAATGAAAAAAAAACAGTAGATATTTATTCACTTTATACACTTGGCAACATATTCATGTTAAATCGGGCTTGCCCCACTTCCGTCAAGAAAAAGCTTTTGCAGGGCTTCATTCTGTGAAACTTGATTAGTTTTAATTCAGCCAAGTTAATTAATATAGTGCCAAGTGTGGTTCCCTCTGGGAGTAAAACCTCATTCTTAATTAAGTCGTATTTTACTCCTCTCAATAGTTATTGCTGCTTGCTTTGCAGAGAAACTGTGTTTCTAGTTGAAAGGCAGTTTTCATTTGCACTAAATGATATAATTTGAACATTTTCTTTTGAGCAATGACGAAGCAGGAAATGATTTAATTGTTTACAGTAGAATCAAACAAAATTACGTCTTGTTTCTTGTAGGTACCCATAGTAGTACCATTTCACTAGTTATGTTTAAGTTCCAGGTTCCAGACGCGTCCACCGGGTTCAAATCACGACTCCTAATTTCATCATCATCATCATTCATTCCAGTGTGGTACAGCTCCGAGTGGACCCAACATGCTGCTGCGCCCTGCTGTGCCTACGAAGCAGCTGTATATTTTACGTCTGCATCACTCCACCACGATTGAGGAAGTTGTGCAGTACTTGAAAGTAAAGACCAATTGGACTCTGAGGGTCGAAAGGTTGGAGTCGCGCCACAACATCAATTTTAAGTCGTTTGTGGTACGAGTTCCAACCCACCATCTACAGACCTGCCTGAGAGAGGACTTTTGGCCGAAAGGTGTCTTGTATCGTCGTTTCCGAGGACGGTTATGCGACACCACGCAGCGGAACACGACGCCGTCATCATTACGTGTTTAGTGATAGTTTAAGTTTTGTTTTATAAAGTATGTATTAGTTAATAGTTATTGTTTTATATTATAATAATAATAATAATAAGAGCCTCGACCAACACCTGAAGAGGCTCTCGTTGAACGGTTGGATCAAGGGCTTGATTCAGAAAGCGGTACTTCTGGACACGGCTCGTATTGTCAGGAGGTTCCTCTCTCTGGAGCCCTGACCGCCGGTAGCTTGGACCCTGTTCCCGATACCGGTGGGCTACTATTTTTTATATTTTTTAATGTTTTTTTTTTACTAATATTTAAAAATATAATTTATAAGAATGTTCAAATGTAGGTAATAAAGGGAATAATAATAAATATCTTAGGACAACCAACACAACGTTATCTGATCCCAAACTAGGCAGAGCCTGTACTATGGCAACCAGACAACTGATAAACATACTTATATATTTCTAAATACATACATATTATAGATAAATTACACCCAGACACAGAACAAATGATCGTGCTCATCACACAGAGATTTGTCCTGGGTGGGAATCGAACTCACGACCTCAGTCTTAGCAGTCAGGATCACTAATTATTTGTTTATTGTGTTTGTATGGGCCTAAGTTGCCTGAAATAAAGGATTGTATTGTATTGTATAATTTCAGCTGAAAAACGTCCACTGCTGGTCATATGCCTCTCTCAATTTGAGGGGGGTTTGCCAGAATCACCACGCTTGGCAGCCGGGTTAACGATCGCAGTGTGGTGGTAAAATGCGTAGAGAACGCTGCTGCCAGTAAGTCCCTTAGTAGCCTCTAACGAAACCCACGTGAAGAAATGTAATGATGCTATTATTTACGTCTGTCACCGCACGGAATACTCTTAATTTAAGAATCCTAATTATGTTGGGTATTTAATTTATGCTTAAGAATATTGTGTAGGCATTTCAATACTAATTTGTATAATTTTAATGTCCTTTGTGTCTATTTTGAACAGTAAAATAATTACGAAGAGTTCTGTGTTCAGTCGTTCGATTGAACATTAAACGCAACTTTTAATGTATGTATAATTTAAGTATAGACCGAATTATTGAATAAACGTACCTAATATTATAAAAGTAGTCCGTGTGGTGTTGGACTTGAAGACTAGCATAATCCTATTTCTTTACGTAGGTATCGTAAAAGGGAACTAAGAGACTTACTATAGAATGGGCAGCAGCGTTCTCTATGCGTATTACCACCACACTGCGATCGCAAACCCGCCTACGAAGCGTGGAAGACAGAGCCCCCCAAAACGCGGGTGACCTATGTGGAGCAGTGGCAGTCTTTCGGCTGATATGAAGATGAATGATGAATTGTGTTACTTTGTTACTTTGATTTCAATACTAAGTCGTATAGTCTTATTAAAAAGTCCAATGTAGTTATTTCAAACAATACAAAAATCTGTGTTGAATTGTTCGATCGAATGTTAAACACTACTTTTAATATAGCTATCCTTTGAGTATAGACCAAATTATATAAAAGTTACTACATTACCTTAAATACAGATTTTGATACTGGAAGGAAGCCTACCTATTATATGTATACTACCTTTTATTTATTTGACAAGTGACATGTTCAGATGACTCAGAATTATCGAATTTTGATTAGAGCACAGGTGTTTCGAGTGAGTCATCTTCGTAATTGAATCAGCATTATTGGCACTTACGTTATTACATATGTACAAAACATACTCTTTGGCTGCTTATTACCTGTTCCTTTACGTAAAGGTAGTTATAGATTTATGGTAAAGGCTCGTTCAGACTAGCGCGACGCGACGGTCGCGCGCGAATCGGCGATTTATATCCGTAGAACAATTTCTATGAAAACGCGCGCGACACTTCACACAGGGGCGACCTGTTGCGCCGCGACACGGTCGCGCCGCGTCGAGTAGCGCGACAGCTTATTAGTACATTTTGTATGGCGTAATGTACTAAAAGCTGTCGCGCCTTTACAAGGAAGTCGTGCGCGAATCGCGGGCGATTCGCGCACGAGTGGTCGCGCCAGTGTGAAAGGTGTTACGTCGAGATATATCGCAGAATCGCCTCCGCGACAGGTCGCGCGACATGTCGCGCCAGTCTGTACGAGCCTTAAGTCATAATTTTTCTCGTTTTCATTCATTATTTGTTGATGAATTGCCCAGTAGGTATTACCTACACAAAAGGAGAGTACCACATATCACCTACATTAAACGTGCGACCGCGAATGACACTAGAAAATTACGTCTGGGTCATCCTGGGCAACCATATTCCTGCCTTACATAACCTATGTTGCAATAACTCTTCAAAAATAATGTATGCTTACATTAATTACGTCTGAAGATTTGCGTTGGTAGGTCATCACTTTAACTACATTAGTTCTAAGATTTGTAACAATTTAAACAACAAAATCAAAAACCGCACTTTAATTCGCTCAGAAAAAAAAAATACAGACTGGCTTTAGTCAATGTCCTATGTTGCAACTGAGCATCGTGCTGACTGACATAAATAATTTAACATGGTATGGGCTCTCTTGAAATTAACGAATGCACATCTCACATACACACATATTAACCCCCACACACGCACTCACACAAATACTCTCACCACAGTTCACACCACCCTGAATTTATTCAAACTAACAGTACCTACACATACTAGTTTTATTGATTTTTGTGTACTTCTCTTTTTTGGACGTCTTAATTTAGACTGGCCTGTTAGTCTAGCGGTTAGTGACCCTGCCTGCTAAGACTGAGGTCGTGGGTTCAATTCCCACCCAGGACAAATCTTTGTGTGATGAGCACAATCATTTGTTCTGTGTCTGGGTGTAATTTATCTATAATATGTATGCATTTGGAAATATGTAAGTATGTTTATCAGTTGTCTGGTTGCACTAGTACAGGCTCTACCTAGTTTGGGACCAGATAACGTCGTGTTGGTTGTCCTAAGATATATTATATTAGATATATATTATATTAATTTATTATAAGACCCTTCAAAGATGTGAAAGTCTGGAACAAACGAATTCCAAGCATGTTGTGTGAGATATTGATAGCCGCGTCAAAATATTTTACTTTTGCAACCTTCGTGTTTTTTGTTAAGGTTCACCAAGTTATTCCTAATAAACTATTATTAATACAAAGATAAAAATGTGGACGTGTCACTAAGGTTCTTTTAACGTGTTAAGACGCTAATTGTAATATACAACCAATATCTACGTATAGGTTACTATAGGTGATTGGGTGATTCACGAAACTGTTAATTACCAAAATATACTTACCTACTGCTGTTTATTACTGAGAAGATACGGAACAATCAATGTGACTCAACTATGTTAATGATGAAAACCATTATGATTCGGAAGTCAATTAAGTAGCAACAAGTAGATTTGTCCTTAGTGTTGATCCGTGTGGTACCTATCGGACGTAAAGTAAAGTACAGTCTCATTTCTTCCCGTGGGTGTCGTAAAAGGCGACTAAGGTAAGTACTTTCTTACTAGAGAATGGGCAGCGGCGTTCTCTATGTATTTTACAATCATACTGCGATTGGAAATCCCGCTGCCAAGCGTGGCGATTATAGCAAACCCTTAAATTGGGGAGGCTTATGTCCAGCAGTAGACGCCTTTCGGCTGAAATAATGAATGATGATGATGAAGTAGATTTAGTATCTAACTTCATATAGGCACCTATACCCAACAAAATAGATCATAATATATTTCAAACTTTATTTCATCATTTCAGCCGTAAGACGTCCACTGCTGGACTTAGGCCTCCCACAATTTGGGGGGCTTTGCCATAATCGCCACGTTTGGCAGGCGGGTTGGCGATCGCAGTATGGTGGTAAAATGCATAGAGAACGCTGCTGCCCATTCTCTAGTAAGTCCCTTAGTCGCCTTTTACGATACCCACGGGAAGAAATGGGGTGGTGTTATTCTTTACGTCCGGCACCACACGGTACGGTGCTATATGTATATCTCTGCCCAACCCCATCGGGGAAACAAGACCTGAGTTTATATACTCGTCCATGTCTTAATATCAAATACAAAATCAGACACATTAAATTAGGCAAGTTCAGTACTCATTAGTGCTTTTCACCCGACTCACAGTGTAAGTACTCGCACACGTATCAACTATACACACTATAATGAGAATCCTTTGATAACTTTCCCTTTGTTCAACTTCCTACAAATAGGATATCAAGTTACCCAAGAAAGGAAAACTGATGCGCATCTTAGGTTCACGTAACTATGTTTATATGAGTTCGCTGGAAACTGTGCAAACATGCGTCGTTAGAAGTGTTATTCTCTCAAAATTACTTCAAATACTAATTAATCTTACAAATAAATAAAATTGGAGTGTCTGTTTTTAATATTAAGATAACCACTTTTTACTAAGTGTATATGAATGTATACACGGTACATATACCAAAACAACATTTTTTACAATTTTTATCAGTCTGTCTGTCCGTTTGTTCCGGCTAATCTCTGAAATGGCTGGACCGATTTTGACGGAACTTTCACTGGCATATAGCTGATGTAACAAGGAGTAACTTAGGCTACTTTTATTTTAGAAAAAATAAATAATAGTTTAAAAAAAACTAAAAACACGCTGAATTTTGAGCCGTATGTCAGCGTAGTTTGTGACGTATGTCAGCGTAGTTTTCAAAGACAGTTTTTATGAAAAACTCTTTGTTAAATACCACGCGGACGAAGTCGCGGGTAACAGCTATTACCTATAATATAACCTGAATTAACACATCTTACCGCGGTAGTACGTCCTCCTGCGTTAATTTCCGACAACCACACGGGCGAAGCCGCGGGCAAAAGCTAGTAACAAATATTAGCAGTGGTAACGTATACAGTCGTACCGTGTGGTGCCGCACGTGAATAAATATCAACATCCCATTTCTATCCGTGTGTGTCGTAACAGGCGACTAAGGGAGTTACTAGACAATGGGCAGCAGCGTTCTCTATGCATTTTACTACTATACTGCGATCGCCAACCCGCCTGCCAAGCGCGGCGATTATGGTAAGCCTCCCCCCAAAAAATGAACCGGTCAAAGTGGCGGTTTTGGGAGAGGCCTATGTCCAGCAGTGGACGTTTTTTGGCTGAAATGATGAAGAATAGTGGTGGCCCAGTGGTAATGGTCACGTTTTACGAGTTGGTCGTCAAAGTATATTATTTCATCAGATAAGAAAACCGGCATGTCCAAGAACCAAAAATTTGAAGTCATGTTATATTTGACTGGCCTGTTAGTCTAGTGGTTAGTGACCCTGACTGCTAAGACGTGAGTTCCCACCCAGGACAAATCTTTGTGTGATGAGCACAATCATTTGTTCTGTGTCTGGCTGTAATTTATCTATAATATGTATGTATTTAGAAATATATAAGTATGTTTATCAGTTGTCTGGTTGCCATAGTACAGGCTCTGCCTAGTTTGGGATCAGATAACGATGTGTTGGTTGTCCTAAGATATTTATTTATTTATTTATCCACCAACCCTCACTGGACCTACGTGGTGGATTATGGACCGCTCCCTCTCAAAAAGAGGAGGCTTTTGTCCCAGCAGTGGGAATATGATAGGCTGATTATTCTTTTGCTAGGCAGATTTAACTGCCTGTTATTTTTTAGCAACTGAATCTAGCAATGTTGGGGTCAGCTGCCATTCTACTCGGATGCAGCTAAATACCAGTATATTATACTAGCTTCTGCCAGCGGCTTCGCCCGCGTGGATGTCAAAATATTCACAATTTCGACCCCCTATTTCACCCTCTTAGGAATGTAATTTCAAAAAATCCTTTCTTAGTGGATACCTACTCCTCACAAAGAATACACCCTCCAAATTTCATGTCTCTAGAACCAGCGGTTTAGGCTGTGCGTTGATATATCAGTCAGTCAGTCACTCAGGACTTTGAATTTTATGTATATAGATGGAGCAGTTACCTATCTGACCTCCTTAACCGACCCATTGGGTAACATACCCGTAAACCGTAAAGGACCCGTAACCGTGAACCGACTACTAAAAATCTACGAATGATAGCCGGGACCAACGACTGAACGGTTTTCGGAAGCACGGAGGGGTCTCTACATGTAATGGATGTTCACTCTTCCACAGAACGACTGCGACCAAAGTCTTATCTGAACCATCAATTGACCTGCCAGAGTCGCGAGATTGATTCGAAAGAGATACCGTGACCGTGGCACATGGGCAACTGAAGGAACTCGGGTGAGTTTTAGTCAGTAAAAGTCTGACACGCCCTCCCGCTCCGTCCAGAGCGGGAGAAGTCATTTGCTGATACCCGATCCAAAAAAAAAAAAACATCGATTGACACATGTTATTATTTAGCCACGAGCCACCCCCCACCCTCCTCATGTATGTAAACCTCAAGCCGATGAGATCTATCTTGTAACATATTGCTGTATACCAAAGCTTATTATCAACTCGGTAGAAGACAGCCTGCACATGAATGTTAAACAGTTCTGGACATACGTGGCAAACCGAAAGGACAAACCGTGCATCCCAGCAAAAGTTCACTACAAAGCCACTCAATCCAGTGAACCGGAAGTAATATGCGACATGTTCTCAAATTTTTTCCACTCGGTTTATGAACCTGCCTCGCCACTCTTGTCCCAATGGCAACCACCTGCAGCAACTTCTTCAGCTATTGACATAATATCAAACTTACATTTTGATGAAAATAAGATATTAAAAGAACTTAAATCTTTAGATCCTTCCAAAGGTCCAGGACCTGATGGTATACCTGCATATTTCCTACGTTACACTGCTCCGCACATCTGTAAACCGTTAACTATAATTTATAATAAGTGCATTAATGAAGGAGTGTTTCCAAAAGAGTGGAAACGTGCAAACATCACACCTGTACATAAGGGTGGCACAAAGGGCAACGTAGAGAACTACCGTCCAATCTCTATTCTCTCCACCTTGTCAAAGGTTTTCGAAAGACTCGTCCACAATGAAATATATCCGTCGTTGCACAACTCCATTATCCAGCAACAACATGGATTTGTTAAACAGCGATCCACTACCACAAATCTTCTGTCTTTTTCCAACTTTTTGTTTGATAGTCTGGATAAAGGCCAGCAAGTAGACACAGTTTATACAGATTTTTGCAAAACTTTTGACAAGGTGGATCATGAACTGTTACTGGATAAAATTGCTTTTAACGGAATTCGAGGTAATTTGCTGCGGTGGTTTGCATCGTATATTTCAAACCGCTGTCAAAAGGTGGTAATTAATGGATACAGGTCAAGAACTGTCGAGGTGACATCCGGTGTCCCGCAAGGTTCTATCCTTGGGCCGTTATTATTTAATATATTTGTTAACGACATAGATTATTGTTTTCACAACAGAAAGTTCCTATTGTATGCGGATGATTTGAAGGTCTACAAATCAATAAAAACAATTAACGATTGCATTCTGTTACAGCAAGACCTGGACCGACTCACAGACTACTGCCATAAGAACAAACTTAAGCTAAGCATACCTAAATGCAATTACCTTAGTTTCACAAAAAATAAGCACATCGTTAATTTTGCGTACACCCTTTGTGACGTGCCTCTCATTAAATTGAATTCAATTCGCGATCTCGGCGTCGTACTCGATTCCAAACTTTGCTTAGATTTACACATCAACAAAATTGTAAGTAAAGCTTACCAGTTATATGGCTTTATAATGCGATCTACTCTTGACTTCAAGAGAACCGCGTCATATCTATCCTTGTATAAAGCCCTAGTTCGTTCACAATTAGAGTATGCAGTGTCAGTATGGAACCCATTCTACAAAAAATGTGCTGAAATGGTTGAAAATGTTCAGTACAAATTCTTACGTGCCATGCATTATAGATGCCACAAATCTTACCTTCCTTATTCTCATTTACTCAGCAAGTACAAACTCCTGCCCCTTAGCTCTCGAAGAAAATATCTTGAAGCCATAATTTTATATAAAATTGTTAGAAATAAATTTAATTGTATGAACCTAAATAACATGATTTGTTACGCTGTACCTAGAACCTTTCACAGGCGACAGGTACGCGCATGGACTCTTTTTGCAGTGAACCCTTGCCGAACCAATTCTGGCGAGCGCTCACCTATCCGCCGTATGGTGGACACTTATAACAGTACTTTTGAAAATATTGACGTCTTCAATTGTCCAATGAGTACTTTCAAAAGCCTCACCCGCTCCTCTTTATTAAAAAAACCCATGTGTATTCCTGATGACTATCGAATTCACTAAGGCCACATGGCCATACTTTGTATTGTGCAATCTTTGTCTTTTTAATATTATTGATGCTTTTTTTTTTTTTTTTTTTGGATGGGAAATCATCAAATGACTTCTCCCGCTCTGGGCGGAGCGGGAGGGCATGTCAGACTTTTACTGACTAAAACCCACCCGTGTTCCTTCAGTTGCCCATGTGCCAGGGTCACGATATCTCTTTCGAACAATCACGCGACCCTGGCAGGCATCGGTCCTAGCAGACCCCTTCAGTGTTGCTGACATCTCTTTGAGGCGCGCGTGGAACACTACGCGCCGTCGACCCGAGCCTGGTCCTTACCGGGCGGCGAGCTACCCATTGATCGCCACCCGCAAGCTCGCGCCTACGGTGGCCGGGAGTCCGCAATCGACTCCCGGCGCCCGGGGCGTCTCCTCCTGCGGCGGCTAGGGACGTGAGGGCGCAGAGACTGCCATTCCCTCACGCGCCCCGCCTCCTCCTTCGATATTATTGATGCTCATTATAAAATTTACTACTGCATGTACTGCTACTAAAGCGCCTAGCGATTACACTTCTTTCCTTTTTTTTCTAAACCACTATGTCTACCTGTGGAAAGCGTCGTGGGTTACATCATTACCAAAATTGTTTTTGTTAAATTAGTTGTAAGTTCTCATAATGTAACTGTTTGCTGTTCCTTTCAATAAAAATAAAATAAAAAAATAAAAAGCTTAAAGACTGGTCAGTTATAGAAATCGACAATCGGCCACAAATATAAGTATCTGCTAAGAACAGTTTTCGCCTTTACCAACACTTGCAAAGTAAGAAGCTCTCCAATAAAGAATGTGTAAGTAAAACGAACTGTTTCACTCCATTTCATTCCAACCCAGCGTAATTACCGCTGCCTTTATAAAACCAAATCCGCAGTGCCTTTAAAAAGCAACTCTAAATTTACTGAAACTCAAAGGTTCCTAAAATTAGAAACGGTAAGAGCAGCCTCGGCTTCCATAAAGTAAAATTTCGCTTGAAAAAATTCTAAGTACTCATTTTATTACGCTTGAGACTTCCAAGAGGAATAATATTCCTTGAAAAAACGTAAAATAGTACGTGCTAAATGCTCAAAGTTGTTCGAGGTTTCACAGTTTCAGTCTAGTTACATTTTAAGGCATTTTGCATAGAATTCGTGCTTGCAACGTCGCTTGTTATAAAGTAGAATGCTAAACAAATTAAATCTGGGGAGGAGAGCCCGGGTAGGTTGAGAGTTTTAAATTAATTTGTAAGTGTTTGAACTTTTCTGGGTCGGTCGTGTAGTTTGTAATAATCTTGCTACAACCTACTACTACTTTTTAAACCGTTTGTTACAGTAAAAATAACACAATTGTTTATTACCCTTCGTTTTTTAGTTGAATGACCGGACTGCTGCGGTAGACGATCATAAATAGAGATCGCGAGTCGGCACACCTGGAGAACAGGTTTGGTGGTGGGTAGAATGAGAATAGCTGAAGATCGGGATAAATAGTCGACGCCAGTATACATAGTCCTCACATAATCTGACCGTGGCAATGTCTGGACTTAACACTGACTGTGACCTTCGAGTTTGTTTCGGTTTTTCTTCTCACAATAGTCAGATAGGAAACATCGACCTGTTTAGTTCTGAAACACATATTTTTGAGGTGTAACATTAATATAATTTATCATTCATGCATTAGAATATTCTTTAGATGACGATTAAATTTCTTTTAATTATTTTGTAGTAGGTAGCGTTCCGTAGTTTCTGCCAACCCCCATGGGAAAAATGCGTGAGGTTATGTATGAATATAGTTGGTTTCATGTAGGTAGTAGACCTAGAGTCAGTCATTTTGAGATAATCAAAATAAATACACAAAGTAAAGTGATTACCTGCGTTGGAACCCACAATCTAAAACTCGGGGCCAATACCAATGGGCCACTAATTCTTAAGGAATACTATGTTTAATGATTATCCTACAAAGTGCGGACAGTCTTTGACGATCACTCCAGCACTCATTACATTTTAGATGAAAAAATAACTCTTCATTTACTCGCACATTCCTTGACGATTGAGGACAGTAGGCCGAGCAATGGATTGCGAAGCCTTTCTGTGCCAATAATTACTTTTAAACTTAAGCTGTGAAGTGAACATGGCTATTACTAAGTGCTAAAAAAATGCGAAAATACGAATGTTGATGTAGGTATGTGCTGTCACCAAATGCGACAATTAACCAGGATCGCCAGATATATTTGAACTTTTGTAAGAATCACACGTTTTCGATTGCAATTTTAATGTGATATATTAAATAATAATAATAAGTTTATTTATCCAAAGATATAAATATACACAGGTTTTATAATAGTTACATGGCTTATTCAACTAACAATGGACACAAGGGGAGAAAAATAATTGTCTATACGAACCAAAAATTAAATCCTGTCTCCTAAACTAGGGGTGACCTGTATCTTAGGAAATGTTTGTTTTCTAATAATTTTATTTTAATTTATTCATTACTGTTTCTAATTAAATTCGCCTAAAGGAAATAGTAGATATAATTGAACATTTCAATGTCTCAAAATTATTCTTTATAAATATAACATAGTACCTATCGAAATTAAGACACATACGCTACAAATAAATTTTACAACTTGATCTACTTAAAAAACCAGCGTGAAATATTCTATTCTCTCGACAAAGTAGACCCAATCCAAACAAAACAGCATACCAATCATTCCACACACAAAGCCCTGATCACTATAGCGCTGTGAGTCAAACGTTTCTGGATTATATCAACGCCACCCATTATCGGGAATTTTCAGCAGACAGGCCACTGCGCTTCACACTGTCAATTTGCTGCTAATTCTACGCTTTGTGTTAGCTTTCCTCAGTTTCACGATGAGTTAGTGAGTCAATAAGCGATTTCGGTCATAGCCACAGTACATTATGATGTTATGAAGTCATGATGGATCTTCGAAAGGAGCGCGGCTTTGTTTGCAAGAAATAGCGGGGCTCTGGCACAGGCATTTGAAGGAACATAGGTAGGTTTTACTCAGTAAAAGTTTGACACGCCGACCGGCCGGTTCCGATGCCAACCCTTGGGTATGAAAGTCAAAAAATTCAAACTAACTTAAACATAATTTATTGAGCATCTTATAAGCTGCTAAGTTTAAATTACCTTTTCAAGGGCATTATTTTCTTTTAATCCCCCTACAGATGATTAAGACTGAACTACCAAAAATTCCTTCTGCATGTCAAAAGTTTTGAATAAATAAACAATCCACATATAGACACAGATTCGCAGCAACGGTTTTCCTCATCATTAAAATTTCAACCCACACTTTATTACCGGTAACGGGGTGTGGGCGTCTGATTTCTGAAATATTTTCGTACACGATTCCTACCAAATAATTTTGATATAGATTTTCGATTTAGTTCAACACCTACATCAAACTTGGCACATGCTAATAATCCGATTTTATCCTTTCTAAAATCAAATATAGGAATTTCTATTCTTGCTAAGAACCTATCAACATATTCAGTAGATATCTTGGAGATCGTTGACTTATGGTAAAGGAAATCATCGCATGGAAAAAAGGAGTTTTGAATGTCCTAAAATCCTGGACGCGTACTGCTGATACGAGGTGGCCATGGTGCAGGAAAAGAATACCAGAATTTGGGGTGGCCTTTGGCCAGCAATGACATACAGTGTTGGATATAAATGTTATTTAAAACGCCAGCACGCAGAGAGCAAGCGAGATCAGTGTGCGTTTCATCATTTAATGGAACGAGACGTTAGCCCTGCAGTTATTAACTTCGTACTTTCAGCCGAAAGACTTAAACTGCTGCACATAGACCTCCACCAAAACCCCCTCCGGGTTTACCATAATCATCACGCTTCGCAGGCGGCTTGACGATCGCAGTATGGTGGTAAAAACATAGAGAACACTGCTGCTCATTCTCTGGTTAGTCGCCTCTTACGAAACCCACGGGAAGCAATGGGGTGGAATTGGATGGAACGTGGTTATTTTCTTAGTTTTAAAGATTGCTTAAATAAAAAGTTTTCGTCTAGGCCATAGAAAAACAAATAAAACAAAAAAGAGAATCATTTCCTTTCCAAAGCCATAATTTACGAAACCCCAACCATAAAAAATGCAAGATTTTCTGTACTGCAAAACAGGAGTGCGGATTAACTTTTTTCCAGAAATGCGCTGTTGCATGGTAGGGTAGTAACACAATCTGTTAAAATGAGGTCGTCGAGACGAGCTGCGGGATGTATTCAACCTGCCCGTTAATTAGTTTGTATTCTTAACCGCGGTATGCGTTTGGGCAGCTGTTTGTGTTTCGGATTACTGTCTGGTCGAGTTTTAAAGGTTTCGCGTAGTGTGTGTTGACTGTTTTTGATTTTTTTGATTTTGTGATGGTGATAGAGTGAATACTCTTTATAATGTTGACCTGACGAATTCCAAATTCAAATTTCGATTGTTGAAATTTTTGATAGGGTGAAACAATCCATCTTATATTTGTCTTTTTTTTTTTTTTTTTGATCACGAGGTGGAAATCCTCATGGATGTCCTCCGCCCTGGGGTGGGCGGAGGGGTCTGCCAGACTCTTACTGACTAAAACCACCCCGGTGTTCCGTCCCACACCTACGTCGGGGACCACGGGAACCAATATGTCTTCCGCGATCCCCGACTGGTGCCGGCCCGCTTTTGCGGGCCTCCTCACGTTGGGAGGGAGCGAGGTGTTAAACTCCCCCCCATACATCACAGAGAGGCGCGCGTGGAACACTACGCGCCACCATCTCGGGTCCGTACAATAGGGGGCGACGGATGTCCCCAGATCCGTCGCCCCTGGACCCATTTAGGGGGGCTGGAAGAGGGCGTTATCCGCCCTCCGCCGACGCCCGGTGCGCCTGCTGCGGGCAGGGTGCGCGGAAGATAGCTCCCGCTCCCTTTCCGCAGCCTCCTTCTGCGACATGACTGTTTCGCAAAAGGATACCACCGCGTCCCAGGACCCCTCGCTGCCGACCATCGACTCGACAACGGCCGGCAGCGATAGGTCACTGCCTACTTCTGAGACGAGGACACGACGCGGCTCCTCCCAAGCGGCACATTCTGCCAGCGTATGCCGCGCCGTGTCCTCCCGGCAGTCGACGCAGTGGTGACACCGGGCGTCCGGCTCTCTGTTTATGCGACACAGGTACTTCCCGAAGCAACCATGCCCCGAGAGCACCTGCGTCGCCCGAAACGACAGGGAGCCGTGCCTCCTCCCGAGCCAGGGCCCGAGTACTGGCCGGACCGCCTCGACGGTGGCGAGGCCGGCGGTAGGGCGTGAAAGCCTGTCCTGCCAGCTCGCCACCAGGGCTGCGCGGAGCTGCGACCGACGAAGCTCCATGTGTCGCTCCGTCAGTCGCTCGCCTCGCTCCCGCGCTTCCTCGCGCCACCGATACAGTGACGCGAGTACTTTCGCCTCGAGGTCCCACGGTGGGGATCCAGCCAGTACACAGGCCGCCTCGTAGGAGACCGTGCGATATCCCCTGATGACTCTGACGGCCATCGCTCGCTGCGGTCTTCGCAGAACAGCGATGCTGCCGGCCGTCAGGTCAGCCGCCCAGATTGGGGCCCCATACAGGGCCATGGATCGCACGATCCCCACGTAAAGCCGCCTACAGGCGGCGCTCGGGCCCCCCATCTTATATTTATCTAACTTAAGTTCTAGTCTAAAGCTTGTTTATATCTCCAACTTTATTATGATTTAAGTAAATCTCTGAATAGAAAAACTGCATTTCTGTACATATTGCGTTCTTGATTCCAAAACTGGTTGGGTGGTTTTTGATTAAACAAAAAACCTTATTTTGTAATAAGGGGAGATGTTTCACTTGTTGCAACTTAGTAGGTAGAGGTACATTCAGGTTCTAAATCACGATTTACCGGCATTACAGATGATAACGCTCATTACACCTGAATGAACGCTAATTTCGATCAGCTTGGCGAATACGAATGAGTCAAGAGATATAGGATATAATGCGTATTAACAGATTGTAGACTTTGTACAAGATTGCGATTTGAAAAAATGGATTGGCGTTTGAAATCAAAATATACTGGAAATTCAAGATGGCTCACAGACTCACATATTTTACTATTTGAATAAGATTACAACAGATGGCCTATTCCCGTGATTTAAAAAAATGTTTAAAGTCTCATCTTGGCGACAATCAAATGTCAAAAATCTGTCAAATTTCAAACTTGCGGTATTTTTGATAGATTAGACTGTGAATGTACCGTGTGGTGCCGGACGTAAAGAATAACACCACCCCATTTCTTCCCGTGGGTGTCGTAAAAGGCGACTAAGGGACTTACTAGAGAATGGGCAGCAGCGTTCTCTATGCATTTTACCACCATACTGCGATCGCCAACCCGCCTGCCAAGCGTGGCGATTATGGCAAAGCCCCCCAAATTGGGGGAGGCCTAAGTCCAGCAGTGGACGTCTTACGGCTGAAATGATGATGATGATGGTGAGACTGTGAATGTTTTTTAAATTACGGGAATTGCCTATTAGCTCAGAGACGTATAAATTGCTCATTATTAACATTCTAGGAAGAATAGATAGGTAAAAGACAAGCCCCATTGCAATAAATGGAGCTTCCCTGAAAGCTTACTTAATACAATTCTATTTATAAAATGACAATTCGTGTGACGACTTTCAACGTTTTCCGAGAAAAATAATTTCCAAGCATCCCACGTATCGAAACGAATAAATAACAATGGAAATACACGAGTGATTCTATTGTTCGTCAAGATATCGAATCAAAGCTAAAATGTCAGCTTGGATGTGAATAAAAATACCAATCGTGACCTTTGAATTTCTTGAGATAAATTATTGAGTGGAATTCAATAAAACTCATCCCAACCCACCTGAATCCGGCAACGGTTGATCTCTAAACGGTCCTAAACAAATTCCGACAATTTCGGGACGAAAGGACATTGTTAAACAGACCGACGAAATTATTGATTTCATTTAAGGTTGCAAAAAGCTAACTTCTTCAGCTGAAATGTGAATTGGAAGGCAAGACGGCATAGCAGATCTATAAAATGGAGACCTATAATAATTGGTTGTAACAGCGATTGTGATTAGGCTGAAATTTAGCATCAGGTGGACCCAAATATCACGGGCGATCCTACTAATATTATAAATGATAAAGTTTGTGAGGTTGTATAGATGTTTGTTCGTCTTTCACGGAAAAGCACACAGATATTATATAACCTAGCTTAACACATAGGGTACTTTTTATCCCGGTAGTACGTTTCCGCGGAATAATTTCTGACCACCACGCGGGTGGAGCCGCTGGAAAAAGCTAGTCACACATAAAGTTGTATGTGGGTAGATGTGATGTTAAAAATAAACATCAATAGCAGCAGAGACTCGTTCAGATTTTTCAGTGGGAAGGTTTATGAAATTACTAATAAGAAGAAAGAGAATTTCCCAAAAAAATCTTAATCTTTGATGACCGCTTTATCGGGAAAAGTAACCATCATGAAAATGGTTCGGTACGCATGGTGGGGCCATATACGCAAATGTATGTATATATAAGGCAACAAATATTGAGGTGAACTGTTGAAGTATTGAGGTGCTAAAAGGCAAATTTAGGAAGGTTCTTATGGAAAACGGACTGCTTTGAATTTCTTTAATTGAAGCCTAATTATTCTCTTGAACCATATCCAAACTGACACACATTATCAGCACTGTACAGTCAAATATTTGCGAAGAAAAGAGACAACTTCCCCGTACCTGTTGTAAAGTCGGCACACAATAGAAGTAACATAAGATACCTTTATTAGAATACCAAAAAACTGCCTTTGTTCAGTCTAGTACCAATTAATTTTGTCAGACAAGTACGTTACGACCTTGAAGTGAATGCCCTAAAAAGCAGTGATCCGGTAAATCGCCTGTGTAGAAGCCGTATAGCTGTGTCTGACAACAATGTTATTATGTACCCTAATTGGTGATCGTGGTTTAAGTATTTTTAATAAGAACATTAAAATCAAGGTCCTAGACGAGGCTTTTCTCTAATAGGACCAAATAATACAAGCTGATAAGGATTAAAAAATGTGTAACTAATATGGGATAGGTATCTACAAGTCACCCAAAGGGCAATGGAGAAGGCTATGTTTAGTTTCTTTACGCGATCAAATCAGAAACGAAGAGTATGAGAACCAAGATAACCGACATAGCTCGAAGAATTGCCAAACTTACGTAGCAGCGGGCAGGGCATATTGCTCGCAGAACAGATGGCCGATGGTGTCGAAAGGTAGGAGTAGAGAAAGCCGCAGGAAGCCGGTGGATGCAAGGATCACAGAACCTATGTCCACTGCTTGATAAAACGCCTTCTCTTTGATTGGTATCTAAAGCCAGGTTAAATAAATTGCTTTCAAATGGTCTCATCATCTGCCTAGCCTTTTCCCAACGATGTTGGGGTCAGTTTCCAGTCTAACCGGATGAACCTGAATACCAAGTCTTTTACATGGAGCGACTGACTGACTGAAGGTTCCCATTGCAAGATAGGTAGACACAATGATGTAGGTAAAGAACTACAAATTGTGACGCAGTTAAACATTAATAGGAAGACCACCTACTGTATTATCTACACTATAATAAATATGAGTTACTATTCTGGTACAGGTACAACATAGCATATTATAATGTAAATTCTATCTATCCATTGTCTAGACCTAAGCTGGTATGACATGACGATAATTAATGCAGTATCTAATTAACATATGACATCTGTTTTCCTTTGATGATTGTATTAGGTACAGAATTGTAATGTGGAGACTGCTATGGGCTTGTATGCTGGGTGGTAGGGATATCGATGCGCAACCTGTGAAGTACCATGAACACAGTTAATGATTCTGAACCCTGCGTTGAAACTTAGCGTCGGTTATTAAAACAGTTTTGTTGTTCTATTAATTTAGACTGCGTACATAGGTATTGCTCTTTTTGAAATCGAATGAAAAGTCATTTATTCAAACTAAGCTAAGAGCCAGCACTTTTTGTACATCGTGATTACATAAGACAGTCCCCGCCAAAACGACCACCCTTCGCCAATTCCTAGTGCTTTAGATGGGAAGAAGTGGCGCAACAAATTACCAGCAGTTGAAAACGATTGAAAAATCTTACCATGGATTCAGTTAATACCCCCTGCATAGAAATTTTAGTTCGGTTATTTAAAAAAAAAAACATAGCTGCTCTATACATTCTGACCGACGTAGATCACTTTTCTTTGAAACAGCAGATTTCAGATCCTTTGATAATCGACGTAAACTTTTACGATCGAGAAGTATAAACTCATTTCATTGTTACAGTTTACGCCAATCTCTACGAACCTGTACATATAGCAGTATTTACTGCATCTGATAGAACAACGAAATTCAACCTTTTGAGGCAGACTGGATTTTGAATTCATAGAATTCGATGTTGTGGGCTGGCAAGATATCTCTACATAGCGTCTCGGTTATCACTGAAAAAGATAAATCCCCATTTTACTTATCTACATGTCATAGGAATTCCACTATTCTTCATCATTTCAGCCGAAAGACGTCCACTGCTGGACATAGGCCCCCCAAGCTCCGCCACTTCGACCGGTTTTGTGCTTCCCGCATCCAGCGGATTCCTGCGGCCTTCACAAGGTCATCGGTCCACCTTGTTGAAGGCCTTCCAACCCTACGTCTTCCGGTACGCGGTCGCCACTCCAGAACCTTCCGACCCCATCGGCCATTTGTTTTGCGAGCAATGTGCCCCGCCCACTGCCACTTCAGTGCCACTATTCTTAGTCATCATTAATTATTTCTATCATGGAAATTCGTGGCCCATTGGTCTCAAGGTGTCTATTTCGGGATAAGGGATTGACACCCTAAGACCAATATCATTTGCTATTTAAAGGTATTGATCGACACCAGTTTAACTATCCTAATTAAATTTTAGTTTCCTTGGATAACAAAGCTGGTATTTCCTATTAGGTAAGTAAACGAAACTTTCATAGAAATTGAAACGGAAGTTTAATTGACATCGCCAAAATTAACCATATCCGGTTGTACCTATTCGCTCCAACTTTCTGGGGAAATTGAACAAAACACGATGTCGATACAAGGTTATTCTTGAATGGATATTTTATTATACTTACATGATGTTTTATGACGCCCATTGGAAGGATAACTTAACTAAATAACAGCCTTGATCAATGACATAAAGTGCAGTTGAAAATGGAACTTATAATGGTTGATTTAACAAAGTTTAAAAAGATAGGTACAACAGTAGGTAGAGCCACCAAAAGAAATAAATAGGATTTCAAATGAAACATAATTTCTTAAATTAACTGTTTATTTTCTATTAATTAAATTTTATGTTTTCGAAACTTCTATCGGTTTCTTTCTAAACTTCAACGATATCCGACAACCCTGGTAACTGATCTCTTTTGGTGACCGTACATCGGCATTGTATCAATACAAATCTTAAGTTTTGCTTTCCTATGAAATCGGTGAACACAATAACGGCAGAGCATAGGATATAGAGCGTTTTTGAACACCTAAATGTAAAATACTTAACAAAATTACGGAACCGCTCTTCTAGAAATTCGTACCTTTGGTGAAAAAGGAAATCTCCATAATCGAAAGCATTTGTCACATTTACGCTGAAAATTACCCCAATCAGTCTTGCTGGCTGATATATTAAGTATTAAATTTTAATTTGAATAAAAATTTGACTTCCAAAATAAACTCTACAAAGTGAGGTGTCTTTGGTTTTATATTTAAATTTCTTTTGTCACCGACTTCCTAAATTAGTTTCTTTTTAATCGTTATTTTTATTTTAAATAAACTTTTTATTTTTCACTTATAAATTGTGGTACCTATCGCACACAATTTCTTAAACTTCCACTTGCTAAGGGAATAACAATGACAGGAGAAATTGGCTATTTATTTATTTAATAAAGAAAAATATAGAAGCGAATTGAGAACCTCTTCCTTTTTCGGAAGTCTTTAAAAAGATCAATTTATTTTTGTGACTAATTACTAAACATGCTTACATATCTTTTATTTTTCAATTCCAACTACTGCATCAAAACCATTGTTATTACGTTGTCGAAGTTACAATAGAACTAAAACCATTAATAAATCGTGATACTGACCGGCGCCGACCTAATAAATCCAAGCGGGATTGTCCAAACATTCCCCGAATAGCTTCACAATTTATGATTGAGTAATAAGGAGATAATTATTGCACGTGGCCCCAGCGGTAAACAAAATGGCGGCGGGCGGTGTAAACAATGTACGATCGCGGTTGGTACACTGGTGCACGAAATTGTTGGCTCATTATGCAAGGATGCATTATTCAGTGTTGATTCTGTCTGTTGTTGGTGGTTAGTCATTTTTTTTTTGGGTTATACAACTATAAATAATATTTTAATACTTAAGTTGTATTAAGGGCGAAATACACGCTAATGAAAAACATACTTGTTTGATAGTAGTGTACATAAATATGCTCTCCGTGTGTGTAAAATTATCCTACTGTTTTTATATACTAGGTACTACATCTGCTCGAAATTTGCATGCTTTTGTCCTACTGTACCTACAGCATGACGTGTAATGGATATTCCAGGCTTTACCAGAATGTGAAAGCACAGTTTTACTTTTAAGTCGAACTTTTGTTTTTGTCCAATTAATAATGCATTTCGAAGCCTGCAAATAGAGTTAGCACACAGTGGTTCATAGTTTTCTGTACTTACACAACGTCACGAAGGTAGAGACCCTAATATTTTTTGACGTAACAACGTCTTATAATTCGATGGAGCCGGCTGCACGCACGAAAAAATATGACTCATGCGGCGTTACCTCGCTCTGAGGCGTTCTATTTAAGGCTTGAAGTGCAAGCGAGAGCGCGCATCAGTATTTTCTTATGACGTTGTCACGTTCAACTATCGTCAGTAAACCGACTTTACAGACAACCGATTTTTTTTAAATCATAAGCTCTATATCAGTTGGTGAAGCCACTGGCTTAAGATAACTAAACTAGGTGGGAGCTTTACGAATGAGAGATCTCTACAGTATCTGCCAGGGTCACGAGATTGTTCGAAAGAGATACCGTGACTCTGGCACATGGGCAACTGAAGGAACACGGGTGGGTTTTAGTCAGTAAAAGTCTGACACGCCCTCCCACTCCGCCCAGAGCGGGAGAAGTCATTTGATGATTTCGCATCCAAAAAAAAAAAAAAAAAAAGATCTCTACAGTATTATTGAAACAGTGTGAGTTACTTTTTGCATTTGCTCGTTTGTCTTCGCCTCAATGCAGTCAGCAATCGTTACCTAATATTTCAAACGGTTAAATGAGGTACCCAGATACGTACAGTACCCATGTAGATAATACAATTGTGTTGTTTCTTTCATTAATAATCCATAAATTTCAGGACACAAAACAAAACTAATCTGGTATTTAGATTGGAAATCGACTTCCTGATGAGGGTATTGACTAGATAGAAACTATGTGGTCAGTGCTGTGGCTACTAAAGTGTAGGTAGGTAAGTCGTATTGGGCTGTTAGGTGGTAATAGGAATTGATGGAGCGGCTAATCCTACAGTTCGTAGTTTAGTAGCACTAAAACACGAACTGTACTAAATTAGTGCCTATTTCTACATAGGTATATTGTGTATACTAGAGGTGAGGCGTATATACTGGTAGAGGTATATATACCAAGTATGTGCTTCCCAGTACGCAGCCCGGGTACAGACCGGAATACTGGGTAAAAACCTTGAAGTTATGACGTCATACGTATAGGCTAATACGATACGAACCGCTACCGCAAGGTTGGTATCAGCCAGTTCGTGCAGCATCGGTCCGCCGAAACCACCCGAACCTACCTGACCACTTACGGCAGGACCCGAAGCGTCATTCGTGCTTTAGGAACGTTCGGACGATTTAATTCCCTTAAAAAAAAAAAAAATTGTTTGTAATAAAGTGTTTTTAACTACGTAGCTGCTCTAGTTAGTCAGTTTAAATAAAATTAATGTTATTTTGCATATAATATTTAGCACTCACTAATAACCATCTTCATATCTCTTAGGTACTTGAAACGTCGTACCTACATAATATTGGAGGTATACCATACTTATCGCATACGTTTACTTATCGAAATCATAACACACCCACTTATAGGTATTTTGAAACCTGGTTTTTGTACCAGGTATTTGGCGATACCCATACCTTGAAGGCCGGGTATGGAGATTGGCAGGTATATCTCATCTCTAGTGTATACCATGTTAGTTTAAATGCACTGTTTTCAATTACAGTTTAAATTCATAGAAGATTCTAATAGCGTTATACTTTTTCGCCTTTTATCATCTATACAACTAGCAGTCGCCTAAACTTTGCATTCTTTTGAACATTTTAGCTATGGACTAATGAATTTCAGAAAAATGAAAAGATAAATCCTTAAACCATCTGGGAAGAGTTGAAGACATTCTTAGCACGTCCAATATTCTAAAAAAAATCTTTCTATAGTTAAATAATTGCCGAGAAGCATATGTGAGTGACTGCACTGGGACCATAAGCGCTAAGGTTAACAATATTTTTAATTTTCTTCTAAAACACTTTATACCCGACTGTACAGCCAGTAAATACATCATCAAGTCAATGGTCCATCATAATTTCAGAGAATGGGATCAAGAGGGCAGAGGAAACACCAGATATTTATGTGCAATTTTTATAATGATTTAACACTACGTCTGGTTTACACCGTAACATGAATGGGAGTACTACGAAATTTACATAACCTGAGAATGACGGGTTATAGTTATTTTTGTATAAGTGGAGTATGCCAAACAATGTTGGTTAGATTTGGGTTTTTATCGTAAAATTGTGATGTCATAACAAGACTACACATGTTGTTTTTCAGTGTACCTACAGTAGAGGCATTAACTGTCATGGTTTTCTTATCCAACCTCCGCGAATGTTTTCTAATAAGGGATTTTTTTTACAAGAACAGAAAAAGAGAAGAGCCCGTCTGGATGAAAAAGAAGTGATTTAATTCAGAATATTTATCCTAAGTAAAATAAAACTCACGCTTTCTATGTTAGAGATTTTGGTTTTTGGCCTTCAGGTGTACCATTGTGCGAAGGCCGTGGTGGCGGTCGGTGGTTACTCCAACCAGCACACCGCCCTCCAGAAGATGATTATGTCTCCTGATCTGTGGAGAACAGCTGTGTTGGTAAATTTGGGTGTCCCGAGGGTTTCTGGTCCAAATCTGGGTGATGTTTGTGTATCCAACGAGCACAAGTGCAACGGTTTCCTCAGCATCCATACAAGCCCACGCCTTTTATTTATCCCGAACATTAGAATTGAGCGCTCGTGCGCTGGGTCCGCATGGTACATTACAGCCGACAACGGACTCTCTCTCCAAGAGAGAAGGCCTGGTGTTCCAGCAGTAGGAATATTGCTGATTATAGTCTTGTAGCATTAAGCTGAAACTGTAATAATAGGTTTGTAGGTACCTACTCTGTCTCTAGAATAACATTGTTTAAACTGGAAAAGAAGACAAGAAGAGGTGGCGAGACGGTCTAGACGCGTACTCCAAGGGTTGGGTCGAGGTGGCCCTGGAAAAGGATGCCTGGAGGGATTTGGGGGAGGCGTTTGCTAAGCAGTGGGACAGTATAGACTAAAAGTAGAACTGAAAGCCTAATTCAGCATTACGAAGATAAATTAAATATAATTAAAACGTTATCCACCAAAAAAAAATGTACGTTGATAGTTATGTCAGGGTGAGAGAGACAGCCTTGTTCTTTAGCTCATGTTCCGATGTACGTAACTAAATCGCCGAGGGTGTGTTCGCGCACTGGGTCATCTACTTCAGTTCACATCGAAGTTGTTCAGACAGTTGTAGTCGATTTACGATTTTCAAAGCGCTGAGATTCACTCTGTTGGATTCTCATTTCTCGGTACCAAACAGAGAATTGAAAGTCCAGTGCGCGAAAACACCACCGGGATATTATTATGTCCATGTGACTGTCGAATTATGGTCTATATTTGCATCATAACAATCTAGGCATAAAGGTATGTATATGAACAACTATGTTTGCACCTAGACAACGTGAAACTAATAACAAGTACAAATTGCATCGGGCCAGAATGTGTCAATATTGGTCCAGGCAGTAATTTGCGCTTCAAAGCTCTGTATTCATGTTTCGTGTATGTCCTATACCTACGTATACATATAAGCTATATATGTACATGGTATATGTATTTTACGTCGCGTCGACTGCTCTCACAATGGGCCACGGAAATGGCAGAAAAACTCATTAGTGAGTCGCGAAGTACCGTCTGTGTGACAAAACTTGAGATAAAATGACGGACGACAAGTTTAACAATGAAGGTCCGTTGATATTTTTTGATATAAGAGTCACAATGCTTTGCTTTGATAAGTATTTCTTGTGTTGGCGAGGATTTTTGTTAAAATAAATAATAGTTTAAAAAAACTAAAAAACACGCTTCCATTGAAAACTAAACTAAAAAGTACAAAATAATGGAAAAAAAGCGTAGGGTGCCTGATATCAATAAAAAAATACCTTAAAAAGCACCCCACGCTTTTATTTATTTTCTATTTTTTAGGGTGTTTCGAATTTTGAGACGTATGTCAGCGTAGTTTGTGACGTATGTCAGCGTAGTTTGTGTCATATGTCAGCGTAGTTTGTGACGTATGTCAGCGTAGTTTTTGAAGACAGTTTGTTTGTTGTCCTGGTAACCCTGGCAAGGATAATGGCACAAATTTATGAAATTATTGCATTGTCATCGGCCCTTGACAGGTGTCCAAAGTTTGAATGAAATCTGGTCGTTTAAAGTGGGTCAAAATCGCGCTTTAAGGAGTCGGTTACAAACAAACATACAAGTGAAGCTAATATAAACGGTGTAAAAAAAAACTGTTGAGCTTAAATTCCATCATCAGCCTAGCCGGACACAAGTACACTACCTGTGTCTGCGCACACATCTGTCATCATCTGCCTAGCCTATTCTCAACTGAGCTGCTGGGGAGTTTGTTTCGCCACTTCTTCCCAGCTAAAGCACTAGGAAGTTGTGAAGGGCGGGCGTTTTGGGGGACTGTCTTATGTAAATTTGACGTTCAAAAAGTGCTGAATCTCAGCCTAGTTTGAATATAAATGACTTTTGATTTTGAACTATAGTCCTCCAGACCGAATTTCGGCCACGGCGGCCAATCTCAACGGAGACTAGCCATCGGCGCGGGAGATATTATAGTGCTCAAGTGTATGCGCAGACACAGGAGCACTCACTCTTCCCTCACTCTCATAGTCCGATGGGACGGCAATCCGACACGACCGGAGAGAGATCAGGCGTAGCACCAACTGCTTAACGTGCTTTCCGAGGCACGGGGGTATCACACCGCCAACTTCCAAACTCCGGGCTGCTACTAAGAAATTCCTAATGGAAAAACCCGGTAACACTTTGCCCGACCCGGGAATCGAACCCAGGACCCCACGCTCAGCGGTCGCGCTTGCGACCACGAGACCAACGGGGCAGTTTGAACTACATTGGGGTCGGCGTCCAGTCTTACCGGATGCAGCTGAATGCCAGTACTTTATCATACATGGAGTGACTGTCTTTCTGATCTCCACAACCTAGTTACTAGGTGATACGATACCCCTTGGTAAGACTGGTTGTCAGTCTTTTGGGCTTCTGACAACCCGTTAGGGCGCGTACACATAGAACGCCCGTTTATAGGTCCGTTTAAACGTATATATTATTAGCGTATGTAGTTGTATGAGCGAGTTCACACAGAATACAGTATTCCGGATCCAGTGAAAAATACCAATCCGACAAAATAAGCAGCAATCCGTTTTACAAGTCTGTTTAAACGTATATATTATTAAGTCCTTTTTAACGTACTTGTATGAGCCAGTTTACATACTCTACAGCAGGTCTGTCCAAGCTACATACCTTCGCGGGCTAATTAAATTTACTACAAAAGCTGGAGGGCCGCAGAAACAGATATTTTCAGTTTTTAAGTAAAAAAAAATACAGGGTAACCATTTCTTTATACGTTTATTGGTTCTTAATTAATTTATTTATCTAAAAATAGTACCAGCATACCAACGTGCCAGCTCTACAGTATTCCGGATCCAGTAAAAAATCCCACACACAACGGAAATAAAAACTTTGCCTTAAAAATGGATGTATCCAATAACGCCGGGGCTTCCTCCGACGTAGACGACGATAGTACCAATACAAAACGACAACGTCCACCCTCGTAGAAAGTAGGCGATACACTGAAAAACGAAAGTCCAGTAGCGTCGGATCTGTTAAAATCGGTCCTGTAAATGCTGTGTGAATATTACCCCCAGTAGCGACGGATCAGTTAAAAAGGATGCTGTAAAATCGGACGTTCTAGGTACGCAACAACCACGAATAAAAGCCGGAACCAACGGCTTAACCCGTCTTGGTATGTAAAGATGGTCATCCGTCCACAGGCCAACTTCAGCTAGCATAGTATAACTTGAACGAATGACCCGTGCTGCTTTTAGTACATACCCAGTGCCAAACTTAGCTTACTTACTTAGCATTGCGCTTTCGTATGAGAAGCTTAGGTACTTAGCAAACTGAAATCAAAGTGCGGTCTATGGATTGTAGCCTAAGTAAGTTATTACTACCTGTACCTACATACACTTGAACAATTCTGCTTACCTAACTACTACATCCTTTTGAGTCTACTTCTAGCTCCTAGCTTCATTCTGGCTCATTCTCAGCTTATAAGTTTTCTTCCTGGATTTCAAAAATCCTTGAAAAATTGGCATCTGACAAAACCTACTCTACTTGTAAAAATGACAAAAACTGTTATGTGTCAACACGTTGGACCTGCATTCACTTTATGTTCGGAAAATACAATAAGAGCAACAAAACGTGACGTTGTTCAGAATTTGTTCACAGCTTCCAGCGTTTTCCATGAATTTCAGAGTTCGACGAATTTTTATTTACCGGTCCAGTAGGCCAATATTGATGAAGAGGGGTTGTTGAAATCATTTAAAATCTTTTGTTATCGGCACTTTGGTAAGCTGTGCGAAAAGGATTGTGCAGAATATGTAGCTACATTTATAACTGTGTAGAGTGTGAGAGGAGAGAGCGCACCTGTGTCTGCACATACATTTGTAGAACCCTAGAGAAGAAGTACCTATGTTTTGTGAGTGGTAGAAAAGTTTTGGACTTTGCTCTTTGAACAGATAATTGTTTAACGTACTAACAGTCATCATCATCAATTACTTAGCCTTCCCCCAACTATGTTGGGTTCGGCTTCCATGTCTCTAACTGGATGCAGCTGAATGCCAATATTTTACGTGGAGCGACTACCTATCTGACTCCACAACAAAGTTACTGGGTAACACGAAACCCCATGGTAAGACTGGTTGGCATACTTTAGGGCTTTTGACGACCCGTAACAACTGTCAAAGATCCTCAAATGACAGCTGGGACATTCGCCTTAACGTGCTGTGCGAGGCACGGAGTCTTGGTGTATAAAGACCCATCTACGGGCGAACCGCAGCAAGTGAAGCTTAGCATGATCGATCGACCCGTGTTGCTGTTATTAGTAAGTTATAAGCTCCTCACACGTATTTAATAATAATAATAATAATATTCCACAACTATCACACAACGCCATCTAGTCCCAAGCTAAGCAGAGCTTGTGTTATGGGTACTAGACAACTGATAAACATACTTATATATTTCTAAATACGTACATATTATGGATAAATTACACCCAGACACAGAACAAATGATCGTGCTCATCACCATTGACATATTATATTACTTACTATTTAAATCAATGCTCATCACACAAACATTTGTCCTGTGTGAGAATCGAACCCACGACCTCCGGCATAGCAGTCAGGGCCACTAACCACTAGACCAACAGGCCTGTCAAATTTGCACATACGTTTGTATACTATAATAATATTTCCCGCATCGATGGCTAGGCTCCAATGAAATTGGCGGCCATGGCTGAAATTTGGTCAGGAAGACTACTTTACTAAGTAGGTAACTTAATTTTTAGAGATGAATCATCTCACTCACAAGAAGCTTTTCATAAAAATTACTGATAAATAAAAGGGGTAAAAATTCGATGGACGGTCAATAGTGGCTCCAACCGCAAAATGCTCACCCAGAATAGCATCGGACAAACATCAGTGGGTGGGCACAGAAGACGATAGCCTCTGCTTGCCCAACAGTGAGACATTACAGGTGAGGTGATTGCGTAACAGACTATTTGTAGCAATCGCTTTCATTTTGACAGTTAAACAACATTCATTACATTATTTACATGATTGAGCAATCGATTTTGTCGAAAGTATGACGCAATGAATTAGCTATAGGTATCCTCCAAAATTATTCAGTTTGTTACGGAATAGATAGGTAAAGAAAAGACAGCGATGAAAATTAAGAAAGTAGGTTAACATACCCTGTACGTACCCGGTACTTGAATCCAACCAAAAAGACTGGCCCATAATATCAGAAAAGGACAAGTTTGTAGAAAAAGGAGATGAATGGAATGTCTTTTGCCAGCAGTGGGACATAGCAGGCTTGATCGATACAACAAATAAAGAAAATAAAGTCATACAGAATACCTATAGCTATTAAATACCCAAACTAGGTACAGTCAACCACACAATCGTAACAATTTGACATTGACAGCACATAAGTCATAGCAATAAGGACGGTTTTCGTTGTGCAAGTTTACCAGTGATGTGTAGTTGCCTGTATATGTAGCTCGAATAACAGAATCTGCATTTACGATCGTCCATAAACATTATACTATTGTAAACTCGATTCGATCAATAACGATATACAAACGCACACGGTTTATTAACCTTACATCAAAGAGAAACTGATTCAGTTTATTTATTTATTTAAAACCTCATTGCTTAGTTTATTTTTTTTCTTGTGATCTTTTAATTTATATGTTAGAGAAGGTAAGAAAGATGTTGTTATCAAGCTCATTGTGCGTTTAACTGGAGAGAATATCGACCTACTTACTGAACTTTTTTTAATTTAGTGTCTTTGTTATTTAAATGCATATGGAGCAGTGTATTTTAAGTTTCGTCAAGGTCATAGCATAGGGTAATAGCGCATTTAAATAAAAGATAATAATAAATATTTATTCAGAATTAAAATTGGTAAAATACACTCCCTAACATCTTTAAGGCCAACCAACCGGAGGCTCTACACGGGGGTCGTGCGGTCCATGGCCCTTTATGGGGCACCGGTGTGGGCGCCCTCATTGAGGCTGCGCCCAGCGCGCCGGTTGAGTGCAGCCCAAAGGGTCATGGCCATCCGGCTAGTCCGGGGATACCGCACGGTCTCGTGCGAGGCGGCGAGCCTCCTTGCCGGAGTGCCGACATGGGATCTGGAGGCAAAGGTCCTCACCCACATGTGGGAGTGGCGCGAGGAGGCGAAACGCCGGGGCGAAACTCCGCTGCCGCGACAAATCGCGGCACGGCGGACGGAGCTCCGGCAGGATCTCATGGCGACATGGCAGGTCCGATTGTCGCAACCCAGCGCTGGGCACGCCACAATTGCGGCGGTAAGTCCCCTCTTTGAGGAGTGGATTGAGAGGCGCCACGGCGTCCTCACCTTCCGCCTGACGCAGGTTCTCACCGGGCATGGGTGCTTCGGTGGGTTCCTGTTCAGGATAAAGCGGGAGGAAACGCCCGGGTGTTTCAATTGCGAGGATCGTCTGGAGGATACGGTGGAGCATACGGTGGAGGTGTGCCCTGCCTGGGCGGAGCACCGCCGTGTCCTCGTGGAGGCGATCGGCGGCGGCGACCTCTCGCGTCCGGCCCTGGTGCGAGCCATGGTACGGAGCGAGAGGGCATGGGAAGCCGTCACCTCCTTCTGCGAAGCAGTAATGCTCGCGAAGGAGGAGGCGGGACGCGTGAGGGAGTGGCAGTCTCTGCGCCCTCACGTCCCTAGCCGCCGCAGGAGGAGACGCCCCGGGCGTCGGGAGTCGATTGCGGACTCCCGGCCACCGTAGGCGCGAGCTTGCGGGTGGCGAGCAATGGGTAGCTCGCCGCCCGGTAAGGACCAGGCTCGGGTCGACGGCGCGTAGTGTTCCACGCGCGCCTCAAAGAGATGTCAGCAGCACTGAAGGGGTCTGCTAGGACCGATGCCTGTCAGGGTCGCGAGATTGTTCGAAAGAGATACCGTGACCCTGGCACATGGGCAACTGAAGGAACACGGGTGGGTTTTAGTCAGTAAAAGTCTGACACGCCCTCCCGCTCCGCCCAGAGCGGGAGAAGTCATTTGATGATTTCCCATCCAGAGAAAAAAAAAGGTCAAAAAAAAAAAAAAAAAAAAAAATATGAAATTGCCTATTTATATCATTATATTTGATGTCTTAGGCCCATTAACATTAAAATGCACGGTGGCTCGATTTAGGAGCCCAGGGAATTTCAATGTGAGTCGCATGTAGGTACTAGGATAGATCTGCACCCCTAACAAAGTTGATAATCTGCAATCGTTAACGCTAGTCGAAAACTAATCAAATGTATGGAAATGAAATCATCTCAACGTTAAGTCACGTAGTTAGAACAAATGAATAGAAAATTCGTAGCCAAGTTCAAATCGTTCAAAATGATAGAATGAATATTGTTATCGTTTCTACAATTTTCAACGCTACATCCTTTGTTATAATGTGTCGTTTTTCCAAAGACATTGTAGAACGAGCGGCCGACTCAGGCGCGACAACATGGCTACCAACTTATCGTTTTCTACAATTGCTGGCACCGAGGCGTTGCCGATTGGAGAACGGAATTCGACACGAAACGGATGTAACTTGGCTAGGGGGGCTGCGCCCTAATTGCATAACACACTATAATCCTCCTGCCCTTGTTCCAATTCATTTGGGTAGGCACAACATGTCTTGTAACACACAATCAATGACAATCTAAACCAATCTGAAGGATATTGTTAATTTTTGCTTCTAAAATTTGTTCTCCTCAACAACGTAAAGAACACAATTTTGCTCGCTGTATCATAAACAGCAACGGCAGCTGGGTCGCGTAGAATGAAAAGTATTACCAATGATATTCTAATAGTATTACTGTCTCAGTAATTTGGTGTATCTTTACAATTTTCTTCAATTAAAATCTGCTAGATGGTAGAATTTCTACCCATAAGAACAACACGTTTGAGCAAAACTGACATTATTTGTACACGTTGTGAACCTTGTTGCATGGTTCCAAACAGCTATGCGAGCGTTATATTACAAATAAGCCCTTAGAACGTATTTACCAAGTGCAACAGTGCGAGTTCAAACATAGATACTAGCTACATAGAACTAGGTCCAAAGTCACTATAAGTACTTATACCTCATACTTGTATAGCTTCGTGGTCCTACCCGTTGGACTATTGTGTTAAAATAAAAATACAGTTATCAACATCCTTTGTTGACACTCACTGAATACCGATAATGCAATCAGTAATTTAATATAATGCGTCTTTTAAAAATAAGTACAAAATAATGCTCGAATATACGAGCCCGATAAAAAAATTGGTTGTTATCTGCTACAAAATCTACATAGATATATTATACGAATTTTAGCTCTCCGAGATCAGTCATGAAAAAGGTTTTGTTTGTTCCAAAAGTATGTATACTGGAGACAAACTGATCAGCCCCCATAGCCAAGTTACAACCGTTTCGTGTCAAATTCCGTCCTCCAATCAGTAACAACTCGGTGTCAGCAATTGTAGAAAGCGATAAGTTGGTAGCTATGTTGACGCGCCTGAGTCGGCAGCTCGTTCTACAATCTCTATAAAAAAACGACATTATAACAAAGGATGTAGCGTTGAACATTGTAGAAACGATAACAATTAATTCTATCATTTTGAACGATGTGAAATTGGCTACGAATTTTAAAATCGTTCGTTCTAACCACGTGACTTAACGTTGAGATGATTTCATTCCCATACATTTGATTAGTTTTCGACTAGCGTTAACGATTGCAGATTATCAACTTGGCTAGGGGTGCAGATGCCAATTTGTAGTGCCACTCAGAAATTGACTAATTTGATTATTTTAAGTACTTAAAACCAAATCTAGGTAATTTTAAATCATAATAAATGTATTTCATTTGACAATAGGTCAGCTTAATTTTTTTACATCGATTTAATAATGTTACTAAAACAATAATTGCTGGAAAAAGTGGTGAGATATAAAAGTTGACACCTAATTACAGATGAATGTGTTTTCCTCTTCAGTGAATGATTGCATAGAAATTTGTTTATAACGAAACATAGAAACTCTCCCATATAATTGAGGTAGAATGTCCCGCGTCCCGCCATCTCTCGGCCGGATTATAAAGTTCTGCGGATGCTGAACATACAGGGTCCAAACAAATTAGTCAGCGTAACTTCAAAGTTGTGTGGGTATTAACAAAAAAAAAAAAGATTTTTAAACTCAAACTTCGAGTGGACAGCTAAAAACTTTGATTACGGGGTCAACGGTAGCAGGTAGTGTAGTTACTTGAAATTTCGAGATACGATGATAATTATTTTTATTTTGTAGTGTTAGATATTCATGCCCAACACGTATTTGAAATTTCGCCAGCTAATTGTATTTTTACCCTGTATAGAAATAAAACATTCATCAGGTTGTAAAATTTGTTTTATTAAAGCACTGTATTATTTACAAAGTTAGGTTGATTTTAAAAAGGCAGCTTATTTACAAGTTTGTTGCTAATAAATACGTATTTTGTGACGTGGTACTTCAGTTCTTCTCCTAACGTTGTTACTTCAGCGACATCATCACTCGGGGGCTCTGAAAATAAATAATAAAAATTAATGTATTGTTAGGAGGTCCCTCTCTCTGGAGCCCTGACCCCGGTAGCTTGGACCCTGTTCCCGATACCGGTGGACTACCATTTTGTATGTTTGCATATTGTTATATTCTAATATTTAAAAATATAAATTATGAGTGTGTTTGTGTGTGTGTGAATTAAATTAATAATATGCGCGATACATAATAATGTCGAAAAATAAGTTTGTATTTACAATCCAGAAGAAAAAGGGGGACGTTGTATAGAGTCTGGGTTCTGGGTCTTTTAGCACCCTCCTATAGGCCCTGCAGCGCCCACAAGGGGGCGTTATCGCCCACTTTGGGAAAGGCTGTACTAGATTGTCATGCGATTACAAGCACATTCGATTCTATTAAATCCTACCTACTAAAAGTTGTGTTTGTTTTGCAATCCTACAAAAATGGCCTAAAGGATTTGGATGAATTTTAGCTAATGGATAGGTTATAACCTAGATACTTTTTATCCCGGTAGAACGTTTCCCGTAGGACAATTTCCGACTTCCACGCAGGCCATACAAGCCGTGATATTATGTTGTTATCACTACCTTTACACCATCAGGTGTATTCAAATATGAAATAGTATTTTTATGAAGTAACAACATCATGCCTATATCTCCGAAGGTATAAAGCAGAGGTGTACCCATATTTTACCCGTATGTTTAAGTCATGTAACAGGGGGCGAGTCTATTGCCCTCAACTGGGATCAAATCCGGAATCCAGGCTGGTACAGAGAAATTCCTGGTGGACTCATGCACAGCAGTAGCCCGTGCGACCAACGAGGAAGTTTTTATTCATTATTAATTTCTTCACGAAATTGTTGTAAACAAATAGATGTGGTGTCGTATGATGCCGGACGTAAGCATGCCATTTCTTCCCTTAGGAGTCTTAAGAGGTGACTAAGGAACTTAACTAGAGAATGGGCAGCAGCGTTCTCTATGCTTTTTACCACCAATACTGCGATCGCCAACCCACTCGCCATTGCGTGGCACGTCTCTCACGTTTGGGGGAGGCCTATGTCCAGCAGTGGACGTCTTTCAGCTGAAATAATCATGATGAAATAGATGTGGTAAACAGCCAACTAACCAACGCCATTAAGGAGTATTTTAGAAAATCTTAACAGTTATCAAAACTTACCTAAATTCTGCCACACAGCTGGTGGGAACACGGATAGCTGTGAGAAAACGTACACCATCTTAGAGTCTCTTTGGATGCCTTTGGAAGCTGCATTCTCTTTACGTGCCATTTCTACGCGATACCAGAAGGCCGGCTTCCTAGAATCAGAAAACTTTGGTACAGTCGCGAGTGTACGAAACTGATCACCGTAAATGATCGCTTAACCACTTGACAGTCCGGACTAATGAGAGTAGTTTCACTTTGGCAACTACGGTTGCCATATTACGGATCAGAAAAATACAAAAAGTACGAAGCGAGGAGATAAGGCAGAAAACAAAGATTACGGATGCACTGAGACACGCACTAACAATAAAGTGGAAATGGGCTGGTCACACCGCACGCTGCACAGACAGAAGATGGACAATAGAGACGACTAAATGGAAGGGACCATCAGGCAAAAGAAAAGCCGGCAGACCAAAACAGCGATGGGCAGACGACATCGTGCAGGCGGTGGGGAAAGATTGGGTCGACCAGGGCAAGGATAGGGAAAGATGAAAAGGTTGCGGGAGGTTTATACCCAAAATGGGGTCCATATCCTAAACAATAAGATTTAATTTAAATACTCTTACTGTAACTAACACTAGATATTAAGCACATCTATAATTACTAACAACATTTGAAATGTAAATTAAGGGTTATGGACTGGGCACGCCACAATTGCGGCGGTAAGTCCCCTCTTTGAGGAGTGGATTGAGAGGCGCCACGGCGTCCTCACCTTCCACCTGACGCAGGTTCTCACCGGGCATGGGTGCTTCGGTGGGTTCCTGTTCAGGATAAAGCGGGAGGAAACATCCGGGTGTTTCCATTGTGAGGATCGTCTGGAGGACACGGTGGAGCATACAGTGGAGGTGTGCCCTGCCTGGGCGGAGCACCGCCGTGTCCTCGTGGAGGCGATCGGCGGCGGCGACCTCTCGCGTCCGGCCCTGGTGCGAGCCATGGTACGGAGCGAGAGGGCATGGGAAGCCGTCACCTCCTTCTGCGAAGCAGTAATGCTCGCGAAGGAGGAGGCGGGGCGCGTGAGGGAGTGGCAGTCTCTGCACCCTCACGTCCCTAGCCGCCGCAGGAGGAGACGCCCCGGGCGTCGGGAGTCGATAGCGGACTCCCGGCCACCGTAGGCGCGAGCTTGCGGGTGGCGAGCAATGGGTAGCTCGCCGCCCGGTAAGGATCAGGCTCGGGTCGACGGCGCGTAGTGTTCCACGCGCGCCTCAAAGAGATGTCAGCAGCACTGAAGGGGTTTGCTAGGACCGATGCCTGCCAGGGTCACGAGATTGTTCGAAAGAGATACCGTGACTCTGGCACATGGGCAACTGAAGGAACACGGGTGGGTTTTAGTCAGTAAAAGTCTGACACGCCCTCCCACACCGCCCAGAGCGGGAGAAGTCATTTGATGATTTCCCATCCAAAAAAAAAAAAAAAGGGTTATGGAATAAACGGCATATTATTATTATTATAACTACGGTTGCCAAGGACTGTCAAGTGGTTAAGTAACATTGTGTATTCCATGAGTGCGTGAAAATCATTGTAAATTAAACCTTACATGTGTCCAGTAAATAGCACGACATACTGCAGGGGGTGATAGCTTGGGTCACTACCTATCAATACAACACAATATATGTTCAGCAAAATCTTACGGATTTTTTTTTCACCACTGTAGGTTAAACTTAAGTGATAAGAAAATAGTTCTGTGCAAATTTAAACAAAAAATAGTATTTCAAGAAAACATTCTTGTCTTTGATAGAAAAAAGACTTATCAATGAGTAAAGTAACTATTCACGAATAATTTATGTAAAAAAAAAAGTACTAGAAAAGGATTTTTTCATTACGAGATGCTTAAAAATCTGTTTCAAGGTAGAGATTTTTCGGTATTTCGGAAAATTTTGTAAAACTGTAAATCCGTAAGATTTTGCTGAAAATATATTGTGTTGTATTGATAGGTAGTGACCCAAGCTATCACCCCCTGCAGTATGTCGTGCTATTTACTGGACACTCTGTAGATAGATTACACCCAGACACAGAACAAATGATTATGCTCATCACACAAACATTTGTTCTGGGTGGGAATCGAACCCACGACCTCAGTCTCAGCAGTCAGGGTCACTAACCACTAGATTAACAGGAAGAACGTTGTAGGCATTGTAGACTGTACACAATTTTCTATCTTATTCAGTACCTGGTACTTGTTGACAGGCCTTCACCGTCCCCCCCTTCCCATTAACACTGTAATTTGAAATCATTGTAAAAACCAATTATTTTTAAAAGAGTAACCGTGGAGTTTCATGCCGGCTCTTTTCCATAGGAATCAACAATTTGAAACCGTGCACCTAGCTTCTGACGTTTCATAAGTGCCCTTGTGTGAAATAAAAATATTTTGATTTAGACCAAGGACCGGTCGTTTGGTGGGCAACTACCCGACGTTTAATGTCGGGAAGTTGTATATGATAATTGCGCGGTAAAGTTTGCTTGCGCGTTGCAGGAATTTGCATGACGACAGTGTGATGTGTTCGCTGTAGCGGTGTAGATGCCGCTGCACACGCATTCCGTACAACAATAGTAAATACTACTTACTTCAAATGATCCTGCACGATATTATTAGCGATGGGCATGCTGATCTTTTGCACAGGGTCAGTCATCAGCTGTCCCACTGTTCTTATAGGTGACTTTTCTGATACATAGTGTTCAAGTAGGCGGGAGGCAATCGGCTTTAGACTGGCTGAAAAATAAAGGATTGTTCAGGTAAATGTTTTACAGCTAGATTAGATTTTTTGATTTCATCATCTGTGTAGCCTTTTCCCAACAAGGAGTCGGGCTCGGACTTGGGATCGGCTACCAGTCAAATACTGCAACTGAATACCTGTATTTTACTTGGGTTTACTAGGCAGTAACCAGTACTGATAGCAAAAATATGATTTTTGGTACGTTCATGGTACATACTTTTTATCTCAAATAGCAGCCAGGACCTGGATTAGAACTTTTAGATGTTTATACAAAAAATAAAATGTCATTTTCCATAGGAAAACAGCAGTTTTTTTTTCTGGCGCCATCGTCTCTTCAATTTCTTCTAACAAACGAAATAGTAGTTGACTTAACTATTGGGTATATTTTATTGAACTTTCGTATGTAGACTGGGAACGGCATTAGATATACACAGTTTAATTTAATGTCATATAGTCGTCTCTGTCTTTATATATTTACCAAAATCAGCTCTCAAACAGCTCTCGGCGCGGTGAAGGTGTTCTAAACATACGTGAACTTGTGCGAACTTCATCAGCAGACTCTTCCACGGACTTATGTCGATCTCATCTGTTATTAGCGGCACCTGGAAATATAATAAATTATTGATGTTAATTCTTGATAAAAAGACAGTCCAAAGTGTCATAATGGTATACGATCAAGTATTCAGTTGGCATACTCCACTATATCAATTCAATCGGACACAACTTCTATACAAATAAAATAACATTGAAGTTTCTGTTTGTAATGTTAAAATAATAGCTTCTTACTAAATGCATATAAAAGTACGTAGTAAAGTAATAACAAAAAAAAAAAAAAAAAAAAAATTGTCTGTGTGTTTGTTCCAGCTAACTTCCAAAAAGGTGGGACCGATTTTGACAGGGCTTTCACTGGTAACAGTTAACTGATGTTATAAGGAGTAAAATTGGCTTCTTTTGTGCCGGTAGCTCATTTCTGTATAATGGATATCCGACAAATACGCGTGCGATGACGCGAGCTGAAGCTCTTGAATTGTCATGTGGCGGTGAGTCAGAAAGTTGTTGCCTATTCCAAAGCGTAGGTACTGTCTTTGTTGTCGATTTAGTGACAACAAAGGCATGAGTTTAAGGGGGAAGCGCCAGGGTAGCCTGTATTTTGTAATTTGCAGGTCAGCGTCAGGCTACTACTAAAATATGAAACAATATCATACCTCATTAACATCTTTCTTCTCACTAACAAGCCCATGTTTCTTCAGCGACGCGAAGTCATCAACGGTTAGTTCATTAGGATCGTCCTCATAGAAGGACTCGCAGTCCAATCGTATGGAATGTTCCGCTGAACTGAGACTCTCGAAGGGGTTCAGTTGGAAGTCGCCGCCGCTCATCGTCATGTCCTGTATGGTCTGGTTTATTTGTTCTATTGATTCGTGTGTTCTGGAAATGAATATCATCAAAATATGTAAGTATATGGGTTATTTTTTTTATTTTTATATCTTGGGACAACCAACACAACGTTATCTGATCCCAAACTAGGCAGAGCCTGTACTGTGGCAACCAGACAACTGATAAACATACTTATATTTTTCTAAATACATACATATTATAGATAAATTACAACCCAGACACAGAACAAATTATTGTGCTCATCACACAAAGATTTGTTCTGGGTGGGAATCGAACCCACGACCTCAGTCTTAGCAGTCAGGGTCACTAACTACTAGACTAACAGGCCAGTCCATAATCAGCCTATATTGTTCCCACTGCTAGGACACACACACTCGGTAGGCCGTAATCTACGTCTTTGAATTTTTGGTTCTAGGACATGCCGGTTTTCTCCCAATGTTCTCCTTCACAGTTTTAAGAGCGTGACGAAATTATTCAAACAAAGTAAATCGCCTGCCTGCCTCGAACCCACAACCACTCGTAAGTCGGGGCCGATACCTTTTTTTTAAATCTCGAGATGGAAATCCTCATGGATGTCCTCCGCCCTGAGGTGGGCGGAGGGGTCTGTCAGACTCTTACTGACTAAAACCACCCCGGTGTTCCGTCTCACACCTAGGGCTGATACCACTGGGCCAACACCACGGGCCAACACTACTCAAGTATACGGATTACGGTATTAAATCAGAAGTATCGATACATGAACTAGCATGAGAACAAAAGTATCTATTGTTAGATATATGGAGGTATGAATGAGGATGTAACGTACAGTCAACCTCCATATATGTAAAAGGGAGCATCCTCCAACCAAATGGGTGATGTATCTGGTGGGTAAATGACGTTGTACGTTGTGGATAGATGGCGCCATAGTACAGCGGACAGCGCCACCTAACAATTTAATTCGTAAACGAATGATCGTGTGATCGGAAACGCAAGCGAGCTCTATCGCTTGGACACAATCGTCGGTGGATGTAGCGAGGATTGGCGGAGAGATGGAGTGTTGTGGCAGTCTACATGCGAAATACGAGTCGAGTATGGTTTGCAAACGTCTATCATTGAATTCATTCATAGTATTAGACCTTGTTTAATAACAAATATAATAATTAGAATAATAATCATACAAACACCATCGAGAGAAACCGGCATGTATTATAACCAAAAATTCGAGGACATGTGACATCTATCAACCCGCACTGGGCCCGCGTGGTGGATTATGGCCCACTCCCTCTCACCGAGAGAAGGCCTGTGTCCCAGCAGTGGGAAAATTATAGGCTGATGATGATCAAACACCACCGCAGCCTATCTGAAGATTAAGTACAAATGTCCTTAATATCTGGTCCTAAAAACATTCTATCATCTGAGATATCGGTACTTTTAGGAATCTTGTGCGCGTCAACTATTTAAATTATGACAGAGTAGCGCTTCGCCCCAACTTCGATCGGGTGATATAGCCCATGTTACTCCTGAATAATGTAGCTTTCCATAGGTGAAAGATTTTTTAAATCAGTTAATTAGATTTTGAGTTTATCTATCACAAACAAATCTTTCTTCTTTATAATATTAGTGCAGAATGTAAGCAAACCCTGTAGGACATACTGGCAGACCAGTATCACGTTATACATAGTCAATACAATATAAATCTAGCTAGAAAATAAATACATACCTCGCATCGCTATTCCAAATCCCAGCAATAAAGAACGAATGCTCCAACAGGGACATTACTCTCGTATATTCCCACATAGTTTTCTCCGTACCCACTTGAGCGACCAATGATAACGCTTGTGGTGGACTGGCTCGCAAGTTCTTTAGCACTTTGTAGGCCTGGGAGTGTCCACGGGACAGTTTGAGGACTAGTTTTGATAAGTAGGTCTTGTTGTTAGCGTCTATCTGTTGACAAATAAAGCGGAATTTTATGTAAAACTTCAATAGGTTCTTATGATATTTGCTTGACAGGTAACACGGTTTTATAGAGCACAATATCGTAGCAATTAAATTGAAGAAGATATGAAGTATAGTGAAGCATCATACACATGTCATTACAACAAAATCAGCCTATATATAATGTTTCAAAATTGGGACTCGGGTATCTCTATGAATGTGTTTTATGCCAACCCCAGTGCTGTTTGAGTTTCATATAGCTTTATATTTTTAGTTTTTGTTTAAATAAAACGTGCAGTAATAAAGAACTTACAAACGGTCTTATTTTTCCTGATGATATAAATTTCAGGGCTTGGATCAATAATGTTATTAGTTCTTCTGCTGTTTCGCAATCTGAAAGCATTTAAATAGTATGGATTAACAAAAAATAATAGTTTTCACATACATACCATTTACATAGCTAGCAGGCATTGTTATTTACAATATTTCAGTGCCGATAGAGATGTTTTATCTCAGGAAGCGACGCGCGCTTTAGTTGTGGTTACCTACTGTATAAACACACTGTGAATGTAAGTGTAAGCGCAAAAGCGCTCGGTACCGTCCGAGACAACGGCGAAGTTGAAAAAGTGTGCGGGTTTGTGTTATGTGCTAACACTACTCTTCACGCACACATTCACAGCGTGTTTGTACACTTAAATACTACGAGGGTAATGAGAGAAACGGTGGAGTTTCTTGTCCATTCTTCTCCATACGAAAGTACCGACTGATATGTGCGACTAGAATCAATTCTATTTTAATTTAAATGTTGACGTTCAAACGTGCTTTTTATGGGCCTATGTGAAATTAATGCTTTGTCTATGACTTTGACCAAAGCGCGCGTCGCTTCTGTGCGTCTAATTTGTAAATAATATCTAGGCGTACATTTATCCAAACTTCGTAAGGTACGTTTAAACCCCAGTCCTTTACGACATTCGAGATTTCGACCGTTAATATGTATTGCCATTAGTGGCAGGGCAGACCCCGTTAACACTTAGATGACTACTTCATAGACAGTATTTATACCACGGCTATTAAGAGTTGTTAGGTGTGGTGCCAAAACAAGAATAGCATCATCCCATTTCTTCTCGTGGGTGTCGTAAGAAGCGACTAATGGACTTACTAGAGAGTGGGCACCAGCGTTCTCTATGCATTTTCAACAATACTGTGATCGCCAACCCGCCTGCCAAGCATGGCGATAATGGCAAACCCTCCCAAATTGGGGGAGGCCTAAGTCCAGCAGTGGACGTCTTTGGGCTGAAATGATGATGATGATTCTTAGTTTGTCCCGATACGAAAGAAGAAGACTGCGTTACCTCTCAAGATATCCCAGAGTTTATAAGTAAAATCATTACTAGATCCAATCGTATTCATATCATTAAGAGACTGTCCTAATGTAGTGGTATCTTCAGTAACACAAATACAACCGCCGGCAGGACATTCAGCTGTATACGCGTACGTTTCAGTCTCGTTCAGAAGTTCATTGACGCGTTTCGAGTTGTTCGGACGTTTTGCGCCTGGCACGTTGTTTCTGGAATTATTGTAGAACTGTATTTAGTGTTCTGATATTACATTACAATACAATTTACAGGTTCATATTATTTAGTCTTAAGCTATTAATAAACATTACAATATTGTGGGAGACTGGTGTCTAAGCTAGGCCAAAATCTGTGGTTCAGGACACCAGGTCTCCACCCCGTGTAACAATATCTGGGTGTACTATAGCGTTACACCATATAGGTTTCATGCGGTGAGTACAGCGTTATGGAGAGGTGTGCGATTGTGTACGACAGTGAGTGTGTGAGGTTGTGATATGTGGGTGAACTTGGCAGAGCATTTCCCAGCAGAGCATAAAAAAATGTGAGTTCTATTCGCATGCAGCTGAGTTCTAGAGTTCCTTATACTTAAAATAAATAGTTCTGTGATTTTTGCCTGAAAAAAGGTCGAATGAAAATATGCTCTGCTAACTTCCGTTGGCAGATCATTTTTTCCAAAAAAATTTTTTTTTACTGTTTTAGGTTCACAGTGGTGAGTTCTATAGTTCCTCATACTTTTCGGAAAGAGTTCTGCCAAAATAGGGTAAAAAAAAAAGGAAAATTTAACCTGTTGTTCGAAAAAGAAAATCGATTCGTTTAAACAGGCGCAAATGGCGTAATTTGCCGAGTTTCGTTGATTCTATGGACTCAGTTTTGCAACCAGCACCACATACATAGAAAAATAGTACATAGATGCAGATATTATCTCATAAAAGTATAAGCAGAGCCTTGCGAAAATGTAAGGTTAAATAAAATATAGATTTCATTGAATATTTACGACGAAATGATCAAAAAAAATAAAGTAAGAGAAAAACTGAGAAGCTAGATCTCCACATTTGGTATAACCACTATAACAGAACTATTCGAAAATATGCAAACTTAATTTAGAACTCTGACTAAGGTGTCAGCAGAGCATGGGTGAAGAAGTGTGTAACTAAAAATCAAGATTCAAATTACTGTATAGGTGGGATGATTCAAAAAATAAAATATTACGGTCAGGAGCGGGAACTCCTCGTTTTCAGATGCACCTGTAACTAGGCTACATGAAAACATCCATAAGAAATCCAGAACTCTGACTAAAGTATCAGCAGAGCAGGGGTAAACACATGTGTTAGTTAAAATCAAGATTTTAATGAGTGTTCTGGTGAGATGACTCAAAAAATATATATATATTGTGGCAAGGAGCGGGAACTCCTCGTTTTCAGATGCACCTGTAAAAGAGCTACTTGACAGCTTGCAAAAATACACAGAACTCTGACTAAGGTATCATGGGTGAAGAAATGTGTTAGTTAAAATCAAGATTAAAATTAGTGTTCTGGTAGGATGACTCGTTAAAATAAAATATTACGGCCAGGAGCAAGAACTCTTCGCTTTCAGATGCATCTGTAACTAGGCTACTTGAAAACATCCATAAGAAATCCAGAACTCTGACTTAGGTATCAGCAGAGCATGGGTGAAGAAATGTGTTAGTAAAAATCAAGATTCAAATTAGTGTTCTGGTAGGATGACTCATTAAAATAAAATATTATGGCCAGGAGCGAGAACTGTTCGTTTTCAGATGCACCTGTAACTAGGCTACTTGAAAGCATCCATAAGAAATCCAGAACTCTGACTAACGTATCAGCAGAGCAGGGGTAAACACATGTGTTAGTTAAAATCAAGATTTAAATGAGTGTTCTGGTGAGATGACTGAAAAAAATAAAACAAATTGTGGCCAGGAGCGGGAACTCCTCGTTTTCAGATGCACCTGTAACTAGGCTACTTAAAAGCATCCATAAGAAATCCAGAACTCTGACTAAAGTATCAGCAGAGCAGGGGTTAACACATGTGTTAGTTAAAATCAAGATTTAAATGAGTGTTCGGCTGAGATGACTCAAAAAAAATACATATTGTGGTCAGGAGCGGGAACTCCTCGTTTTCAGATGCACCTGTAATAGAGCTACTTGACAGCTTGCAAAAATACACGGAACTCTGACTAAGGTATCAGCAGAGCATGGGTGAAGAAATGTGTTAGTTAAAATCAAGATTCAAATTAGTGTTCTGGTAGGATGACTCGTTAAAATAAAATATTACTGCCAGGAGTGAGAACTCTTCGTTTTCAGATGCACTTGTAACTAGGCTACTTGAAAAAATCCATAAGAAATCCAGAACTCTGACTAAAGTATCAGCAGAGCAGGGGTGAAGAAATGTGTTAGTTAAAATCAAGATTTTAATGAGTGTTCTGGTGAGATGACTCAAAAAAAATAACATATTGTGGCAAGGAGCGGAAACTCCTCGTTTTCAGATGCACCTGTAACTGAGCTACTTTACAGCCTGAAAAAGGTATACAAAACTCTGACTAAGGTATCAGCAGAGCATGGGTGAATAAGTGTGTTAGTAAAAATCAAGATTCAAATTAGTGTTCTGGTAGGATGACTCATTAAAATAAAATATTACGGCCAGGAGCAAGAACTCTTCGCTTTCAGATGCATCTGTAACTAGGCTACTTGAAAGCATCCATAAGAAATCCAGAACTCTGACTTAGGTATCAGCAGAGCATGGGTGAAGAAATGTGTTAGTAAAAATCAAGATTCAAATTAGTGTTCTGGTAGGATGACTCATTAAAATAAAATATTATGGCCAGGAGCGAGAACTCTTCGTTTTCAGATGCACCTGTAACTAGGCTACTTGAAAGCATCCATTAAAAATCCAGAACTCTGACTAACGTATCAGCAGAGCAGGGGTAAACACATGTGTTAGTTAAAATCAAGATTTAAATGAGTGATCTGGTGAGATGACTGAAAAAAATAAAACAAATTATGGCCAGGAGCGGGAACTCCTAGTTTTCAGATGCACCTGTAACTAGACTACTTAAAAGCATCCATAAGAAATCCAGAACTCTGACTAAAGTATCAGCAGAGCAGGGGTAAACACATGTGTTAGTTAAAATCAAGATTTAAATGAGTGTTCGGCTGAGATGACTTAAAAAAATACATATTGTGGCCAGGAGCGGGAACTCCTCGTTTTCAGAAGCATCTGTTACAGAGCTACTTGACAGCCTGCAAAAGATACACAAAACTCTGACTAAGGTATCAGCAGAGCATGGATGAAGAAATGTAGTAGTAAAAATCAAGATTCAAATTAGTGTTCTGGTAGGATGACTCATTAAAATAAAATATTACGGCCAGTACCGAGAACTCTTCGTTTTCAGATGCACCTGTAACTAGCCTACTTGAAAGCATCCATAAGAAATCCAGAACTCTGACTAACGTATCAGCAGAGCAGGGGTAAACACATGTGTTAGTTAAAATCAAGATTTAAAGGAGTGTTCTGGTGAGATGACTCAAAAATAAAACATATTGTGGCCAGGAGCGGGAACTCCTCGTTTTCAGATGCACCTGTAATACAGCTACTCGACAGCCTGCAAAAAATACACAGAACTCTGACTAAGGTATCAGCAGAGCATGGGTGAAGAAATGTGTTAGTAAAAACCAAGATTCAAATTAGTGTTCAGGTAGGATGACTCATTAAAATAAAATATTACGGTCAGGAGCGAGAACTCTTCGTTTTCAGATGCACCTGTAACTAGGCTATATGAAAGCATCCATAAAAAATCCAGAACTCTGACTAAAGTATCAGCTGAGCAGGGGTAATCACATGTGTAAGTTAAAATAGAGATTTAAATAAGTGATCTGGTGAGATGACTGAAAAAACAAAGTTATTGTGGTCAGGAGCGGAAACTCCTCGTTTTCAGATGCACCGTTAACTAGGCTATATGAAAGCATCCATAAGAAATCCAGAACTCTGAATAAAGTATCAGCAGAGCAGGGGTAAACACATGTGTTAGTTAAAATCAAGATTTAAATGAGTGTTCTGGTGAGATGACTCAAAAAAAATAAACATATTGTGGCCAGGAGCGGAAACTCCTCGTTTTCAGATGCACCTGTAACTAGGCTACTTGAAAGCATCCATTAAAAATCCAGAACTCTGACTAACGTATCAGCAGAGCAGGGGTAAACACATGTGTTAGTTAAAATCAAGATTTAAATGAGTGATCTGGTGAGATGACTGAAAAAAATAAAACAAATTATGGCCAGGAGCGGGAACTCCTAGTTTTCAGATGCACCTGTAATACAGCTACTCGACAGCCTGCAAAAGATACACAGAACTCTGACTAAGGTATCAGCAGAGCATGGGTGAAGAAATGTGTTGGTAAAAACCAAGATTCAAATTAGTGTTCAGGTAGGATGACTCATTAAAATAAAATATTACGGTCAGGAGCGAGAACTCTTCGTTTTCAAATGCACCTGTAACTAGGCTATATGAAAGCATCCATAAAAAATCCAGAACTCTGACTAAAGTATCAGCTGAGCAGGGGTAATCAACAACGCAGCAACAACGCGGTGAGCACGAGAGCAACAGCTCTCGTGCTCACCGCGAACAGACGTGTTACAAGGTGTTCATTTTATAAATCAGTGCAATTTATTTTCACGTGTCAGTGTAATTAGATCCTTAAATGTGAACTTTAATAATCACAATTACAAAAGCAGTGCTGGACTAGTTTACATCGTTTTGCAATTGGCATCCTAAGCTCAACTACGCGTGCGGCGCCCTTCACCCCCGCGAGGGAAAGAGAGCGGTGATATTTTTTAACTCACTCACTCCAAGACCCTACTGTGCGGCGAGTACCTACAAGTAAGTAAACATGAGTTTACTACGATCGCCGAATGGTTGCAAGGCCACAAGCGCCAGCGGAGGTGGGTCAACCCCCGATCAACGTACATTAGAGGAAACTCCAAATGTCACACACAGAAAAAAGAAACAACCCGATAATGACTGTGAGTACACAAATCGACTTGAGGATTTTCGTATGGAGATAATGTCATTTTTTAAGGAATTTGCAAAAACACAACAAGAAAATTACTCACAACTACAAAAAGAAATCACGGAAATAAAAGACGAGATAAAAAACACTAAACTAAATTCGGAATCTCTAATCAGACAACAAAACGTTCTAAAACAAGAATTATCAGACTTAAAGTCAACAAACAATACGAACCAACAAAAAATCACAGAACTTGAAATCGCTATTTCTCAACTTAAGGTGACATATTGAGAAAACCGTGCTTTTTCTTTTAAGTGTACCTTTCTTACCGTACGATAGCCGAACTTAATATTAAAGTGTATGTTTTTTGACTATATGATCTAGTATCCTGTAAAAGGAATACACGATACGATAAAATTTTCTCGATACAAAAAAATCGCAAAGTTCTATCCATGTTTATGATTTTTTTAGCCTCAAGGCGCAATGTGTTAGATTTATTAAACATAGTTTACTTTAAAACATTGATAATAATCTTATCTAAGTTTTTGTAAAACAGTTTTCGTTTTAATAACACTTTTCATTCATAAAAGACGGCGATTCATTTTGGCACATACGTTATTTTATTCCAGGCTCATACACATTATCGCCATCTCTTTTTTTGCCTATAATAAGTAGTCTCATCACTCTCGTTCGTTCATAAATCAGTCGCCCAGTAGGGCTCATCGACGACGGATCTATGTCACTTTTTTACACATCGGTGCGATCAAAATTACGTTTTTTAAATATTAATGTCCTCAGAAAAAGGTAGTAGTGAAGTATTTTGCTGTAAATATTTAATATAATAAATGGTAGCTTTCCAAAGACTTTATATTTACACTGTATACTCGTATGTGTCTATTTTTGTGACTGTGAATAATATAACATTCTTTTTCTATTACTATTTAGTGACGACCTTGATTATGTATGAAAATGGGAAGAACCAAAAACTAAAATTGAACAGTACCTTCAAGGTTAGGAGTACCTGCCCAGGGCAATTAATTAATTCATTTTGCAGGAATTCAATACCAATAAGATGATGATAACAAGAGGAATTCACCACCTTCACTAAAGCATTACAGCAACAATCTATTCTCACTTTGTAAAGTAATATTGAGTTAACACCCTATTTTTTTAGAGAAGAACGTCTGTTTTATCCCAAAAACTTATAATAATCGTTCATTTAGAAATAAATTAAAATATATGATTAGTTTTTAGGTTTGAAGTACGTCAACAATATATCTATATGTCAAGTACTGACACTAAATACAAGAGCACAACGAAGGAATAGAGTAGCATTACAAGTGTGAAAAAGGTGAGGTTTTATAACTGACTGCGGCTCAAAGGAGGGTAATTATTTTACCACGCAAATGTATGGTGATCGGTGAAACGACGTTGGAGTTTATAATCTCTTATATACCAACATCCATTTTATTTATATACCTCTAGAAGATTAGTTCGATATTTTTAATTTCATGTTGTAAATAACAAAGGTATGCAAAATTTACCTTTTTGAAACAAAACTACTACTTACACGTTTCGATTTTCATGACGTTTAGCATTAACCTGACTCACAAAATAAACTGTTATAAATCCTTGTAATACCTTATTTGCTTGTCACTGAAGCTTCTTTGTCATATTTGACATTAAATATTTTCATTAGCCCGTTTATATCTTTACAGTAAAACTGAATCACCGTCTTGAGCAAAAATTGGGACAAAAACTTTTTCTCTACATCTATTTCTCTATAAAATATAGAAAAGTAGTGCCCGTAGCCAATTTTTTTCAAAAAAAAATCAATATCAAAAGTCATTTATTCAAACTAGGCCGAGAGTCAGCACTTTTTGAACGTCAAAGTCACATAAGACAGTCCCCCCAAAACGCCCGCCCCTCGACACTTCCTAGTGCTTTGGCTGGGAAGAAGAAGTGGCGGAACAAACTCCCCAGCAGCACTGCTGCTGCTGCTGCTTTTTTCTTTGAGCCGAGATCCTAAAAGTTCTGCGGCAATTTTAGAAAGATCTAATTTACGCACTTATTTGTTTAATTCTGGTTCTGTAAATAGCTGTGGCTCTGTTTTGTCGATAGAGAAATCAATCAGTCGACGGTCAACATTTACTAAATATTTTTTTAAACTACAAACAAGTAAAATAACAGTCGAAAATTATAATTGTTTATTATCTGCCTAGCCTTTTCCCAACTATTTTGGGGTCGGCTTCCAGTCTAACTGGATGTAGTTGAGTACCGGTATTTTACATGGAGCGACTGCCTATCTGACTTCCACAACCTTGTTACTGGGTAATACGATACCCCTTGGTAAGACTGGTTGTCAGACTTTTGACGACCCGTAACGACTGTCTAAGATCTACGAAAGACAGTCGGGCCGAACTGCTTTTTTTTTGGATGGTAGATCATCAAATGACGTCTCCCGCTGTGGATGCAGCGGAAAGGCGTGTCAGACTTTTACTGACTAAAACCCACCCGTGTTCCTTCAGTTGCCCATATGCCAGGGCCACGGTACCTCTTTCGAACTAATCTCGCGACCCTGGTAGGCGGACCACCGGCTTAACGTGGTTTGTAAACATAGTCACCCATCCACGGACCAACCGCGGCAAGCGTAGCTTAACCTGAATGACCGACTCGTGCAGCTGTTTTAAATTAGCCACAAGCCCTTCCGAAAATAATAATTGTTATCCTATCATATCTGTACTATGGTAGCATTTATGAAGATTTCTACAAAACCTTACGTGATGGAATTTTTTGTTTATTTTTCTGTTAATCAGGACCTCTAATTCTATAAGAAACCATTATTCGATTTCAATTAATTTTACCCATGCATATCATTAATCAAAATTTAAGTTTCAGGTTTTTAAATATTTTGTATTAGTTGTCTACTCCATAGTTTACTATGCGCAAAAATTTCCAAGACCGAGACAAATTAACGTCACTTGGCATGCTCATTTTTTTTTAATATGTTGCCGTCTTTATCTTGCATTGTTATTTAAACAGTTGTGCGACGGTGACAAGAATAATTCTTAGCGAAAGGCCATGCTAAGTAACGTTTTTAAATTTCGGTCAGTGATAATTCCTCGTTCCACTTTTGGCCACTGGTAAAATAAGTCATTAAAGTTTGTGACGATGACGTGTCGGCCGACCAATGAAGATAGGTCCGCCACTCCCCGCGTGCGGGGGAAACAATCCAACTATCATCTATTTTCGAGGTGGGGTCTTAAATCCGCCAACGCGCCCGCTCTAAATCAAAACCCGCCAACGCCTTACGAATGTACCATATTGGAATTGCAAGACCGCTATCGCCGAGAAAAAAACGTAATTTTTGTGGGTATACCTGAAATAAATAATTCTAACAGAACCGCCAGACTCGAACATGACAAAAACAAGGTCATGCACATTATTAAATCTAATTACCCAGAATGTCCGAACCCATGTAACATAATGAGACTGGGTAAGTATATTCCCGACAAAAATCGATCGCTAAAAGTGTGTTTTGAATCGCAAGATACTGCGAAACATATCTTACGCAATAATAGCAAATATGCTATGGATCAAGTTCGCATTTACTCGGACCAAACCCCACTTCAGCAACAGTATATGAAGGAACTTCGCGCTGAATTAGAACAACGCCAACAAAATGGTGAAACCGACCTCATAATAAAATACATAGGGGGGGTTCCTAAAATTATTAAATCAACCTCAAAAAACTAAAAATAACCGAAGCAAGTACTAAAACTATAGATTATGTAGAAAACATCTCAAACATCACTTATCAAAATGTTACCTGTTGCGAAGAAATGTGTACGAAGAGAAGTTCACTTAAATTTTTCTACACAAATATAAGAAGCCTAGTTAAAGTTAATAAATTAGATCAACTGCAATGCATGTTAAAGTCAATAAAGACTACCACTCATATTATTTTAATCACTGAGACTTGGATAAAATCAGACGCCGAAGCTAACCTTCTACATATTCCGAACTATTCACATGTATATTCATACAGAAAGGGGCGCATCGGAGGTGGAGTATCCGCATACATACATAATAGCATAAAATACGAAATTACAGAAAAATGTAGTAAAGGTCAAAACGAATATCTGTGGATTCACTTGGAAAAGTATGGATTGCACATTGGATTGGTTTATAAACCACCCAGCACAAACTTGAACGAATTTATAGAAACGTATGCTTCGCAACTGGAAAAAAAGCGAAAAGCTATAGTTTTCGGCGATTACAACATCAATTTATTAAATGTCGACAGACAATCAAATATCTACACAAGTATGCTTAACGAGTCTGGATATCAGATATTAAATAACATAGACAGCAACTACTGTACTCGTGAAACGAAAACTACGAAAACCATTATTGACCACGTTTCATCAAACATTCAAGGAGATACCTTTCACATGACCTTACTTGATACACCATTATCGGACCATAAACAGATGTATTTGGAACTAAAAAAACCTAAAGTCACAAAAAAGTTAAAACATGAATACCTAGCAACAGACTACAGTATGTTATACAAATCAGTTGAAAAAGCCGAATTAAATAATGAAGAGTATGACTATCAAAGACTGGAAGATTTCATCACAAATCAAATTAAACTAAACAAAATAAAAAAAGTTAAAATTCTAAACAAACCTCGAGATGATTGGATTAATAAACACGTGCTAAATGTTTTATACAAACGCAACGAGGCGTGGGGCGCTCACAAGGAAGACATTGACAACAATGAAATCGAATTAAAATTTAAAGAAATAAGAGATGAAGCCAACAAAGCAATAAGAAACACAAAAAGAAAGTATTACCTCGACAGCTTTAAGAAGTGTCAGAAACAACCGAAGAAAATTTGGGACTTGATCAATACGTTAGCAAATAATAGACACAAAAATAGCTATGCTCCTTCAAAGCTAAAAACTGAAACTGAAGAAATAACAGATGGGCAACAAATCTGCCAACATTTCAACCTTTTCTTTTCCACAGTTGGTTCAATCTTAGCCAATAAAATAACAGATACACAAATTAATACCACACTGAATAAAACACAATCACAAACCCATACACTACAAACATTAGAACCATGCACAAAAAAAGAGATTAGTACAATCATCGACAGCTTAGATATTAATACAAGTAGCGGAATTGATGGAATTACTGTAAAAGACATAAAATGCATCAAAAACCTAATACTAGACAATTTAACTGACTGCATAAATAAATGCCTCGAACAAGGGATATTTCCCGATAGCCTGAAGGTTGCTAGGGTAACCCCGGTCTTAAAATCTGGAAGTAAGACTGATCCGGGCAATTACCGTCCGATATCCGTACTGCCAGTGCTCTCCAAAATCTTTGAAAAAATAATCTACAATCGCGTTTACACCTATCTGACAGACATAGACTTCTTTTTTGAGCAACAGTATGGATTTCGGCCAAAATCAAATACCTTATCAGCAACCATAGATTTAACTACTAAAATAAAAAATGCTATAGACCACAAACAGTATGCCCTAGGTATCTTTATAGACCTAAAAAAGGCATTTGACACGATTAGTCATAATTTGCTTTTAAATAAGTTAACTGACGTAGGTATATCAGGGCCCGCACATAAAATTCTTACATCGTACCTAGAAAATCGGAAACAAATTGTTAAAATTGAAAATTACGAAAGTTTACCTGCCAAATTAACATATGGAATCCCACAGGGATCTATTCTAGGGCCGTTGTTATTTTTGATTTATATTAACAATATCAACAGTGTTAAAACATCGGGCAGTATCACACTTTACGCAGATGACACGTGTTTATTTTACTTTGGCCACAACTTAACTGATATGGTAAAAGACGCTCAAAGTGATTTGAATATTTTAAATAAATGGTTCCTGTCAAACTTACTAACTATTAACACAAAAAAAACCGCATACATGGTTTTTGCTGCAAAAAACAAGAAAATTCTCGATCAAATACAACTAACAATAAACAACGAAAAAATAACAAAATCAAACAGCGAACGATATTTAGGTCTCATTTTAGACACAAAGTTAACTTGGAGACCCCATATTGATCATATTAAGTCTAAAATATCTCCTCTCATAGGAGCGATACGCCGAATGTCTAGTTGCATCCCTAAAAAAGTTCGCGCATTGATCTACAACTCTCTCGTTAGACCCCATATTGAATATCTCGTTGAAATATGGGGAACTGCAGCTAAATCAAACCTCCAAGAAATACAAGTTCTACAAAATAAAGCAATAAAAACTCTTTATAACTATGACTATTTAACACCAACAACCAAAATTTACAGTGATACAAAAATACTTAAAATTAGCCAATTATACATACTTAAAACATGCACTCTAATACATAAAATCATAACACAAGATACACATTCACAATTAAACTTTAAAAAGAAAACTTACACATACAACGCAAGACGACGAGACAAACTAGAATTACGACAACCCAGAACTAACTATGGAAGGAAAAATATACTGTACGAGGGAGCAAAACTGTATAATGCACTACCTGATGACATAACCAATAGTGACACCATATTTCAATTTAAAAAAGCCCTAGAAGAATACGTTAGAATACAACACTAACAATATCAATTGTAACATTTGTAACCTTTATTGCCTAATTCTTTATTGTGAGCACAGTGAGAATCACACTTACTTTTAGTTTTATATTTACATTTCTCAATATTTTAAGTGAACTGTAATGTTCTTGTTTTTTGAGAAATAAATGTCTTTAAACCGAATCACATGTGTAAGTTAAAATAGAGATTTAAATAAGTGATCTGGTGAGATGACTGAAAAAACAAAGTTATTGTGGCCAGGAGCGGGAACTCCTCGTTTTCAGATGCACCTTTTACTAGGCTATATGAAAGCATCTATAAGAAATCCAGAACTCTGAATAAAGTATCAGCAGAGCAGGGGTTAACACATGTGTTATTTAAAATCAAGATTTAAATGAGTGTTCTGGTGAGATGACTCAAAAAAAAAAAACATATTGTGGCCAGGAGCGGAAACTCCTCGTTTTCAGATGCACCTGTAACTAGGCTACTTGAAAGCATCCATAAGAAATCCAGAACTCTGACTAAAGTATCAGCAGAGCAGGGGTATACACATGTGTTAGTTAAAATCAAGATTTAAATGAGTGTTCTGGTGAGATGACTCAAAAAAATAAAACATATTGTGGCCAGTAGCGGGAAATCCTCGTTTTCAGATGCACCTGTAACTGTGCTAGTTGACAGCCTGCAAAAGATCTACAGAACTCTGACTAAGGTATCAGCAGAGCATGGGTGAAGAAGTGTGTTAGTAAAAATCAAGGTTCAAATTAGTGTTCTAGTAGGATGACTCATTAAAATTAAATATAACGGCCAGGAGCGGGAACTCCTCGTTTTCAGAAGCATCTGTTACAGTGCTACTTGACAGCCTGCTGAAGATATACAGAACTCTGACTTAGGTATCAGCAGAGCATGGGTGAAGAAATATGTTAGCAAAAATCAAAATTCAAATTAGTGTTCTAGTAGGATGACTCATTAAAATAAAATATAACGGCCAGGAGCGTGAACTCCTCGTTTTCAGAAGCATCTGTTACAGAGCTACTTGACAGCCTGCAAAAGATATACAGAACTCTGAATAAAGTATCAGCAGAGCATGGGCGCACAAATGTGTTAGTTAAAATCAAGATTTAAATGAGTGTTCTAGTGAGATGACTAAAAAATAAAACATATTGTGGCCACGAGCAGGAACTCCTCGTTTTCAGATGCACCTGTAACTAGGCTACTTGAAAACATCCATAAGAAATCCAGAACTCTGACTAACGTATCAGCAGAGCAGGGGTAAACACATGTGTTAGTTAAAATCAAGATTTAAAGGAGTGTTCTGGTGAGATGACTCAAAAATAAAACATATTGTGGCCAGGAGCGGGAACTCTTCGTTTTCAGATGCACCTGTAATACAGCTACTCGACAGCCTGCAAAAGATACACAGAACTCTGACTAAGGTATCAGCAGAGCATGGGTGAAGAAATGTGTTAGTAAAAACCAAGATTCAAATTAGTGTTCAGGTAGGATGACTCATTTTATTTTTTTTCAGTCATCTCACCAGAACACTCATTTTAATCTTGATTTTAACTAACACATTTATTCATCGATGCTCTGCTGATACCTTAGTCAGAGTTTTGTGTATCTTTTGCAGGCTGTCAAGTAGCCCTGTAACAGATGCTTCTGAAAACGAGGAGTTCCCGCTCCTGGCCACAAAATGTATTTTTTTTTGAGTCATCTCAGCCGAACACTCATTAAAATTTTGATTTTAACTAACACATGTGTATACCCCTGCTCTGCTGATACTTTAGTCAGAGTTCTGGATTTCTGATGGATGCTTTCAAGTAGTCTAGTTACAGGTGCATCTGAAAACGAGGAGTTTCCGCTCCTTGCCACAATATGTTTTTTTTTTTGAGTCATCTCACCAGAACACTCATTTAAATCTTGATTTTAACTAACACATGTGTTTACCCCTGCTCTGCTGATACGTTAGTCAGAGTTCTGGATTTCTTATGGATGCTTTCAAGTAGCCTAGTTACAGATGCATCTGAAAGCGAAGAGTTCTTGCTCCTGGCCGTAATATTTTATTTAAATGAGTCATCCTACCAGAACACTAATTTGAATCTTGATTTTTACTAACACACTTATACACCCATGCTCTGCTGATACCTTAGTCAGAGTTTTGTATACCTTTTTCAGGCTGTAAAGTAGCTCAGTTACAGGTGCATCTGAAAACGACGATTTCCCGCTCCTGGCCACAATATGTTTTATTTTTTTGAGTCATCTCACCAGAACACTCATTTAAATCTTGATTTTAACTAACACATGTGTATACCCCTGCTCTGCTGATACTTTAGTCAGAGTTCTGGGTTTCTTATGGATGCTTTCAAGTAGTCTAGTTACAGGTGCATCTGAAAACGAGGAGTTTCTGCTCCTTGCCACAATATGTTTTTTTTTTTTTTGAGTCATCTCTTCAGAACACTCATTAAAATCTTGATTTTAACTAACACATGTGTTTACCCCTGCTCTGCTGATACTTAAGTCAGAGTTCTGGATTTCTTATGGATGCTTTCAAGTAGCCTAGTTACAAGTGCATCTGAAAACGAAGAGTTCTCACTCCTGGCAGTAATATTTTATTTTAATGAGTCATCCTACCAGAACACTAATTTGAATCTTGATTTTAACTATCACATTTCTTCACCCATGCTCTGCTGATACCTTAGTCAGAGTTCTGGATTTTTTATGGATGCTTTCAAGTAGTCTAGTTACAGGTGCATCTGAAAACGAGGAGTTCCCGCTCCTGGCCACAATTTGTTTTATTTTTTTCAGTCATCTCACCAGAACAATCATTTAAATCTTGATTTTAACTAACACATTTGTTCACCCATGCTCTGCTGATACTTTAGTCAGAGTTCTGTATATATTTTTCAGGCTGTCAAGTAGCTCATTTATAGGAGCATCTGAAAACGAGGAGTTCCCGCTCCTGGCCACAATATGTATTTTTTTTTAGTCATCTCAGCCGAACACTCATTTAAATCTTGATTTTAACTAACACATGTGTTTACCCCTGCTCTGCTGATACGTTAGTCAGAGTTCTGGATTTCTTATGGATGCTTTCAAGTAGCCTAGTTACAGGTGCATCTGAAAACGAGGTGTTCCCCCTCCTGGCCACAATTTGTTTTATTTTTTTCAGTCATCTCACCAGAACACTCATTAAAATCTTGATTTTAACTAACACATGTGTTTACCCCTGCTCTGCTGATACTTTAGTCAGAGTTCTGGATTTCTTATGGATTTTTTTAAGTAGCCTAGTTACAAGTGCATCTGAAAACGAAGAGTTCTCACTCCTGGCAGTAATATTTTATTTTAACGAGTCATCCTACCAGAACACTAATTTGAATCTTGATTTTAACTAACACATTTCTTCACCCATGCTCTGCTGATACCTTAGTCAGAGTTCTGTGTATTTTTGCAAGCTGTCAAGTAGCTCTATTACAGGTGCATCTGAAAACGAGGAGTTCCCGCTCCTTGCCACAATATTTTTTTTTTTTGAGTCATCTCACCAGAACACTCATTTAAATCTTGATTTTAACTAACACATGTGTTTACCCCTGCTCTGCTGATACGTTAGTCAGAGTTCTGGATTTTTAATGGATGCTTTCAAGTAGCCTAGTTACAGGTGCATCTGAAAACGAAGAGTTCTCGCTCCTGGCCATAATATTTTATTTTAATGAGTCATCCTACCAGAACACTAATTTGAATCTTGATTTTTACTAACACATTTCTTCACCCATGCTCTGCTTATACCTAAGTCAGAGTTCTGGATTTCTTATGGATGCTTTCAAGTAGCCTAGTTACAGATGCATCTGAAAGCGAAGAGTTCTTGCTCCTGGCCGTAATATTTCATTTTAATGAGTCATCCTACCAGAACACTTGAATCTTGATTTTTAATAACACACTTATTCACCCATGCTCTGCTGATACCTTAGTCAGAGTTTTGTATACCTTTTTCAGGCTGTAAAGTAGCTCAGTTACAGGTGCATTTGAAAACGAGGAGTTCCCGCTCCTTGCCACAATATGTTATTTTTTTTGAGTCATCTCACCAGAACACTCATTAAAATCTTGATTTTAACTAACACATTTCTTCACCCCTGCTCTGCTGATACTTTAGTCAGAGTTCTGGATTTCTTATGGATTCTTTCAAGTAGCCTAGTTACAAGTGCATCTGAAAACGAAAAGTTCTCACTCCTGGCAGTAATATTTTATTTTAACGAGTCATCCTACCAGAACACTAATTTGAATCTTGATTTTAACTAACACATTTCTTCACCCATGCTCTGCTGATACCTTAGTCAGAGTTCCGTGTATTTTTGCAAGCTGTCAAGTAGCTCTATTACAGGTGCATCTGAAAACGAGGAGTTCCCGCTCCTTGCCACAATTTTTTTTTTTTTTTGAGTCATCTCACCAGAACACTCATTTAAATCTTGATTTTAACTAACACATGTGTTTACCCCTGCTCTGCTGATACGTTAGTCAGAGTTCTGGATTTCTTATGGATGCTTTCAAGTAGCCTAGTTACAGGTGCATCTGAAAACGAAGAGTTCTCGCTCCTGGCCATAATATTTTATTTTAATGAGTCATCCTACCAGAACACTAATTTGAATCTTGATTTTTACTAACACATTTCTTCACCCATGCTCTGCTTATACCTAAGTCAGAGTTCTGGATTTCTTATGGATGTTTTCAAGTAGCCTAGTTACAGATGCATCTGAAAGCGAAGAGTTCTTGCTCCTGGCCGTAATATTTTATTTTAATGAGTCATCCTACCAGAACACTAATTTGAATCTTGATTTTAACTAACACATTTCTTCACCCATGATACCTTAGTCAGAGTTCTGTGTATTTTTGCAAGCTGTCAAGTAGCTCTATTACAGGTGCATCTGAAAACGAGGAGTTCCCGCTCCTTGCCACAATATATATATTTTTTTTGAGTCATCTCACCAGAACACTCATTAAAATCTTGATTTTAACTAACACATGTGTTTACCCCTGCTCTGCTGATACTTTAGTCAGAGTTCTGGATTTCTTATGGATGCTTTCATGTAGCCTAGTTACAGGTGCATCTGAAAACGAGGAGTTCCCGCTCCTGACCGTAATATTTTATTTTTTGAATCATCCCACCTATACAGTAATTTGAATCTTGATTTTTAGTTACACACTTCTTCACCCATGCTCTGCTGACACCTTAGTCAGAGTTCTAAATTAAGTTTGCATATTTTTGAATAGTTCTGTTATAGTGGTTATACCAAATGTGGAGATCTAGCTTCTCAGTTTTTCTCTTACTTTATTTTTTTTGATCATTTTGTCGCAAATATTCAATGAAATCTATATTTTATTTAACCTTACATTTTCCCAAGGCTCTGCTTATACTTTTATGAGATAATATCTGCATCTATGTACTATTTTTCTATGTATGTGGTGCTGGTTGCAAAACTGAGTCCATAGAATCAACGAAACTCGGCAAATTACGCCATTTGCGCCTGTTTAAACGAATCGATTTTCTTTGAGGAACTATAGAACTCACCACTGTGAACCTAAAACAGTAAAAAAAAATTTTTTTGGAAAAAATGATCTGCCAACGGAAGTTAGCAGAGCATATTTTCATTCGACCTTTTTTCAGGCAAAAATCACAGAACTATTTATTTTAAGTATAAGGAACTCTAGAACTCAGCTGCATGCGAATAGAACTCACATTTATTTATGCTCTGCTGGGAAATGCTCTGCCAAGTTCACCCACATGGTTGTGATTGTGTACGAAAGTGTGTGTGTGATTATGTATGTGTGTACGCTATTATGAGTTTACTACAAGGACACGTTCGGTATTATCATATGACAGCTTCAGTAGAGAACTAGTAAGCTTGCTATATTATCTAACAAGCTTCTGCCCGCGACTTCGTCCGCGTCAAATTTTTACTCCCCTGACCTTTCCCGTCGCATCGAATTGCCTGTTTTTTTGTCCATTTTTCGCCGCTACACCGCTCCTTTTGACTGTAGCGTGATTTTATATAGCCTTCCTCAATAAATGGGCCACTCAACACAAAAAGATTTTTTCGATTCGGACAAGTCGTTCCTGAGATTAGCGCGTTCAACCAAACAAACATGCAAACAAACAAACTAACTCTTCAGCTTCTGAGATGCGTCCCACACTACGCTTGTCGATTCGCAGTCTCGACTCCAGAACTTGTCTGCTCCATCGGCCTCCTTCGACAAACATGGCCAGCCTACTGGCACTTCAGCTTGCTTACTCTGTAAGCTATGTTGGTAACTCCGGATCTTTAACTATTTTAACAGTAACTGCCTCGTTGTGGGGATCCGTTTGCGCGACTGTTGGTCGAGCGTGGATTTTGGTTTCTAACCCCGGTTCGTACAGTGCAATAATAATAATATCTTAGGACAACCAACACAACGTTGTCTGATCCCAAACTAGGCAGAGCCTGTACTATGGCAACTAGACAAATTTACTATACGTATAAATATAATACTATACGTATACGTATAAATATACTTATATATTTCTAAATAAATACATATTATAGATAAATTACACCCAGACACAGAACAAATGATTGTGCTCATCACACAAAGATTTGTCCTGGGTGGGAATCGAACCACGACCTCAGTTTTAACAGTCAGGGTCACTAACCACTAGACTAACAGGCCTGAATTGGCGCGCTCTGATCGAGAGCCTGATGGAAAACGATCGATGAGCGTGCCCAGAAAATGCATGTTCACTTTTAGCTTTGAAGGCAGACGGTTTAAATGTGAAAGGAATCACAGACGCTGGCATTGAGTTCCACACTTTGGCTATGTGCAAACCAAATACGGAGGAGAAGCGCTGAGTACGACTGTTCGGGATATCAACAAATTGCGGATGGTACCCTGCAGTACGTCTGATAGTTCGGTAGCAAAAAGGCGATGGTAGGAACGACTAAGTGGGTATTACTTAAAGGATGCTCTAAGGATTATGATTTTGTGTTAAAAGAGGCCTATATTATTTTTAACCGGGCCCAAATGCAGTCTGCATTTGGGCCCGGTTACTGCTGTCGGAAAAACGACAACAATTTCAGTTGGTTGAATAGAACCAGTGGCATAGGTAGCCCTAAAGGGCCGAACTTAAAAAAAAAATCCGAAAGCGGTGAACCTCGAAATAAGACTATTATTAATAAAATACAGAGATGAGATTTACTAAGACAATACAAGAGAGATCGAAGCGAGCTATGAAATTACAGCTGATTATAGATCGAACTAAATTAATACAAGAGCTTGAGAACTGGATCGCGCCTGAACCTTGAAGTATTTGTAAGCCATAAACAAATTGCGTTAATTTTCAATACATATTCATGCACAAAGATTCTTTTGAATAAGAATTTGAGGTTTTGGATAGTATGTTAGGAATTTCTGCAAAAACACGCCGCGTCGGGGTCTCCGTATCATGGTTATGGCTGATTCAGTGGTTGGAATGCCGCTGGATAGAACCGATGACCACTTATAATTTTGGTGCTTGTGATAACTAGATCAACAGCAGCAATCTTATTTATAAACGCGCTAAATTAGAAAAAGAAATCGTTACCTAATTGAAGCAGTTTCCAAATTGACAGAGGCGAATCCTGCAGCAGTCATATCCACTAGAAGCTGGTTCATATTGTGTAAGGCACACACAGACCTCCAGATAGCGTTACATGGACTGGCCAAATGACCCACTATGATTTCTTGTTCCTGTTAAATGTATGAGAAAATGTTATAGTAGTGATAATACAATAACAGCATTCTTTCAAAACTACTTCTCTGGATTACCATGATCGGATTTCTAAAAGCCAAATTAAACCTTTCAGGGAATTCATTTGCAAAATGATTCTTTAGTGTTCACATTTCAAAAGGAACTCTTGGACAAAATTTTATGCTTGCAAACCCAGTGGTCCACAACTTCGAGTGTAGCGCCTCCGATCTTCATTGGAGTGGGTATCACACGAGCATTGGACATGACCTTTGTCTTGTCCATGTTCATCCTAAGACCCACTCTTTCGGAAGCTCTACTGAGGTCATCGAGCATTGTACTGAGGTCCTCCATAGTCTCAGCCATGACTACTATATCGTCGGCAAATCGAAGGTGAGTGATGTACTCGCCATTGATGTTGATGCCAGCCCCTTTCCAGTCCAGAACCTTGAAGACATCCTCCAGTGCAGCGGTGAACAGTTTCGGAGAGATTACGTCTCCCTGTCTCACCCCTCGCTGCAGAAGGATAGGTTTCGAGGCTTTGTCCTGGAGCCGGACTGACATAGTGGCGTTTTCATACAAACACTTCAGCACCTCGATGTACCGATAGTCAATCTGGCACCGTTGAAGAGACTGCAGTACAGCCCAGGTCTCGATCGAATCGAAGGCTTTTTCGTAGTCCACAAACGCTAAGCAGAGAGGCAGGTTATACTCTTCGGTCTTCTGTATAACCTGCCGCAGCGTATGTATGTGGTCTACGGTGCTAAAGCCTTTACGGAATCCAGCTTGTTCGGGAGGCTGGAAGTCGTCAAACCTGCGCGCGAGACGATTCGTGATGACTCTTGAAAACAGCTTGTAGACATGGCTCAGAAGTGAGATGGGCCTATAATTCTTAAGCAGGGTATTGTCACCCTTCTTAAAGAAAAGTACCACCACACCTCTGTTCCATGCCTGTGGCGTTTTGCCCTCGAGTATGACGGAATCAAACAGCTTCTGAAGGGCCTTTAGAACGGGTTTTCCACCGGCCTTCAGGAGCTCGGCTGTAATTCCGTCATCACCCGGCGCCTTGTTGTTTTTAAGCTGCTTCAGAGCCATCCTAATCTCGTACAAGCTGACGTCCGGGATATCTTCAGTGTAGTGTCGAGTCAACCTAGCTCTCGGGTCGTTAGCTAGATTCATAACGGGGTTTCTGGACGAATACGTGTACCTAGGACAGACTGTCCAGTTAGGTAGATCCAACTTCGAGAAAGAGGTCAATCGTCGAATCCGACTCGGCTGGGCAGCGTTCGGGAAGCTACGCAATATCTTCTCGTCCCAAATACCGCAGTGTCTCAAGACAAAAGTCTTTGACCAGTGTGTGTTGCCAGTGATGACATATGGTACTGAGACGTGGTCGCTCACAATGGGCCTCATAAGAAGGCTCAAAGTCACCCAAAGAGCAATGGAGAGGGCTATGCTTGGAGTTTCCCTACGCGATCGAATCAGAAATGAAGAGATCCGTAGGAAAACCAAGGTAACCGATATAGCCCGAAGAATTGCCAAACTTAAGTGGCAGTGGGCAGGGCACATTGCTCGCAGAACGGATGGCCGATGGGGTCGGAAGGTTCTGGAGTGGCGACCGCGTACTGGAAGACGGAGCGTTGGAAGGCCTCCCACAAGATGGACCGATGACCTGGTGAAGGCCGCAGGAATACGTTGGATGCGAGAAGCACAGAATAGGTCGAAGTGGCGGTGCTTGGGGGAGGCCTATATCCAGCAGTGGACGTCTTTCGGCTGAAATGATGAAACCCAGTGGTTTAGGCTGCATTGTTAATCAGCAAATTAATTGAGAATGTGCTGACAAGGAATTTGTCAACAGGCTACATAAAAGCCTTATGACTAGAGATCGGATAGTTTGATGCATATTCACCTAAAGTTGAAATGTTGGCTAATATGGAATGCGCGTTTTTACCGTGTTTTGTGTGTTGTTTTAACTGACACATACCACCCTACACATATGTATTTGCATCTAGGGTTAAACATTAATTTTAAATAAATATGATCCAAGAAACACGGCTTTAATAAAAAATACGAAGCCGCTTCAGTGCTTTCACAGCTAAATAGTAACATTAGGTAAATATTTATCCAAATATCTGATCACTGCTTATGACACTCTAGATTTACCTTTCGATAAATAATGTGTGGGAGTTACAATAGGTGTTTACACTCTAATATTTAACAAATCTAAGACCAATTCAATATAGTTTAAATTCTGCAATCAAGATTTCTGTTTACAGCATCAATAATCATTCATCATCATTTCAAACTGCAAAAGTTCTCATGGAGAAGATAAATAAAACACTCACAAAATTGACTTTACAGCTTATAAACGGCGTATGGAGCGTCTTCCCAGACCATTCGCAATGCAACTCTGTGACCCCACCGTGTGGAGCATTGACTAGTTCATCAGTGTTGTGGGAGCCGTACGAAATGCCTGAGATTAAGTACTTGCAATCAATCAGGGTTGAGATCTGAAAACCCATAATTTTATTACATAACTAGCTTCTGCCCGCGACTTCATCCGCGTTAAATTTCTTGTTCCCCCAACCCTTCCCGTCGCGTCGAATCGCCTACCCGTGCGATTTTCCCCGTTTTTGCAACATTTTTCATTACAGCAGTAATGCATCGCTCCTCTCTGTTGTAGCGTAATGTTATATAGCCTTCCTCGATAAATAGACTACCCTACACAAACATAATTTTTCAATTCGGACCATGTAGTTCCTGAGATTAGCGTGTTCAATCAAACAAACAAACTCTTCAGCTTTATAATATTAGTATAGATTACTATTACTTAGCAGTGGTGTAGCAGAAACCTTTAACTGTGGCTTCGATTCTTTTTGGATTACACAAATAAAAAGTAATCATAAAATAGCAGGAATGGAATTGCAGCCCATGTTTCATGCACTGAAAAGCACCTTTTTTTGTGAGTGGGAAATCATCAAATGACGTCTCCAGCTCTGGGTGGAGCGGGAAGCGTGTCAGACTTTTACTGACTAAAACCCACCCGTGTTCCTTCAGTTGCCCATATGCCAGGGCCACGGTATTTCTTTCGAACAAATCTCGCGACCCTGGCAGCTGAAAAGCACCTTAATTACATAACACATTATTGATTACAATCTGAATCAATTTGAAGGACTCGGTCACCATGGCCTATCCTGCAGTAGAAGCGCAGGGCGGATAGCACGGCACGCTAGCATCAATGACATCATCCGTCGTGCTCTTGTTGTCGCCGGGGTGCCAGCTGTTCTAGAACCCAATGGCTTGGCACGTGACGATGGGAAGAGACCAGATGGAATGACCATAATGCCCTGGAAGTTAGGTCGGCCTTTGGTGTGGGATGCAACATGTGTCGACAACCTTGCGCCATCCCATCTTCTTAGCACGGCGGGCTGTGCTGGAGCGGCTGCTGCAGGTGCGGAAAACCTCAAACGGCGCAAATATTCCAACCTAATTGGAAATTACATGTTCGAGCCGTTTGGGGTTGAAACTCTAGGGCCATGGGGTCCGAGTGCCCGCATAATATACCGAGACATTGCCAAGCGGCTAGTCGACTCTTCACGTGACCAGAGGGCTGGCCTATTTTTTGGGCAAAGAATCAGCCAGCCTTTTGGGCACGTTTCCTGTTGACAACGATGCAGAAGAATTTTTTGATGCTTTGTAATTATTTATTTTTAAATACACATGTACATATTTTTTTTTTTCGATTTAAACTTAGATTTTAAATTATGTAAATATTGTAAGATACTGTATATATACAAATAAAAATAAATATAATATTTGAAGGATATTACTTCATTCATTACTACATAATGTTCAAAAAATTTGTCTGTTTAACAACATAAATAACACGATTAATGTTGTTAAACTGTCAAAAACCCATGCCTACTGTTAGTTTGTTATGCAATCACGCTGCACAGTGTAGTCTATATCTAAAGGGGTTCAGACAGTAGTGACTTATACTATTCATCTTATTTCAAAGGTTAACTTGCAAATTATGTAATTCTTTCTCCTGGGCATTAAGCCTGCCTTTAATATCATTATTATTATCAATATACTGCTTTAATATGGGAAATTACTACATCATAGTATAAAATAAAGTCGCTTCCCTCTGTCTGTCCCTATGTTTGCTTAGATCTTTATAACTACGCAACGGATTTTGATGCGGTTTTTTTTAATAGATAGAGTGATTCAAGGGGAAGGTTTATACGTATAATACACGGGCGATGCCGCTGGCAAAAGCTAGTTAAATATAATGTAAAGATATGTATAGGTACAAACAAATCTTACCATATCCACAGTCAGGCTCTCCTGCTTAGCATAGTCTTCTATTAACAGATCCAAATCAACATCATCCTGGTTCATACTGTCTTCATATGTAACCAAACCTCTTGCGAAGTGTGTACTATCTGATTGTACTGTAAGCAGTAGAGGCTTGCCATCTTCTAGGGGATTCGTTAGTATCCATAACGGTACAGCTTCCTCTGTAGATACATGGTTGCGGTTCTTGTTGTACAGATTGGCTATTTCTCTGAAATATTTGAAATTAGAATTGTTATTTAGTTCTTTATTTTGAAATACAATTTCCAGCCAAGAATATAGAATTGATACTTAAATAAAGGGATGCTTAAGATTTGGTGTACATGATACTGGCTGATTTATTTAATTCAGTATAAGTTTCCCATAAAGCTGTTTCTAACACCAGAGAGAAAATAGGAACACTATTTTAAAACATGTTCAAAGACAATAACTGGTGGTGACTGTCCTGTTAGTCTAGTGGTTAGTGACCCTGACTGCAAAGACTGAGGTCGTGGGTTCGATTCCCACCCAGGACAAATCTTTGTGTGATGAGCTCAATCATTTTGTTCTGTGTCTGGGTGTAATTTATCTATAATATGTATGTATTTAGAAATATATAAGTATATTTATCAGTTGTCTGGTTACCATAGTACAGGCTCTGCCTAGTTTGGGATCAGATAACAGTGTGTTGGTTGTCCTAAGATATTTATTTATTATTATTTATTTATTAAGAAATTTAATATTATTAAATGAGACGACAAATTGGCAATAGGTAATTCAACACTTACAATTTTATTTTGCTTTTTATAGTGTTACATAACATATCACACCTTATTTACCTAAAGGGTTGGGCACTAGTGTACCCTATACTACCACGTTGAGTGCCAATCATGCGATATCACGTGATTCGTCAGCTCTGCATTATGGCCGATAACGCGATATCACGTGCTTGCTACTAACAATTTTGTATGCGCTCTAAATCTGTGGCCATATCGGATTAACCATCGATCTGTGTTTGGCACTCAACGTGTTAAGTACACCCACATAACACTATACTCCATTTGTTTAGGTAGTTAACTAAATGTAAACAATCTTAACATGTCTTTTATCTAAAAAACTGTCTAAAAATCGAATCTAAAAATGTTTACAATTAGGTATTTACTTTTTTAGGTAAGTAACTTAATTTAAATAATATTTGTTGGTCTTTTATACGATTTATTTTATATAAAAAGACATATCAAGATTGTTTACCTTTAGTTAACTACCTAAACAAATGGAGTATAGTTATGTTTACCCGGACACATATTTAGACTCCAGGCTGAAACTTTGCCCATTCAGGGAATTGAACCCAGGACTTCATATGCTCAGCAGTAGCGTTTGCAACCACTCAACCATTAAGGCAGTCAGTGTCATATATTATCAAGAATTAAATACTTTTTACTAACCTTGCTGTATCCAGGACACATATTTAGACTCCGGGCTGAAACTTTGCCCAACCAGGGAATTGGACCCAGAACCTCATGCTCAACAGTAGCGTTTGGAACCACTCAACCAGCAAGGCAGTCAGTGTCAAATAATATTGAGAATAAAAAACTATTATTAACCTTGCTACATCCAGTGTAATAGGACCGTGTGTAGCTTCCTCCTTAGTCCATAGCTGTGGGTCATCAGTTACCATTGTGTCATCGAATATAGTGTGGAGACTTAGGTCCAGCTTCAGTGGAGATCCCGTTAGCTCTAACTCTTCTGTAATTTAGTATATTAAGGTTTTAAATGATAGTAGATATAAGGGAAATACAACATTAACTAGTACCTATTATTGACTTGTTTGAACGTTTTAATTAGAAAATACAATATAGCTGTAACGGATTTTATTTTACAGTTTATTTGAGCTAGTTAGTATTGTTCATGAAAATGACGATAACCAAGTGTTCAAGAGACTACTACTAAATAAAAGAAATACTAACAAAGCTTTAAGCAGAAAAACTGTAATTCATCTTCATAAAGTATTTAAGATGGTTTAATGACTAATACACTGACTAATAATTACTCAGTATTTTTAATTGGTCAAGTATTTTGTTCAAAATGTGATCAAAGTAAACAAAATAATGATGTTACTTACCAGGCTCAATTCTATTAGTTTTTCCAGTTGTTTCCGTAACATAAGAAGATTGTTTCGTCTGAAAAGTATAAAAAGTTACTGTTTAGACGTACATTCAAGTTTCTTTATTTAAAATGACTGAAATAAATAAATATTTACCTTGTTACAGACTAACACCACATCTCTGTTACTTTTTGTGTACATTTCTATGTAACTTGGACTCTTTTGTTTTTCAACATAATGCGTTGAATAGTTCTCTAACACGGGTTTAATTAAATTATCCATTTAAGAGGAGTTAATCAATATTTTAAAAATAAATTAAATTTACAGAATCCGTTGCGGCCGTCCTTCAATTTGAATTAGGAATAATTTGACGTTATTTTTTGACAGTGACATTGGCACCTCGGTGCTGCCAAAGTTGATTTGCATCATCATCATCATTGTTCATTAGCATTATGTTATGATTATTATTTGACGCATGCCATCGTTCACTTTATTTATCAAATTACCTATTTTATTTATAATTATTTCCATTTATAAAATTCTGATTAATGGTTAACCAGTCCTTTGCTCACTTGGCAATTTGTCTTCACGCAGCTTCTAAAATTTTAACCTAGATGGCGTTAGAAGTTTTAGTTTTTGCGAATGAGAATAAAATTGAGAACTGAAACTGAATGACTATTGGTCATGTTGGTATTATTTTCATGCGTTCCTTGTGGTGTAAGTACCAAGAGGAATACCTGTTCTGCATTTTAAAATTGGGGATGTAGGTGGTAGGTATCTAGTCGCCGATGGGAAAAACTATTATTAGGTATCTACAATAGACCCCTAGATCCCTAGATCACAAAAAGAAACATGTTTTGGTTAATTTTTGTAAACCCCTATTTTTATGGTATGATTGATATTAGATTTCCATGATGTTGATATTGTTGACGTCAAGGCATCCACTTGAAAACCAGGGGTACAAAACTTACATTTGATATTTTTGGATCAAAATTTTTGAATGACCTCTTGTGCAAAACGGTTGAAATTTGAAGTTTGAAATTTACCTGGTATACTACCCACACTCTATTCAATGTAAAAGAAACCTTACTGACCGGTTAAAATTACATTAAACCGTTCAAGTAGCTGCCCACACATCATCACTTTGACACGAGTTTAAAATGAAACCACTTAGGTGAAGAGCGTGCTTGGTGCTGGTAGAGTAATCGAGTGCTGATAGCAATAGATTTAAAATCGCTAATCTCTCAAGTGGTGATACATTAGTCATTCTAGATCAGCGATCAACCACGGGATGGATTAATTGCTCGTAGAACCGTTTGAGTGGAAGGCTTTGAAAGAGTATCTATGCGTGACTTTGTAACGGGATATTTTAGGGTTCTATAACATTTTTTGGTATTGGGTTTTTTGTTATTTTATTTTTGTTTTTGTGGATGGGCCGAGAGCTTAGTAGGTAGTATTAGTATTTTAAGTAATTTTAGTTTTTTATAGGTAGTATTAGTATGCTAAGTATTTTTTTTTTGACATATTTAAAATTAATTTGATTCTTTAACTAACATTTCACTTCAATTTTGATTTTAATTAGGCTTTTAAATGTATTGTTTCAAAATGTGTTAATTTTATTATGTTATATTCAACACAATGTTAATTGTTAAAGAATAAATAAATGAAATGAATTGAAAGTAGAATTGGCAAAGCTACATTACATACGTAGCAAAAGTAATACATAACAAAACATCACGCCTATGATCTCCGAAGGGTAAAGCAGAGGTGTAGGTTCCTATAGGCTCGATACACCCACATTTCGCCAGTTATTGTTATTGTTGATATTTAACCGCGTTTGTTTCGGTTGAATGTACCAAGTGACCTTTATCATTATTTCGTACTAGCTTTTGCCCGCGGCTTCGCCCGCGTGGATGTCGGAAATTAACGCAGGAGGACGTACTACTGCGGTAAGATGTGTTAATTCAGGTTATAGGTAATAGCTGTTACCCGCGACTTCATCCGCGTGGTATTTAACAAAAAGTTTTTCATAAAACTGTCTTTGAAAACTACGCTGACAGACCATGATATGCAGTTATAAGTGTGCCACAATTAATTTTACTTGCAAGTTCGTGTAGGGCATAAGCTGATCGGCTCACTCTTTTGCATAATTGTTCAGTATGTGGTTTCCAAGTCATTTTACTATCAATATGCAAGCCAAGAAATTTTATAGTGTCAGTTTCTTCTATAGTTTGATTGTCAAAATTTAGGTTAAGTTTGTGCGCTGGTATACGTTGTCTAAAGTTCATTATTTTAGTTTTTCCTAGGTTGGCTTTCAGATTATTTGCATTCAACCAATTCATAACGGACCTCAAGGTGCTATTTAAGTCATCTTCATAGGTATTTTTGTCTTTACATTTCACTGTAACAGTGCTATCGTCTGCAAAGAGAGCTATAGGATTATCAGTAGCATTGGGTAGGTCATTAATGTACAGTATAAATAGCGGCGGACCCAGAACACTGCCTTGTGGTACACCGTAGTTTACATTTCGTTTATGTGACATAAAGGTTTCTTCCTTTTTAGAAAGAACATTGACTTTAGTCACTTCAGTATATTGGTTTCGGCCTTTGAGGTATGAATCAATTAGTGCAAGTACGTTACCTCGTATTCCATAAGCATTCAGCCTAAGTTAATCCTTAGCATTGTAGCCTAAGTTAATCCTTGTTACATCAGCTATCTGCCAGTGAAAGTTCCGTCAAAATCGGTCCAGCCATTCCATAGATTAGCCGGAACAAACAGACAGACAGACGGACAAAAATTGTAAAAAATGTTGTTTTGGTATATGTATCGTGTATACATCCATATACACTTAGACAGACACTCCAATTTTATTTATTTGTATAGATTTTTCGTATTATTAGATATAATGAAGATACACCGAAGACATCCCGGACGTCAGCTTGTACGAGATTCGGATGGCTCTGAAGCAGCTTAAAAACAACAAGGCGCCGGGTGATGACGGAATTACGGCTGAACTCCTGAAGGCTGGCGGGAAACCCGTTCTCAAGGCCCTTCAGAAGCTGTTTGATTCCGTCATACTCGAGGGCAAAACGCCACAGGCATGGAACAGAGGTGTGGTAGTACTTTTCTTTAAGAAGGGTGACAATGCCCTACTTAAGAATTATAGGCCCATCTCACTTCTGTGCCATGTCTACAAGCTGTTTTCAAGAGTCATCACGAACCGTCTAGCGCGCAGGTTTGACGACTTTCAGCTTCCCGAACAAGCCGGATTCCGTAAAGGCTTTAGCACCGTGGACCACATACATACGCTGCGGCAGGTTATACAGAAGACCGTAGAGTATAACCTGCCTCTTTGTTTAGCGTTTGTGGACTACGAAAAAGCCTTCGATTCGGTCGAAACCTGGGCTGTACTGCAGTCTCTTCAACGGTGCCAGATCGACTATCGGTACATCGAGGTGCTGAAGTGTCTGTACGAAAACGCCACTATGTCAGTCCGAATTCAGGACCAGACCTCGAAACCTATCCTTCTGCAGCGAGGGGTGAGACAGGGAGACGTTATTTCTCCGAAACTGTTCACCGCTGCACTGGAGGATGTCTTCAAGGTTCTGGACTGGAAAGGGGCTGGCATCAACATCAATGGCGAGTACATCACTCACCTTCGGTTTGCCGATGTTATAGTTGTCATGGCTGAGACTATGGAGGGCCTCAGTACAATGCTCGATGACCTCAGTAGAGCTTCCGAAAGAGTGGGTCTCAGGATCAACATGGACAAGACAAAGGTCATGTCCAATGCTCGTGTGATACCCACTCCAGTGAAGATCGGAGGCGCTACACTCGAAGTTGTGGACGAATATGTGTACCTAGAACAGACTGTCCAGTTAGGTAGGTCCAACTTCGAGAAAGAGGTCAATCGTCGAATCCGACTCGGCTGGGCAGCGTTTGGGAAGCTACGCAATATCTTCTCGTCCCACATACCGCAGTGTCTCAAGACGAAAGTCTTTGACCAGTGTGTGTTGCCAGTGATGACATATGGAACCGAAACGTGGTCGCTCACAATGGGCCTTATTAGAAGGCTGAAAGTCACCCAAAGGGCGATGGAGAGGGCTATGCTTGGAGTTTCCCTACGTGATCGAATCAGAAATGAAGAGATCCGTAGGAGAACCAAGGTAACCGACATAGCCCGAAGAATTGCTAAACTGAAGTGGCAGTGGGCAGGGTATATTGCTCGCAGAACAGATGGCCGATGGGGCCGAAAGGTTCTGGAGTGGCGACCGCGTACCGGAAGACGTAGAGTTGGAAGGCCTCCAACAAGGTGGACCGATGACCTTGTGAAGGCCGCAGGAACCCGCTGGATGCGGGAAGCACAAAACCGGTCGAAGTGGCGGAGCTTGGGGGAGGCCTATGTCCAGCAGTGGACGTCTTTCGGTTGAAAAAATGAGAGATATAATGAGATAGATAAATTCAAGCCTAATTAGTTATTAAATTAGAGCTAGTATTAAGCCGAGGTACTTGTTACTTACTTTTTAAAACTTTTATTATGTAAGAAACAGACTTTAAGAAAAAAAAAATAGTAAAATCTTTATTTAATGTATTTTTTCCTTGCCTGCTGCCAGGAATTTGTCATAGAAATGCAATAGGGCAACAAGATTAGATTAATACTTTTTATATTTAAATCATTAATAAATAAAAATGGAACAGATGATAGTTAATATAAAGTTATTACCTACTTGAAATGCTGCGATCCTGTGCAAAAGTATCAATTTACTCTGTTGCTGAACGTTGATTCGCACCCTAAACGTAGATATTCTTCGTTATCATTCACTAATATACCTATGTAGGTAGATATTTGACTTTACTACCCACATAACTATGAAATACCACTATAGATGACGTAGGCAAATGTTCCTAGAACCGCGCCTGAAAAATATGGCTTGATGCGTAAATAATTCTACTACTTATATGATAAACGTGAAAGTATGTATGTTAGTTATTGAATTACGCAAAAATTGCTGATTCGATTTGGGTGAAATGAGAATGCCCAAAAAAAACAGCGACTATAAAAATACTTATATGTACGATAGTAGGGCTTACAGCGAAGCGTCAGCGTTCGGCAAAGTAAAGAGTTTCTTTTGATCAAAAAGAAACAGACTTTCAAAAACACCTATTTCAACTAAACAGCGAGGAATGCAATGAGTCCTACACACATATGGTCAGGCGCGGTCGCAGCCTAACATTTTAGGGGGAGGGGGGGGGGGTCACCATGAGTACTGAAGAATATTTTTAGGAAGGTACATCCTCTTTGGTCTAGTAGTCGCAAGCGCTACTGATCAGCATGATGTCCCGGGTTCTCTTTTTGCAAATGTCTATCGGAGTCTCCGTGGCTCAAGTGAGAACATATTTAAGATAGTAATACAGGCAAATCGTTCAGGGTTTCGACAGCATGACTGTCTTTGGGGGGGTCATGACTCCTAGGACCCCCCCCCCCCCTCGGACCGCGCCTGCATATGGTGCAATTCTGAAGGCCACGCAGAGGAAGTCGTGGGCAGAAGCTAGTAAAAAATATGGAAGGTTTTCAGCTTCACTGCTTGTTTAGGATTAAATATAAGACCTAACGGAACCCTGCATTATAGGCTTAGCTCCGATTTTTTTTATCATCACGCAATGCGTAATAAATTACGGATAAAAATTGATATGACGTTTGAATATTAGGCTATTGGGGTGATATGTATGTTTAGTAGGTTAAAAGTAAATACGAATAAAAGTTTAACCAATCACTTGGGAAATACTTAGGATATTAATACAAGTGTAACAATTAAAATTTACCTACATGTTATAAAAATACGATGTGTTTCAACAATACTGCAAGACAAAAAAATCATCAACATAACATTTGTGAAACATGAATAGCCGATTTTTCTCCTGTGCTGGGTTCGATTCCCAAATCTGCTTGATTTGTGCCCGGTTTATGGCAATAGGCTCACCCCCTATTACCTGGGACGTAAACATAACTGCTGAAACGTGGGTGTACTATGTGTGCACCTCTGCCTTTCCCTTTGGGATATACAGGCGTGATTTTATGATGATGTAATGGAATATACTTATTGCTTATGTGCATTATGCGGCTTAACGTGCATTTCGAGGCAAGGAGTGGTCTCAATACGTAATGGAACCATCCATTATCTTATCGACCTGTGTGGAGATTTGGGATACTTGCGCGAATGACATTTCGGTAGAAAATACATTTCCGTGAATGGACTTTTCCGCGAATGGAAATTTACGCGAAACACACTTACGCAGAGGATACTTGTGCGATTTCACTTATGTACGTGAATCAACTTGCGCGAAGGGACCGTACAATAAGGCGTCAATGGTGATCGTCGTTGTTTTTAGCACACCTTATTTTTTCAAAATCATAAGTCATTTATTCAAATTAGGCTGAGGATCAGCACTTTTCGAACGTCAAAATTACAAAAGACAGTCCCTCATAACGCCCACCCGTCGCGCACTTCCTAGTGCGCGCTGGGAAGCTGGGAAGAAGAAGTGGCCAACAAACTCCCCAGCAGCACAGCTGTCCATCCAGTTAGAAGAACTTGATTCTATACAATGGTAAACATTAAGAGACTAATGTAAACATGGCTGCAAAAATAAAAGCTTCCTGGTAAAAAGGGCGTGACAGCTTACATATACAATGCTGAATTATGTTCACATAGCTGTTACGACCTGAGTTACAACTCGAGGCCACAAATGATAAACTAGGACCATACCATATCTACCATTTTGTTCTGTTTACTTCGAATCTGTCATTAACTTGAACATAACTGTCGAATTGTAGGTGAATTACCACCCCTGCCCAACCTTCTGAAAGAATACAGGTGAGATGTTCTGAAGAAATCTCATTTCCGCAAGGTTCTCACCCACCTGCCACTTGCGTCAAAACGCAAGTTGATTCGCGGGTCTTTCGGGTAAAAGTCAATTCCAGGAAATATCTATCGCGCTTGTGTAAGTGTCTTGGTAACCCTATGCGGCTGTTTTTATTTTGCCAGGAGCCCCTATTACTATGAATATATGCCTACCTACCTTTAATCACATAAATATTTTACCAGCCAGTTTATAATTTATTCGATCAACTGCTGTCCGTGGGATTGCTTGCATGAAACTTCTGAATCGAGTTTCCACAAGGGTTACCTACCTAAAGTCAAATCTATTTAAGCCTTACTTTCCGTAGTATAATCGTATTACAATTTACCTAATCAAGTTTGTATGGTTTTCAGTTCCGATGATTTCGTGACGAGCAGCTTTTAGGAAGAAATGTTGTTTTTAATTTGTTTAAAAGTTATACACGTCTTTATACCTGTAGGTATAACTGACACACTGGCTGAATAAGAATAAGGTCGCTTCTTGGGCTGTGTGTTAGATATTCCACATCTTTCTCTGTGTTGCTATTTCTCACAAATGTATGATGAACCCTCGATTACGTCAAATCTGCGGCCTACATGTACTCATCATCATCATCAGCCTATAATGTTCCCACTGCTGGGACACAAGCCTCCGCTCGGTGAGAGGGAATGTGCCATAATCCACCACGCGGGCCCAGTGCGGGTTGGTAGATGTCACATGTCTTCGAATTTTTGGTTCTAAGACATGCCGGTTTCCTCACGATGTTTTCCTTCATCGTTTTGAGAGCAGTGGTGATGAAATAATTTACACAAAGTAATGCGCCTGCTTGGGTTTGAACTCACGACCTACTACTCGTAAGTCGCGGCCGTTACCACTGGGCCACCACTGTTCCACTGCTACATGTACTCACGACGTGACTATTCTAGTCCACCTGTCCCACTGTTTGTTTTCAGTGGGAAATCACCAAAAGACGTCTCCCGCTCTGGGTGGAGGTTGTGTCAGACTTTTACTGACTAAAATCCACCGAGGTCCTTCAGTTGCCTATATGTCAGGGCCACGGTAACTCTTACGAACAAATCTCGCGACCCTGGGAGATTCTAGTCCACGTGTCCCGCTGCATTCGACAAATATAACTCATCCTTTCCGCACGTTTGCAATCACCACAATTAGTTAACTAATATTAAATAAATATCTAAACATAGAACACTAATAAACTTACAACAAAATGAGCGTTAATTAATAATTACATTCTGAAGACCACGCTTCGCCGCTTGCTAGGCCATGCAGATTAGTTTGCATTACCGTATCTAGTTTCTACCTATATTATATAGAACTTATAAAGGTTAACATGCATGATTGAATTAACGATATTACAGTTTATCGGAAGCAATCTAAATATAAATGGGTAAGTAAAGGTATACAGGCAAAGATTTAAACCGTAAGATTAACCTTCACCGTATTTTATCGCGCGAAAAAATGTCCATACCAATAGGTAATGAATTTCATTACAAGCAAGACAAGTCTCTTCACTATGTGTATGTCAGTGGTGTGAAAACATGAATACCACCGACTTTTGATGCTGCAGGGCTAACCTACGACTTAAGGGTTCTCTCAAACAAGCACAACGCAATTTTTTTTTGGGAATTTCATCTCGCAGTTCAATCTATGAGGTTGTCGGTTCCCTAGCTGGAGTTGCCTGTGGCTACCTTAATAAATTAAGATCTCCAACCAGGGCTTAACACGTTGGCTGCCATGGGGGGTCAAAATGACCGGCACTTGGTAGAAGCGTTGGGGCCATGGGGGGCTTAAATGACCGGCAAAACTAAGGTGAACTTGAACACCTTTTGCTCGCTGACAGCCATGCGTGTAACGCAAAATACCATTACAAGTGGCCGGCGCGGCCCCAATGATCACTTTAGATAACTTGGCCTCAAAATATTTTTATATATATTTTATTTATATATTTTTATATATAATATTATATATTTTTTAATATACTAAAAAAATGTATATAAACATATATTATATATAGAAATCTTATAAATAAGTCATTTAACGTCATTTAAACGACTGATGAAAAACGCAAATATATTCGGATTTCCATATGGCAGCCAATGTGTTAAGAAACTAACACTAAAGCAACTACGACAATACACTAAGGGCAGCCCCTGTGGGGTTCAGACCTCGGTTTAGGACGTTACTAGAGCAGCAAGGGACAGGCTGGATCGAAATGCAAGAGCACGATGTGACTTGTATAGAACAATTGATATGAAATTTCATGGAAATTGATTCACTAGAGTCGAGTTACGCTATTGCTACTGCTATCTTCACCAGTCAAACCCGTGAAAATAGCATTATTATTAATTATAATAATATTATTTATTATTATTATTATTTGAAACACATTTTTCTTAGAGGATGTAAACATACCTATACTTAGTTTAGGATGTGTTATAATGTATGTTGATTAAAATATGATTCGCGCCCCTTAAAAATATGGTATTTACAGAATAATTATATTAACTGAGTCAGATTTCGTACTCTTCCGTCAGCTTAGTTTTCATAAAAAATCATACAAAATGTTTGCTTCACGTATCACTAATGGTCGCCCCATGGTCGAAGTTTATTTTCTAAAGAATTATTTAAAAAAATATTAGCTTTCTGCACTCCTTCATCATATAAACTTTATCTGTGCCAAATGTTTAAGGTTTACGTATTAAAGATTAGATGAAGGAGTGCAGAAAGCTAATATTTTAATATAATTAAAAGGCAACTAATCATTAAAATCATCAATAACACCTTCGAAGTTAATTAAATTTCATGAATTTCGTTGGCTACTCTGACGCTTCCCCGTTAAAAGAGTTTTTTGAAACTTTCTATGAGAGAATAGTTAGCAACGAGGTTAGAATTAATTAGCAACAAACTTATATGCATGGTTCCGATTTCATTTTCTCATTAGCTAGCTCTTTGCGTACCTTTTTTAATACTCGTTTACCTATACATAGTAGATACTTTACGTAGTTACTTTCCATCCCAAAAATTTGCATACACAAAGTTTCAGCTATTTTCATGCAAATCTTAGCAAATAACTTGACTGTTTGATGGCGTTCCTCTCATTTTGCTAACACAATATGCAACGTAAGGAGCACTTAATATAAGGTGAATCCTTTTACTCTGATTAAATAGAACACCGTCAGATTTTATTGTATTCGGACAAGGGAACGATTGCCATATGGAATTGGGTGGTTCTTTTGTACTTGTTAATAGAAAATCGTCAATTCTTAGCTATATGTCGGTAGATGCTGGTAGGTTCTAACATCTTTGCTTGTCTTGAGTGTGAAGAAATAGCTTTCCATACTGGTTTGATTGTCCCTTTTAGTAAGGAGGGCAGGCTTATTTTAACCGACTTCAAAGAGAAGGAGCTCTCAAGTCTTCTGTATGTTTATTTTTGTATGACGTCATATATGTGACGTTCCGCGACTAAAGTTACCAGTAGGGAGGTATTGAGTTAAGCCGGATGTAGAACCTTGAAGAGTCACTTTATTATGCTGATAACAAAAAAACAAAAAAAAAACCTAATACTTTTTACACGCTTTATATTAGCTTCACTTGTATGTTTGTATATTTGTATGTTTGTTTGTAACCGACTCCTTATAGCGCGATTTTGACCCACTTTAAACGACCAGATTTTATTCAAACTTTGCACACCTGTCAAGGACCGATGACAATGCAATAATTTCATAAATTTGTGCCATTATCATTGCCAGGGTTACCAGGACAGCAAAAACCCATCTTCGAAAACTACGCTGACAAACGACACAAACTACGCTGACATACGTCACAAACTACGCTGACATACGTCACAAACTACGCTGACATACGTCACAAACTACGCTGACATACGTCTCAAAATTCGAAACACCCTAAAAAAATAGAAAATAAATAATAGTTTAAAAAAACTAAAAAACACGCTTCCATTGAAAACCAATCTTTTTTTTTTTGTAACAGTCATCCAAAGTTGAATTTCTGAAAAAACTAGTTTCGAGAAAATGGAGTTTGAAAGTTAAGGTTACAAAAAAAAAAACGCAAATAACTCGGAAACTAAATGCAAACATCTGGTACCTTTATGCGCGGAACGCCTCTTATATTTTAGTTTTTTGTCACTGATATCGGAAATTAAAGTTATTTTTTTGTAGTGTTTTTTTCGGAAGGTGGTGGTTTTTGACCAAAGAATCAGTGTCGTTATAAGTACAACATGGCAATGCTGCCAGCCTTTTGTGTACTTTTCCTGCTGACAGCGATGCGGGCGAATTTAATGATGCCGTATGATACTTTGTCCTTCTTTTTATATACATCACATCATTTTTCAGCCGTAAGACGTCCCCCAATTTGGGGGGCTTTGCCATAGTCGGGGATCGGGTCGGCGATCGCAGTATGGTGGTAAAATGTATAGAGAACGCTGCTGCCCATTCTCTAGTAAGTCCCTTAGTCACCTTTTACGACACCCACGAGAAGAAATGGGGTGGTGTTATTCTTTACGTCCGGCACCACACGGTACGATATACATCTATGAACATATTATTATTTTCAGTCTGTTAGCTTATTACATTAACGTGAAAACTGAAACCATGGATTCAGTACATGATTTTAAACCAAACCGGGGGAAAGTTTTTCGTCGTATGATTAAAAAAAAAAATGCTGTTCCATACATTTTGATTTGTAGGTACAATACTTTTTTATGAAACAGCTGATATTTTTTAGTGATATCATTCGAAAAATTTCACATCTACGGTTTCTATGCTCGAAAGAATGCTTCTCCCAAATGTCTACTGAAACGATGACAACGGGCCTAGGAAGCCCAGTGTTTCAAAGCCTGTTAGATTAAACCAATCTGTTCTCAAATATGTGATTTGATTGTTTTTTTTTTTTTTTGACAAGCCTATCACAATTTAGCTATCACGAGTTTCCATTTTTTACTAAAGACTAGCACCCGCGGCTTTTCTCGCGTTAATATCGGAAAGTACCCTACAGGTACGTGCTACCTAGCGCATGTTTTTTCTTAACATCAGCTATCTGCCAGTGAAATTCCCATCAAAATAGGTACAGTCTTTTCGGAGATTCGGTTTGGAGCAAACAGACATTGAAACTACATTAATTTTAAACGGTTTTTGTCATACCGTGTATGCATTTAGATAGACGCTGTTATTTTGACAAAACAAATATACAGCGTATATATTATACTTTCATATGCATTTAGTATAAAGTTGTTACTCTGCCACTAGAAACAGACTTCAATTTTATTTATTTGTTTCATCATCATCATCATCATTTCATCATCATCGCCGAAAGACGTCCACTGCTGGACATAGGCCTCCCCCAATTCCGGAGGGTTTGCAATCATCGCGACGCTTAGCAGGCGGGTTGGCGATCGCAGTACGTTGGTAAAATGCATAGAGAACGCTGCTGCCCATTCTCCAGTAAGTCCCTTAGTCGCCTTTTACGACACCCACGGTAAGAAATGGGGTGCTGCTATTCTTTACGTCCGGCAATACACGGTGGTACAGTGTTTGATACAAATTAATAAAACTTAAGTCTGTGGACACATCAGGCTCTTCGTGAACAAGGATGATCGCTACTTCACAAAAAAGCGTCAACAAAAGACCTAAACTCGTATGTGCTTGCAACTTTTTAATAAAGTGTACCTGTTTATGAAAAGAACCTTTTCCTCACTAATTACATTGCTTTTGTATATTTTAAATACGTTACGTGGATGAAAAATAAAATTAATTGTCAGTGTAAAGAGACCAGAAGAGTGACTCACATCCTTTTTTTTCGTATCACCTTTGTGAGACTAATATTTAAGGTTCACATTATGTAAACGAGGTACGAAACGTGATGGACGAAATTCAGGAGAGTTTTAAACAAGGAAATGGACTAAAAACAGGTAAACGACTGTGTGAACTTACGTTTTTATATGTTTTTTTTTTTTTTTGTTTAATTAAAACATTTTACAGTGAACTACTTGTACAGATCGACAGCATCCTTGGGCGCAAGTTGAGTATGACGTTGTCGATTCCCGGGCAAAATTTGATTGGATTTTCTATCTGGAATTTCTCAGTGGCAGCCCGGAGTCTGGAGTTTGACTCGCCCCGTTTTCCATGGGACATAAACATAACTAATATGTGGGTGTACATGAGTCCTGCCAGGGTCATGAGATTTGTTCGACAGAGTTACCGAGACCCTGGCATATAGACCCCTGAAGGATCACGGGTGGGTTGTAGTCAGTAAAAGTCTGACACGCCCTTCCGCTCCACCCAGAGGGGGAGACGTCATTTGATGATTTCCCATCCACAAAAAAAGGGTGTACATGAGTAGGTGTACTTCTGCTTAATCTTTTGGGGAACACAGATGTGATGTTTTGTTATATTACTTCTACGATTCGATGCTGTTAGTTACACCCTGGAATGGAGTTTCAGCTAATTACACAAACATAAAACTAGATGCTTTTTAATTCAAATGTGAGACCCATTAACGCCGAGGTGATCAGAATTTTTACTAACTTTTCAACGTGTTTATTTATTATGTTATCGGACCAAAATAATAATGCAATACCGTTATTCCTACGCGAAATTTAATGTTCGATGTTGCGAAATTCAAAATTTCGATTAGAGACCGAGAAAAAAAAATATGGTCGATTGAAACGTAAAAAACGTGAAAATTTTCAAAAAACATATTAGTTCGCATTTTTTTTACAGTGATACCGCAAAGGTATCAACTTATTACTATGATCAGAGGTGATCATGGCACTCGAACATTAAGAGGACTTTTTTTCAGAAAATTTCATCCACGCATTTTTTCAAAATGGTGGCGAGAATGAAAAAAATTTATAAAAATCTTAATCTATAGTTTTCTTAAAAATTATAAACTTTAGAAAAAAAAATTTAAGAACAAAAATGTCTTAAAATTAGTCAAAGAACACTAAATTTCGCGTAGGAATAGAGGTATTGCATTATTTTTTTGGTCCGATAACATAATAAATAAACACGTTGAAAAGTTAGTCAAAATTCTGATCACCTCAGCGTTAATGGGTTAATTAGACGTTGGTTTCAGATAAATATAAAATCGAGCTGTTTTAGATTTCTGTACCCAAGGGTCCCAACATTACTAATGCTCCGCTGTCCGTTAGTCCGTCCATCTGCCTGTCAGTGCTTCAGTGTCTCATGAACGACGACGACGATTGAAATTTTCAGAGTGTGTATTTCTATTGGAGCTACAAGTATGATCTGAAGAAATACGAAAAGAAAAGAGTTATTGGATCCTTACATAAGAAAGGTGTTTAAAAAAATTACTCAGCATTTTTTTTTTCGGAATCCGTCATGCTCGAGTCCCACTCGCACTTACACGTTTTTTTTTTTCAATAGTGTAGTAATAAGTTTAACGTTAACGCAGTAACTTCTACTTCGAAATGTTTCAAGTTTTTTTAGGAGGCAACACGTCCCAAATGTTATTCTTTCATTCGCTGTACAGCTCAGGTAGATTAAGAAAATGAATTGTTTATCACGGACATGAGTGGGGTACTTATTGTTACACTATAATACCGTGTAGCCTATATTTATTAAGGTCAGATAGGCAGGATACAGAGAGCAGCGCAGTAGTGACCTTTGGAAAAGGCCGTGACTACTAGTTGTAGGTAGTAGGTTCGAACACTGACGTGCGCTTTACATTATGTAAATTATGTTATCACCACTGCTCTCAAAACGGTGAAAGAAAACATTTTCAGGAAACCGGCATGTTCTAGAACTAAAAATTCGGAGACATGTGACATGTACCAACCCGCACTGGGCTCACGTTGTGGATTATGGCCCACTCCCTCTCACCGAGAAAAGGCCTGTGTGCCAGCATTAGGACCATTATAGACTGACTTTGTATGTTATGAGTCCTCCAGATCGTATTTCGGTCATGGCGGCCAATCTCAACGGAGACTAGCCATTGGTGCGGGAGATATTATAATATAGTGCACCTGTAGGTGCGCAGAAACAGGAGCACTCACTCTTCCCTCACTCTCATAGTCCGATGGAACGGCAATCCGATACGACCGGAGAGAGGTCAGGCGCAAGACCAACGGCTTAACGTGCTTTGCGAGGCACGGGGGTATCACACCGCCAACTTCCAAACTCCGGGCTGTTACTAAGATATTCCTAATGAAAAAACGCGATAATACTTTGCCCGATCTAGGAATCAAACCCAAGAACCCACGATCAGCAGTTGCGTTTACGACCACGAGATTAATGAGGCAGTATATGTAGGCCGATGTGAGTAGCAACTTACAATATTGCGATTCTACTCAAAGGATGATTTATCAATAAGTATTTAGATAAAAACTGGCTTCCTTTTAAACTGCGTACCTATACATAATATCACATAGTTTATATGAGATTTAGATCGGCGGTAAAAGTGGATACATATTAATAACATTCGAAAAAGAAGGTCAGGTTTGAGAGCTAGAAAAAAAGGTTTTTATCTCGAAACATGTAGCTATTTGAATTCTTGTGACCATTTCAGACTTCGTCCTAACTTGTCAATGAAACCTATTTTGGTAAATCCAACTATCTAGACGGGGAACAGCCATTTTGCAATTTCAATACAAAGTTAAATTCATTCGTATCAGAAATATGAAAGTAATTCTGTCTGTTTGTATCGTTTTCACGGAAAATCAGATAGATCGATTTTCCTGGTAGGTACTGTAAATGTTGTCTGGTAAAGATGAACTTACGTTGCACAAGTTGGTAATAAAATCACTTTAATCACAATTAAAGTCTCTAAAGCTAATTTGAAGATAGAATAAAAAAGAAAACAAAAGACTGCAAAAAAAAAAATATTCGGGGTGGAGTCTCTGATTTTGTATTTTTGTTTTTTTTTTTGCTACCGACTTCCAAATTTAAAGTTATTATACAACTTGTCGTGTTCTTCTTGGCAGTTGGCTGTTTATTTATTAGTTGTGGTACTTACCCTATACAAATTCGTATACCTTCACTTGCTGGGAAAATAACAGTGACAGAAAATTAGTTTAATATCATCTACCATACACTAAGTGAAAAAAATACATTTTATTTAAGGTAACTCAAAAAACAAAACAACAAAGCCCCCTTTTTTTTTTGGATGGGAAATCATCAAATGACTTCTCCCGCTCTAGGCGGAGCGGGACGGCGTGTCAGACTTTTACTGACTAAAACCCACCCGTGTTCCTTTAGTTGCCCATGTGCCAGGGTCACGGTATCTCTTTCGAACAATCACGTGACCCCGGCAGGCATCGGTCCTAGCAGACCCCTTCAGTACTGCTGACATGTCTTTGAGGCGCGCGTGGAACACTACGCGCCGTCGACCCGACCTTGGTCCTTACCGGGCGGCGAGCTACCCATTGCTCGCCACCCGCCAACAAACCCCCCCTTTGGATTGATGTATCTGGCTTTAGATCAAACTTTTGTAAGCGATTATGTAAATGTTTGCATGTCAAATGGTGAAATATGACTGAACTATCATGTATATAACACCAATTATCTATTCTATTCAAAACAAATAGAGTTGAAGTTTGTTTATGAATATTAGAAACCCACGCGGACAAAGACACGAAACTTTGATAGAGTGCGAGAAGATAAATAAACGTAATTTCTCCGAAAGCGTAGGCAGACACCTCAGGTACCTACTTTAATTGAATAATTGAATTGTACCGTATCAGTTAATTGTTATCAAGATTTGAGTACAACAGCTATTCAATTTAATTGGGGTATTCCAATTGGCAAAGGGTTTATGCTAATAATACTAAACCCTATCTTGGTAACTTTTCGGGAACGGATTGTTATGTTGTGAATAATTTTAAAGATCTTTTTGTATATTATTCGGGTTAATTTTCTGATTAAATGTGAAATGAATAGGTTTAAAAGACGTGGTGAAAATCATCTTTAGGTCGCCGCTACGATGCTACGCTTGCGTAGCTTTTCGTAGCTATTTGCTACGCGGTGTCTCGAATAAAGTATTGTGTGTTTTTTTAATATGTAGTACGGATCTTGATGATGAGCGTTCAGAATAATGTACTGGATCCATGATAATGTGTTTTACGTTGAATACTATCTTGTATTGTTTTAATATTATCGTAAAAGGCACATTTTATGAATGTTCTCACTAAGAAAGAATTGTATTTAATATGCAGTAATTGTACGACAAACTACTTCAAAGTTTGTCCTCTTTCTTTGAAACTATAAATAAAACTGCACGTCAATTACAAGTATTTTAATAAAGCATTATAAAGTTTTTAAAGTAGCGCTCATTCAAAAGGTTTTTATAAAAAAGTTCCCTTTTAAGTACGTGCTCTGTGTGAATACAAATTAATAAGGATGTAACCAACGTTAAAACGAGCTACATTTTAGTAATGATTACTTTATTTCTTTATTGCTTGTGGTGATTGATCGATCAGGTTAAGCTACGGTTGCTGCAGTAGGTCCGTGGATGGGTGACCATCTTTACGGATATTGCTGGGGCTGCCTCGGTTTTGCAGAGCATCGGGCATGTTTGCGGATGCGCAAATAAATGATTTTCATGCCATTATGCGCAAACGGTGCGCATCGATGTTGCGGCGATTCAGGGGTAGCCCTAACAGTGTTTAGCGACACTGGCAAACAAGGTTGATAGACCATTCATCAGGCTCTGGGCTGGCAGGCATGTGCGTGAACATGTTCGTGTAGCCAATTAATGTATTATTATTGTATTTTTAAATTATTGAGTTTACTAACATAGGCTAAGTTCTCACTAACACTCTATGGATCCCTGCACCCTAATTGCGAAACGCACAATTTATCAGAATCTGAATGGGATTGAAGATTATTTCTAAATCATTGCGTCATATGTTCGAATAAATTGTCGGCTCAGCAACGTAAATAACGCAATGAATGTTGTTTAACTATGAATATTAAAGCAATTCCTACCGATAAAAAGTTCCGTAATTACCCCTCTGGTCTGAAATAAAATTTTGAATTTGAATTTACCCACCAAAATCCGGGTTCCGTTCCGGGTCGTCTGAAAACCCAGAATCTGAGAACCAGTCTTACCAAGGGGTGTAGTTTTATCGAGTTACTGGTTTGTGGAGGTCAAATAGACAGTCGTTCCATGTAGCCTACTGGTACTCAGCGGACTGCTAGTTAGACCAGAAGTAAACCCCATCATAGTTGGGATTAGATTAGGCAGATGATGATCATGTTTTATTTGTAACTAGCTGTTACCCGCGACTTCGTCTGTGTGGTATTTAACAAAAAAAAGTTTTTCATTAGTTTTTTTTTCGTGGGTTCCTATTTTTTTTCTAATATAAAAGTAGCCTAAGTTACTCCTTGTTATATCAGTTATCTTACAGTGAAAGTCCCGTCAAAATCGGTCCAGACATTTCAGAGATTAGCCGGAACAATCAGACAGACAGACAAAAATTTAAACAAAATTTGTTTTGGTATATGTACCGTGTATACATCCATATACACTTAGTAAAAAGCGATTATTTTAATATTACAAACAGACTCTCCAATTTCATTTATTTTTCTAGATGCCTTGATGGTCATTTTTTAATATTAATAGACCTATTGTTCCACAAATAGGGCAATACTATTGTATATAACTTACTGGATAAACTTACGTAACATTGCATTGCCTAAAATAGTCAACATACCATGCACAATGTAAAACCTAGTTAAAAATGGCTCCTACTATCGTTCTAATATTATAAGTGTGGAAGTTTGTATTTTTGGAAGTTTGTTCCCCAATCATACAAATACGGTTGAACGGATTTGGATGAATTGTGACTTGCAGATTAAAACTTGGATGAAGTATCTGAAAGTTTTTACGCGGGTAGTGCGTTTTAGTGGGATAATTAACAACAATGCAAGCTAGTCGTAATTAATAATTATGCTGTCATGGGACTAATTATTATTAGTTTAATGCTTGCACAGGCTCATCAGTAAATGTCGAAATGCTGCCTCACACCATTGTAGCAGGAAAACATTTATTTTATAAAATGGAGCATAGTATTAGGGAACAATGTCAAGAAGATCAGCAAGTAGTAGCCTCTTGATGACTCGTGAAAAGAACGGAGTTCGCTGTACGGTTTTTACGAAGATGTAAGGATGGCAATAAGGAAAATATTGGATTTTCTATTTTAATGACAAGAAGAATCCTATCGTACTAATATGATAAATGCGAAAGTGTGTGAGGATGGATGTATGTGTATGTGTATGTTTGTTACCCTTTCACGAAAAAACTACTGAACGGATTTGGATGAAATTTGGCACACAGTTAGGTTATAACTGGGAATAACACATAAGGTACTTTTTATCCCGGTAGTTTGTTCCTCCGGTTAATTTCCGACCTCCACGCGGCCGAAGCCGCTGGCAAAAGCTAGTCACTTATATTATTATGTTGACAAGTAGGGATAATTCTGATAACAATATATCATCACGGCTGTTTAACTCAAAGGGTTACGCAGAGGTGTAACTACTTACGGTACACCCACATTTCGTCACTTAATAAAGAATAATTCTGAAAATAAATTCGACATCGTTTATGAATATCATATCCGGAAGGTAAATGTCTGTAAAGGTTGTTAACCATTGATGACGTATTTTAATGTTTATTGAAAGATAACAATTGTAATCCAATTAAAAATTCAATATTCCAACCGGATATAAATGTTCAACAAACAATATAAACGCAAACGGATGCCGAAAATAGACCAGGGCGTTTTAAACTTAGAAATAATTCATTACCATTGTTATTTACGTTACATACTATACTAGCTTTTGCCAGCGGCTTCGCCCGCGTATTATACGCATAAACGTTTCTTGAATCACTCTATCTATTAAAAACCAATCGCATTAGGGCTGGCGTTCACTGCCGGCATAGCACGGCATGGCACGGCAGATTGTGCTGCGGCATCCCGCGGCGTTCCGTGGCATACCGTGGTATGCCGTGGCATGGCAGGTTGTGCTTCCGCCGTTTCTTGAATCACTCTATCTATTAAAAAACAATCGCATTAGGGCCGGCGCTCACTGCCGGCATAGCACGACATGGCACGGCAGATTGTGCCGCGGCATGCCGCGGCGTGCCGTGGCATACCGTGGCATCCCGTGGTATCCCGTGGAATGCCGTGGCATTCTCCTGAAAGCCCAGCCACTCTGGCATCAATCAGTTTTGCTCCGCGCGGATTCCAAGTTGACTGCGTCGTTATGGTTGACTGGGATTTAGTATTAAGCTGCACAAGTTACAACCTTATTTCGACTAGTTTAGCAATCATAATTCATCGACACAAAGTGACCCATACGTCTCGCGAGATGCAATGGCGTGTCGCGGCAACCCGTGGAATGAAACGGCATGACTCGTTATGCCGCAGCATCCCGCGGCATGCAGGGGCGCATCGCGTCATACCGTGGCGCGTCGCGTCATGCCACAGCATCCCGCGGCACGTCGCAGCATCGTGGAATCGAAATAAAGTAACATGAATTCTAAACTCATTGAAATAAGATTCAAAATAACTTGATTAGTAATAAAATCCTTTGCCATGCCATGCCGTGGCGTGCCGGCAGTGAGCGCTGGCCCTTAAAATCCGTTGCGTAGTTTTAAAAATCTAAGCATACATAGAGACAGACAGAGGAAAGCGACTTTGTTTTATGCTATATAGTGATTATCCCGTGGCTTCGCCCGCGTGTCTGTCGGAAAATATCTCACGCGAACTTAGGTACTACCGAAGTAACCAAATATCAAAATTCGTTCAGCTATTAAGGCGTGAAAAGATAGTAGGTAGGGCAGACCGAAAAAAGACTAAAGTAACCTTCCTCAAACATGCAAAAATCCAATGTAAAAAATAAATCGTCCTTGTAGGTAGTTCCAAATATTAGCGAGTTCAAACAATCAAATTATTCTGCTTTTTAATTAATTTAATAGATTAAAATCTACAGTGTATTTAACATTATATTCTATATTATCTATTTTTTGTAAAAAGATATCACTACAAACAACAATAAATAATAATCCACTAAAAAAAAGAGTTAATTCCAAGTTTTCTCTTTTCCATCTCATAAAACGAAATAGTTATTCCCATTAGTGACAGTTTCCTTTGGTAATTTTTCTAGGAAGGCACACGTCAGAGCGGTGGCTGAGTGTTGCTTACGCGTGCGTGGCTCCGCCTACAATCCGCCCAACAGCTGCCTATAAATGGTGGTGCCTGCGACTTCATGTTTCACTTCTAACTTGGTGCACTTTGGCGCGCTCCAGTCCTTCGAAGTTCGAAAACTTTCTCTCGACGTCTCTCCGCTGAAAAGCTAAGGTAAGTGGGAAAATCGGTTGGGATTTAGTTCTTTTTTTAAATTTCGATTATTCTTTTTTCCGTTTATTAGTAAACGTTGAAGGGGATTTAAAATGATATTTAGTGCAGGATTATATTCCGTTTAAAAAAAAATTGGTGAAATAATATTAAACGTTAACGTTATAAAATGTTGAAATTTTTCAGGTGAGTAAATTAAATTGCTGGGTAATTTTAAAAGCAATAGTTTTATGTGGACGAATAAAGGGTGTTGTTATGAATTTCTGTTCCTCTTTTAGTTACAAAAAGTTAATTTATAATTTTACCTAGAACTACGTGATAGAGCAACAAAGTTAAAAAAAAACATTTTTAGACCTTAGTCGTTCGTACAAAAAACTTGAATGTGCTTTTCTCTTAGGAAAGTGACAAAAGTGTTAATTTGAGTAAATACAGACCTTGAAAAATGGTTATTTAAAAATATAAAAAAAAATATTTCGTTATGTTCTTTTTCTTCGTCGTATTCATTTCCATTTAACTGTTTAAAATTAATTTGGACCAGAATTCGGCTAAATAAACGGCAGCATTATATTTAAAATTAAATATACCAATATAAGTTTAAAAATATTTGATCTAAAGCTAGTTTTAATACCGACTACCAGTAAAAAAACTTACATTTTGTTCACAAAAAAATTACCACAAAGTTTTAACTTAAGAAGTACAAAAGTTAAAAGTATAATAATATATAAGTTCAGCACTTCAACTTTAACAGCTTTTTAATCAAGTTTTGTACGTTAAACGAAGCTGCTGACCGGCGCTTTGTGAACTTTTAATCTAGGATATTAACATGCAGTACGATCCAACTCCTACTCAAGTTCTTCTAACTTAACAGACAGCTGTGCTGCTGGGGAGTTTGTTCCGCCACTTCTTCTTCCCAGCTAAAGCACTAGGAAGTGTCGAAGGGCGGGTGTTTTGGGGGGACTGTCTTATGTTACTTTGACGTTCAAAAAGTGCTGACTCTCAGCCTAGTTTGAATAAATGACTTTTGATTTTGATTTTGATCTTTAAAAAAAAGTAGTTGCAGAATCTTCTGCATACAGTTAAAACATTTTCCGGTCGTAATTTTACTTTATTACTGCTAATATTTTAAGGTCACAGATATTAATTCGGAATATTTAAAGATAAAAAGGCAGTCGCTGCGTCCGGTTAGACTAGAACCTGATTAATTGGTATATGATAAAAAAGAGGTTACTTCAAATATTAATTACAGTTTTAAATTAATTAGGTCCAACAGTTAGTTATTTACGACGTTCTCTTTCAAGTTTCTTAGTGCATTTTCTTCTACATACCTCTAGTAAAGATTATCTCATTGTAAAATTAGAATATGTTAAATGATATTTTTTTCAGTACAATAGTTCAAAAAACGCCTTTACACGTCAAAATAAATGATGTTTTAAAACCAATAATAATATTTATTGTTACAAAAAAGATTAAAAAAAAAAAACTTTAAGGTTTGAAGTCTCTATGTTATAGGGAAAAAATAAAATAAATCCTTTCGTGTCGCTTTTCTAGCAAAAAACACAAACATTGAAAAGATAAAGTAATTGAGAACACATTTTACTTTCCTGATCTCTAAAATACATTATGAAGATTCTTATAAAAATCAGTGGTAAACATTATCAGTTTTAAATACACAGATATTACAGTTAATATTGTGAAATTTGATTTTTTGGCCATGCTATCGGTTGCCGTATTATGCAAAACTTACATAAATTTAAAGACATAACCACATAGATTCGTGATCGTAAGAGCCATCATCCCAATTGCGGACTACACTTTCCATCGCACTCCAAAGGATTTTGAAAGAAATTGTTGCCATCACTTCCTTGAAAATTCGTCTGTTCAACGACAATTTAACAACGTAAATGACGCAATAATATTAATACCAGCCCATTATTGCACCACCGTAGGTCAAAGACATCATCTCATTCATAGAAGGCAAGAATACTGATCACCACGCTTGAGACGGGTTGGCGATTCCAAACTTATATCTTTACCTAATTATCATCTGTTGCGCCACTTTTTCCCAGAAAGTGGTGAAGAGCGGGCTTTTTGGGGAACTGTTTTATGTAATTTGGACGTTCGAAAAGCCTTCCTCAGCCTAATTTCAATAAATTACTTTTGATTTGATTTGACATAGTATAAAATAAGTTTGCTTGCCGTGTTTGAACGCCGGTTTATACTACGCAATGCAATGCAATATACAGACTGATTCAGAAGAGGAAGGTTTATCCGCTTGAATGCTACGCGCGCATCTTCTTCTAAGTATAATACGCGGGCGTAGCTATTGTCAAAAGCTAGTTAACTATAAGTCCAGTTTTCTCACTAAATCCTTCATTGATCTCAGTAATGTCCAAGACTAACTAAGAAAATACATATGAATTGAAAAGTTACATTGGTACTTACTTACTTGGATAATAATGACGCAATGCATGGTGTTATACTGTCAAAAAAAGAATCATCAAAATCGGTTCATCCAGTCAAAAGTTCTGAGGTAGCAAACATAAAAAAAATACGCTCGAATTGAGAACCTCCTCCTTTTTTAAAGTCGGTTAAAAATGAAAAGTATTGCTATCGTGAGCTACGCAATTAAAGCGCAAATTTCAATCCTATATTCACGTGTCATCTGTACGCCACCCAAACTCCACAGAACATCGCAGAGTTGTTCTATTCTTGTGAGGTACCACATAACTGAAAATGTTCTGACAAGGTACTTACTTTTCATAATTGGTAAAAAAATAAAGTAGATACGTTCATTTGTTGTCATCTTTATAAACAACAAACCGTCCAAGGTGAGTCGGATTCAAACGCGGAGGGTTCCGTACCACCATACAATATTAAAAAAAAACAGGTTTTTGTAGGTGGGACACGATATTTATTTTTATATATTTGTCGTTATAGTGGCAAAAGAAATATACACTGAGAAAATGTCAACTGTCTACCTATTACTATTCATAAGGTACAGCTTGCATACAGTCAGACGGATGGGCAGCGGAGGCTTAGTAATAGGGTTCCGAAGGCACCCTTTGGGTACGGAACAATAAAAACGAAATGCTGTTCGATGGTAAGCGCATCACTTGAGAACGGCTGAACCGAGTTGGCTATTTCTTTTTTGTTAATGTTACAGTCTGAATTAGGTCTGCAGGGTAATGTTTTCAAATTCGCGAAACGCCTTTTTATCTATGGGATTTTTGAATGAACTTTTGAACTAAACAACGTGTGTCGGGTTAGTTAGTGCGTAAATAAAATATAAGCGTCGTCTTGAGCAGCTGTTCCTTTTCCGTCCGTTAACAAAAATAAGATAAGTATATTTCTTACAAGTTACTACATAGTACAAAACAAAGTCGCTATGTTTGCTTAGATCTTTGAAACTACGTAACGGATTTTGATGCGGTTTGTTTTAATAGATAGAGTGATTCAAGAGGAAGGTACGTATAATAAGCAGCTGGCAAAAGCTAGTTTAAAATAAAACCTTAATGTGCCTATTCATGACCTTGATTACGCCTGATTGATAGCCATGGATGAGGTCTATGATGGAGCGTGCCTAGAAGATGCCTATTCCCAAAAAATCTGACATTTAAAATAGACACACAACACATTACGGCGTCAAAAATGCTTTGTATTTGTTCTATCGTAGTTTAAAGCCCATGTTCACCAACATTTATCAATCAACTAAATATTTATATAGTGGTTACATATAGAACTGTTTAAATAGTGTAATCGGATGATTCATTTTCGGTGAATACGGAGGTTAATGAGAAACAATAATCATTATTTTATTGTAATTAAATATTTATTTCTGTAAGTAGATCTAATAAGACACTTTTACATGTCAAAATTTTTAGGTCAATGTTTTAAAATCTAGATGGTGCCGGCATTTCCTAGCTGACTATTTCCTAAGAAGAAACGCCGAAATAAACTCAGAAGTCATGGTCTGTTTTAAAGTCCAAATATTATATTATTAGAATTTTATGAGAGTCTAACAATGCAGGGCAATGTCTGGACGAACCTTTTGAAGAAAGCCATTGCAGCTTTGAGCGGCCCTGTCCCAACAGACAGCAGTCATTGTGTAGTTCAACCCTATTTTAGGAAGCTCAACGACCCGTCACAAGATCTGCAGGACATTTGTGTAGGCCATAAACAAAATACTCAAAGTCGCCATACAGTTATGTTATGGAATCATGTATTCAATCTAGCCTGCATGGTACTCACATTCACAGTCAGATTTATTTTGAATGTCATAAAAAAAATATAGGTAAATCAATAAATATAAAATGTCAACATTATTCGCTCATACATTTAGCATAAAAGTATTAAAAAGCTTTTCCTGTATTCGTTCATAATCTTCCTAATAGCTATACAAGTACTCTGATTTCAATTAAGTCGAGATTAGACATTCCGATGATTGCAAATAAATAAAAACAGAAAGATTAAAACGGCGGATCCTTTTTGTGAGAAAATGATAAATATGAATTATATTTGATTGGAAAATACCCGTTCAAAGGATAAATTAACAAATTGCTTACCTACACACATTTCAATATCAGTAACAAATATTACATTAGGTTTCACCAATCCATTTATTTGTTTGTTTAGAACAGACTTTGATTTAATTAATTGATATTCATTTTCATCTCTTTCAGTTCAAAGATATGTTTGAGTTTAACTTTTTTCCGGTGTATCTAATCTATTTAGCTAACACGTAATGCACGTACCTTTGCAAATGGTCTTTTAAAATATTCTTACTCTGAGTGCTTTCTCTTTGTGCGACATAATCAACCTCATACTTTCTTATTCTGTCTAAAGGGCTGGTGGATAAGTTGGCAACAGCCGCACGGGTCGATCGTTCAGGTTAAGCTACGCTTGCCGAGGTTGATCCGTGGATGGGTGACCTTCTTTACATACCAAGACCCTTCCAAGCCGTTGGTCCCGGCTGTCTTTCGTAGACAGTCGTTACGCGTCGTCAGAAGCCCGAAAGTCGGACAACGAGTCTTACCAAGGGGTATCGTATTACCCAGTGGTGGTTGTGGAAGTCAGATAGGCAGTCGCTCCATGTAAGATACTGGTTCTTAGCCTGGAAGGTTAGGTTAGACTGGAAGCTGACCCCAATATAGTTGGGAAAAGGCTAGGCAGATGATGACTCTCTTATTCTGTTTAAAGGAAATCTGCTCTTTCTATTGATATACAAAACAGATCGACGGTCCCTATTAACAAAGTCGGATCTGCAAAAAGACTACTGTTCAGTAGAGCAGTTCAAAGTTTTGTTTTACTGCTAACACTGTTGCGCGGAAACCGACAATATTATCTTTAAACCTGGCTAAATATGATGACTTTCAAAAAAAAAAAAAAAATACGTGCGTTAGATCTTTTTATTGTGATTGTATTTATGCAAAAAAGTGAATATTGGTAAATATTGGTAAAAATGCAGATCCGACATTGTTAATAGGGACGATCGAGATAATCAGGCTGTCATTCCGAGATCTTTGACATTCTTAACGGCTTGTGAGAAACCAGAAGGCCAATAATTCTAGTAAGTAAAAACGTTCAGAATTTAATCGCAGTTTCTACCTACCCTTTTTTTTTTTGGATGGGCAATCATCAAATGACTTTTCCCGCTCTTGGGCGGAGCGGGAGGGCGTGTCAGACTTTTACTGACTAAAACCCACCCGCGTTCCTTCAGTTACCCATGTGCCCGGACCACGGTATCTCTTTCGAAAAAATCTCGCGACCCTGGCAGGTCTCCACCTCCCCTTGATGGTCATAACTTTCACCTAGATAAGCATACACCATCTTTGCCTATCATTGGGAGAGATAGTGGTGAAATCCGAGCCCAGACAATGAGCACCGCACATTTCCTAGGACATTAAGAGCTTAGTCGGTCTAATGGTCGCAAGTCATAAAATTGAGAATGAGGTCCTGGGTTCCTGCCAGGGTCGCGAGATTGTTTAAAAGAGATACCGTGACCCTGACACATAGGCAATTGAAGGAACACGGGTGGGTTTTAGTCAGTAAAAGTCTGACATGCCCTCCCGCTCCGCCCAGAGCGGGAGAAGTTATTTGATGATTTCCCATCCAAAAAAAAAAGGTCCTGGATTCGATTCATAAAGTTCGGGCAGTGTTATTGGGATTTTGCCGGTCATGGAGTTTCTTGCCGGCTCTTCTCCATAGGAATTAACAAATTGGAACCGTGTACCTAGCTTCTGACGTTTCATAAGTGCCCATGTAGGTTTAAATGAAATAAAAAGATTTAGATTTTTTTCTATCTAGAATTTCTTAGTAACAGCCTGGACTCTGGATTTGTTCCCGGTTAGTGGCAATAGGCTTGCCCTCTATTATATGGGACTTTAACATAATTTTCAAAAATGGGGGTGCATTATAGGTCCAACTCTTTGACGTCGGTCCTAAGGCGTGATGTTTGTGAGGATCGTCTAGAGGACACGGTGGAGCATACGGTAGAAGTGTGCCCTGCCTGGGCGGAGCACCGCCGTGTCCTCGTGGAGGTGATCGGCGGCGGCGACCTCTCGCGTCCGGCCCTGGTGCGAGCCATGGTACGGAGCGAGAGGGCATGGGAAGCCGTCACCTCCTTCTGCGAAGCAGTAATGCTTGTGAAGGAGGAAGCGGGGCGCGTGCGGGAGTGGCAGTCTCTGCGCCCTCACGTCCTTAGCCGCCGCAGGAGGAGACGCTCCGGGCGTCGGGAGTCGATTGCGGATTCCCGGCCACCGTAGGCACGAGCTTGTGGGCGGCGAGCAATGGGTAGCTCGCCGCCCGGTAAGGACCAGGCTCGGGTCGACGGCGCGTAGTGTTCCACGCGCACCTCAAAGAGATGTCAGCAGCACTGAAGGGGTCGCGTGATTGTTCGAAAGAGATACCGTGACCCTGGCATATGGGCAACTGAAGGAACATGGGTGGGTTTTAGTCAGTAAAAGTCTGACACGCCCTCCCGCTCCGCCCAGAGCGGGAGAAGTCATTAGATGATTTACCATCCAAAAAAAAAAAAGACGTGATGTTATGTTATGTTAGACAAAAATAGAGGGTGTTGATTTAACGAACGAAAATAATATCAGATATCGATTCTCATTTGTTGGCATTATGCTTTTAACAATCGAATTAAAAAGTTCGTGGTCCTTAACACGTATTTGCTTACGAAATTCGCTATCATACGATAGGGCATACAAATTGATCGTTGTTTTCGGTAGGAACAACAAACGTTTGTTTTTGTCGATGTCCAATTAATCCCAATTCGAGCTCCACGTATATTTTTATAACAATGGAACACGGATAAAGTTATGTCAAGCGTGAATATTCTGGCGTATAGGAAATCTTGTTAGGTTCAAAATTATTCAATATTAAATCTCTGTTCGGAATGACAGCGTTCACGAAATGTTTTGAAAGTTTGACGGATGCAGTATGGGCTGATACGTTTTTTGTGGTCCTTAAAAATAAAAAAATAAAGTATGATTGGCAATTTCTAGTGATTGGCATTCGGCGATTCAAGTCAAAGCTGGTTCGGGTTTTTCTTTTCTGTTCGATGACCCAGTGCAATTCTGGGACCGAAATTCAAACCTTACTATCTCACTTGCTGTTCTCCCACTGATCTCCAATTCGTCTGATATCCTGGATATAAAGTAGTCCATATCCTTCAAACCTTGCTAACTTACTAGCTGATCCAGCAACTTCGCAACAGGCCTATAGCGCCCACAAGGGGGCGTTATCGCCCACTTTGGGAAAGGCTGGTGTAGACCATGCCATGGGTGAAGTCGAAGGCTACTTTATATCCAGGATCTTAGACAAAGTTGCTGGGTCAGCTAGTAAGTTAGCAAGGTTTCAAGGTAGACTCTACTCAACGCCCCCATTTTTTTTCTGGGTCCCTTACCACCCCCCGTTAGGCCTGCAGCGCCCACAAGGGGGCGTTATCGCCAACTTTGGGAAAGGCTGGTCTACACAATTACAGTAAAATTTCATCCAAATCCAACTAGCTGTTTTAGCATGAAAGCGTATCAAATAAACGAACTTTTTCGCATTTACAATATTATTAATCCTAAGACAAAACCGAATTATTAAGGTTAAAATCAAATTTTAGGTTTCGATTTATGTATACTTACCTACGTACATACGTAAGTAAGTGATATCGATTTCTTAGTAGACATATTCCAATCATATTAAGCGGGCATATTTTTCCTTAATATCATAATTGATAACGCAATGGGACCTCGTAAATATTAAATTTTTCGGATGAGAAAATAACAGATGGTTGCTATCCCTTTGTGGTTCCTCAGAGTTTATATTTCATAAATTACTATCGTCGATAGTCAGACTATCAAAAGTAATTATATTAGGTACCTACGTTCTATAACTTCTAGTTGTTTACATTTATCGTTTTTTCTATCTCTAATTAAAAAAGCGAAGCCTATGTAACTCCATTTTTTTTGTCTGTGTTCTATTTATTTCATGCTAAAAGGCTACATTTAGTTTTAGTAAGGAATATACCGGATGACATTTTTTACCGTCTCGACCTTCATAGGGTGTGTTGTATAACTAGAATAGAAGGCAGGAAGGCCTTCAGATTCATCGCAGGTGACTAAAGGAGCGCGGGACGCGGGTGTACGGGGTTGCGTGTGCGGCTCGTGCGCCTGCGAAAGATCAATGAAGCCGCCTATCGGTCGGCTTCAAAGGGTAGGATCGCGCTACGAAATCATTGATACATGCCGCGCATTGAGTAGGGTGCGTATGATTTGAGTTTCGATAGATTTTAATTGATTTTTGTTATTATTTTTTTCCAAATTTCTGTTTTTGTTGTTCTAGTATGAAAATGTTACTTTAAATGTGTAGTATTTATTGCTAGATCAATTTCATTACATGTTATTCAAAAATAAAAATAATAAAAATTTCGATGCCAAAGGCTTCTACTCCGTTCACCTATTACCCCCATTTTTTTTCAAGACGTTAAAAAAAGTCACCCAGTATAAAAAAACCATTAACACGAGGTTGACCAACAACTACTACTAACACTAGTATCTACCTTATTAAATGCAAAAATAATTCGGTAAAAAAGTAAAAGAAAGAAAGAAAGAAAGAAAAGAAAGAAAATACGTTTATTGGCGGCAAACATGACGCACAGAAAGATCAGAGGTATACAAACATAAAAATAAGGTGTGGGAAAACATGCGTCACATCCACGAAAAAACCAAGTACCTGCCTGTAGGTACACTTTATGTTAAATATCCTGTGATGGTTGTCCAAACTTGAAAAATCTCTAAAGAACTACCAAAAGGGCCAATAAAAGCAGCACCAGCGGGCAATTTCCGTATTTTTAAGCACGCTCAAATTTCAATATCAGTCTTAATCTATCAAAAACACCTTTAATTTAACAACATTTTTTATGAGTGTTCGTTTTCTTTGATTGTCGCTGAAATAAGATTGGTTCGGTAAAAAATACTCGTTAGTAAATAAAAACGTCTAACAACTACGTTTTAAGTTACCTACCTAATTTACAAAAGCCTTCAGGTAACAAATACCTGAAACTATCCAATATCAGAAAAGCCGCAAACCAATCAGATAACACCAAGTACAAAAACAGATTTCATCCCGCGACTAACTCAATCGAAACAAGGGAGTTCAAGTAGCCGTCTTAAGGTGCGCTCACACGGGTTACTCAATTTGGCCAATATTGTGCAATATTTATCAAATATAACGGCATTTACTGTGATGCCAAAATGTATCCAGCAAATGTTGTTGGAGATACAAGTATACCATATTGAGCTACACAAACAACTGCTATATAATTAATGTATGTAAAATAATTTAAAAAGAGTAAGGTGGATTTTCTTGTCCATTCTTCTCCATACGAAACTACCTTTTGGAAGGGGCGACTAGATTTTTTTTATTATTTTAAAGTAAATGTTGATGTTCAAAAGTACTTTCTATTTGCGTATTTAAAATACCAAAAAAAAAACTGCATACATAAACCTAATAATTAGCAAAATAGATAGATATGGATGGAGCATTTATTACAAGTAACATTTATTTATTTACTTACACACATAACACGATGATAGAGAAATGTACATAAACATGGAATAGCATAAAGGTTACTGCTTAATTCATTAAATATTTCTTCCAGCACACCTGTGATAGGAGAGATAGATGAAAAACTTAAGAAACAATAGGTTAAGGTAATGCAGGAAAACTTAAATAAAGCTAGATTTAGTGTTTGATCGACGGTCAGCGCTGACATCGATCGAACGTAGCTATATCAATGAAAACTACAGTGTAGTGCAGCGTTGATGAATCGGTACACACGTACAGCTACGTCGCAGTCGAACCGTTTGTTTTATTTCTTATATGTAATATTTGTTCAGTGTGGGATTAATTTTCACGTCCGTAAGTGAGTCCGTGGCATCACAGTGGACCCTATCTGAATACCAGCGCTGTGGTAGTTGTCTTTTGTTTTACAAATATCGCAGCATTATGCTGAGAAGGGAGCCTTTTTGGCCTCGCACAGGTCTCTTTTATTTTTATATCTTTTACCATTTTGTTATTTGTTTGTAATCTAAAAAATTCTATGTTCTTTTTATTTGCTTTTATGTCCTGTGCGTGTCTTAAATAAAACATTTTTCTTTCTTTCTTTCTTACGCGGTCTAAGTCACGGGTCGGTCGACAGACGCGCTATGTCGGTATTTAGTGTAACGCTGACTTCTATCGCGTACCAAGACGCTGACGATAAATTGATGTGTGTAGTGTCCAAACATACATAGTTACCAATTTATATCGGTTAAAACTAAATTCCTCCACTACTTCTGAAAACGATTGCCAAGCAACATTATATTGGTTACAAAAACTCCCGTGTAAGCGTAGCTTTAGACAATATGACAGATATTTTTATAGGACGCGTACAAGGTATTGTATCCTGGTGACTTTGTTATTATTGCATAAAGCGATCCTTGTTACTTGGACGTAGGTTCTGTTTTGTTTGACCTTTCCTACACTTGACTTTTACCTCTAAAGAGATTAAAGTTATGTTAGTACTTTACTTTAACCCTTTTTCTGAAAGGCGACCGTCCAGTTTCATGTTTGTCATGATTGGTTGACCGAAATCGTAATAAACAATAAGTAAAAAGAAACCTGAGATATTGAATAGGATTTTATAAAGTAGTCTTTAAAGGGAATATTTCACGATGTGATGAGTGGATGTATTTAGAGCATTTTGCCTGGAGATTTAAGGCTAAGACAATATTTGACAAATCGTTTTCAGTAGCATATGTATTACAATGACAAATTTATTGTTAGAAGAAGACCCGTTTAGGCCGAATATTAAGAGAAAAGTGAAATGAAAATAGAAAAAAAAATCCGTAATTAAGATGTATCCGTAATCACTTCTAGACTTAATGTAAAAAAACAAAATAAAACAAACTAAATGGAGTCGACATTTCTTATTTGTCTAGCGTCAAAGTCTCTTAAAGTTCAGGCAGAATCTTGGTCAGATCATAGATTATTGTCTAAAATGGTCTTTGTAACTTGTGGTTATTAAAATATAACATCCATTTGTCAGAAAATCGGTATGTCCAAAACCTAAATTTTAAGATATAATGTGACATTTACTGTGCCAGTGTGTGTGGTGGACTACGGTACACTCCACCGAGCGACACATTATAGACTTTTTATTTTCTACTAACACTGGCCCAGTAAATGTCACATATCTTAAAATTTAGGTTTTCGACATACCGATTTTCTGACAAATGGATGTTACTAGCTGACCCAGCGAACTTCGTATCGCCTCAGATTAAATAAATGTTGTAATAAACCTACCAAGTTTGACAACTTGGTACGCGGTGGTGATCTGGTAAGCCTTTTCTAGCTGACACTCATATGTTTGATTAGCTCCTACCCGGTTATGATAACCTGGTACTTCGAAAGCATAAAACGTTTTCTGGCTGACACTGCTGTTTAATGAGCTCGTACCAAGTTATGACCGCCTGGTACTTCTAAGGCAACGTTTTTGTCATACCACGTTAAAGCGGTCAAAAAAAAAGGTATAAAAAGTATTCTATGTCCGTCTCATGGTTTTAAGCTACCTCCTCACCAATTTTCAGCCAAATCGGTTCAGCCGTTCTTGAGTTATAAATAGTTTAACTAACACGACTTTCTTTTATATATATAGATTAGGAGAACCAAATCTTCATATCCATATCAATCCCTAGACATCGAGTTTCCAGTAGATCGCTATCACTGTGAGCACTAGAACCAACCCTTTAAGTCCTTTACCTATACTGGATTTTGTAAAATTAATTGAATTCCTTTGTTCTTCCATCCTTAATTCGTAACCAGCAGTCACGCATTGCAAAACAGTTCACGGGCCAATCAAGTGCTCTTCGAAATTTCCGGACCAGTTGCATTGTTTGGATCGTTACGAAGTCAAAGGGAAATTTTAGGCTTTTTTCCGCTGTTTTCGATCATTGAACTAGGGAACGAATGTCGATGAAACTTTAATTGGTATCCGCTGTTCCGTTATAATTTGAAGTGAAGTGCATAACTTTTTACAGAGTGGTCCGATTTTGATAGTTTTTTTTTTTTATTGGAAAGGGTATATCTCGAAGGTGGTACCATGTAAATTTGGAAAAAAAAAACCCTCCCCTAAAGGTAGGAAAACAGGTGATGATTGATTGATCACTTTTGCAAGCATACATGCTTGAAACAAATTTGGCTATAATGTACTAATTACTGTAGTAATTAGTACATTTTTTTTTTTAATAAAAGCTTTTAACAAAAACAAATTACCGCCGAAAAAACTGAAAAGCAAAAAATATTAAACCTTTCAGTCATTTTGAGTCGGCGCCAAACAATCAGTGAACAAAGATCACTCAAAGCGCCGACTCAAAATGACTGAAAGTTTTATTATTTTTTGATTTTCAGTTTTTCGGTGGTTTAATTTTTTATTAAAAAGTTTTTTTTAACATGTCATCATGAGTATATTCCACGTAGGGTTAGGTAGAGGAGCACCGAAGTATACCAATTTTATTCCAGTTATGTTTGAATTCCATGTAATAGGACCGAGCGTATTGCCATCAACCAGGCAGGCTTCAAAAACTCCGAGCTGGTACTGAGAAATTCCTAAAAGAAAAAGACTTTGCTCGACCGTCGGTCGTCGTGGGTCGTCGCCGTTTGTCGTCGTTTGCTTTGAATCAACCTAGGACTTTATGTTCTGCAGTAGTGCTTGCGATCATTAGACCCACGAGACCGTTTGAAGTCTTTGCTTTTTCTACTTGTTCAACTTACAGAGAGAAGATCTGTGTCTCAACTGTGGAACTATTATAGCCTGATTATGCTAAGTTCTCTGTTGGATGTGCAGCTATTATTGCAGTTGGTAATTTTTTGAAGATAAGACTGTCATTAAGAATTTAAGGAAAATGGAATTTGCTACAAACAGGCAAGATAGCAACTTTCGTTTACAGCATATCGGCAAAGAGGGTAAAGTGTCACTGATCTTAAAAGAAAAAAAGGGGTGAAAATAAATAAGTAATAAAATACAGGAAGAAAGTGATAGACGAATAATTCGCCGAAACTTCGAAATACGATACAGTTCGTAATTAAAATTTTAATGATCGCCAGTCGGTCACTGCTGTTCCAGTTTGTCACATTTTCGTTTAGATAAACTTGCGACAAAAAATATTAAAATCGATCTCGGTAATAAACAGAAAAATAATTGAAAAACATCGGATACTGGATGAAAATTGGATTTAAGATCCAATTTGATTCTTTTATTTGATTTTTTTCATGTAATTTAATACAAATGGAACTGATAACGATTGATAAATTATTAGTTTTCAGTTTTATTTTTCTTGTAGCTAAAAATAAAATAAATAAATAATATCTTAGGACAACCAGCACAACATTATCTGATCCCAAACTAGGCAGGGCCTGTATTATGGTGACCAGACAACTGATAAATATACTTATATATTTCTAAATAATAACATATTATAGATAAATTACACCCAGACACAGAAAAAATGATTCTGCTCATCACACAAACATTTGTTCTGGGTGAGAATCGAACCCACGACTTCAGTCTTAGCAGTCAGGGTCGCTAACCACTAGACTAATAACAGGCCAGTCAAATAGTGTAAAATGTTGTACGGTTTTAAAAGTTACACGTTTTTTCTTAAAAAAAATTAACATGTTGCATCGGTGACGGTGTTCAACGCCCAAAAGAGCCAGAACTCTGCCAGTGGTAACTTACGAGTTGTATGTTCTAACCCAGGCAGGCATTTTACATTGTGGATGTTACATTCACTGTTCTCGAAACGGTAAAAGAAAGCATCGTGAGGAAACCGGCATGTCCTAGAACCAAAATTTCTAAAACATGTGATACCACAAACCGGCACTGGGCAGCGTGGTGGATCACGGCGCGTTCCCTCTTACTGAGAGGAGGCCTGTGTTCCAGCAGTGGGAATAGTTTAGGCGATTGTGCCCAAATGCTCAAATAAACACGTTGACGTTGGTCGCGTGCACGCCAACGATAAATGCACGTATAAAGACAGCGAGCGCTATTATTAAGACAGATGTCACCAACTGACCGTCGGTAACACATTAAATCCAGTCTAAATACAGGACAAGTTTTAAACCAGTGTTCAAATTTTAACACATTAAACTTAAACGAGTTATAATAACCATGCAATTTTTATTTTGATATGTTAGTACAAAAAATTAAGTTATCGTTATAGAAAGATGTTTTTTTTAAACTGGTTTTTATAGTAACTTGCGCGAAGCGCCGACGCGGTGGCGAAGGTGAACGACCGAGCGTAGCTACAAGTACCTACCAGCTATTCAATCGGTTAAAATTCTAAGAAGTTCGAAGTACCTACGCCGGCGTGCGGTTACTGACCTATTCCTATTGTCGGATATCATATTACGAAATATGTGGGGTGTCCACAGTTTTCTGCTTTAAGGTAGGATAAAAATAAAAATAAAGTATTGAAAAAAATTGTTGAAATGTGTTCTATTATTGATACTGAAACCCCAAAAAAAAATTTGCGCACTGGTAAAAAAATGCTGTATATATTATTTATAAAAATGAAACTGACCCTACTGATTATAAATACATTGTATGTGATAGTATTATGATTTGAGTTGTAAAATAACATTAACTCTTATCTGAATTATATAACCAATGTAACAAATTGAAGTCGAAATAAATACTTATTCAAATATAGCATCATTAAAATAAGCGTATTGACAAATTGCATTGATAAGATAAATTATGATAACTGATGACACAATTGTAGTATTATTATATCACATTAATGATTTATAACACCATTGAAACACTCAAAATAAGTGGTTTATGTGGAAATATTTTATTACCTGATTAAATGTAAGGCTTAGTTTAGGGGCAAGATAATCCATGAAACATTCAAGTAATAATAAAACAAGCAAAATACTTTTTAAGTTTAACGGTTTTATTGAAAAAGAAGATAATTATGAGGTAAATAATGTACTTAAAGCTAGAAGATAATTAGTTGGGTCCTAGGTATTGATACCTCAAAAATAAAACTGTGGGGCATAGGATATAGGATTTCTATATACATTATATTTTAAACTTTATATCCCGGTAGTTTGGTGTCTTTTGTAGTTGCGAGCAAAGCCTTAATGAACACAGTAGAACACGTACTGGTAATAATATAAGGCTAGTAAAAAACCATAGTCCCCTCGAGATTCTAATCGTAATATAGGTTCGTATACTTTTTAATCGACTTCAAAAATAAAGAGGAGATTCTCAACTCGGAAGTGTTTTTTTATCTATTAGCTATCTCAGTATTCCGTCATTTCATTTTTTATTTGAAAGCGTTTAATAAGAGTGTGGTCTCGTATAATTAAATTAAAGTTAAGTTTTGAGTAGTGGTTTTTAGTCCGATTCTTTAATACGTATTCTATCCACTTGTGTATGTTGATGATGTTTTAATAACTTCCCGTAACTGTTATGTTCTTAGCTAGTGGAGGTATACGAATTTGTGTGGGATAAATCGGTTGTTTCTTTTCTAACATAAAAAAGACCAAATTGCAACCAACTAATATTTAAAAGCTCCCTAGGTTTAAAAGGTACTATCAACGAATTAGGCATAAAGTTTCTTATCTTCATCCGATTTACCTGAAGATGAGATAATTCCATCAATTTGACACTAAACTTTACAATATGATAATGAGGTTTTGTTTGGATTATTATCTTAAAATGAGCAAGGAATCATAATTCGTAAAGCTTTTGTACGCATACCTTGTTGATTCTATAATGTTTAAATCGCTGGAGAAAGTCTTAAAGTTTATAAATTAACGGTGATCTGAACCTTGCCTTATCTATTACCCCCAAAACGCTTAGTTAATTAAACCAAAGTTAGGAAGGAAAAGTAAATGATCCATGATTTTTGTGTCTTCTTGCTAAAGAAAAAAATAAATTTTCCTTTGCAAAAATCATAAGTTACCGCGCAATAGATTTCAACTTTCGGTATAGAACCGATCATTGAGAATCGAATAGAGTTTAGCGCGAGGAAGACTCATAGCGTCGAAAAAACATACTGTTCAATTTTCAACACTCGACGCTCTAAGCAGTGAGTTGAAATTCAAGTGAGTGAAATAATCCCAACGCGATTATATTACGTCCCTGGGAACGATATTCTCCTAGAAAAATATACAGTCGGTACTTACGTACTTACGGGATTGGTCCTTATTGGCTCAAGATAGAGTTGAGTGGTAAAAGGAAACCTGCAGTGAGACAATACTGGCTGATTATTACTTACGTACTCTGTCAAAAAGTTGCGAATAAAAATCAGAAACAGGAAATCAGTTAGTGTGGTCTTCCCCAAAAATCTTTTACATTTTTCATTCGATAAACAATCGATAAATTCTTCATAAAAAACACGTGTTTTAAATAAGTACCGTTCCCGAGGGACATCAGTGAAGTTCCGCGGAAGAATTCACATAGCGTAAATAATAAGGGGATTTCGCGAAATTTTCCTGTCTTGTCCGCTTCGTTAGTTGTATTATAAAATGAATGGAACTTATTGAATGATAGTTCGATATTATTATTTAAATAGGGCATCCTTATTTCGATGTAATATCTAGAGTTAACTTTGAGTTAAGTTGCTAGTTATATTTAAATTGATGAGCGATATTACTGCAAATTTCGAAATATTTAATCCGGCGTAATATCTATATATATATATATATATATATTAAAGAAAGTCGTGTTAGTTACACTATTTATAACTTAAGAACGGCTGAACCGGTTTGGCTGAAAATTGGTGGAAAGGTAGCTAAAAACCAGAAGACGGACATAGAATAGGGTAAGGTCGCCTTAGTCGTACCACTTCAGGGGAAATCGCTATAATTTCTATTGTAATTTAAATAAAAGAAAAATTTTTGCACTAATAAAATCTTTATTTATTAACGAATCAGATAGCATTAATAAACATTAAAAAATCTTTTAATAAAATAGTATTTTAAAAGTTTTACAAAAACCTTCCTTCGGTACGACTTAGGCAACTGGTTGCCTTAATCGTACCACCCATGGCCTAAGTCGTACTTAGAGTAATCGTATCTTTTTTCAAGAAGAAGTCATCTGACAATTTAAAAACTGCGTAAATTTATATGCTATGAGATCAATTTCAGTCTTCCTTTTTATAATAATAATTAAAAGTACTCATTCTTACGAAACAAAACTAACATTCTTAGGTTACAATCATTTGGTACAGAAATCAATCAATTTAAACGCACATATCACAAATATATTTTTTTATCTTACTTTCGACATCCGCACATAGGTCATGTACCCATCCTTTGCATTTAATACACTGAATCATATTTTCTTGGCGATCTTCGTTGCATAGTTTGCACAACCAAGTTTCTATAACGTTTGTTTCTTTATCCTTGTTAGATTTTCTGTCTATCTTTCTCTTTTTATTAGTTCCTTGCATTCCTTTTTCTTTTTTAATGTGTTTTAAATTTAATATAGGTCTCTTCAGTTTCTTTGTCTTTTCCTTGGTTTGAATTTCCATTTTGTAGGGGGTCGAAGTCAATTCCGCGGTCTTATTCGTTCCTTTCTTCATTTTCTGGTCAACTTTTGTAATGCTCGGTATAGGAGATATTGTATTCAAGCAAGCCATTATTTGCTTTTTATTTGTAGGGTCGTCTACCCTGAAAGGTCCGGGTTGAGGAGATTCAGGTCTGAGGAGTTTTGCAGTGGTAGATGTTCTTGCCACAGATGGCTTTCTAGTCATGGGTGGCGTACCAATCGCAGGTGTCATTTCCATAGCAAGTGCTGTTTCAGTCGCAGGTGGAGTACCAGTCCGAGGTGTCATTTCAGACGCAGGTGACGTACCTATCGTAAGGGTTATTCCAATTGCAGGTCGCGTACTAGTCACAGGTGGCGTTATCATTCCAGACATAGGATGCGTACCATTCGCAGGGGCTATTCCAGTCGTAGATCGCGTACCAGTTGCAGGGGGCGTTGTCATTCCAGACGCAGGTGGCGTACCAATTGTAGGTGCTATTCCAGGCGCAGGTGGAGCTACAGATTTTGCTGGAGGCTCGGGATCTGTGGCCATAGTTACATCTTGGTCTTCTGGGTCATCAATTTGTTCAGAAGACACAAAGTCTTTTTCTGTGAAGACCTTTCTGTCACTAGGCCACAAGCCTGTCGCTCTAAACCCATTCTGTGCTATGTCCATACGAACTGATCTGGGGTACGCTTTACCCAACAGCTCTGCAACATGTTCCTGTTTTATCACAGCCCCAGGGTTTGAACGCAGCCATGACGATGCTGCGTGATTGTAGTTGCTTTTCAAGGATTTGAAAAACGACCTGTCCAGTGGCTGCAAACGGTGGGTTGTGTGTGCCGGAAAGGACAACATGATTATGCCATAATCACGAGCCAATTCAATCGCTTCCAGATTTTTTGTGTGCGTGCTGTGACCATCCAGCAATAGCAGCATTTGTTTTTGGTCACTCTTTTCCACTTTAGTGCATTTTATAAAATGTTGCAACCATTGCACAAACAATTCTGATGTTATCCATCCGTTTTTGGAGCATCCAAACACTGTGTTGGGTGGAGCTCCTCTTTTCAGCATTTCGAGCATCCGGACGCGCTTGTAAATCAACATGGGTGGTATGAATTCACCTACAGCATTCATCGCACACACACATGTAGTGGTCAGACCTCTTTCTCCACTTGTTAGTGCACCAACTTGGTGTTTACCTTTTTGAGCAATGACTTTAGAAGGTTTGTGCACAGTGGATAAGGCAGTTTCATCCACGTTATACACTTTATCCCCAGTAAACTTGTGTTTTTCCAGTATTTCTTCGTATTTATCAAAGAACTCATTCACACGCTCTTTATTAAATCCTTTGCTTCTTGCGAAAGATGTTGGCTCTGGCACACGCAACGATAAGAATGGATGTTCTTTCATGAACCTAGAAAACCATTTCTTGCCGGCGATTTTCTTTTCGTTGTTGAAACGATGAGGTAATTTATATTTTTCAGCAAGTTGGTATGCAAGTTTCCTGGCATTGGTCACGGTTAATCCAAAAAACGCAGACTCCATGTCAAGTATATGCTGCGCTAATTCGTTTTCCATTTCTGGTGTCATATCATTTGGTCTTCCGAATTTACTCGTTTTATTCAAACCCTTTAAATGACGCCGTAAAGTAGGTTTTGGTATAGCATATAATCTACATGCTTCGTTGAAACCAATTTCACCATCCCGATGCTTCTGCAGAGCTTCATCCATATCATCTTGCTTCCAAGTTTTATAAATTCTCTTTGCCATATTGATCACCTGAATAGAAAGAATTGAAATAAGGAAAAATATTCGTATCGCGTACCCGTAACGCCTAAGTCGTACCAGTACGATTTAGGAATTTTCTGCAGGTACGACTTAGGCAGCGGGGTGTACACAGTTATAAATCAAAATAAATAACATAACCTAAAAAACGATTACCGTTTGACCTTGCTCATAATAATCAGAAAACACTACAAAAACAGAGTTTAATAAAAAAAACGACTATTTCATCATAATCTTATGTGAAATAGCTTACGACTGACGTAAAAATATTAGTGAAGACTGTGCAAAAAACTTACTTTTTCATTATTTTTCGATCGCGAAATCCAGCAAGCCGCCGCGTGTTGTTGTTTATCTGTGCGAATGAGTAGAACCATATGGCACCGCTAGATGTCACCTTTTCAAGACGGGTGCGCAGATATCGATGTGGTACGACTTAAGCGCTGGTACGACTAAAGGTACCTTACCCTACTTTTTATCCCGTTTGACTGCGTTCCCGTGTGCCGTTACATAAAACGTCAAAGAGAATACAAGTCACTATAAAACGAGGTATAACAAAAACGTTGCCTTCGAAGTACCAGGTGGTCATAACTTGATATGAGCTTATCAAACAGCAGTGTCAGCCAGAAATCGTTTTACGCCTTCGAAGTACCAGGTTATCATAACCGGGTAGGGGCTAACCAAACATATGAGTGTCAGCTAGTTTAAAATATTTCTTGAACGCTTTCACCAGTAAAAAAAAATCATCTTGTAAAAAAGTATTTCAGTTTAAAAAAACTTTTCTACTTTGTTTTTTTATTAACAACATTTTTGGGAATAAAGTTTTCCTATATCTACACATAGTGATAGATCAAACGATCACTATGAGAAACTATCACGAACTAAAAAGGATTTCGTTACCTACAAAAAATGCAAATGATAGAACTTAAACTTGACTTGGTAACTTATTATCCAGGGTCGCTAGATCTCTTCGAAAGAGTTACCGTGGCCCTGGCATATAGGCAACTGATGGAACACGGGTGAGTTTTAGTCAGTAAAAGTCTGACAAACCCTTTCACTCCAACCTAGAGCGGGAAAAGTCATTTGATGATTTCCCACCCACAAAAAATAAGTTAACTTATTATATTTCGAATGCTCATAATTATGTTGCCGCTCGTGTAAATGAGTGCTAAGATTTCTACACTTTTTTATAAAGCAGAAGATTCCATTTAGATTTAGTATTGTATAGTAGTATTTCAAGACTCTACACAGTTCATGTATTCAATGCCTTATACACATCCATAAGAAAAAAATTAACATTTGAATAACTAAAAATAAAAATATTATTTATTATGACGACGCATGACGTGGTTTGAAATTGATATTTTGTCTCATGGAAAATAGGGCTGGAATGATCCAGTCGACTCGTGCACTGGGTATGTTCTGTACCGTCTGATACGTAAACGTTATAAGCAGCATTATTAATGCATTTTTTTTCTTAGTACCTATCATCTAAATTAATGGTAACAATTGTTTAATCACAGCTAGAGGTAGTGTCGGATACATTGAGTGGACAACCTTTTTAAGACGACTTTAATGTCACGGTGTATAAATGATTCAAAAGTATTATCCTTAGATGGTGGATATTTTAGTCGCAAGTGACCTAGGTTTTCGTTTTTAGTCAAACACAATAGGTTCAGTACCTGAATGTACAATACATGGTCTGCCAGGGTCGCGAGATTGTTCGAAAGAGATACCGTGACTCTGGCAAATGGGCAACTGAAGGAACACGGGTGGGTTTTAGTCAGTAAAAGTCTGACACGCCCTCCCGCTCTGCCCAGAGCGGGAGAAGTCATTTGATGATTTCCCATCCAAAAAAAATACATACCTATAACAGTAAGTTAAATAGGTTATTCGTGCTCCAATTGTTCCTCCAAATCGTGACAGAAGGCAGTGCGTGCGAAACATTATTTATGCTACAATGTCTTAATAGCTACTTATTTTATTTCTGTATTTCCATTTTCACCTTTCAAGTATCGAGAGATACTTGAAATGTCCAGGTGGATTTCAACGTCGTATTATTTCTCAGAAAAAAGCCTACAGGATTTTTGTCCGTTATGAATACTTAAATACATTTATATTCAACTAACTTTTGCCAGCGGCTTCGCTTGTGTATTACACATTTAAACTTTCCTCTTGGACCACTCTGTCTATTGATGAAAACCGCATGTAAATCCGTTGCGTGGTTTTAAAAATTAAGCGTATAGACGCGCAAAAAGCGACTTTGTTTTACAATAAGTAAAGAAGTAATACTTTCTGTGTCACTAACCATCATCAAAGATAAAAGTAATATGAGACTTTGTTTATTTTGCACATAAAGCTGGATTTTCCGATATGCTTAAACTCTTAATTTGTAGCTTTTATTCGGTACATATAAGATTTCGTAATTCCGTGTGGTGCCGAACGTTAAGAATACGAACATCCCATTTTTTCCCGTGGATGTCGCAAGAGGTGAGTTAAGTAATACTATAAAATGGGCACTAGCGTTATCTACGCATTTTACCACTATTCTGTGATCGTCTGCTCGCCTGCCAAGCATAGCGCTTATGGCAAACCCTCACAAATTGTGAGAACCGTAAATCAAGCTGGAGTGTACTACGTGAGCTCAATAAATGCTTGTGCGACGCACTCGAGCTCACGTAGTACACTAGGTTCGCTTAGGTTAAAACTGTGACCTCCTACGCACGAGCCGAGCGAGCGAATGCCGCGGCAGCGGCCGGCGAGTGCTAGAAACGACTAGATTCAGTGTGTCGCACAAGCGTGCATTCGAACTATGGTGAGTCGCAGTACAGTTTTGTCGCACAAGTGTTATTCGCACATTCATTTGTCGAGCTCACGTAGTACACCCATCAAGCAGTGGACGTATTTCGACTGAAATTATGATGATATAATTTGACACCCACACCACTCTCACCTTTCCCATTTCATTTTCCTATAAAGCGCTACAGCAGATTTTCTATAAATAAATTCTAAATTAGCCATTTCAAACCTTTTATTTACTTAATATAAAAACGAAACCTAATAGTGCATAGTTTGCAAGTGACATGTTAATAAAATTCATTAGCTTTAAAATTACATGCAGGAGTAATTAATAATTTTCTTTTCAATTCTAAAATTTGTATTCAAATATTCTAGAATTTCTAATACAAAGTAGATGTTTTTGACATTTTGAATATGCTGATTTTAGTTAAATTTCTTCTAGAATTAAATGCAATATAACGTTTTTTGAGTGGGAGAAAAGCATTATGGGCATTTAAACTGAGGGGCTTGGGGTTAAGTTATAACAGCCGCATGAATCAATCAATCAGGTTAAGCTATGCTGCCGTCGTTAGTTTATGGATGGGTGACCATCTTTACATACCAAGACCACTCCGTGCCTCGTAAAGCACGTTAAGCCGTTGGACCTGGTTGTCATAGGTGGATTTTTGACAGTCGTTACGGCTCATCAGAAGCCTGAAATTCTGACAACCAGTCTTACCAAGGGGTATCGTATTATCCAGTAACTGGGTTGTGGAGATCAGATAGGCAGTCGCTCCTTGTAAAATACTGGTATTCAGCGGCATTCAGTTAGACTGGAAGCTGATCCCAACATAGTTGAGAAAAGGCTAGACAGGTGATGGGTGTTTAAATGGTTCTATTCATACAGGTACCTAAGTTACCAACAAACAATATTCTTACCATATTCTAATACTAGCTTTTGCCAGCGGCTTCGCCCGCGTGGAGGTCGGAAATTATCCCGCGGGAACATACTACCGGGATAAAAAGTACCCTATGTGTTATTTTGCGTGAAAGAGGAACAAACATCTATACATCCATGCATCCATACATCTATACATCCATACATACAAACTTTCACGTTTATAATATTAGTAGGATAATACATCATTATCTACTTACCTATTTCTTTTCCAAAAAACCCTCCACAACCATTTTCGAATATCACGACAATGATTAAAAAACTTTTTACCAAATCTCTTATAAGTCCTCCACCAATTTTAAATTATGAGCTTCTGTCATTGGAAAAAAGTGAAAAACTTGTCTGCCAATATCTCGTTGACAGGGATATATCCACAAGTTAAACTGGCCAAAGCTTCAACTCACACACAGTGGACAATGTCGATCGGCTCACAGAACTCGAACAATATAATCCTTTTTACAAAGAGTTCACAATTAAATAAGGGTATTAAACGTTTACTTTACAAATACTTACTTTTGCTTGCACTTAAAGTGCTTTACGTTTTCTGGAACGACGTTGCAAGTAACCTTTTTGCATTGTGACATTGCCGCAAACTATTGTGAAAGTTTCTGAAGATGTTTGGATTTTTTTAATCAATTATCCAAACCTCACAGCCTCCCACTACTAACACTGTAGCTAATATGAAAATATGGTAAAATCTAATTTATTTTAAAAGAGTAACCGTGGAGTTCATTACCGCCTCTTCTCCATAGGCAACGACTGATTAGAACCTAGCTTCTGACGTCTCATAAATGATGTTGGTTTATGTGAAACAAAATAATAAGAGTAGTAGTAGTAATATTAATATTTCTATACTACTAATATTCTACTTACTATTTTATATTTATTTTTGTTAGTAGTAGTATTAATATTTTGAATTTCGAATTTGAATTTGAATCATGCATAAAAGCGGAACGGTTTTATATTAAACTTTGACTATGCTAAGACGCTTAACACACATAGTTCAGGAAACTTTTTATTCCGTGTTTTTTTTTTGTAATCATGTTATTTTCAGATTACACAACGAAAACTACGGGCAAGAGCTAGTGTGATATGCCTTACTTACCCTCATAAAGGGTTTCCCTTTTATCCGAGACAGACCGAGGACCTTTGTAGTCATGTCCGGTAACAATTTTAAACTTCTGAAGTGACGTTTTTAGTGAAATTTTGATAAGGATGAGGCCACGACAACCCAAAGAGTCTAAACTTGAAAGTGCCATTAGTTAATTAAGACCTGGTATGCCTGCTAAAGTCCTGCTAGTTAAAAAGTAGTCTAAAGTAGGAAATCTTAAATTCAACACTCGAGAATTTGAGTGGGAAACCTAAAAGAACATTTTGTTAAGATTTTAATTTCGATTATATAGCTGTCTACATGTTTGTATTATAATTTAATTTTGCCAAATTATTAATACCTCCTTTAAAGTTGGATAAGTACCTAGTCTTTTTCTTTACAAAGCCCATCTGATATTAATATTACTTGACATTTGAAAAGGCAATCTTTTGTCGACGATGATAATGTTAAGTGGGTAAACTAAAATAATTTTAATAATTTTTCGTCGAAGAATTTCCTAAAAACATCACCCAAGCTTTTTGTATTTCATTTGATTTAAATATGACTATAAGTAATGTTTAACAAACCTATACAAACACATAAGTGGAAAATTAAGTATTGTATTCAAAGTTGTCAGGCCTTGTCCACACTCAGGTACAATTATACAGCACATGAATTCAAAGTGCCATAGTATGAACGAGGTTTTCCAAAAAGGTACAACGTGCCTCGGGTCAACAGGGACGTTTTTCCCAAAAGGACGGAGGCTTTTAAAATGATTGACCCAATGTTAAGACCTTTACGTGTAATTCTGTTTGCATAAGCGCTCAAACACTATCACAATCAAGCGGGCAAACGGACCGAGATGACGTTTACAAGAAGTAGCTGTTAAGGCAACTGTCAGGTGTCTCTGTGTTGTGGAGGTTAGATAGATAGAAGAAAGAAAAAAAATATGTTTATTTGCGTTAACATGATGCAAAAATGTTGAAAAAACTTCAGGAAAATCATACATCACATCCACGCAAAACGGCCCTTGCTCAGCATAATGCTGCTACCCTATGGGAGACAGAGCCCCAGCTCTGGTTTTCAGCGACAGCCAACGCTGACGTGATGACGTCGAACGGTGAAGCAAACAATGAGTAAAAAAAAGTACAAGTACTAAATATTAAAGTAATAAACATAGTATTAAAAAAGTGGCAACACTGACATTGGCAGTGGCAGATCGTCACTCTATATAAATTTGCTAGTTTTATATTGTTTGTTTGTTTTTAATCTCATTTAATTTAAACCATGAGCTGGCAGTTTGAGTAATTTATCTGGCCAATCCAAATGTCCTTTCTTTGGTATTGTTCGTCGAATGGTTGAGCTCAATAGTTGAGCTGCACGGGTACCGACAAATGCGTGCACTGATTGGACAGGTTCACTCAATCTGTGTGGTTTTTTCCTCAAAAGATTATTTCAGACACCAATCTACATTATATGACCAATATTAAGTCTGGACTTTAAAACAGACTGTGACCTCTTAGTTTATTTTAGCCTTTCTTCTCAAAGTTTAAAGTAATTAAAATTATATATTGCAGCTGTTTATTGTCCCTTAATAAATAAAATAAAAAATAAAATAAAATAAAAAGTAGTCGGTTAGGTAACACCGAACTCATCTAATTTAAAAAAAATATGATTGACGTGAAATAGTGTTTCTACAAAGCGACTTAAAGAAATATAATAATTTATCATTCAGCTGTTGATTAATCCATGGTCTGCAGCAATAATACAGACATAGGAACCTTACCAAAGTAATAGCTGTAGTCAGAAATTGCTTTGAAAATTTTAGCGTCAATAAGTCGTGTTAGTGTTTTGGGTCTCATTATAATTTAGCTAAACTCGCCAAGGAACATCTGTGCAGTAAAGGTGGTGGTTTTATTATGTGAAGAGGCGTCCATATTTTGACGAACGTCTGTCTATAATACAGTCTGTAACGTAAATATAGACGCAATAGCTTTTTCTTTATTTTATTTAATAATATATACTGTTTATACAGCGTAACAAGACAAAACTAATCTTTCCTGGGTATTTAAACATTAGAATGGAATAAATATGTACTTGAAAAAAAAAAACACCGAAATATTGAAAATCTTTGTATTAAACATGTAACTTAATTATAGACGCACTAAGAGAAATGCAAATCTATTTTTTAGTTTAATAGTCGATTGACTTGCCATGCTTCAAAATGAGTTTGAATACTCGATGTGGCATCGAATCTACAAGAGCTCGAAGTTTCTTTTGAGGTACAGCATTCCAAACATCGACTAAAGCTGATTTCAGTTCTGCAACACTGTAAAACTGACGATTATTTTCATATAATCTGCGTGTTAAGTAACCCCATAAATTTTCCATGGGATTTAAATCTGCGCTTAAAGCTGGCCAATCTAATAAATTAACCTGATTGATCTGAAACCACTCCTTCATATATTTGGAAGTGTGAACACTCGCATTATCTTGCTGAAATTTCCAGTTATTACCACCGATTTTTGATGCTTGTGGCAAAAGATAATTCTGAAGGATATACGATACTTCTTTGAGTTTATTGAACCAGAAATTAAAGCTATATCTGTTTTTCCACTATATCCGAAACCTGCCCAGACCATTACACTACCCCCACCGTAAACACGTTTTGATAAAATTTTAGCCTCTTTACGTAAATCATGCCAATAATAGTTGTAACCATCCGGTCCATCTAAATTAAATTTATTTTCATCACTGAACACTACATCTCTCCATTCCCGTTTCCAGTCCATGTATTTTTTCGCCCAATGCAATCCAACTTTAATATGTTGTTTTTAGGGTTCCGCACCTCAAAAGGAAAAAGCGGAACCCTTATAGGATCACTTTGTTGTCCGTCCGTCCGTCCGTCCGTCCGTCTGTCAAGACCCTTTTTCTCAGGAACGCGTGGAGGTATCAAGCTGAAATTTATATCAAATACTTAAGTCTACTGTTCCTTGGAGCTGTGAAAAAATCAAACTTCTAAGCTAACGCAATCAAAAGATATAGCCATTTATACCACAAATTTCCACAAATTTTCGAAACTCGCAAGGGAATCAAAACCTAAAGGGTACTTCCAGTCGATCTAGAATTTTGAAATTTGGTACAAAGCAACGTCTTATAGCACAGATAAAGGAAAAATTGCGAAAACCGTAAATTTTTAGTTACATCATATAATAAACAGAACAAAACACAGACAGAAATAAAACCAAGCCAAGAAACAGAACAGAACTACGACTCGATTGTCGTGATGGGTGAACTTTTACTTATATACCTACAGGTTTGTACGGAACCCTCGGTGCGCGAGTCCGACTCGCACTTGACCGGTTTTTTTTAATGAAGGTTTACTTTTGAGTTTTTGTCTCTTCAAGTGTGATGCTCCTCTTATCACTCTCCAAATAGTTTGTCTATGCACGTTTAAACCTAAATCTCGTTTTATTTTTTCAGCGGATTGATTTGTTTCCGATACAAGTCTTAAAATATTTCTTTTCTCTCTCGCTGTCAGTTTTGATTTTCTACCACGTGACTTTTTTGTACCATAGTTTTCTTTATTTTTAGCATAATTACGCACAACGTGATCTGATCTTCCAATCAATCGAGAAATTTCACGGTAACTTCTATTTTCAGAGAGTAATACATCGATTTTACCCCTCTCATAATCTGTTAGCTTTCGACCTCGCGGCATTTTAAAAATGAGAATACTGCACTATTAAATAATAACTGAAGTTAAAGAGATACTATGTTCTACAAATCATCTTTAATCAATATAAAGTTACTTGTCAAGTTAAAAAACACTGATGCGTCTATTATTATGTTACGTATTGAGTACACTCGTTGCCAAACTAGTTGCGTAATATTTTGTAAGTGATAACGTCTAACTTTTTTGTATGCTATATGAGATTTATAACGCGCGACATTTAAAATCAATTAATTGGAATTCGAAAATATTCATTAAAAAAAAAGTAATGCATATAATTCATAATGCGTCTATGATTATGTTACAGACTGTATTAACGTGATTCCAGAACTTCTCAGCATAAAGAAATTTTGGTGTAGACGAACTTCAAATTATCACTAGAAAAATGAAATTTTATAACCTTGTTTGATATTTCCACTAAGTTCACAAAACTTGGAGATTATCTTTTGTTTACGTTAAAAGTTTGTGATAACAAGCTTTATGTTTTAAAAAATCTGCCCATTTTACGTAGTATTAAATTAGAAGGCAAGCATAAGTGACCCAATTTTGTTATTATGAAACCGTTTGAAGAATCACTTAATACTTCAAAAAGAGAATGCTGCCATCAAAAATTATTTTGTGTCACAATATAATAAAACAAAAGAATATGGCGTAAAAAATAAAATCACTTTACAAAAATGTCTACATAAATAATATTCATTATTGTCAGTTACTATTTTGACAAAAAGGAAAGACCAAAGAAACGATGGATGGACTGTGCGAATGATGATATGGATAAAAAGGTGTTGACTACCGAAAGATGACTAATAGAAAAGTGTAGATGAAAAATACAGAAGACAAGGGCATAAGAAAAATGACTATTTTTGACAAAAATTCACTTCAATTATATTAAAGCTCGTAGCAATTTCACAAAACTGCAAACAACGCTATCAACGTTATTGGTAGCCAGGTTGCCATTAATCTCTAACGTTTCAAACAAGACAGAAAAAGACAAATACGAGGGTAATCCAATATTCTTTTTCCATTTTTAACCGGACAAACATTGCTTATGCCTCTCAGCCGGAGTAATTGAATATTTTAGTGCCCCTTGAAATGAAAGCTTGGTAGGCGACGACGCAAATGTTCTTGTGGGTGTATAAAGTATATCTACTTTAAAAATTAAAACTGCACTTTTAGAATTTCTGAAATGGTATCTATACTAATATTTTAAAGCTGAAGAGTTTGTTTGTTTGTATGTTTGTTTGATTGAACGCGCTAATCTCAGGAACTACTAGTCCGAATTGAAAAATTCTTTTTGCGTTGAGTAGCCTATTTAGTTATAGGATATATAACATCACGCTACAACTAAAAGGAGCGGAGCAGTAATGAAAAATGATGCAAAAACGGGGAAAATCGCACGGGTAAGCGAGTCTACGTGACGGGAAGGGTCGGGGGAGCAAGAAATTTAACGCGGACGAAGTCGCGGGCAGAAGTTAGTTAGGTTGTTTAATTGAAGATATTGATTTTGATGATGCTCAAATACCTAATAGACTTTAAGCACGTAAACTGACAGAAATCAGATACCTGATTGCAAACCAAAACTTTGTTCCCCTTTTTACGAAAATTGCACAGACAGGGGAGCATGAAATTTGGTACAGTTAAAGTGTGCGGGTTAAAGTCACACAGTACTATTAATCTACTTCATCACATCATACTAAATATTAATTCATGAAACCCAAAAACAAATAGAAAATGGGTGGAACTGTGGGCCCAGAATCAAATTTCATACATTACAATACTGATTCAGCAACTCTGGAAATAAACGACATAATGTGATATTTATTCTGATTTGTCTGACAGTCCGCCTCTTGAGACTATACCGCGAAACACTAATGTGAAATATATGCTCACATCATTTGAAAACTTGAAGGGACAATAATAAATTTATAGTCAAAACTTTCTCATAGGATTCTGGCCCCAATAAGAAGTGTCGGAGTAACTCTCCTTTTTGCCTTTGCCTATCCTGGTGGAAAACGAACTAGACGAGATTTCCTCCGTTTTGTGTTAGGATTTTATGAGCAATATTATATTGCTCGCTTGGAGTTTTTAAATTGCGTTAGACTTGGAAGCTTCTTGGTTATAAACATTCAATAAGAGTTCGGTATTAACTGTGATATGTTCTTCTACTGTGGTTACAGCTGCTTTTTGAGTTTCCTTGGATGATTTGGGAAATACTTTACCAATTTGCAATAGTAATTTATAAAAATTAAAAATATATATATCAGCAAAGAAGTTCATGTCAACATATTAACATATTAAAAATTATACTTCGTCAATGATTGAAATTAAAATTGTTGGTGTACTTCGTAGGTATAAGATATTTATTATACCTATGGGTAAACTTCGTCGTTCTTGTTTCTGATTAGGCAAGTCAGTTGGGACTATGGCCTGGTAAAATTTGGGGAGTAATAGAGATACAAACCTTGTTCATAAATTCAATTTTCGATGACGAGCAAGGAAGTTGGTTGAAAGTTACGTACAAATTGTAAATTGAGAAGGGCGATGTTTCAAATTAATGTTTGATATTTAAAGGGCAATAATCTTATTTGCGATTGACCTCAGGTCTCGTATATTTATACGGGGACCTAATTACAAACATTATTCCGGTACTCACCGTAAATGAACGTGGATAGTGTAGGTAGACACACAATTATGTCGCCAGTTATTGCCTTTTTCCCAAAATCGAGAACAAATCTAGACTCCGGGGTGCTACTCAGATCAGTAGATATCAGTAGGAGTACTTATTTGAAAACTACATTACTTTTGGTCTGATCCGAGAGTTCGACCACAAAACTGATCTGCAGCCATAGATTAGTTAAACGAGGCACTTTCCTTAAATAACCATTACATTTTTATTGTACTTAGATACCAAAATGCTGAACAAGAACATTGCTATCGCCGTCGCCGTGGTCCTGGCCATCGTCTGCCTGGCTGAGGCCAGGGAGGAAGGGCCTCACGACATGGCTGATGCTCTTCGCATGCTTCAAGAACTGGACCGCTACTACACCCAGGCTGCTAGACCAAGGTTAGTTACCTCCTTCTTTGAAGAACATTTTGGGTATATAGCAGAGAATGGAACTTTTTTAAATAGAAATAATCAACATGACGATTATCTTGATTTTGCTAATGTTCTCCGTTTTACACTTGAAATGGTTATGAAAGTAGACAAAGGATCAGGTGGTGCTAATAGGTGGACCTGTCCTGATGGAAGTTCCATCTAAGAGGTTTACTTTCCAACGTAACTTGGAAATGAGACTGCAGATTTTGAGGGATGCGAACAGGTAACAATAAAGTGTATAGATTTATATATCAATCTAGTAATAAAAATACTTCTAACTGAATCTCCCAATATGTTCATACTGTTCATAGTAAAGCCGTAAAGTTTGTCAATATTGCTAATGGTAGTTAAACTAAAACAGCTTGCTAAAGAGATTTAGATTTGAACGAATTCTAAGAAATTACTGAAGTACTTATTTTGCAGTAAAAGTTAAACACAACAAAACGTTAGCTTTTATGGGCTCGTAAAACTTCAATTCGTTTTAAACAAAATAAGTTTTACTTAGTTTAACTTCACCTTGAACGGTCGCCATATTGTTGGGACGAGAGTGAAATCGAAAAAGTTTCCGCAAACTTTCAGGATAAAGTCACTTCCTTACAACTGTAACTTTATTGTAGTTTAACCTCTTGGACAAACTCATTAATTTCCATTAATTATACGTTACTTTAATCAATCACTGGATAGCTTAAAAGTTTATCACTGGCTTTCATTAATTTTACAATAGAAAGTTCCTGATCACAGAAGGGAGTTACTAAAATTGTTTTGGTAATATTCGAAAGTCGGAACGAAATTGATTTAAATTAATTATGATAGCTAATAATAATGCTAGAACTAGTAAGATCTGGAAAATTAAATACTTAAATTATGTAAAAACACTCGTAAGAAAAACAAATAAAAAACAGACAAAAATGACCCACACATGAATAGACCAATTAATTGTTTTGTACTGGTTATCTTGTCACTCTGCTATCTAATCCCAAAAAATCAAACATCAAAAGCTTTATAATATCACTGTTTTATTTTCTTGATATTTAATGCCAACATTAGAATGCTTAGTTTCATCCACAGATTAAAAATTACGTAAGAGACATTTTATTTATCTTCTCGGAACTATCTGGAGCTTCGCACCACACTTTTAATTTTGGTTCGTTTCAAATGGGTGTTACGAATTTTTTTTATTAAGTACCTGAAATTAATATTCCACGCTCAATGTCATTTGACTGTCGTCCTACATAGCTTTTATGGTCTAATAATCTTTTTGTTCATTAAAATATAAATCTGCGTCATTTTTTATATACGTTGACATTTTCAGTATATTCAACATGTTATTAAAAGAAGAATGTGTGCTATCACATTTTGTCATCAGTGGGGAGATTTTTAAAGTTGATAATATCTTAGAGCAACGTATCGGAAAGTTCTTGTTAACCCACGCAGATATCGACCTCATTAGTCTGCTTAATGTTGTTAATTATTTTAGCACAGTCATAAATAAGTACCTACAATGAAATTGAATTATTGAAAGGTTTTGGTTTTATGACTCTTTCTTTCATTTCAACAATAATCACAAATCCAAAGTCTTTGGTTACTTACTTACATGAATGGTGAAATGTGACATATTTGAAATTTATCCCTTTTCTTCCTCTCTCATTTTATTTTTTTCTTTTCAACTTGCTCATTGTTGCGGTGGCGTCAGGGTAGTTTATAGTTGTAGCATCAATTTTTGGGCTAGTATCAAGTTTACTCGATATCATTACAATTAATAAAGGACCGGTACGAAGTAAAACTTTTTATTATTAAGTAAATTAGTGAAGGGTCCGATACAAAGTTCGGCAATAAAAGTACCCATTCTTACATTTCAAGCAAAATCATTTGTGTTCAAGGCAGGAAAGCGCCAAACATTAATGAACACAAACTTGACGTGACAATAAATACGCCCCAAATGTCTATTTAAGAAGTCTTTTTAAATGCCTATCAATTACAACAATTAAGCTAACATCCATCAGTATCAATTACAGCTAACCCGAATCTGGACCCAAGACAGTCAAAATTCAATCTTACTCCTTTGACACAGAAGTGGTTTAAACCGCAGAACCGATTTGGTCGTTGAGCAATTTCCCTTTGTTGCGTGTATTCTGTGGTCATTTTGTGAACGGAAAGGGCGTGTTATTGCACAGGTATGCAATTGGGGACAAGATTAGACACGATGTCAGGGGAAAATTACTACCTGGGACCGACCAGGTAGGATAAGTCCTAACCTTTGTGGCTACATTGCCGTTCGCCTACGCTTGACTACACAAGATTCATGAAAAGTGTGAATTCTGTTTGACTTTTTGCTCTTTGCGAAGAATTTATTTTTAAGGGAAATAATTCATGAAGTCTAAAAGAAAGTTGGCCCATTGTGTGAGCGCAACGACACATTAGTAGTTATTTTTTGGGGCCTGAGACTGGATTTTAACTGTGTATCATAAGCCTATTAAAAACATAACTTTCATTTTAAATTGCCTTGGTATGATAAAGGAAGGACAGTATTCCATTTAAAGTATAACATATGATTTAATTCTTCAAGTTCTAAGGCGTAAGAACTTTTAAGGAGATTCTCCCCTGAAAGTAGCCTCCACATTGAATTTAATTAAATTTGTCTATTTTTTAAATAATTTTTTCATTAGTATAGAACAAATATTTTGCCGTATAAGATTTATGCTACATGATAGTTCAGCCCTGTTTTACCATTCGGCGTGCAAACATTTACATTATCGTTCACTTAAGTTTTAACAAGAGCCAGATACTTACGACCAATTCAATTTTCGAAAAAAAACTCAGCCACACTGTAGTACGCTATATCCATGTCTAGATCATCATAATTTCAGCTGAAAGACGTCCATTGCTGGACATGCCAAAAAGAGGGTTTGTCAAAATCGCCACGCTTGGCAGGCGGGTTAGCGATCGGAGTATGGTGGTAAAATGTGTAAAAGAACATAAACGCGAACATTATCTAGAATGAGCAGCAGCATTCACTACACATTTAGTCACCTTTTACGACACCCACGGGAAGCAATAGGATGCTATTATTCTGTACGTCCGGAACCACACGCAACATCCGAGTCCTAATTCTCCCAATACCCCAGAGGTTCTTGTTAAATCATATTACTGAATAAGTCTTATATATACCTACTGGCCAAAATTGCAACATACAGTTTCCTAACACGGCCAACAAGCAGGTATTCAGAGGATATTGTCACAAAAGCAGTCGCATTAGTAACTTCACCGACATTGTTGACCAAGTTACTGCATACTGCTTCCATATTACTTCGCAGGAAGAGCTCACAATTACACAAGTTTACCAGTACTATGTTTGAAGTTAATGTAAAACGTCTTTGTAGGAGACAACCTTGTTAACACGGTCTTAAGACTGGTTTTAGTTTGCTCCAAACTTGAGTGGATTTAGTTTTGTTATTAGGTTTTGGTTTTTAAATAGTTTGAGTATGTTTGGTTACCTACTGATTCGTGGTTTGAGGTTCTGGGTCCGATTCCCAGGTTGGGAAAAGTGTAATTGGGTTTTTCTATCTGGAATTTCTCAGTAACAGCCCGGAGTCTAGGTTTCTGCTTGTTTCTGCCCATTTGATCTCAATAGCCCCCTCAATTCAGGGGACATAAGTCCGCGAGTGACAAACTGTGAGTATGCGCCGTGCCTGTACTATAGGTCCACCTCAGGTAACACGGCGTGATGTTATGTTTTGTTTGGTTATTAATAAGGTAAAATATATTTATTAACATAGAAGATAAAAAAACTTGCTTCAATAATTAACACTTCTTATTTTTTTATTAGTTTAAAATTCATTAGATGAACACCAAATCGCTTATATTATGCAAAATTAAAAATGATAAAAAAGTGATATCTTAAAATTCTTTTATAAATAGTTTTTGACAGAAATCATTAAAAAAACAACAAGAGGTTAGTTATAATAGATTGTATAATTGTGTACCGACTTTAAGTACTACACCAAAGCTTTTACTTACTTTTACCTCAATCGCAATCTATCGTAGTCCACTGCTGGACATAGGCCTCTCCCATATTGTCCCACAACACCCTGTCCTCCGCCTTCTGCATCCAGTCTACTAATACCAAAAGAAATAAAAACATAACATTATATTATTATAAATAAAAATAAAGCTGTTCCTAACAGAGTGTTTACCAAGAACCGTTGTGTGCCATTTTCGGAACATAACAAGTCTCATGTTTATATTTAACCATAATATTTTTTAGAGAAAGGACTGTCTGAAAATAGACTCGGTTGCTCCAAAACCATTATTCCATTTAATTCACGGTATTTATATACCACCATTAATTTATTCTCATAAATGATCCCACACATAACAAACCTAAGTATCTTTTCTACTTATCTGATATATCTTTTTCCAGGAAATTTCCTTTTGATAGAAAATTTTCCCACACACTCTAAACAAGATTGTCAGAAATCGAAAACATTATTGAAGTTGATTTCCCCAAGGGTCATGCAGTAACATTTTCTCAATTTTGATAAGATTGACGACTTATTCTCTTAAAGGCACTTAATCAATTTGGAACAGATGAAAATTGAGTAATATGGGAGAGAAAAAACAAGTGAAGATAATTCCTACACGTCTTGTGAGTTTTGACATGACAAACAAGTAGGAAAGAAAAATAAATTGGAACATTTGTATCATGACAATACTAATGAAAAATAAAGGATACACGGGTACTGAATCGTATGTTTTACAAAAAGAGATGAAGCATAAAGTAATTTATGTAAAAACATGATTAGTAACAGTATTCGTGAACAATGTCTTCTTTTCTGATAAATGTCAAGTACACTGAGAAATGTTATAGCAAATTGGAGTGTACTACGTGAACTCGACAAATGGATGTGCGATAACACTTGTGCGACAAAACTGTACTGCGACTCACCATAGTTCGAATGCACGCTTGTGCGACACACTGAATCTAGTCGTTTCTAGCACTCGCCGGCTGCTGCCGCGGCACCGCTCGCTTCGCTCGCTCGGCTCGTGCGTAGGAGGTCACAGTTTTAACCTAACCTAACCTAGTGTACTATGCGAGGTCAAGTATGTCACACAAGCGTGCATTCAAACTATTGTGAGTCGCAGTACAGTTTTGTCACACAAGTGTTATTCGCACATTCATTTGTCGAGCTCACGTAGAACACCCAGCAAATTGTGCTATGTAAATGTGACATGATGTTAACTGAGAAAATCAATTTATATACGTACTCTGACTATTTCATTGATCATCAAATGATTGTTCGTCTATCTATTTGCTTAACACACTATTAAATCGAATCTGAAGCATTTTAAAGGTTACTGCTAATCCATTGCTTTATAAGTCTTCTAAAAACACAAATAATGTTGTTGAACCGTCAAGATTAAACCCTGTTAGTGTTTGACGCAATTATCTCGCTGGACATGCATTCGTCATAACTACGTTTCTGCTGACGCTAAAGTTTCTACGACAAACTGGTGTCAAAGTTTTGTCTCGTGTTACACCCACGGAAAATATCTCGTGTAGTGTCATATGGCTTAGAGCTATTTCGAAGTTTAAGCGCCGCGCAAACTGGTACCATGAATTTATGTTTCTGAACACTACCAAATTTTACGTGAGTTTTTAAATAAAAAAACTGGCCAAGTGCGAGTCGGACTCGCGCACCGAGGGTTCCGTACAAACCTGCAGGAATTCACGGTTTATGCATAAGGTTTATGTTTATGAAATGAAATGTTTTTTTAAAAAAAATATATATTTGAGTTGACTGAATGAAAGGTAAATTGTGGTTTACGATTTATGACGTATTAAAAAAAAACTACTTACTAGATCTCGTTCAAACCAATTTTTGGTGGAAGTTTACATGGTAATGTACATCATATATTGTTTTTAGTTTTATCATTCCCTTATTTCAGAAGTTACGGGGGGGGGGGGACACATTTTACCACTTTGGAAGTGTCTCTCGCGCAAACTATTCAGTTTAGAAAAAAATGATATTAGAAACCTCAATATCATTTTTGAAGACCTATTGATGAAAAAAAAAATTTTGAGTTTCAGTTCTATGTATGGGGAACCCCAAATATTATTGTTTTTTTTCTATTTTTGTGTGAAAATCTTAATGCGGTTTACAGAATACATCTACTTACCAAGTTTCAACAGCATAGCTCATATAGTTTCGGAAAAAAATGGCTGTGACATACTCGGATAGACAGACAGACATGACGAATCTATAAGGGTTCCGTTTTTTGCCATTTGGCAAATCGATCGCGTAGATATGGCATTTTTCCATGAAACAGTAGTTTTATAAAAAACTACTGTTTAACCATGATTTCATTTTGCGCGTCGTTATCCTCTGTACACATATAGTATATCTGGGGAAAGTTGTAGGTTTCATTAAATTACAGAAGTCGATTTAAAAATATTGAATCATATTATACGCCCTCTTAACCATAATGGAAGTATTCAAAAGCTTTTGAAACGCCTCTGCTGCGTAACAATAAAGTATTTCTTTGTTAAAATACTTACCTAGTTCCTTGCCGTCGCGTCGTTGAGAATTTAAATGAGACGTTTTGTATCCTTTACAATGAGGTTTAAAAATAATGTGGCGTCAAGCGCTAATGCAATTTTCAGTTCCTGTTTTAGACATGTTGTTTTTATTATATATTTTATATTATGTTATATATACCCGGGTAACGGGTAACAGAGGAAAGACAATAACTCTCTGTTCCGTTTATGATTAAAAATGGACTTGGATTTGTAAGTAGTATTTTTCTGCCATTTCACAGACACTCTGACTTTTATTTGGGAATATGTCTTCATGGTCATTGATAGGTACATTTGTTTCCTTGAAAAGTTTACTTTTAGCGTATAGGATTTAAAAAAAATACTGTACAGAGGCCAATGTCCACTCAGGCAAATAGGACTTCATTAAGCTAAAATTATTCTGATGAAATATTATAATCCTCTAAGACTTTTGTCAACTATTTTTGGGATCGGCAGCCACTCTAACCAGATACAGTTGAATACCAGTATTTTACGAAAAATAAAGTGAACAAACTATACTAAGCTCTAAATATAAACTTTTTTTTAAATCAAATCATTTATTCTCATAAAATGCAGGTATTTTACATACAGTCTGCCTGAGTTTCGGCATGCAAAAAATTTACAAATAATTAAATAAATCTTGAACAAAATTATGAAGAAGTTAATCAATTAATAAATTATTATTAGAAGTCTAGGTCGTGCACAAAGGTGTATTAAATAATGTCAATAAAATTATATAATTTAATCGGTACGACTTTCAGAATACGAAAAATAATGTTGTACTGCAGCCGATCCAAAGTCTAAACATAGAACAAACAAGTCCAAAAAAAGCAGTGATGTTTGTTTTCAATCCGAGTTCCGTAAGGATCAAATAAAACCCCATGAATATATATCAACTTATTTACCCGAAAACTTCAAAGCGTTGCGAATTGTCACATGTCAAAAAAGGACCTGTCAAGTTGCTTTGACCTATTTTGTTATTGTAGAACATTATAAATTAAACCATTCATTTAACTGGTTTTCAAGATGCAATACCTTGCGTACTAAGACAGTACATATGAAAGATAGAGTAAGAACATAGGTAGGTATTATATTTTTATAAGATAAAAAAAGTCAAATATTATTAAGTATTACTTACTTACTTGACTTAGAACGAAATTCCTTGCACTGACAAAATGCCAAAACTTATATGCTAAAATATTCCCTAACACACTGTAGCCTGTTGTAGACATCCCTAATTGCCCATATCAAAATAATTAGGCTACATCTTCTAAAGAATGAGATTGAAGCATCGAATAATCTTATAATTAGCTCTACCACATTTAATGAGAAATTAAATTACTTCCAAAAAGTTTTACTGCAATAAAAACCGGCCAAGTGCGAGTATTTGCACTTGGCCGGTGAAAAAATTCGAAAAAAAAAAACATGTTTCTTTTATCGAAAAAGTAAAAAAAATAAAATATCGTTTAAAATTGTATGGACGGACGGAAGGACATAAGGTTTCGTTGGCACCCACTGGTAAAGGAACCCTAAAAATCACAACCAAAAATTCTTTGAAGTCCTATCCCCATAGAAGCTTCTAAACACCAGCAATAACGCAATGTAGTCATTTATTCGCGTGCCAAATAATGGGATGCCCCAATGCTTAACCGAAAGTGTCGCATGTCCAATTTTGATGATTACGTGCTTAAAATATTTACGATGCATTAGGCAAAGAGATTTTGGTCTTCAACACCGTTTTTATAGTGCGACTGATATCTGTTTCTTTTTTCTTTTTCAACTACCAAGCAGGTTAATTAGCTGGTTTTTTGGAAAACTTAAATGTATAGTGCTAGTTTTAATTACTTTTATCTATATCCTTTTCTTCAGTCACTAAAAACAAACTCTAACTAGTGACTAGGGACTGAAAACTGGTTTGAATTTGTGTTCTTGTTCTTCTTTTCGGTACGGTTCCGGCTCCAAAGTATTGGTTTCAAATGAACTGTCGAATATAGCAATTCCGTATCATACGATTAATATTTTTCAAAGGAAGATGGGATATGTTTGACGCGTGCCTGGCGTATTTTTTCGTTTAGGTCGCCTCCAAAATATTGTTGAGTGCAAGTCTGTACTATACAGTGTGCAAGTCCAGCTTCATCAATGAGTCTTTTGGCGGTGTTCAACTGCTTTTTTGGCTCTTTTCTATGTTATTGTTCTGATGTATTAAATGTTGATGTATCAAACTAAAAATTTGCTGTTCCATATATTTTGAATTAACATTTTTGTTGGAAACAGCTAATGTTTGTATCTGCCACCCTGTGGATACGGTGTGTATCTGCATACAATGGCCGAACTTCCATCTTGCGGTGCTCCTGTGGACTTGAAGATCTATAACTGCGTCAGCGAATGAAGTACACGTGGCTGAGTTTTGGGCTAAACATAACATAACATTATGCCTTGTTATCACAGTTTGTCATTACAGTACACCCACATTTCGCCATGAAGAGGCGGGCTTAACATAGTATTTGAATACTAGATTTTGCCAGTGGCTTTGCCCGTGTGGAGGTCGGAAATTATCCCGCGGGAACATACTACCGGGATAAGAAGTACTCCATGTGTTATTCCAGGTTATAAACTATCTGTGTCCCAAATTTTTTCCAAATCCGTTCAATAGTTTTTGCATGAAAAAGGAGCAAACATCCACACATCCATACATCCATACATACAAACTTTCGCGTTTATAATATTAGTAGGATAGTAGGATTCACAACCTTGTTTGCCATTGACACGTCAAGATGAAGACCAATGACATTTCAGCAACGAAAATTAATTTCTATTTCAACATGTTTCTATTAATAAATTTCGTCCCATCATAGATGAGAGTAATGAATACTATTATTAACATCTTCTGTTTTAATAGCCTTTTCGTTACCAATTAACTTAATGGTCGTAACAGCTATGAAAATTGACTAGTCATATTAAAATTTGACATTGTTTTGATCGGTATCTGTTCATTGGTTATTATCATCGTCTCTATTGAAGAAAATATTATAATTATATAATTATTTATTTATTTTTACAATTTTTATAAACAAACTTGTAGAATCGATGACAGTTGCTAATTACAATGAATAAATCAATCATTCGATCAATTACTTTATATAATTCTGTCTACTTGAAAGTCAGTTTAGGAAAATTCTTAAACGTAATTTATTTTACAATAAGGTAAAGGAGGATGTATTAACTTTCCAGCCAGTACAAACTGCGGCTCAACCCCAAATGATATATTTTCCAGCATTTAAATGATGAGTTATATCCTGTGAAACCTCACTGAGCACTGAGCACTGACACTCAGTGAGCTTTTTTCTCTTTGGTTTTATGAAGATAAATAAATATCTTAGGACAACCAACACATCGTTATCTGATCCCAAACTAGGCAGAGCCTGTACTATGATAACCAGACAACTGATAAACATACTTATAAATTTGTATATACATACATATTATAGATAAATTACACCCCGACATAGAACAAATGATTGTGCTCATCACACAAAGATTTGTCCTGGGTGGGAATCGAACCCACGACCTCAGTCTTTGCAGTCAGGGTCACTAACCACTACACTAACAGGCCAGATGTTTCTTATTAGGTCAGATGAAAGCTTTTTTTATATTTACTGAACATCGGGAAGGCTTAGAAGATCATGATGAAAGACGACAAAGAGATGTTACATGAGATCCGTGCAAAATGTTTTCTTTGAAATAGTTCGTCGTATCCTTGAGCTCCTTAAGGTCTGAGATAAGCTGAACGATTAATGAAAAATTCTGTACACTGATTGCACAGGTCCACTGAATCTGTGTAGGTTTTTCCTGAAAAGACTATTTCAGACACCTATCTGCATGATCTTCACTATCATCTGACCAAGATTATGTCTGGATTTTAAATGAGAGAGTTATCTCTGACCTTGTTTCGGCTTTTCTTTTCAGAGTAATCAGATAGGAAATGCAGATGATCTAGTTTAAAAAATATGATTAACGTGTATACATTTTGTACCAATTACTTACGGAAATAAAATCATTCAAAATTTAATTTAAGTATGATCGATTTCATTGCTTTAATCTATATATATATAAAGTTCAAAGTCCTGTATGATAAATCTAGTCTATTGTTATTTTCTGTTTCAAATGGATAATTCATAGTGACCTTAAAACGGAGTACTAATTAATTTTGAATTTGACACATGTCTTTTTTAACCCCCGACGGAAAAAGAGGGGTGTCTGTCTGTGTGTCGGTCTGTCTGTGTGTCTGTCTGTCTGTGGCATCATAGCTCCCGAACGGATGAAGCGATTTCAATTATTATTTTTTTGTATTAAAAGTGACTTATGTGCGAGTGTTCTTAGACATGTTTGAAGAAAATCGGTTGAGCCGTTTAAAAGTTGTGGGGGATGAAAGTGGGGAAGAATAACCGAATGTCTACAAATATACTCGAGTGGGGTCTCAAATGAAAGCGCACTGAAAGAGAATATTGATGACTTAATCGAGAATGTTCAAGCTTCGCTTGATGAGAAAATTGGTGGTGGGAAAATTGGGACATGGAAATCCGATTGTCACGTGAGAGTATCAATGACTACATCTCAGTCTTTGCAATTCTGCTAAAGATGATTTGTCATGTGGGTTATTAAATAGTTTTCTTTGGTCGAGCTCACAAACTGCTACACCATCCAAGGAAAAGGCCAAGCCTATGTAGCCTGAAACAGAGTAAAAATACTCTACTTAAGGCTACATAGGCTTGGCCTTTTGCGAAAGTACTTTTACCTAAGTAAGCCACAGCTTTTTCAACTGTCGTGCCTTGCAACTTATATGCCGTAATCGCCCAACATAAAATGATAGGAAACATTGTTCTTTCAATATTTCCATATCCTCTAAGACCTTGAAAAGTTACATTATGTGGCCTTATCAGAATCCATCCATTCTCGTCAACACAACTCCGGCCGATAGTGGCATCATCAAATTGAATTGATATTGTTTTTGGAAGCTTCCCATCTTCCTGTTGGCCACGGCGAAGTTCTATGTATTTACAACTTAACAAAATCTACATTATAATAAGTACCTATACCTATAAAGTATAAAATAAAAAATTAAATTTAAAATTTAAAAAACCCCCGACATAAAAACCTAAAATCCCTTTAAAAAGTAAAAAATAATAAAAAAACTCAATCTTGAAGTACCTAAGTTATGTATTAATAATTTAAAAAAAAATACGTCGCGGTGGGGGACCGCTCTGCGAGGGCAGACGTCGTTGACGGTCGTATCCTAAATGCAATATTTAGAAGTCATTTTATAAAAGTTTTCTTCAGTTAGGTAATAGACTATTTGTAAGTAAATTGTTAGGTTTGGAGCGGTCCCCCAACGCGATGTATTTTTTTTTTGAATTATTAATACATACTTAGGTACTTCAAGATTGAGTTTTTTTATTATTTTTTACTTTTTAAAGGGATTTTAGGTTTTTATGTCGGGGGTTTCTTAAATTTCAAATTTAATTTTTTATTCCGAACTCGTTGGTAGAAAGGTGTGTTAGTAATACGACATCATATTTAATTAAAAACGTCGAACAATCAACAAAGTTGACACCCAAATTCATGAATAACTTAAAAAAGCTTACAGTTAAAACCAATTCTCACCCTCACCATTATTAACAAATTAATAATTCAATCATTTTAAGTGCATAGTTAATTAGTTTTCTTAATTTATTCCTGACACCTGTCACTAACATGTTCAGACATATTGGCTCTAACAAGGGGTTATTTTGATTGAAGTAATCTTGTTATAGTTTGGTTTTAGTTCATATTGACAAATATTGATTTTGGATACTTGTGACGCATATAAACGAGGCTTGTGTTAAGATGCGTGGGATTAATTCTGGAATAAAGTACAAGGACGTATATGGCACCTCGGCGGGCATAGAAAGTGATGGGCACAATGGTATGAACTTCTTTTTAAACTCTAACTCTCTTGATTAAAAACCAAGGTTTTTATTTACATCAGATTTAAACCACCAAACCAGTTTTGAATTAAGAACCCAATATGTATATAATGCAGGTCTTTTTATAAAACTGACAACTCAAACGGGTACTTAGTTGTAATTTTTCTACAACTTGTAAATCGTAACACCACGCCTGTTTACCCCATATGATTTGACATTTAAATCAATATTGCTCTACGTGGGAGTGTTTCTCGATACAAATCACAATTACACACACAAGCTGTTCCGAAACAAGTGACTGGGAAATGAAAATGTTTGTTCAATGCAGCAACAGTTGTCAGCCGCACAGTCTCTCCGTCAACCTAGCCGAAATAATTATACATACATGCTAGCTTGTTCAAGATGACATAATGTTGGATTCATTAATAGCCAGTTAATAATATTTAAAATTTTACCTAAGAAGTAGAGATGGCATTTCTACACAGGGAACAGTCGGCTAGGCAATACCGGCCATCTAGTTCTTTAAAATATAGACCAACAAAATATTAACGTGTAAAACTGTCTTATAAGATTTACTTACATAACTAAACATTTAATTACATTTCTTAAATTTTGATTTACACGATATGATACCAAATGCTGTCGAATACTCGTTTTGTTAAACGTTTAACCGAATATTTGACCGATTATTCTTATTCGGTAAAACCCAAATTCGGCCCATCACTAGTAAGAAGATGGTTAATATTAGGGCCCTCACAAGATTTAAGATTGAGGTAAATATCCTTCACCCCTCATGAAGTTATTGGTTCAAATCAACCCGTCCCATAGTATTTGTTTCGCAAGTCACGTGTTAATTTTTCGAAAATCCATAACATTTAGAAAATAGCAAACTTGACAGAGTGTAGCTTAGACGGTTCTAGAATTCCGATAGGCGTAATTGTAATTACATTAATTTGAGCTTACAGCTTAATAAGGATATTATAAACAGTCTTGATCATATGATAACCGAAATTAGACCGAAAATACGTTTGACTGTTTGATGAACTTCAAAATATAGCCCAGTTTGGATAGTCTAAAAAGTTGAGTAATTAAAATGTTAGGTTACGACATGTCAGATAGTTCTTACATTAGCTGTCCTACATAATGGCTTCCACAGACAGGCCTGTGTGTCTTTAATAGAATAATTTCTATGAAAACTCCATGGAAATTGATCACAATAATCGCGTCACTCTGTCACACTGCACCGGTCTGCGGGATCCATAAATGGCACCAACTGCAAATCTTGGAGCCAACAAACTAAAGAAGTAGGTCAAGATGGATGCCACATCGTTACTTAAAATTATAAATGCAGGACCGATAATATGAGACAAAATATGCTCCCTGATTTTCAAAGGATTATCTCTACCTCGGATTATTACAGCAAACAGGATCATAAATACGACGTACAATCTTGATGCAAAGCAACAAACCAACTTTTGGTTTGACTTATTCTATGCTTTCTAAAACTATGAACTATGCCCGTTGGTCTCGTGGTTGCAAGCGCGACTGCTGAGCGTGGAGTCCTGGGTTCAGTTACCAGATCGGGCAAAGTATTATTGGGATTTTCCATTATGAATTTCTTTGTAACAGCCCAGAGTTTGGAAGTTGGTTGGAAAGCACGTTGAGCCGTTGGTTCTGCGTCTGACCTCTCTCCGGTCGTTTCGGATTGCCACTATGAGAGTGAGGGAAGATTGAGTGCCCCTGTGTCTGTGCACACACTTGGGCAATATAATATCTTGCGCGCCAAGGACTAGTCTCCATTGAGATTGGCCGCCATGGCCAAAATACGGTCTGGAGGACTATACATATAAAATTATAAAGAGGTAAAATTTGTGAGTTTGCATACAGAGTGATAGGGGACATCGATGCACAAACTGAAACTATGAATTCAGCACGTTATTCAAAATGTTTTTATATCACATTAACAAACATGGGCAATATGGGCATTTATGAAACGTCAGAAGCTAGGTGCATTAATCCAGACGTCTATTCTAGCGTAAAAGTTTTCGTCGGTTATGAAAGTAAAAATCTGCGGTTTCATAGATATACGTAATTGCAATACATACGTGGTCAAATTGTATGGCAGAGCATTTTTTTTACGGATGAAATATTTCCACGGTTCAGAATCATGTGCTGAATCCATGTTAACTGGTTGTATGTACATTTATGTCTCTGCCACCCTGTATAGGAGTTACCCCTATCCTACAGGAGCAAATTAAATTAGCTGCCAATAATTTACTGGGTAATGATAACGAAAACAAAATACAAAAAAAATTGCATCATTTTAACTTTGTTCAAAACTTTAAACAACACTGACGTGTACATTAAGGAAACGAAACGCCTAATAATATGTTGCATGAAAAATTACGAAACCGATCGATTACGTTTCGGCCAACGAATGACGAAATACATTTCTTTTTCTATTCGATATCTATACCCAACATGTGGGGATAGTATTGCTAATTTAATTTGACCCTTTGTAAACCTGTATGCTCATGATTGTCAAAAAAAAAAAAAAATTGATTGAAAGCTTATACTATTTACGAGTGTCATAGGATATGTTTTATGGTATAATAGTTGAAATCCACGCGCACGAATTCGCGGGCAGAACCTATTGTAACAATATTCCCATACAATGGCAGATGGCACAGTTCGTGAAGTGTGTGATTAGGTACGATAAACTATCGTTAGTTAAACCAACATGTTTATATTAACGGTTGGTTACACCATTTAATGAACGGTTCGAGTGTCACGCTAATTACGCGATTTGTTGAACTGTTAACGATATTATCGGTTTATCAGAACTTATCGTTAGCGATTGTGGTGTCACTCTGTCATGCGGAATATAAATTAGTTAGTACATGTTTATTTTATTGATATTGTTTCTCATGATGGAGTTGTGTTTTAGTTTCCTGGATTTGTTGACTGTGTCTCTCCTTGGTTATCAAACATTTAACCTCATTGGGTTAGTATTTTATGCTGACTACCAGCAATTAATTTGAAGGGAAGTTGGTTTTGTATAGGGTTATATTAAATTGATAAATAAAAAAAAATGATGTTTTTTTATTGGGAGGTCAACCGGGAGTTCGCATTTTTTTTTAACTGGTTTTTTATGTGACCCCAATAACCGTAGTCGATGATTCTATAAAAAAATGATCCTTTTAAAATTTTGTCATATGTAGATGTCGGTACTATTGCGTCTTCGGAGTTAAGTTGATTTAAAAACTCCTGTATATTAGATTATAAGTCTACAGATGTCAGCATGATGAGCTTTCCATTAGTTTCATTCATTAGGAAGGTACATGAATAAAGTAGTAGAATACAATTTATGTAATTTGTCCTTTAATAAATATTTACACACCCAATTTCATATATATCAGAAAGCCATATTATTTACGTAGTGGCTTCAATCCTTTCAACATTATTTGGTTTGTTGACTGTCAGTCACACAGTGTTGTCATTTTGGGCTCACACTATTTTGTATGTAGTTAGAAAACCTACTGTTCGTAATTAAAAGTTACTTAACCGACGACTGTGTCATCAGGCCTTCAGAATTAAAATAATATTGTTTTTTTTAGATAGTGATATTTGACATTTGTTGATATTTAGTGATTAGATTGAGGATATTATTTCTATTATCATAAGAGTGTCACAACGTGATATATTGCACTAAATTAGGGTGAAATATTGGCCCAGAAAATATGCCAAAAACAAAAAGATTCAAAAACATTCACCAGTTTTTTAGGGATTTCTGTGTTTTTATAACCATGAACCATGTTTAAAAACACAAAAGAAACCGTTTTTATATAAAATCCCTTGGTAAACCAAATCCTTAGCAGCTGGTATAGCTCAAATTTAACAAGGTCCTGTACTACATCCTCCTGCCCTCAATTTAATAATGTGCCATGTTCCCACTTCTTGATAACTTAGAGTATGCCTATGTTTTATTCAGAAGCTGAGTTTATTCTTTATGATAAGCCGTACAACACTCGTAACAGTAACCTCAGTTTATTAAGAAAAGAAACGTATAAAGAACTCTGAAAACAATAGGTAGATAGTTGAAGTTTTCTGGAACAGAGACATCTAATTTTTATGACCGTAAAGAGTTAATAATCTTGAAAGACCAATGACCGAAATGTCCGTATGAGCTTCGGTTGTAACAATGAATTCGAGAAAATTTTGTACAGAAAGAGAGAAATACAATTCATAAAATCACTCCTTCAAAAGGAATCCACTAAGTTTTTGATAAGAATGATTCCGAATTAAAAATATTAATTCAAAAATTTAGTAACACCACTTTGATACGGAACTAAAGTCTATCGTATCTTGGCCGTGTTGAGTAGTGTTGTTAGCACGATTGTTATATCGATATCGATATATTGGCAGGATCGACCGCCGCGACGTTGCGGATGGAGACCGCGTCGATCCAGAATTGTTAAATCGCGCTGTGCGGCTCCTCGTGCTGCAGAAATTAGACAACATTTACTCCTACCACACCCGACCAAGGTACGATAATCGATGTTTCCCTCCCATCATCGATAATTCAGCGCACGTTCGTATTTGATGTATTTCCTGCATGCCTTATCCTCCTTCCACTCTCCTTATCTTTCTTGATTGTTAGTTTGTTACAGGGAATCGAATCCCTTTTTCGGTCAAAAACAAAATAATAGTTTTCTTCAATAAATGTTACTATGAATATTGATGACGTGTCCCCGAATAATGCTTTTTTAGGTCGGCATTTAATTGATTGGCAAACGGTTGCGTGGGTGGAAAAACTAGAGTAATTTAGGACGAAATTCATGTTCTGGTATATGTACATGTACGATATCGTAATTGAACAACGAATCATACAGCATATTTAATGATGTTATTTTTTTCTTGGGTCATAAAATTAAGTAGGTTGTGAATAAGTAAATAGTTCAAACAACTATGTAGCACTAAAATCCGATTGCAAATAATTATTTTTATTGATTGATATTACTTAAATTTCGCAACCTATCGATAAATCATTTTCTTTTTAAGGGTGGCATCACTAAACTATGAACTTTTGTGGTTGATACTAATATATTTGTTTTCTATTCCTGTGATAATTCTTTCTTGCACTTGTTTAAATTTTTAATCACCTTGTTTGTTGTTGTGTAGATCCATTTATTTTGTGAAAGTTTCACGGAAACAAATAGAAAACTTTCGATCTAGTCAAAGCAATCGTAACAGCACTTTTTATAATAGTTTTGCTGCAGTCATAATATTGTGGTTTTTATTTTGCTCCTTTATGAATGTCCTTACAGTTTCTTGCTAAATCTAAGAAAATTAATTAGGTACCTAATTATAGGCTTAGAAAGCATATTAAGAATCAGTTTTCTTACCAGCATAAGCATAATCAGCCTATAACGTCCCTACTGCTGGAACACCGACCTCTTCTTTGTGAGAAGGAGTGAGCCATAATCCACCACCCTAACGGGTTGGTAGATCCCAAATGCATTATTTTTTTGGTTATAGGACATGCCGTTTTCCTCACGATGTTATTGATCTAAGTTTTGAGAGTAGTAGTGATGGAATAATTCACACAAAGTAAAACGCCTGTTTGGACTTGAACCTACGTACTACAAAGACTCTTACCAGCGTACAACAGAAAATAAAGTAAAGATTTAGAAAATAATAAGGCAGAAAATCTCTCCAAAATGGAACCAAAAGCATTATCGTAAAAGCACATGATAGTCATAATAATTTACATATGTTTCACTTTGAGTTGTAAAAAGAAAATCTTTTTCATGTTTCGCTATTAGACGAGAGAACAAAAAACATAGAAACATCTCCATTTCAGGAGTACATAATACAACTTGTTTGATGAAACCCTTTGGTAGAACTAACCCGACATTTCATGCACCCTGAAAGTTGGCAACGTCGCAAATAGCTGTCAAATATTTCGCTGTTTTTATTCATTTTGTAATATTGCTTTATGAAATAGAGGGGCTCGAGGCGTAAGTAGCAGTAGCTGCATGAGTCGACTGACCAGCCCCCCTAGCCAAGTTACAAACGTTTCGTGTCGAATTCCGTTCTCCAATCGGTAACGCCTCAGTGTCAGCAATTGTAGAAAACTATAAGTTGGTAGCCATGTTGACGCGCCTGAGTCGGCCGCTCGTTCTACAATGTCTTTAGAAAAACGAGATTATAACAAAGGATGTAGCGTTGAACATTGTAGAAACGATAACAAGTCATTCTATCATTTTGGACGATGTAAACTTGCCTACGAATTTTCTATTCGTTTGTTCTAACCACGTGACTTAACGTTGAGATGTTTTCATTCCCATACATTTGATTAGTTTTCGACTAGCGTTAACGATTGCAGATTATCACCACCCCTAGGGTGCAGGTTTAGCTACGCTTGCCGCAGTCGGTCCGTGGATGGGTGACGATCTTTACATACTGAGACTCGTCGTTATGGGTCTTCAGATACCCGAAACTCTGACAGCCAGTCTTCCCCATGGTGTTTCGTGTTCCCCAGTTACTGGGTTGTGGAGGTCAAAAAGACAGTCGCTCCACGTAAAAATATCATCATCATCATCATCATTTCAGCCGCAAGACGTCCACTGCTGGACTTAGGCCTCCCCCAATTTGGGGGGCTTTGCCATAATCGCCACGCTTGGCAGGCGGGTTGGCGATCACAGTATGGTGGTAAAATGCATAGACAACGCTGCTGCCCATTCTCTAGTAAGTCCCTTAGTCGCCTTTTCGACACCCACAGAAAGAAATGGGGTGGTGTTATTCTTTACGTCCGGCACCACACGGTACCTTTACGTCCGGCACCACACGGTACAAATATGGGTATTTATTTTTTTAGCTGCATCCGATTAGACTGCAAGCCGACCCCAAAAAAATCTTATATATTTTTATTTGTTTAAATTGATACTGACTTCAAAAAATGCGATGGTAAAATTATTCCAGCGTGGTATCTCACTCTAGTTTTTAATTGGCATCTACTGTAATATTCTATTCTCACTACTTTGAGCAACATTCAACCATTTGTCACAAATGTTGCAGTGCAAAATTAAACGAGTAGCCACCTAAGTAAACTAACTCAAAAGAAAGGGAATAAAGCGAACGCAAAATAGGAAACAACTACATTGCCCCACTTTTAAATTTCATTTGTAAGTAATAGGTTCATATGTACTTAGCTGGACCCGAATTCAATTTTTAATAATGTCAATCAATAAAATACATGTCGCCTTTGAACGTTCGTTAAAGCGAGGGGAGTCAGGGAAACAAAGGGAGTCAAAACTCGTTGCAGTGTAAAAATTAAATTCTGTTTCGGACACTTTTACGGGATATGATTTTCAAAGGCTATTTCAGTAAACTACGTCAGTAAACAGAGTGGTGTCGGCATAATTCTGACATTTTTAGACATTTTTCGGACATTTTACACGTTTGTTCGGACTTGCATGTTTCTGGGTTGTGTTTTATTTTTAGATGCTTCACTGTTAAATTCTATGCCAAAGGTGCTTAAACTCGTTTTGAGCGCATTTTGTTTTCTGGATTTTAGAGTAAAGGTTACTTTGTTTGGAAAAAACCGGCCAAGTGCGAGTCGGACTCGCGCACCGAGGGTTCCGTACAAACCTGCAGGTATTCACGGTTTATGCGTAAGGTTTATGTTTATGAAATTAAATATTTTTTTAAATTTTTATATTTGAGTTGACTGAATGAAAGGTAAATTGTGGATTACGATTTATGACGTATTAAAAAAAAAACTACTTACTAAATCTCGTTCAAACCAATTTTCGGTGGAAGTTTACATGGTAATGTACATCATATATTTTTTTTAGTTTTATCATTCCCTTATTTTAGAAGTTACGGGGGGAGGGGGACACACATTTTACCACTTTGGAAGTGTCTCCCGTGCAAACTATTCAGTTTAGAAAAAAATGATATTACAAACCTCAATATCATTATAGAAGACCTATCCATAGATACCCCATACGTATGGGTTTGAAGAAAAAATTTTTTTTGAGTTTCAGTCCTATGTATGGGGAACCCCAAATATTCTGTATGTGTATGTCTTTTTTCTATTTTTGTGTGAAAATCTTAATGGGGTTCACAGAATACATCTACTTACCAAGTTTCAACAGCATAGCTCTTATAGTTTCGGAAAAAAGTGGCTGTGACATACTCGGACAGACAGACAGACATGACGAATTTATAAGGATTCCGTTTTTTGCCATTTGGCAACGGAACCCTAAAAAATATGTTACAGAAAATTTTATTTGACATCGATTTATTAAGGCGAATGTCTAAGATTTATAATAATGCAAGCCTGTTATGTGGACAGGGCAAAGATCACAACGCTTGCTCAAGATACTTTATGTATTTTTTTGGAAATCGGTTGAATTTTTTTTGTATTAGGTACTATTGTGACTCTAGTTTTAGTGAGAGACGAAGCAAAGCATGGCTATTAGCACCATCCTTTATCCGAACCAGAACCATGATAGCATGCATAATTCTTATTACAGCCGCTGTTCACAAAATATATAAGTGGGAACGATGAAATATTCCTAAAAAGCTTTGAAAATAAAATGCTGCGAAAACTCGTATCGTTATCGCAGTTTGGCAGATCAAAGGAAAAGATTCTGTGTACCTACCCACTTATACATGACTGACATTTTCTTAAACACGGAAATGTTGGCATGCAAGCTACGCAGCGTAAGATGATATCAAAGGAAAACAATGAAATTGTAGCAATTTGCTACTTGTCCTCATCTGGTTTTGAAAATGCCATTGTTGACTCTATTACAAAAGAATTTTGGTCATGCATGTTTCCGGCCTCCTGGAAGTTTGTGAGACTACCACTCATGACTCTTATCTCCTACTTGTCTGTACCAATTTACATAAGATAATCAGCCTGTATTGTGCCCACTGCTGGGACACAGGCCTCCTCTTTGTGAGAGGGAGGGGGCCGTAATCTACCACGCGGGCCCAGTGCGGGTTGGTAGAGGTCACAAGTCTTCGAATATTTTATCCTAGGACATTTCGGTTTCCTCATGACGTTTTCCTTCGCCGTTTTTGAGAGCAGTGGTGATGAAATGATTTACACAAAGTAAAGCGCAACATCCAAAGTTACAACTCGTAAGTCGGGGCTGATGATACCACTGGGTCACCACTGCTCTCACCAATTTATCACCATGTTTACTTTGAATGTAAGCTTGCACAGTACCCTGAGGCTATTCGTCATCATCAACATCATCATTTCAGCCGTAAGACGTCCACAGCTGGACTTAGGCCTCCCCCCCCCCCTAATTTGGGGGGCTTTGCCATAATCGCCACGCTTGGCAGGCGGGTTGGCGATCGCAGAATGGTGATAAAATGCATAGAGAACGCTACTGCCCATTCTCTAGTAAGTCCCTTAGTCGCCTTTTACGGGAAGAAATGGGGCTAATAAGGCGTGCCAATATCTAATTCTGCACCGTGCTAGTTGCCACCTACGCTAATAATATGTTGGAACCTATTTGATATCTGTCTGTCTTTTAACAAACACATTAAGACGGAAACCGACTTGCAACGTTTGTTTGTAATGTATCATTCGAGGCGAGCTTGGTTAAAAACCGGCCAAGTGCGAGTCGGACTCGCGCACCGAGGGTTCCGTACAAACCTGCAGGTCATCATCATCATCATTCGTCATCATCGTTTATGAAATTAAATGTTTTTTTTTTTAATTTTTATATTTGAGTTGACTGAATGAAAGGTAAATTGTGGTTTACGATTTATGACGTATTAAAAAAAACTACTTACTAGATCTCGTTCAAACCAATTTTCGTTGGTAGTTTTCATGGTAATGTACATCATATATTTTTTTTAGTTTTATCATTCCCTTATTTTAGAAGTTACGGGGGGGGGGGACACACATTTTACCACTTTGGAAGTGTCTCTCGCGCAAACTATTCAGTTTAGAAAAAAATGATATTAGAAACCTCAATTTCATTTTTAAAGACCTATCCATAGATACCCCACACGTAAGGGTTTGATTAAAATTTTTTTTTGTGTTTCAGTTCTATGTATGGGGAACCCCAAATATTATTGTTTAAAAAAAAAATGATATTAGAAACCTCAATATCATTTTTGAAGACCTATCCATAGATACCCCACACGTATGGGTTTGATGAAAAAAAAATTTTTGAGTTTCAATTCTATGTATGAGGAACCCCAAATATTATTGCTTTTTTTCTATTTTTGTATGAAAATCTTAATGCGGTTCACTGAATACATCCACTTACCAAGTTTCAATAGCACAGCTCTTATAGTTTCGGAGAAAAGTGGCTGTGACATACTCGGACAGACAGACAGACAGACAGACAGACATGGCGAATCTATAAGGGTTCCGTTTTTTGCCATTTGGCAACGGAACCCTAAAAACGGCGATACACAAGACGCGGCGAACGTTTGCTTCAAGCACTTGACTCTTATTCAGAATGGCGCACGTGGAAGTTGTGTATGCATTTACTTAGAAAAAGTTTACTTTTATTTTGGCAAACGGGATACGTCATTCTTGCAATGCTCGTATCGCCCGGCTTGGAACACGTTTCAAAGAAATTCACTAAAAAGCGTCGAGTGAAGTATCCGGCGCTCGCACAGAGCCGCTCGGCTCGCTGAACTTACTACTGTAACAGATACTTGATACATTGCAAAGTAATGTTGCAAGGCGGTCACCGCCCTAAAATTGTCAGTTTATAGAAAGAACTATGCACTTATCCTTGTTTTAAAGATACCTAGTTTAATTTATTGTATTTTTTGTTCACAGGTTCGGCAAACGCTCTGATGCCTACACGAACTGGGCCAAGGATCTTGAGGTAAGTTTTGCCTGATAACTTCTTATAATGTACGATTTTCAACTCTCAGTGGTCAGCCAAGTGTTGAAATTCTAACAGTGCACTTTTTTTTTAGGTATTAAATTAAAGTTTCGCTTAGTGTTAGTGAAAACGGATATCTTTTAATATCTTCTCACATAATTTATATTTTCCATTTGGTGTTGGAACTGAGGCAGACACAGAGCATTTGTCTAACTAGATCAAATCAAAATACAGAAATGTAAGGAAAGGCTAACTCCTTTCGGCATCTACCCTTGTTGAATGATTTTCGGGTCGGCTCAGCGAAATTCGGTTAAGCCAAGTGGCTCTTTCCCGAACATTGTTTCTATACTTCTTATACCGCCCGGCTGTCTCGATATCAAGCCGACCCGAAGTGTATAATGTAATATGTCACACCCATAAACCGTAATTGACAAAAACTAAACCATGTTAGACTTTAGTCAATTTGTTTTTAGAAGCTAAGGTAGTAAGTAAAGTAATTTAATTTTTCTTTTATATAATTATGTTTAAAGTTGATGCCTAACAAAATCTAGCCCATTTTCAGGACTCGAGTGTATACAATCTTTCAAACATAATTATTTAAAAATATGAGTGTCTATCATTTTTTACATTATTCATTAACTAATTTGATTAGAAGCTTTATTCTTTTAAAAAGTAGATAAACAAATTAAATAATATCAAATCACTATCTCTACAGAGTCACTAATTAGCTTTGGTAATTAATTTTGCTTGAAAGACAACTAAGTTGATTACTAATGGGTAACTAATTATTAGAAAAAAAAATGTACAAATAACTACTAAATCAACATTGATCAACGTTATATCTTAGATAGGGTGTTCATAAAATAAATAATTAATTAATTACGCGAAGCTGTTTAAATTCTGGGTAAAGTTTAAATCAGCCCAGAATTGGGATACAAGCTTACCATCTTCAGTAGCGTCCATCAACTCCTGTAGCGTGTAGGCAACAGGACATGCTGGACACGATATTAAACCCCATTGTTTGTGGGACAGCACCACATTTGCACCTGACAATAAATTGGGATATCTATCCCCTAAAGGGCAACTCTACTTATGGATCAAAACACAGCCTTTCTTTTCAGAGTAGTTGATAGGAAACGCCAACCCCATCTTGTTAAAAAAAATATGATTGACGTGTAAAAGTCGACTGGCCTGTTAGTCTAGTGGTTAGTGACCCTGACTGCTAAGACTGAGGTCGTGGGTTCGATTCCCATCCAGGACAATCTTCGTGTGATGAGCACGTTCTGTGTCTGGATGGAATTTATCTATAATATGTATGTGTTTAGTAATATATAAGTATGTTTATCAGTTGTCTGGTTGCCATAGTACAGGCTCTGCCTAGTTTGGGATCAGATAACGATGTGTTGGTTGTCCTAAGATATTTATTATTTTATTAAAGGTGTTTGTACAAACCTACTTGCAAAAATAAAATCATTTATCATTATCATTTATCGTGGGCTAGTTTCTTGAATATAAATAATTATAGCTGTAACCAGAAATACTAAACAATATCTTTGTTTATCGTTCTTAAACTTATAATTAAAAGTATGGGACCGATAAACAAGTTATTCTTTTTGTTTTTAGTTGCCCCTAGTAGCCCCTATGCTAAGATCTTTTTTAGTCTGAAATCTGAATGCTAGACAATTTTAAATAAACACGTTTGTTACGAAACGAAAATAGAATCTCCTTTGTAATTTGAGTACCTTAGTAATATAGAAATAATCTATATTAATAATATAGCTGAAGAGTTTGTTTGGTTAATCTTTATATTAATATAATTCTACTGTACGTGTGTATGTCACCGAACTCCTCCCAAACGGCTGGACGGATTTGAATGAATTTTTTTGTATGCATTTGGGTGGCACCCTGGATGGTTTAGATTCACAAATCAGCCCGACAGATGGCGCTGCTATCGAGTTCTAGGAAACAGGACAACGTCTGTACGGTCAGCTAGTTATATAATATGTAAATCTTTGAAACTTCGAGTCGGATTTGAAAAAATATTTCCACAAGTACCGCCTGCGACGACTAGATCATCGAATAATAAGATACATAGGTATACCGCCTCATATTAAAACAGCGAAACAACAAAATACCCATAAGTATGGGGTTGTATGCCGATAATAGGCACCTGCATACTACCAGGTGAGATAAATTATGATTTTATTTCTGCAATTACGTTTGTAAAAACGCTTTTACACGTCAATCATATTTTTTAAACTAGATGAGGTCGTCGTTACCTGTCTGACTTCTTTGAGAAGAAAAGCCAAAACAAATTCAGAAGGCACAGTCTCTTTTGAAGTCCAAATATAATTTTGGTCAGATCATGTGAAGACAATCTGCATTGGTATCTGAAATGTGATTTTGAGGAAAGAACCATATAGACTGGGTGGACCTATCCAATTACTGCACGCATTTATCAATAATAAAAGTTGAGCTGCATGCTCAACTCAGACAGAAACTCACTCAGTGAATCTTCATTACATCTGACACAGTTTTCCAGCTGGGACCTATCAAAAACTACTCTTATTGTACGTTTAAAATAGAAATGCCAATTAAAGATCAATGCTATTTTCTTCTTTATCAAACCAATTACTGTCCAGTGTAGGTTGTGATATGAATATCTCCATGTAGCGTTTTTTCGACATTCGTGGGAAGGAAATGTCAACGTTTAGATATTTCATCGCCTACAAGGGAAACCTTTTTGAAATAACTATGTAGGTGTACTTTAAAATGAAGATACTAAAACATGAATTCTCTAAGCCATTGTGTAAGCACAAATTAAAATTCAGCGTTCAACGAGGAATTTAATTTAGATTTAGTACCAAAGTAAAGTTTTTTTTAAACTCTTTTGACTTAGTCAGGTAGCTAAGCTGGAAGAACGTTACGATCAAAAGTCTCTTTTAAAAATGTATTATGAAAATATAAACAAATGGATTAGAAAACATACCTTTGGATGATAAATTTGTACAGCTACTTACAAATTAAGTGCTTTGGTTTCATTATTTAAAATTTAAATGCCCAAACCAAAGCACTCGACCTAAAATTAGGATAGGGCTAGACTTATAATTAGGGTATTTTAAATACTTAAACCTGACATTCTAATTTATTTACAACTGATATGTAATGTTCATTTGACAATTCAGATTAAGTAACTTTATAATCTCAATTCACGTAGACAATTTTTTTATTACAATTTAATCATGTTTTCTAAACTATAATTGTTGGAAAAACTATTGGGGGAAATTTCATTTAATGAGTAATTGCAACAGAACTTAAACTAAAACGGGCTTGTTTACATTTTCATCAGTTATTTTTGGAATAGACCATAGCTTTTAAAGAATAAAGGGACAATTCAATCGCTATACTAATTTGATCCTAAAAAAAATGTTGCTGTTCCTGTGAAATTTTACCCTCTATAAATAATTCAAAATCACCGATCGACAAGATGATATTACAGTTTATATTTACAGTTACAAATCAAATTCTAATTAATTAAATTTACAAATAGTTAATTATTTATTTATGATTGTTATAACTTGCTTTATAAGTTTATAACGATTGAAACTTCGTCAAACAAAATTTGCTTCTCAATGGGATAATAATTTGAAATGGTTTTATAAAACAATTTTTTAACAATTTGCAAGAGAAATAAACGTTTTTCAAAAAGATTAATGACCTGTTAGATGATAAATTGACAATTGATTTTATTTTGAAGTCTGAGGCCGAGATAGATCCTCTTTATTAAAGTACTACTAAAAAAATTTACAGGGTTGACGCTTCCACAACGTACGCACGGCCACACATCAAGCTATACGTTTCCAGTACAAGCTGACATCTCAATGTACGAAAAGCCTATACAATGCGAGGTCAGCGAAAACTGGAAATTTATAACTTGACCTGTAGCCGTGTATACGTGCTAAGTAACATAAATAGCTCTCTAATAGTAATATAAGGGATTTTGCTAACAAAGATAACAAGAGCATTCTCCTGTCTGCCAATCAGAAGGAGGTGATTGATTGTCCAATTTTGGTTAAAACATACATTGTATAGGTGTGGGTTCAAAGTCTGGGATGGAAATAAATTATCCCTATTGTAATTTAGTGACCTGTATTTTAAGGCAATAATATGCCAATTGGTTACTGTCGTAAGACCTTTTCGCCTAATCGAAAACGATCTTCGACGCAATTCAAATAAATGAATGATGTTTTTGTAAAACAAAACTTATAAGTTTTGATTTGAATTTGGATTTTACGGTCTCCATACAATTTACATCTACATAATTTGAAAAAAAAAAAAACTTTAGAGGTGTCAAGGGACACCCGGATGGAATGAAGTTCCTTTCCAGGATTCATAATAGTTATAATTTTTTAATTATTTATTATTTACAAAAAACCTGTATACACTCAACAAAAATATTCTCTCTCTCTCCCTATCTCCTTCTCTCTCCCTCTCTCCTTCTCTCTCCCTCTCTCTCTCTCCCTCTCTCTATACCTCGCAATTTCTCTCCCTCTCTCTCTCCCTCTCTCTCTCCCTCTCTCCCTGTCTCCCTCTCCCTCTCTCACTCTCTCCCTCTCTCTCTCCCTGTCACTCTCTCTCCCCCTCTTCCCGTCTCCCACCTCCCCGTCTCCCCCTCTCTCCCTCTCTCCCTCTCTACTCACAACAAAAAAAACAACAACATACAAAATATATACGGTCGAATTGAGAAACCGCGTCCTTTTTTTGAAGTCGGTTAAAGCATGTCGTGACAACTTTTCGTAAGAATTTCTTCCGTCTAGCCCCCTTTCACAACGCGCGATAAGGAACTTCGTTCCAAAAAAATACAACATAAAACTTTCTTAACATCGACATTCAATTATACACAGCTAACTTTAATCGTAAATAAAAAACACAAACACTTCACTGAAATAAATTTAATTTTATGAATTAATAAATAATTTAGGATCGCTATAGTACGGCACTTAATTTAAAAAAGAATACAACAAAAAACTTTCTCTATATCGACATTCAATTATACACAGCTAACTTTCATCGTAAATAACAAACACAATAATCACAGAAATAAATGTAATTTTGTGAACGAATTAATCACAATCCCACGCTAATTCTTTGCGTTGATAACCATGAATTCAATAAATTTAAACAACAAAACCATTTAAATAACTTTTGGTAGACGGATAAATGTTGTTGTATTTAGGAAATAGTAAATGTAATGGTTAACTTTTACCTAAAATAAGTATTCCTGACCGCCTACATCCCCCTTTTTTTGTGGTTGGGAAATCATCATATATTACGTCTCCCGCTCTTGGGTGGAGCGGGAGAGCGTGTCAAACTTTTACTGACTAAAACCCACCTGTGTTCCTTCAATCGCCCATATACCAGGGCCACGGTACCTCTTTCGAACGAATCTCGCGACCCTGGTAGGCATCGGTCCTAGCAGACCCCTTCAGTACTGCTGACATCTCTTTGAGGCGCCTACGTACCCCTTAGAAATAACAACCCAACATTCTTTACAAGTCATATTATATTACATACACACAAGGACAATATACCAAAGTCAAGTGATTCCTAAATCACTTATAGAACGTGTAACCCAATAACAAGTTTAATCGGTTGAAGCACCCTTAACTTGATAAAGTTCAACCCTCAAAAACACCTATTTCCACCAAATATATATATAAGTAAGCAGTTCCGTAATTCTAACTAGAGAACCCTATTCAAGAACTATTCCAATACTAGAAATGGTATTCTGAAAGCACTAATCCAAACTATAGATTAAATCATTTAAATGTCGAACCCTAAACTGAGAGGGCGAATAAATTAAATTAACTTTATCTCAACAAAATAGGGCGATATTACGACTTAAAACTCAACGATTTAAACCGTAGAAATAAATTGAAACGACTGTTTATTGGCAAACATAATTTATTAATTAAGCCCTAGTTGTTAAATGTGTTTCGTTTTCTTTTGATCTTTTTACCTTTGGTGTTACTTTCGTGAATTAGTAAACAGGCCTAAACAAACAAGTCTCTGTGTCGTGTAAACATTGTGTAATTGGTAATATCATTATGTGATGACATATGACGCTTTGATAGAAAAGGTAGATAAAATTCAGCCTGCAACTTATTCTATGGAAAATAGGGTCACTCACCGTGTGGGATTTTATAAATTCGGACGAATTGGGGAAGTCGTATGATGTGAATGGTGATTTTCGCCCATAGCCTTACGCTCGTTTTACGATCAAATAGTTTTTATACCAACAAGCAACCACAATGTAATTTATGAAAGGAAAAGTGAAAAATTTAATGAACAATTTGACAAGAAAAGCGGAAAGTTCCATAATATTTTGGGGGTAGTGGGAGGTGGTTGGGATAAAAACTATTTGAACCTAAAGTGAGCGGCGCCGTCGGGAGTCAATAGCAGACTCCGGGCCACCGTAGGCGCGAGCTTGCGGGCGGCGAGCAATGGGTAGCTCGCCGCCCGGTAAGGACCAGGCTCGGGTCGACGGCGCGTAGTGTTCCACGCGCGCCTCAAAGAGATGTCAGCAGAACTGAAGGGGTCTGCTAGGACCGATGCCTGCCAGGGTCGCGAGATTGTTCGAAAGAGACACCGTGTCCCTGGCACATGGGCAACTGAAGGAACACGGGTGGGTTTTAGTCAGTAAAAGTCTGACACGCCCTCCCACTCCGCCTAGAGCGGGAGAAGTCATTTGATGATTTCCAATACAAAAAAATGTGAGCGGCGCGTAAGACAATATTCTGAAATTCTCAAATTCCTTACACAGTGCGTGAGCCTATTTTGCTATAGAATGCGATGCAGGCTGAATTTTAGGAATTTTATTTACCGTTTCTATCAAGGCGTTATTTGTCACGAAAATTTTCAAAATATTTATTGGTAATAAAGCCCAACCAGTTAACCCAGATGAATAACAAACTTTGGCGAAATTTTTCAATCCTCATAATGGACGACTTCGAATTCAATTAAGTAGGTGAAGTCAATAGCACGACTCACAAAAAGTATGCAGAGTTCACAGACTTTATGTCTACCGCTATCGCAGGAAATTTGTATCGTGTGCGTAGGTGTTAAAGGTTAATCTCAATAAAAAATGTATTTCCCTCAATTTATTGAATTTCCTTTATGCTGTAAAGAGCAAAAAGTATACAAGTTCCAATAATGGATATCGAAGCACTTTTCGATATGAATTTCTCATTTCAAATTCCTATTCAGTCCTTTTATAGTGCAATAGTCACGTAAGGGATTTTATGCGGTTATTTCATATACAATATGAAGAATAAAGGTCAATATTGCATCTCAGTGTAGCTTTCAATATACGGATTTATTCGCATCGTTACATTAGATTATTGGAGGCATGCAGATCCTACTATGAGATTTAGATTGTAGTGGGGCTTGTTGGTTTTTTTTTGGCTTTATGTTCAGAACCCTTTGACAGTAAAAAAATAGGTATTTTTTTCGCAACTATGTTGGTTGGGGTCAGCGTCCAGTCTAACCGAATGCATATAAATTCCGGTACGTATCTTACATTTACTGGGTAACACGATAACCTTTTTAAGACTAGTAGTCAGACTTGTTGCGCTTCGGACTACTAGTTCTGACTGTTATTAGATATAGTAATAACAACCAATCAAATCAATATGAATCTGCTGGCTAAAAATATTAATTTCTACACACCCTCTCACACACATACACTCATATCCTTCACTTTACACACACCTAGAGGACACGAACCCTTTCATTCTTTTAATTTAGTTAAGTTTATATTTTACCATAAACTGTTTCCTTTTGTTCAAAAGCTCATACTTGCATACCCAGCCTGAGGGCTTGAGGCGCTGCGTGCTGAAAGAGGCTATAAAGCTAATTCGGCAGCAGATGCTAACAATTAGACACAATTGTAAATGATTTACTCTTAAGCATAATATGTTTTATGTAGCTAAGACAAATTGTGTAACATGTGTATTCTTTTTTTGGTCTAATAAATAAATATTATTATATTATTATTATTAACTGGGAACAACGACTTAACGTGCTTTCCAAAGCACGTAATGGTCGATATGTAATAGATGGTCATCCATCCACGAACCGGCCGCGGTAATCGTAGCCCCACCATTGCTGCAACTGGGAATAATTAGTATGCCATTAAAATTATCCATACTAATATTATAAATGGGAAAGTGTGTGTCTGTTTGTCCGTCATTCACGGCAAAACGGAGCGACGAATTGACGTGATTTTTTAAGTGGAGATAGTTGAAGAGATGGAGAGTGACATAAGCTACTTTTTGTCTCTTTCTAACCCCCACTTCCCTAAAATGGGGGGTGGAACGCGCTAATCTCAGGAACTACTGGTTCGAATTGAAAAATTATTTTTGAGTCGGGTACTCTATTTATTGAGGAAGGCTATAGGCTATATAACATCACGCTACGATCAAAAGGAGCGGAGCAGCAACAAAAAAAATCTAATCAAATCGTTCAAATTCTTATGTAAAATAAATAAGTATCACTGAAAAAAAATGTTTATTGAACTCGATCAATACAGTTCAATAAACAAATAAATTATCAATTTAAGTAATTATTTTACGTCGACTAACAATTAATTTATATAACAAACAGTAGTAGGGGTACCTACGTGTTTGAATTTATTGAATTTCAATAAAGCTTGTGGTATAGGTCGTTAAATTGAAATTGTTTCACGCCAATATTATTATAGGGTTTAATGAATTCATTACGATGACCGTAGCTTGAAATAATTAAATTAAGTTAAACAAATAAAATAATTTAATCCAAAACAAGTGCCTGTTCCAATTTATTATTATAATTGGCTTCGTAATGATATTTTGTGACTTGAATTTATTAAATTATAAACCTTAAAATTTACGAAAATATATCACTTTGCAAATAGAAAACTCTTTAGAGATATCACTTATTCACATTTCAAATTAAAAGTGGTTGAATATAATATGACCTGTTTGCTTTTATCTTGACTGAACTGCTACTTAGCCTTGTAAAAAACTTGGCAAGTCTTCCAAAACTAAAGACCCTGACATAAAGAAGTGAAAGTTTATAAAATAATATAATTTTCTTTTTCAGAAGCCGGACATACCCGCCTGGTTGGCGTACGCCAGAAGGAGATGAGGAGTGCAACAGTCTCGGGATCCTTATTAATAACCATGTCATTTAAATCAATGTTCGTGATTACTGTTACCAGTTTTAAACGTTTAAGTACCACATTCCCAGTAAATCATATCCTTTAACGCGTACGTTACTCCATTTATAACATAGAGACTCGCGAGTTTGCGTCTGGACTGATTCGGTTTTTATTTGTAAGTTTATTTATTTTACATGAATTGTTTATTTAATGAATTATTTATTTTTATAATCTCAAGTCAACATGTTGAAAACAATATTGTATCTTATTCTATTTAAATATTTAAACGATTCCCATTCTACATTTTACCTAAGAGTCATTCATTCATAGAAATTCAAAATAACAATGTACCTTTACGGATCAAATATCATTGTAATGTTATGAATAAAAGCAATTGATAAAATGTAATATTAATTTGTCTGTTTTATTGTTGTCGATTCCTTGTAGCTTGAAATGTTGGTGGAATTAATTTGGTTTAGTAATTATTTTCAAGAAAGGAAATACAGAACTTTGGAAAACGAGATTGGAGATTGTCCAATGACAAAACGAACCAACTACAAATTGAGGATAACATAGTACTAGTAGTAATTTAATTTAATATTAAAAAAACTCCCAACCAAAATAAAACCTCTTAAAAACAAAAATAATATAAAAATGTACGCATTGGCCCTTTTAGTTTAATAAGAAGTTTTGGGTAGTATTTTGTTTATTGGATCGTCGTGTCGAAACGGCAAAACCGATTTTGATAAAACGTGTCTGAACCACCGCTAGTAAGCCAGCCTACTTTAAAATAAAAAAAAATCTACACCCAAATTAGTTCACACCTAGCTACGTTGCCACAGATAGACACGCAGATAGACATATAGACAGACACACAGACACACACACATAACGGTCAAACTTATAACACCTCTCTTTTTGCGTTGAGGGCTAAAAAGACGTAAGTAAATTACTTCTGAGAAAATTTGAAGCGAGTTGAAGATAGAAACTGTTATTAACTTATATACTCTAAAACCCTATGACCATTCATCAATAGTTATGGAGAAGGTAACAAGCCAGAAGACCAGTTCAAGTTAGTACTGGTTATCGAAAATAGGTCAACTTTTTTCTTCGTCGTGTCGATGGGACGACATTGTAATAAATTTTGGCCAAAAACTTCGCCACCTCCTCTGCATCATCGGTAGCAGAGATCGCTATGGGGGCTTTTTTTGGGGCACAAAGGAAAGTTAGGATTTGGGATTACAACCACGCAACAGCTCCTTTTGGCAGCCTACTCGGACCATCGAGATAACCCTGCTTTGCAAGATTGTCCCTCTATTATAATTTATAATAAACCAATGCTCTAATAGTTGAGAAGCTCCAATGGAAGAGGCTTTTGTTGATAACTTTTTGAAGACAATACGCCTGTATTCAGGACAATCCTATTGTTGGCAGCATAAATTTCGATATTAGTTCGAAAATACTTCTCACTAGCGCCTTAGACCAAATTCTCAAAGCCGGTGCTTTTGGTGTGGTGATCAAACTTAAATTTACTACTAAAACTATTTTGATCACTAAATTCAATAGTGCTATATTTAGAGAATACCTTTAACGAGGTGTAAAAACACCTTTACTAAAGCCGAGAGTTAAGCGACTTGTTTTTCCCGTTACTATGATAATTATTTTGTACTGGACTTTATACCTGGAAATAATTGTGGTTATAGTGATATTGAATGTCAAAGTTAAACAGGTTAACAAGGTTAAGTTTTTAGTAATAACTTAACCTTGTCACACCATCTCCGTCTCACCCATAAGCACAATGTTTTGTGTATACTGTGCACTACCGTAAACGGCAAATTGTTAACCCCCACCCCCCCAAATACTCGCTTCCCAGTCGTTTTTTGCGCGTAGTTACAACGTGTAGATGACGTCTTCGTGAAGGGATTTTTTATAACACCCGGTATAGGTAAATGTTCTCTGAATATCAAGATTTGAAGTTTTACAGAATCCTTTGATACCTTTAAACTATTATTTACGTTGTCAAAAACAAGTAAATGAAACAAAAGAATCAATATAAATAAACATAACGCGCTCAACGAATCAAAGAATCGTTTATGTAATTTGGGTTATTTGTGAAGAACAAATAAGATTCCTTTCGAGAATGGAACAGTAATTCAATTGAAGGTAGAAAATTGTATGAAAGTGTGTACAACACTGTTCAATATTGTTTTCGTCGACAAGAAAGGAAATATTTTTGGAGGAGGATTCGACACGGTAGTCCGAGAAATTTAAAATATATTACATGTTTTGCAAATTGCAGCGCTGTTTCACGTTGTATGGGGCTCAAAACGCGTGTCAATTTTATAATTTAAAAAACCAATTCAACTCTAGTAATTACTCTGATTACCCTAAATCTAGAGACTAGAGTTACTGACTTGATTGACCTTGACCTTGTAAGTCCTGTAGTTGGTAATCAAGGTGTTTTTAATTATATATTTAAGGCGATAGATGTTATGATCATACACAAATACTTCCATAGGTTAGGGTAAGAAAACAGATACAGTAAGTAAAAAGGAGGCATTAGAAAAATAACTTCAAGGTTGCCAACTGAAAGAGGTTTCTACAAATATGAGATTGTGGCACGCGCCGGGTACGTGATTTTGGTACTACCGGTACTTGTGAGGTGGAGTAAGATTGGGTATTTTACTCCACCGGACCATCTGGAACCGGAACACGGGTGCTATAATGACGAGAACCGCTAAGTACCGGTGCGGAATCAGAATTGTTTGTATCAGTTTTAAGCTTTTAGTCTCAGCCTTAAATCAATCAATCAATCTTTATTTGTGAACACAGGTACTAACTACAATAAAGTTCTTATGACATTTTATGACGAGCTCTGTGTCCTTGTTGGTGTATTGGTCGAGATTGCTACTATTGAGTATGAGAGCCTGTGTTCAAATAAGCTTGTTCTCGATGCTGGCGGAACATAATATTGTACAAGCAGAATTCCTCTCTAATCCATGCGAGCAGAAGTTGTAATAAACTGTCTAGTGAACATGATTTGATAAATTTAATGTATTCAATACCAGTGTTTCTCGGCTTAAGCATTTGTTGGCAGGCTTCTTTACGGAAAAGTTGTTTATTTGTTTAGGATCTCCCACAATATACACATATTATACAATGCACTGCTTATCAACGTTGAAACACTAGCAGTGTGTTTTTCCGACGCCCTGGGATGGACTGTTTTGGTTTCTCAATTCTCAGTTCAACACAGAGAGTAGAAAATCAACGATGATATTTTTACCTCCATGCGAACGTGGTCTTATATACTACTACGCAACGAAGCTTTCATATTTTTTGACAGTCCATGTTATGGTCATTAATTAATCTTTTAACAAACTTCGCAAGGGTTGTTTAATGAGGATGAGATGAAAATTTCGTTATTTTTGACCTCATCATCATCCCAGCCGAAAGACGTCCACTGCTGGACATAGTTCTCCCCCAATTTGGGAGAGTTTGTCAATATCGCTACGCTAGGCAGGCGGGTTGACGATCTCAATATGGTGATAAAATGCATAGAGAACGCTGCTGCCCATTCTCTAGTAAGTCCCTAAGTCAACTCTTATGACACCCACGGAAAGAATTGGGTATATTATTTTGACCTAGGATGTCTAAATTTTAAAATTGCGACAATCTTATCAGGGGTGACCCACTTCCTCTCACACAGAGCTGCACCCTAATTGTGGAACGCACTATCATTCAGAATTTGAATGGTATTGAAGATTATTTGTAATCTATTGCATCATTTGTTAGAACATATTGTCGGCTCAACCACATAAATAACGCAATGAATGTTGTTTAACTATGAAAATGAAATCGACTACTATTGATAGCAAGTTACGCAATTACCCCTCAGGCCTGTGTTCCAGCAGTGGGAACATTATAGGCTGTTTACATAATTTCTGACATCGCCATTTGCATTAAACTTATTTATGATAACGTTTTGTTTATACATAAGCTGACTGTACTGACAACAATATTGCGTTAAATAGTATACGGTGATGATGAATTTGGTTCAACTCAGCCTATCGGTGGACATCGCCTCACTCAGGCTGCGCCACAACACCCTGCCCTACGCTTTCTGCATCCAGTCTGTCACACTCTTACAGTCTTTTTACAGTCGTCAGTCCATCTCCGATACGTGGTCCCCTCTCTAGGTATCGTCTGCTCCACCAGTCATTAGTCCTACAAAAAATATGACCAGCCCTCTGACACTTTAGCTTGCTTACTCTGCAAGCTATGTCGGTAGCACCGGTTCTTTTCCGGATATTTTCATTCCAGATTTTATACTCTAAAGAAAATTTGAGCATAGCCCGGTCATCAAAGGTAAATGAAAACATAATATAATGTATTATTATTTATTCCTTCCTATAACTAATCCGTTTCAGTACATCGAGGTATTACTTAATGAATGACTAGCTTACTCTTTAAGCACAAACATTTAAAACTATAACCTTATACAATCGAAATGAGATCTTTTTATACATAATATCGAAAAATTGACGTGTATCCACTGCGCAAGCACCTATTTATCATACAACCTTACATTTAAATCGTGCTTAGTTAATTTTAGCTCCCCTTATTCATAAGAACTTGGATGTATTTCGGTCTAGTCCGGAAATGCCATGAATGCGAAATAAGCCAGCTCTAACACAACATTACCTATTTCGTTTGGGTTACTTATTGGGGTGTCCAATTTCAGAAGCTTTTACTGGAAAATAAATTGGTTAAGTGATTTATTTTAAAATGATTAAATTGAAATCAGCCGACAGCTGTCATATATCTTGTTACGAATAACTATCCAGCAAACAACAGTACCTTCGACTGGTGAATGGAACGATACTTAAATTATATAGAAACTGGATACACAATCATGGATGACATACCATTTTACAGTTCTGAGAATCCACTTATTTGTAAGGGGATGACACTATACATTTGATTGTAATTCTACTAAGAGACACCAGGGTCGTTTTTAGGGACGCATTGGTGCAACGCCTAAAATATTTTTCTTACAAGATACAATAAAAAAAGCAATACGTGAAATATTATCTTATACTCGTATTTACAGTAAAAAGTAATTTTGTAAGTACATAGAAAATGAGACAGGAGCCATTCTTAGTAATAGGTACAGTGAGAATACAAGAGATAGGTCAGATAGGGCTTATTCAGTGCTCTTATACACGAGTGGCATGCTTCAACGGCAGAAGAATCGTTGAATGCCGCTCATGTGTATGAAGAACTGAGCACTAAAGTTAAAAAATTGTAAGTAAGGACTAAGATAAGTACAATTTTAGTCTGCCGTCAAATAGCCTTAATATTGACGTTAAAGTTTTAGAAATAGGTGGTAAGTTTCACGCAAATTCTCAGGTAAGATCAGTTCATGCATACAGTCATACAAAATAGAAATCTAAAGAACTACAGGAACGTGGTATTGTGAATCTTTTACTTGATGTATTTTTTGATATCGCATGACGACATTTTGGAACAACCCAAAGAATATTATGGTTAGTTCTTTGTACCTAATCATTTTACTAGCGCCATCTATCTGTTGGTAGAAGTAACTAAAAAAATGAGTTTATAAAAGTACGAACACTCCTGTTATACACTGCAGTGGCGCGCGGTTAAAGTCTCACTGAGATCATAAACCTCTAAGAGATGTCGCTACAAAAGGAACCAACATTGTTGAAAACAGCGAAACTAAATATTTGCAACAAGTCATTGATTCACAATCCCGAGACACAACATAAAACATCTAGACAGCTACTAGAACTACGTTTTACATACAATAGATACAGAAGACGATAGACGGATGGAAATTCTGGGGCTTTAGCATTACAATTACATATCTAAAACACTAGTACCACTATTTATACTAAGGGATAAACGATTATTTTGGCAATTAGAGATCCTATTTACATTAGACAAATTAGGAGTCACTATTCTAATAATAATATTAGGGCTACCTTTACAACCATGGGAATTTCCAAGAAGAAAATAATAAAGAAGAAAGAAAAGAGATTATTTTCTGAAGTGCAGACGATATTTAGTACAGAATAGTCAGTACTATAAATTGATGATATGAAATAAACTAGATTGTCGTATTAATTTACAATTACTTTATAATTTAGAGTCAAAGGAAATTATAAAATTTCAAAAATAAAACTTATTGTTACTGGCAGCCCAAAATGTACACTAAATATAGCATTATCTAGCTCTCCTAAAGTTATAGTAGCATCTAAATTGAAGCAGAAATCCAACTAATAAAGTTTGACTCAGTATAACTTACTCTAAACTACTGTTTACATTCCATTTGAGACTACGAAGCCGGTAAATACTTCGGCTATATTACTAGGGTCAGGGAACCAAAAACTTTGCTTTTGAGCAAAGAAGTCACAGGTCACACATACAATAGAAGTCATAGGTCACAGCGCTTTCCTTAGTCAATAATTAGCTTACACATATTATTTACAGCACACACAATCGTTCACCCAAATCATTCAGATGAGTGCAATACATTCTAACAATCAACAATAAAAAGTGCTTTAGGAATCGTGTTTCAGATTATCAACAATTTGATTGTAGACGAAGATGGGTGTGTCGGAATGTGCATAATTTTGATTAAGAAATATAGGCTCGATATCAAAGAAGTTGACAGAGCAAATGCACATAAGCTCCGGATGCAAACTACATAAAACTATTGAAGTTTTGTAGTAATAATGATTGATATAAAGAAATACGAAATAGTTCATGCAAGATGCAGAGTTTTTTAAGATATAAACCATAACATTTCTCTTTCAAAATCATGCACTTCTCGCTAAACCCATGATCAAGATTAATTTCAGGTTTCAAGTGGCATACTGTGTTACAAAAATATTTATACTGAAGTCTTTGTATCTTATACATTATATAACAATAAAGTTTATAATGATCGGTTATCATCTACATTAGACATGTTATGTCCTAACATATTAAGTCTATTATGAACATGTAGTTTTTCCTCAAGTTTTGAAGGATCGTTATCAGATCCTTCTTTCAGTAATTCCCACAAATTGTTTTTGTCTAATATTTCAAAACCACCCTTATTTTCTGGGGCGATATCATATTTGAGTGCTTCCGACAACGTCTTTGAAGTTTCGGAAATTGGCGTTGGTGGTATTTTGTGTATCTCTTTGTTTATTGACTTCATTGTTTTGGCATTGTACTTTTGAGGAACCATTGTTTTCTTTTTCGTTTTGTTTATTATATCAGAATCGATACCCTCGCTTTTGTTGTTTTTTGTAGCATTGTGAATTGCGTTAATTAGAGGCTTCTTGATTTGAGTAATAGCTTTCGGTTTCTTTGTTCTATAGTGTATCGATTTGATATTGTAATTAGTGATTGCTGTTATTGTGTGAGGAATAGCAGTTTCAGGATGAAGAAAAGCAACAGGTATCATCTTTTTGGCAGGAGTTACAGTCGTGATATCATTGTGTGTTATTGGAATATTTGTTAGAGTAGTTTTATTTTTTGTAGTAGTGTTACTGTTTACTTTTGTTATATTTGTCACTGAACTATTGTTTTGAATTTCACGTTGCTGTTGTGTTACATTAACTACATCGTTAACTGGAATGAGAGGTATAGCAACATCGGTTTTTTCAAGCATGACTTTATGCAGTGATTTTTCCAGTATTTTTGGCGACACTGGATCTTCGACCTTTTCGTTGCTAAGGATTACTTGGGGTTTTTCTGTAGTTGTCTTAACAATGACAGTAGAAGTAGTAGGGGAACTTACAGATGTAGTAATAGAAGCAACATTTGTAGAAGTCGATACTGAGCTTTCAATTTCTTTCAACTTTAAAAAGAACTTTTCATGTTTATCTCCATACGTTGCTTTCAGAGTACCCTTTCTTCTTGGCAGTGGTTTTTTCTTAATTTCTTCTTTCTTTGGTATCTTTGGCAATACCGACTTTGGTACGATAAGTTCTCCATTTATTTTGGGCAACAAAAGTCCAATATCATTATTAACGTCCTTGGTCTCAGTTGTATTCACGTAAGTTACCGTTGGAATTATAATTGGCTCGTCAATACTCTCAATTTTGATTAGAGTAGAACTGTCTGTTGAGGTTTGATCTGTGACAGTAGTTTCAGGTTTAGTAACAGTTTCGGTTGTACTAGTTGTTGTACTGGTTTCAGTAGTAGTAGTTTCTTCAGTTGTCGAGGGCTCTGTGATAGTCACTGTAGAACTTTCTGTTGTACTATCTGTAGAAGTTGAAATAGGATCTACATTTTCCGTAGTGCTAGTACCTTCAGTATGATCATCATAGTTCTTCCTAAACTCGTAATCCCTGCTACAAATGCGTCCACACTCGCATATATTATCAATACTTGTGCTTGTTTTGAGGCTAGCAAGTTCAGTTTTATCGAACCATGTGATAAAGTCATCGTCAGTGATTCCTCTGAGGAGTGGGCTTCCTGGTCTAGCATGGAAGAATGTTTCGACGGCAAGGTCTGGTCGAGTTGAAGGATATATTTTGGCGAATGCTGGTCTTAAGCTGGTGATGACGAATTTTGATCGTACTTCGTAAGTTACGCAGACAGGGCAGGTGGAACTGATCTGTAAAGAGTAGATGAGTAAGTGAGCATGTTTGTTTTTGGAGCCAGAAATATTATTTATCATAACAGGATAAAGATTTGGTTACTTACGTTAGCAAACACGAACCAAACAGACTCTCCTCTAGATCCATAATGTAAGTCAGCGAAAGTTGCACCATCCAGTACAACAGGGTTCACTGAATGTAGCTCATAGCCAGAAAACAGTGAAGATTCTAGCCGAAGAATGCCTGACCGTTCCTTCCCTTTCCATCTGGAAAAATAATAAAAAAATGTGTAAATAAAAGTTAGCCTGCATGCCTGAAATAAGTTAAAGTTAATACAAGAAAACTGAACTTACTTGAAACAAGTCTTGATGATCAACGTTGGCAGATTGCCCTGCAAGTCTTCAATGCTACTCCTCTCAGGGCGAATCTCTTCAATAATAGCTGCTTGAATGTTCAACAAAGCATTCTCAGGTTTTGGTGTATATGTCGAGTACGTTATTGTTCCCTGTAAAAATAATGTTTGGTGTCAAACCGACGGTGTACAATATACCGATCTACAAAAGAGGTTATTGTAATATACTATTATGATACAACCGAAACGGAAGTTAATAGAAAGCCTTGTGAGCTAGGTCCTCAATGGAAATTACCAAATTACAAGGCAGATGTGACTGGACACGTCGGAGGAGGACGCCCTAGCGAAGCAAAAGCGTATTTAAGGATCGTAGCAGGTTGCGTTATGTAGTTTCTGTCTACCCCCATAGGAAAATGTGTGTATGTTAAAATAATTCTGATCTACATAACTTTTGAGCATTATATTACGATATCAGTGTCAGAGGTAAAAGTAAAGAAGTACCTGAACAGTAGCACATCCAGCGCCTGTAGCATACACGAACACTTTAGTAGGTAAACCTGGCAGCTGAAGTGGCCGCGGTGGAGTGCGGGCGCGAAGTTCCAGCGTGTCTGTTAGCTCCATTCCAGCTGTTGCCAGTGAAACTGTGAGAGCTCGGTGTCTGAAAAAAAAAAAAAACAGTAAATAATGTAAGTATCGAATTTTATAAAATTAATACTATTTTCATCAGGCCTCCCCCAATGTGACCGGGTTTGCCTTAATGGCCACGCTCTGCGGGCCGGTTGGCGATCGCAGTATGGTGGTAATATTCATAGAGAGCGCTGCTGACATTCTCTAATAAGTCCCTTAGTCCCTCTTACGATACCCACGGGAAGGAATGGTTCTATTCTTGGCATCCGGCAACGCACGTAACGGCGTAGTAGGATTTAATCATTATCATCATCATTTCAGCCGTCAGACTTATGCCTCCCCCAATTTGGGGGGCTTTGCCATAATCGCCACGCTTGGCAGGCGGGTTGGCGATCGCAGTATGGTGGTAAAATGCATAGAGAACGCTGCTGCCCATTCTCTAGTAAGTCCTTCAGTCGCCTTTTACGACACACACAGGAAGAAATGGGGATGTAGGATTTAATAGTGGAGTTAAAACAATCGTACATTGAAACTGGATATTTGTTAGCAAATATAGTAAAGTGCGTCCCCTCAGTTCTCCCTCAGGCCAGTATCCAGATCTTACAGTCAGGAAGTAATTTTTTTTAAAGATATTTACTAACCTTAACAGACCACAAATCTGAGATTTAAAAACAACTAAACTGTGGTCCCTCAGTTCACATAACAATGATAATAATTAATTTAGTGAATATTACCGAAATACCAGGCCACTCAGAAAGTATTGCGAAAAAAAGTTTTTTTTTTTTTGTATGAGAGACTGGCCAGTTAAAAACTATTATAAAAATAATGATTATTTATAAGTAAAAATAGGTACAGACGCCAGCACTTGAAGCTACTACAATCTGCCAAATTTCTTTAATAGGTTTTCAACTTTAACGAAGAATAAGGTTCAAAATTCATTGGGAAAATATGACAGTTTCGGGTACCTTAATGTGCTGGCGTCTGTACGTTCCAATTTCAAAATTTCCCTCCACATTTTTTGCAAGTTAATTAAATATTATCGTGTCTCATTGGAAAATGGATTTGCGCCAGGAACGTTTTCACGCTGTGATTTTTTACGATTTCAAGTGTCTTCAAATTGCATTCATGGATGAAGGCCCTTACAAGGCAACTGTGTATCGTTGGTATAACGAATTCAAACGTGGTCGACTAACTTTGGGGGATGAAGAAAGAAGTGGTCACCCTTTGACGACTGTTACGGAGGAAAACGTGCTAGCTAATTTAATCCAAGACAATAGGCGAATTATGTATCAGGAGATTCAACACATACTGCAGATTGGATCGGGAAGCCTTCACGAGATTCTACACGTGCAACTTCGCGTGAGGACGATAGTTTTACGCTGGGTGCCGCACAACCTCACCGATGCTCAGAAGCAGGCCCGGGTGGAATGGTGACGTGATATGATAAACAAATTTGAAGCAGGCTCGTCTCGGCATGTTTACGACATTATTATAGGTGATGAGTCCTGGATTTATCAATACGATCCAGAAACGAAGCGCCAGTCGACGGTTTGGGTGTTTCAAAACGAATCAACGCCTACCAAAGTGAAGATCTAGAAGCGGGGGGAAGATTTTGCTCGCCAGCTTTTTCAATTTGACTAGCTACATGGTGTCAATCCCTTTACGGAACCAAAGAAGCATCAACGCCGAATGGCATACTACCAAATGCTTGGCAGAAGTTTTCTCTGCTGTGAGCAATAAGCGACCAAACACAGGGCTCCGCGAGCTACTGCTCCACCACGTCAACGCGCCCACGCACACCGCGCTCAAAACAAGGGACTTCTTGGACAGCACGCCGGTCAAACTTCTGAGTCACCCTCCTTACAGCCCTGACCTAACACCGTGTGACTTCTTTTTATTCCCAAAAATTAAAAATCAGCTCAAAGGGATACAATTTTTGCCGCCGGAAGATGAGCTGTCAGCGTTCGATTAGGCTGTAAATGATGTGTCTGCGGCGGACTGGAGAAAGCGTTTCGAAAACTGGTTCAGACGCATGAAACTTTGCATAGAGGCTAGTGGAGAGTATTTTGAAAATATTAAATAAAAAAATATTTACCTATAGAACACTTCTTTTCATTTTCGCAATACTTTCTGAGTGTCCCATGTAAATAGCAAAATGGTTCGTTTCCAACATACATTTTAGTAGGCCATAAAACGTTTTGTAAAAAGAAAAGGAGCAAAAATGTCGACGCAATTTGAAGATGGCGATTATTAAAATTGATCCCTCGATTTTCTCGAGTTTGACATAATATAAAGATTTTATTCCAGAAGATTTATGTGGATAATAGATTATATAGTAATTAAACATTCAAATAAAAAATAAATCTTGATATTTCGTCAAGGCGGGAAAACCTTACGCAGTAGTGTTGGGTAGCTTAGCTAGTAGATAATAACTTATATTTACCTATCATGCGCCAAAGCAGCATATTGCGCAGCAGCCTTAGTAGCACTGTAAGCGAGGCTGGGGTGTCGTTGCAGCGTAGAGGCGCGGTAGTACAGGAAGCGAGCGGCGGCCTCGCCCTCGGCCAGCGCGCCGCGTGCGCACGCCGCGAGTAGCACGCGCACACCGGCCACGTATTGTTCCATTGTTACTGCTTCTGTAAAATTAACGTGATTTGTTGTTTACAACGAATTACATACGAACATACAAGTGAAGCTAATATAAAGCGTGTAAAAATAGAAACATTGAAATCACATCACAACTAAGTAAAAGAGGTAGATTAGCGCGTTCGGCAAGCGGCACGTCAAAACTTGGCTGGTCAGCCAAGTTACATTTTTGTCTTATCTCTTTTTGCACCTGATAATAACGAAATGCTGTCCTACTTCCATGTAACATCTTATTTTGACTCATAATTTCATTGGTCGCGATAAAATTAATAAAAGTTCTGCAGACCGTATTTCGACCATGGTGGCAAATCTCAACGGAGACTAGCCTTTGAAGCGGCAGACACCGGGCTGTTACTAAGAAATTCCTAATGGAAAAATCCAATAACACGTTGTCCAACTAGGCAATCAAACACAGGACCTCACGCTCAGCAGTCGCGTTGGCAACCACGAGACCAACGGGACAGTCAAAAACGACGTTTTTTTTTTGTCAGGATCACAAATATGGGACTACAACAGATGAAATTAATGAATTATTAATCATTTTCTTCTTTTTTTTTAAAGAATGTTGAGATTCACATTCCCTAATATTCGTTAATGAATTATTTGAAATCTTATCTTCTTGTGTAAAAATAAATATCAATCTTTCCGCTACTTTAACTAATACCATTTAGCTTTGAATACCATTTAGCACTTCTAAGCTAAATAAGAATATTTGGTATCTTTTATTTATAAGCAACAACCTTCTTTCTTCCTTACCATATGACGTAGTTTTAATATTCCTCGACGTTTCTTCTAGAAGCCAATCAGCAGCATCCTTCCTCGGTGCTGGCCATCCAAACTCGCCTTCTTCAGTTGTTGATGCATTCCTCAGAATCACTAAAGCTTCTGGAACTATTGGACTCCTGAAATAGGTATTACAAATCGTATCGTAATGGTATTTCTCAAGTCAACCTAGGAAGTTTTAATTCCTTTATTTATTTTATATTGGATTAACACACATAATTAGAAACAATTTAGGTACGAATAATTAAGTAACATTCTACGAAATCCTAAAGTGCGGTGGTGGTCCAGTAGCAACGGCCCCAACTCACAAGTAGTAGCAGGTCGTGTGGTCGAACCCAGGCAGGCGCTTTGCGTTGCATAAATAATGTCTGCTCTCAAAACGGTGAAGTAAAATGATATCGTGACGATACTGGTTTGTCCTACAACCGAAAATCCGAAGACATGTGACATCCACCAACCTCTACTTGGCCCGCGGGGTAGATAACAGCCCACTTCTTATTAAAGATAGAAAGCCTATGTCTCAGCAGTAGGAAAATTATATTTAATCTGATTATTCTTATCCTACGAAAACTCTCAGACACAGTATATTTGAAAGAAAAGAAAAGTTGTGATATAAATACCTCGCAAGCACCAATGCTAGCACAGTAGCAGCAAGAGCAGCCGGTGACGTTAAGTTGTGAAGGTTATGTTCCAAGTAACTTTGAGCTTTCTTCGCGACATCTGCATCGACCTGAAAAAAAAAAAACAGGAAAAAATTAGTCCTGTTTTTTTGCCATATTTTTGTCGCTTGTTTTCATTAACCCAGAATCATAAGCTTGTTCTTTGGATTCTGGGTTTGGAGTGTAAGTTGTTTTGTTGGAAATACTTGACGACTAATGAAATTAATAACTGTATTTCGTACCTGGTTCTCAACACCAACTTCAAGTAAAGTAACCAAAGTCTCAGCGGTCACTTCAACTCTTCTCTCCCAATCAATTTCTTCTTGCGTCATGTTACCATCTTTATCATAATAGTAATATTCATTGACGTCTACTTCCTTTGCTGTACCATTAGATTTCGTGATATCTACGGGATAGTAATCCACTTCTTTATCTGCAGCCAGAGGTGTAAAGGATCCGTCGGAATTCTGTCGCGTTTGTATCCATTTTTTGATGTTTTGCAGTAATTCTGGGTCTACTGGGTAGTAAGATTGGATTTTTGTTAGGATTTCCAGTATTTTGATCGTAGATAGATGGCTGCTCATTCCTGGGTGATCGCTGAACGAATTATCGCTTTTTCGGAAGGATAGCAAGACTTGCACCTGTAATTTTAATAATGGAGTTATTTTTAATTTTAATATCTTTAGTTCCATCAATACTGCAAGGCTAAGGCCTCCCTTTTATTTTTCCATTCAAATCGATATAGACCTATCCCTCTTCAAGTGTGAAATTCGTCTTTATATATAGTGTTAGAAAATTTGTTAAACACAGAAGCGGATAAGCGTTCAACTTGATCCTGAGCCAAAATGGACCAATCTCTCCTAAAACTCCTAAAACTATACTAAAGACGAACTTGACGCATATACGTCAAGTTCGTCTTTAGTATAGTTTTAGGAAAATGTTAAACGCTTCTGAGCAATTTTAATCACCATCCGCCTTAAGCATGAGTACAATTACTGATCAGTGCTCATACCACGGAGCAAATACAAAGAGGAGATGTTATAATTAGATTTTCCAACGTGCTCATACCTTCTCTGCATGACAAGAGGCATTTGTCTTGCATCAGGAAAATCTTAGGCTAGTGTTATTTAAGATAAGATTATTGTGTTAGATTTCATTACCTGTTCGGGCAGTTTCCTCAAAATCCTTTCTCTCTCAGCATCATCAACTAAATGAGGTATGTGCTCTAACGCCAACAGCGGTGCCAGACTCGCCGAAGCAGCTGACAATTGTGAGTCCCTCCATACCTCAGCCCATTGGTCAGTAGAGTCTGTTTGAAGACTGTATAGAGGAAGATGAAGACCACCGGATACCAAGAGAGTTCCACTTGCCGATCCAGGGACCACGCCGTGAGGTAGACCAAGCTCCAATACTTGGGAGAAGCCGGCTTCTTCGTTGAAGTTCCAGATTCTGAAAAAGTAATACAAGTTCGTTAGTTAGTGGTTAATTAATGTAGAAAATCAAATTACATAAGTGTATCTGCATCTGCCACAAAAACCGAAGGTCCTTTCTTTGGTAGGTTTCATTAGGAATTGGTCGCAAAAAATATCTTGTTTGCATCACTGGCGTTTTTATATCAACATTCATTTTTATAGTCAATTCATGAACTACAGTAAACTACTTTGGTCTTCTGTATATTAACAATTAGAAATCTTTTATATGGAGCACCGAAATCTTTTCGATCAGTTCGTCGAACTCTCTCACAATCAATATTTCACAAAACAAAAGAATTCATTTAAATGCTGTTTAACGACATAAACTCACCTAAAATCGGCCTTATCTCCCCAAAGAGCGCTGAAACCAACAAACTTGATCCTCATATCAGCAGCTAGAGGCCAGACCAGGAGCCTTCTCTCCGAAGGTGCAGCACCCCTGCCCACTGACAGGCGCCCTCCTTCCCACCACACCCACCACGCGCACCAAGAGTCTGCGCCGGAGCAGTCTTCGTCGCTTTCTGTTTGTTCTGCACTTGCTAGGTGGACGTCGAAACCTAAGAAAGGGCAGGTGGTTTTGTGAGTATGAATTATTTGAATTTCTTGTTAATTTTTAAGACGTAAAGTCAAGAATATAATTGTTTATTGTGGTTTAGAATTGCCAAACTTAAGTGGCAGTGGGCAGGGCACATTGCTCGCAGAACGGATGGCCGATGGGGTCTGAAGGTTCTGGAGTGGCGACCGCGTACTGGAAGACGAAGCGTTGGAAGGCCTCCCACAAGATGGACCGATGACCTGCGCAGGAATACGTTGGATACGAGAAGCACAGAATAGGTCGAAGTGGCGGTGCTTGGGGGAGGCCTATGTCCAACAGTGGATGTCTTTCGGCTGAAATGATGATGATGATGATGATGATGATGATTGTGGTTTATACAGGTCTTAGACAACGACTGAGATATATCTTAGCCACTGTCAAAGACCTAGACATGTTTCTATTACTTCAATCTGAACTAATTGGTCCTTGTCTATGTAAATGTATTTGGTACGTAATTAATGATGCAGGCTATGTGCTTCGTTCGTACCAGAAAGTACGGATTAAGTACTAGACCATTTTAAGCAAAGTATAACGCGTTAAGACAATAACTGATTAGTCGGAGAATGATCGTTTGAATAAACAAGGAAGACGAACTACTTAGTTTGACTATAAGTGTATTTATATTCTACTAGCTGTACCCTGCCACGCTTTGCTGTGGCACACTGTGATTGAGTGGTTGAGAAATGAGAAACAAAACAAAGAATACATTTCATATAAGTTTGTTTCTCATGTGACTGCGCCATTACTATTGCAGTTGTCAGCGAGTGTTTTACTCGCTTCCGGCAGATGGCGCGGTCACTGGTACACAGCTGATCGTTAAAAAAACTGTTTTTTCGCGGTCGCGGATATATGACTGATGCAAAAAATAGATAAAAACAATCCTTGATGTAGATTACATATCATGCAAAAATTTCAGCTCGATTGGTGCAGAACTTTTTGAGTTTTTGAAGCGTACACAAACCAACATAACATTTATATATATATTAGGTTGGGGAAAAAGCCTTTTCGCATTATAGTATGTATGAACTTGTAATAAAATCTCTTTGGCTATACTATTTGCATCTGGCTGGTTTTGGTATCATTGAAAGTTTAAATTTTAAAGAACATAATTCCAAATTCAAATTAGGAAAATGTGTGATTTTCATTTGTTTTTCGTACCGTCAAGATGAGTGAATCTAATGAAGAAATTCGATACATTTTAAAATTTTACTACAAAAAAGGTAAAAATGCAACGCAAGCCGCGAAAAAAATTTGCGATGTTTATGGACCTAGTGTAGTGTCTGTGAGAGTAGCACAAATTTTGTTTAAGCGTTTTCAATCCGGAAATTTTGATGTCAAAGATGCACGTCGCTCTGGTCGCCCTATTACGGATAAAATGGATGCCATTTTTGAAAAAGTGGAGCAAGATCGGCATACCAGTAGTTACGACGTAGCTGAAGAACTGGAAATTGACCACAAAACAGTTTTGGCGCAATTGAAAAAAACTGGGTTCACAAAAAAGCTCGACATTTGGGTACCTCACGAGCTCACTGAAAGACACCTAATGAACCGTGTACTCATTTGTGATTCTTTATTACGACGTAATGAAATCGAACCATTTTTGAAGAAGCTGATAACTGGTGATGAAAAGTGGATCACGTATGACAAGAACGTGCGAAAAAGGTCGTGGTCAAAGGCCGGTCAGGCTTCACAGACTGTGGCGAAACCCGGGTTAACTCGCAACAAGGTGATGCTGTGTGTGTGGTGGGATTGGAAGGGCATTATTCATTATGAGCTGTTACCACCAGGCAGGACCATCGATTCTGAACTCTACTGCGAACAACTGATGAGATTAAAGCAAGAAGTTGAGAGAAAGCGGCCGGAATTAATCAACAGAAGGGGTGTGTTTTTTCATCATGATAACGCTAGACCTCACACATCTTTAGCCACCCAACAAAAATTAAGAGAGTTTGGCTGGGAGGTGTTAATGCATCCGCCGTATAGTCCTGACCTTGCACCTTCAGATTTCCACCTGTTTCGGTCTCTTCAGAATTCTTTAGGCAGTGTCAGGTTAACATCACGAGAGGACTGCCAAAACCACTTGTCGCGGTATTTTGACCAGAAGTCCCAAAATTTCTATAGCAATGGGATCATGTCCCCACCTACAAGATGGCAAAAAGTTATCGAACAAAATGGTACCTACATACTTTAGTTAAATGTAAATAAATTTTATTAAAAAATGTTTTGTATTTTCTTAAAAAATGCGAAGAAACTTTTTCCCCAACCTATTATATAGAAGATAGAATAAGAAGATTGTCGCGTTATTTGTCGTGTGTTGTTTGTTTGTGTTTGTTTTGTTTTTGTTTGTTGCCTGGGGGTTGAAATAGGAATTCAAAGCAATGCCTATTTATATTTCTTACAAGACACCACTATTTATTTTCTGAAAACGAGTTTAGTTTTTTTCCAACAAGATTATTAACTTTTTCTCACCATGTTTCCCTTTAGCAATCCAAACCCTGGTCCTCTCGAACACAACTCGGTACATGTCGTCAGAAGGTTCTCGTATAGCTGACAGTGCGACATGGGCAGCTCCTTGCGCTCGCAGCTCCAGCACTAATCCTGCCCGATTCCTTGGTGCTGCCACCCACTGCCACTCCCAGGAACCTCGAGATGATACCGCTAGGTGTTCTGGAAGGAAATAATAAGTGAATTAAAAACGTGTTGTTGTAACCCGTGCAAATTATGAACAAGCATTTTATAAAGTCTGATATAAAAATTATGGATATTCCCAAGTTTAAACTTGATAATCATAAATTCAAAGAAAAAATATCAGGTAGTATTTCTAGGAAGATTTGACTTTTGCCAAGCCATCTGTATCTATTTGAGACTATGGTTGATTGTTGATTTGAGATAATCATATCTTACTTGACTTCTTAAATTGTCATGGCACGTACCTACGTGTAATGCGAATGAAAGAATATCTGTGTTTCTGTGTTCTATTTATTAACAAATGTCTTTTGTACAATTATGACGTGTCAATGTTCCAACCTCAGAAGGCTACAGTAGTACGAACGAGCGAAGTAAACGTCACGCAAATTCGAGCGATTTTAAAATTTAATAAAACTCGTTTTACACAAAAAAAAAAAAAAAAATTTCAAGACTTTATTCATATACGTATGGGTGACATTAGCTATACTTTTCGAAAAGAAAAAAGAAAATCAAAATATGATATTTGTATTTTAGATTTAAAAATCGTTCTTATTTGTTACATTTACGAAGCGCGTTCATGCTAAAGCCTAAGTACCTACTTCTTTGTTTATTTATTTAGGGCTAATTCATTTAACGTCCTAACTTACCATTAGCACAGAAATAAGCGCTCTGCGTGTCAGTCCTGTGCAGACCTTCAGGGAGAACCAGCACGCTGGCTGATCTGATGACAGACCCGACGAGGGTCTCATTGTTGAATGACGTGTAGGACACCGAGCAGTTATCAGCACTGTAGCCTGTTACTTCCACTGTAGAGAAAAAAATATATGATGTTAGAGGTGCCACACACATGTTTGGTTCGGCATAGTTGATTGTACAGTATTTGTTGAATAACAAAGCCGATTCGACCCAAAGCAATTATTACACATATTCGTCTTTCATCTGGCTCGTGCTGATCAACAAACTTAGTTCGACATCTACGCGTGTCGGCTCAGCATAATTCGAGCTGAGTGGCTTATAATCTTCGAACATTATATTATGCAGGAAAAACTTAACCAGTGCGCAAACTATAACCATGAATTCAGTATATTAAACAATAAAAAAAACAGCTGTGACATATAAAAGTGCAATACTTACACGGTTAAAATGTATGGAACAGCATTTTTTTAAATAACCTACGAAGAAATTGTACGCTAGGTACTCTAGAATCTTTTATGGTTGCAGTTTACGCACTGGTGAATCTTTTTTCCTGTATTTTGTCGCCTGGTTGTGCCAAAACCTTAGATTTTATACCTATTGTTAGTTTTCTTAATAAAATGGTGCTAAAATTAATATATGTAGTGGAAACCGTCCCGATTCCAAGTATTAATCATATCTGGTACAAAAATAGTTATTTATGTCAATATGGACGAAAACAAATGCTGATTGCCAAGAGTTCGGACAACTTGTTGCATAAAGCGCCTGCTACACGGTTGCCAACCGTGTTCCCGGTAGAGGTGACCTTGACTGGCATCCGGCAGAGCTGAGTCAACTACATGGTCACCAAAATGACATTCTGTCGTGATATTTGGGCAGTTAAGACGTCATGGCGAATTTAACAAGTTCAGAAAGAATAATAGTGGCGTTGGCACTTTTGTGCACGAGCGAAGAAAAAGAAAAGAAGACTATGGATGAAGCAGTGGCTGAAAGAAAAAAAAAAAACCGGCCAAGTGCGAGTCGGACTCGCGCACCGAGGGTTCCGTACAAATCTGTAGGTATAAAGTTAAAAATATTTTTATTATATGATGTAACTAAAAATTTACGGTTTTCGCAATTTTTCCTTTATCTGTGCTACAAGACGTTGCTTCGTACCAAATTTCAAAATTGTAGATCGACTGGAAGTACCCTTTAGGTTTTGATTCCCTGGCGAGTTTCGAAAATTTGCGGAAATTTGCAGTATAAACGACTATATCTTTTGATTGCGATAGCTCAGAAGTTTGATTTTTTTACAGCTCCAAGGGACAATAGATTTGAGTATTTGATATAAATTTCAGCTTGATACCTCCATGCGTTCCTGAGAAAAAGGGTCTTGACAGACGGACGGACGGACGGGCAACAAAGTGATCCTATAAGGGTTCCGCTTTTTCCTTTTGAGGTGCGGAACCCTAAAAATACTCAGCCATGTCATCATCATCATCATAATTTCAGCCGTAAGACGTCCATTGCTGGACTTAGGCCTCCCCCAATTTGGGAGGCTTTGCCATAATCGCCACGCTTGGCAGGCGGGTTGGCCATCGCAGTATGGTGGTAAAATGCATAGAAAACGCTGCTGCCCATTCTCTAATAAGTCCCTTAGTCGCCTTTTACGACACCCACGGGAAGAAATAGGGTGGTGTTGTTCTTTACGTCCGGCACCACACGGTACAGCCATGTAAATGTAACGAATTTTCTTAAATCTTAGGATCTAGATAACTTCATAAGAATGAATCTGGAAACGATGAATGGCTTATTAGAAATGGTGTGACATTAAATAATAATAAGTGAGACTAAAATGAGGCAAGTTGTCACTCGCGCTGATGGAAAGCGAGCTACTATTTTCAATCGTCTACATCATTAGCCACCGATCCAAACCCCTCTATTAGCCCTTGGTCGCTAGCGCAGCTCTTTAAACCAGCGTCGTTGGAGGGTCTAAAGAAATGTGGTCGTAACCCACCATCTACTATTGTAACCCACCAACGTCACCTCTGTCAGGACGCATTTGGCAACCGTGTCGCAGCGCTCTAACAATACCTATAAATACCCATCCCTCTAAATATCAGGCCAATTCGCGGTGTGAGAGTCAGATGAACGTATCTACATTTTCTAAATTTTACAGAAGAGCTGAAATTCTGTGAAAATTGACCTCTTCAAGTTTTACCAACTTTTTATACGAGATAATACAATTGACTAAAGAAATTATCTATAATACAATTGACTAAAATAATTATAAAAACCTGGTTAAGCTTGAAGAGGTAAACTTTCACAGAATTTTAACTGTAAAATTGAGAAAATGTAGATACGTTCATCTGATTCTTACACTGCGAATTACACCCTTACAATACATAGGTATATTATGTATAACCACTCAAAGATAATCATCATCACCGAAAGTACCAAGATTTACGTCATCGACGTGTCATCATAAATCAGACACATAATAATTTAGGATAACATAAAATAATTTTATATCTCAAAGTCCCATTGAACCCCATTCACGACGCAGCATTTTTATATCTATTTTTTATGACTATGACCGTAAGGGAATTGTGATAGTCTAATGCAAAAGTTGAAGCGGAACTACAGGCCAACATAATGTTTCATTTGAAATAATGTCTCGGTGTCTGTTTTCGAAAACATTTAAAACAGGAAGATATATCCCAGGACATTTTCACTGTCCACAAAGTAGACAGAATAGTTAAATAATGTTTTTTTTTTTAAATATTTATTGAACCACATATATGGAAACATTAAATTGAAACACTGGCAATAATAATGCATAGGAGTATTTTGAAACTGAATGAAATAAATCCTGACGTCAAATTAAAAAAAGAGGTTTGTTTAATAATCTAAATAGTATAGTTGGGCCGACTGTTGTGTTTGCTAATCTTTGACTAGCTATAGTGACCAAAATATTGAATATATTTGATAAAATTTTCGTATGCAGACTAGGAATTTCATCGGTTATACGCATTCTAATGTAGTGTCGTATTGTCTCCACCTTCTCTTTGGTTCACGGGACATGCAACGAGTGGTAGCTATACAATCTATCGAGAATTTTATTAATGTTCATATGCAGAGAATAGTGCTTCACGATAAAAGAGTGATGAAACAAAAAAAAAATAGTATAATTATGTGGAAGATAAAAGCAAGTTTGGAGTAAACGCTAAACGGACGGCTAAATAGATAAGTTTGGAAGAAAGGATATATCCCAAAATTAAAAAAAACTTATACCATTACTCGAATTGGTATAAGATATGGAACATTTCCTTACCTCTCCCAACTTACACCACAACCAAGGATCACACGTTCCCCGTAGCATACAATCGTATTGCGAAGGTAATAGAATCTGCTACGTTTATTGCTAGCACAGCCGTAGAAAACACTCGGAAAGCAATTGAAATACAATGAGTGTCATTTTATTGAGGCAGGATTGAAGTTAACCGTACCAAGAATGGTGCTTCAGATAGTTAAGTATGTGAAGTTTTGATTTTGGGAATGTGGAATGGATCAAATGGATGCTAGAGAGTAAATTGGTTTTCATGTGAGTTCTTTAGAGTATTGAATTGGTAAATAAGCCCGTTCAAGAGATATTTTACATTTAGAGTCAACTTATTTTCAAGTTACACTTTTTTGGGTGTGGTGGGAGGGGCTTGTGGTTAAGTAGTAACAGTCGTACGAGTCGATTGGTCAAGTTAAGGTAAGATAGCCGGCTGGGTCACCATCTTTACATACCAAGTCTAGTCTGTGCTTTGGAAAGCACGTTAAGCCGTTGGTCGCGGCTGTTATTTGTTGATCTTTTGACAGTCGTTACGGGTCGTCAGAAGCCTAAAAGTCTGACTATCAGTATTTCCAGGGAGTATCGTACTACCCAGTAATTGGGTTGTGGATATCAGATGAGCAGTTGCTCCAGTTATACTGGAAGCCGCCCCCACATAGTTGGTAAAAGACTAGACAGATGGTAATGATGCTCTTTGGGACAGACTACAGTCTAATACGAAATTAAATTAAAAATAGTTTATCAATACACACAGATCAGTGGTGGCCCAGTGGTAACGGCCGCGACTTACGAGTATTAGGTCGCAGGTTCGAACTTAAGCAGGCGCTTTACTTTGTTTAAATTATTTCATCATCATTGCTCTCAAAACGGTGAAAGAAAACATCGTGAGGAAACCGGCATGTCTTAGAACTAAAATTCGAAGACATGTGATATCTACCAACCCGCACTGGGCCCGCGTGGTGGATTATGGTCCGCTCCCCCTCACCGAGAGGAGGCCTGTGTCCCAACAGTGGGAACGTTAAAGGCCGCTGATGATGACGATAAAAGCGCAAATAGTGGTTCACAATTTATAAAAAACCTTAAATTTACAATTGTTTATTCGTTGTTAATTTCCCACATCATATTACTTTTGCAATTCACAATCAAGGACTGCGCACCGCCCTGCTTCGAATTAGCAAGCATATTTTGACACGCTAGTATAATCAAAACTCCTCTACACTTTACATACTATCCCCTCTCACATCCAACCCCTCACATCTCATTTGCCCCAAGAGATACAAATGCAACATCACCATAACTTATTACCGCAGTCTAACTCCTATCTATTGTCTCAATTGCTAATTTGCTCGACGTACTCGGCTTTGTTGTTCGGAGTCCAATTTAAATGTTTATTGAAACATCGCTGGGAATTGGACTAGACAATGAGAATGTCTCACTAATCGTGCAATTTGAATACACAATTCATGTATCATCAGCGGGAAGGGATTTAGATTGTGCTGTGGAATTAGGCTGCCTTTCCATCAGTAATGTGTGAGAGTTTAGCTAGGTGGTGAACTTAACCTGAAGTGACAGTGAGCTAAGAGTTGTATATAGAGAGCAGAGCTAACATGTGCTAATAAGACGCACTTTGCACGAGGTAGATGAGCGAGTAAAATGCGTGTCTACTCAACTCTGGTGCTGTGTTGATGTTTTAATATATTGTTTTTCGTATTTTGGTCGTATAAATACCTTCATGATTACAGTTCTTAACTTTAGCTTGTATCTTTAGCTCCATCTTTGCTTCAATGAGTATGTATACAGTTTTACCCTCTATTCTATCATCCCTGTTCTACCCACAAAAATTAAACGATCCTATTCCTTGTTCACTCAACGTCAAATCGTATATATCAATGAGACCAATAAAAGGTACTTTTGAACGTCACAGATTACAAGAAGAATTGATTCTAGTTGTCCCTTCCTAAAGGTAGTTTTATGTGGAGAAAAATGGCAAAGAAACTCCATAGTCACTCAGTAACAGTAAATGGTTTAACAATGTTGTACTTTAAATTAACTAGATGATAAGAAAAACATAAGAGAAGGCGATGTACCCAGAATAAAATGACTACGCCCACTCATTCCATCACATCCACACACTCACACCCACTCACTCCCTCACATCCACACACTTGCTTCCACACATACACTGACCCAGCATTTTTGTTCTTTATATTATTGTAAATTTTTTTTCTCTTTCTTTTTCTCAATTATTTTGTAACTCTGTAATTAAGCAATCCAGCCTTCAAAACGTTAACCAATTTTTGTCTTTTAATGTAACGGAACGAAGTAACTAGATCCCACGACACAGGGAATCCTAGTGTGGGATCTAGGGAACCACTGTAAATAACTATTAAGACAATAAATACTATTACTATTACTGTAAATCACATTACATACACATCACATCCCTCGCTACGCTTAGCACCTCTATGGTAGAATGGCAGCTTTAGATTATGTTTCAGAATTAGTTCCAACAGAAGCTCAGCCTGGATTGTGGCTGAATTACTCTGACCTGAGGTAAGTGCTTGAATAAATTGTCTGCCATGTTGAAAGGTATTTTAATTAGTGAATGAAAGGATTTAGATTACCTATTCAAATCCTTTGATAGAAGTAATGGGTAGTTTAGAGGTCCATTTAAGTGGTGCAGATGGGATGGTTATTCTTTAACTGAACATAAGTGAAGTAAAAAAAAACGTATGTAATAATTTTAGAATTTAGACAATAATGCGCTCTCGAAACTCAAATTTTCTTACGTTTTTTTTTGCGATTTGCAAGTCAGTTTCAGCTGAACAAAATATGGTTCAATACAGAAAAAACAGTTGATTACACAATCTATCTTCAGAACTCTCCTGTATTTACAGGAAACGTAGCGGAGTCGGCGGAGAGCCAGAAATAATTTCAAGATAATGTGTTTGCTACTACTGATCTCAGTCGATGTTCTTTACAAAAATATCATTTTAAAGTCTTTATACGCTTGGATGTGGAAAGAATGAGCGCAAGAAGATTTATGACAAAACCATGTATTTTTTAAATCCTAGAAAATACAAGCCATACATTCTAGATTCTTCAGTCTTTGCAACTACATTTGTTTTCCAAAAAATGCTGACATTTTCCAATCTGCTAAATCCAAAGAGCGATGTACGGATTCAAACTATGAAGTCGAATTCACTAGAAACAGCAAACTTTGCATGAGAAAAATCCCATAAAGATAAAATGTAGATTGTCGAAGTTATTTCCCACAACTATGAAGAAAAAATAATTCTACTTTGCTGATCTGAGCAAAACTGTGCACGCAGAAAGTAGCTTTAAATTAAAGATTGCTGGAAAGATTTTACTGATTTGATGAGTATAGTAGTAGTGAAGCTGGAAAAAACCTAAGGTAAAAACCTAAGGTAAAGGACATAGACTCTTAAGTAGATTCATTTATATGGCTAAAACATAATAAATTCTCACAGCTAAATTCGTAAAATTAATAGCATCTAAATTTTGCTTAATGATCAATAGTGAAACTCAAACATTCTTGATTTGCATAAGAATTATGCTTACATTTAGTTTTATTTTTAAACCAACACGTGAACAAATATAACCATATCACTCTACGGCCGTATTAATTTCCAACAAACTGAAAGTTGGCCCAAACTTTGCGATCAGCGCTCACAAATTTCGGGTGTCTCTAATTTCACAATTACGTAAGATTCCGGTTTAAGAATTCGCCTCCACAACTTCATTAAAATATTTTGCTCAACAGATTTCTTCGGCGTAGGTTCGGAATAAATTTCTGGTAGAATCTTGGCGTTCGTCGTCATTAATTAAGTATTCGTGTAGCTATTAATAAATCTTAAGATTGACAGAACTGACGCTGATGAGCTTTAGGGTTTTAATATTGGAGGGATGGATGTTGTGGTGGATTAATCAATAAGTTTTAATGAGCAAAACGATATAAATGGGAAATTAATGACTTTGTACAGCCAGTTATGAAAAGATTATACAGGCTGGCATGACATCGACGCACAAACTGAAACTATGAAATAACACATGATTCTAAATACCCTAGGGTGATTGTACAAAATGATCATAGGTTTAAAAAAAAAATCAGCGATTAAAAAAATGCAATACCTACGCGGTCAAAATGTATGGCAAAATGGCAAATGAACAGCAATTTTATTTTAAAGAAGTTTCAAGTGTTTTAAAGCAAGCAAGTGTCTAGAATCAATACTGAAACCATGGTAAGGTGTTGGACGTCCATGTTCCTGCTAAACTATCTTTACACAGGGTTGTTTAAATATAGTTTTAGTATAGGTTACATAAAGAGAATTAATGTGTTTTAATATTTGAATACATACAAGAGAATAAAGGCGTTCATTTCGAGTTCCATTTTACCCACGGCTAGACTATGCACGTGTACCTAGTAAGCGTTCGGCACGGATTCGAGTTTCTAATACCACCAAGACTTGCTAAGAGAGTTTTATGAGAGTAATATAAAAGCAAAAACTATCAGGAAGCTAAAATGATGATTTTGAACTCATAGATTTTCAAAAGGTTAAGTGTATTTTTTTCAAATGCAGCGTAACAAATTATGTGATGACACTAAAACAAAAATTCCTTTAGCAAAGCTATTTAAATAATTATCTATCTATAAAATTACATACACATACCAGTAATATTCTTCCTGCCGGGTGTGTTGACAGCTACTCTGACCACTAATTGAGTTCCTCCGCGAGGTCCAAGTCGTAGTCTCTCAGTGACGTAGAGAGCTCCTGTGCTAGCGAATGCTGCGCCCGCGCTTAGAGCTAAGAGTGCTGTTACCTGGGAAGTAAGGAATAGAGTATAAAAAATTATGTCGATGACTATGACACTTATATTTTTATTGGTTGGTATCCTAAATTGGCAGAAGATTTTTGCTACATATATGTGTACAAGGGCAAATGAAATCCTACAAACAGCAACGTTTCGGTAGCTGATCGAGGTTCTCCAGAAACCAGCTACGAGCTGAATGAAACCTGAATCTGAAAGATAAATTAATGATCTCCTGACAATTTATAGGATTTTTTCAAAGCCAACCTTTATAAGCGCAATTTAAACGCCTAAAAGAAGAAAAATCTAACAAGGAGACACAAGTTATTTGAAGAAATTATATTGCCACCATAGAAACTTTCACGTACCAGCAATAAAAGAAGAGAAACAAAGATAAAAACAAACATAGCAAAAGCAATAAGTCTATATTTTTCTTTTCCGAAGAAGCAGACGAGTGTTATATTTTCGATATAATCGATATGATATTAGCTGAAATGGAATTTCTCGAGGTGTCGCCTCCTAGAGTTGTCCCGGAGGTGCAAAGTCAATAGCGACTGGAGCTTTGTTATTAAAGTGGTAACCATGCGATTGAGTACTCGAAGCCTTCCCTCAAAATATTATTATTCTGGGAAAAGGCCTAATTATTAGAACGAAAACTTTGATGTATCATCTGTCAATAGTTTTTTAACGCGTAGAAAATACGGGAGGTAGTTAGATCAAAATTTAAATGTTATGACGTTAAACGTTTCGATAGAAGATTCTCAAAAAAGTCGTAATGCTGTATGAAAACAAATCAATAGAGAGAATCGCCGAGATATATTGAAATTGAAATTGCCACATTATTACCTATGTGTTATTTATAAATAGTTCTTCAAAATCTGACCTCTCTCATTACTTTTCAAATGTTTTATTTTCATAATCAGATACAAATTCATTTGCTCTCGACACATTTCCTAGAAACCGTAATGAAGGATTGTAAAGTGAATCGTAATCAGAACTTGATTCAATTAATTGCGGTTTCTGTAATGAAGTTGTAATTCAATTTGTTATGACGCGAAACTGGGTCATATTTTACTGAAATTCCGAAATGAAATGCTGGCAAGACAATTTTGGAAACAAAAATGGAAATATTGAATCTGTTACAGAGACATAACTAACGAGCAAGAAAATGAAATCAAGAAAATATATATAAAAAGTGGCAGCCAGAAGAAATCAACTGGCATTATTATTTTTTTTGTTTTCTATAGAATTCATACCGATTTTGTACCCAATTTGTACCGTGTGGTGCCGGACGTAAAGAATAACACCACCCCATTTCTTCCCGTGGCTGTCGTAGAAGGCAACTAAGGGACTTACTAGAGAATTGGCAGCAGCGTTCTCTATGCATTTTACCACCATACTGCGATCGCCAACCCTGCCAAGCGTGGCGATTATGGCAAAGCCCCCCAAATTGGGGGAGGCCTAAGTCCAGCAGTGGACGTCTTACGGCTGAAATGATGATGATGATGATAGAATTCATAGCTAAGTAATTAGAAATATTACATTGCCAATTCCTATGAACATTAGAGATAATGATATCATTGCTGATTTTCGTTTTAGTACAATGCGCAGAACAATATACAATGTGAGAAGCACAGAATTGGTCGAAGTGGCGGTGCTTGGAGGTGGCCTTTGTCCAGCAGTGGACGTCCTTCGGCTAAAATGATGATGACGATGATGACAATGCGCAAAGATACAGTGGATATATTCGAAATAGAAGTAAAAAGATATTTCTCAACCAAAGAGTAAAAGCTGACTGTGATCTAGTCGGCATAGTACTCACAAGTTATATGCAGGCTAGATTGAATACATGCCTTTATAACGGTCTGGCGGTTTTTCGTGTACTTTGTTTATAGTCTAAATGTTCTGGAGATCTGGGAGCGTGTTGTGACGGGTCGTTGAGCATCCCTAAATAAGAATGACCTACAAGATGATTGACGCATGCAATTTCTTCAAAAGGCCCTTCCAGACAAGGCCCTGCATTTTTAGACTCTCATATAATCGTAATAATATATTTGGACTTTAAAAGAGACAGTGACCACTGTGTTTATTTCGACGGCCGGCGCTATTAAGTTTTTAAATATTGAGCAACAAAATATTGATGTATAAAAGTGTCTTATTGGATTTACGATTATAAAAAAAAAACATTGAAAAACACACATGAAATAATTCATTTAATTTATTATCAAACTTAACTCTTGACTAAAATTCTCTTCAAATTGTACATAAACTCTGATACTAAAATACCTACTTATAGTTATTGTGGAAACTAGAATATGATAGATTTTCACTGCTTCACCAAGAACTGGATTTATCCATAGCCGAGCAAAATCATGGACATAAAGAATATCAGTCTCAAAGTGTGATTTGTAGTGTTGATTCGTCAGATATTTGGGCCAATAGAGGTGGAATAAAGGGGTGGCAAGGGGCCGTAGTGGGGTGCACAATTATCCCCGAACGGATATCCCCCCAGATAGTACCTAGAAGGTATTTACCTTATCTTGTACCGTGAATATTTTAATTTAAGAGTCTCGTTCGTGATTTATCGTTCAATTTACGCTTTTCGAGTGTACCTTTGAATGTTGCTTCGTTTGTTATAATTGTATGAATTGTAATGAATTTGTTTACGTTATGATACAAAGGATTTGGATTTCGTATAATTGAAGAGCTGACGTTTTTGTTTTTCTTCGCCAGTTGTTGGTTGCTCCTATTAATCCACCGTTCCATCCACCTATGTCTAGCTTTTCGCTATTGGAGTTAGTACAGTTACTAACATACGAAATATTGGAAATAAATACTTAAAAAGCAATTAATGGGTTGTTATGTGTCTTTTAATGAATGATTGATAATATTATTCCAGTGAAAATAGTAAGGTTTGCAAGAAGAAAAAGTTCATAACTCTATAGGTGAATATGATATGGACAGAAACAGGGTGACTACCGTGATGACTAAATAGATAAGTGTGAAAGAATAAAAAATTGGGCAGTAGAATGACGATGATGATGTGATTTCATTTATTAGGTAATGACTGACTGATGAGGCAGACTGCAAATTGTTTATAAATAGAGTTATAAAAAGAGATGTACGCTGACAATAATTTACTTATTTGTGTATAGTTCTACAAATAGTTATACAAATCATTTTGAAGACCGAGAAGAAGCGCCAGGTACGCAAAACTGCCAAAATCCTTCTTATTTATACAATAATGCTGATTAGCTCTTTTGTATACAGTGTGATCGGGTTTTTAAACCAAATTTTGTTTTGCAAATCATCACCAAGTTTCAAGGAATGGAAAAGGAATGAAGTCTGAATTGCTGTCGGTTGCGGTGAAGAGGGCTATATACATTTTGTACACATCATATATTAGGTCTTTACCTATGAAATTGCCGTTCTGTAGTACTGGCCATTTCAAATGAAAATAATTTTTGTTTGTCTAAGAATTCTAATTTCAAATTAATTTTATTTCAAAAACATGGAATTCTTTTTCCAAAAGTAGTCATTTGTTTATTGATTACTGTTACATTTTCATCGCATTTCAATCTTTTTCGTCATCATGGATACGTTAAAAATTCGAGTAATTATGGAATATGAGTACCGTTGCGGCAGCAACGCGGCACAAGCGGCACGCAACATCAACGCCGTTTACGGAGCTAACACTACAAACCAACGCACCACCTGTTATTGGTTTGCACGGTCCATTCTGGAAATTTCGACCTGAAAAATGAACCTCGCGGTCGTCCGAAGACTTTGGTCGACAATGACGAATTAAAGGCGATTGTGGAAGCTGATGATACACAATCTACGGCTGAATTAGCAGCAGCTTTCGACGTTAGCGTCAAAACAATATTGGTCCATTCGCGTCAAATTGGCAAGGTAAAAAAGCTTGACAAATGGGTGCCCCACGAACTCATTGACCGCCAGCGCGAAGTACGCGTCGAGACGTGCCTTGCACTGCTCAACAGACACACAAATGAAGGAATTTGAACCGCATTGTTACCTGCGATGAAAAATGGATTTTGTTTGATAACCGCAAGTGCTCAGCAAGTTGGTTGGATCCTGGTTCAGCACCTAAACAATGCCCTTAACGAAAACTTACCCCTGGAAAAGTGATGGTCACTGTTTGGTGGTCTAGCGCCGGCGTGATTCATCACAGCTTCTTACCAAACGGGGTGAGCATTACTGCAGATGTGTACTGTGAAGAACTGAACTCAATGATGGAGAAGCTGGCACATCTCTAACCAGCATTGGTCAATCGCTCGTATCCGCTGCTCCTGCACGACAACGCGCGACCTCATACTGCACAGCAGACGGTCTCCAAGTTGCAAGAACTGGGGTTGGAAGCTCTCCGTCATCCGCCCTACTCACCAGACCTTGCGCCTACAGACTACTACTTTTTCCAGAATTTGGATAACTTCTTGGCGGGAAAAAAATTCAATACCCGAGAGGCAGTACAAAATGCCTTTGAAGAATTTGTTGCCTCCCGTCCAGCTGATTTTTTTAAGAAGGGCATCAATAAACTGCCACTGCGTTGGCAAAGATGCATTGATTGCATGGGTGATTATTTCGATTAATATAAATAAAAAATACATGAAAAAAATTCGTTTAATTTTTTGCATACAAAACGGCATTTTCATAGGTAAAGACCTATTATTATACGTGTTGTGGCACAAAATGGGAGAGGCCTATGTTCATCAGTGGACTGCAATAGGCTGAGTTGATTGATTGATTGATATTATTACGCATTGATACAGTATTAAAAACACAAATTGTAGACAACCAAATGAATTTATGTCGATGTAGACATCATTTTAGGCTGACTATACCTAGTACCTATACTATCTCCGATCATGTAAGTGTCCACGTCCATTTAGATAACATCGGCCCATAAAAACCATATAACTCTGTCGATAAACCGTACTGAACCCAAACTAGGCGATAGCCACATGTGATACCGATTTGTTAGCCATCGGCGTCGCTCATCGAATCCCGATTAGGGATTCCGGGGATGATCCCGACGATTCAGACGCGAATCCCGGCAAATGGAGCGATTAGGCAATCTACCCGCTTTAAGCGCTTCAAACTCAAATCAGCGTGTGGGAACGAATATGTACGGGGGCGCTGTTTGAAAAGCGCATATTGTTCGGAGTTGCAGCAGAGTAACAAATTTTTGTAGAAGTTGATAGCGGTTATTAACCGACTTCAAAAAGTAGGAGGTTCTCAATTCGGATGTTTATATATATATATATTATTTTTAATGTATGTTTGGCCATAACTCCGTCATATATAGGATTTGCAAAATTCTTTTTTTATTCGAAAGGGGTTTATTTCGAAATGGTCCCATATAAATTTCATATAAATCTGATGATGAGTTCCGGAGACAGTCACCGGAACTCTTTAAAAAATGACAGCAAATCAACCGCGATTTCTGCTAGCGCATAAATATGCATTGTTTGTTTGGAATTAGTGTGGGGTGGATACCACAACTAAAAATTTAAACTTTTTTACGAAAAAATAACAACCGACTTCCTTTAAACACACAAAGTGAAAAATAACATTAATTTCGGAAGTCGGTGGCAAAAAAAAAAAAAACCATAAATACAGATCCTAAGACACCGACTTCCGAAATTAAAGCTATTTTTCACTTTATAGTGTTTTTAAGGAAGTCGGTTGTTTTTTTTGTATGTTCGATTGTGTTGGAAATCGATATATTTTTAAGATGTCTTTATTTGCGCAAAACATTACCTTGGATTAGCTACGTCCCACGGTTTTAAGCGCTTATTAAAAGTATCTTGTGTACTAATTCAGGACATGGTATAACCATGTGACATGTTTTAACCAAATCCATTCGGAAATTTTACCGTGAAAGCGTAGCTTAAAAATAACTATACCTGTACGATCATCAGTTAAGTAATCTCAAGGCTGAATGGCCTGAACCTACCTACTGATTGAGCAAGATCTCGCTTGCTCAGTGCTCTTCGTTCTCTGTGTAAATAAAGGCACTGTCTTGCCATGAGACAGCCACAGTACGGAAACAATATTTTAGACTAATTTCTACTGTGGTTCATCATCATCAATCATTTCAACCGTAAGAAGTCCACTGCTGAACATGAGCCTCCTCCATGCACCGCCAATTTGACCGGCACATTTTTTGGGGGGATTTGCCATAATCGCCACGCTTGGCAGGCGGCTTAGCGATCGCAGTTTGGTGGTAAAATGCATAGAGAACGCTGTGAACGCTACTGTGATTACATATTGATAATTTAAACTTGTATCTATGTCACGCTGAAAACATAGCATCCACACAAATAAATAAAATTGACATGTCTGTCAAACAGCTTTTCATTAAATACATTTGTAAGTACATATATAAAACGTAACTTTACCAAAAAAAAAAAGTTTATGGCGGTCTGACTGTTTGTTCCGGCTAATCTACAAAACGGCTGGACCGATTTTGATGGGAGTTTCACTGACCGATAGCTCATGTTATAAGAAGTGACATAGTAACTGTTTGTTCTCGTAGCACTTTACCTGGGGATAATTTCCGACATACACACAAGCGAGGCGTAATAGTTAACAATAATAATTTGTGTACAGCTATTTATTTGTGTAATGTAGTGCTAAGCTCGTAGTCAAATTCTGGGCTGACTATATACAATTAGCAATCAATATATAATCAGCCCAGAATTTGACTCGACACGCTAAGAAGAAGAAGATTTGTGTAATAACGAAAATTCCACTAAGTGCACCACCTTCATTAAAATAGTAAGTAACCACAAGCTTGTTAGCTAAATGCTCTGTATGTATTCGCGTTAGAACAGAATTAATTCCAAAGCCACTTGGGTTGTTTCCATCGATAGGCTTGACAGCTTACAAAGACTAAGTCGAGGTAATACCTACGATGTTGTATCGAACTAAATGCCAAGTAATTTACTTCGAGTGTCTCAAAGGATAGGGTTTCCTGCTTCTATTAGTAGGTTTGTGTGTTTTCAGTGGTATCAAATGTTAGGTACCTACTATCTATGTCTTGACATATTATAAATTACAGTCACTTTTCGTTTGACCTCGTTATTATTCGATTCGCGAATGTACTGGCCCGAAACGATAGTAAAACTAGTTGTATTTCTCCTATTATCTAGTAAGGAAAATATTTTTTATAGATTTGTCTATTCGCCGACAAATAATTAACTTCAGGCGAATCGCCTACAGAAATTAATAACTATATTATTTGAAAGTGTCAGTTCGCCCATTTCGGGCAAGTAAATTGGTGCGAATGGACTAGTAAGTCGTTATTTTTTCAAACTGCACATCATGGATTTTCATGCGGTTTTCAACATCATTTAACTAAAGAATTTACGAGTATTATTTATGTATTAATATTAACTGCACTAATATTATATTATACAGCGGTGAAATTGGTTTGTTTGTGAGTTTATATGTGGGGAGTTCTTGTATTTGATAGCCCTATTCTAAACGACAGTTATAGATTATTTGCATCTTCACACCACGACCTAAAGGAACTGATTAATAAAAAGCAAAAAAAAAACACCCACCCACGTACCAACTTCGGCAAGCGTTACGTAACCTAATCGATTGACCCGAGCGACTGTTATAACTTAGTCGCAAGCCCTCTAACATTCGATAGCGGACTTCCGGCCACCGTAGGCGCGAGCTTGCGGGCGGCGAGCAATGGATAGCTCGCCGCCCGGTAAGGACCAGAGGGGTAATTGCGGAACTTTTTATCGGTAGGAATTGGTTTAATATTCATAGTTAAACAACATTCATTGCGTTATTTACGTTGCTGAGCCCACAATTTATTCGAACAAATGACGCGATGGTTTAGAAATAGTCTTCAATCCCATTCAGATTCTGATAAATTGTGCGTTTCGCAATTAGGGCGCAGGTTCGGGTCGACGGTGCGTAGTGTTCCACGCGCGCCTCAAAGAGATGTCAGCAGCACTGAAGGGGTCTGCTAGGACCGATGCCTGCCAGGGTCGCGAGATTGTTCGAAAGAGATACCGTGACCCAGGCACATGGGCAACTGAAGGAACACGGGTGGGTTTTAGTCAGTAAAAGTCTGACACGCCCTCCCGCTCCGCCCAGAGCGGGAAAGTCATTTGATGATTTCCCATCCAGAAAAAAAAGCCCTCTAATATATTATCAGGACAAAATCTGACCCAATTTGGAAGAGGAAATGATTTCGTGGCCCGGATCTATAACTATAAAGTTCATAATATACTGCCGTTTCCTTTCTTAGTTATAACATTGAATAAAATGAATATTTGGATTAAATTCATATTGATAGAAAATAATCCACAAACGGAAACAATATATTACTCAAATCTCCAACATCGAACGCTTTTGTAGTTTTTAATACGAAGCAATATATTAATATCATATTTTTGTTAATGATTCGGACCTAAACAAATATTTTGTTTTTGTTACGGATCTCGCTGTTAATTTAAAGCTCTTGTTTGTTTTTGAGGATTTTAAATATCTGTTTGTTATTCGCTAATATTGGGGTAGCCTTATTTCGAATATTATTGATGACCGATCTGTCAATATTACGGGTTGTTTTCAAAAGTGGAGATAGCCTTTCATCATTATATAGTAAGCTGTTTCTGTTTTTCTCTTGTTCGTCGAGAATTAATTGCTGTCGCAGTTTATATGTCTGGTGATGCGTTACTTGTTATACGTTACGTCAATGTTATTTTTTTGTGTTTATTTCGGTTTTTAAAACGCTTTTATTAGCTTTCCCTGTAACTAACAAACAACGTTCATCTTAGAAGTCAATTTTAACTTGCTTCTAACTATCATATCGAAATGAAACTTTGGCTGACAAAACTATACTTAAAGTACACAAAATGAAAAAGCTTACCATACCTTTTGAATTAAGACAAGCTTACAAATAACTACCGAAGGTATCTACCCCCCCCCCCCCATGTATTGTTTTGAAATAAATAACTTTTCTCTACAATAAAGTTAAAAATTTTCATCAAAGCTAAAATATATAGGTACATACAGATATCGTAGTTACGATATCTGTATGTACATATACAAGTATATATACAAGTTTATTTAATTGTTTCATATTTTTTATCGCGTGATAAAAGCGTATTTTAAAGTTTTATAAACTACATATTTACGTGTTCTGATTTCCACAATGTCCTAATGGACACAGTTCAACAAACGTGAACATGTTTTTCTTTCCGTCTTTTCTTTGAGTTTATTTGGTCTTTACCAATTATAACTGTGTGAGGGACTTAGGTTACTTTTTGGATGAATCCATCCTAGTCTTATTTCTAATTAATTCTAATTATCAATAATATTTTTTTGTTTGTTTGACGCGTTTCTATCACATATCAGAGTTTCTTTTCAAGATGTCATGTTACAATATTGTCATTTGTTTTCCCCCGTCTCTCTATTTACGAGTACCTTGAACTAATTTATCTAAATGAAGTCGTGTGAAACTGATGAACCTAATCCAACTGAGCGCTACCCTGGCTTAGCTGAATACGGTTCGTTCCGTGTGAGCGCGTCCTTACGATCGATTTAGCCAGAACTGCCCATCGGCAACAGAATCAATTGACTATAGCGTCTGTGTTTTTGCCAATACAAATGAATTAGATTTTTTAGTATTCAATTCAGAGGTGAATTAGAACTTTTGTTCAGGTAGCTTATTTTAGAATTCTAAAACACATTACGCTTTTTTTGGTATTTGTTGCAGTTGTATGAAAAGTATAGAAACTGCTATCCATCGTTAGCAACTACATGAGTAAGTTATGGTAGATAAAGTTCATAAATAAAATGTTGAGCAATGAAAAAAAAAACATATCTGAGTCATGATAGCACATTAAATTTCAGAAGAGTCACAGAAGAGTCTCAATATTTTATGGATGCTCATCCGTACACGAACCAACCTTTCTTTCTTTCTTATTTATTATTTAAATCACTGTTTATCTCCAGGTCTTAAGATTTTTGACCGTGGAATGGAAAGCATCAGTTGTGAAATACAGGTTGTATCAATATAGTGTGGTCATGTATAAAGTACCGTGTACCGTGTACCTGTGTAGTGTACCGTGTGGTGCCGGACGTAAAGAATAACACCACCCCATTTCTGCCCTTGGCTGTCGTAACAGGCGACTAAGGGACTTTCTAGAGAATGGGCAGCAGCGTTCTCTATGCATTTTACTACTATACTGCGATCGCCAACCCGCCTGCCAAGCGTGGCGATTATGGCAAAGCCCCCCAAATTGGGGGAGGCCTAAGTTCAGCAATGGACGTCTTGCGGCTGAGATGATGATGATGATGATATATAAAGAGGCCAGCTAATTGAACAATTTGCTCCATGGATTTAAACTTCGTAAACGCGAAAATTTATCAACTGTACCTACTCATCTAAAACTTCAACATGTAATCGCCACCACTTGCGATTAATACATGCGATAAATACACGATGTTTACTGAAATAAATAATCATAGAAGTCAATACTTCTGTTTTATATCTATTTTTCTATCGCAGGTATGCTGGAAGACAGTTTTCTGTTCCTTTCTTCATGTTTACTTATATGTGTGTGTATTTAAAATGGTTAAATAATAAGATACTTACATCCATACAGTTATTGATGTTGTTAGTAATCTTGACATCCACTTCAACTGTCTCTCCGACCTTCAAGGCTGGTGGTAGAGAGAAGTCCAGTTGTATCGGCCGGAAGACATTGATGGTGCGTGGTGCTGAGAACCGAAGACCGTGGTTGGAGAGAGATAGAGCCCAAAGAGACCAGCGACCAGCTTCAGATGGCGCTGAGATGGTTACTCCATCGGTAGAGAGTTGACTCCTGTTGAAGATAAATGTCTGTAAGAATATCTTTCTGAACACCTATTTGGCTCAACAAAACTCTCCTTGAACAATATACAATTGTGTTTTTTAAGGTTTTATCAAAAATACTTATACTGGGTGACTTTTTTTAGCGTCTTGAAATAAATGGGGGTAATAGGTGAACGGAATAGAAGCTTATGGCATAGAAATTTTTATTATTTTTATTTTTGAATAACATGTAATAAAATTAATCTAGTAATAAATACTACACATTTAAAGTAACATTTTCATACTAGAACAACAAAAACAGAAATTTGGAAAAAAAAAAACAAAAATAATAATAATTAAAATCTATCGAAACTCAAATCATACGCACCCTACTCAATGCGCAACATGTATCATTGATTTCGGAGCGCGGTCCTACCCTTTGAACCCGGCCGATAGGCGGCCTCATTGATCTTTCGTAGGCGCACGAGCCGCACACGCATCCCTGTCCACCCGCGTCTCGCGCTCCTTTAGTCACCTACGATGAATCTGAAGGCCTTCCTGCCTTCTATTCTAGTTACACAACACACCACATGAAGGTCGACGCGGTAAAAAATGTCATCCGGTATAGTGTTTCCTATTGGTAATCTTTTATCTAACGAATAATGCAGCAATGAGATGCCATAACATAACGAACATGTGGCTAAAGTGGCAATGAGACCTCTGCTGTGCCACAGATAACACCGTGAAGTGGCGAAGTCTTAGGCCAACAAAATTAGATATATGTAGTACCAGCGATACGAAGAAAAAGATTTATAAAAAAAATAAACAGGAGTATCTATTTAAGTTGGACAAAGATTTTGAATCTCTTATGATAATTCCCTGTGTTGTGAGGAGCAAACAACATAAAGAATATGAACTAAAGTATCGTTGACCAATATATTTTGTAAGCTACATTACTTATACTATAATTAATTTACATTATACGCTATTACCCCATAGGTTATACATAATTCTAGATTAACAATACCTCCAATATCACATAGAATTTTAGTACTCAAATATCGTTAATTATTTCATGCTAGAACCATGTTTACACGTTGCAACCCAACACAAAAGCTTTTCAATTTGGTAACACTGAATTTATTCCACAACATGTAACCGGCTTGTTGTATATTAATTAAACTGAATAATGAAATGATTTTATCGGAAAACAATGTCGGGAACTAATTTAATATCAAAAACAAAACTGTGATAAATGACTGAACATACTTTTGGTCAGTGATGAGATCCGATATTTACTTTTATTGTGGTAATGTTTGTTGGACTATGGTGAGATATATTTTGGTTGTTGGTTGCGGTATTTGTATACAGGGTGTCCCAAAAATCAACGTCAAGCCGAAAAAGGTTGATAGGCCAGGTGGTGACAGTTATCAGAAAAATAATAAAAAAAATCTAAGTTAAGGATTTTTTTTTTAAGTACAGTCAGTTAAAGTTGGGCGATGTAATAATTTTTAGTACATGGTGGAGCAAAAATGTGATATTTTCTTTAAAACTGAGGTAGTTGTGTTTTAATTTTGGACTGTAGTTTACAGAAGGGTTATTCAGGGTTACATCACTCACATTTTTTTTTAATGTCAATAATTTGAAGAGTACTTAACTTAGATTTTTTAAATTATTTTTCTGATAACTGTCACCACCTGGCCTATCAACCGTTTTCGGGTCGGCTTGACGTTGATTTTTGGGACACCCTGTATAAATGATTAATCATAACCAGCCCAATTCATTCTCAACGGGTTACGTAATACAATTTAATATTTGAAAGCATCGTATCTACACATCATTAGGTCCTTAGTCAGTAACTACTGACTAGTAAACGATACTCCACTATTGATTAATTCACCATATTAACTAATATGGTGAATTAATCAATAGTGGAGTATCGTTTGAATGGCGATATGGATGCCGCAAATAGACTGTCAGGTGAATGAGCATTATAGGAAGCCGCTACAAACTACTGTAGTTACACCTCTGCCCTACCCTTTGGGGTAACAAGGCGTGATGATATGTTTTGTACTGACTGACTGAGTTTCTCATATAGCGAAGTGAGCACTAACGCAGGATTATGGAAAATTCATCCTCTAATCGGGTTAAATAGGGTATCGGGTTCTTCTTTGCAATGCGCTTCCTCTCGATATTATGACGGCCACCAGTCGGTTTGCATTTAAGCGGAAATTGCAGAGTTATTTTCATAACAAATAGCGTAGAGTCATCTCAACACTTCTTTACCTTGAATTTGTATCTGTAGATTTATATATATATATATTATAAGTATGTATTATAGCAAATATGTATGTGTATAATTAGTTTATAACCTATTTTAGTACTAGTGTTTTTCTCTTATTTATAATTCATTATTATACATTTTTCACTATTGTTCCTCTCAAACAAAGCACCTGCCATGTAATCTCTTCACCACCCTTGGTTGACTGGTAGAGAATGCCTAAGGCATTAAGTCCGCCTTTGTACCTTTTTTTTGTGTGCGAAAAGTTTAAATAAATAAATAATAACAAAGTTTGTACGGAATAGTGTAATTTTTTGCCAATAAATACCCAATGCAAAACACGGCGTGCATAAGAAAAAACAAAAAACTTTCAATAACCTTAAAAAATGAATCAAAATTACCTTCAATTCAGTACCAAAATGACATAATTTGTGACGTTGATCCTCAAATAAACGATTTGTTTTATCACGTGGCTCAAGGGCTAAGCAAATCCCGAAGGCATAAAGTTAAAATATTATCGGAGACATCGCTTTGTCTCCGTCGGATGGCTGGACGACGACCGGACGCCGGACAAGACAGACAGTTTGTCTTGCTGTCTACTCATGACTTATAATGGGCCGATATGATACATTTGACAGCCTCTGTTAGATAGTAAATGGTCGAGGCATATTATATTTCATGGTACCTACACATTATACATTTATAACACATAATTAAGCTATTATTCACTCATGGGGTATTGGCAGATGTGAGTGAAAACGCTGGGAGGGGCCGCCATGGAAGGACATATAGTGATAAGTGACCTTATTGATGATGTTCTTCAAAAAGGTTAGGTGCGTAGTACTTGCAACCGGTGTATATCATATGACCAGATGTATGAACATTAACTAGGCAAAAAGAATGTGTAAAGATTGTAGCAGGTGGCGTTACCCCCATGGGAAAAAGGGTGAGTTTATGTATGCATGTTTTGTATGGATCCCATAAAGTTCTCAACGAGCAAAAGCATAAAAAGCCGAAAACATTCCCAATACTGGAAGTCAGCCCTTTTCTCTGCTGGGACTCAGTCAAAGCGATTGAGCCAGAATTCACAACGATCAAGATTAGTGGATGTCATACACGTATTTCTTCGATTTTTTGGTCCTTGGACATGCTGGTTTCGTCAAGAAGTTCTCAATACACCATGTATCTTTAGCAATAATTGATGCTGATTTACCTTTTGCTATACATGTGAGATCAATTCAACTGCCACGGCTGGGTTCCGAATATTCTATTGACTTTGAAAACTTTGCAAGATCACTAGAATATCCAATTCGAGTTTGTATTTTGATGACAAGGTAATAATAATAATAATCTTTATTACATAAGAAAAGGATTGTTACAATTATGTAAAGTCTCTGACACTTGTGCTAGGTGATTAACCTGTGTTACAAGTGCCAGTGCCCTCTCCCGGGAGGAAACACTATTGAAAATCTTATGCAATAATAAAAAGACTAAAAATACAAAACAACAAAAGACCAAAATAAGACAAAATATTGAAAAGGAAAAAAAAAAAAAAAATGCCTGGTGATTGTATGTATGTGTGTGTGTGTATGTGTGTGTGTGTGTGAACGTGTGTGTGTGTGTGTGTGTGGGTGTGCGTGTGTACGTGTCTCTCATTACTCATAGGGTGACAATTGGTATTAAGAAACAGACGTGAGAATTTGCTCTGTTTCGTCGTAGTTGAGGGAAAGTAACCATGGCTTAAGACTCTGCTTGACCTTATGCATTGTAAGTTTATAGATTGATAGTTTTCCGTTGACAGATACTTGAGGGCGCAAAAGAGTCAGGTTATGTAGTATAATTAAACTAAACCCATGGTTTTCCTCTACCTCTAAGCGAGCAGTAGGCTATTATTATTTGTTATACCAGAATTATTACTTACGCAAATCTTATCAAAAACATTTCTCCATCATAAATCCCTACATTCTCTGACCAGCTACATCAGCAATTCGTCATTGGTTGCTCGCATAACTTTTGCTAGCGAACAGTTGAATCAGCGAATTCGATTTATGTGAGTTGACTTATTTATTACTACCAAGACTTTGTTGGTGGAGGTTTTTCGCGCGATTTTTCCTCTTCGGAATTGGGATGAAACTAAGTTTTGTGGGCTGTGGCCTTCTACCCATATTGAACAGGCTGTGAATGGGAATATTAGCTTAGGTGTTTCTTGTTCTCTGTGGATCCCTTGAGAGATGTTGGTGAATTAGTTAAGTATTCATGGAGTGTGGATATATAACTACTATCTTTTGCTGTTGTGAGATTTAAATGAAGTTGTATATCTATGAGACACTGATTTCCAATGGCAGCATAGAAACAGATACTGCGAGGTAATCGTGAAACACATAAAATTACAATTGACATTGCGTTTTATTTTGACAGTTCAGCTACGTTCATTACGTCTTTAATGTATGTTGTTAATCTTTTTAAAGTTATGAAGCAATGGATTGGAAATTTCCTTCGCAACCCTCGGGTTGTAATTGAAAGCGATTAGGGTGCTAGTTGCAATGCTACCCCCTTCACTCATTTGTTATTCAGAAACTCAAATATATTATTAAAATGTATACGACAGTGCAGTACCTGAAGGGCTTTAGGGTTTTAGGGCATCTGACAACGCGTAACGACTATCAAAGATCCACACAGTGACAACAGCGACCAACGGTGTATCGTGCTGCCTTAGGCACGGAAACTAAAACTTGGTAGGCACATAAATATGGTCCCAAGACCAACAACGGCAATCGGACTTTAACCTGATCTATTGACCCGTGAGCCCCCCATGAACCCCACTTTTATTACGTAGCCGCAAGCAGTCAATGCAATACCTATGTTCTTTAAATAATCCTGGTTTAAATTATGTATGAATAACTTGACAATGGAATATGACAAGGTTCCCGCATTTAACAAGGTTTAAAAACTAGTCGTTTTCTCATCTCAGCGACAATAAATGTCAAAAAACTACTCAAAAATGTAGGGAAATTAGACCTAAGATTAGAAATGAGACAGGAATTGCCCCTCAGGCCAAAGGGACAGGAGTAGCATGATAAACAAAACACAACACCAATTTAAACGAAACAAAATTATCAAAACATTCTTACCCCGTCTAATTTAATATTTCTTAAAAGTTCAAACCTTTTAGTATTTTCTTAGAAGGATTACCTATTCAAGAGATTTAAGGATTACGTAACAAGCTTATTATAATAAAAGTGCCTAATATTTCAGTAGCAAAAGAAAATGTATTTAGAGTAAGCTCTCAAAAGATTTGGTAAAACTTGTTTTGAAATGGAATTCTATTGAAGCTTAATTAGTTGTTAAAGTTACTAATTTTAATCAAATAATTTAGAACTTAATCGAACTGGAGGTATTTACGTTAAAAGTTTTACAAAGTAAGAATTCAAATGGTTTTGAATAGAGGCAAGAAGGTATTGGGCTTTCCTGTAAACCCCGAATTATTAAATCGTCAGTGTTACAGTCAAATTTATTTTGTGGTAATGACTGGCTTGTTCTATAGTCCACCTTAAGATAAAGCCAATGTTCTGGTTATAATAAAAAGTCTTTTCCTATCTAGTTATCTTCTTTGCGTATCAACCATGACAATTATCTATGTGTACTTACGTATAATTAAAACACTTCCACATCCACAGTCGGTCATGCGTCGCCGGAGGTACCAGGTGTGCAGGCGCGTGAGGAGCTGGTGCTGTTCTCTGCCGGTATAGCACGCCTCCACCACACGCACCACCGCCAACGAAGAGCGAGACGCCCGCGGATACAAACTCAGGGCCTGGTGCTTCTTCGTGTTCTGGGGTTCTGGTAGAAAAAAAAAAGCATTAGTTATAATTCTCGAGAAATAAAGCAACACGTTGGTTTAAGAAACATAATATTCTATTACAAAGGACTAGTTTACAAATCTTCTTATCCAAAACCGATTTAAGTACAGACTGTAAAATGGCAAATGGCATAGCAATCAAAACCAAAAAAAAAAAGTCTTTGGTTTTTTTTTTCTTTATTTATTTATAGGGGCTTTTACGCATAGCGTATGTCAGTCCCATCGTATCCTAAACAATGCTACTTTCATAAGTCTTTTGATGTATTGATGTATTTATATATTCACACGGATTATTTACATGAAGGACACGATTTTATACGTAACAAATCTAACCGTCATCATTAAACACGATACTCTAAAAAAACGTGGAAAACATAACATTGCAAAGCAAAAAAATATGAAAACACGAGTAACATTGAAGAAACGAATGTCTATTTCTACGTCTCAATAACAACGGAAACTGCTTATACGCATACATTTAGCCAGATGAAAAGGCAGCAGATATTTCCTTCGACAAACCGGCTGAAAGATGAATCGTGTGACATAATCCCTGGCTCAGCTGTGAAAGCAGGAAGTGGGAAATACGGGGAAAAAATTTAGACGCACTCGCTGGAGAAACGGCTAAGAAATTGAAGGGTTTCTGAAGAACACAGAATGCCACAAGTCTATATATATGTTACGGGCAACTTGATTAACTGGGCATTATTAATAAGGACCGGCCATTATTAATAATGCCCAAGAGCGTCGGGCAAAGTGATTAATTTCTCAATTTGACCAGCCATTATTAATAATGCCCGATGGCCCGTGGTCCATGTAAGTCAGTATTTGAATTTATCACTTGGACCGGGCAATGTGATAATTTGGACCGCGGCCGTGCCTTGCAACATGCGAGGGGCGCATTAGTTCGCAGTTCGGATCGAGAACACTTGAGTGCATTGAGTACGTTTATCTCGCAAAATGGCGGCATCCATATGATGGATATGAAAAGACGTTTTAACGAAGAAATTCGGGTGTACTATGTGAGCTCGACAAATGAATGTGCGAATAACACTTGTGCAACAAAACTGTACTGCGACTCACAATAGTTCGAATTCACGCTTGTGCGACACACTCGAGCTCACATAGTAGACCAGGTTAGGTTAGGTTAAAACTGTGACCTCCTACGTACGAGCCGAGCGAGCGAAGCGAGCGGTGCCGCGGGAGCGGCCGGCGAGTGCTAGAAACGACTAGATTCAGTGTGTCGCAAAAGCGTGCATTCGAAATATGGTGAGTTGCAGTACAGTTTTGTCGCACAAGTGTTATTCGCACATACTTTTGTCGAGCTCACGTAGTACACTCAAGAAATTCATAAATTAAAATTAACGAAGGCGAAAAACACTTACGTTATTTTCTCGTGATGAGTATTATTCATTTTTAACCATAGTGCAAGCGACAAAAGACAAGATCGCAAGCAAAACTCCGGAGGAATTTCCGCGATTGTCGAGGTATGACATAGTGAAGATCGGAACAGTTCAAAAATTAATCGTACCAGTGAAAAATGACAGAGAACCAATTTAATATTACTATTATTTGGAAGAAACGTTTGATATTATTCAGGAAACTCACATTTCTATCGGGCATGGACGTAGAAATAGGATGATGAAAGAGCTCAAACCGAAGTACAGAAATATTACTAAAAAGTTTGTGGCGTTGTATTTGGTTTTGTGTGAACCATGTCAAAAAAAAAATTAAGTGTTCCATAAAAAGGGCTAGTGGTTAAGCCTATAAAAAGTAGTGAATTTAACTCACGATGCCAAGTCGAATAAATAATTCTAAACTTAATAACTTTCTTGCACAGTCCTTAATTATTAGATATTTCAGTTGATTTTTCTTAGTTTAATCATTTTTAAACTATTGTTCTTAAGTAATATTTTATCAAAATAAAAGTAGGTAACTACTGATGCCATTACATTTTAACTGTTTATTTTGTAACTTAACTACTATGTTCAATAGTTAAGTAATGAACAATAGAAATTACGTAAGTTTAATTTCATTGAATAAACAAAAACACTACAGTCGCCCATTTTATTACTTTGCCCAAGATAGGGTGGGCATTATTCATAATTGCCGGGAAAAGTGATTAATTATTCTGTTTTAATCACATAGCCCAATCGAGTCGGGCATTATGAATACAGACCGGCCATTATTAATAGTGCCCGGACTTATCAAATTGCCCGTAACATATACATCGGACCACGGACCATCGGATAAACTCACGCCTTTTTCCCATGAGGGTAGGCAGAAACCACTGAACGTCACTTGATACGATTCTTACATACTCTTTTTGCTTGGTTTACGTTCATACATCTGGTCATACACGCATGCCGGTTGCCAGTACTACTTAAAAGTGAAGTGCTACTAACATAGTTTAGGGTACTATTATTAACACATGTTTTTGTATAATACTTATGGTTGTTAGTTTGTAAGGTATATGTCTATGGGACTTTATCTGAAAATAAATGTTTTATACATACATACATACAATCACGCCTTTTTCCCATGGGGGTATGCAGAAACCACGGAACGCCACCTGTTACGATCTCTACACACTCCTTTTGCCTCGTTTAGGTTCATACGATTGGTCATACACACACGCCGATTGCGAGTACTACGCACCTGACCTTTCTGAAGAGCATCACCAATGAGGTCACTATCTGTTCTCTTAGGATGCCCCTCCCGGTGTTTCCACTCACATTTGCCTTGTAAATACGTTTTGTTAGCCGCCCTTCATTCATCCTTTCGACGTGACCAAACCATCTAAGCATACTTTTGTAAATGTTTGTCACTACATCTTTTAAACTGCACCGTTGTCTTATAACATCATTCCTTAGCCTATCATTCACAGTTAGACTGCACATGCTTCCACAGCATATATTCAACTTTCATGTTTCTTTTGCTACACCAAACATTCACTGAATGAAATGAAACAACAACAATAATCCCAGAAACATATATAAAATGCTACTCAATTTAGGCAACAGCAAAATATCATCGAATGAGAATGGTGTACACTGTCAGAGACACGCAAACGATATCCTTCGGTGTGTTTCTACACAGGAAGATGAATCGTGTGACGATAAATGATGTATTTCGCTTTGAACGCGTTTGGTATTGTCACGATGTTTGATTGACGTCCCCGAACAAGTACCACGAATTGTTTGAACGTTAGCAGCATATTTTGGGCGAAATTCTGCCTCATATGGGCATGTAAGGCAATGACAAGGGTAATTTATTCCCATGATGTATGCATTCGTATTTGGTTTAGAATTCCGCTGTGTGCAATTTGTGGTGATGTCTGCCAGAATGGAACGACTGACAATGACTGTGTGGAATAGAAATGAATATAAATGAGAAATTCTTTTTAACAATTGTGTGAGTTCTTACTTATACCCACCTACATAAATAAAGGATATGAATACAACAATATGTTTCATAATGTTAAATAGGTATATTTTTTTTCAATTTTTTTCATTGTTTATTAAAAAACAATCTGCTGTTTCATAGAAAAGTGCTATAGTGCAGTAGTCATGTCTGTCTGTCTGTCCGTCCGTATGTCACAGCCACTTTATTCCGAAACTATAAGAGCTATGCTGTTGAAACTTAGTAAGTAGATGTATTCTGTGAACCGCATTAACATTTTCACACAAAAATAGAAAAAAAAAACAATAAATTTTGGGGTTCCCCATACATAGAACTGAAACTCAATTTTTTTTTTCATCAATCCTATTCGTGTGGGGTGTTTATGGATAGGTCTTCAAAAATGATATTTAGGTTTCTAATATCATTTTTTTCTAAACTGAATATTTTGCGCGAGAGACACTTCCAAAGTGGTAAAATGTGTGTGTCCCCCTGTAACTTTTAAAATAAGAGAATGATAAAACTCAAAAAAATATATCATGTGCATGTAAACTTCCACTGAAAATTGGTTTGAACGTTAGTAGTTTTTTTAGTAAGTCATAAATCGTACACCGCAATTTACCTTTCATTCAATCAACTCAAATATAAAAAATAAAAAAAACATTTCATTTCAAAAACATAAACCTTATGCATAGACCGTGAATACCTACAGGTTTGCACGGAACCCTCGGTACGCGAGTCTGTAGTATTTATAATTTACTCTAGTACTACCTACCAAGGTCATCATCATCATCTGCCTAGCCTTTACCCAACTATGTTCGACTTGGCTTCCAGTCCAACCGGATGCAGATGAACACCAGTATTTAACATGAAGCGACTGCCTATCTGATCTCCATACCCCAGTAATGAGTAATACGATACCCCTTGGTAAGACTGATTGTCAAATTTTCGGTCTTCTGGCGACCCATAACGACTGTCAAATATTCACAAATGATAGCCGAGACCAACGACTTAACGTGCTTTCCGAGGCACGGAGGAGTCTTGGTATGTAAAGGTGATCACCCATCTTCGGCCCAACCACGGCAAGCCTAGATAAATTTGATCGTACTACCAACCCAGGTACTAGAGTAAATTATATGAAAGGCCATAGACCGAAGCAAAACTAACCCTAAACTATAATGTATAATACTTGTTGCTCAAACTAATAATAATCGGCACCTTGTTTACTAACAACAACAGTGTGCTACAACTTTGTTGTGAATTGAAGACAGAAGTTTGTATAGCAACAACGATGTTGCTTAATTGCTAAACAATAAGCTCCTGGAAAATGAGTTCCCCCCTATGAAAGTCCGGCGCTTCCTTCTTTGTTCGCTATAGGGCGTGGTGTAAGTTATAAGATCGGAGCTTAGAATATTTTAATATCTAATAGTTCGAGAGAGTCGAATGAAAAAAAATACAAGTAGGTACTAGCTTTATGATTTTTAGTTTGCATTCGTCGATCGTGTATGATTTATTTCCTAATTTATCTATTAGGTATTTTGGGTTCACGTCGGTTTTTGTTTTTTATTTTTAGTGTTTATGAATGGAAACGTGTAAAATTTTCATATTGTTTAAGAACAGTGTAGTGCTGTAGGTTTCCCGAATTTTACAAAATCCTACTAATATTATAAATGTCAAAGTTTGAACATTTAGGTGTTTGTTTTGGATGAATAAATTTGGCAAACATAGTTTATAATTTGGACAAACACAAAGAATATTTTTTATTTTGATAGTACGTTCCCTTGAGAAAATTTTCAACCTCCACGCGGGCAAACCCGCAGGCAAAAGCTTTTTTACATAATGATAAACCTGTCATAAGAAAAATGTACGACAAGTGCCATTATAATTAGGGTAGAATATATATAGAACAACAAGAAGAGAGACCGAAAAGAAATGTGTTTCACATAATTTTTTCAACATTGAAATATAGACATAGATGAGGTTTTGAAAATATTTGTCACTGACAATGAGAAAGCAAGTACGGTTTCGTGATTATTGAAGAGAGGATGATTGCAAAAATGTTTATAATAAACCCACATCGCTGTTTCATTGTAAAAATATATTAACCTAATTTTTTCCAATAAATTACTTATGATGTCATCTTTTTTATTATTATTCCGAGAAATTGTAAGCACACATAAAACTTTCACTTCATTATTATAAAGACACCCGTCCATTTTTCATCCGTTAAGCCCTAGAGATTCTACCAAATTAAATTGCCAGACATTTACTCTCATTCAATTTTATAAAATTAAATTGTCGGATTATTTCATTTTAGAAGATTCGACTGACGGGGTGTCTACGTGGAGTCTGAGTGACGTATGAAAATCAAGTTAGAGACGGTGTTGCAGTTGAAATTCAATTACATTTTCTTTAATGCTCTTTCGTCTGCGCTAAGATTATAATTATTATACTGTTATGTCTAATCGCAAGCGCTACTGCTAAACATGAGGTGTTTTTAGGTTTTCCTATCTAGAGTTTCTTAGTAGCAGCCCGGTACCTGGATTTGTACCCTGGTGATGGCAATAGGCTCGCTCTCTGTGTCATGGGTGTTAAACATAACTGGCAAAATGTCGGTGAACTATAGGTACACCTCTGCACATTACTCTTCCAGGAATCAAAACAGAAAAACAAACAAACAAATTAGGCTGAGGATAGCACTTTTCAAACGTCAAAATTACATAAGACAGACCCTCAAAATGCCCGCCTTCACCACTTCCTAGTACCTTCGCTGGGAAGAAAAAGTGGCGCAGCTAACTCCCTAGCAGCACAACTGTCTGTTTAATTATAAAAATTTGATTCTATACAATAGAGAATTTTATGTCCAGACTTATTACTGTCCATTCCATGGTTGCCTGGAAGAGATCGCATAAAGCGATAAGGCCGCCCATTGTATATTTTGTAGTCTTTGTAATGTTTTTTTGTTTTGTATTTTAATGGTGTACAATAAAGTATATATAAATAAATAAATAGTAGGAATCAAGCTGTTATATTATGCTTGTTTTGTCCATTCTAAAAACTTTCCAGAACACTGCATTGATAGACAGCATCATTATTTTTCCATTCACCACAGCGTCATTTTCAACTGTTGAATGAACTTCCTTCACACAAAGCCTTGCCAAGCAACAGTCCGAGAAATAACTTCTAAGAAGAAAATACAGTAACTACAATATTTACAGTAGAAATCCAATTTCAAATGCTTCAGCGTCCGCTCGCTATGACGTCGCTCCCTTGGCTCAACACACAATCCGCTGCATCGCTTAACTCGCTTTTCCCAGAACGCAGTTATTATACGCGGTGGCAGTGTTATTCGATATCTCGACCAATAACGAGTTCCTATTCGCATCACTACAAGCTGTCGGTGGCAAGGACTGGGAAATTATAAGTTTTTCCGTTTTTCCGCACAACTTTATGAGACTATCAGGGAATGCGGAAATTAAAATGTTCTTCTCTTTAGTTAACGAGCTAATGATGTAGCTGACAGGTGACGGTGAAGTTTATTGAAAGATGTTGTTGAGGTTTTCCTTCCTTCTACCGTAATTATGAATTCATTGCTCGTGAAATCAGATGCAATGATTACGATGTTGAAGAAAATATTTTATTTTATTTTAAAGAATCCTCATAAATTGAGAGTGACGTTGACTAAAATCAGATCGTTCATTATAGTATCAATGAATGGAGAGAAAAAAAAAACAGATTTATTTTAGTGTCAAAAAGATGAGGTCACATAGAAAACATGAAACAAACACAGATTTATACTGGTATTGTCAAAATATATAAGAAATAAGGTACCTATTCCTACAACAAGTTCTGTTTTACACAATAAGTAAAATTTTACGATAATTTTACTGAAATATGCTCATAGTCAAGTGTTCCCGCAAATAATTAGGTATTATTTGTGCTTCCATTAAATACATTAAGATAAGTAATTTCGGCAAATATAATTACAAGAGAAGTTACGAAACACAAAACATTTATACGACTAATGATTATTACTGTGTAATTAGTAAATTTCATGAAGTTAGTAAACCTGAAAAGGCAAATAAATTTGCAGGACCATTAGAAACATAATGATAAAATTAATATGTCTATTTAAATTATACTCATATGATTGATATTGTGTTCACCGTGGTAAATTAGGAATTATTCACATTATAAGTCACGGAATGAAAAGTTTTAACTGAAGGTCGGTTTTAGTCATTTTGTAAGTTAAAATTTTAGTTACCTATTAAATAATCAATGTGCCGAGCACTTTCTCGACGATTTTGGTTGCTAACCAGTCAAACCGAATGAGCTGAATATCCGTATTTTATATGGAGCGAATACCTATCTACCTTCACAACACAGTTACTGGGTAATACTAATCCTCGTGGTAAGACTGGTTGTCAGCCTTTCGGGCTTCTGACGACCTTACAAGTCCACTCAAAGATCTAGGAATGGCAACTGGGACCAACGACTTATCGTATTTTCCGAAGCACGGAGGACTCTCATTATATAAATATAATCATCCATCCACGAATCAACCGCGGCAAGCGTAGTTTAACCTGGAGGATCGACCCCGACAAGCGATCGATACGGCTGTTAATACTTACCCACAAAACATTTAAGTTCTGAAAATTTATGATATATTAAATCTACTTACGATTGGTGAGGATCGAATCTCGCATCAGGTGGCGCTCGAGCTCCTATCAAGCACATGGTTGAATCTGGCGGTGCCAGGACTCGCAGCTGTAATGCCGCTCTAGGATACCACCATCGTCGTTCTTCTATTGCTACCGCCACCTGGTGACAAATGACACTTAATTAGAGATTATGAAGGAAGAATTCATTGTTAGCTTATCGATGGCAATCTAAATGTGGCCTTTTGTCTGGGTCGGATATCATCAAATGACTTCTCTCGCACTGGGGGAGCGGGAAGACGTGTCAGACTTTTACTGACTAAACCCCATCCGTGTTCCTTCAGATGTCTGTGCTAGGGCCACAGTTAATCTTTCGAAGAAATCCATTTGGATTTCTTCGAAAGATTCGACCCTGGAACGTATATTAATAAAAAATAAAGCAATTCAAATGTAGGTCAAGTTCACTTGATCCCATTGAATGACTCTTTCATGAAGAAATCATTCAATGGGATTGTAAGCGTAAGCGTAAGCGTAATTCGAAGTCGTGTTTAACTACTGTTGAGAACTGACGTACCGATCGCGCGCGCGTGCTCTAGTTAAGAGTATTTTGCAGACGCATCACAACACCGTCGTCGCGGTGTACGTCGAGCTATCGGGGCCACCGCGATGACCCAGTTACAAGAGCGGAAATCGTCATGAAGTGATTCTTATAATTGTTTAGGTGTCACGTTCGCCTTAAAAGTAAAATAATATGGCTGCAAAACAGTCTATTAAAATAAAAACCGACCTGGAAAGACAGTTGTATGACTGTTACATCCAGGAGAAAACGGACAGAGAAAACCTGCAACAAATGGTACGTCAACTGAACGGCCACATACAAAGCTTGCAGGAACAGGTACAAGATCTGCAAGGTCAATTAAATTGCTTAAAAGCACGAGAAAAAGAAGAACCCTCAGATAAACAGGCCAGTGTGGCCATAACACCAGCTCAGCCTACTATAAGTGAAGTTGAGTACTGCACGGATGAGGATGAACTTGCCAAAGAAACTGGGTGGATTAGGGCTAAAAACAGGAAGAAAAGGAAGTTGAACACCTCTCTTACTCCACCACCGCCACAACATGCTAAAACTAGCGCTCAGCAGCAGCAAGCTAACAGCAAAGAGAAGACAACCACTAAAAAGATTCTAGCGCCGCCGCCGATTGTGGTGGACGGTGTTAAGAATTACCAAACATTCTACGACTTTTTGACTGAATCTCAGCCAGTAGAAACGTTTACCGCGAAAATGTTAAGCGGTGATAGTTTGAAAATAAATGCCAAGACTGAAGAGTCCTACAGAGTTATTTCTCGGCGATTAACCGAAAATAACTGCTTTTGGCACTCATACGAGGATAAGCAAAATAGGCCAATAAGAGTTGTGGCAAAAATGTTGCATTCTTCCTGCCAACCGGACCGGATTAAAGATGATTTAACGTCGCAAGGATTCCAGATAGAAAATGCAATTAACAAGCTTAGCTGGAGAACAAAAGAACCGCTGAACATGTTTATTTTATCGTTCAAGAATGACGAAGAACTCAACAAAATATACGGCATTAAATATATCCTAGGCTGTAAAGTGGAGATTCACCCCCTTAAAACGTCAAAAATAATACCGCAGTGTAAGAGATGCCAATCTTATGGTCATACACAGAAGTATTGCGCAAAAGAGCCAAGATGTGTTAAATGTACAGAGAAACACCTCACAGCTGATTGTAAAAAACCAGCACAAGAAAAACCTAAGTGTGTCCACTGTGGCTTACCTCACCCAGCCAACTACAGAGGGTGTTTAGTTGCCAAGGAGATGCAAATGATGAAGAACAAACACGCAAAAAGTAACCCAAGTAGCAACACTGCCGTTAAGCAAATTGTTAGAAACACTGACAAACAGACAACAAAACAAAGTGTGCAGTTTGCACAGACAACAACAATAACTGCACCTTCATCCAAAAGTGCCTCATATGCACAAGTAGTAAAACCAAGCATACCATCAAGCCTAGACGATAAGCTCAACCAGATCTTGAAGTGCATATCCTCATTTGACAAGAGACTAGAGAAATTAGAATCAAGTACTGTACAAAATCAATAATGAATAACACACTTAAAATAATGGCGTGGAATTCCAACGGACTGCTGCAACACCAACATGAGTTGTTAGTAGTCCTAGACACGGAAAACATTGATGTGTGTTTGATCTCTGAAACACACTTCACTAAGCAGTCTTTTGTACAGTTTAAAGGTTATAAAGTGTATCACTCGCTGCACCCTAACAACACGGCCCGAGGAGGTAGTGCAGTTATTATTAAAGAAAATATCTGTCATTACGAACAGAGTAAATACGAGGAGCTGGACACGCAAGCTGTGGCGGTATCAATTAAAACAAAAAAGTTTAATGTTACAGTAGCAGCTGCATACTTTCCCCCAAGACACATGATAAACAAAGAACAATATGTGAACTTTCTCAGACTTCTTGGACCAAGATTTATATTGGGCGGGGACTTTAACGCTAAGAACACTCATTGGGGATCGAGACTAACTTCAACTAAGGGAAGACAGCTTTTTAGAGCAGTGAATGACATGCGTTGTGAGGTCATAAGTACTGGTAAAACCTACATACTGGCCGACTGACCCCCAGAAACTTCCAGACCTTATAGACTTTTTCATTGTCAAAAATATATCCACCAATTACCTGAGTGTGGAAGAGGGGTATCATATGAACTCCGACCACTCTCCGATATTATTAAAACTGAGTCACAAAATATTACTGAGACAAAACCACCTGACATTGGAAAATAAGTTTACAGATTGGGAGAGTTTTAGCATAGACTTACGAAATATAATTGACCTAAAAACTTCATTAAAAAGCAAAGATCAGCTCGATTTTGAAGTAAACAAGTTTGGCAACGATATCCAACAATGTGCATGGAACAACACACCACAGTCAAATAAAAAATGTAAAGGAAATAACTACCCAAAGGAAATTATAGACCTATTATATGAAAAAAGAAATCAAAGGAAAATATGGCAGCAAACTAGATTTCCGAAAGACAAAACTCTGTTGAATAATCTATCGAAAAGACTACAGAGAACAATAAAAACCTTTCAAGATGAGGCTCTCAACACTAACCTACGGCAGTTAAGCAGTGATCATACAACGCAATACTCTCTTTGGAAAGCAACAAAGTTGTTGAAAAGGCCAGTCACATCAATTCCCCCGATCAGAGATGATAATGGAAAGTGGGCCATAAGCAACGAGCAAAAAGCCCTAAGATTTGCACATCATTTAGAAGAAACCTTTCAGCCAAATGACGGGTCTGTAGAAAACCTGCAAGTTCCCGATATTCTGCAAGATCAAAGAATTAAGCTTGTGACCCCGAAAGAAGTTGCAAAGGAAATTCAAATGATAAGCCTAAAAAAGAAATCCCCAGGGTATGACCTTATTACGGGTGAAATCCTAAAACATCTCCCTCGTAAAGCTATTGTTAAACTTACAAGGCTCATCAATGCTGCATTCGTACTAAAGCATGTTCCTGAGCCATGGAAAGTTGCTGAAGTGATTATGATTGCAAAGCCCGGCAAACCACCTCACGAAGCATCATCATACAGGCCCATATCCCTGTTGCCGATACTATCAAAGCTGTTTGAAAAATTATTTTTAAAACGCCTAAAACCGATTATAAGCGAGAATAATTTGATCCCTGACCACCAGTTTGGTTTTAGAGAGAAACATTCTACGATAGACCAAGTACATAGAATTACCAACATCATCGAGAGAACGCTTGAAGATAAAAAAGTTTGCTCCACCGTATTCCTAGACGTGGCACAAGCTTTTGATAGAGTTTGGCATGAGGGTTTGATGTACAAGCTAAGACTAATGCTGCCTAATGATTTTGCCGATATCTTGCAATCATACATTACAAATAGAATGTTTAGAGTAAGGCACGAGGATGCTTTTTCCGAGCTAAAGATAATTAAAGCTGGTGTGCCCCAAGGTAGTGTGCTGGGACCAGTGATCTATTTGCTGTACACGTATGATTTACCAGAGCTCGAAAATAATACAATTGCAACCTTTGCGGACGACACTGCCATCATGGCGACAGGATCATGCCATACGGAAGCAATCGAAAAGGTACAAATCGCTCTAAATAAAGTTCATGATTGGGCACAAAAATGGAGAATCAAATTGAATGAATCAAAGTCGCTTCATATTGATTTCACCAACAGAAATTGTGACTACCACCCAGTCTTCATAAATGGTCAACGAGTGCCATACGCAAATACAGCCAAATACCTTGGCATAACGCTTGACGCGAAACTGCGCTGGAAAGCGCACGTCAAAAAGAAAAGGCAGGAACTAGACATGCGCTTTAAAAACATGTATTGGTTGATTGGACGGGATTCCTGTCTATCAATACACAACAAAATACTATTATACAGGGTTATTTGTAAAACACCGGCAACCTCTCAGGACTATGTTACTAACATCATAAGCAACAACTTTTGTTCTATGACTTTTAAAAATTCATCATATTTTAGTGCATCAGATTTTCAAACAAAAATAAAAATATTTAAATTGAACGCTCTAAATGTTACGGAGTCTATGCGAAGCAAAAGAAAGCGATAGTATATTAGCAAGGGGAGCGGGGTTAGGGCGGCGGGGGCGCTTGAACTTGACTTATTTACAGGCAGCCGTTTTTTGTATGAAAATCTGATGCACTAAAATATGATGAATTTTTAAAAGTCATAGAACAAAAGTTGTTTATTATGATGTTAATAACATAGACCTGAGAGGTTGCCGGTGTTTTACAAATAACCCTGTATAAGCATGTTCTTATGCCAATATGGACATATGGCATCCAACTGTGGGGATGTACTAAACCAACCAACATCAAAATCATCCAAACATTCCAGAACAAGGTACTCAGGAGCATAGTTAATGCTCCCTGGTATATAAGAAATGACGACCTCCATCGTGACCTGAACATGGAACCCGTCACCAAGATAATACAAAAATATGCTGAAGCCCATGAACAACGACTCCATCATCATGTGAACATCGAGGCGATTCAGCTGTTAGACCAAACGAATATAGTGCGAAGACTAAAACGAACAAAACCTTTTGATTTAGTGTAGTGTAAAAAGTGCAGAAATAACAGTGACAGTAACACACATAATAACACATGAACAAAGTGTTTATAATATCATCATACCAGACTCTAAGAAAGTGGAACGGACTTGTGTAAAGTACAAAGGACACTATTCTAAGTTTTAAAATAATCATCATGTATAAAATTAAGTTAGATTTAAATTGCTTATTAGTCTTATAGACTAGATTGTAATTAATTATTAAGAACGGAGTTCTTTATAATAAAGGATAAAAAAATAAAATAAAAAAAATGGGATTGTAAGCACTTAGAGGTTTGCACTGATGATTCTAATGATTATAATCCTGTAAAGCCATATTTGTTACGGTAGCGAATCATATTTTAATTCACATACAACCTATCACTAATCTGGAAATTGCAAAAAAGGGAAGAAGATTAGAATTACGCGGGAAGAAAATTATTACCCTAAAATTTGGCAATTTTAGTAGCGTCCATCGGTTCAGGACAACAGGACACGCTGAACAGGATAATTATGCACATGCACCACATTTATACTCTAGGGCGGAATAATCTCCACCGAATTTTTGTAAATTAATTTAAAAAAAAGTAATGGGCGTGAGTAAAATTGTGATGGCTGACAGGGATGCATAGCGAAAAGAGAAATACTTTTTGTACAAAATGACAAGGAATCAAGGCAGGTTAAGGAATACTCAAGAAGATAATTAAACTGCTTATGTCATTTAGCACACAAAATACAAAAAGCAAAAAAAAACCATATTACTCCTTAGTTCACCAGCTATCTGTCAGTGCAAATCTCGTCGAAATTAGTCTAACAATTTCAGTGATTACCTTGAACAAACGGACAGACAGACCAACATCTTAAAAATTATTATAAGTATCGTATACAAAAGCCATTATATTGACATTACAAATTACAGATAGACTCTTAAATTTTACTTATGCATATGATTAAAAGGCGGCCCAGTAGTGCCGGATTTACAAATTGTACGAAGTGAGTTCAAACCTAGTCGAGTTACTTTATGCAATTTATTTCATCACCGCTGTTCTCAAAACGGAGATGGAAAACAAACGTGAGGAAACCGGCAAGTTTTAGAACTAAAAATTCAAAGACATGTGACATTAACTAGCCTGCACTAGGCTTGCGTGGTGGATTACGACCCACGGCCTCTCAAAAGAGAGGAAGCTTGTCTCTTTGCAGTGCAAACATTATAGGTTGAAAAATGATTGTGTAGAACACAAACCAATTTAAATAAACATTCAAACATCAACCTTTATAACAAAAAAACAAGAGCTTAAATCGTATTTCGGGCAAAGACCTCACACGCACAAACCTATCGCTGAAAGTTACTGTAGCAATAAATTTAATGTCCAAGACCCAGTTAACACTACCCAATACGTATATACGCGTTCGAGGGATATCAGGGTACATTGGAAATTACAGGCGTTCTTGATTGCGTCCTTTAACAGAGAATGAATTGCCTTTCATTAGGGATTGTTGATTAAACGCTGTGTTAATACTGGACATTATAATTGTAATCAGAGACCGACGTAAAATATGGAAAAGGATGAATGATATTATATTTAATAGAATTTGTGTATGTACCCCCGTAACCTGTAATAATACAATAGACAAAGGAAATAAAAACATGGCGGAGGTATTTGTATCAACGTTTGTAAAGTTTCAATTTTAAATATCGGGTACGAAATGCAACTGAAACTTAGCTGTGTCATCTATTAATCGAACAAACTATTAGTGAGCTTGTCACTTGTTAATATCATTGATGTTTGTCCAGGTATTTATTTACACTTGGTGAGAGGATTTAAAAAGAATGTGGTAAAACGGTCTTCGAAAAGACAAACTTATGCTATAATTATGAATGTCTTCTAGTTAATATTTTGTCATTCTATTAAAAGTGTACTACAAAAAATAATAGGAGGGGTCGACAAAATTCTTTAATGGATCTTAAAGAATTTTGTCACGAGGAAATGTTGAATAAGTGCACAGAAGGGGCCAATTTACGTTAATTAAACTTCAGATGGCTATTTCCTAAAGGACTTTTAATTCCGACAGCATGATGATAAACTAATACAAATGTAACATTATTGTTTCACATAAAATGGTTACTATAGTCTTTTCGCCATAAGATGAGTTCCCTGACAGTTCATTTTTTTCCGTGGCGCGCATACTACTTTAGATGAATAAAAAATAAACCGGCAAAAAAATTAAAAAAGAAATGATAAAAAAAAATCCCTTTCGTAAATTACTAAGTAAATTGTTGTAGTTATAATTAACTGTTAATAAATTAAGTAAATAAAATAAAAAAGTATAAGTCTTAAAAATGTCTAATGCGTTGAACGGAACTTCGGCCAATAGAGATTGCCACTACTCAATACACTAATCGACAAAAAAATAGATGAATCGGAGCGGCCATTTTGTAATCGCGATCGCGTTGCGTCAGTACGAGTGCGTTATGTCAGGTTTTTGCTCTGCTCCCGTGACGTTATGTAGCCTATGTCTTATTCTGATGTATAAGCTATATTACTGTAAAGTTTCATCAAAATCCGTACAGTACTTTATGCGTGAAAGAGTAAGAAACATCCATACACACACACATACTAACTTTCACATTTATAATATTAGTAGGAAGTAGGATAACCAGTTTATTAAAAAAATATTTTGAAAATCTAAAATCGATAATCCGATTCCATTTTCTTTGCCAACTGAATCGATATTATAAAAAAATCGATTATATTTCGTTAGGCCACGTCACTACAATTGTCAGACAAGAACTGTCAGGGAACTCATCTTATGGCGAAAAGACTATAGTTACTCACCATCATCTGCCTAGCCTTTTCCCAACATGTTGGTCTCTGCTTTCAATCTAACTGGATGCAGGTGAATACCAGTATTTTACATGTAGCGAGTGCCCACCTCTACAACACAACTCAGTTACTTACAGGGTATGTTATATGGCAGGGTACGTTATCGTGATACCCTGTAAGTAACTGAGTTTATAACATTAGTAGTCAGACTTTCGAGCTTCTGACGATCCGTTACGACTATCAAAGGTCCACGAATAACAGCCGGGGCCAACGGCTTAAAATGCTTTCCGAGGCACGGAGGGGTATGTAAAGATGGTCGCCCATCCAAGAAACCAACCAGATGTTACAAATGATTTAAGTGTCAATTTTCGGAAATGTAATTAATCACAGCTTATAATTCGGAGCTTGTTTTTAAGGAATATATATCTGGACTGAATTTCTTCAGGCTTTCCTTCCCAGGCAACGACTATAGCATTATTTTAACTTCACTCAATTTATTGTATTTTCTTTGTAAGTTTTATTCGATTTGGGTATGGTAAAATCTGTAAAGCTTTATCGCGCAACTAGCATAAAAAGACGTTGTAAATATTAGTTGCGCGGAAAACTTTACTTGCGCGATGCAGGATTTTGCATGACGTCAGTGTGATGCGCAGTTCGCGTATGGCGGTGTAGATGCCGCTACTGCTTTACCAAATTATTCAATTATATTATTACCAAGTCATTTAAAATTTTCCGTTGTTTAGTAAATAAATAAATTCTTTATTCACCACAAGCCATGACATTAAAATATCCATAAAACTAAGAATATTTAAGGCTTATTTCTAGGTCACATTAATTTAGATCCTCTGACTCCTAAACAAGCTGTAGGCCTGTGACTTAGGAGTCAGTGATTCTCCGTAAACAAACAAAGCCATAATTAAAGTAAATTAGGACGTTTAAACAATAAGAGATGTGGCAAAGAAAACAGATTCTAATATATGTAAATTAAAAGTAAAATGAAAAAAAAAAACCGTAAATATGTGAGTGCCACAAAGAAAAGTAATTAAAGCCCAATAACTCCCATTTCCCCACATAATATCGTACATCCGTTAATTCTTTGTATCGTGTTGTACGAAAAGTTCAATTTAATTAAATTTGCCACCAAACAAAGGGTGTTGGGCGCAAAAAGGGCTGTCACACGCACAACAGGATGTGACGTCCCGTGCAAACGGCGACCGCCTACGCTTGTATGAATTAAAATATTTAACATTTGTTCAGTGTTGGTTCTTTATACATCAGTTACACGCCATTATAGTGGTAAAATACTAAAGTCAAAATACGAGGAATGAACCACTTTTGTTCTGGTCTAGGACATAAGAAAAATAACTTCCTTAAATAATTTAACGAACTTGAAACTTGAAGTTTAATGCGTAATGATGTTTTTTCCTAGCAGTTCTAAAAAATCTAGTAAAGTAGTGAGAAAATCTTATCTACCTACATTATCATCATCATCATTTCATCCGCAAGACGTCCACTGCTGGACTTAGGCCTCCCCCAATTTGGGGGGCTTTGCCATAATCGCCACGCATTTTACCACCATACTGCGATCGCCAACCCGCCTCGGGTTGGCGATCGCAGTATGGTGGTAAAATGCATAGAGAACGCTGCTCCCCCTTCTCTAGTAAGTCCCTTAGTCGCCTTTTACGACACCCACAGGAAGAAATAGGATTATGCTATTCTTTTCGTCCGACACCACATGGATCAACTTTTGTTCTAGTTTAACGAACTTCGGTTGGAGTTTCATTTGTTATTAAATGTATGCTGGTAGTTGTTAAAAATCTAGTAAAGTAGTGAGAATACGTACCCACATACATAGTGGAAATGTGAAGATGTCAAGAATTACACATCATCATCATCTGCCATTTTCCCAACTATGTTGAGGTCAGCTTCCAGACTAAACGAACACTAGTATTATACATGAAGACTGTCTGTCTGACCTCGACAACCCCGTTATCGGGTGATAATATCCACCTTGATAAAACTGGTTGACAGACTTTCGGACGCCTTGCGACCCGAATTATTGTCGAAGATGCACGAAAAACAACTGGAACCAATGACTTAACGGGGTTTTCGAGGCACGGATATGCAAAAATGGTCACCCACCCGCCAGACCAACCGTACTTTAACCTGATCGATTAAAACGTCCGGCAGGTAGGTATAACCTGCTGATCTGTGTTTCAAGGAAACTTGTTTTGTTTACTAATTTTGAGTTGACAGTTGTGCCCGAGTATCGAACTAACTTTTGTTCATATTTTTTTAAACTACCTTCAAAACATTTTATTAGATGCCCTGTTATTTGTAATACGTCCAACATCTAGTTTATTTTAATGAAATGTCTAGTTTTAGTTATTCTCATGAAGTGAATGTAATTCTTATGAGAATAAATTATCTCAAACCTCAACCCAGCCACAAGCACCTCAGGATTATCAAGAATTACAAATATTGTGTAATTAATTTTCAAGCTTAGGTAATGCAAAGCTTGGAAAAGACGAAATTTGAACTTTGTTACGAGCAATTTTCTCATTTTTATTCCATAATTAATCATTAATTTAAGGTTCTCTTAACTATAGGTAAATTTATTATCAAGATCGACATTCATCTAGTTCACGTGAATTTCGTAGAAAAAGCTAATTAATTTCGTGAAACTACGAGTAGGTACTTTGCTATAATATTTTCGGTATATTTTGTTTATCACGAAACAGTTTCCACTTAATTTTTAATTTATCTTAAGTGCTATATTATTGCTGAACCTAATCAATATTAGTGCTATCAAAAACTCAATTAAGGCCAAATATATTAAATTAATGAATTTCTTGTACTTGAGTTATTCCATCATTGAAAAACAACACGTTTTTCAAAATTGGATATCATGTCTAAACCATAATAAAAAGCTTAAAGAATCAAAGAACTTTTAAAAAAGTGCCTATGTTGAAAAAATTGCCACGAGTGAGGGTGAGGGTAGATGCACAGAATCAACAATTTACTAATTAAGCTCAGCAAACGGTAATTCAATTTCACGCCAATTGACTGATCAAAGGTTCATATACCCTGATTAATCATTATTATGAACCATGCAAGTTTATTGGCTAGTAATAATTTATTAAGTGACTACTCGGTAATGTGGTCTGGATGTAAAATATTTATATAATTGATGATGATTTTATCTGCTCTAAAATAGTAAAATTTGAATTATAATTTCAGTACGAGTTTATATTAAATTATTATAATAATTAAATTAAAAAGAATGGTTTCACAATCTCTTGCAAGGCGCCTAAAAAACCGATGCTCTTATCATCCGCTTCCTTCGATTCGTCGGTATATACCTAGTGTTTTTCTACTTAATATGTACTTTATCTTGTCTTTTAACATGCGTTCGATTTCATACTCCGATGTCACTACGTGGACAATAGTAGGTTTCTGTAAGTAGGTTTGTGCAAACACTTTTACTTACACGTCAATGATATTTTTAAAACTAGATAAAGTCGGCGTTTCCTATCTGACTACTCTGAGAAGAATGGCCGAAAAAAACTCAGAGGTCTCTTTTAAAGTCTAGACATAATCTTGGTGACATCATAAGTAAGTTCATAAGTTATTTATTTCTTAACAAAATACATTGTGTTGAAAACCAACATAAATTAAATAGCAAAATCAAAAATAGTAACTAGATCAGTGCATTCATTTATTTATTTATTTATTAGCTTTATTTTTATCCCTTACAACATGAGGTTTTGTGGTGTGTACTTATTTATTTATTTGTTAGTAATGTTAGTATTGTTAGGTGTAAGGGCCGCCTATTGCGGTGAAAGCATCCTCCAAATCATTCCAGATATCTCTGATAGTGCATTCATATCATAACATAATAAAAAATAAAATAAAAGTGTCAGTACTTCAATAAAAAAATAAAAAAATTAACAAAAATGAATATGAATATGAATATTGAAAAAGTCAAAAATCAGTCCAAAAAAAAAAAGAAAAAAATTAATTCAAACAAGTCATAATTTACAAATCATCATGTGAAGATCCTGTAGATTGGTATCTAAAATTGTTTTTTGAGGAAAGAACGACACAGATTGAGTGGAGTAGATATAGTAGCGTATAGCGAACTGCACATCCACACTATCCACACTAATATATATATATAATATTATAAATGCAAAAGTAACTCTGTCTGTCTATCTGTCTGTCTGTCTCGCTTTCCTGCTAAAACTACTGAACCGATTTAAATGAAATTTGGTACACAGATAGTTTAGAGCCTGAGAAAGGACATAGGCTACTTTTTATCCCGGTAGTACGTTCCCGCGGGATATTTTCCGACCTCCACGCGGGCGAAGCCGCTGGCAAAAGCTAGTAATATATAAAAACACGAGTGTGTGTTGAAAAACTAAGCTGTAGGTGAGATTTTTAATAGTATCAGTGTTTAAATACCCAGTTCTCTGCATTTTCATACAATACTATTATATGTTACTTAAATTAAGACACTGGTTTAATAAACGCATTTTCATTCATAGTTATGAGGCATTAGCGTTAATTTCCATGATATCATAAAAGCTGGCAACAAGCCCATAGTTAATCCTGAGAAGAAGGATAGTAGTTTGCCAAGACTTCATACTATTAGTAGCAACTAAGACCTAGGTTATAAGCAATGCACAGTAAGTTCAAGTATTCACGTTTCTCAAACAATTGAATGCTATTGGTGCAGATACCTACAATAGATGGCGACCGCAAACTGCTCTGTAGGACGTCCTTCAGTCAGAATAGATGTTCTGAGTGTCTAATGAAAATACCTGGGCACGGTGTGTAGGCTAAGTGGAGCAAGCTCAGTCTCAACTTAAGAGGGTTTTAAGTCTAGTAAAGGACTTATACAACGTGTCCCTGTAAGCAGCCACTGGGTACTGTAGTACCCAGAACTAACTCTTACTTCTTAATTTTTAGATAGTTAAATTCCTCATTTATTCAGATTTTTAACTGTATTTTTTATTTTGATATAGCAGTTGTAATTTTCAATTTTCGAACTACAGGTGTTTTTATTGCCAATTTTATTGCCAAGGTTAAATAATATTTTATTAGCCGCGATGACGCGGGCGGTCGGCCGATAGTTGCGGCGGCTAGCCGGGCGCTCCACTGAAATGAGTTAAAAGCATAATACAATGACCAAACTTTTTTTTTTAAGTTTACTGATATTATTAAGAAAATCATATTACTTTTGCAGTTAAAAGTCTTATTGCCTTGAAATAAGATTAGAATTTTCTTTGGCTCAATCAAAAGGCAGGTGTATGGTTTGGTAAGTGTAGCCTACACTGTCCCACCAGAGAAAAGGACTCCTCCAAATCCATAATATATCTAAAAATCTTCAAAAATATAAAATACTCTAGCTTCTGCCCGCGACTTCGTCCGCGGCTAATTTTTGCTCCCCTGACCCTTCCCATCGCATCGAAATTCCTGCTTGTTTTCGTCCATTTTTCATTGCCGCTCCGCTCCTTTTGATCGTAGTGTGATGTTACCTATAGCCTTCCTCAATAAAAAGGCTACCCAACAAAAAAAAATTTTTTTTCGGACCAGTCGTTCCTGAGATTACCGCGTTCAACCAAACAAACAAACAAACTCTTCAGTTTTATAATACTAGTATAGATAGGTATTCTTATGTATAATAATTATGACATTGTTGATGCCTCATTTTAATAATAGAGTCCGGGGTCTACGATTAATCTATACTAATATTATAAAGCTGAAGAGTTTGTTTGTTTGTATGTTTGTTTGATTGAACGCGCTAATCTCAGGAACTACTAGTTCGAATTGAAAAATTCTTTTTGTGTTGGGTAGCCTATTTATCGAGAAAAGCTATAGGCTATATAACATCACGCTACAACTAAGAGGAGCGGAGCAGTAATGAAAAATGTTGCAAAAACGGGAAAAATCGCACGGGTAGGCGATTCGACGCGACGGGAAGGGTCGGAAGAACAATAAATTTAACGCTATAGAATTAGAAACATGTAAATAAGTTATAGCAGCTGCACGGGTCAATCGATATGGTGAAGCTTAGTGAAGCAAGTGTGCCGTGGTTAGACCATATATGGGTGACCATCTTTACATTCCAAGGCCCCTCCATAACTCGGAAAATACGTTAAGCCGTTAGTCTCGGCTGTCATCCGTGGTTCTTTGACAATCAGAACCCTAAAAGTCAGACCACCAGTCTTACAAAGGGGTATCGTAATAAACAGTGCCTGGGTTGTGGTGGTCAGACAGGCAGATGCTCCATATTAAATACTGGTATTCAATTGCATCCGGTTAGTCTGAAAGACGACATCAACATAGTTGGGAAAGTTGACAGATGATGATGTTTTTCTTCAAAATAATAATAATAATATATCTTAGGACAACCAACACAACGTTATCTGATCCCAAACTAGGCACAGCCTGTTCTACGGTAACCAGACAACTGATAAACATACTTATATATTTCTAAATACATACATATTATAGATAAATTACACCCAGACACAGAACAAATGATTGTGCTCATCACTCAAAGATTTTGTCCTGGGTGGGAATCGAACCCACGACCTCGGTCTTAGCAGTTAGGGTCACTAACCACTAGACTAACAGGCCAGTAATATTAGCACAGTCAAACTATTAACAGATTAAACATATACGAGTACCAAAGTTTTTTATCCCCTGTTCTGTGTGTACGTTTGCATAACTAAATAAAGCTTAAGTTGGATAAACAAAGTACTTATGTTAATTCGGCTTAACACGACGTGTATCTGAATCTATTAAATAGAAACGGAATTGTTTGTTCGGGAATATAGAAAATGGGAATGGGATATTTTGATGTATGAGTACATTTTGATTCCTGTTCGTGCTCAATAGTAGTTTTCGGCCGTGACTTTGCATACATCCTATTTGTCCAATGTCTATTCAAGCCACTCAGGGACCGAGTTCTAATAATTGAAAGATGATAATTTAGGTATCGTGTTCCTGGTCGTCAAAAGTGCCAAATTCCAAATGCATTCTTATTCACTTTGTCACTGATACAAAGATAAATGTAGTTAGTTTCTCAACGAAAGCAGAAAAACGGTTGCGTCAAAAATATCGAAACACACAACTGAATAATAACTCCTTAACTTTTCACCGTTATACACTGTGAAGATGTTCAATCAGTGACAAAAAATTACAAAATCGTATAAAAACTCCGTGTTACCTCTTTATGCAGGAGTCGTACGTGAAAACTGGCGACGTCACTGACAGGCTCCCCGGCTTCTGTGACGTAATAGACGAGCAGCGAACTGACGGGCGCCATATCTGCTGTCACCGGGAACCTAGAAAAAAAAAACAGTTTTTTAGTACTAGGTCATTTTGTTGTGGTGCCGGACGTAAAAAATCGCAGCATCCCATGTCTTCCTGTGGGTATCATAAAAGACGAAGTAAGGGATTTACTAAAGAATGGGCAACAGTCTTACATTCATGCATTTTACCACCATACTGCGATCGCTAACCCGCATGCCAAGCGTGGCGATTATGAAAACGAGGGGGGTTTTCATAATCGCCACGCTTGGCATGCGGGTTAACGAACTCCCTTAAATTGGGGGAGGCCTATGTCCAGCAGTGGACGTCTTTCGGCTGAAATGATGAATGAACTAGGGCATTTTATATTGGGATGCTCTAAAACAGTAGTTGATTGGTTAGGTGAGTGAAAATGTTTTGTTAACTTCAATAAAGACGACAATAGAAAACATAAAATTTGAAACAACGGAAAAAGAGCGTACACTGTCATATTTTTTTTTCCATTGGAATAATGATTGCACGCCTAATTTATATGGTGCGATTTAATCGCTAAATTTTAATCTAAAAACTATAACAACCAATACACAATTTGCTACAGCGCAAAGATTTGATATGAGTACAAAGTTTATTATTTTTCCCCGATTATGGCGAAACAAAAAAAGGGTTATGATTTTACCGGTATGTATGTATGTGGGTACGTACATTTATATACCTACATATCTAACTTCATCATTTCAGCCGTAAGACGTCCGCTGCTGGACTTAGGCCTCCCCCAATTTGGGGGGCGTTCTAACAGTTTAAGTGATCATTAGCTTTGGGGCAAAGTAGCATACGACCAAGGCTTTAAGATGAAAATATTTTCTTGTTTTTAATTTTTTAGAGCGTAATTTTTTCAGTAGGTAGTAGGGTTTTAGTTTTTAATATCTCTTTTGTATACTTCGAAATAATATTAACATAACCCTGATTTACAAGTTTCGATTTATTTGTCAGTTTCATAAGTGGCAACAACAATAAGTTAGACCGTCTGAACATGGTTTAGAAGCATTTCAGCATTTCTAGAAACCTAGATAAGGTACTCGCTAACGGCACCCCCTGTGGGGTACGGACCTCGGCTTAGGGCATCGCTGGTAGAGGGCAGCAAGGGACGAGCTGGATCTGAATGATCTGAAATCACTGAGAAGTATCGAATCATTTTGTTTGTTTGATTAAACATTTTGTAAGTACCGTACTCGTCCTATGAGAACTATAAGTAATAAAAGTTATGGCCACAAACTTAATGTCTGCTGAAGCAACTTCTCACGTTACCAGCAAAGTAGACACTAAATCACACTTGCCACGTTGAAGTAAAAAACATTGAAAATTCAACATTGAAGCAGTTTCTAGGTCAATAAAGCACACCTGCGTGCAATATATCATTGCTCCTACAGCTATACGGCTTCGCAGGAAAATCTTATGATTGTTTTTGCTCGGGATTTCTTCCGGAAAACGCTGTTAGTGCGATATTTGTATGTTGGTAAGTAATTTAGTTTCTTTTCTACCCTACAGGCTTCACCTCAGTAATAGTCGCTTTTCTTTACCATAGCAACGGGTGAGTAATTCCTTATACTTTGTTAAAGTGTTACCTATATTTCTTTTCTTTGGTTTCTTTGTCGTTTATTCACACAATTGCTTTTTGTTGTGCTTAAATAAAATTGGTGTTGTTATTTGTTAAACCATTTTGAAAGAGTGTTACATAAATTGTGGTTTTTCGATTAATAAAATATTGTACGTACTATCTGCGCAGATGGGAGTTTAAAATATGGCGGTGCATAAATATGTTTTAAAATGGCAATATTTACAAACAGTTGGTGCTATCAAGTTTTAAAATGCAGCTAGAATTACGGGTGGTACATATGATTTATAGTATGGTTTTTTTTTATGTCAGCGGAATAATCTTTAATCGATTTAGAAATAAAAGTTGAACTATGTTCTTCATCTGCCTAGCCTTTTCCCAACTAGATAACGGTCAGCTTGCGATCTAACCGAGTGCAGTTAATACCAGAATTTTAAATGGAGCAACTGCTTATCTGACCCCCACAACCCAGTTACTGGGTAATACAATACCCCTTAGTAAGACTGGATATGAGACTTTCGGGCTTCCCTAGGTAAGACTGGTTGTCAGACTTACGGACTTCTGACGACCTGTGACAAATGTCAAAGATCTACAAATTACAGCAGGAACAACGGCTTAACAAGGCTTTATGAGGCACGGAGGGGTCTTGGTGTGTGAAGATGGTCACCCATCTACGACCTAACCATGGCAAGCGTCGCTTAACCTCATCGATCGAACCGTGCGGCTGTTATGACTTAGTCACATGCTCCTCCTACTAATTTCTGATACATGTAAAGAAAGAGCAAACCTAAATCGAAGTTGTATTTTTTATGAAAAAAAAAAAAACTGCATTTAGGAATAAATATGAACTTGATCAGAACTCACGATCAAATAAGGCAGCAGAAAGCGAAAAGCAGAACTAAAAATTCCCCTGACGTTTTTATCGACTCCGAAGCGGTTATGTAAACGAAACAAATGCCGGCTACGTGTACTCTGGCCAGGCTATAAACGAAAGGCGAACGAAAGTCCTTTGTTTCTCCGATCTTACTTGTCAGAACCAACACACACAAATCAAAAATTTCTGCCGACAATACCAATATTTGTCGCGATAAATCTTAGCCTGTTTTTCCCAACACTAGAATGTTCGAGTATTCGATTGTTTGGTCCACGGGATGTATATTGGTCGATTGGTTTTATGCGATGTCCATTTATAACATTGGTAGTTGACCTAAAAGCATTTAGTGCTAAGACTAACGAATTTATGGGTTTATGTCGTGATGTCTAGACCCGTTGTGGGCTACGTTTATTACCCTTTGTCTGTACAAGGTCTTTGTGTTGGATTTAGATGATATTTATTTTTATAAAGAAAAGGTATTAGATTTTTGCTTCCAAAAAAACAACCCATCGAATACTATTTTGGGAATAATTGAAGACTGATTTAATTTGTGTTTGAAATGTGTGTAAAACCTTAAACAGCGCACTGATTCCCAATTTATTAGAACCTATAGCCGTTTGGCATTGAAAATCTCGAGTTTCAACCGGCCATGGGGTCCGACTGCCCACTTAGTTTTTCGAGACATTGCCAAGCAGTTGGTCGACTCTTCACAACGTGAAAATCCTGCCAGCCTTTTGAGCACTTTTCCTTAGTCAAAACGTTGTGGACGAATTTGTATATTTATTCTGTTATCATTATCAGCTTTCAAATTATGTAAATATTTTAAGATAATTAAATTTGTTGCTCTTTTAAACTACGCAATGGATTGTTCAAGATCATTTAGAAAATTAATTCATTGTAATATTCATCAATTGTAATTAATTTCGGAAGTTTTATGTAACATTGGCCACAGGTATGCACTACCGTGGTTAAAAGTACCTTATGTGTTCATTTAGCATATATGTGTACTAAAGTTTATTTAAATCTTGTAGCAGTTTTTGAGCCAATCCTGAACATATGTACACCCAAACAAACTACTCGTACCTACGTACTTACAGAAGGTCGTTGAGCTTATTAATAGAGATTTAAATTAAATGTTCCTTTTAATTAATCGCACCAAGTCATTAATTTGTTTTCGTCCCTAAACCAAAGTGCATAACGACAGGAATAATGTTTCAGTATACAATATACGTGACGGACATTTAAAATCGTTGTTTTTTCAATAAGTGAACAATCGAACAATTTGCTGTTATAAATTGCTTTTGATACCCTTTGATCCGAACATTTTCTTTCAATTTATTTGGAAACTCGATTCAGTCCCGTGGATGTATTAAATTTTAAATTGGTAGTTAACTGAGCGAATCAATTCTAGACATGACGTGTTCACATTTATTTATACGAGTTCATTTCGTCGTTCGTTGCTTTAATCGTGTGTACATTTCAGTAATTTTCTACTCTTACCAAAATGTTCTTCATCCCCTTGTAAAACGTTTACTTTAAAAAAAAAACAGTATAATTACTATCCTCATACGACTAAGAATGTCCAATTTTGTTACAACTAATATTTATTTATCGCTTTATTTATTCATTCAGTTTCGGACAACAATAAAATCCATCTTGTTAGTGAAAAAATACCTTATAACGGACACATGATGATGAAGTCTCCAAGGCAGGTTGCAGAGAGCACGATCTAGCAAGAGATCAGCTACCTAGTTGACCATCTTCTCCAAAAAATGCTTCAGAACAGGGGAGTAAAGACTCTCTGCCACTAATTTCAGTATACTATTGTTACTGATCCGCCATCGATGCCTCAGTGACGCAACTAACACACGCAACTGACGCTTTAGTGACACCTACAATGTTGCTTTAATTTCTGAATCCAAGCAACGAAAATCCTGACACACCTCAGTCTTGTCATGTCAAACAAGGATTACAGAGTCCAGAGTTTGGCTCATTCTATAAAGGGACAGGGCTTTAAGTTACACAATATTATAGATAAGAGTAAAACATTTAGCATTACCTAACATTGTTACGATGTCGAGAACCCGTTTATAGTCGGTACGTCCTATAAATGTCGTAACTTCATCATATCTGAATTATAAAGACAGATAACGTCAGAGCTAAGTGACCCTATTAATTTTGCTGGGTGATATAAATCATGTAATAAATCTTTCAGGAATTCTTGTACTTGGATTAGGAAGGTTTCTTTTTTCTGAGAAATTCGTTATCTGTATCTTCCAATTGCTTTTCAGTAACAGGTTATGGTAAAAATAGTGGCACCTATATAACCTTTGACTATACTAATTTGTCGGCTTTTGAAATTCTTATTGTGAGATCGAAAAAATAATAGTTAAAAAAAAAAAAACGTGGGGTGCTTTTTAAGGTATTTTTTTAATGATATCAGGCACCCCACGCTTTTTTTCCATTATTTTGTTCTTTTTAGTTTGGTTTTCAATGGAAGCGTGTTATTTAGTTTTTTTTTACTATTATTTATTTTCTATTTTTAGGGTGTTTCGAATTTTGAGACGTATGTCAGCGTAGTTTTCGAAGACAGTTTTTTTTACTGTCCTGGTAACCCTGGCAAGGATAATGGCACAAATTAGTTTGTGACGTATGTCAGCGTAGTTTTCGAACACAGTTTTTTTGCTGTCCTGGTAACCCTGGCAAGGATAAAATGGGACAAATTTATGAAATTATTGCATTGTCATCGGTCCTTGACAGGTGTGCAAAGTTTGAATGACATCTGGTCGTTTAAAGTGGGTCAAAATCGCGCTATAAGGAGTCGGTTATAAACAAACATACAAACATACAAGTGAAGCTAATATAAAGCGTGTAATAATAAATTAGTTCGTGAACTTTTCAGGTCACACAACTTTTGTAATTATTGCCTGAGAAAATGCACAATTTAAGACTTTAAAATGCATGAGTTGTCGAAAAACTTGGCCCTAAAATTGACCCTTGCAAGAAACCTGTATATTGCCATAAAACTACTAAACAACTACTACAACACTACTGCAACTACTAACTACTACTATTCGTTTGTTCTTCAAAAGCAACAGCAAAATATTTTTGGTAAAACAATTTGTTGAAACACGCAGCTCATAAACCTAAATGTTTTTATTTGAGTATTATAAAAATTATAATGTCTCCATTATATTTATGATAGTAGATTATGTACGCCATTCTTTTCTACGCTTTATCGCTCTTCCTTCGTGATGTACCATACATGTTTATTCATTTGATGCTAATGTTCTTTAATGTGTCTTGAATACTGGTGTATATTGAAATACATATTTCAAAGGATTTTCTTCTTTGTGTACTGATGTGTTTCTGAGTTGGACGCTTTTATTTTTGAGAGTGATTTGAACACCTGTTTAGAGTTAATTTCTCGAGCATACCTTTAGTTTATTTATCTTATTATAAATAAGGAGCTTCTTTGCATTATCTTGTCTAATGAAAATATCAATTGTATAGTATTTTTTGATATTCTATGTTATGAATTGTTTCTTTAGGTAGGTAAGGTGGGGCTTTATATTGTGCGGTATTTGTCGTTATTTTATTTACATGTGTTTAACCGTGAAAACTCACGCCATTTCCCCGTGGGGATATACAGAAACTATAGAACGCCAAAAGTTACGAACCTTACTTACTTTAAAAAAGGTACAAATTTTCAAGATACTTATTATTAAATACACCTTTAAGGCCACATTCTAATCTAAAGAGATGATCGCGCACTTACGCGATTGTCACGCTATTTTACATGAATATATCGTAGTAGCGCGATGAATTACGTTGCGTTTGTACATTTTATATTCATACAAACAATCGCGTCGATCGCGCACTTGAACTACTTGTTGAATGACAAGAAATGAATCAGCTATATTATTACTATAGTAAGTATCAAACCTATGTGTCATCCAATGAATTCATCCCACGAAGAGCAAATACCGATATCAATTTAGAATCCACTAGTATGTAAAACTTAAACAATCAAGTTTGTCACAGCAAGGTGACATTATTCAATGTTCGGGATCCATCGGAACTTATGCTATTACCGCCGGTTACGGGCCACCGCGTCCGTTTAACTTAAATTAAGCTTTAAACTTCTAACCCTTCATCAGCTCGTAAACAAGCATTGATGTTGTATATGAATTTAATCATGTATTTACTCGTAGTAAAACCGGTTATTCCATGTGGTAACGGACGTAAAGAATATCACCAATTTTCAACTCTCGACGATAAGCAGTGCATTGAAGATCCATTGCACGGAAAATTCCCGTCGTGATATTTTTACGGTGAAATGAAATAAATTTATTTGCCAGAACATAGGTACTTACATAGCAACATGGTTTATCTGTCATTAGTTATACAAACTTGATACGATAGAGGGGCTTTCCTTTAAACTGCCTATACTAGGGACCATGTTCAAGCCCTGAACCAAAAATCAATTAAATAGGAGCAGTAGTTTAGTCGCAAATGATTTTTTAAGATTTTGCCCTGTTTGAACACGATGTATCTTTTCTAACAGCTGATTATGCCTATACGCATAGGTCATGCACCTTAAAATGATAAACCTGAAATGCGCTGTTGCCGCTCTGATCCAAGTCACAAGTAAAACCAAATATTTTCGCTAAAAGATGGCAATGCAAACAAGGAAGCAATGAATACACACACTTACACTTTTATTACGAGAGTGACAGTTATACAAAAATTCCCGTGCGTAAAAGAAATAGAAATACGTCACTGTTTTGCTACTGCATCTAAGATCCTTGCGATCGGCCTAAAAAACTTGTTTATTCAGTTCGCCGGCGCGATCCTGCCGCGTGCTGACAATTGTGATTTTTAGTTTAAGACAAACAGTATTTCTTTTTTTTTACGTAACTTGGGATTATTATTATTCAGTGTTCGTTTTTTTTGTGAAACGACTCGACTGTTCCACGATCACGATCTCCAGACCTCGCTCCCATGGATTTCTTTTTGTGGGGGTACATTAAGGGTGAAGTGTATGCCTCTGCGGGAAATACAATTGTTGAACTAATAATTAGGATTATTTTAGCATTTTACAAAATTAAAGTGCTTAGCGACGGACAGTGATGTAATTAGAAAAATAAGTAACAATATTCTCCGTCGGTATAATTTGTGCATTAACGTGAATGGAGGACCCATCGAGAATAAAAAAAAATTGTGATCTTGTTGTGACTGTTGTGCGCGTATTTCAAAACCTAACATAAAAACCCAGCGCGTCAGCCGCGCGGCCGCCCTCTTTGATACGAGATAACACACGCCGCACACGCGCGCGCGCCGTTGTCGTTCTTACCTAGGTATCTAAGGTCAGTTAAATTTATTTATAAAGGGTGGTTGCGTTTTACTCTGATTTGTAAGCTATTTAGTTTGTTTGAAAAAAAAAAACTTTAATTTTTGGTGCTTTTTATTTTTATACCGTATCGAATTAATACTAAACACGTATAGTATACGTAGTGTAATTTAATGCCCCTCTGTCATATCAACTCCGTATATATCATCATCATAAAAAAGAATGAACAGTCTTGCTTCGTTAGTATTACTTAGGCACATTACATTATAAATTATATTAAATTAGTTAATTACAATATATTTCACAATTAAAAAGTTCATCAACGTAATGATTAGATTTAATAATGTCAATTATAATTTAATTAAGAGTTCATAAATTTATGTAGTTATACATCATGTCTGTTAAAAACTTTTTACAAAAAAATAAAAACCGACTTCCTTAAAAAAAACACTACGAAGTCAAAAATTACTTTAATTTCGGAATTCGGTGTCTTAGGATCTCTATTTAAGGTTTTTTTGCCACCAACTTCCGAAATTAAAGTTATTTTTGAATTTGTAGTGTTTTTAATAAGGAAGTCGGTTTTTTTTTTTTTTTTTGTAAAAAGTTTTTATTTTTAACTTTTTAGTTATTTATTTATTTATTTATTTATTTATTTACTAACTTTGGATGACTTACAGCTAAAACAAACAGAATAGAAAATTGCGTGTGAAACTGACAGCCAATTACAAGTCATCACTTATAGGAACAGATAAGAAGAGAAAAAAAGAGTGTGAACATTACAACACAGTTACCAAAAAAGAATATATAGAAAGAAAAAAAAAACAGTATAACATTAATACTTAAACTAAATTCACATTTTATAATCGAAGCAAGAATCAAAACCAGGATATACAAAATTTTAATTAAAAAAACCAAGGCTGAGGCACTTTCTGGCCGAGGACACACTCGTTATAAAAGGATCGAAATCATGCTGTTTACACATTTTATTGAAGTTGTTACTTGCACGCACTATAAATGAATTTTGTCTGTAATTTGTAGAGGTAAATGGGACACGCAACGGTGCGTTCCATCGCTTTGACTTACTGGGGACCTTGAAATAAAATTTAGATAAAATATCCGAATTATTAATAGAATTATTGAAAATTTTAAATAATGTAGTACAGTCAGAGATTGCACGCCGATTAATTAGAGGCAATATATGATACCTCCTACAGAGGTTGAGGTAATCTTCAGACCGGTAGGGCACTTTCTGATGATAACACAAGTATTTGATGAATCTTTTCTGAATGCTCTCTATACGATCTATGTACTTGTGATAACACGGATTCCAGATTTCAGACGCGTATTCCAAGTGGCTTCTAACAAAAGTACAGTATAGAATTTTTAAAGTTTTGGCTTGAGTGAAGCACTTGGACAGCCGCATTATGAAACCCAGTGCCTTAGAGGCTTTAGCGACTATAGCATCAACATGAAACTCAAATGTAAGCTTAGAATCATGATTTACCCCCAGATCTCGGATGCAATTCGTTCTAGGTAGTACTTGATCGCCTAAGATATACGATGAAGGTATAATAACACGCTTTCGAGAATACGTTAGAACCGAACATTTAGCAGGGTTGAGATCAAGCTTACTCTCACAACAATAAGCCTCCAGACGACGTAAATCATCCTGAAGTGCATTCACGTCCACTTGTGATGATATTGTGGCATAGATCTTCATATCGTCGGCAAAGCACAGGAGTTTGGAAGAAATTAAGCAAGAGTTGATGTCGTTTATATAGATAATGAAGAGTAATGGACCGAGCAACGAACCCTGGGGGACTCCACTAGGGATAGGCACCCAACCAGATATATAATTGCTTAAAACTACTGCTTGGGACCTGTTCTCCAAGTACGAAGAAAACCATCTGAGTAAATCACCTCGTATTCCCATGCCATATAACTTTGATATTAAGATGTCATGGTCAATCCGATCAAAGGCTTTACTGTAATCAGTATAAACGACATCAACCTGCTTACCGTTATCCATGGCGTCAGTAATAAAATCATTGAGCAGAATTAAGTTGGTGACGGTAGACCTTCCTTTCAAAAAACCATGTTGGAAAGAACTAAACGAATTTTTTAGAGCACTATACACCTGGTTGTAGATGATCCTTTCGAAGATCTTTGCCACAATACAGAGCTTAGATATCGGTCTGTAGTTTATAACTTCAGTTTTGTCTCCTTTTTTATGAATAGGCGTTATGAAAGCCGATTTCCAAAGCTGGGGTACAACACAAGTATCCAAGGACTTCCTGAAAAGAATCGAGACAGGTTTGGCAATCGAAGTCGAACATCGCACAAGAAATTTGGATGAAATATTATCTGGGCCAGCCGCTTTAGAAGTATCCAACTTGCGAAGCAAGTCAGAAACCTCATCAATGTTCACCTCAATGCTACTTATATCTGAGAGGCTGGAAGATTCAGTAAAAAGACGGGGTGAAGAAATTCCATCACTAGGGCTAGTATCCAAGAATGTAGAGTGAAAGTATGTAGAAAACGCTTCGCATATTGTTTCTCCGGTACGCAAAGCTTCGCTTTTATAGTTTAAAGTGCTTGGAACTGCATTTGAGTTGTGTCGTTTTTTAACGAAGGTCCAAAAATATTTTGGATTTTCTTTTATAGATTTCTCAGTTAAATCCAAGTACTTTTCATAACATTGCGATTCCAATAACTTTACCCTTTCACGAAGAAGCTTAAATGTTGACTCGTCCGCCATATTGCCGTACGTCTTAAACTTTTTTAAATATTTGTATTTTTCTTTAATTGTTTTAATTAATGCCAAACTGTACCAAGTTGGATATGTTTTGTTACGATGTAATTTTTGTGGAATGTATTTCGTATGTAAATTGAGAATAAATTGATTGAAAAAGTTTAATGATTCATCCATTGATCGTGTCGCAAACTCGGATTCCCAGTCAGTCGTGGAAATGTCTTTGTTGATAGATTCATAGTCTCCCTTGTCGAACAGATATTGCGTCCGTGACGCGCACTGTAGTAGAGGTGCTTGGACGAAGTCCATATTAATTAGGAGTGCTGGATGATAGGCGTCGATGGGAACCAGCGGACTTGAACATTCAACCACGCTAACTAATTGGTTACAAAGTACCAAATCTAAAATTTTACCATACTTATTAAGAACACCATTATATTGAGCAAAATCTAGGGTACATAGTTCGTCACCAAATAAAACTTCGTCTGGGCTATTCGGGTTCATTGGGACGAGCGATAGATTGTCAGATAGGACCCAGTTAATACCGCTCATGTTAAAATCACCTATTATGAGAAAGGTATCGGAAGAGTTACTCATAACTATTTGGTTTAATTTAGTGAGGTGGTTGCGAAGTTGTAACGAAAAAGAAAGACCTAAGTTTTGCTGACATAAATATACAACGCAAATATGTAAGGTAATATATTTACGTGTATGAAGATTCTTCAGTCTTATGCTGAGCCATAAATCCTCTGCTGTAGAATAGAAGGTAGGTTGGCATATAACTGAAAGTTCCCTGCGCGAAGCAATAAGCACACCCCCACCACGCGATTGTCCGGTCAAAACATAATCACGATCACGACGCCACACAATGTACCGTTCATCAAAGAATTCGGAACTCAAAACTCCATCTAGTAACCATGTCTCTGTAAGAACAATAATATCATACGAGTTTAGCAACATTTGACGATAGAAAGTATCACTTTTAGTTCTAAGCCCGCGAACGTTTTGATAAAATATATTTAACTTAGGAGCCATTGAAAGCCGAAACTAATAATTGTGTATAAATCTGTATAAACCATTAAACTAAAACATTTCATTAAATAACATTGTAGAATAAGGTATAATATAATTAAATAAGTATAATGAAGGTAAAAGTCAAAAAGATTTGCGCGAGTGCAAAAATCATACGATGTTAAGTAGTAAACAACTGTGCGAAAAAGCAACCAATAGTGCGTGGTGCGTGCAAGTGCGAGAGAATAAAACATATTGTAGTGCAGTAAAGCTTTAAAACAAATAGCGCGATAACGAACACAAAGCAAACAGGTAATTAAACAAAAGAGAGGTGTCGAGGTCATTAGTACGGCAGAGGTATTCAACATTTTGTAAAAAGTTATTGTGACACAAATGGTGTTAAGCATTTTGAGCCATTGAAATAGAATATTATAGCAAAATAGGAAAGTTAATGTAAAAATTATAAAGCATATTAGACAATCTTGTTTAAATCTGACTCCTTCCTTATAATAAAAACTTTTGAGTGATTATTTTTAAGTATATGAATTTTACCATGTTTAACCCATACGTACTCATAATGTTTATCCTTGGCAATGATTTTAACTTTGGTTAAAAGCTTTTTGTACTCCACGCTTAGGTGATCATTAATATACACACGCTGAGATGAGCCTTGAAACCCGATGTCGCAAGCAGTTAGGTCCTTCTTGGCGCGTGCCGCCGCAATGAAATCTTCCTTTACATATCGATTTAAAAAACTCACTATTATCAGCTTTTCATTAGAACCAAAAATAGGGACCCTTGAAATGTAGTTCACTTGGGTTTTAGGACAACTGTAGTTAACTGTACGGCCGATAACGTCGATAATTGAGTACAAGTTTTCATCCTTCTTTATAGGTACCCCCTTAATTTCAACGTTGTTCAGCCTGGACCTCTGTTCAAACGTCGAAAGTTGATACTTCGTGCTCGCCAAGTCGGTCTGTAAACAGTTCACTGACTCCTGAAGCTTATCAAATTCAGACACTTTTGCTTCAATTTCCACGAGTCTTGTGTCGAATTCGCTGAGTCTCCCAGCAGTGCCCTCACATGTCAACTTAAGCTCGGCCAACTCATCTTTGATCACGCGAATATCATCAACCAAGGTGGGCAAATTGAGTAGCTGCCGCTTCATGTCACGTATCTCACTTAATATTGTATCCAGCGACGCAGGTTCAGGGGTAGGCACAGCTGGTGATAACGTTCTGCAGGCAGGGCATTTCCATTGTGCCATCCTATTGGCACCCAGCTTTCTCCATCCGGTTATGTTAGATACCCCGCACTAATTTAATCGCGTTATTCGTTCATTTGTCGCGCCAATACTTAATGCAAATATAAGATTTATATGGTTTTCACATGGACCCCACTGTCTGAATGGAACCAAATTAAAATGGAACCATTTGGGAATCACCAGTTTTCAAAAAAAACAAAAAAAAAAACATCGTAATCGGTTCACCCAGTCAAAAGTTATGAGCTAGCAAACAAAAAAAATTATTAAAAAAAATACAGACGAATTGATAACCTCCTCCTTTTTTTGAAGTCTGTTAAAAATTTAAATAATCATCTATTGAATAAAAACAACTGTCACAAAGCCAATTGCTTAGAGTTCTATTAAATTCTAAGTCATTCATTTTCGTTCGTCGTTCGTCGACTAACAGTAGCTTGGAAAAGCATCACACTCTTAGCAATTACGCTCAATTTTTAAATGACGTTAACTCCTCATTTGCAATCCTTCAAAAATAACACATTCATTGTCTTTTCAAAAACCAATTCTGTATTTGCATAAATAAACCAACACATACGTTCTTTAATAAAACATACATCATTCAAGATATGTGTGCTAGCGGGTGCTATACATCACCTGAACTGTCAGCTACTGGGATTATTACTGCAATTTTATCTGATCTACTCTGTTGAATGGAGTTTTTTGGGTTAAACAAATAATGTTTTGCTGTAATGGAGTTGGAAAGCTGAAGTTTTATGAGTGTGATGTTAATCTAAGGTCTGGATGTTTTTTTGTTGTTGTGAATGAATTGTCATTTGTCATTGTCTACATTTTATTTTTTCATTTCTCCTTTAGCTGGTCTGCTGCAACAAATTTCTTAAGAAATAAATCGTATCTCATTACTCGAAAAAATAATGTTGTATTCTATTGTGCGTATTTATATAATTATAATATAAACATAAAATCCGGCTTAACTAGATCCTGTTAGGTACTTTGTATTTTCTTTGCGCGGAAACTATTATACTTTTTTTCTGAAATAAAAGTAGCCTAAGAAACTTTTTTTAATTTTCCATAAAATCCATCAGCAATTTGCCAGTGAAAAGCAGCCATAATAGCAAGCTAATTTCCGAAACAGCTGTTTCGCAAATTAGCCGGAACGAGTAGACAGACAAATAAAAGTTACTCTATAGACATATATACCTTTCATAGGATTTTAGTAAAAAGCTGTTATTTTGACATGAAAAACTGACACTTCACTTTTATTTGTAGATGTAAATCATAGTGATGGTCGGTAATTCACTAATCTGAAAGAATTATTTGAAAAAGGTCGAAAGGTTCATTCTCTACGGTTTCAAATTGCATTGTTGTTGTGTATTTTTATAATTATTTACTAATCGATTTTCAGAAATTATTCGTGTGGAAGAGAAAGATATCATATAAAAGGCCAACATTTTATGTAACTGTGAATTTGTAGCGGTAGTAAATAAAACTAGGTCGTAGTAACAAATTCCACACATCTACGTTATAATTTAGACATCAGTCTGAGCATCGCAGTTTCTGAATCCAGCCCAAGCTTTTAAACTGATTGGTAGTGCCTAAAGCATCGTAGAGAAAATATCTATTTTCTCGTCGTGTAATTTTACGAGTGGCTTTCTAAGTCTACGTAGTTATGGCTTCTAAAATATCTCTCTGAAATTATATCCACTTCAATAACGATTTTCATCTGACCTCAATACTTTTTCATGAGATTTTTAGTAATGAATATTTTCTTTTCTAAAGCTGATCTTTTGGAAAATTTGGCACACAGATAGTTCATAACCTGGATTAACACATAGGGTACTTTTTATCCCGGTACTACGTTCCCGCGGGATAATTTCCGACCTCCACGCGGGCGAAGCCGCTGGCAAAAGCTAGTTTTTAATATACAGTTGAAAAAGTGTGGGACATCTCTTTTCACAAACAAAATAACCAAACCCAATTCTGCCATCCCAAAACACTCCCCATATTCTAGGACTAATATTATAAACGCGAAAGTTTGTATGTATGGATGTGTGGATGTGCGGATGTTTGTTCCTCTTTCACGCAAAAACTACTGACCCGATTTAGATGAAATTTGGCAGGCAGGTCGTTTATAATCTGGATTAACACATAGGGTACTTTTTATCCCAGTACTACGTTCTCGCGTGATAATTCCGACCTCCACGCAGGCGAAGCCGCTGGCAAAAGCTAGTTATAATACACAGTTGAAAAAAGTGTGGGACCTCTCTTTTCATAAATAAAATAACCAAACCCAATTCTGCCATCCCAAACCAAATTCGGCACTAACCTAATACACCATCCACCGTACACAGTGTATAGGTTTTCAATTAATAAAGCTTCGTGTTGCACCGCGACAACACAACAATCAATGTCGTGTTCCCGGTATACGCTCGGATACGCAACATGTCGCTTAGAGTTCCGTTACAATTTGTAGTGTTGCCGACATATGATCTGTTGATGTTGTGAATATATGAACAGGTTTAGTTCGATACGATATGGGGTGAAAGAATATGATATCAGGGACATAATACAGGGTAGCTGGGTCATCGACGTACGAACTGTAACCATGGATTTAGTACATCATTCTGGAAGAAAAAAGTCAACCCCCCAAGTTTTGAAAATCTTCACAGGTTCTTAAAAAGAAAATATTCTGTTGCATACATTATAACCGCGTAGGTATTGCAATTTTGTATGAAACAGCATTTTTTATTTTTTTTTGATTACCTGCGAAAACTTTCAACGCAGGGGAGAACCATGTAGAATATAAAATGTAGTATTGAAGTATTCTGATTAGAGAGGCACCACGGCGTCCTCACCTTCCACCTTACGCAGGTCTCACTGGACACGGCTGCTTCGCGAGGTTCTTGTTCCGGGTACGAAACGCCCGGGTGTCACCATTGTGTGGATTGCCTTGAGGAAACGGTAGAGCATACGGTGGAGGTTTGCACTGACTGGGTGGAGCACCGCCGTGTCTTTGTGGAGGTGAGCGTCGTCGGCGATCTCTCGCGCCCTAGTCTAGGTCATGGTACAGAGCGAAAGTACATTCAAAGCCGTTGCCTCCTTCTGCGAAGCAGTAATGCTCGCTAAGGAGGCGGGGAGCGCGTGAGGGAGAGGCAATCTTTGCACCCTCACGCCCCTAGCCACCGCATGAGACGCACTGGGCGTCGGGAGCCATAGCGGACTCCCGGCCACCGTAGGCGTGGGCTTGCGGATGGCGAACAATATGGCGACATAGGAAGGTTTAGCTATTAAAAGTACGATCTAGTCTAGGTACTTTGCAATGTGACGCTGGCAGAATAGACGAAACCAGACAAATAGACAAAACAAGGCAATAGGTTGGACACGAACGTTGGTACGTACGTGGAGTTGGACTCCATATTTTCCGCTGCTTAACATGACGAGTTAATTGGATGAATGAGAGCTAAACATATTTAGATTGACATGGAGAGCTAATTAGTTACCTCAATGTAAAATTCCCAATAGAAGCCCGAAGTTTGAAATTAAACTCTGGAATTTTTGCAAAAAAATTATGAAGAATACCTACAGGCTGTACTTGGAACTATCTTAACAAGGTAGGTACTTGAATAATTATTATTTTTGCATGACCTTGTCTTAACCTTGCAAAACTTATATTTTCTAATAAACAAATCCCTGGAATCTACTCTAACTTTGACGCAAGGTTAATAACTTTTTACGAAATTTTCAGGAGTTTCTTAGTTATGTTTATTTTTCAATTCTACCTTCATTATTATAAGCCTTTATTTTCTAAGCCGAAGTATTTATGACTTGTAATAGATGAGACCTTTACTCAGCATTGGACACGGGTTTTAGAGCTTGTCAGATAACCAAATACTTTTAATCAATTTGACTACCAACTTAATTTGTCCGGATAAGTATTAATAATATTCAAATCACATGAAATTCCTCAAATAACTCAGCCTATCGACGTCCACTGCTGTCTTAGGCTGCGCTACAACAGCCTGTCTTCCGCCATCCGCATGCAGTCTGTCCCAGCCACCTTATAGGTCATCGGTTCTTCTAGCTAGGGGGCGTCCCACACTACGTTTGTCAATACGCGATCTGTACTCCAGGACTCGTGTTCTCCACCGGCCATCAGTCCTTCAAAAACATGGCCAGCCTCTGTCACTGCCATGTCAACTTCTACTTGCTTACTCTGCAAACTATGTCAATAACTCCAGTTCTTTTCCGGATGTTTTCGTCTCGGATTTTTCTTCAAAGAAGGCGCTGAGCGACATTAAATCCGTGGACCAGCCCATTTGTCAGCGTCGACGTTACGGAACCGTATATTATAACTGTCTATCAAACGACACATTGACGTAGTGTGTCAATTTGTGTGTTTAACAAATAATTACCCTGACTCTACAGTCAGGGAAACTATATACACACTGAGTGATCTGCTGCTGCTGTAGTGTTTTGTTAGTAAGGTAGCTAGCAGGGCTAACTACCCTTAATCTGGGAGCGTCAGACGTATTCAAGTGTCGTCACGCACGTAAGCTCTTATCACGAGGTGAAAAGATACATTAACTTGTATTGGCTTTATTGATCGCTTGAAAGTGACCTTTACTTACTTAACTTTGGACCTATATGGAATGGTATCACGTATTCAGAAGTGTCACTTTGACCTTCAATACTGGGCTATTTATGGTTTTAAAATTTATAACGTAAAAATATATTTTTTTACTAATCTGTCTTTATTTTTCCCAAACACACGACAACACCTAAATGGAGCCAGACTAATTTAAATACATATTTCAGTACACAGCAGTAAGCCTTAATTTTTATGTAAATTTTAATTCAACCTAAAAGCGTATACATAGGAAAATTGGTACAATGTCGGTGTGACCCCAGAGGCTCATTCATCAAAACAGGCATAATCTTGTTTCCATCCCAACACGGACACATTGAACGATATTTTTTATTCATTCATTCGTTCGTTCGTTCGCTTTTATTTTGCAGATCACCAAAACATTCATTTATTTCCGCGCGCTTTGAGTGAATTGTCCGAAAAGCTTTGTCTGTATATTTATATTATGACGTATTAAGTTATTAAAGTAGGCTTTTGTTACCGGGAAATGTTTTTACAGCATAAAATTTATTAATGCACGTGAAAATTGTATGATAGTAGACAACAATACAGGTCCTCTTTTGTGATGTATGACCTATTGTTATTTGAGTATGTGAGTTGACAGCTGTTAAGTATTTGGGTATTCATTGACAGCTTTTATTTTCATCGTTTACGCACAGTTCTGAATTAATACATGAGAAATGAATGTAATTTATTACATGAGATTATTATTTTGTCAATGAGAGAAGTTATGAACCAGTTTTTACGACCGCGACTTACGAGCTGGAAGTCGTAGGTTCTAACCAAAACAGAAGATTTACTTTGTGCAAATTATTTCATCACGACTGCTATAAAAACGGTAAAGGAAAAAATCCGGAAGAGAACCAACAATTTGAAGATATGTGATATCTGCCGACCCGCATCTGGGCTCGTGTGGTGGATTTTGGCTCATTAGAGAGTGGCTCATCGAACGGGGCCCTGTGTTTCAGCAGAGTGAAATTATAACTTATTATGCTATTATTTTGTCTATGTGTATGTACCTACATTTAGAATGACGTGTACCCTGATTGGACCATGAGTCTCACGCTTAAAGGCCTGATAAGTAGCTTTGTAGCCCATGTCCTTCATCAAGTCTCAGGCTACCACACTACCAACATTCATGAAAAGTATGCCAAACAGACCATCTATAATTGTATATTATGTAGTGTTCTTTCTTATAATTTTAAAAGAACACAGCACTTTTAAAGAATTGCACGAACTGGCACAAAATACCCGTATTCAAATAAAACCTTATTTCGCTTTTAGCTACTTAAAAAAATGGGGTCAGCATTTAAATATCCTGCCCGGGCTATTCCCAAAATGCATATAAATCACGTAGAATAACCGTCTCTTCTCTCGGACGCTGTTTTTATTGTATTTCTAATTCCATTACACGGAAAACACTGTGTTTAATTCTCGAGACGGTTTGTTTTAAAATGTTTAAATCAATTGGACACGGTGCCTACACAGTGTGATAGATGGAAAATGGGGCTTTTATTTCTTGAAGACGTTGAAAGTGCTTTAAAAGACAAATGAGCTAGTTATATTTTGTAAATAAGATACTTTAATAGATTCGTAATGGACAGAAATTATCTTTCTCCTGAAGGATTTCTTCAGATACTGGTGGTTATCGACAATAATTTTACCAGTATACTTAATAACCTCATTCAAAATTTTATTAAAACCGCATTCAAATTTTTAATGACGTTATCAAGTTTACTGGTAAAATCATTGTCGTATTTAACAATTAGCGTAGTAACTACGCTATATTGTATTGATCTATGTTTAATATTCTTCAAGGATAATACATACACGTTTAAAAACGTCCATTGTATCCTTATAAAAAACGTTGCTAGCTGGCATTTAATACCGATACGAGACAAAAACTTGACTTTTACTTAATACCACTACACTCAGTATTCAAGATTATGTTAATCTTCCTTACAAGTAGGATGAAGAACTCCCCACATACAGAACCGTTTTGTCAAATGAAACCTCACAAAATATTTTACTTAAAGCACTTAACCATACCACGAATACTGTTCAGTATGAAAATAGGATTTATTTTTATTTATATTTAAAATACAAGTAACAAATGACTCAAATGTGTTAGTAACAATATTTCTTATCAGCTATGACTGGCCTGTTAGTCTAGTGGTTAGTGACCCTGACTGCAAAGACTGAGGTCGTGGGTTCGATTCCCACCCAGGACAAATGTTTGTGTGATGAGTACATTCATTTGTTCTGTGTCTGGGTGTAATTTATCTATAATATGTATGTATTTAGAAATATATAAGTATATTTATCAGTTGTCTGGTTACCATAGTACAGGCTCTGCCTAGTTTGGGATCAGATAACAGTGTGTTGGTTGTCCTAAGATATTTATTTATTATTTATTTATTTATGTTAGTAAACTTATCCTACACACTTAACCTACAGTGCCTTATAATTAAAAGCGAATCCCTGCTACAAGCTCAACACCGAAGTGGACAGCTTGCAGCAGCGATTCACATAGACGCAGTCCAGTCTGCTCGCGATACACCGCAGTATAATGTTGGGGCTGGCCCGCACCCGGCGCACCAAGGAGGCGCATCTTTTTCGCATCGTAGCGTAGAAGCAATCGACACGAGATTCAGCAAACATCCCTGACGCGCTACAGAAGCGGAACAGCCCCCTCAACACCCGGAACGCATTATTAAACTGAATGCGAAGGGCGCTGTACGACTTTTGAGTGTAATCTACCCATAGGCTGCACGTGTAAAATAAATAATAGTTTAAAAAAACTAAAAAACACTCTTCCATTGAAAACCAAACTAAAAAGTACAAAATAATGGAAAAAAAGCGTGGGGTGCTTTTTAAGTTATTTTTTTATTGATATCAGGCACCCCACGCTTTTTTTCCATTATTATGTACTTTTTAGTTTGGTTTTCAATGGAAGCGTGTTTTTTAGTTTTTTTAAACTATTATTTATTTTCAATTTTTTAGGATGTTTCGAATTTTGAGACGTATGTCAGCGTAGTTTGTGACGTATGTCAGCGTAGTTTGTGACGTATGTCAGCGTAGTTTGTGACGTATGTCAGCGTAGTTTGTGTCGTATATCAGCGTAGTTTGTGACGTATGTCAGCGTAGTTTTCGAAGACAGTTTTTTTGCTGTCCTGGTAACCCTAGCAAGGATAATGGCACAAATTTATGAAATTATTGCATTGTCATCGGTCCTTGACAGGTGTGCAAAGTTTGAATGAAATCTGGTCGTTTAAAGTGGGTCAAAATCGCGCTATAAGGAGTCGGTTACAAACAAACATACAAATATACAAGTGAAGCTAATATAAACCGTGTAATGAGGTGCAATATGCACGAAACAAGGTTTTATGAGCTCTTTCATAAAGAACCATTTAGTTGAATTCAACCACAAAAAATAGTTAACTTAAAACATTCAACCATCCGAATACTGACCTCAGTAAATACTTAACCTATTTTCATTGCATAATTAAGCTCATCGAGAAAACACTTCATCTTTTTAATTGCCTGAACTTTATCAGTCCTTTTTAACGATGCGGCCATAATGTTTTTAATGGATTTTTCTGTGGCTAATTATCGAAAGCCACGCGAATTAAATGTTTATGGATAACTTATTGCACTGCTCTCTTAATTATGGCTTCTGGAATTGAAATTATGATAATGTTGTCGCATGGTTTTCTTTTTATGGCAACAAATGGATTTTATAAAAATTCATTACTTTTGTACTGATTAATTGAAGACGATAGCTTAAGAAAAGTGGTGCTGCACTATAATTTGTTAAAGGGTATTAAGATTTCGGAAATGCTCAGCGACTAGCGCTCTGATTAAAGCATGTCTATTTTATCCCATATTTCATTTGGATCATTTGTGTCTGACTCAGAAATGAAAATGGAAAGGAATGGTTAAAATGAAGAAGAATGAAAGAAATTACGTAACAAGAAGTGCTCTGATAACTTCAGTGCTCATGTTAAGGCTTTTCTGGAAATAGACAAAATTTTCTTGTAGGCTGACAGGAACACCGAGTATGAATGTTATATGAACAACAGATGGATGTTTACTAAGCGAGGTAAAAGAAATATGTAAGAATCGTAGCAGATGGCGCTCTGTAGTGTCTGCCTACTCACATAGGAAAACACGTTAGTTTATATGTATTTTGTGAGCTTCAAAATATCTGTTTTAAATTACGTTAACTTATCTCAATATTACTAAACTTATATTTATACTTAATATTATAAAGCTGAAGATTTTATTTGTTTGTTTGATTGAACGCGCTAATTTAAAGAGCTAGGTCCGAGTTAAAAAAAATATTTTTGTGTTGGGTAGCCTATTTATTGAGGAAGGTTATAGGCTATATAACATCACGTTACATTTAAGAAAAGCGGAGCAGTAATGAAAAATGTTGCAAAAACGGGGAAAATCGCACGGGTAGGCGGTTCGACGCAACGGGAAGGGTCGGGGGAACAAAGAAATTTAACGCGGACGAAGTCGCGGGCAGAAGCTAGTTACTGTATTAATCCTTTGCACAGAAGACTGATCAAAGCCCTTTTCAGGTACAGCTAGAGTATTTCTAAAGAGACTAGATCAGTTATATACGAGGACATCGCAAAGCTCACAGAACCGATATTCAAAAGATCTTCGAGAGACCAGGCAAATGAGTTTTCCGAAGAACAACGAGGAACCGAGATTGGAATTGAAGACTGTACATTAAATGAGTACCGTAGAAATAAAACCAAGTTTATAGGTAATTCCACTTTTACGAGAACGTTGTAAAGGATTGGAAATTGCACTCAAATTGAAAATTAAAGTCAAAATAATCCGTTATTTAATTTCGTTTAGTAGGAAGTAAACTTAGGGACAGTAAAACTGTGGTTTTGTTTTTATTATTCCCGTATAAAATGGGGGTTTGGCAGGATGAAAATTAAAGCATTGTTTTAATTTATTTTTTCCTGAAAAATTGTTCATATGTCACGTTCATTCGATGACTTTGTCTGATGCTGTGGTTTGATGGAAAATGGCGTATTTAAGTAAATTCAAGTATTGTATTTATTCTAGAATTTTGATACTCTTGCTAAGAGGAGCTTTAATTCAATCGTTTAAACAAAACTGCGATTATTTGCACACAGTGAATTGGATTTGCATTACAAAAAAAAGCAAAAAGTTTGATAATCGTCATTTTTGTCTACACGGAGAGTTTACTTCTCCTCTCTTTCTTATTTCCTCTATTGTAGTTCCATTGCAATCATATCAATTTATTTATAAGGGCCGTCTAGAGTGTCTCTATAAATGATGTGGCTTCCTTTAGATTCAACGTGGCTTCCTCTTGACTGTAAAATCCACATTATACCTATAAAAATCTCCATAAAAAACTTCAAATTACTCACGTGTAATTAAACCGGCAGAGATCCGAATCGTTCGCCGGCGGTGCAGGTACGGCCGCCCAATGCACGGCCCGTCCGCCGCTGGTGACCGCGGCTAGCAACCGCTGCCGACAACCGCACGACGACCACACGCTTGCACTGGCTATGCCGCCGGCCTGATGGAATTAATGGTCAGGTTGATGACAAATGACAAGTTAAAATGGTGATATTGCAGTTACTATTATTTTGATTGAAGAGGGTTAAAGTTAAGGAAGGATTTTAAACGTAAGATTAGATAGAACTACGACTATGGATTATCATGAAAATAAGGTACTGGCTAGTCTTCGGTTTTTCGGCAAAGCATATGAAGTAGATGCTTAGCCGAATTCAGTAGAGAGTAGCATAATATTATTATCCATGGGTTTTGTCAACTTACGATTGATAAACCTGTCCTTCTCCTAGACCCATTTTCAGCTTATTAGTCCATTCGCACGAATTTACTCTCGCAGATCGGGCAAATTGATACTTTTAAATGATATTTTATTTTCGATAGTCGATTTGCTTGCAGTTAATTTATTCGTGGGCGAACTGACACGTAACATTTTGAATTTTATGCAATAAAGTTACAATATAGAGTGCAAACAATGAACAATGCCTGAAGGCTTCTTCAGACAGGCGCGACACGATATTTGTTGAAAAATTTCGATGAAGTTTTCATAGAAATTGTTCTAGGAGTGTCGCGTCGTGCCTATTTGTGGGAGCCTTGATACATATTTCTGGGATTGTACTATCGCCACAAATAAGTTAACTTCGTGCAAATATACATATATTATTTAAAAAGGATTCGCCCGATTCGTGCGATTAAATTCGTTCGACTCGACTAGTAAGCCCCAGTTCCCACTCAGGTTATTATCATTAACCATTTGTCATTCATCACTTTCATGATGCGACCGGGACTCGCTGTAAAACTACTTAGCTAGTATTAATATATATAATACTGATAAATCGGTCTTACTGATATTTTCATAATAAGAAAAACTAACGACTAAACATTACAGTCCTCCTGACCGAATTTCGGCCATCATGGCCCATGTCAGCGGAGATAAGTCATCCACTCGGGAAATATTATAGTGTAGTGCACAAGTTGCATGCGCAGACACAGTGAGTTTTCATATTAGAATTTCTCAATAACAACCCGGAGTTTGGAGCTAAGCGGTGTGATACCCCCGTGTCTAGGAAAGCACGTTAAACATTAATACTGTAGACTTAGTAACAGTATCCCCTTACCCACTTTTGTTTACTGTCTTCAAAACGCAAACGTAAACTTCGTAGTCTAGATGCAAAACTTACTTCAGAAACCTTGTACTTACGTAAACTATTTAACTTACAACCAAACTTGTGACGTTTAGTACAGATATTAATAACTACCTGCAGAGGTGTCGGTAAGTTTTCCACTAGTAGGTAGCATTTGGACGTGGAGTTCCATCGACGGATCCTTTCGCGAGCTAAGACGTAGTGTGTTTCTATCTCCTTGCCTTCGACTGCGACCAACTCCGCCTGTAACAAATGAAAGAGCAATGTTACGGTTGTTTGTATTTTGAGTTCGATAGAACCAGCCTATAATGTTTCTACTGCTGAGACACCGGCCTCTTCTCTGTGAGAGGAACTGGGTCATATTCCAGCACTCAGGTCCAGCGCCGGTTGGTAGATGTTACATGTCTTTGAATTATTGACTTTAGGACATGCCGGTTTCCTCACGATGTTTTCCTTTACCGTTTTTATAGCAGGAGTGATGACACAAAGTAAAGGCGCGGTTTGGGTTCAAACCTACAACTTATTTATTATTTAACTTTAATTAATACTGTTTAAAACCAATTACGATAATTAAAGGTTGAGACACATAGACAGTGAAAAGAAACTATTACATTATAAATTATAAAAAGTTAACAATACTTTCTTTAATCCATCTCACAGTACTTCTGACATGTCATTAACAACTTCTTCCATTCATCAGCAAACAGATCGTTTCTTGGATTAGAAACCAAAGCATCATTAAGTGCAGCCAGATTGCAAGGGCCTGGGGACCTAGGACACGCAACAGTGCGACATGATGTCACAGAAAAAAACCTGTGCTTTCTGCCGCGGCAATAACTGACGGGAAAAAAGAAGCGAGCCAGCACAGCATACAGATCAGGCGCGTCAATGTGCCACGGAGTGTCTTCCAAGCTATGGTGAGCTGTTCTCCTGCTCACCTTACTAATGGGTTATTTAGGCGATTAACACACGGCACCGCGCACCGCCGCGGTAGGCGGTGAAGCGGATCTCATGTCGCATTGCCCTCTATTAAATCCGTTGATGCCTAACACACGTACACCGACCGACCGCGCGGGCAATTCGCTTTACCGCCACCGCCCTCCGCGGCGGTGCGCGGTGCTGTGTGATAATCGCGTTACGGGTTATCCCAATACAAATTTAGTCGGCAAGGTAAGGAACGCTTTTTGTACCTTATCCAACAAAACAAAGTTATGTGCGTTCATGTGGTTTTCTCACAGGAGTTGGATTATAATTTACTACGTACCAGTGCATAAAGAGGCCGTATAAGAATTTTAACTATACTATATTTATAAAAATCATGTCTTTAAAATCAAGTACATCAGCAAATTGACAAAATTTTCTTACACGGCTTCTTAAAAGTTATGATGATTGCGGGCATGTGAGATGCGAAAATCACAGAATTTCGTAAGACAAAGCTCAACCGACTTGGGAAATTAAAGTTATTTTTCACTTCGTAATGTTTTTTTTTAGAATTCGATTGTTGTTTTAGTTCTGGAAAATACTGGTCTTCTTTTATCGTTTTGTGGTGAAATAAATTGCAATTTTTCAGTAAGATAATTTTCATTCGCATTTTATTTAAAGTGACCGAAACCAAAAACTTGTTATACTGCCCTTAATATTTTATCAGTGTCGTAATAAATAAAACATAACAAAGAAAACGTAGACAAATCGCTCAAAACTGGGACAGACATTGAAAAAACGAGAAACATCTGCAAAGTTAGCAACTACCTACTAGCTGAATAAAATTAATTCTGAATTTGTAGGTATTTTGCCAAAATGAAAAATTGAAGAGATTCTTGAAGTTTTTGTTCAAAGATTTGTTTTTATTTTTATGAAAGACGAATTCAAACTTCCCAGACAAATCAAAATGAATTTATTTAAATATGGAGGTAGTGGCATTTTACTTTTTAGTAACTAGCTGTTGCTTATGGTTTCACTCGCATTCTTGAATAATTATTTCATGTAGTCAGATGAAATGTATCCTAAGTAAAAGACATTGCTTCAACATTACCTGAAGGTATTTTTTTCTAAATCTATCGGTTTCGTTGAAATCGATCGTTAAGAGCATCAAGAATGAATAATTTAATATATTTAGTTACTCTAACATTACTAACGTTAGTCGCGGCTTCTTTCGCGTGGAGGTCAAGAATTTTACCCACGGAAACGTACTACTACGATAAAAAGTATACTATGTTAGTCCAGGTTATAAACTATTTGTGTGCCAAATTTTATCCAAATTCGTCAGAAGTTGAACAAACATCTATGAAAGAGTAACAAACATCCATACCTACATACTGACGAACTTTCACGTTTATAATATAGGATGGGATTAAATTAGAATTTTAATCTACATAACGATTTTGTATAATAGTTTAGCTTTTTAACCGACTTCAAAAAGGAGGAGGTTCTCAATTCGGAGGTTTATATGTTTTTTTAATTTTTTGAAGTGAAAACTTCTTTAGCGGCGTTGAGCACTTTTTCTGTAATGGGTATAAAATCTTAAACTCGCGTCAGGACACGTGACCTGATCGAAAAAGCGTAGGACGGATGGTTTTAATTTGGAAAAGCGCCATCTATTAAAACGAATACGCATCACTTGGCTAGCCTTGGTTAGTATGGTTATGGAATCATAGATGACGCTAATATAAACTACTAAACACGAAGAGTTTACAGTAAAATATATGTCATTAAAAGTGTGTCTAATTCTAAAAAAATAAAATCGTAATATAGCATAAGCCATAAAATAAATATTACTTATGAATTAAATAATTGTAACAAATAACTTTTTCTAAGACAGCAACTCGATTATAGATGGCGCTCAAACTAATCATTCAATTTTTGAAGTGAAAACTTCTTTAGCGGCGTTGGGCACTTTTTCTGTAATGGGTATAAAATCTTAAACTCGCGTCAGGACACGTGACCTGATCGAAAAAGCGTAGGACGGATGGAGAGTAGACAGCTATCCCCTCTCTACGGCGCGGCGAAAATGTATGCCTGGGCCTACTGTTTCGTTTAGGCGGCGCAGGGCGCTTGCGCGAATGTTCGTCTATGTTACAGCGTGCCACGCGCATCCATGGATGGTGACAGCTGATGGCTCGACCGTCTGTGTAGTGATCACATTGTTGTGTATTCGTAAAATTCGTGAATATAAAGTGCTTAAAATATGGAAATTGAACAACAAATTATTCCCTAACCATTCCAAAATATCAAACATGCTCAACGTTAATAATCAAGTTTTCACTTCTGCCGGCACTCCCGGAGTGCAATTTTTTTTTATGTATGTTCGGCCATAACTCCGTCATATATGAACGGTTTTGCAAAATTCTTTTTTTGTTCGAAAGGGGTTTGTTTCGAAATGGTCCCATATAATTTTCATATAGATCTGATGATGAGTTCGGGAGACAGACACCGGAACTCTTTAAAAAATGACAGCAAATCAACCGCGATTTCTGCTATCGCATAAATATGCATTGTTTGTATGGAATTAGTGCAGGGTGAATACCACAACTAAAAATTTAAAAATAAAAACTTTTTTCCAAAAAAAATAAACAACCGGCTTCCTTAAAAACACTACAAAGTGAAAAATAACTTTAATTTCGGAAGTCGGTGGCAAAAAAACCATAAATACAGATCCTAAGACACCGACTTCCGAAATTAAAGTTATTTTTCACTTTGTAGTGTTTTTAAGGAAGTCGGTTGTTTTTTTTTTTTGTAAAAAAGTTTTTATTTTTTTCATACAATAGATTACAACAATGACTAAATTGGAAACCATCACACACAATTATCTTTTACTAGCTTCTGCCCGCGACTTCGTTCGCGTCAAATTTTTGCTCCCGTGACCCTTCCCGTCGCATCGAATTGCCTGCTAGTTTTCATCCAGTTCTCGTTGCTGCTCCGCTCTTTTTGATCGTAGTGTGATGTTAGATAACTGATAGCCATTGTCAATAAATTAGCTACCCGACACAAAAATATTTTTTCAATTGAGATTAGCGCGTTCAACCAAACAAACGCTTCAGCTTTATAATATTAGTATAGATCTAGGTTATAAACTATCTGTGTACCAAACACTCAAATCCGTTCAGCAGTATTTGCGTGAAAGAGTAACAAACATCCATACTCACAAACTTTCACATTTTTATTAGGTTGTTCACACCAAACGTGTGGTGACTTGTCGCGCTGTATTTTTTGAACGGTTGCATGTTACGACTTGTAGTAGTGCGATTGCGTAAACAAAGAACAGATGTGTTTGTTGTTGAATTTTGATTTTAGTTATTGTGAGAAATGGATCAAACACAATTAAAAAACTCAATCGATGATTATCAGCAAAGGGTTTTCCTCAAGTTTGGCGTGGGTCTCGGCTGGACCGCAAAGCAAATCCATAAACAGCTAGTGCAACTTTTAGGTAGACAAGCCTACAGTCAACGCACAGTGGAATCATGGGTGGCTCGATTCGGGAAGAACCAATTTGAAGTTGAAGAAAGAAGAGGAGATGACCATAGAGAACCAACTTCTCGCCCGCACAGAGCCAAGATTGTTACAGATTTTTTTGAAGAAAAAAATATAGCTCTTTGGGCACATCCTCCTTACTCACTAGATTTAAACCCACTGGATATTGCTGTTTTGGGGAATTGAAGAGAATATTGCGAAGTCACATGTTTGATAGTTGGGATCAGCTCACCAGTTCATTAGAAGACATTTTCAGACAGTGCAAGGAAAATGAAAAGTTCAAAACTATTCAAAGACTTCCAGAGCGCTGGCAGGCGGTAATAGAAAGCGAAGGAGATTATGTATAAATTAAATGTATTTAATATATTAATAGACTCTCACATTTGAAATAAAGTATATTTTTCTTACCACATGTTTGGTGTGAACATCCTAATATTTGTAGGATATTAAAAGGCCCATCCTTTTATATTCCATACGGGTTTTTTTTTCCTGGATTGGAAATCATCAAATGACTTCTCCAGCTCTGGGCGGAGCGGGAGGGCGTGTCAGACTTTTACTGACTAAAACCCACCCGTATTCCTTCAGTTGCCCATGTGCCAGGGTCACGGTATCTCTTTCGAACAATCCCGCGACCCTGACAAGCGACAAACAAACAAACGGCAAACGATTTTGTACAATAGTTTAGCTTTTTCATACAATGGATTATAACAATGACTAAATTGGAAACCATCATACACAATTATCTATTGTTAACAAATAAACGGATGCAGTGACAGACGGATCAAATGATAAGACCTTGACTGTACAAACAGTTTTATCAATAAATGCTATTCAACAATAATAAGCATTTGCATTTTGATAGCATGTTTGCGTATATACCTAGTTATTATATGTACGCACAGCGACATTATATGAAGCTATGTTATAGGCTTCCCGAATAATGCAAAGCCACCGCAAATGTGGTCATCATTATTCTCAAACTCCCGACTTGCCGACCTCAAATAAATTGGGAAAAATTTCCCAATTTATTTGAGGTTTGGCTCAGCTCTTATAGCCATACACATTTATACTTAAAATTTCCCTTACATTTACCTCACTCCTCCGCATTACATGCCTATACTATGATAATCGATTGCACTTAAAATGCCTTCATGTGTCAGCATTTGCCTAGCTTTTTCCCCATTATATTAGGGTCGGCTTCTAGTATAACCGCATGCAGCTTAATACTAGAATTTTATAAGGACCTCCACGACCCTTAGTGGTTAACACGATACACCTTGGTAAGACCGGTAGATTTTCGGGCTTCTGACTAATCGTACAGACTGCCAAGATCCAAAAATGGCAGCCGGGACAAACGGCTTAACGTACTTTCCATTGGACGGCGAGGTATGTAAAATTGGCCACCCATTCATGGAACAGCTGCGGGAACCTGATCGATCAAACGGTGCTCTTTCTTTCGTCCCGGCTGTTTTTTCGTGGATCTTTGACAGTCGTTCCATGTAAATTACTGGTATTTAGCTGTTTCCGGTTAAAATATAAGCCGAGGCAAACATAGTTGAGCAAAATTAAACCGCCGAAAAAAACATAAAAGCAAAAAATTATAAACCTTAAAATTATGAGTCAGTGCTTTAAGTATCTTTGTTCATTGATTTTTCAGCGCCGACTCAAAATTTTAAGGTTTATTATTTTTTGCTTTTCTGTTTTTTTCGGCGGTTTAATTTTTTGTTAAAAAGTTTTTATTTTGTATTTTTTTGTGACTTTAACTAATAATACTTGGCAAGGTATATCCTATCCAATGAAAAAAGAATTATCAAAATCGGACTACTCTGTACAAAGTTATGCGTGGTTATACATTACAATCAATGAGTGAACAATCAATCATCCCGAGTTTTCCGACCCTTAGGGTTCGATTTTGTTTTTCAAATTTATATGGGACCACCCTCGGAGTATACCTTTTCCAATAAAAAAAGAATTATCACAATCGAACTACTATGTAAAAAGTTATGCGTGGTCATACATAAAAAAAAAAAACAAAAAAAAGTATACGCGTCGAATTGATAACCTCCTCTGTTTTTTTTTCTTAAAAAGGCAAGACAGATTAATAGATTGGGAGAGATTCCAGTAATCAGTGACCTTACTTTTGTTTAGTGTTATAAGAACGTTACCATGAATTATTTTATTAATTGGGCCATTGCTGATACGCAGTACAGTTTCATACCTACATTTATTGCGTTCTATAACATTTTATCTTATCTGTTCCAATGTATGAGTTGTTTGTTTACCCTTTCTAGTCCAATATTGATTGTTCATATCTCAATCTTGATTTAGATAATAAATAAGCCGTATTATGTTTTGTACCTATAACTCTGACATTTCATTATTTGCTGAATAAGATGTATTCTTAGTTATAGGAGTATATAATATTGTTAGAATATTGATATTCCTTCTAACGGCATTATTGTACCTATTTCCATTACTAGAGAAAGTAATCATCAGCAGCCTATAACGTTTCCACTGCTGGGACACAGGCCTCCTCTCGGTGAGAGGGAGCGGGCCATAATCCACCACGCGGGCCCATTGCGGGTTGGTAGACGTCACATGTCTTCGAATTTTTAGTTCTAAGACACGCCGGTTTCCTCACGATGTTTTTCTTCACCGTTTTGAGAGCAGTGGTGATGAAATGATTAACACAAAGTAAAGCGCCTGCTTGGGTTCGAACTCACGACCTACTACTCGTAAGTCGCGGTAGTTACCACTGGGCCACCACTGCTCTCAGAGAAAGTAATATCAAACCTGTATTCCCCAAAAGAATGGGCAGAGATGCTAAAGTCTATTTACACCTATTTTAAGTCTGACAGCAGCAATCCAATAGCCACCTTATATTAACAAGAATAAAGATCATTGTGAAACTGATAGATTTGTCAGTGGTAGCGAACGAACAGCAACCTTATCACGAAGAGCGTAAAGATCACTGTAATTTGGCTAGTGATGCAAAATTAGAGGTGATATAACTGTGAATGCAGTACTCCCACTTTTCTTCAGAAACGAAAGTGTTGGGGTTTTATCCCACTGCAGAGCAAAGGTCTCTTCTGGTACAGAAAGGGCACGAGCATTGATCACCACGCTTGCTCAAGAAGGGTTAGGTACCAATTTTTTGAGGCCACTAGAGTATTATTAAAACCATATCTGTTCTGTGTTAACAACCATTACTAAATGGACCCTCTACGTCACTCATGTAGGCAGCAAGTTACGCACAAACTGTGTAGACCACATCTTGCATTAGGATTTTACATTAAACTTTTTACCTGGGTTCATATAGTATAGTATTCTACTGCTTGTACGAGACTTACCATGCAGGTATAGAGTGAGCTAAATATAGCATATCTTAGAACTTGAATCAGTCTGTTCAATGACGCAGCGTCGCTTAGAAGCGGAGATTACGTAGAGTATACATATATTACTTACTACATTATTGATGTCACTTAGCAGTTATCATTACTTCTGCCTTAGAAATTTCCATATAATCTAAGGCATGACAGAGGTTTAAAATCGTTTGTTTGTTCCCCTGTAAAGTATGGATCACCGGCATGGTATTTTCTTAACTATGTTTGCTTCAGTTTCCAGTCTAACCGAATGTAGCTGAATAACATTATTTTACATGGACGGCCTGTCTTTCTGACCTCCACAACCCAGTTACTGGGCAATATGATATATACCCCTTGGTAAGACTGAAATGGTTACTAGATTAATCCCCTGTAAAAAATATGTATAGAAATAATGACAACTCCACATTAATTTCTTTTAAATAAAAATCCATTTTCATCTGTGCAAAATATTATTTATTAGGAAAATATTTTTCAATCTTACCTGACATCCAATTTATATTATTATTTACTCACTGTTTGATCATATCTGTAGTATTGTTATTTTAGTATCATTGTATTATACTGATTATATAATTATACTATTTGTTACCATAGTCATAAAGTTTACTGTTTCGATACTTTCATTTGCAATAACATCATTTTGATGTTAAATTCCTTGTTTTGAAAAGCATTTATCTTTCCAATGCAAAACCAAATTGCTTTCATCGTCATAATGAAATGCTATTATATTAAGTGCGCTAAAAACAAAAATAAACATAAATATTAAACAAATGCATTGAAAATGTCTAAAACCCTAAGCAAGCAAAAAAAAAAAACAAGATATAAAGTAAATGATGCCCTAAAAATAAATTGACATTAAAAGTTAAATTTTATATACGTTATTATGAATCAAAACAAAAATATTATTACCATTACAAAGATTAAAAATTAAAATGCCATCCATCAAGAAAATTAAGATAAATAGGGGATTATTTTAAAAGGCGCTTGAAGGCTCATTCATCATATGATTCTACGATAAAAAAAGAAGAAATAAAAAATTACCTACACCACAAAATAGCATTGTTATCTTAAGGTAAAAACCCTGGCGTCACTGATTTCTCAAGTGCGTTCCATTGTCGTAACGACCTTCAATTGTTTCATTCAGCGTTTTCAATGTTGATATTTTCCACCATTTCCGTCAAATTATCTTCTGGCTTTTCCACATTTTCAACAGTTTCACGAGGTTGTTCAGTAGCTTGCTTTCCTTTTTGAAGTTTCTTTCGACCAAAGCGTCCACCGTGTCGTCCAAATCGGGAACATTTACAATTGTTTTTCTTAGCTCCAGCTCCTTGCTCCTCATTGGCAGATGTAGTTTCATTTGGAGGTGGCGATGGATTGCGACCAGATTCAATGGCATTGTCAGAGCTGTCACTAGATTCATCGCAGGTTAGATCAAAGGTCCATTGTGCCCAGAATTTTCCGCTGTTTGGACCGTGCAAGCCGTGACGACCACGCTTGCAGTGGGGTCCACGGTGTCCGTGTGGGCCATGATGACCATGTGGTCCGTGATGGCCATGCGGGCCGTGACGGTGATGTGGTCCATGGTGGCCATGGCCTCCATGATGCATGCCATGGCCGTGATGTTTTCCAAACCCATGTTTTCCAAAACCATGTCTTCCAAAAACACGTCCAAACTTCCCATGGTGACCGTGTTCATGCTTGTTATGTCCATGTTTGTCGGATTGCAAATACTCGATAAACATCCTCACCAGTTCTTGTTTTTCATTACCGAGACCGGAAAAATGGCACATTTCTGGCCCAGAACGTTGGCACTTTACTCGCATTTTTGAGGAAAAAACTGTAGGACTATCAACGAAAGCCGTCAACTAGTTTATGGCACGTAACAATCGTTGAAAGGCTTTATATACCTTTATTCGACGTGAGTCATCGTTAAGTGCTGACTTCTATCGGTATTGATAATAGTGGGTACTACAAACGTTTTACGAATTTGAACTTTATAGTTTAGGTTTAGAGTTATTAGTTGATAAATTGAAGTTCCGTTTATTTGATTACAAACATTTGTAAGACTTCGCGCTTAATAAAAAAATGTTTGTCTGTAAATTTAGCATACTTAGTTCATTCACGTTGGTATAGCCTTAGTATTCGCAAAGTATATTCACTAAGAAGTACAGGGTTCAAAAGAATTTGGGCTCAATCAAGTTGCATTAAAGTCTGAATTTGAAAACAGATGAGGAAGTCCATTATATGTACTATATATATGTAATTATGTAGTTTGACAATTGAGACGAAAAGCCGACCGAGTTCACTAAATTGCACAAAGAGAATATGGTATTGCGCAATAATTACACAATTTTCGCAACAATGACATAATATGGTAAAACTTTGTATAATATTGAGCAATCATGAATCATAGGAGTTCAAATAAGCAGTTTCCCGGTAATGTTTTTGTAAAATATGGGTTCATATTATGCAATGCATTCGCCCTGTTTTACGAAACATGATTCGTACAAAAATTGTGCCAAGAGCTTGTAGTTTCTCTTACACCAGAATATAAATGTACTTATTTGAAATGATTGCTCCTTTTATTTTTGTGAACGTCGTCCAAAATTCTGTCTAGTGCTAGTTTATGGTGTAGGTAACTGTTTGCTTATTGAAATAAGTTTTTTAGAGCATCTTTACTAAGCTAACTCTAGTGCCTAGCTATTTACTTATAAAGGTTTTTTTTTATTTAAAGTCATATACCATCATATTCATCAACATCTTTTAAGCCTTTTCCCAATACTGGAAGCCAATCCCTATGTTGGGATCGGCTTCCAGTCTAACTGGATGCAGCTGAGTACCAGTATTTTACATGGAGCGACTGTTTATCTGGCCTTCACAACCCAGTAACTGGGTAATACGATACCTCTTGATAAGACTGGTTGTCAGACTTTCGGGCTTCTGACGACCCGTAATGACTGTCTAAAATCTACGAAAGACAGCCGGGACCAACGGCTTAACGTGCTTTCCGAGGCACGGAAGGGTCATGGTATGTAAAGATGGTCACCCATTTACGGACCAACCACGGCAAGCGTAGCTTAACCTGAATGATCAACCCGTGCGGCTGGTACTACTTAGCCACAAACCCTTCTCATTTAAAGTCAAATAATTATGTTGAAATTCACTTCAGACCCAGCTGTTGTATGTTTATGCTACGTAGGTTTATTCAAGCCTAGGGGAAGCCTAGGGTTGACAGGGAGTGCTATCATACGTGGTCTGATTGTCCTCGTCTGGTCCAAACCCATCTTAACTCACTCATTTATCACACACTCACACCATACACGTAAATAATACACTACACACGCCTTTAAAAAAAATATTAGTTAAACACTCATTTAACTTTGCTAATTTATTGTTTAGGAATAGCATTTGGTTATTGTTATCGTTCCAACCAACATTACATATGTGCCTCCCTACTAGGATGTAATAGTGTAAGACGAAGGAGACTAGCCTCCACGACATTACTTTATAGATATGCGCCGAGTACAAGTTTTAGCGAGTGATCGAGTACTGAAATGTGCGCGGTAATATGTTTACCGAACCAACTAACTTGGTTTAATTAACACAGGTATTGGGAAAGTACGAAACGCATCAAATATTATAGAAGGAAGGAAGAAATATAAAAGAAGAAGGAAGAAGGAAGGAGAATAAAAGAAGGAAGGATGGAAGTATTTAGCATTGTCACTAGAAATTAGCATCTACAGCGCCGCAACAGCGTGAAGATCCGAAAAGTGTTGTCACTATTTAAGTTAGACCAACATCTGATTACCACGAAAAATTGTAAAGAGGTTAGGTTAGGTTTTAATTTCATTGGGTCCAGGGGCGACGGATCTGGGGACATCCGTCGCCCCCTATTCCTTAGGACCCGAGATGGTGGCGCGTAGTGTTCCACGCGCGCCTCTCTGTGATGTATGGGGGGGAGTTTAACACCTCACTCCCCCCCAACGTGAGGAGGCCCGCAAAGGCGGGCCGGCACCAGTCGGGGATCGCGGAAGACATATTCCGCCCACCCCAGGGCGGAGGACATCCATGAGGATTTCCACCTCGTGATCAAAAAAAAAAAAAAAGGTTATAATTTCATGAGTTTTTTTGGAGTATTTTGGCAGTCATCATCATTATTTCATCACTGTTGGACATAACTATGCCTCTCCCAAATATCGCAGCTTAGACCGGTTCTATGGTTCTCGCATCCAACAGATTCATGTGGCCTTCATACGGTCATTAGAGTCGCTGCATCGCCACTTCAGAACTTCGGCTACTCGGCCCTATCTGTTTTGCGAGCAATGTGCCACGCCCACTGCCACTTAAATTCCCATCAATTATTCGGGCTATTTCGGGTACCTTGGTTCTCCTACGAATTTCTTCATTTCTGAATCGATCGCGTAGAGAATCTCTAAGTATTAGTCCTCTCAATGTCCTTTGGGTGACTTTCAGCCTTCTCATGATGCCCATTGTGAGCGAGATCGGCTGTCAAACCGAGTGTTCGACCAATAACTAGTACTACCAAAATGTCCGAGTATGCCGTGAACTGAGTCATATACACATACTTGACGCATTTCTATGACTTTATTCAACTATCAGTTCTTTAATGCCACACCGGATACTACATAATCACATGAATTATTGCAGCGGTAGAACGACACCGTTCAAAAATTTGTTGTAACAGAAATAGTGTAAAAAAAATGGTAACTGTACACTGCTTCTCAAAATACTGGTTATAACCTAGTTTGAGAGGCAGGGTTTTAAATTTTTTGTACAGATTTTACAACAATTTATCTGTATCTTTCTCTTCCCACTGATTGTTAATGTTACTATCTGTATTTTTTGATAAATAAATATTTATACCATATTTTGTATTATATACGAGATGGCTTTTTTTTTGGATGGGAAATCATCAAATGACTTCTCCCGCTCTGGGCGGAGCGGAAGGTCGTGTCACACTTTTACTGACTAACCCACCCGTATTCCTTCAGTTGCCCATGTGCCAAGGCCACGGTAACTCTTTTGAACGAATCTCGCGACCCTGGCAGATACTAGATGGCTCTGTCGTAAACTCAGAAGCGCCTGACAGAAAATTATTTTATTACGGCTAAATAAAAATTCATGATAATGTCCTCACAGAATAAGCCTCACATAAAAATAATATGACAATTTACTACAGTACGTGTGAAATAAGAAACGTTTAATACGAAAATCTATAAAGATATAGGCATAGTCCATTTATTGGTATTGAGAACCCCTTTTTAGAACCAATGTCGTAAAATATTGAGACCCTTGAGTCGCGTGGTAGCCGCCGATACAGAATTTTATTGAGTTTTATTTTATTTTCTGTAATATAATATTGAATTTCAGTTATTCTATCTGAAATTGAGATATATTTAGAAGTTGTTAAGTTAATATCGAAGTCAAATAAATTCTTATTGGGTATTTTATTATTGTATTGGATACGTTTTCAAACAAAATAAATATTTTACTTGTGTTATTAGTTTGCTTTTGTATTGTACTCACTCTTTTTTTAGCCAAAATGTAATTACGTGCTCTTCTTGAATTTTTCTGTTATTACTTTTCTGAAAACCATCGGTCCTCCTGACAAGGCTTCATGGCATACCCTTAAAATGAAGCCTCTATTTATCCTTATCAACCATATAGATTGGTACGGATCGCAATGAAAAGTAGGTATGGTCATTTATTTCACATCTAAAATAAAATAAATATTTTGGTACTTGCAAAACCTATAGAGGTTTAAGAAGTATAGCATTGGAAAAACCTATCGAGTAGGTATGAAATAATCTTTTATTTTAAATCTAGCTTTAATCTATACAATCTATACTTAACAGAAGGGTTTGTGGCTAAGTTACAACAGCCGCATGGGTCGACCGTTTAGGTTAAGCTGCGTTTGCCGCGGTTGGTCCGTAGATGGGTGACCATCTTTACATATCAAGACCTTTCCATGCCTCGGAAAGCACGTTAAGCCGTTGGTCCCGGCTGTCTTTCGTAGATCTTAGACAGTCATTACGGGTCGTCAGAAGCCCGAAAGTCTGACAACCAGTCTTCCCAAGGGGGATCGTATTACCCAGTACATGGGTTGTGGAGGTCAGATAAGCAGTCGCTCCGTGTAAAATACTGGCACTCAGCTGCATCCGGTTAGACTGGAAGCCGACCCCAACATAGTTGGGAAAAGGCTAGGCAGATGATGACCTAATAAGAATTCTAATCTTTTTAATTTGTCTGACTGATCCGGGTAATCTCCAAAACGGCATGGCATTGCTACTGGCAAACTGGCATTTTGACGGGGCTTTCACTGGCAGATAGCCAATGTTATAAGGAGTAACACAGATATTATTTTTGTCTCGGTGGTCCGTTAAACTGGGATAATATCTGACACCCACGTGGGTAGCATTTTTTTTTTTTGGATGGGAAGTCATCAAATGACTTCTCCTGCACTGGGTGGAGCGGGAGGGCGTGTCAGACTTTTACTGATTAAAACCCACCCGTGTTCCTTCAGTTGCCCATGTGCCAGGGTCACGGTGTCTCTTTCGAACAATCTCGCGACCCTGGCGGGACATGGGTAGCATTAGGTATATTTTGCTGAAAACTGTCGTCGGCCTTCTAACATGGCTCCAAGAGAAACCCTCAAAAAGAAGACCCGTTACTTATCCTTACCATGAAGTTTTATATTACTGTATCTAAATGAAGAAAGTTACATCATGTTTCCTATAATAATTTCCACTAGACTGGCTATAATTATTACTGAATAGAAAAAGGCTTTTACGTCTCTTGACTAAATGCCTTTGACACAAGTAATACGCTTGAGCGGTAATAGGTTTAAGATTTTTTTATGACTCATTTATGAGTTCCACAGAATTTATATTTTCATTGATACGAATAGGATTGATTTTTATTTGAACTTTGATGGAATGCCTTCAAATTCATTCGATTTTTTTAAATGTCAAAGGCGTCAGGTTGATTTATTAACGGTGATTTGACTTCACTTCTAAGTGATTTCTTATAGAATTAAGATCTGCCTACATGTTCTTTACTTAGCGTGATTTTTTCTGTTTTATGGAGATCTAAGTCTTTTCTTTAAATATTACCAAAAAATTAGGCTTAGGTAAATTCGCATGCACTTTTTTATTTTGGTAGACTCACATTTGACCCCTATCTCAGCGGGGTGATTAGTACTTATTTTGACAGCTCAACAACATTTATTGCGTTCATTGCAATACTATTCAAAATAATTCTGATTATGACTACTAGCGTCTTACGCAATTAGGGTGCTAATAGTAAACGATGATATGGTCGCATTTTTTTTTTGGATGGGAAATCATCAAATGACTTCTCCCGCTCTGGGCGGAGCGGGAGGGCGTGTTTACTGACTAAAACCCACCCGTGTTCCTTCAGTTACCTGGCTCGCACCAGGGCCGGACGCGAGAGGTCGCCGCCGCCGATCGCCTCCACGAGGACAAGGCGGTGCTCCGCCCAGGCAGGGCACACCTCCACCGTATGCTCCACTGTATCCTCCAGACGATCCTCGCAATGAAAACACCCGGGTGCTTCCTCCCGCTTTATCCTGAACAGGAACCCCCCAAGCACCCATGCCCGGTGAGAACCTGCGTCAGGTGGAAGGTGAGGACGCCGTAGCGCCTCTCTATTCACTCCTCAAAGAGGGGACTTACCGCCGCAATTGTGGCGTGCCCAATGCGGTCAACATCAATATTACTTTGCTAGGCTAGCATCTTTTCTCAATAAAATTCAAGTGTGAACAATTTCTACATTTATGTCTATAATATTATGGTGTAAAAAGTACTTTATCTTCTATTTCATCATCATTTGCCTCCCCTTTTCCCAAGCATGTTGGAGTGGCTTCCAGTCCAGTTGGATGCAGCTGAAAACCAGCATTGTACATGGAGCGACGACCTATTTGACCTCTATAACCCAGTTACTGTGGAATACTCCTTGGTAGGGATGGTTGGCAGATTTTCTGGGTTCTGACGACCCGTAACGATTGTCAAAGATCTACAAATAACAGCCGGGATCAACTGCTTAACATGCTTTTCGAGGCACGGAGTGGTCTTGATATTATATGTAAAGACGGTAATTTATCCACAGGCCTCGGCCTCCAATACCTCGATGAACGCAGCTTATCTAGAAGCCTGTCTCATTTTAACTTCTATCTATTAAATACTAGCTTTTGCCCGCGACTTCGTCCGCGTTAAATTTCTTGTTCCCCCGACCCTTCCCGTCGCGTCGCCTACCCGTGCGATTTTCTCCGTTTTTGCAACATTTTTCATTACTCCTGCGCTCCTCTTGGTTAAAGTATGATGTTATATAGCTTATAGCCTTTCTCGATAAATAGGCTACCCAAAGCAAAAAGAATTTTTCAATTCGGACCAGTAGTTACTGAGATTAGCGCGTTCAATCAAACAAACAAACTCTTTAGCTTTATAATATTAGTATAGATTAAGTTCTGGCAAACGAAAAATAATGCATAAGATTCGTCTAATCTATTATGTGCACAAATATTTTTCAGCAATAAAATATTCTTACACACAATAGTTTTTCTTCTGACTTGCACCAAAACACAAGTCAAAAGGGTCTGTGCCAAATTTACTGGAAACCAACTTCAAAAGAAATCTGTTTGGCACGGAACGTCTGAGTCACAATGGTCAGTCGGGACTAATTGAAAAAATACCCTGCAACCCTGCACTGGTACATAAAACTTATTGTGGCGCATGGGGGAGCTGATGTGCTTTTATACGAAAAAAGAAAAGTAAATGGAGTGAAAATCTCGTAGGTTTTTTTTATTTGGGAAGGGCATGTCGTAAAACTGACCGACGACAATGGATTGAAGACTTTCTGTGTAGTTACATTATGATTCGTATTTGACTTAACAAATAGTATAAATAAATGTACCAAAAGTTATCTACAGCGGGAGAAGGTCCATACAAGGTTTTGTTTCATGTTCAAATGACAATTGTCATAGTTTGACAGACAGGGCCGGATTTGGGGGAGGGCAACCGGGGCTACAGCCCCGGGGCCTCCACAAGTGAGGGGCCCCCACAATGAGAATTAAAAAAAAACATGTTACCACTAACTACTAAGAGTAATATATTCTTATTATTTAATTATTTGTCTTGTAATAAATTATTGAAACACTACAATTCAAAAAAAATATTCATTAATTTGGAAAATTATTAGGGGCCTCCACTCCTTTCTTGCCCCAGGGCCTCCAGACCTCTAAATCCGGCCCTGTTGACAGATGTATAATATGTTTATGTAACACGGCAAATGGATGCAATGTAGTATTTCAATTTGATTAATTTAATTTCCAGAACTGTACATAATCATCATCATGATAACTAACTTTGAAGCCTAAGATGAACATAACATAGTTATGGTACGAAATAAATTAATAACTAAACTTCACGTCGCAAAATCTAAGATTAAAATAAAAATAGAAGATATTTCTCAAGCATAATACGCTGGTATTTCTCTCAAGGTAGTGCGAAATGGAATATCTTTACAAGATAGTTCGTTCCTGAGTACTTTATTAAGAAGCTTTAGAATGCGACCCATTTACCTGTAGGTATTCCAAACTGCAGAGCTTTCTCCATATTAATATTACTAAAGGTCCTTATTTACGAATTCCCGTACGATTTTAATCACATTTAATCTTTGTTAAAGTACACCTAGCCCATTACTAAATTATTTTTTTACTAGGACACGCATGACATTATACTTTTTTTACAAACATTTGCATGTTATTGTTTCTGGCAAAACGTGATGATCTACTTTTACCTCTACTTTAAACATTTCTTGCATGCTGACAATTTGTGTTGTATACAGGGTGTCCAGTAAATACTACTGCAGGGGGTGATAGCTTGGGTCACCACCTATCAATACAGCACAATATATGTTCAGCAAAATCTTACGGATTTACAGTTTTACAAAATTTTCCGAAATACCGAAAAATCTACCTTGAAACAGATTTTTAAGCATCTCGTAATGAAAAAATCCTTTTCTAGTACTTTTTTTTACATCAAATTATTCGTGAATAGTTACTTTACTCATTGATAAGTCTTTTTTCTATCAAAGACAAGAATGTTTTCTTGAAATACTATTTTTTGTTTAAATTTGCACAGAACTATTTTCTTATCACTTAAGTTTAACTACAGTGGTGAAAAAAAAATCCGTAAGATTTTGCTGAACATATATTGTGTTGTATTGATAGGTAGTGACCCAAGCTATCACCCCCTGCAGTATGTCGTGCTATTTACTGGACACCCTGTATACTGTACGCATACATACATACCATCACGCCTTCTTCCCATGGGGGTAGGCAGAAACCACGGAACGCCACTGTACTCATATTTATAAATAAAATTAATATTTGATTATATACAAGACAGCAAAAAAAAACTATTTTGCATAGTATTCGACTTACCCTAAACTTCTTTCGAATGAAGTGTCTTTCAAGATTAGTTAATTTTCAAGTAAGAAGGCACCTGATTAAGTCCCTGCCTTTCCTTGTCTTTCTCTGAGCCGTGCAATCATTTTTCAATTAAATTAAAACTAAGACCACCACAAAATGGGTCCCCGAAAATGTCCAACAGCATCACGGACGACCCAGTCATAGGTGGCGGCACGAACTTGCCGCGTGTATGAGAGATTGATCCTTACTGGCTCAGGAACGAGTCCAGTGAAAAAAAGAAATGGACACCTTTAGAGCCCTGCAGAGGGACAATACAGGCTGATTTTATTATTAACTAGCTTCTGCCCGCGACTTCATCCGCGTTAAATTTTGTGTTCCCCCGACCCTTCCCGTCACATCGAATCGCCTACCCGTGCGATTTTCCCCGTTTTTGCAACATTTTTCATTACTGCTCCGCTCCTCTTTGATGTAGCGTGATGTTATATAGCCTATGTTACTTGAAAATAATGTAGCTTTCTATTGGTGAAATAATTTTTAAAATTGGTATAGTAGTTTTTGAGTTTATCCATTACAAACAAACAAAAATACAAATTTTTCCTCTTTAAAATATATTAGTGTAGATTAAAACTGAATAAATATTACATGTATTTGTGCTCAAATTCTTCAATTAAATCAAATGCTACGAATTTTATTCTATTTTGAATCTTATTTGTTGCCGCGATGCGCTTTAGTCCAATACAATGCATCTTACCGTGTCTTAACAAGACATCTTATCAAATTCTGAATTCATAATATAAACCAGCTACTTCTCTCTTCGCTTCATTGCATGGATAATCTTCCATCCAAGTTAAAGTTACTCAAACTTCAATTTAAGTTGCAAAATAATCGCCCGAGACAAAACCAAGTACTCGCAGACGACTGTTTTAACTGAGATAAGAAATCTCACTCAGTTCAGATGCTTCTTTCAGTTATTTCATGTCGTTGTTAACTGAAATAGGTAGTTGAGATTCTTGTAAAGTTATAATTTATTTGATGAGACGTAGTTAATATTTTGCTGTCATAGGGTTTGAAGTACTTATGTTATCTACCATTATTTCTATCAAAGGAGAGGAGGGTTGCCCATAATCTCCACGCTTGGCAGGCGGGTTGGTGATCGCAGTATGGTGGTAAAATGCACAGAGTACGCTGCCTATTCTTAAGTAAGTCCCTTAGTCACCTCTTACGACACCCACGGGAAGAAATGAGATAGTGCTATTCTTTACACCGGTGCCACACGGAATATTATTTCTATATTCTATTTCAATTGCCATTTTATTTTATCATAAGTCGTCCAATCATTAAATAACCTAATTATTGTCTATTATATATATTATTTCTATATTCTATTTCAATTGCCATTTTATTTTATCATAAGTCGTCCAATCATTAAATAACCTAATTATTGTCTATTACACACTTGTAGCTAACTAATACCAGCTCGATCGATCAGATTACGGTCCGCTTGCTGCGGTAGGGCCGTGGGTGGCAATTTTATCATAACAAAACTCCTCCCTGCCCAAAAACTGTCCCGGAAAGCTTTTTAAGCCGTTGGTCCCGGCTGACATTAGTTTCAGAGCCCTGAAATTCTTACAACCAGTTTTACCAAGAGGTATCGTATTATCCAGTAACTGGGTTGTCGAGGTCAGGTAGCCAGTCATCATCATCATCATCATCATTTCAGCCGTAAGACGTTCACTGCTGGACTTAGGCCTCCCCCAATTTGGGGGGCTTTGCCATAATCACCACGCGCTTGGCAGGTGGGTTGACGACGCAGTATGGTGGTAAAATGCATAGAGAACGCTGCTGCCCATTCTCTAGTAAGTCCCTTAGTCGCCTTTTACGACACCCACGAGAAGAAATGGGGTGGTGTTATTCTTTACGTCCGGCACCACACGGTACAGTCAGGTAGGCAGTCGCTCCATGTAAAATACAGGTACTCAACTGCATCCGGTTAGACTGGAAGCCGACCCTAACATTGTTGGGAGGACTAGGCAGATAATTGAATTATTGACTTCGTCACCGTTATTGGAACGTTGTGTGTACGTGTATGTATGAAAATAAACGAAGCTAAAGGTGTATGTAGAGATCTTAGCAGGCAGAGTTCTATAGTTTCTGCCTAAGCCAATAAAAAGACGTGAGTGTAAGTATGTGTGTGAGTGTATGTATGTGTGTGAGTGTATGTCACAGTTTACTAAACCACCGAAGCCGCTTTAATTATGCTTTAGCATTTTTTATTGACATCTTTCATCTCTATTCATTCTACGAAGACTCCAGTTCAACTTCTGAAGCCCTATGTCTTAATTAAGGTTCCTTCCGTTCACATTATCGTTTCTCTCTTCATCCAATACAATTCTAATAATTTTATTTACCTATTTTCCCTTGGAAAATATAAATTTAGATTAAAAGGCGTATATCCCTCTTCCTTTACGCTGATCGGACCCACCCCGGCCCATTACGCACCGAGCAGTGAATAACTTACACCTCATTTGTTTTCTATTGTTCCTTTATCGTGTCCCTTGAAACTAGGGTTACCATTTCGAAATATGAAAAGTCTTGACAATACCTCGGACATTTGTAAAAAAACGCTTTTTGGGTAGTTCGGTTTATGGGATCGAATTTGCACAAATATCAATGTGAGTTTTTAAATTCATTGCATGTACTTTCTGAGTCTATCTATATTTCTATGTGATTGTAAAGCAGAAGAGTTTGTTTGTTTAGTTGAACGCGCTTATCCCAAAAACTACTGGTTTGAATTGAAAGACTCTTTAAGTGTTGGATAGTCTATTTATCGAGGAAGGCTATTACGAGTAGCTGTATAACATCGCACTAAAACTCTTAGGAACCGAGCAAAAAGAAAATAATTTACGAATATGAAGACCTCGCATGGGCAGGCGATTCGATGCGACAGGGTGGGTCAGGGGAGCAAGAAATTTGACGCGGGCAATGACGCTAGCACAAGCTAGTCTTGGATGTTACTGGCATCATTAAAGGAAATCAGTGTGAAGAAACCTGAACTTATACATAATACGTGTATAAGTTTGAAATCGCCAACCTGTCGTGAACAAGCGTGGTGATCAATATTCGTGCCTTTTCTGTATAGAAAGGTTATGCCCTTCAGTGGGATAATAATGGGTTGGTTTTTTTGATGATTAGACGTTCTTTTTAAGTTTTAATTTTGATCAATTTTTTTTTTTAAATTTAATTTTTCTTAGTCGCTAAGTTTGTACAAAATATGACAAGGCCGGCCAAGTCTAAACGCGGGTAAAAACCCGGACTTGTCCGGACGAATCTGAACAGATAGTAACCCTACGTGAAACATGCTTATATTCTGTAGTAAAGGGAACTTTTTTAAATAATAACATTCACAATTCGGTGGATCAGCGATTAGTTTTCGCTCCAATGAATTTCGTATTCGGGTACTCTTAGGTATATCTTGTATAAAGTATCTTGTATGTATTTTCATGTTCTTTTCAGAAATGGAATTATCGAATTTTGTAAGTACCTATTTGGGTAACTGCTTACTGTATATTGAATACCATATGTTTACGGATTATTGACTTGCAAATCAGATTTTCTTATGTATTTGACGAAGAAGAACCTACCTTACTTATATGCTTAATTCGGGAATTGATTACGCTTCACTTTGAGCTCAGTTAGCTTTTTTGATGTCAAATAATTATGTTTACATTCAAAAATAATTATGTGACATCAAAAAAGCTAATTATAATTACAAACACCCAAAAAACCGGTAGCACTCCAGCGTAAAGGCCCTCTGTAAAGCCCTGTTTAATGACCTTCAGGCCACACGATCTAAATTGAGGCTAATTCGGTTCGCTGTTCAGAGAAATTTTCAGCCCCTGCTTGCTCGGCTGAACTCTTTGATGAAAAATAAGTGGCATATTACAATTATGCTAATTAGCCATACTTTATGTACCCTTGTGACATATAAAGGTTGGCCTTTTTGCACCCACAACAACCTCGGTGCTAATTCCGTGGCAATTAGAGCTCACTTACTCAGAATCCTAATTAAACAATGGATTTATTCACCGTTTTCACGTTCGTGCAGAGTTTTCAGCTAATCCTTTTTTCGGAAGTATTCAAAGGACTAACTTTAAATAAAATACACAGGCAAAGTTGTACGAGAGTTCGTGGACTGTCGTCAGCTTTAATGAGATTGATCCAAATTTAAATTCCCTTAAAAGTATTTACGCGCAATACCTCCGGGAGAGGGAGTGAGTTTGCATGACTTTTTTTTTATTTAGGGCGCCCAAAATTATACTTCTGGCTCATCGTTTACGAAGTATAAAACGTTTAGTTGCTTATAATCATGGTGGAATTTTATGGGGATCTGAGGGGGAAGAATGAAGTGCTTTTCAGCTGTTACATCATCCTGTGAGAGTGATTTGGAGAGTATGGGCTAATCTTGCTAAATAGGAGATCTTTGTACATCAATATTATTTATTTAAATTTTAAATATCAAATTTATGCGATAAGAACTGTTTCTATTGCTGTGATTCCTGACAAACGTCGTCGGTCAGTGCACGGGTGCCTGGGTGACCATTCTTACTTACCAAGACGCTTCCGTGACTTGAAAAGTATGTTTAGCCGTTGGTCTCACCTGTTATTAACGCATCTTTGACAATCGTTACAGGTCGTCAGAAGCTTGATAGCAGAAGTCTGACAACCAGTCTTACCAAGGGGTATCGTATTACCCTGTGGAGGTCAGATAGGCAGTCGCTTCATGTAAAATACTTGAATTTGCCTGCATCCAGTTAGACTGAAAGCCGACCGGAACATAAATGACAATGTGTGGGCATGTGTTTGCCCTTTGTTTGCCTAAATACTGGGATATAAATTTGTGTCGATTTCACGTGATACGAAGTTCACCGAGTCATCTAGTAACACATTTAAAAAAAATAAGCACCTATATTAAACAAACGTCATGTAACAAACAAAGAACATTAACAACCAAAACTAAAATAAAAAGTTAGAGTACTATTAACGCAGTCGTGTTTAAACCGTGACGTTTTATGCCTTCCCTTCCATTCTTCGTTCATTCTCCTTTTATTATAAAAGTCCTTATGAATACTTTTTGGAGTGCTCCAAATGTCATTATTCCTTCTTATTACACTTGTTTATGTGATTCAAGCCTCCTTTATATACATTTACAGTATTTATGTAGTTGTTTACTCGAGTCTGGGCATAAATAGAAAGTTGATAATGTTTATTTTGCTTTCCCACTATTAGTTAGTAGTGTAAATCTCATGAAGGATGGCTAGGTTTTGCTTTTATTTTTTACTGTTGGAGCTAGTATATTTTGTATACAATATCTTTATATATATATATAATAGGTTGGGGAAAAAGTTTCTTCGCATTTTTTAAGAAAATTCAAAATATTTTTTAATAAAGTTTATTTACATTTAACTAAAGTATGTAGGTACCATTTTGTTCGATAACTTTTTGCCATCTTGTAGGTAGGGACATGATCCCATTGCTATAGAAATTTTGGGACTTCTGGTCAAAATACCGCGACAAGTGGTTTTGGCAGTCCTCTCGTGATGTTAACCTGACACTGCCTAAAGAATTCTGAAGAGACCGAAACAGGTGGAAATCTGAAGGTGCAAGGTCAGGACTATACGGCGGATGCATTAACACCTCCCAGCCAAATTCTCTTAATTTTTGTTGGGTAGCTAAAGATGTGTGAGGTCTAGCGTTATCATGATGAAAAACCACACCCCTTCTGTTGATTAATTCCGGCCGCTATCTCTCAACTTCTTGCTTTAACCTCATCAGTTGTTCGCAGTAGAGTTCAGAATCGATGGTCCTGCCTGGTGGTAACAGCTCATAATGAATAATGCCCTTCCAATCCCACCACACACACAGCATCACCTTGTTGCGAGTTAACCCGGGTTTCGCCACAGTCTGTGAAGCCTGACCGGCCTTTGACCACGACCTTTTTTGCACGTTCTTTTCATACGTGATCCACTTTTCATCACCAGTTCTTTTCATCAGCTTCTTCAAAAATGGTTCGGTTTTATTACGTCGTAATAAAGAATCACAAATGAGTACACGGTTCATTAGGTTTCTTTCAGTGAGCTCGTGAGGTACCCAAATGTCGAGCTTTTTTGTGTACCCAGTTTTTTTCAAATGCGCCAAAACTGTTTTGTGGTCAATTTCCAGTTCTTCAGCTACGTCGTAACTACTGGTATGCCGATCTTGCTCCACTTTTTCAAAAATGGCATCCATTTTATCCGTAATAGAGCGACCAGAGCGACGTGCATCTTTGACATCAAAATTTCCGGATTGAAAACGCTTAAACCAAATTTGTGCTACTCTCACAGACACTACACTAGGTCCATAAACATCGCAAATTTTTTTCGCGGCTTGCGTTGCATTTTTACCTTTTTTATAGTAAAATTTTAAAATGTATCAAATTTCTTCATTAGATTCACTCATCTTGACGGTACGAAAAACAAATGAAAATCTTACATTTTCCTAATTTGAATTTGGAATTATGTTCTTTAAAATTTAAACTTTCAATGATACCAAAACCAGCCAGATACAAATAGTATAGCCAAAGAGATTTTATTACAAGTTCATACATACTGTAATGCGAAAAGACTTTTTCCCCAACCTAATATATATAATTCTACTGTACGTGTGTATATCACTGAACTCCTCCTAAACGGCTGGACTGATTTATATGTTTTTTTTTTGTGGGTGGTTGAGTGGATCCCTGGATGGTTTAGACACAACCACCGTTTGGTTTGGGTTTTGTTTGGTTGGACAATTGGACCCGATAGGTGGCGCTGTTCGCACAGACCAACGTCTGTCAGGTCCGCTAGTATTTGTATATTTTTTTCTTGTTGTTGTTTAATCTAGGATTGTACAGTATCCTTTTATAAATAAGATACAAAACTTGATAACACATTTTTATCATTTTACAAATTTTCACAGGGAAAATGGGATGAGGGCAGGAGAATGATGATGGTCAAGTCAGTATTGAACTTTGATGATGATCGAAATTTTATGAAATAGCTGATATTTTTTCGTAATTTTCAGAGTAACTTTTGTATGAAATAGCAGATTCTCTTTGTGATGTCAGCGTTGGTCCCATAGTAGTGAAAGTTCGTAAATAGACGGTATCTCTTATTTCCAATTTTAATTTACACAATGTTTGTTATTTCAAAACAATTATTTTAAGTGTACCTATGGATGCCGATATCTGAAATAAAATATTTTCATTTTTATTTCCGGAGCCTTTTTTTTTTCTGGATGGGAAATCATCAAATGACTTCTCCCACTCTGGGCGGAGCGGGAGGGCGTGTCAGACTTTTACTGACTAAAACCCACCCGTATTCCTTCAGTTGCCCATGTGCCAGGGTCACGGTGTCTCTTTCGAACAATCTCGCGACCCTGGCAGGCGTCGGTCCTAGCAGACCCCTTCAGTGCTGCTGACATCTCTTTGAGGCGCGCGTGGAACACTACGCGCCGTCGACCCGAGCCTGGTCCTTACCGGGCGGCGAGCTACCCATTGCTCGCCGCCCGCAAGCTCGCGCCTACGGTGGCCGGGAGTCCGCTATAGACTCCCGACGCCCGGGGCGTCTCCTCCTGCGGCGGCTAGGGACGTGAGGGCGCAGAGACTGCCACTCCCTCACGCACCCCGCCTCCTCCTTCGCGAGCATTACTGCTTCGCAGAAGGAGGTGATGGCTTCCCATGCCCTCTCGCTCCGTACCATGGCTCGCACCAGGGTCGGACGCGAGAGGTCGCCGCCGCCGATCGCCTCCACGAGGACACGGTGGTGCTCCGCCCAGGCAGGGCAAACCTCCACCGTATGCTCTACCGTGTCCTCCAGACGATCCTCGCAATGGAAACAACCCGGGCGTTTTCTCCCGCTTTATCCTGAACAGGAACCCACCGAAGCCGAAGCATCCATGCCCAGTGAGAACCTGATTTCCGGAGTCTAGATTTGTACCTGCTTGATAGCAATAGAATCGCCCCCTTTTACATGGGACTTTAAAATAACTGGCAGAATGTGAGTGTACTATAGGTGCGCTTCTGCTTTACTCCTCAGGGAATGCAGGCGTGGTGTTATATATTAAATGTAAACATTCTTGAACACTAAGCCCGCACCAAAAACCGCAACGCCAAACTAAAGGAAGTTGCAGAGGAACTTTGTTCCTTATGCGTTGCGGTTCTATATGCCACCTGGCTTCCAACATGTGAATGCAATTAATTACCGCGTGAAATATTCATTAAAGTCTAGTTAAGCTGTTTTTGTTGGGAACAAGGAAAATTAATTGAGATTTTGACTTGCTGCGGAAGAAATTTTATGAAGTCTTTGGGACTTCTATTGCAAGGTTAATAGGGTTAAATGCGTTTTCTATATTATTTTGCTGTTTCTTGTAACGTGATAAAATAAGCTCTGAGCTAACTGAAGAGATTCCTGTGCGGTTTGTGGGTTAAAATTCATTCGCGCCGATTGTGTTAACTTACATGTATGTAGGTTTTCAAATCGAACCGGCGCAGATAGTCACGTGTCTTTCTAATCATTAAACAGAGAGTAAAAACATTTTTTTTTAATTTGATAGCAAAGGAGTCGTAATAGCAGGAAGCGTTCTGAGGTGTCAGACTACCTAAACATAAAAAAAATGTCACTTGAAAATACATATTATACGTCAGTCATAATAAATATATATATATAATAGCACATGAATATATTGCCACAAATCTGATCCAAACCCTTAAACTAGGGTTGGACCTGTATTTTAGAAGCAGCCGTGGATTCTATTTTCAATCTAAGAACAATTTGAAGAAGTCGTTATTTTTGTATGGAGTAATTTGAGAGTCTATAGTAGGTACATAAAGACTTCATGAAATAAGCTAATGAAAATAAAATGTATAAGCGAATTCCTCGACCTAGTTATGCTCTGAACAAAACTCAGATGGAAGAGATACCAAGAAAATAAGCCTTCCTTAGTACTCATCTCTGTTTGCAACACAACCTACTTCCACGTACCAACAACTTCAATTTATTCTTCGAAGACATCATAAGCACGGCATTTAACCTCAAAAAATACGATCTCAATAACAATAACAAGGCGGAATGATGACGCGTCGGTATAAAACGCGGATTTTCCTCATAAAATAAAAATAACTGTGCTTTATTGCCGAGTCTCGTAGAAAAGTTTCCAACTTTACGTACAGATCTAGTCTGTTCGGTAGTTGGCAAGCAACTGAGCCGTATAAAAACAGAAGTTGATATCAATTCGAGTTACTGTACGGGGTTGGAACGTATTTTAATTCGATCTAGTGTTAAGAGAAAAGCTACATCCAGCTTTAGTGGTTTTGGATGAAGATAAAAATATTGATATGCAAGGTGTTACTTTTTGGGATTTCCCATAACTCTAAGGTATTAACTTTTTGAATTTCTTAAGTTACACAGTTCGACATAAGCAATTGTCTTTCTATTGTGTCTCTAATTACGGCATTTGATGAGTTAATGAGAGCATTTCAAAGAATCAACTGGCATTTGATGTTTTTTTGCGTTTTTATTTACATAAAATAATTCGAAGTCACGATTATTTATGTAAAACTCCATTACGTGAACATAGGGTCACGTTTCTTTACTTTTAATTTGAGGTATTGGTTTAAATGAAGAGATTTACTCGTACGTATTAATGAAAATTACATCCGGGTTTAAGGAAATAATAAATCACTACTTACACGTAATTTAAAAAAAAAAACATATGTCAGTTGATTCGTTGACATGATCTCATTAATACTCTAGAGTAGAGCACGTTGTATAATAAGAATAATTTGCGAGAAAGACCTTAAAGTTATAGGCAAAGTAACTCTGTTATGTATAAAAATGTCAAAATTAATGAAATAAATAACTAACCGTACCTACATAAACAAAATTCCAAATCCTTAGAAGCTCAGAGTAAGCCTTAGATTGCTTCAGCAGTCGTGAGCATGCACTAATAAAATTATACTGCGCAATCTTAACTTCAAGCAAAATTTATACTATACTCCACTTCCTAGAAATGAACACACACTAGAATCAAATTACTACACGACGTACCTACATTTACTGTAGCAAAAATCTACCAGTCCGTAAAAAATACCTCCAAAAAAATTGATATCAATAAAAATCTTCTGATAAAAATATACAAAAGGCGAAAGAAGCATAGCTTTTTTCGAGGAACACAAAAACCGATCAATCTATATTTCAAGATTGATCACAGGAATAAGCCAGAGACAAAAAAGTACTGTACTAAGTGCCTTCTTTTACGGTATAGAGTGATTGATAGAGATGCCCTGTCAAAGTTTCTTTTTTATATCCACTAAATATTCATCTTCCTTTGTTACGTGAATTTTGCGTTGTGTTGCTCTTTCTTCCCTATCTTGATCTCCAAGGCTTGCTGTAACTTGATTATTTATCATCATTCATATCCTGTAAGTCCAACCAGATAATATGTATGTACTTCTTTATCTGTTTTTTTTTTCTACTATCAAAATGAAATTATTATTTAACTTTACCAAATTATTTCTTTAAAAATAATATTTCTGAAATCTGTATTATGGAGTCATGAATTCATGATGTTAAATATTTAGAGAGCTAACTTTGATTTGAAAAGGTCAAAGTATTAGATGGGCTCAGGAGAGAAATATTTTAAAAGAAAAACTGCTTTCATCATAGATCTTCTTGAGAGCCTGTTCAAATAATAATAGATTCTGAGAATAACTGTCAAGAAACTCAATACTAAGAAAGTACATTATAATAGCGTATTTTCCTTATACCAACAACTACGTCCTGAGTCAAAAGAAAAAAGAACTATAAGGAAATTCGCACGTTAATAATAAGTTCCGAACGTGTGTAGTGACTTGAGAATGACGATAGGACGACATCTTTCCCTTTGGTCACAGACGAATGGTTGAGAATATAAGGTAAAATATTCACTATGACAGATCATGTGCATCAAATTGTAATACGGTTTCCGTTACAGGGATCTGTCGATTTTTTCCCCCATGTTTCGTGTATTATAAGAGTCAGTTTATTGAAAACATCTGTCAAAGTTAAATCATTTATTTTTCATAGGCACATAAACGTTACTTTCAGACGTTAAAATTTACAAGAAAATAGAACTGATTCTTACTGTCCTTTAAAAAAGGTAGTTTCGTGTGTAGAAGAATGGGCGAGAAACTTCACACTTTCTCTTATATAATGTTTTACAAAATATTGCAAACATAAATTTTGTATTGATCATTGGAGACGATGTACATAATAATATGACAAAATGATTGAATGAGATACTACAATAGATAAAACAATTACAGATGTATAGTATGGATACATGGTGTTCACATATTTACATAAATTATTAAGATAGACGATTGTTCTCAAATTTTAACAAAAAAAAAAGTCACTGTGTGGATCAAATGTCAAAAAAAATAATATACAAATTACAATTGAATAAACAACTAGCTTGAGTTAGTCTAGGATCCAGCGCATAATGTTTCAAATTTTCTAATTGTGTGAATACTGGCTTTAGTAAAGATGAGTTTCTAGCTATATTGATAGGATAATCCACAGAGTCCAAAACAATATCGAAAGATATTTAATATCCTAGAGAAAAGTTTCATCCAAAAGGATCGAAGTAGATAAAAATATAATCAAACTCGAATTTAAGCGCCATCAGCGGTAGAAGTCATTACGAACAGCTCTCTGAAGTTCGGGGGATGGTAGACAAACTTATGTAAACGTTACATAAGTTCCACAGTAGTTTTACTAAGTGGTAACATCGATTGCCGCTAATGTGTTTGGGAATTGTTGCTCAACAATCTTAGAGCCCATTTCAACTTTAAACAGTAGTCACGCCTTCGTTTTCTAATTTAAACTGCTGAAGTTCCGCTTGAGGTGTCTAAGTGGAATACGAATAGGCAATTTATATGTACGGAGTTTGCAATACACTGTTTATCTTTATTCATATTATTTGAATAAGTATCTAAATTAATGTAATCAATATCAATATCATCTATACAAGTGCATTTAACTATAGCACTCATGGTCTATGGAACAACGTGATTATTAGAAAACAATGATGTGATATTTTTATTGCTTTTTACTTTACCGAGATTGATTATAATATGTATCTAAAAGCAATTTCCAAGCACTTTATTTTATAATACTATCTGATGAAACCCGCTTTTAAAATCTTTTGAAATATAAAGACAGCTACTTCATTCTAAAAGCTTCTTCCTAGTGAATAAAATGTTTACCATAAGATTTTAAATTGAGGATAATACTGTTATTTTATACTTCTAAAGTACTTGTGAGCATAAACCAAAGCGAAATTTATTTCCCCATTTTAAAACTTAAAAGGATTTTTAATTAATTTTAATGATAAAAGCAATATTTCAAGGGTTCATAACAAGAGTTAAATTGATGAATTTGGTGCTGGAAAGCAAACTGAATTGAAATCTGAAAATATTTTAACCGGTATTCCTTAAATAAGCTTTATTACTTTGAATATTTTCTGATGAAAACCGTGTATATACGAGTACTAAAGTGCCATTTAAAAAATATATTCTGTGTTTTAAAAACTCTTTATACTCTCAAAACATGATATTATAGTAATTAAAAACTTTTATTAAAATATTTCTGTTACCAAGACCCAATCATTTAATACCTTTTAATAAAAGATGATAACCACTTAAAATTAAAACAGTATAGAAACATAAGAAAGAAGAATTGAGTGATACTCCACTTAGTGGCTGTAGTAGTCTTTAAATAATCGTTTCTAAGACATGCCGCTACTGCCGCGACAAATCGCGGCACGGCGGAAAGAGCTCCGGCAGGATCTCATGGCGACATGGCGGGTACTATTGTCGCAACCCAGCGCAGGGCACGCCACAATTATGGCGGTAAGTCCCCTCTTTGAGGAGTGGATAGAGAGGCGTCACGGCGTCCTCACCTTCCACCTGACGCAGGTTCTCACCGGGCATGGTTGCTTCGGTGGGTTCCTGTTCAGGATAAAGCGAGAGGAAACGCCCGGGTGTTTCCATCGATCGTCTAGAGGACACGGATGTGTGCCCTGCCTGGGCGGAGCACTACCATGTCCATGTGGGGGCGATCGGCGGCAGCGACCTCTCGCGTCCGGCCCTGGTGCGAGCCATGGTACGGAGCGAGAGGGCATGGGAAGCCGTCACCTCTTTCTGCGAAGCAGTAATGCTCGCGAAGGAGGAGGCGGGGCGCGTGAGGGAGTGGCAGTCTCTGCGCCCTCGCGTCCCTAGCCGCCACAGGAGGAGACGCCCCGGGCGTCGGGAGTCGATAGCTGACTCCCGGCCACCGTAGGCGCGAGCTTGCGGGCAGTGAGCAATGGGTAGCTCACCGCCCAGTAAGGACCAAGCTCGGGTCGACAGCGCGTAGTGTTCCACTCGCGCCTCAAAGAGATTTCAGTAAAACTGAAGGAGTCTGCTAGGACCGATGTCTGCCAGGGTCGCGAGATTGTTCGAAAGAGATACCGTGACCCTGGCACACAGGCAACTGAAGGAACACGGGTGGGTTTTAGTCAGTAAAAGTCTGACATGCCCTCCCGCTCCACCCAGAGCGGGAGAAGTCATTTGATGATTTCCCATCCAAAAAAAAAAGGCATGCCGCTTTCTTCACGATGTTTTCTTTCATGATTTTTAGAGCAGTAGTAAAGAAATCAAATAAACAATATAAACTGCCATCTTAGGTTTGGAATCACGATCTACAACACGTAAGTCGGGGACCAATGCTATACTCAGGAACTGGATACGAACTAATTTCCCTACTCCATGTTTAAAAGACAAATGTCCGCTATTTCTTTTAGCAACTAACATTAGTTAGTTTCGAAGATCACTGCAGCCAAGTTTAACGGAGTCGGCTTCGGTGCCAGACTAATTTCATTAATCTCTTCATTGATTGGATTCGCTGGGCCGGCCCCGTTGACTGACTTTTATGGTTCCACCTAATATTAGTTCTTAAGATCAAAATTGTAGGGGCAACTTTTGTGTGCGGCCGAAATATTTTGATCTGGATATTGAGTTCGAGAGTTTAAAAAAAAATGTTAATTGAAATTACGAGTTTAGAGATTTCAATAAGAAAATTGTAAAATGAAAATGCAAAATAGTGTATTCTCGATAAATTAGTTAGCTGACACACTTTAAGTTTTATTGATATAACGTCTGGTGGCATGCAGTGTCCCTTTTTTATGGATAGGAAATCATCAAATGACTTCTCCCGCTCTGGGCGGAGCGGGAGGGCGTGTCAGACTTTTACTGACTAAAACCCACCCGTGTTCTTTCAGTTGCCCATGTGCCAGGGTCACGGTATCTCTTTCGAACAATTTCGCGACCCTGACAGGCATCGGTCCTAGCAGACCCCTTCAGTGCTGCTGACATCTCTTTGATGTAGTGTCCCTTAAGTGTATCTAATATCTAAAGTGTATTTAATTTACACATGTTCATAATACATTCAGGTGAAATAAGGCCAAATTATTTATTGTTCACTCTAGGGATCTAATCGCTTAATTGTTTTATACTTTCCACTAAGGCAGACGCCAGTGAAACCGTTAGCGTGGATATCACTTATGACAAAACATGTCGTAAAGTACTCGCCAATGGAGTAGCTCTTTGTCGAACAAAAAATAAAATTTAATCATATCAGTACCTCTAGAGATTAACCCCTTAAACTTTTATCCTTTGATAATTAGTTTAGATCACAAATTAAAAACTTACACATTCACGTAAATTGAAATCAAATTTTCATTTTGGTCTAACAAAGTTCATACTTTTACTCTCAATCAAAATTAACTTTTAAATTGAATCCAAATTTATACCCATCTGCACTGCATCACTCTGACTGGGGTTAATTCAATTAATCTTCCTATAGGTGGATTTCGCTGAGTTTGCCAACCACTGAGGATTACATCGCTAGCTCTCGATTTAGTCAGTCAGGTTCAACTTAGCCCCGAAATATTTTAATGTGGACTTCCGTTAATCTAGTCTCTCTGTCTTTATTCGAAAGTTTTGTAATGGACTTTGAGTGAAAATTAACTAAAAGTTCTGGTTCATGTTCCAATGAAATGACTACGAATTCTAATGAAACAAGGTGGGGCTGATTTAAACAGAAGAAAATTAGAAAACTTTGGTAATGGATATAAATATCACGACGTTCTATGTACTTCAAAGAAGACAAACACTGAACTAAATTAATCATGTTCTTCGTTCAAATCTCTTTCAAATTTATTCAAGGCTCTAAGATTTAAAATCGGTGTTTTATTTTCCTTCACATTAAGTTTATTTGACCAGAGGGTAAGTTACAGATATACCTTATAATCTCAATGTTTCAGTAAGATTATGAGATATAATTGGATCATGCGATTAACAGTGAAAACCGTATTAGTGTGTCTCGGTTGCTAGCTTTGATTAGTCAGGCATTTGAAAATCCTTAGCCCATTGACTAACAATATTATCGCTATACAGCACAAGATAAAGGTCATCTTCAACACAAAACTAGTCCTCGAAATACCAACATCATTCCAGAATCTCGAATCTTCCCGAGACTATAAATTAAGCCATTGCGAAACTTGTAACAGCAAAAGCCATTCCCCCTTTGCCAAGAATTCATTTGCTCTAATTACCTGAGACAGTTCATAGTTACGTCGAATCTCCAATTGCAATCAGTGCCAAGGACTAATGAAGTTTCAAATCAAACTATTCCCATGATTGGGATCCGCAAACAGGTTCATCGAGTTCTATCTATACTGAGTCTTCAACTTCAATTAATGATCTTGGGGTTAGACCACAGACTGCAAATCTGGCAAATGAATTGGTTCCGAAATCAGTTTGCGCCGAAAATTCTTTGGGCTTGTGCGATCGTGTTTGGGAGATTCTAATTTGTAGAAAAGGTCTATTACCGGATTTATATTCCTAGTTTTATATGTATTTGCAGTTTTATTTATTACGTTATTTTTTTTTTTGGATTTCGTCGAAAAGCATTTCAAGAATACTGGATACTTACTGACACTTAGATTTAGCCCAAAATTTTTCGGTTTAAAAGTTAACAAATACTGGTAATTTATATATTTCTAGCTGACCATACAGACGTTGTCCTGTTTCCTAGAACTCTTTAGCAGCGCTACCTGCCGGGTCCAATAGTGAATCTAAACCATCCAGGGTGCCACCCAAACGCATACAAAAAAAAAAAACATTCAAACCGGTCCAGCCGTTTAGGAGGAGTTCAGTGACATACACACGTACAGTAGAATTATATATATAAAGATATACTTTTAGAACCTAATTCATTTGCTCTCAACACATTTTTATTCTCAAACCATAGTTCCATTCCACTGAGCATTCCAATTTATTAGAAATGGAAACCTTGCGTTATCCATATGTATTGCCAATTAATATATTACCGGCGAACTAAGCCATCTCATCTATTTCCTGCATAAACGGTGAATATAATTAGTTTTATGTTAATTAGCGATGTTTGATTGAATAATCCGAATGGCTGTAGCTGACCCACGCTGATTGGTTATGTCAACTAATGGAATCTGCTAAGGATTAGTACAACTTAATCTGGTGTAGTATCTGTCAGGTTATTATTGCAATATGCTTACAATCCTTTGACGCAAAGCTGTTTATTAGGGACCAAATAACATTCAGAAACAGTATGTAAACGTCATTACCATCCTACCCTGCCCAGCCTTTTCAAATCAAATCAATTTAATTTGGGCAACAAAGACCCATATCATAAATACCTTACAGACTACCTATACACTACTATACGTACAAAAAAAAACCATCATCATCATCATTTCAGCCGTAAGACGTCCACTGCTGGACTTAGGCTTCCCCCAATTTGGGGGGCTTTACCATAATCCCCACGCTTGGCAGGCGGGTTGGCGATCGCAGTATGGTAGTAAAATGCATAGAGAACGCTGCTGCCCATTATCTAGTAAGTCCCTTAGTCGCCTTTTACGACACCCACGGGAAGAAATGGGGTGGTGTTATTCTTTACATCAGGTACCACACGGTACATACCACTTTAATAAAAACCATGTAAACATAAAACTTTTGCCAACTATATCAGGGTGAGCTTCCAATCTAACCGGATGTAGCTGAATATCAGTATTTCACATGGAGCAACTGCCCTTCTGGACCCCACAACTCAGTTACTACGTAATACGATACGACCTCAATAAGACTGGTTGTCAGAATGTGAACGTGTTGATGAAAATGTAAAAGAAACAAAACAAGTAATACCTAATTGTTATCATTACAAAGACAATGTAATTGGTGGATAAATAAAAAGAGTGTTGCTTCTTCATTGTAGGTATCCATTTAAAAGAACTTACGTATAAAATCTGACAGTCTCTATAAAACTAATAACGTGATACAAAAACTCAAAGTTGGTACAAATATAAAAACGCTTATCCAAATTATAAAGAACAAGTTTTTTTAAACGAATTTATAAATATCTCACCCAAAAAACGTCCCACTCAGTAAGTGTCAGCTTACACGGAACGTACATTACAAAAGCGAAATTAAAAAAGGTCACGCACTTTACCAAGATATAATCCCCTTTTAAGTCAGTCCCAAGATTAGTTGGCTAATTTCTTGAAAGCGTTCGCTTTTTCCAGATTTAATGGAGTGCTGGATTATTTGTCTCTATCCCGGCATAATTTCTCTGGGCGAATTAAGCTTAGGCCGGAAAATCTCGCTGAAAAAATGTCTACCGATAAAACGGAACAAAGGGGGATCCCTAAAGAAACAGCTACAAAAAAGAATTGAGATATGAATAATGAGAATCATTGTGAAGATAATATAAAAGAAGCACTGGCACGAAATAGGGGTAATGACGTTGAATAAGTAATTTCGTTCTCGACGCGCCGAGGAGTTCGAAGAAATCAACGTTCGCACGGACGTAAAAGTATCGCGAAGAGATTTTTTCGCACATTGGATCTTCTAACGCATTGCTTAGCGCTTAGCGTCGAAAATCGAATAGCGTTTTTTTTTTCGATGTTGGAATTAACTCTTCTGCCAGGGTCGCGAGATTTGTTTGAAAGAGTTACCGTGGGCCTGGCATGTAGGCAACTGAAGGAACATGGGTGGGTTTTGGTCAGTAAAAATCTGATAGGCCCTCTGGCTCCGCCCAGAGCGGGAGACGTTATTTGATAATTTCCCACGCACAAAAAAATGGGATTCAGTCTTTTGGACTGTCAATAAATGCTTGGTACAACACTGAAAGTTAAAAAACAGTGCTTGATAAAAATCCGCTACGATGGTTTTAGTACCGTGCAAACGTGGTCTGAGCCTTGAATTTTGGGTGATGTCTCGGTTCGTTATGTTAATATTTACGTCAGTCTTTGTTCTATTTAGCAATAAGAATGTCAATGTGTTGAAGAGGAAAACATAGGTAAAACTGTGTGTAATTGAGAAGGAATTCATAAATGACCTGAGACCAAAACCTTAGTGTTGTTAAAGCCCAGAATTTCGGTTCAAATTCTAATGCCAGTATAATTTATGTCTAGCTCGATTTCCATCCAAAACAGATCTTCCATATTAAGCTAACTTCTGACTTATCTGCCTACCCACTGTCATTTTGAATCATCATTAACATCATTTCAAAAACATATTGGCTTCTCCCAACTTGAGGGGGTTTGCCATGAGCTTGGAACCGCCCACAACCTTTTTACGCAACTGCCATCTAAGACTGTAGCCAGAGCCGAATCCCCTGTCTGTCGTACATTAAAGATGCTTAATACCCTTCTGACTGCCAACCCTGAATGTGATGTGTTTGTTGATGAATCGAATAAAATTATGCGTATATGTCTGGTGTTCTGTGAGAAAAAGTATGCAAGGGAGTCCTCTCTTCCATATTAGTTTTTAATTTACTTAATTGTTTAAATTTATATTAGTATTATCAACCTATCATCGGTTTCTATGTATGTTAATTAATGTAATTTGTGTTGTACCGTTTTAATTAACTATAAATAAATAAATAAATGATGGCTACGCTTGGCAGGCTGGTTGGCGAACGCAATATGGTTGTGAAATGTATAGAGAACGCTGCTGCCCGTTCCCTAGTAAGTCCCTTAGTTGCCTCTTACGACACTCATGGGAAGTAATGGGTTGTTGCTATTCTTTACGGCCGGCAACACACGGAACGCACTTTGAATAGCTAACATTGATAATTTTCTGTGAAGAAACCTAACAAAAGTATTGTTGATCAAAATACTTCCCTTGCGTGGGCATTATACAGGCGGCGTATGCCATAGAAGCCAGAAAAGTTGCGGACACTCATATACGCATACTCTCCGACAGCGCTTCAGTCCTCCAATCCCTAGCCAAACGATACATAACCTCAAGTCTTACACTAGAATGTCACAACGCATTAGAATGGGTAACAGTTTCTAATCGCAACAAAGTGACACTGTAATGGATAAAAGGACACAGTGGATCACTAGGCAACGACGCTGCTGACGAACTGGCCAGAAAGGCATCCAGCGCGTCGGTCTGCGGCCCCGAGCCCATCGTGCCCATCCCCTTTAACCAGCTACGCAGGTGGCTGCAGGAATTTACCCACACACAAGCGGAGACCTGGTGGACCTCGGCACCAGGCTGCAGGCAGTCCAGGGAAGCTATGCCATCCCCGGATGGCAGGCTAACCAGACGTCTGCTACGCCTGGACAGGGATGGTCTGCGTCTGATGACGGGCACCATCACAGGACACTGCCCGCTAAACAAGCACTTTCACACAATAGGCATAACAGACAGCCCCCTGTGCAGGGCCTGCATGGAGGCTGAGGAAACCGTTGCGCATGTACTCTTCGAATGTACAGGCGTCACCCAGATTAGGACAGATACCCTCGGGACACCCAAATCATACACGGACGTTCTTAGCAGACCAGGAGACATGATAAACTTCTGGAGGGAGGTGGGCTGGTTGGAGTAAACACCGACGGCCGCCATGGCCCACGTACAATGGTCCACTCAAAGGACTAAGTGCGGAAACCAAATCCCCATAACATAGAACATAGAAATACTTCCCTTCGTTAAAGGACTATTTTTAACTCTTCCCACTCTATCGTCTGACTCAAAATACGAGGATCAACTTTCCTCTGTCAATCTAAAATTCTAAACAAAGTTTTTTAATATCTTTCAGGTGATTCGCATAATGTAGGGACCGGGTGTTATAATGGTGGTATAATTGGATTTCAACTAAAACCTGCCACATGTTAGGCTCGCAATAACCCAACTAATTTGGGATAAGCACAACCATTAGCTATTGCTAAGCCTCCACTACACACCGTCGTAAATGGTGAGCAACAAACTAGGATTTAAAGTAACCATCACAATCCAGCTTACGAACCTAATCGCAAAATACATAGAAAGGTAGTTGCTGAAAATCAGCGCTGCTGACGATAGATTCGTCTGACGTCGCAGCATTTTGCTGAGCAACGACCTGTTCTTGCACAGATACGACGCACGGATCAAGTGTTCTTATTTTTGTGGTATATTTGTCACAAAACTAGCCAGAAATGCACTCTGCATCCGCAATTTTTGTTTTTGTTTTATTTATTATTACATAATTACTGTCAATGTCATAACGCAGAAATATGTTTTGTATTGTCTTCAGTCCGTAGCCGTGACATCAATGAGCCATAGATAACATTGTTCACTTTTTTATCTTGAATACGGGGCTTTTGGCTACCTTGTACGTGAGCATTTTTCTTTTTTGTGACTAATTTTTATTTCATGTTGTGCGTTTTGTTTGTGCAGAATAAACTATTTTTCTTTCTTTCTTTTCTTTTCTAAATATCTTATCACAGTTTGCACATATTGAGATTCCACTCAAGCACACAAAAATCCTAACAGACGTACATAATCAACCTATAATGTTCCCACTGCTGGGACACAGACCTTCTCTCTGTGAGGATGCTGGCCGACAGTGCTTTTTGTTTTTAATTTTTTTCTTGGACATATCAGTTTCCAAACGACGATTTTCTTCGTCGTTTCGAGAGCAGTGGTTATGAAATTAAACACATAAAGTGCCTGCCTGGGTTCAAACTCACGACCTACAACTCGTCATCGGGGCCATTACTGAGCCAACACGCTCTCACTGAGTCACCACGGCTCTAAAAAACCGACCAAAAAATGTGTTCCGACGGTCAAAATGTTAACACTTTCTTTCGATCTAGCTCGCACTACCAAAAGAAAGGTACGCTACGTACCTACTATTTCTCAAAAATAATGTTTATTTATCACAATGTACGTTTGACTTTGTAATCTACTTAAAAAACCAATACATAAAATAATCTTATAACAAAACCAGAACCGCAGCTAAAGGCTATAAAGTTACCGAATAACCGCATAACGAGTTCATCGGCGCACGCATAAAAGCGTCGAATAAAGTAAAATATGAACGTTGCGTTGTTGACATAAGACAACATAGTATCAAAAACGCTCATTAATTCAAATGAATGTGCCCGCTTTGTATGAATATTCAAGGGCTGGGCGATTAACATGTATCAGTCGCCAGAACAATGGCTGCACATAAAAACACAACACAAAATTTATTTCCAATACGTATACTTAATGCGATATTTTGAGTTCGACCAAATGTTATAAATCATTTCACTGACAATGAAGTGGAAATAAAAGGTTAATTAGAGTTCATGTTCGATGCGAGGAATTCGAAACAGTCAGAATTTTTTGATTAATTGAATGTTATTTATGTTCATGACGGTACTGTTATTAAAGTGGAGCTCAGTAATGACCATTTTCTGTACTTGTTTCATTAGGCTGATGAAAAATTAATTGACGTAAGAAACGAATAACTGTTTGTGATGGAAATTACATTTTTGTTATGATCTTAGACGAAGCGACTGACGCTTTCTTTTAAGTTCATGAATTAAAGATAGTCGAAAATTCGCCACGCATTGGATTGTTATGGACGAGTTGAAAATCAGTTTGTTATTTATACGCTGGTATGTGCTTTAGTGAATGCTCAGTGCTTCGCTCAATATTGAAAGTTTAAAATCAGGTGCACGATAAAATTCCACCGTGATATTTTACTTGCCTGCAAACGTGAGCTCAAGGTATCGCAATAATTACATAATAGACGGTAGATACTCATTCATCACATGAAAATTACAATAATAAAAATACATAAAACCTTTATCGGTTCTTTCAAACAAACCACTTAAAACAACACATCTTCTAAACTGTCTCAAAATCGTTCAAACTTCGCCGTCGTGTGTCCACCGATCACATCAAGTTTGCTCACATAATAATTCATAAGATAGTTATCAGGGGCCTAAAAGCACTTTAGCCGGATTGCCAATCCTATACGGACTGATATATTTGCATGATGACAACGTCATAACCACTCCCAGCCTCGGTGTAATTGCTTTTCTGGGTCGCCAAGATAGATTTTTAGAGATCCGCTGTATAATTGCAACTAAATGTGAATGGGAAAGTTAAACTGTTTAAACTTCTGAGAATTGAAAAGTTTAAAATGGGTAAGGGAGGCAAATAATTAATCGAAGTACCTCAATATATTTTCAAATATGGCGGGAAGAACTTGGCTCTATAGTAGATTGGGTTAGACGGTAGAAGGAGGGGCGGCATTGCAGTTGGACACAAATGACAGATAATAATAATTCAAATATCAATGTTCAAAACAACCGTGGTGCAATAACCAGCAGTTTATTTGAAAATTGTTATTTTCTTACAATGATGGAAGAAAGGAGACATGCATCAAGCTTAGTGGTTGATGTGTTTGTGCTTATGTCTAGCAGTACAATGAAGTCGAGCAGACCGCTTACGGTACCGTGTGGTGCCCGACGCAAAGAATAACACCACCCCATTTCTTCCTGTGGGTGTCGCAAAAGGCGACTAAGAGACTTCCTAGAGAATGGGCAGCCTACCACCATACTGCGATCGCCAACCCGCCTGCGAAGCGTGGCGGTTATGGCAAGGCCCCCCAAATTGGGGGAGGCCTAAGTCCAGCAGTGGACGTCTTACGGCTGAAATGATGATGATGATGATGATGAACAGACCGCTTTAGGCTGATAGAAAAAAAAGAAACAAGTAACGTACAATTAAATATCAAGGTGCCACTGGAAGCAGAAGTAGGGCTTGTGGCTGAGTAATAACAGCCGCACGGGTCGATCGTTATAGTTAAGCCAAGCTTGCCGTGGTTGGTCCGTGGATGGGTAACCACTTTTACATACCCTTCCGTGCCTCGAAAAGCACGTTAAGCCGTTGGTCTCGGCAGTCTTTCGTAAATCTTAGACAGTCGTTATGGGTCATCAGAAGCCCGAAACTCTGACAACCAGTCTTACCAAGGGGTATTCGTATTACCCTTAACTGGGTTGTGGAGGTCAGATATGCAGTCACTCCATGTAAAATACTGGTACTTAGCTGCATCCGGTTAGACTGGAAACTGACCCTAACATAGTTGGGAAAAGGCTAGGCAGATGATGACTGGAAGCGGATAAGAACTAGATTTTTACTAAAAACTCAACGTTCCCTACAAAAAATTAAAAATCACAGTGGGTCACAAAAATACTCATCTTATACGGAACAAATAACCAGAATTGGCAATGCACTCATCCGGTTTTCTAAATTTAAAATGGATGCTCTACATGGTCGGGAAAATTTAACCGTTGGCCTCGTAAAACATGTAATATCGTTATTTGAGGCACTTAAACGGAAAGGTTATTACCTAGAAAGGTTTAGTCTAGTCTAAGTTATATCGTCTCCGGGTAGTTTTTTACAACGACCAAGAAACTATCACAATTTAGTTAAAAGAACTATCATTAGGGAAGTGATTTTGGAAAAAGAATATCTATTATTTATGAAAAAAAAAAATGAAATCATGTTTCAGATGATTTATTTTTAGGATTCCGTACCCAAATGGTAGCAGTGGACAAATACAAAGACAGATTTTTCGGTTATGGTAGGTACAAAACTGGTTATTATATTAATGTATAGAACACATCCGATGGTTTTAGCGGCAAAAAAATATTTACAATATTATTATCTATTACTAGATAAGCTTCCGTTGTCCGTCCTTCCATCTGATAGCGGGCTGTATTTCATGAAACGTAATAGAAAGACAATTGCAATTTTCACAGAATATATTTCTATTATCACTATACCAACCAAATATTTTTCATAAATGTTTGATTCGGTGGTTCGGAACCTTACGTGTACGAGTCCGACTCGCACTATGCCAGCTTTGCCGGCATAATAACTTAGACCCATTTATGGAAGATTGGCTGACGAAGCAAACACATGGAGAAGAATGAAAGAATATGGAGGAGACCTTTGCCAAAAAAGGGATAACACAGGCAAGTTAAAAAAAAATCTGTTAGTACGAAAATACAAGAGCCATTTGATGAGGGGACTTTCTTGTTTCTTTTATGACGATATTCTGTGGCCATATCATGTGGCGTGTCAGATACCATCAGATTGTTCAAGCGACCATGTACCTTTAGTAGTTTGACATTTGATACTTTTTTTATTGTAACTTTCCATTAGGCACACATGTTGCTTTATACCCCAGAGGCTCTGCACACATAGTCAGATATAGTTAGGTATATCAACAACAATACAGGCTGACAGACATAAACTTCCGTACCAAAATATCTGCATTGCTAATACCAACCTATCACTCCACCGATTGGGAGGATTAACGCGAAAACAGTTCGAGAATCTGGCCATTTGTATTCTACCACTATTCCCGGGGGCATCGAAGTTCGAAGTTTCTAGGCCCAATTAATGAGGCGATTAAACTTAATTTGAGTTTAAGGCGCGAACGGCCGATTTAGACGCAGATAGATCTGTGCGGTTTTGAGGCTCGGTCCTCCATGATTTTAAGGATTATGAAGTTCTGAACTCGACCATTTGAGATTGATTAGAATGAAACTATGTATATCGGATTCAATTTTTAACGCTGGTTTTTTATTTGAAATTGTTATCTGAAACACATGTTTTAATAAACCTACATAGGACGAGTCTCTAGACTCTACCAAACATTTTCACCCAACAATTCAGAAATATTATCACTTGCTCTGGTAATGAAAATATTTTAGAAATAGTTTATCTTTAGACACTATTATTGTATGGGAAATTTACTACTGTTTACTCTTTTTGTAAACGTGTTTAGTAAATAAATTATTTTATACTGTATTATTATTTGAATACCGTAAGAACTGAATGAAATTGATTGAAGCTAAAAATAGTAATATTTTAGACGAACGAAAACGGTTCAAGTGGACTAAACTTGAAGCCAGAATAACATAAGGTGTTCTTTTTAAAGGTGTTTTTTTCTATAATTCTAGGGTGCTGATGACACCATGGCAAACAATCAACTGGCATTCTTTTTTTTGTCGTTTTAATTTATCAAAAAAATAATTAGATGTTACGATTATTCATGTAAAACACCTTAAATATGATAACGTCGCATTTTCTTTGCTTTGAAATTCGAAGTATTGGTTTGAATGAAAATGATTTACTCGGATTTTTCAATGAAAGTTGCACATGTAAGTATTCAAGAAGAATAACCATTAGTTAATTTAATAATAAAAAAATGTCAGTCCATTATTTCTTCTTTATTTATTTAATAAAGAAGATCAAATTTGTAAATTTTTCTCAAAACTTTAATTGAAAAAGCAATATAGTCTAGGGTATACAAATCTTTAAAAAGAGAGAGACTGCGTGAGAGAGTGAGAGGGGGTGAGAGAGAGTCATAAAAATATTTCTTAATTTACTCGTTGTCACTTTTTCCAATACGGTTTAATGGCACTGATTAACGAAATACTTCTTAATAAATCAAAAGTGCTTTTAGTCAAATGTAATTTGCTTTTACATGTACAAATTGATGGCTTAATGGAAATCAAAGATTTAAATAGGTTTTTAAAACTGAATTAGAAACAAATGCAAATGCATTTTCTAATTTATCAGTTTCAATCGAGTATGTTGATAACGTTAATTAATAAATAGAATTGGTTTCGACTAATGAGATGATTAAGTTAAATTAGAATGCACGAGTCAACGGTTAGATGCAAAATGGCGGCGAAATTGCACAGTTCGTCCAATTTTGTAATAGTGAATATCGATGCTGGGTTTAATTTGAATATTTTTACATTTTAAATGGCTTATTATAATAAATCGAAATAGTTTAGTTTGTATGGTTTGTATTAAAGCTGTCAAAATGGAGGCATAAAAAATACGGCATAAAGATCTAACGAGGTACCTACTGTCTCTTTATTATGTCAATCAAGTGTTTATGAAAACTGCAGGTGGAACCATATCCAATGCCAATAAATTCTCTGAACTTTACAAATGGTTTAAAATACCTACGAATTAATACTTTGGATAATAACTATTTGTTTATTATTTATCGGGAACAATTTCCAAAGTTCAATACACCTACGTTATTGTCTAGTAATATCGATAGAGGAAAAGTTTCGGCAAGGAAATCGTACGTACACCCTGTTACCATGTATTCAGTACATGATTCCGAACAACCCTGCATAGAAATCTTCCGTTGGTTATTTAAAAAGACTGCTGTTCGATTTCGACCGCGTAGGTAACTGTACTTTTCTATGAAACAGTTTTTTTTTTTTTTAATATACTACGCAACTGTCTATGGGGTCCAGAATTATGTGCTGAATTCATGATTATAGTTTGCGCGTCGATATCCCAGCCAGCCTGTATAGTTATAATAACGTTTATTTGATCTCAATAATTTAGCCTAATACAGAAATATTTCTAAGAAATAGGATACAAATAATTTGGGTGAGTAGACAGCTAAAACAATATGAACTCCTTAATTCCAAACTAGGAAAATTCCAAATACAGGTTGTATTTTAGAAATCAGTGCTCTACCGTGGTAAATTAGGTGTAAAACTTATAAATCACATACATGGCAATTCCACATTCGAGTGACTTAGACGACGAAAGGAGGTAGTTACTTATATCTAAAACTTGACGGGTGAGTGATGCAACTGATTGCGTGAGGTGTGTGTAGTGTGGGTGTAGTGTGAATGTGTGTGGTATGTGTAGTGTAGGTATAGGGTGTGAGTGTGCGTGGTGTATGTATGTACTGTAGATATACGTAGTGTGTACGCTAATATGAAAGTGTGCTTTGGTATATTAATTCTACTTTAAAATAGCCATAATTTTTCGGAATTTGTGTAATCAAGGCCTAGAAGCCATATCAATAGGAACTAGCGGGAAATTATCAACGATTGCATAAAATTTTCTAGTTTGATTGTTACGACGAATCTGCTGATTGAAGAAAAAAGGAAAATAAAGTACCAAGGACCGTCATCAAAACGAACGATATTAAAAAACCAACTTCGCAGATATTCAGAACTAAATCTGTATACACATTTATATACCAACCTACAATAAGTTATGGATACTATTTTCGATACTTAAGGCTAAACATAAATCCCACGTACCAAAATCACAGTCAAAACAGCATATTCAAAATTCTGCTTTTATCACCAAAGTCTCATAAAATAAAATAAATCTCTCTCATATAAAACTTGCTGGCCCATTAAACCGGGGTAGTGCCATAGTAAAGTTAAAGTACTTTGCACTAACCTGCAAATTGACGTACGGTGCATCGGCCATGACAGTTGGGACTATGAATCCTCCTTCGCCGGTCGACATATCGATGTCTTGACTATAGATATCGGTTTTGTCGTCATACAGCTTGACGCGAACTCGAACCCGCTTCTCAGTGCTCATTGCTTCGACCTGGTGGAAAAAGAATACATTTTAATTTTAAAATATTTTTTTATTTTAATGGATAAATGAAAAATCTTTTCTCGGACAAGTATCCATTGGAAGGATCGGAAAAGTAGCAGGTGACGACTTGAAGATTTTGCCTACTTTCCTGTGGGAGGTGTGACTTCAAGTTTGTATGTGTCCATTGAAAACGGTTCATCATAATCATTCGCCCAGTCTTTCCCGAAACATGTTGGGGTCGACTTCTAGTCAACCCATTTGAAGCTGGATACTGCTAATCTGACCTCCAAAATTCAGTTACTGGGGAACCCGATACCCCTCGGTAAGAGTGTCAGACATATTAACTATCAAAGATCCACGACTGTAACCAACACCAACAATTCAACGTGTTTTTCGAGGCACAACGGGGTCCTGGTACGTAAATATGGTCACCCGTACACAGACCAACCGCGGCAAGCGTAGCTTAATCTGACCTGGGTGCTTACTCTTGATTCTAATTCCGATCGATTGACATTGAAATTTTGACATTTCGTATTCTTGAGTTCGACGCTAGCGCCAAAATGTGTTTAAATTGGGTGTCCATTTTAGAGACCTAAGTGGAATCGGGATCGGGCGTTGTTGTTATTCCAATGTTGACACTATTGTTTTCAAGAATACCGAATCACGTGTATGCAAAATTAACATTGGAATCGTATTGGCTTTAGATTGGAATTAAAATTAGGTTGAAGAGTAAGCCCCCTGTGGTGTTAATCAATTACTTAGCCACAAGCTACTGTTATTATGTTATATATATTTTCTACCACGAAATCTTTGATCAGGTTTTGTGGTAGCAAATAATATATTCTTGTGGTTTTGGGTTCTAAAATATAAAGCCATCTAATCTAGCCTAGCTTAGGACAACTAGCAGCATTATCTCTACACCAATTCAAACGTACACCCCACCACGCAATGAGAACAATATTGTGACGTCAACTTAAGTCTTCATTAAACCATTAAGTTTACCAAGCCAACCTGGCTTTACTCCAAAACCTGTGCCGACAGGGGTACAGATATGAAATACTGAGATAATTAAATGTGATTAATATTTTGTTACGCAAATTATACGAAAGCCACGGTGTGCAACCGTGTTTAATTTAGAAAGAAGAAAAGAAAGAAAGAAAATAAAATTGTTTGCGGTAAATATGACGCAAAGAAAAACTGAACACAACAAAAATAAAAATAAAAAATAGCTGGGAAAAATATGCGTCAAATCCACGCAAAACTGCCATCGCTCAGCATAATTCTGTGACTCTATGCGAGACAAAGCCTCAGTTCCCAATTCCCCGATTTCTATTTTATTTTTTGTTAAATTCACCTTTTTTGTAAGTTATACGTAGAGAAGACTAAAGCAGTAGTGCATAGATATTGTGAAAGATAATATAGCTATAAAGGAAGTGACTACTGAGATGACGAAGACAAACAGAAAGAAGATGACATGGTGAGTCGAAATTAGGATAAATAAGGATAAGGGTGAAATTTCTATGGTGTCCATAATAAAGACTATTCCGTTCTATTTTATTCTATAATGGGTTTCGCTCGAATAGATATTATTTGCGAATAGATATGTGCCGTGTGGTGCTGGACGTAAAGAATAGCATCATCCCATTTCTTCCCGTGGGTGTCGTAAGAGGCGACTAAGTGACATACTAGAGAATGGGCAGTAGCGTTCTCTACGCATTTTACCACCATACTGTGATCGCCAACCCGCCTGCCAAGCGTGGCGATTATGGTAAACCCCTCTAATTGTGGGAGGCCTATGTCCAGCAGTGGACGTCTTTCGGCTGAAATGATGATGATGATGAGATTTGTGCTTCAACAATTTTTTTTTTTAAATCTTCTTTGGAATTTCAATCAAATTATAATTAATCGTAATCCGCTGCTGTAAAAGCCACATCACACAGACAGAAGGAAAAGAGTACGTCGATATAAAAGCTGTTCGTTAGGGACTTCTCTGTAATTTATTATATTGTTCCTTCGCCGACAAGGACGAAAGAAGAATATGGATGTGATTTTTTATTGACATTATTAAAGATAATCATGAATCAACGAAATGCTTCTTTGATTTGATTTTTCAATTGATGATAAGTTGTTGGGTTATAGAAAAGTTTTTTTTCCGTTGGACTATTAATTGGCAGCAATTTGAAGTAAATTGCAACTTGCTTAGCTATTTTAACTTTGCGGTGGTTTTAACTGTTTTGGTGATATTTTTAGCCAAATATAAGTATGATCAGGGCATCATATTTTCACAGTGGTAATTAATTATTTATCAAATTAAACAGAGAGCAACTAACATTACCCATACAGGGTGACTTTGAAAACCATCGACAAAATTTAAGGGCGTTAAAAAATTCAACCATCTTATATAAAACTAGCTTCTGCCCGCGACTTCGTTCGCGTTAAATTTCTTGTTCCCCCGACCCTTCCCATCGCGTCGAATCGCCTACCCGTGCGATTTTCTCCGTTTTTGCAACATTTTTCATTCCTCCTCATTATTTTTCTCCGTTTGGTTATATCGTGATTTTATATAACTTATAACCATCACGATAAATAGGCTACCCAACACAAAAATTATTTTTCAATTCGGATCAGTAGTTCCTGAGATTAGCGCGTTCAATCAAACAAACAAACAAAGTAGTAGTATAGATGGGTCGATCGGGTATACACCGTTACCTGGGAAGGATTTTTGCGAATCCCAAATTGGTCTTATAGTAAAAGTTGTTCATGTAGATAGGTAGAACACCCCCTTACATTTGTCAATTGTTTTCAAAGTCACCCAGTACAATTAAATCACAACTGCTATACTTTCATAGTTATGCAATAGATTTATTACGGAAAATAGCTGATGTAGTGTGGCAATTTGATGAACAAATATTTTACTGATGACTGGCTCTTTGAACTGATAGCTTAAACTGAATATCTAGCAGTGGTTTTAAACTTTTACCGAGCAACTTTTATTCGCAGTATGTTAATATTCTTTGTTGATATTAAAACTATAATACTGACCCTATCAAAACAGAGCTTAAAATTTTGTCAAATATATTTAAAATCCACACACAAAGTAGCTCTATCTATTCACTTTCAACGAAAACCTATGATTTATGAGTACTAAAAGCATTCTTCCCGAACCCCGGAAGTAAGCGAATGACGAAGTTATAAAGAGTAAATACCTCTACTATACTGCATATCGGTAGGAAATTACAACGTCATGGTTCAGAACCTCTTTTGTAGGTAAGCTGAGTTCGTTGATGTACAGGCTGTATAGAATGCTTTGATACTGTAGTGGTATTAGTCTCTAAGCTAGATTGTAGGTTTATTGGTGCCTGTGTAGTGTATGTTTGGTCTTGATTGATGGTGTTATCGTTTTCGGTTGTAGGAGTATTGGTCGCTGTTCGGTCTACATCGTTCGTTTGTGATTCTATGTCATTACAAAAAAAGTTTGTAAAAAGACTGATGCATTTTGTCAAAAGGTATCGCCTCGTAGCGGGAAAATGTGCATTGTTCATGAAAAATTTTGTCCTCTTAATTTTTTTGTTATAAAACAGAAGTTTACTTACTGACCTAATCGTTCTATCGTATTTAATTTCTGACCTGCACAATAGGGATAATGCATATCTTTATATATATAATTCTACGGTACGTGTGTATGTCACTGAACTCCTCCTAAACGGCTGGACCGATTTGAATGAATTTTTGTGTATGCGTTTGGGTGGCACCTTGGATGGTTTAGATTCACAAATCAGCCCAAGAGATGGCGTTGCTATTGAGTTCTAGGAAACAGGACAACGTCTGTACGGTCAGCTAGTATTTTATATTTTTAATCCATAACTCACAATACTTTAATCATTTTATTTAAATACTTTTCAAATATTTAGATTTCCAAGTTGATATATGAAGTACTTTTTAAACATACAATTTTTGGCTCCAAAAGAAATTATGGAGGCATCATTTTGAAGTAACACAGTTTTTAAAAAACCTATCTTTAATTGAATTACATGCATATTCCCAATTCAAAATTGGGTTTATTATCTCAATATTAAGTGTAAAGAAAATAAGTAATATGTGTATAGGTATCAAATATACTGATTCGCTGATTTCAGTGTTAGAATCAAACGGATCTAAGTAATAGCAGACATGTCCATACTAACATCAACCTCCCCATTGTCTAAACCTTAGGTGAAGTCAGCTATCAAAAGTTCCAGCGGGATGAGCTAACGAGCAGCTATTTGCTACAATTCAGCCATTTCAGGCTTATACAACTTGAACGAAATGGCGCAATGAAAAATAATATGAATTATTGTTAGTATAGAACGTTGGTAACAGTGTTGTAGAAATATTATTTGAAGAGACAACTGTCTTTTGATTTAAAAGAGTGTTAGTCGATGTCTTCTAATTCTTATAATTTTTGGAGTTAACATAGAGAGTGACATTTGTTTCAACAACCAGTTCCCTGCACTTTAGTTATTGGTTAATGCACTATCAATCAGAATCAGTATGATTTTGAAGGTCATTTAATATCCATTGCGACAAAAATATCTGCTCAACAACATTAATAACGCAATGGATGGTGTTCAACTGTCAAAATGAAAGTGATTCCTACTGATAGTTAATTAGGTATTTACCGATTCTATGACGGGGTTATATTTTTAAACTATACTTTAAAAAAAAATTGATACCTCGTTGGTCTCGTATTCGCAAGCGCTAATACTGAGTATGAGTTACTGTGTTCAATTTTCAAGTCTGGCAAAGTGTTATTGGGTCTGAAATTTATCAGTAGTAGCCCGGATATGTACTTGACTGACGCCGATAGGCTCGCCCTCTTTTACCTGGTACATAACCATCAAAATATGGGTATACTGTAAGTAGTACACCTCTGTTGAACCTTTCGGGAATGACAGGTTTGATGTTATGTTAAGAAATGGTTTTCCAACTCACCCTCCCGACGAACGGCAACCCAGGCTTGTACCGTCTTCTCATGCTGTCAGCAAACCTCAGTTCCACATAATGCTGCTCAGCGGCTGGAGCAGCTGCTGCCGTGCTACCCACTCCATTCCCAACAGTGATGTCAACGCGAGCAGTACCTCCACCACAACGAGCTTCAATACGCCAGGTACCAGATCTAGCTGCAGTTGCTAATACCGCACTAAGCTTACGCACTCCTGTGAACAAAAAATGTAAAATTTATTTAAATGCCTTAAAACTTTCATTACATGTTTTAATCTAATGCGATAGCCAAGTCACACACAGAAAATTAAAATTGAAGAGCAAAACACGTCTCAAAAATATTGATAAAGATCATTGTAACAAATTGTAAATAAAAGTAGAAATTTTGTGAATTCACTCCAGTGTCATGTAAATATATAGATTTCGAATAAAACTGATGGTGCGAATTGCTCGAGTCAGAGGGCTTTTGGCCAGCAAGTTGGTCCTGGCTGATAGCACGACCGGCAGTGGCAGAGGCCGTCGCCTCCACACATTACGGTCGGATAAAATGATAGTTTGAGTACATAAAGCCGGGTATTTTTAAAGAAGGAAAAACTTTATTGCCATTATTTTGATAACACGATTTGTCTTTTTAGACAAAGACATTTTATTAAAAATATAAATTCCTAAAAATCAGGGACTAGGTCGATAATGGCTACAACCCGCCCGTGTTCCCTCAATTAACTAAAGGTTTTAGTAATTAAAATTCCGACACGTCGCCGTTCCGCTCCACCCAGAGCTGGAGACGTCACTTGATGATTTTCCACCCAAACAAAAACAAAAAAACAAAAATTCGATGATGGCAGAGTTTGTAACGATGAACTATTTTATGTTAATCTTATAATAACGTGTGTTGTGTAGAATAAACAATTTTTTTCTTTGCTATGATTATTTAAGTTAACGAATAAGAAAAAAAATGATTACAACGACAAAGTAAAAGGGGAATAAAGTGAAATAAACTCATAGATTTGCATTCAGCGTTCGAGCGTGCAGGGACATGAGTTTAAAAATAGGGAACCCAACCCTTAATAAATATTCCGAGCACGTAGAACATACTTCCTGTATAGTGAACCCAACAATATTGACGCAACAAGCCTACATACAGCATCAGTCAAACATGACTGACATTCGGTGACAGACTACTTAGTAAGATAAAAATAAAATAATCTTTTAGGTAGTAAACAAAGCAAGCATAAAATTCATTGATGAATAAGAAACAAGAAAGAAAGATTATTATCAATAGTAACTTGAGGAAGTTCTATATGAATTTCGTATAATCAATTTAACCAATTTGCCTGATAAGTAAACATTTGTTTTTAATTTTCGCGAATGTAATCATTATTACAACATTTACCTCGAGATTTTCGTATTTCATTCTCCTTATGTTCTCTCTCATCATTTGGACCCAGTCAAATAATATTTCGATGAAATATTTGTGGACAAAAATGCCCAAATCAACGTAACAACAGTAAGAAAGATTCTAATAAATAGAACGAAAGGCCCAGACAGGGAACAAAAACCGCAGTGTCCTCTAAAACTATACGTGTGTCCACTACCAAAAGTTTTTGTCATCTGTTATGACATGTGACTTTTAAGAGGGTCCGAATGTAATTAATCAAACTATGTCTCGAGTGGAACCCGGCTCACGCCCTGACAAGGTTATGCCTTAACTTCTCTTGACATTGCTGTATATGAGGTTTTTGGGTATAAAGTTATGTAATGCTTTTTAGATTAATCTAAAGAAAAAATATTCTGCGAATCCGAACAATAAACATGCTTAGACCCGCAAATGATAGCACTATTAGGCACAATGAATTTAAAAGGCCTAAATTATTCTACAGAATTACTCAAAACATTTAAAAATTTCTTTTATTTGTCATGATAATTTTTCGTGAACCGAACTTTGTACCTTGTTTGCTACCATTTTCAACATGTATGATTTTCACTTGATATTATTCTTATACATAACTGCGAGGTTCGGGACCTCCTCCTCTTCTAAAAGTTTATAATTTATTAATGCAATTTTTAAACGCGTCCTTTAAAAGTGATTTGTCACTCTCCCAAATATCGGCTCTCCCTTGCGCTTACAGAAGCCTTTGTGTTATCGCATTAAGGTAGGGATAGGGAAAGTGAATGCGACTCAGGTAAAGCTAAACTTGATAGCTTTTCTTGGTAAAAGAATTTCCATGTCTTCCGAGGAACCCCCATGTCCTTATGATAAATCGTTTGCTTTGAAGACATCGACGTTTTAAATCGTTGTAAAAATATTACCCGTATACATTAAAGAAGGGTGACATAAATTTTGACGCATTCTACTCTTGGATAGACGAATTGCCAAAAGGTAGTACTTTCTGTTCGGGAATTCAGTAATGAAATACGTTTCATGTACCCTAAGCCGGAGGCTTACACGTGTTTTCGTTTCAACAAACTTATATATGTACAATATACAACGAGAAAGATATACACATTCGCTTGAGATTAAATCATTCGTTTTGAAATAAGGTTCAGTAGATTTCATTTGACATTCGTTAATACATTTAACAAATGAAAACGAGGCTAGTGATACGCAGGAGTTACAGAGAGATTTGAGAACTGGAAAAAGTGTCTCGATGAACCTAGATTTTACGTACTTTATTGTTACCTTGGATTAATTAAAGTTTTAGCATTACAAAGTTCGATTTATAATTTACACCAAAACATATTTATCTCAATAATATCTGTCAGTAGTAAGTCAATCATGTTTATAAGGGAAACCTAATCTATCAAAATTTGACAGGGGTTGGCATGGGAGATGACATGGAAAGGCTTTCACTTGTGAGACGCAGCGTACAGTCACGCTTGTTACACACACATTTACAAAACCCCATTAGATATATATAAAATTCAAAGTCCTGAGTGACTGACTGACTGATATATCAACACACAGTCTAAACCGCTGGTCCTAGAGACATGAAATTTGGAAGGTGTGTTCTTTTGTGAGGAATAGGTATCCACTAAGAAATGGTTTTTTGAAATTTCATTCCTAAGAGGGTGAAATGGGGGTTGCAATGGTGAATTTTTTGACATTAACGCGAACGAAGCCGCGGGCAGAAGCCAGGAATAAATATTCCCAGAACCATTTCTCCGCTAGATTAAGAGCTATTTCTGAGAATATTAATTTCAATAAGAAAATGTTAAGAGTAAATCTCAATTTTTTTATTCATGATGTTTTTTGTTTAGTAGGAAGCGGATTATGGATTGCTGATTCTTTTGAATTTATAATAGTAAAATCGACTGTACCTACAAAATCTAAACATAGTATTAAAGATACGTGCCATATTATTAACCACCAGATAACAAAAACAGATGTTTATAATATTCGGCTGTCATTAAAACCTACACAACATTTTAACATAGAATAACATTCCTTTAATTATATCCTGCTTCTGTAGCGATATTTTATCACAAAGTGTTTTCTTAGGACCATGGGAAACGAAAAGTTTATTATTTCTTTTTTGATACGGACGCGAAAACAAAATGGAGAACTGGTTGCCATTTGCAGTGTTTCTCATAACTTCCACCCAGTCGAAAAGCAGAAACAATAACAAAAGTTACTTCACAATTAGAGAGAGATTGTTCTAGGGAACCACCAACCGAAGTTGGTCTTTGGCACTCAAACCGGGACTTCATCAGTATGAACTATACTGAAAAATAAACACATTGTAAAGACCAAGTTATATTGGTTCACAAATATGATTGTCGTGCAATTTGTATTGCTGTACATGTGAAAATTTTATTGATAGAGATGCAAATGACTGAGGAGAAATTAATTTTGCTTTTCCATTTCACTCGGACTACTGTTTATTTAGACGACGTATTCATTTTATGTTATGCTTTGTTATTCAACGAAGTTCTCATGTTCACGATTAAATTGTGAAGTTGTTAATTTTGCTTTAGGTATTGGAATTGTTTTTATGAATTCAGTATGTTTTCATTAAAGTGCTTAACAAAACGGGATTTGATTTGTTTGCTGTTTTTATTATTTTCACGTATTCAGTTTTCTATAAAATACGAGTCCTGAGTTGTCAGATTTCTTTTTGTACTCCTTTTTCTTTAGTAACAATACATGTGACGTGGGATGTATTATATATAGTACTGATATTTGCTTTTCGGTCCAACTTAGGTGTTTGACCGAAAAGCATTTCACGTTCTATTATATTTTCGCTAAGCGTTACAAATATTGTTTAATAATAAAGGGTGTGGCGTAAGTAGTGGTCCACCGTTCAGGATTCGATGAACCAGATAATTAACTATAACAATTAAAAATTTTAAACATTTTTACCCAATTTTTTTTTTACTTTCATTAAAGTGCTTAACAAAACGGGATTTGATTTGTTTGCTGTTTTTATTACATTCACGTATTCAGCATTCTATAAAATACGAGTCCTGAGTTGTCAGATTTCTTTTTGTACTCCTTTTTCCTTATTAACAATACATGTGACGTGGGCTGTATTATATATAGTACTGAAATTTGCTTTTCGGTCCAACTTAGGTGTTTGACCGAAAAGCATTTCACGTTCTATTATATTTTCGTTAAGCGTTACAAATATTGTTTAATAATAAAGGATGTGGCGTAAGTAGTGGTCCACCGTTCAGGATTCGATGAACCAGATAATTAACTATAACAATTAAATTTTTTAAACATTATTACCCAAGTGTTCCGAAAATATTTTATTTTTGTCTTTTATTTACGAAATTTCTACCTCTTATTACATATTTGTTTGTAGTTTCAACAAAAACCATTATTTTTTCATTTTGATTTCTGTTGATTACTGCTGAATACTAGAGCTATCATTAAAAATTATGATTTTTTATGTAAATTCAGCTCTTTTGAAGAAAAAGTTGGTTCTTCTCTAATTTTAACCCCAATGTTTAACACACCATCAAGTTAAAGAACAATTTTTGTAAAAAAAAAAATTGGGTAAAAATGGTAAAATTTTTAATTGTTATAGTTAATTATCTGGTTCATCGAATCCTGAACAGTGGACCATTACTTACGCCACACCCTGTATATCTGTATACACATGAGGTAATTCTCTGTAACACAAAAATAATCTAAGGTAATATCCTCAAAAATTAGAAAAGTTAATACAAAGAACGTTTAATCATCAAGCCCTGTTCATGACTTCATACACTAGTTTTAACTATATTACCGTGGCGCTGAAACTATTTTACGTGAAATAATTACACGAACTTAGCTAGCTCATTTGCGGGCCACCGAAGTTAATGAACGTCGACTTTAATTAAGTTTCAGATTTGATAAGAATTCTTGGAGTTTGTCTGATCTCCAGTTAAAATATAAGTTTGTCTGATTATTAGCAGCATATAAAGTTTAAGTATGTGAAGTTATAATTAACGAAGGGATTGTGGCTAAGTAATAACAGCCTTGCCGCGGTTGGTCCGTGGATGGGTAACCATCTTTATATACCAAAACCCTTCCGTGCCTCGAAGAGCACGTTAAGCCGTTGGTTTCGGCTGTCTTTCGTAGATCTCAGACAGTCGTTACGGGTCGTCAGAAGCCCGAACTCTGACAACCGGTCTTACTAAGGGGCATCGTATTACCCAGGAACTGAGTTGTGGAGGTCAGGTAGGCAGTCACTCCGTGTAAAATACTGGTACTCAGCTGCATCCGGTAAGACTGGAAGGTGACCCCAACATAGTTGGGTAAAGGCTAGGCAGCTGATGAAGTTATAATTAACGAGAGATCTATAAACTTTGTTATATTTTAAGTCCCGTTTTGCTACAAGCTACTGAAGTGGTAGTTACCACTTCAGTGGCTGTTGAGATGTTGAGAACTGAAGAAATAAATAAATATATGTTAGGACAACCAACACACCGTTATCTGATCCAAACTAGGCAGAGCCTGTACTATGGTAACCAGACAACTGATAAATATACTTATATATTTCTAAATACATACATATTATAGATAAATTACACCCAGACACAGAACAAATGATTGTGCTCATCACACAACCTTTGTCCTGGGTGGGAATCGAACCCACGACCTCAGTCTTAGCAGTCAGGGTCACTAACCACTAGACTAACAGGCCAGTCAAAATGTTAAACATTGTTGTAATTTCAAACATCGTCGTCATCATTTCAGCCGAAAGACGTCCACTGCTGGACATAGGCTTCCCCCAATTTGGGGGCTACCCATAATTGCCACGCTTGGCAGGCGGGTTCATCATCATCATCTTCCCACCTATAACGTTCCCACTGCTGGGACACAGGCCTCCTCTCGGTTAGAGGGAGTGGGCCATAATCCTCCACGCGGGCCCAGTGCGGATTGGTAGTTGTCACATGTTTTCGAATTTTTGGCCAAGCGAGTTGGTGATTCCAATACGCTGGTCAAATACATAGAGAACACTGCTGCCCATCCTCTAGTAAGTCATTTAGTCAGCTCTTACAACACCCACGGGACAAAGCTGTTTTTATGTTTGAAACCACACGGAACAAAAACCAATTAACAATTGAACAAAATCAAACAAATTTCGAACAAAACGGTTTGATTTTAATAAAATAAAAATAATTGGCAACATTAATAGTGTCTAAGTGCCAGGTGATTTATAACTGTACTGATTTTTTTTAACTAAAATATATACCGACACCTACTCAAGCTACATCTGAAAGGTTTACACGTTTTCACCCAACATTAAACATTGAAGCATTTTGTCAAAGGAAATTGAATCTGTCAAACGGCAGGGGCTCTCAATCCTTAGGTGACTACAAGAGAAGGCTTTTAGCGGACGGAACAGATCATCTATGTAACGTATTATTTACGTAACTCCCTTAGAGATTTGTTAGGAGACTGTGTGTAACTTTGTTTTGGTTTTGTTTTATTAGTTTATTTGCTATTGTATGGCTGTTGTTTGACTTATACTTACTAATGTGTGGTCTTGTTGCGGCGTTTCACATGTCAAAATTAAGTAACGAACTTAGTCATTTAGCCAATTATTATTCATTTAAGAATAACGTAATCAAAAAGTTTACAGTCACTTTACTGCCAGTAGTGAGTAGGTATACAAGTCAATCCTTTCAATTTTCTTCAGAAACTGAGAGTAATTGAGTACCTAGATATTTTCTTTAGAGTTTCGTTTTGAGTTAGTCCGTAAATAGTAAACTAATATCATGTGAATTTTATGAAAATAGATGCGTATTTCAATAACTTAAAAAAACGTTTTTATTAGGGCTTTAGGGAATCTCAGTGTTAAAAATATACTTGTGTTAGAAAGTTCCACTCTCCCACTAGTTACCGTTTACATTAATACAAAATATAAAGAAATAGTCATATAAATACAAAATATAAAGGAAAATAATATAAAGTAATCACTAAGTATAGATGCTCTGTCGTGTGGAGAAACTAAGGATTAAATTCAGTGATAGTGAATTATGTCAGTTGTGCTTACGAACATTGGCTGCATTAGATTCCAATAAAACGATTATGCCGTATGATTTTATAGTTAGATTAGTAGTCTTACCTTCATCCATAGAGAGCTGTTCCCATATAGCAACCTTGGTGCCAGCAGGATCACTCAACGCAACATACGCCAGCTCCCCTCGAACTAGACGCAAGTCATGGTCGAGAGCCAGGATCCAGAACGTTACTGTAACAAGAAATTGTTGTTTTTACACTAGGCTTAGAAAACGAAGATAGAATAAGAATTATTTATTCCCAAGAATATGACTCAGTGTAGAGTAAAGATGAAAGTTCCAGGGAACCTCGCAAAATTCAAATTTTCCTACGTTCATTGCAATTTACAGGTAAGTGTGAAGCTGTGAAGTGTCATTGTAATTAAATGAACATAAAGAGTTGTATAAATGATTTTAATTGTTATATTTCTAACTAGCTTCTGCGTCAAAATGTTGCTCCCGTGACCCTTCCCGTCGCACCAAATTGCCTGCCATTTTTCGTACACTTTTCATTGCTGCTCTGAACTTTTTATCATAGCGCACACAAAGATTTTTTCAATTCGGACCAGTATTTCCTGAGATTAGCGCGTTCAACAAAACAAACAAAGAAATTCTCAGCTTTATAATATTATAGTATAGGTACATACATGTGAGGGTCACGAATCAAATACTGTTCAATAAACAGCTTAACACTGACCATCACCATACAACATTCCAATTTCACAAAAAACGTAGGAACACTTGAAATTCGCTGGCTAACCTGAAGATTCCAACTTGAGTTGACAAAAATAATTTTCATCCTTTCTAGTCGGTAGTAAATAAATGTTTGTAATATAAGCTGTAAACGGCAATATGTTAAATAATTGAGCCCAGTAGGCACCCACGCCAATTGTGGTTTAGGTTAACCAACCTTTACTAATATTATAGAGAAGTAGTGAGTTTGTAAGTAGGAGGTAATCTTCGGAATTACTGACACGATTCCGAAAATTCTTTAACTTTATATACCAGGTTTCGGGTATTCAAATATTAATCGAATAATTGGGGTTTTTATGAAATAGTAGAAGTACTCGTAAATAATAGTCTTGAAAGTGGGGTTTCAGAACTAACTAGTCTTGAAACCAAGTTAGATTTGCAACTCTTGGCAAGACGTCTCGGCAAAACCAAGTAATTAACAAACCATTAAAACCATCTCATAAACCTTGAAGACTTTAGAAGTCTAAATAGTTGTTAACAATAGTATTTCAAGAATAATTGCATTGTAAAAAATCCTCGTGTAAGCGGAGCATTACAGATGGACCAAAAATATATTTTGATAGGTCTTACCGATCATAAATTAATAATTACTATGAAAACTTTGGAAAGATAATTATGTTTTTCTTTTTAATCTTAAATACCTCATTATTATTTTTTTCAGCTTACCGACAGGCATGACAGAGATAGGAAAATTACGTGGGTGATTTTTATTTCCTCTAAAATTTCATATTGCCGAAGGCCCACAAAATATCGACATCGAAAAGTATTCACAAATTATTTAACGTTTCACGCTAAAGTAGTCGATTAACTACGTAAGGTATTTCATAAATTAATTAATAACTTTACCTATCTACCCGCCTCAATTTTGAGCTGAAATTTTTAAGGTAAAATCAATATAATTTCATGATTGAAAATATTAAATGGCCAAGTCATGAAATAATTTATGAAGTATATATGACCCCTGTTTAAGAGGGCCATTATACTTGATTGAATATGAAACTCTGTGGAATTCAGTTTGAAGAAAATGTTAATAAATCCAAATTATCTTCTGGATATTTATCCAAAACATTTTTTAACCACAAATTGGAAGGTTACAAAATGGTTATGGTATAATCAGTTTGTAAGCTACACCGCCTGAGCCAAAATATATGATACAAGCAATGACGCTTACTTTGGGGCTTTTCCAATATGTCTCAATCCTGGGTACTTACTCTTGATTTAAATTACGATAGATTCAAAATGGAAATGGAACTTTTCGTATTCTTGAATTTGACGCTAGTGCCAAAATGTGTTTAAATTGGCTGTCGATTTTTAGAACTAAGTGGAATCGAGATCGGGCGTTGTTGTTGTTCCAATGTTGACACTATTGTTTTCAAGAGTACCGAATTACGTGTATGCAAAATTAACATTGAAATCGTATTGGCATTAGATTGGAATTAAAATTAGGTTGAAGAACTTTTATTAATCACAATTTAATAGAACAGGGAAGTTAATAAAAGTTATATTTTTTTAACTTAATCACCCTTACTTTAATCATCACTGATAAACATTTACCTACTATTTATGCGTATCTACCAAACAAAGGCAGAAAACGATGCGGAGGTATACACATACGTAAATCAATCGGCGTCGATTCCTATCAAGGGTTTCACCCACCTCAACCTATCCGGCTGACTGAGAATTCACAATCCTGAATATTTTGCTATAGGCATCGATAAGTGTTGATTCGAAAATTCTGTTACTTGTCGATCGCCCTTTGCGTACTGTTGCGTATGACATTGAAAAACAAAACATTGTTGGATGTGTAAAGCGTAGTATAATCAGCATAATGGTCCCAATGATAGAACCCAACGATCCTCTCTGTGGAATCGACCACGCGGGCCCAGTGCGGGTAGGATGGCATCATTGTGCCTCCAATTTTGTTAAAGCATAGCATAGAGCAGGACACACGAAAACAAACGCTGAGGTTGACAAGTTGTTTACGGGTTAGATTATAGGAGGAATCAAATAGTAAGATGCATTAATAGCAGTTAGTACAACTAAATTGCGCTACACTATCCCGTGAAACTCTGCCTCTCATTTATTTCTCGTTAGCTGCACCACAAACTCCTAAGCAATAAAATTCCAAAGAAATTCATTAAAGTATTTCGCAGCGAAAGTTTTAATTAATGTTACAATAGAAAAACCGTTGATTACAGAAACAATATCGCCTAACATTAATTTGGAGTTCGCCTCATAAACATCTAAGGCGAGTTTTAGGGTCAGAGGAACATAAAATACGGTCGTAAAAGTAACACAAAGTTGAACAAAAATTAACGATTAAGCTGTGATACAAAATCAATGTTTTTGCGTGTTAATTGGAATGTATCTTTGTAGGCCTAGTCTGATAATAATAATAACAGGCTTTATTTAACCATTTTACATGAGATTAACAATTATATACGAGTTTTGGATAGGAAATAAGATTAGGATAAATGGTCTAGGAACTTAATAAGTGGTGCCCAAGACAGCAGAAAAGAAAGAAAGGGAATCAGTATCGTAGATAGGAAGATGGCGTTAGAAGAATAGCGGGTGTTATTTAGAGAAGTCAACCACTGAACCGCACAGGGTGGCTAGCTCTTAGGAAGACCTATGCTGGAAAGCAGGACTAGTATTACTTCCAAATTGATTATAATCACTTAAAAAAATTGTGTTTAATGAAGGAGGTACAATAGGTCGCACTTCAGTGGTAAACTTGTGTCGCAATCCATTGAAACTCTGTACTACGTTAGGTCAGCTCCAGGTAAAACTGTCACCATAAGCGTGCGTCAACCGCACTATAAAATGCAAGTCATTATACAAGACAATGTATTATCATCTCCAGTGCACATTCACCTATTTATCGGGTATCTCTCGTCTCTCTGACTCATCCATTGTGATCTTATACAAATACCTATGTAAACTCATGCGGTAAGGAACATGAACAATGAAGTCATAGATACGCTCCAATCTATTCATTCCCAGATATTTCCCCACATATCAAGCATTGACTTATTGTTCTTCCTATCGAATATTGATATGTGGATCCTTTGAGTAACTACGGACCAAGGCAGCGTTAGTATTAGCTTTGATATTTAATTGAATAGTTTTGGTAGATATTTCGAAATCAAATGAATATTAACACGCATTGATTGCTATCAGTCAGAGAGCCGCAGTGGCGTAGGTTCGATTTCGGTACATTGTGAAATTTATTTCATATCCATTGATCTCAACACGGTGAAAGAAAACATCGTGAGGAAACCGCTATGTCCTAGAACCAAGAATTCGAAGATATGTGACATCTACTAACCCGCACTCGGCACTAATAGTGGATCGGCCCACTCTCTCTCACCGAGAGAACGCCTGTGTCTCAGCAGTGAAAACAATATAGGCTGACTATGTATATACAGAGTGTGGCGTAAGTAATGGTCCACCGTTCAGGATTCGATGAACCAGATAATTAACTATAACAATTAAAAATTTTAACCATTTTTACCCAATTTTTTTTTTACAAAAATTGCTCTATAACTTGATGGTGTGTTAAAAATTGGGGTTAAAATTAGAGAAGAACCAACTTTTTCTTCAAAAGAGCTGAATTTACATAAAAAATCATAATTTATCATGTTAGCTCTAGTATTCAGCAGTAATTAACAGAAATCAAAATGAAAAAATAATGGTTTTGTTGAAACTACAAACAAATATGTAATAAAAGGTAGAAATTTCGTAAATAAAAGACAAAAATGAAATATTTTCGGAACCCTTGGGTAAAAATGTTTAAAATTGTTTATTGTTATAGTTAATTACCTGGTTCATAGAATCCTGAACGGTGGACCACTACTTACGCCACACCCTGTATGTATGATTTTATCATTTACTTCCTAAGAAAAGCCTCAGCATTTTCATACCATATTAAAACAACTGTCCTAGTTGAAAGTATCATAGAATATTTGTAATTTATTGCTTAACCAATTCAAATTCGAAGCTGGTCTGAAAATTTCAAAACTTAATTTTAGTACTAAAATGTAATGATAGCTTTGTCAGTAGTAGACATGACGCCAGAAGACCTATCATTTGGCAAAAAAATAATAGCCAAGCAATAAAAACAACAAATACTCGACACAGCCCACACCCGCCATTTTGTTTTTATACACGTAAACTTTTACGATAAGTCATTAATAAAGTAAATTGCTCTCTGTTACATTCTGTGTAACGTTATGAAGCGTCAAACGTTTGCTTTAGTACCGCGAGTGGTGTTGAGTGCTTTTCTCCCGTTTTGTCGGTGATTATCACGGAAATAGATGAGTTTTATGAACCTTTATTAGATAAAAGAGAACGACAAGGGACATGAAATGATGTCTGAACAAGATGTGAGATGTTTTTAAGACTATCTGGGAACTGAATTAATATAAACTTTTAAGTTATTGTATCTATGCTGCACTAATTCTTATACCACTACCGGCCAGGACAACAGCAGTGACGGCAAACAAAGTGGATTCAATACGTATTATCGAAGCTAACGGAAAAACTACCCAAGCAAAGTCAATAAAATTCATATGGGTAGTCTCCTGAAGCATATATATAAGCTATTCATTGCAAAAAAAAAACATCGAAATTGACCCACAACGGTCGCAAATATCGGCAAACATACATACCGCTCCTCCTTTTTCGGAATTACTTTTAATTAGATCAACTTAGAATTATTATTTACAATTCCTTGTTTCACACTAAAATTAATATAGTATGTAAAAGTATATAAAAACAGAAAAAAAAATCAGAGGGCTTCAAAAAATTCGTCTGCATCGCTGTCAATGGCAAAAGTTCCCAAAAGGCTGTCAGCATTGCCACGTTGTATGGCAATGCTGATTCTTTGGCCAAGAAATAGGCCAGCCCTCTGGTCACGTGAAGAGTCGACCAACCACTTGGCTATGGCTCCTTTTTTGATGTCGGTTAAAAATAATTTACTTGACAAAGTCAATTGTAGTTGTAGTTAATTATAAACTGATTTCAATTCGCTTATTCACTCAATAATATAAGAATGATGATACCATGTTTTATTAGCCTCCTCATTGAAATGCAGTTACCAAGCATGAAACACTAGAGTTAATTGCCAGTCGGGCCAACTTTAATTGAATTTATCAGTAACGAAATTGAGCAGATCGGTATATGGAAATATGACCTTGAGGCACCCCTATTTCATATTAATTTATACTGACATTCCGCCAAACCCTTTGGATAACAACGGCATGATGTATAATTTGCCCTATTACTCACGCAACGATAGATATGAAGAGTCAGAGAAAATTATCAATTCTCATCGTATTCTCAAAGTTTTCATATCTTCAGCTCATAAATATGTATGGTTTTCGCTTTCGCGTATTCGCTTGCAAAGCTTGAAGCGATAGCAATAGTTATGTCATATTTAAGTATTATTTGATCCCTGGATAGAATGGAAATAGGTTCAATCAGTGTGGGTGAAAGATTATTTATGAGGTTTGGGATTTTAATCGATGCTTATAATAATCTTATAGAATTGTTTACTGATACTATAAACCAAAAGGATCAGCACACGGCATAACGACAATGAATCACTAGCTTTTTTTTTTGGATGGGAAATCATCAAATGACTTCTCCCACTCTGGGCGGAGCGGGAGGGAGTGTCAGACTTTTACTGACTAAAACCTACCCGTATTCCTTCGGTTGCCCATATGCCAGGGCCACAGTAACTCTTTCAAACGAATCTCGCGACCCTGGCAGGCATCGGTCCTAGCAGATCCCTTCAGTATTGCTGACATCTATTTGAGGCGCGCGTGGAACACTACGCGCCGTCGACCCGAGCCTCGTCCTTACCGGGCGGCGAGCTACCCATTGCTCGCCACCCGCAAGCTCGCACCTACGGTGGCCGGGAGTCCGCTATCGACTCCCGACGCCCGGAGCGTCTCCTCCTGCGGCGGCTAGGGACGTGAGGGTGCAGAGACTGCCACTCCCTCACTCGCCCCGCCTCCTCCTTCGCGAGCATTGCTGTTTCGCAGAAGGAGGTGACGGCTTCCTATGCCCTCTCGCTCCGTACCATGGCTCGTACCAGGGCCGGACGCGAGAGGTCGCCGCCGCCGATCGCCTCCACGAGGACACGGTGGTGCTCCGCCCAGGCAGGACACACCTCCACCGTATGCTCCACCGTGTCCTCGAGACGATCCTCGCAATGGAAACACCCGGGCGTTTCCTTCCGCTTTATCCTCAACAGGAACCAACCAAAGCACCCATGCCCGGTGAGAACCTGCGTCAGGCGGAAGGTGAGGACGCCGTGGTGCCTCTCTATCCACTCCTCAAAGAGGGATGAATCACTAGCTTAGTTTCTTTTCTTGTTTCGTTTGATAGGTGGAATAAAGACATTGATTTTGACTATAGATCGATGGGCAGTAGCCAAGTCTAAAGCAGTGGCTTAGTTGTGTAATACACAATAACAGTGCCTTTATTCTTCACAATTTTACAATATTTATTGCGTTATGGCGCATGCGATTTGGTTTAAATATAAACCTCTTGGCTTTTATATTTTATTTATCTTTGTGAATTATTTTAGTATTCTTTAATGTAAGAACGTTGTAAGCCCTGTATATAGTAGATTTGTAGATCATTTTCTATTATATTACGTACCTGTTATATGTTCACAGGCCTAATTGTCCTCCTATACCTAATAACACTGTAATTTGAAAATATTTTACAAGCTAATTATTTTTCTAAGAGTTTTTTTTTATCGGGTATTCTCAATACGAATGTTTTTTTTTTTATTGGTGTTTGTAAAATTTCTTCTTCGAATAGTCCCATATTTTGGTCAAGTTTTGATGACTCGTTCATTAGTCAGCTTCAATAATAGGTAAGTATTTTTTTACACTTAGTGTAGGTACTTATAATGAAAAGTAAAAGACTTAGAAAAAAAAAATCGACTTCCAAAAAATAAAACACTATAAAGTGAAAAATAACTGTCATTTGGGAAGTCGATTTTTTTTGGTTTAGGTAGTATTTTCGTTTTTTGCCACTGACTTCCGAAATTACAGTTACTTTTCACTTTGTACTGTTTTTTTTTTTTCGGAAGTCGGTTGTTATTATTTGTAATAAAGTTATTCTTGATAATCTGTCAGATTGTGATGGTAAGTGTGTATTATAATTGAGGTGCTGATTTCGCGGGCCTTCCATCAGGATTATTATCTGGCCATGAAGGCACTCTCCTTCTTCAATCGGTACTATAAAACTAGATATAATCAAAAGGTAATCCTTTCACACTATCTTCAACAAACCTTGGTATTTCCTTCCAGCATATCTTGGTTTACAATCTGTCTTCACTCCATTAATTCTAAGCATTTAGGCCAGTAATTACCAAGATAACGCTTTAGTGAGGAGATAAAATTTGTTCTAAGACACCAAATGGGTTTTGTGGTGAACGGGGGAGCGTCACGCGATTTGTCCGTTGCGAAATTGAAGGTAAGCCTGTCTTTCTTACACGCTTTATATTAGCTTCACTTGTATGTTTGTTTGTAACCGACTCCTAAACGAACAGATTTCATCCAAACTTTATACACCTGTCAAGGACCGATGACAATGCAATCATTTCATAAATTTGTGCCATTATCCTTGCCAGGGTTACCAGGACAGCAAAAAAACTGTCTTCGATAACTACGCTGATATACGTCACAAACTACGCTGACATACGTCACAAACTACGCTGACATACGTCACAAACTACGCTGACATACGTCTCAAAATTCAAAACACCCTAAAAATACAAAATAAATAATAGTTTAAAAAAACTAAAAAACACGCTTCCATTGAAAACCAAACTAAAAAGTACAAAAAAATGGAAAAAAGCGTGGGGTGCCTGATATCAATAAAAAAATACCTTAAAAAGCACCCCACGTTTTTTTTCCATTATTTTGTACTTTTTAGTTTGGTTTTTTTTGTATAAATCTTTAATTTTGGTTTAATAAAAATTTTACCATGAAAACGTTCCCACTTCAACTGAATGAGACGAAAGTAAAGATGAAACTAATATTTTGTAGCAATGTAATTTAAATGAGTCTCCATAAAGTTTATTTTCTGTTCTTCTTCATACGGACCTACTACGCTTTTGCAAGCTTCACATGTTCTGTGCGATTATTGACTATTCAAATGGTTTAATTGAAATAAACGCTGAAAAATACAGGCTTTTCTATAAAAAAAATTTAAATAGAATTTAAACCATAAATAAATAATAATAATCCATAATAATTGATAATTTATTAATTTTTTAGAAGCCAGATCAACCTGGCCTCTAAAATTGTTTATTTGGCCTTTAAGGCCGGGTGGCACCGTTTTCACCTGTTTTAGAATTGGTTTTTAATAGGCAAATTATTACGTCCATAATCTGAAAAAAAAAAAAAAAAATATTTAAGATACATTCTTTCTCCTTAGCTTGTACCCGATCAAAACACGATACAATCAAATTTACTCGATAGAAAAAAAAAGCCGAACTTACTTCGATTTGCAGTTTTTTAACAAGCCTAATTCCATTTTAAAGAAGTACTAATACTCCTATTTTTCTATAATTAGTATCAATGTATAAGTAATTTATTTTAGAATCGATTGAACCCGATCATTTTTTATCATTTTATTTCTAAAAAAAAATATCGACCGTTCAAGTGATTTTTGATCGGCGCGTCGCTTGCCACTCTTGCCAGTGTCCTGCGAGACGTTATCGAGGTGAGACCTGTGACAATTTTTTGCGCGCGCGCTTCCTTTCTGCTGCGTAAGTAATAATAAGAGAAAACAAAATAAATTGTAAATAAATATTGTTTTCAAGAATTTATATAGACCATAGTTGGTTAAGCTTTTGTTTTGTGTGTGTGGTTCTCATTGTGTAAATATTTGTAAAACTTTAAAAACAATGTTGCAATCCAATGCAATATTATTATGACATAGAGCTGATCTGATGATGGAGCTGGAAGTTGTTCATAGGAACTCTGTAATTAAACGACGCAGCCCCATCGAGATTGGGCTCGTTTGATTCGTCTTGACGAGTACTTTGATACTATATGGTAACCAGGGTCTGATGATGGAGTTGGAAGGGGCCATAGGAACTCCGTAATTAAACGACGCAACCCCATCGAGTTTGGGCTCGTTTGATTCGTCTTGACGAGTACTTTGATACTATATGGTAACCAGGGTCTGATGATGGAGCTTGAAGGTGGCTATAGTAACTCCGTAATTAAACGACGTAACCCCATCAAATTTGGGCTCGTTTGATTCGTCTTGATGAGTATCTTGGTAGGCGTGAATAGAAAGAGGTCGAAAATTATTCCGCGGCAACGTACTACCGGGGTAAAAGGGACCCAATGTGATAATCCAGATTATAAACTATCTTGGTGAAAAATTTCACCACAGAGTAACAAACATCCATCTATACATCCATACTCACAAACTTTCGCAATTATATTTTTTTTTTTGTTTTTTGTGTGACTAAGTCTTTTGTGTAAGTAAGTTATTTGTGTGTTTTGTATTATTCCAGGTTATAAACTATCTGCGTGCTAAATTTCATCCAAATCCGTTCATTCGTTTTTGCGTGAAAGAGTAACAAACATCCATTTATACTCACAAACTTTCGCATTTATAATATTAGTCCAGGTTATAAACTATCTGCAAGCTAAATTTAATCCAAATACGTTTAGTAGTTTTTGCGTGAAAGAATAACAAACATCCATACTCACAAATTGTCGCATTTATAATATTATACTCCATTTGTTTAGGTAGTTAACTAAAGGTAAACAATCTTGATATGTCTTTTTATATAAAATAAATCGTATAAAAGACCAACAAATATTATTTAAATTAAGTTACTTACCTAACATCGGTTTAAGTAAATACCTAATTGTAAACATTTTTAGATTCAATTTTTAGACAGTTTTTTAGATAAAAGACATGTTAAGATTGTTTACATTTAGTTAACTACCTAAACAAATGGAGTATAGTCTTGTATTATCGTTTCTTCTGTGGTTTCTAATACTGTGGACATACTGATGTCGCTACACTATGACCTGTCTGTGCTACGCCCGCCGCCGCCGCGCCGCCCGAACTTTTGGCGCGCTATCGTGTTCGACAAGAAGGACGCGCGGGAGGCGCCCCGCGGATTTCCACGCACCTCACCCCCTCAAATCTGTCGAATCACCTAGCCTTAAATTCGCTTATAGAAAATGGAAGTGTAAATTTAAAATCAAAAAAAGAATAACGTTACTACAATTACTATGACTTTATGTTTATGTAGGTATCTCCTCTACAAAACAATTAAAATCATGCCATATTGTTACCTAAATTACCTACCAACACATTCCTAACCATTTTTTCTTATCTTGAGATAATTGAGTTCAGCAATTCTGAACTTAGTCTACCTCCAAAAAATAACTTTGTGCCTTCTGGGCACAAAATAAATAATTGGATAAGTCTGTTCAGTACGTAAATACTTTTACTAAATCATTTCGGTATTTCTTGCGCAGTAAAACTTAGATTACAATTTTACTTTAGTTTCTTTTGTTTTAGGGAAATTTATATTTTCCCAAAAGTCACAATGGCTGTTATGTTTATAAAATAATTACTTGTTTAAGGGAAAAACAAAACCTTCCAAACTTTGATCCACATTTTGCTCGGTAATTATTTTAAATATTCAGATTAACAATTCACGAGGGCACCGTACGTAACAGTTTTCCAATTAATTATTTCAAGTAACACGGCTAACTCCGTACTTGTGTGCAAAAGTTTGTAGCCTAAGTTCGGCCACGTTGACACACGAAATTCGGTATCAATGTTTTGCATGGCTGGATGAACTGTTTTGTGCCTCTGAAAGCAGTGTTGTCAGGACCTGCTGCCGTCATTGTAGTGTTGGGAACAAGTTAAGAAGTGCTCCGTGTATTTTGAGAGCGAAAGTGGGAAGTGTTGTCGGAGTTAAACGAATAATGGCTATACATGTTGTTTTGTTCTATCGTTGGACTATTTTTTTACGTTGTCTTTTTGTGTAAAAGAAAATCTATAATATCTTTACTAATGATATTATAAAGCTGAAGAGTTTATTTGTTTGTTTGTTTGGTTGAACGCGCTAATCTCTGAAACTACTTGTCTAAATTGAAAAAATCTTTTTGTGTTGAGTAGCCTATTTATTGAGGAAGGCTATAGGCTATATAATATCACGCTACCGTCACAAAAAGCGGAGCAGCAACGAAAAATGGACGAAAACTGGCAGGCAATATCGATGCGACGGGAAGGATCACGAGAGCAAAAATTTGACGCGGAAGAAGTCGCGGGCAGAAGCTAGAATAAATATAAAGGTATGTTTTACACCCTCCATAAAAAAGAAAATACATTCCAACTAGACTTGTGTTGTGTCTAGTGGGTAACTGCGGACATTGTATATTCTAGTGGCGCGGTAAACTTTCCTTGCACGATGCAGAATTTTGGGTGAAGTCAGTACAATGCGTAATTTGTATGTGGCGTTATAGGTACTATTAACTTTATGAAGCATTTGTTATTGACATTCAATTAACATTTATGGCATAAAAGCTTGTAAGAGAACTAAAGGTCGCGATTACAAAAACACTGGTAATAGAGGAACAAATTGAGACCGTGGTGAAGCAAAGAGCAGCTGCAAAAACAAATGGTTTTAATCCTTTAATTGCCTCTACACCTACAGGAAATTCTGTTTTGGAGGGTATTATAAAGGTTGACTTAAGATACCCCAAACAAACCACCACACAAACTGGTACATTTTTAAGTAGCAAAACGGTGACCCAATAATTATTTCGTACTACAATCACATCTATGGCCCTTTATTTTTGGCCAAAAACTACGTAACATAAACAATGGACATCCAAATATATTGACCTTCTACGGTATGTATCAGAAAAACTTTCTCCATTGATAATATCAGTCATCCCAAACATTTGGGACTAGTACGTATTGAATTTTCTGTGAAACTTTTTACTGTCTGGGTCGGATAAGACAAAGCAAGCAGTGCCATAAGACATTGTTTAGCTGGATTAACACATAGGGTACTTTTAATCCTGGTAGTAAGTTCTTGTGGGATATTTTTCAACATCCATGCGGGCGAAGCCGCGGGCAGAAGCTAGTTCAATATAGAATTGATTCTAGTCGCTCCTTTAAAAGGTAGTTTCGTATGAAGAAGAATAGGTAAGAAACTCCAGCGTTACTCTTTTGGAAATGTTTTGCAATATTTTACATACATTAATAAATTATTGTGAAAACGATGCACCGAATAAAATTATCATCTCACATTAGGTAAGAAGAATTTTAAGTAATGAAGCATTGACAGAAATTTATACTTATAATATTAAAAAGCTGAAGAGTTTGTTTGTTTGTTTGATTGAACGCGCTAATCTCAGGAACTACTGAATTTAAAAAAAACTTTTTTGTGTGGGTAGCCTATTTATCGAGGCTATAGGCTATATAACATCACGCTACAACCAAGAGGAGCACAGCAGTAATGAAAAATGTTACAAAAACGGGAAAAATCGCACGGGTAGGCGGTTCGACGCGACGAGAAGGGTCGGGGGAAAAAGAAATTTAACGCGGACGAAGTCCCGGGCAGAAGCTAGTTAATTATATGATAGATACATGGTGCTCTCATTTTTCCGAATTTATTTAAGTTAAGGTGTGAGCCTCACAGAATGTAAATGAATATAAATAATGAAATATACAATTCAATTAGCAATTTGTCTCGACAAAACAATTAAGAAAAGAAAGAAAAAGTATTCATTGTGACTAGCACAAAAATATCACAGACTAAACAAAGTATAGTCCTCCAGACCGAATTTCGGCCACGGCGGCCAATCTCAACGGAGACTAGCCATCGGCGCGGGAGATATTATAGTGCTCAAGTGTATGCGCAGACACAGGAGCACTCACTCTTCCCTCACTCTCATAGTCCGATGGGACGGCAATCCGACACGACCGGAGAGAGATCAGGCGTAGGACCAACTGCTTAACGTGCTTTCCGAGGCACGGGGGTATCACACCGCCAACTTCCAAACTCCGGGCTGCTACTAAGAAATTCCTAATGGAAAAACCCAGTAACACTTTGCCCGACCCGGGAATCGAACCCAGGACCCCACGCTCAGCAGTCGCGCTTGCGACCACGAGACCGAGATAAAAAAAAAAAACATAGTAAAAATAAAAACAGAAAGTCCTGTACTAGGCCAAAAGACCTCTATCTCAGCATCAATTCACTCTCTTCGCTTCTCGGTAGGTCGTCCGAAAGCTACTAAAGTATGAACTCATATGCATAGTCCTGCATATGTTATTCTGCTCAGCAGCAAGCTCTAAAGTTGTACAATACGCCTAAAGTTTACAGTTCGAGTAAGTTTGGCACGAAATTCGACATCGATGTTTTTGCATGCACGAATGAACTATCGACTAAAATGTTCGATGGCGTTGCAGCAATCTGCAGCGGGATTTTACATATCGATGTATTGAGAACTTCTACAATTATGTTTGAGAAGATATATCGGCTAACAGACACAATAGAATCAATTCATCTATTTTATTTTAATGTTGACGTACAAAAATGCCTTTTTTGTACCTATTTAGAATCAATGCTTTGACATTGACTTAGACATAAAATAATATTCTTAATATGCACATGTAAATAAAAACAGAGATATAAGAATCACAGGGCATCACAAAACTCGTCCACATCGCTGTCAGTGGGAAAAGGGCCCAAAAGGCTGGCAGCATTGCCACGTTGTATGGCGATGCTATTTTTTGACTAAAATTAGACCAGCCCGCTGGTCACGTGAAGAGTTGACCAACCGCTTGGCGATGTCTCGAAAAACCAAGGGGGCACTCGGATTCCATGGCTTCAACCCCAAATGGCTTGAATATATAACTTCCAATGGCATTGTAATATATTCGCTTATTGAGGTTTTCCGGACCTGCAGCAGCCGTCCCAGCACAGCCCATCGTACAGAGAAGATGGGATGGCGAAGAGTGTTGACACATGTTGCATCCCACACCAGAGACCTGCCTAACTTCCAGGGCATTATGATCTTTCTGTCTGGTCTCATCACCGCGTGCCAGGCCGTTGAGTTCTAAAACAGCTGGCTATCCGTCGGTGACAAGAGCACGGTTATAGTTTAGTTTGATATTTCTACAGTGAAGACATCCCATGTTAGTACACTTCTAAATTTGCAAGAGTAATGTAAATTAAAAAGCAGTTTGGAAAGAGCTAGATGATACTATTAATCATACCAATAACATTTATGCTAAACTTGTTTTAATACGCTGAAAGATTTGGCACAGATTTATCTATAGAACACCTAAATTTCGCCAGTTATGTTTAAGTCCTATGTATGTACTAGGAGGCGAGCCTATTGTCATAAATTGTACACAAATCTTTCAATCAATCAATCAATTTATTTATTTTCTCACCACAATATTAAAAAGTTTACAGGTCCATATTATTAAGTCTTAAGCTATTAATACACATTACAATATTGTGGGAGACACTAGTGCCTAAGCTAAGCCAAAACCTGTGTTTCAGGACACCAGGTCTCCACCCCGAGTAACAATGTCTGGGCGTACTATAGCGTTACACCATATAATTATCATGCGGCGAGTACAATGTTATGGAGAGTTGTACGGTTGTGTACGAGAATAAGTGTGTGATTAGTATTTGCGTGTGTGTGTTTATGCGTGTGTGTGTGTGTGTTTGTGTGTGTGTGTGTGTGTGTGTGTGTGAGTGAGTGTGTATGCTCCAGAAAAAGCTACTGAGGAATTCCTGATGGAAATATCCAAAAACTTTTTGCCCAAACGTATACCCTCTTGCTTAGTAGTAGCTGAGACCAACAAGGAAGTTCAATATTAATCACCGACTAATTAATCTTCTTAACAGACGACTTTACTAAGAATAATAACTGTATTATTGAGTACCTACCACTCTAGCTAGATATTGTTAATTACTACCTAATAATTAGTTATACAGTCTGAGCCTAGTGGTTGTTAAGGAAAGATAATAAGGAAAACCATTCTAGGAACCTTCACCGGTAATGAGATGATATAGTCATGTTCCAGCGTTTTCGATATAATGAGCTTTCACTAATTAGGGAGATAACAGACAGTCTGTGTCAACGGTTACGCATTTCTGTGTCAGCAAAAAAAAGAGTGATGAGGTAAACAGAATGTTTCTGACAAGAGCTAAAACAGATGTTTTTGAAATTATTGCAACGTAATTAGAGCAGTGATCTTTAAATAAAACCAGCAATCCTGGAAAGCGCTTTACTTAGTGTAAATTATTTCAACAACATTGCTCTCAAAAGGAAAATATCGTATGGAAACCAGTATGTCCTAGAACCAAACAATCGAAGACATGTGACATCTAGCAATCCACACTGGGTTCGCGTGGTAGATAACAGCCCACCAACCCTCTCGAAGGGAAGAGACCAGTGTCCAACCAGGGGTTACATTATACAAGGTAATTTTTTATCCAGTGCGCAAATTTTAACAAATGAAACTTAAACGAGTCATAATAACCATGCAATTTTTATTTTGATATATCTTAGTAAAAAAAAAATAAGTTATCGTTAACGAAAGATGTCTATTTTGAAACTGGTTTTTATTGTAACTTGCGCGCGGCGCCGGCGCGGCTGCGAAGGTGAACGACCGACCACCTGTTCAATCGGTCAAAATTCTAAGAATTTCGAAGTACCTACGCCGGCGCGCGGTTACTGACCTATTAGTACCTACCAAATGTTCGATCGGTCAAAATTCTAAGAATTTCGAAGTACCTACGCCGTCGCGGTTACTGACCTATTACAATTGATCGAAAATAGTATTACGAAATATGTAGGGTGTCCACAGTTTACTGATTTAAGTTCGGATAAAAATAAAAAAAAAAACGTATTGAAAAAAATTTTGAAATGTGTTCTATTACTGATACTGAACCACCAAAAAAAATAATTGCGCACTGGCTATAAAATTATCCTGTATAGGCTGATTGCAGCTACCAAAACTAACTTTCACAAATTAAACTTGAAAATGAAGTACCTACCTACACGAAGTAACTATGCGTGATTCCATATTTATCCTGTAGATGTCAGTGTGACCTATATCCCACTGCATTAGTCGTATCAATTGTATGCACACACATAAATAGACGGATTTACACTCAACGAATCGAAAACGAGTATCGAGTAGCGTGTAAACGTCAGGTGCTCTGAGTACGTGTAAATAGTGCATCGATTTGTGGCTCTATTGTGGATGTTAGACGTGTGTGATATTTGTTGCTTGAAGTTGGATATAAGTACTCGTATATCCAACGTATACGTACCGTGTGGTGCCGGACGTAAAAAATAACACCACCCCATTTCTTCCCGTGGGTGTCGTAAAAGGCGACTAAGGGACTTACTAGAGAATGGGCAGCAGCGTTCTCTATGCATTTTACCATCATACTGCGATCGCCAACCCACTTGCCAAGCGTGGCGATTATTGTAAACCCATCCAAATTGGGAGAGGCCTATGTCCAGCAGTGGACGTCTTTCAGCTGAAATGATGATGGATGACGTGCATAGACATATACTCATGCCTTCTTCCCATGGGGGTAGGCACAAACTACAGAACGCTTACTACTACCATTCTTACTTACTCCTTTTGCCTTCTTTGGTTGTGAAGCTGGGTATGTAAGTAGGTAATTACTGGTTATCTTGGTTTTAAGCACTAAGTATGAGACAGATTTTTTGTCAACCAACAGCTTATAGAGTAGCTTAGTAAGGTTGTCGAAAAAAAATTATCCATTAAAAGAAACGACTTAGACCCGAGTTCACCAACAGATAGTTAAATTTAAAACATCTGTTTACACCATAAACGGCTGTTTAACAAAATTTTGCTGTTCACCATGCACTAACCATTGGTTAAGTGCTGTAATCGAACGATTAGCTTAAACGAACTAGTCAAGTCAGTTTAACCATCGGTTAATGCTTCCTAACGTGAAGATTTGCATTGTGCATCACTTTTAGTAACGAAATACAGATGCAAGAAGCTTTGAATTATATATTAGAAGAGTGATGCGTTAGATGATTTTGTTTTTATGTATTTTCTATTAAGTCTCTGTACTTTATCACGACTTCCATTAGTACTGATTTCTCGTCACTGGTAAAATTTACAGTACGTTTGTATTTAACTTCAATATTCACTAATTATATTCAAAGAAAAATAACACGACACGACAATAAACTTAGAAATTTAGTTTCATCACAAAAAAAATCACACACACACACTCTGACAATAAAAACTGATTGATGTTGACATTCAATATTCACAAAATAATGTTAAACCATTCGATCATTCGGTCATTTTCGACACACTCATTCAAAAACGTTCGGTTATTTAACCGTTGGCTGGAACTGAATGCTGAACTCGAAAAAAACGCAGCTTGTGTAAACATCTGTTAAATACTAACAGAACGGTTACGTAACCAATGGTTATATTGTAGTTGGTGAACTCGGGCCTTAAAGGAAAAGACATTGTACTCACTTCAATACATATCTACAAAATCAGAAATTTTGGGTGTATTTGCAATCCCAATATTATTATGAATGTGAAAGATTGTATAAGATTGTGAAGGGCGGGCGTTTTGGGGGGACTGTCTTATGTAACTTAGACGTTCAAAAAGTGCTGACTCTCAGCCTAGTTTGAATAAATGACTTTTGATTTTTTTGATATATTTGGGTGATTGTTACGCAAACACGCAAAACGGAATTGGATGAAATTTGGCACACAAGTAGGTTATAACCCGGATAAACATATAGGTTAATTTTTGTTCCGGTAGTATGCTCCCGTGAGATACTTTCCAAAGTCTACGCGGGCGAAGCTGCTCGCAGAACCTAATAAGTTATAAAAAAGAAACAGACTCATTAAATGAGTCTGAGACTTTATTTGAGCGATTTTCACTATATTGTAACAGCCACACGGTCGATCAGGTGAAGCTATACTCGCTGTGGCTGGTCCGTGGATGGGTAACCATATTTACATTCCAAGACGCAATCGCAAATATATGTATACTACTGGTAATCGGCTGCATTGGATTTGCCTGGAAGCCGACACCAGCATTGTTGGGACTGCCAGGGTCGCGAGATTGTTCGAAAGAGACACCGTGACCCTGGCACATGGGCAACTGAAGGAACACGGGTGGGTTTTAGTCAGTAAAAGTCTAACACGCGCTCCCGCTCTCCCCAAGAGCGGGAGACGTCATTTGATGATTTCACATACGAAAAAAAAAAAAAATTGTTGGGAAAAGGCTAGGTAGATGATGACTCGTCAAAATACCGTTCAAATGAAAAGAGAACTTATTTAATGCAATTAACACTAACATAATTAGAGTCCCTAAAAACGAGCAGCTCCTTTCCTCAACATTTCCATTCAAGTTTAGAGCGTTTATTGGAACAAGCTAAGCGTTAATACCATTAAATTCTGTACGACCGCCCGAGTTCCACCATTTTATAGGCTGTAAACTTTAAAATAAAACAAAACTCATTTGTACTGTCTGTTTTATGGAGGAAAAATGTCCGAAGTACTATAAACGTGTACATTCGGAAAAGGAAAATTCCAAAATAGGGGGATTCGAGAAAAGAATTTACGAGTTTTAACGAATTTAATGTTGAAAGACTTTAAATATGAATATGTAATGAAAATATTTTCGTGTTCAAATGGACGTAAAATAAAAGGTAGCCGTAAAGTTTATTTATTTTTATGCTGAATGTAATTTCTGGGCGTGAGGAAAATTAGGGATTTTTATGAACGTCGTCAGAATCTTAATGAGGATATTAAAATTTCCTTCTTACTAAAGACAAGCCGTCATGCTTTCTAAGTATTTTATTTTATCTTAAAGCATCTAAACATTGTGTAGTAACAATCAATAGATTTAAATTAAGTAAAAAAGCAATAACAATTTTCGGCACAGATTGAACGATTAGGTTAAGTTACGCTCGCTGCGGTTGGACAGTAGATGGTTGACCATCCTTACACGACAAGACCCTCTACTCCCTTAATTAAACAAAATTTAGAGTGAAAAACCTTTTTTAAATTATATTTAGTCCGGGCTTTTGACTTTATTCTGAAAAATAATAGACTTTAATAGCCACTCAATGTATCCGACATAATATACCTCTAGGCGTGATTAAAAATTGTTACCATTAATTAAGATAATAGGTACTAAACAAAATAAATAATGGATTAGACTTATGAAACATCCTGTTAATAATGTTTACGTATCATACGGTAGAGAACATACCTACCCAGTGCACGAGTCGACTAGATCATTCCACCTCCATTTTCTATGAGACAAAATATCAAATTTAAACCACGTCATGCGTCATCCTAATGAATAATATTTATTTTTTAATTCTAATGTTATTTTTTTTTGTTATGGATGTGTAGCAGTCATTGGTTACATGAAGTGGGCTGCCGTTGTAAGACGACTAACATGTCACGGTGTATATAGGAGATAGGCTACTGAATATAAGAAATAACTTTGTGTATGAACAATTTTTTTTTTAATATTCTGTATAAATGGTTTTAAATCACCCCTGGAATGAAACAAAAGTATTAAAAAGTTTAGAACTCTTTCAAACACAAACCTCGGCTTAGGTATCTCTAGTTACAACTTTTCTTTATTTAATACGAATAGTGCGCAACAACATTAATCCTATAGTACTCGACAATACTGTAACTTCCCATCAGTCAAAGATTTTTTGAAATCGGGTCAGCAGTTCCAAAAACTACCCCTGTATACAAACTCGAAAATTTTTCCTCGTTATAATAGCATAGTATAGGATTCATTTGTTTTCCTTTTATATTTAAAACCAGTAAAACAAATAATTAAAATATTTTTTACTTACTTGTCTCTCCTGGCCGATAATGATGCCGAGCGGGACGAACGATCACGTCCCGTACAGGACCTAGCAGACGTATCACGCTGTGACTCTTCGCAGTACAGTCGTCATTGCCAACGCAGCCGACGGTGGTGTGCAAAGTGCAATGCGTAGCTGGGGACGATGGGATCTTCAGTGGAATGATGCCATAGCCTGTAACAAGGGAGAGATTTTAGTAAACACAAGTAAAACGGCATGTGAGGCGGGACTATCAACCAGGGATCACGGCAGTCGCAATAGATCCTGTGATCCCGGACGTAGGTGTGGGAAGGAACACCGGGATGGGTTTAATCAGTAAGAATCTGAGAGACCCCCTACCCACCCCAGGGTGGAGGAAACCCATTTGGATTTCCACCAACAGATCACAAAAAAAGAGTAAAAAGGGCATGAAATCGCCTTGTATAATTATAAATATATCTTCCTAGTAGGTTAAATCTATGTCCCTCGCATATCCCAAATAAAATATTCATCTTCTACTTTTATAACATATAATTTAAATCATAACTCGAGAAATATGTCACTTTACAAGTTTGTCTGACCCTCTGAAGAAACCAAGCGTTATATTGAAAATCCCATTAAAAACTTCAAGGTTTTATAATAGAAAAACAGACTTAGACAAGAGAAATAGATTAAAACTTGACTTCACCCTGACGCATTACGCCTGCCATATTGTATTTCCTAGTACTTTATATTGCTTAGAATGCAATTTATTAAAATCTGTTTAGTAGAGTAGAACGTACCTACATAAAACAGTTACTGAGATTTATACCGTGTACTTTGGTTAGAAATTGTATTATAGGTATGAAGTAAACTTGTGTAATTTTGTTTCGTAAATTCATCCCTTTTAATTACAGATTAAACCACTTAATAAATAAAGTTGTAAAATTACACAGAAACAGCCTGTTTCGCAATCCAGAAGACATACGACCCATCCACAAACAAACATACATTAAAACAGTCAAAATAAAAACATAAATTAACAGAACAAAAGGCATCATTTACGATAATCACTGGTCGTTTTCAACACCCGCGTGAATGACGTCGACGTTAACAAACAGACACACTTATTTATGCGTGCGGCAAAAAACGGAACTAAAATGGAATGTGTGTGTTATTGCTGTACTTGACATTTGTTTGACATATTTCCTTAGCAAGTGGCGCCACTGCGATGTGCATGGATAAAAGTGTGATCGTTTATATTAGTTTTCGTCACAGTACAATGTATTTGTCACAAGTGATCAAGTTTTTGTTGCTTTGTGTTGAATTCTCATAGTATCATGACTTCATTAGTATCAGTCTTTTTCAGTCAAAGGCTGTTCACAATTGTTAGTTTAAATTTAATATTTTAACGAGAAGAAAATGTAAAATTTATATATATATTTATTATTATATAAAACTATATTTATTTGTAAAAAACTTATCAATCAGTTTTATGATTTATAAATCACCAGCTTTTGCCAGTGGCTTCGCTCGCATATTATACAATATATGAGCCTTACCTTTAATCACTCTGTCTATTGATTAAGACTACATTAAAATCCGTTGCGTAGTTTATAAGATCTAAGCATACAGACATGGGAAAAGACTTTATTTTATACTATTTAAAGAAAACACAATACTTCTCAATAGATAGATAGATAAATCGTTTATTTGGTGCACACAAAAGACATAATAACATACAAAGTATGATTAAATAATAATTTAAAGTGATTACAAAAGGCATCACAATACATTTCAAAACAAAGGCAAAGGCAAAGGGATTACAATACATTTAGTTTAGCAACTGAATTTGAGATTATATAACTATTGAATGACTACAATTTCCTGGCAATACCTCGACTTACAGTATAGAACATTCCAACTACCTAAAAATACTATTCCTACAGTCTTGAACCCAAGACACCAGGCAATATCTGTCTCGAGACACAATAATAAATAGCACTTGCACTTCATTTACGGCCAGTTCGATTTATAAAAGCTTTTGGAGCATCTCCAAATGGAGGGTTGTCGAAGAAATTCCCAGTTCTTCCGGCGGGCGAACACTTAAATGAAGCAAGCACTATTAAAAGGTAAGAGTTATTATATCGGAAGGAGAAATACTCTCGGTCCCCTTTGAAACGTTTTGAAAGGATTTATTTTTTTCTTCTTTCTTTTCAATTGGTTTAAGTTATTATTTTGTTTTTTTATTTTGGTTCTGGTCCCTGAATGTTGGATAGTGTTTCTGGAGTTTTTTTTATTGGTCATCAGTTTTCTATATGATAAATAAGAGGATCGTTTTTTTGGTTTCATTTTTCTTGTATTATTAGCTAGACTTGCCGTTCAATTAATAGGTATCAAATTATCAAATCTATACTAATATTATATAGCTGACGAGTTTGTTTGTTTGAATGCACTAATCTCAGAAACAACTGGGTCGAATTTAAACATTCTTAGTGTAATTGTGGAAGGCTACAGACTATGTATATTTTTAACATCACGCTAGCACCCTTAGGAGCCGAGCAAAAAGAAAAAAGTCTTGACTAAGAAAACCTCGCACGGGTACACTATGTTCCGGAATGTTTATGTTCTTTCAATCCAGAATTAGTCTTCCTACTGACAGTTTATATGAGTAGTTCATGTAATTGTTTTCTTGTTTTGTTTTTATTTAACTGCTTTTGTTAATTTATTTTTATTTTCTTTTAATTTCATATATTGTGTATATGTATCATTTGCATCGTTGTATATGTAAGCGGGTATGCCCTTTATGCCTGGAGGCTTTATTAAGGTTTTAAGTTCTGTTTAGGATTTTGTTTTATTATTTATTTCAGCTTGAGTTTAGTTTTCAATGTTTTGTTGGTATATTGGCGTGTGCTAGCTGACATATGGCGAATAATGTATGTTTTGTTTTATAATATTAATAACTTACACAATACTGTATAGAATCAAGTTCTTCTAACTTAACAGACAGCTGTGCTGCTGGGGAGTTTGTTCCGCCACTTCTTCCCAGCTAAAGCACTAGGAAGTGTGGGAGGAAACGCCCGGGTGTTTCCATTGCGAGGATCGTCTGGAGGACACGGTAGAGCATACGGTGGAGGTGTGCCCTGCCTGGGCGGAGCACCGCCGTGTCCTCGTGGAGGCGATCGGCGGCGGCGACCTCTCGCGTCCGACCCTGGTGCGAGCCATGGTAAGGAGCGAGAGGGCATGGGAAGCCGTCACCTCCTTCTGCGAAGCAGTAATGCTCGCGAAGGAGGAGGCGGGGCGTGTGAGGGAGTGGCAGTCTCTGCGCCCTCACGTCCCTAGCCGCCGCAGGAGGAGACGCCCCGGGCGTCGGGAGTCTATAGCGGACTCCCGGCCACCGTAGGCGCGAGCTTGCGGGCGGCGAGCAATGGGTAGCTCGCCTCCCGGTAAGGACCAGGCTCGGGTCAACGGCGCGTAGTGTTCCACGCGCGCCTCAAATTGATGTCAGCAGCAATGAAGGGGTCTGCTAGGACCAACTTTTGAGTTTCAAAAGGTCAGGGGGGTGGGGGTGTAACTTGAGATATCTAGGGTCAAACATAGCAATTTTGGCTATAATTGACAACTTCCTAGGGTCAAAAATCACACTTGGAGGTGAAATATGGTGAATTTCTAATTTGAAATAGAATTATAGGACAATGGACTACAAGATAGGGTAGGTCTGACCCCTGGGAAATGGTGGGAAGTGCGTTAATTTTGTTGTCAAAAATTCCCGAAAAAATTGAAATTCGAATTTTCAGACCTTTCTTCGGCATTCCGGAACATAGTGGGGTAGGTGATTCGATGTGACGGTGTGGATTGGGGGGCAAGAAATGTGACGCGGACGAAGTCGCGAGATCAAAATCTTCTTCTTCTGTGCCTTGTTTGTCTATTCCAGTCTATGTCTAGATAATGAAGGCACAAATTGGAAGTTAATTCCATGATCAGAACTTGGCTTATTCATAACCAACTAATGATGTTTCCATTACTTGTAAGTATCTCTTAGATATATCTTAATTATGGGGCTACGGTACTATTAATTCACAGTTTGCATTAGCGGTAGCTTCTGTTTTAGTTACCATTGCACCTCTAAAGGCAGGTACACACAGACTAGTCTCTACCGTGTGCACCAATCATCGTTAGGACACTGTCATTGTTATAAATCACTATGAGAGAGGAGGCGGCGTGGATACCGGATTGTTGTATGAGGTAGCAGGAAATATGTGTAGGTGACAAAGCCTTAACGAGATTAATATTGATGATGTTTGATAGAGGATTTTGGAAGAATAGGATGTACTGTTCTGTTGCCAAGTTGAGATATGGGACTGCATTATTAGCTCTTACCGTTCCCACTGCTGGGATACAGACCTCCTTTTGGTTCGAGGGAGTGAGCCGTAATCTACCACGCGGGCTCAGTGCGGGTAGGTAGATGTTATACGTCTTCGATTTTTTGGTTCTGGGACATACCGGTTTCCTCACGATGTTTTCCTTCACCGTTTTGAGAGCAGTGGTGATGAATATTACACAAGGTAAAACGCCTGCCTGGGTTTGAACACGTTAGTATGAAAATCTTGCACTCGCCCTCCCACACACACTTATTCATATACATTCTACGCAAAGGAGGCACTAATAACACTCTCTCTTTTATTTAAATACTAGCTTTTGCCAGCGGCTTCGCCCGCGTTGAGATCGGAAATTATCCCGCGGAACATACTACCGAGATAAAAAGTACCCTATGTGTTATTTCGGGTTATAAACTATCTGTGTGCCAAATTTCATCTAAATCGAGTTAGTAGTTTTTGCGTGAAAGAGGAACAAAAATTCATACATACAAACTTTTGCGTTTATAATATTAGTAGTATAAAGGGTGTAGCCGTACTTCTAACTGAAACTTAAAACTGCCCCCAGTGGGAACCTATATCGTAACCTATGTTATATTGTAGAGTGTAATAATAGTAGTTCACCGAGTAGGTATTAGCTCTATATCTTAATTAATTGAGGAGCTATTTGGAAAAAAGTGTCCGGAGACGCCTTTTTTTCAAAGTGACATATCTCTGTTAATTTTAAAGCTTGGCAAATAAAACAAATTTCAGTGTTTATGGGACACTTTATGGTTTATTTAATGGCAATTTACTATGAGCCAAGCCTAAATAAAAATATTAAAAAAATTAAATTAAATATTTTTTTTAATGATTTCTATTAGATCGAATTGAGTTACTACTTTGGAAAAAATATATAATAATTGCCTATACCCGGCCTAACAGCATGCCAAGTTTCATCAAAATCCAAATGGTACAACATATGGAAAAAAAATATTAAAGTTAGTGGGGCACCATGTGACCACTTTGTTGACGCGTATAAATTGTATTAGATTTTAATAATCTTAGGCAAAGTAGCGTTTACATAACTTGTAAAAAGTATATTAACGGTTGGTGGTGTCACTAGCCTATTACAATGGATTGTTGATTTACTTTTAAATTGACTAGATTTATCAAAAGTACCCGCATATGCACGTTCCTACATGATCACAGTGTATAGTTGTGGTACGCTCTGGCTTTTATTATTTGCGCCGTTTTATAAATTCTTAATCCTGGGACGTATTATATGTTTATGTTTAGAGCAACAAGTTTCAGATTACATGAAATCAAATAACACGAAATTTAGAAGAAAATATTTTTAAACGAAGTTTAACAAAAGCATGATATGCCTCTATTTTAATCTTTTATCGTTTTAATATTACATTTTGAGCTAGACAAAATACAATATTTATGAGTCGGCTCCAAGTTACGAGATGTAGACCGTGTGGGTTCGAACCCAGACAGGCGCTTTACTTTGTGTAAATAATTTCATCACCACAGCTCTCAAAACGGTGAAGGAAAATATCGTGAGGAAACTGGCATGTCCTAGAACCAATCATTTGAAGACATGTGACATCTACCAACCCGCACTGGGCCCGCGTGGTAGATTACGGCCCACTCCTTCTCACCGAGCGGAGGCCTATGTCCCAGTGGGAACAATATAGGCTGATGATTTTGAGTAAAATTACCCTCTTTAACGGCAGTATCATAAAGTTTTCATTAGAACTGTGACGTAGAAAAAAGTCTTCATCTTCATCATCATAATAATAATCCTTTTCTTCACCCACTAATTCGAATTGTGAAATATCAGGTGGTTCAGTTTCTATATGAATATGGGAAGGTCCTGGTCATGTGTCGTCAGTAGCCGGGGATTTAGCAAACGCAATTAATCAACATTTATTACACAGAACATCTCGAAGTTTAAGTTCAACGTTGTATTTACGGAGTTCATTTTCGGATTGCAATGTTTTCTTTCGTTTTCCAGTCCTTCGCAATATAAAGCTACTATTATTACATTTCCCAGACATAGTCGATATATTTTTAGGTCATTGGTTTATATCTTTATATAAATAATTCTACTGTACGTGTGTATGTCATTGAACTCCTCTTAAACGGCTGGACCGCTTTGAATGAATTATTTGTATGCGTTTTGGTGGCACCCTGGATGGTTTAGATTCACTATTAGCGCTGCTATCGAGTTCTAGGAAACGGGACAACGTCTGTACGGTCAGCTAGTATATATACATATATGTTTAAACATAAACAAACATTACGTTCCTGAATTAAGATTTTGCAAAACGGCGCAAATAATAAAAGCGAGAGCGTACCACAACTATACACTGTGATCATGTAGGAACGTGCATATGCGGGTACTTTTGATAAATCTAGTCACTTTAAAAGTAGATCAACAATCCATTGTAATAGGCTAGTGACACCACCGACCGTTAATATACTTTTTACAAGTTATGTAAACGCTACTTTGCCTAAGATTATTAAAATCTAATACAATTTGTACGCATCAACAAAGTGGTCACATGGTGCCCCACTAACTTTAATATTTTTTTTCCATATGTTGCACCATTTGGATTTTGATGAAACTTGGCATGCTATTAGGCCGGGTATAGGCAATTATTATATATTTTTTCCAAAGTGGTAACTCAATTCGATCTAATAGAAATCATTAAAAAAAATATTTAATTTATTTAATATTTTTATTTAGGCTTGGCTCATAGTAAATTGCCATTAAATAAACCATAAAGTGTCCCATAAACAATGAAATTTGTTTTATTTTCCTAGCTTTAAAATTAACGAAGATATGTCACTTTGAAAAAAAAGGCGTCTCCGGACACTTTTTTCCAAATAGCTCCTCAATTAATTAAGATATAGAGCTAATACCTACTCGGTGAACTACTATTAGTACACTCTACAATATAACATAGGTTACGATATAGGTTCCCACTGGGGGCAGTTTGCCCATGGAAGTACGGCTACACCCTTTCTTTTGTTTTTCATTACTATTATTTTTGCTTTAATTTTGATATTTTTAGAGCTGCATTCGTTTAGTTAGCTCTTAAATATTACATTTATAGTGAAGAGCGTGTTGTCTGAGATACAGATATTAATTTATCTAGTTCAGACACAGATGGCTTTTAAACTTATTAGATTAACCTTAAATTATCATGTCATATTGTATTTGTTATAAAATAAATGTAATTAAAAATTTAAATAAATAAAAGACTTATAATGTTGCTTCGGTTATTTACATAGTTAGTTCTTCGTGAGCGGTTATGCGTTGTAATAACAACAAGAAAGATGAACTTCCTCCATGACTACCACGTAAAGAGAAGGTTTATTTTGTAAAGTAACCAGAACCATTTACATTACCACAGCCAACCACGCTTCTGAGAAGTAAGCAACGCAATTACCCGTTCTAATGGAAATAGCATAGTCAACAAGAACCGGGTTTTGATATCCATTTATTAAAATTCTAGGAAGCTTGTCGATATCAAAAGCGCAATAAAATGAATGTAATACACATGTATGTACCTATGTATGTAAAACATTTATTAAGAATCAATGTTATTATATGTATAAGCTCGGGGTATGAAAATGTGTAGGGAATAAGATCAAACTTTCTCCGTTACGTTACGTTATGTTATGTTTATTAATCTATATATTTTATATTCGTTCGTAAGGAGTCGTCGGAACTCCAGTCGTGCATAGGAGCTACCAACACAATTCTTTAAAAAAAACTTTACAGGTGTCAAGGGACACCCGGATGGAACGAAGTTCGTTTCCAGGATTCATTATTGTTATTATTTTTTTATTATTTATTATGTACAAAAAACCTGTATACACTCAACAAAAATATTCTCTCTCTCTCTCTCTCTCTACTCACAACAAAAAAAAAACAACAACATACAAAACAAATACAAACAACAAAATATATAAGATCGAATTGAGAAACCTCCTCCTTTTTTTGAAGTCGGTTAAAAAGTGTCGTTACAACTTTTTCTCTTATTTTCCGTCTAGCCCCCTTTCGTAACGCGCCATAAGGAACTTCGTTCCAAAAAGTGTACTATTGTTGGGTTTGGAACAGACCATTCAGAAAACAGAATCAGCCGTGTTAAGTAAGCCAGTAGTCAGTGTTGTTGTGTTGTATAACATGTTCCTTTTGATATCCTACAAAGTCAAGGTATGAGACCATGAAAAAGTATGAACTGCAATTTTTTTTTTTAAAGATTAAGTAATGGTATTGGTTTTCTTAAATAAGGGTTTTTTCATTGATAAGTACGAGTAAATCATTTTCATTCAAACTAATAATTTAATTAAAAGGTAAGAAATGCGACGTTATCATATTTCACGTAAGTTAATTGTTTTACATAAATAACCGTGACATCGAATTATGTATGAAATATTAAAACGCAAAAACATTTCATATGCCGGTTGATTCTTTGACGTAGCTTCATTACCAGAGGTCGGAATTAGGTAGAGTTATGTATGTACTTACACTGATTTCATACAACGAAAGAATAAAGTGGATATGCCCCAAATCCCGGGATTAATTTTGAAGAGCAGAAAAATCCCGTGTTCTATGTATAATAAAAAAGACGAAGTATGAGAATTTGCTTAAGACTATTAATAATTTGTATTGTGAATTTAATACTAATAAAAATTGTATGTTAATTATCTTTGTTTAATTTGTTTTATCTATCTCTGAGATTTTTATTATTATTTATTTGCAATATTGTTGGTCATACGGAATTGTCTATTAGAAATCCCGGGAAGATCCATATTAATATCAACATTCCGATGCAAGTACATAAATTACCTAATTCCGACCTCTGCTCATTACCCTAGAGTAATGTGATGTAAAAAAAAACACTTAGTACATTTGTATCGGCTAGGTATTGAAATTTTGATTAAGACAGTCGATTTTATTTTCGTAATTAAGATGTTGGACTCAAGAAGATGGTTAGAAATTTGACCACAAATGTCTGATAGAGGCTGTATACCCTACGTGACAGGTAAAGTACTTTCAGGGCAATACGTGCCGGGAATTAATGACAAAACCAAGGACTGTCTGCTTCATTCCAGAAAGGCAAGGTGTTGGTAAAAACACGTGAAAAATCTTAACATTTAGACCGTTTTGGTCGTAGGTTTCGGTATCTTCTAGGGATTTTAAATGAGATAATTAAACTGATAAGAAAATGACAAGACCAAAAAACTAAATATTTGGTTGACTTACTTAAACTGAATTAAGACTTGCTTTAAATTTTATTGATAGATATCAGTTTTATTTGCAGACGTTCAAATCGGTCTTTAGATAAAGTGTTGTGTAATGTTTAACACCTTTCTTCATAACAATATCTTTATCTAATCGAATAAATCCACGTGTACTTCCCAAACAACCTTATCAACGCTTAACAAAACTCCAAAAGCAGCTGAAGTATTCAATTTGGGACGCACGATGTTGCCAATAATAGCTTTCTGAAGCGGACTTAGAGAAAATGAGACCGTGCAACTTCGTTCGTGTGTCGTGAAGAAATTGTGGTCATTGGCGCCCCAACTTTTCTACCATTGACTCGAAAGCTGTTACTTGGAACTTGAAAGCTATTCAGAAACATGGAGGTTTTATTAAAATTTAGATTGGAAATGCAAGCTGCACAATGCTACGAGTATTATGTGGAAAATACGCTGTACAGGGAGTTTCTTTTAGTTTTATTTCAGTAATTGCTTCTCAGCCAAGCTTGAAACGAGTACACTAATCTAAATGGACAAGCTTGCTTTTTGCTTTTGTTACCTCCTTTGTATTTTGCGTTTTAATTCCACATTATTAAAAAGTACTGAAGGAGTTCGTTGCAGGAATTTGTGGTTCTTAACACCATTTAAGTTTTTCAGTTTACATCATCATCACTTCATTTCAGCCGAAAGCCGTCCACTGCTGGGCATAGGCCTCCCCTAATTAGGAGGGGGGGGGGTGCCATAATCGCCACGCTTGGCAGCCGGATTGGCGATCGCAATATGGTGGTAAAATGCATAGAGGATGACGCTGCCCATTCTTTAGTAAGTCTCATAGTCGCCTTTTACTACACCACGGAAAGAAGTCCGTAGTCCGTAGTCCGTAGCGTTGTAGTGGCGTGGGTGACTACACGTGCTCCCCCGCTACGTGTGCTACGACGCGTTCGCGGAATGTCCCGTTCCGGCTCACTGCGTTTATATCCCCTTTTGTTATATTTTATTGTGATAACTGAATGCAATTTAAAAAGGGATATTGAATATTGATAATGATAATGTTCAAAATCTAGAAGCTATCTCACCTCGGCTACATTAAAATGTCACAAACTTCTCAAAAATTTATGGAAACTTGAAGTATTTTTTGGCAGATTGAGACCGAAATCAAACTGTGAAGGTTCTTATAATTATGAGAATTGTCCCTCTGATCTCAGTCCCAACCTGTCAAAAATACCTCGGTTTTCCATTCATTTTTGACAAGTTCTGATCTTCAAGTATTTCAGACTTTGTTTTACATAAAACTTATCACATCATCATTGTGATTTGATTGTTAGGTACTCGCCACTATTGCCACAGCATCCGCACCTTCCACCTTACGCAGGTCTTCTCCCGGCCAAGCTGCTTCGGGAGGTTCCTGTTCAGGATAAAGCGGGAGGAAACGCCCGGATGTTTCCATTGCAAGGATCGTTTGGAGGATAAGGTGGAGCATACGGTGGAGGTGTGCCCTGCCTGGGTTGAGCACCGCTGTGTCCTCGTGGAGGCGATCAGCGGCGGCGACCTCTCGCGTACGGTCCTGGCGCGAGCCATAGTACGGAGCGAGAGAGCATGGGAAGCCGTCACCTCCTTCTGCGAAGTAGTATTGCTCGCGAAGGAGGAGGCGGAGCGCGTGAGAGAGAGGCAGTCTCTACACCCTCACGCCGCTGGCCGCCACAGGAGGAGACGCCCTGGGCGTCGGGAGTCAATCGCGGACTCCCGGCCACCGTAGCGCGAGCTTGCGGGCGGCGAGCAATGGGTAGCTTTCCGCCGGGAAGGACCAGGCCCGTGTCGACGGCGCGATGTGTTCCACGTGCACCTCAAAGAGATGTCAGCATAACTGAAGGGGTCTGCCAGGACCGATGCCTGCCAGGATCACGTGATTTGTTTGTAAGAGTTACCGGGACCCTAGTATATGGGTAACAGAAGGAACACGGGTGCGTTTTAGTCAGTAAAAGTCTGAGACGTGATTTGATGATTTTCCACCCACAAAAAAAAGGTGCTCATCATGATTAATCGTTTTATTTTAGTATTAAATACAGAACCTAAAAGCTTTAATATTTACCAGTATTTCCATAGTTGTATTTGGGCCACTCTAAATAAGACTCGGGCTAACTTTAATAATTGAAACCATATTTTTTTCTCAAACATCGGATTCATTACCTAACAGTTTTTTGATATTTCTTTAAAATTATATCGCCGCCCACTGAACTAGTTAATAACTACGTATTAACTCGAAACAGTTACAGCTGTTATAATCAGTTTAAACTAAAACTATTCTCCAAGTTAACAAGTATAAACTTACTAACAAGATATCCAATTATTTATAACTGGCTTAAAGCTGTTGAGTTTCAATTGTAGCAATACTATTGCTTTCACAACTTAAAACGGAACTACCGTTCTAATAGAAAACAATTTTTTTTTGCTTATTAATTGTTGTACTTAGGTATACTTATATTTGAAGGTACGTATTCCATGCCTGTAGCTAAGTAATTATAGCCGCACGGATCGATCTATCAGGTTAAGTTACGCTTGCCGCGGATGGTAGGTAGATGGGTGATCATTATTATTATGTAATAATAATATAACATTTATTTCAGGTTACAATGACCCACAGACATATACCTTACTAACTAACATCTATACTTATATTATAAAGCTGATGAGTTTGTTTGTTTGATTGAACGCGCTAATCTCAGGAACTACTGATTTCAAAGTGAAAAATTATTTTTGTCTTCTGTAGCCCATTTATCGAAAAAGGATATATATAGGCTATATACCGTCACGCTACAATCAAAAGGAGCGGAGCATCAATGAGAAATGTTGCAAAAACGGGGAAAATTCATTCCTTTTGAGAGTTTCCGTTGCGTGCGCTGCGTAAACGGTATAAAGCAACAATGATGTAAGCCGGAATTATTCCTCTTAAAAAAAAAAAGTCTGCGACAGCATACGTCCATCTTTTAAGGTTGGCGTACTATGTTTTTTTCGTTATAAAAAATGCATTATTTGCGAAAGTGTTTTCATAAACATGTATATAAACCTTATCCATCAGAAGTGTTTAAGTTTGAACAAAATTGCCCTTACATTATTTGAGATTAATGAATATCTTACGAGATATAACAACCTGATTGCTAAACGCACGTACGGGCCCGGCGATTTGATGCGACGGGGTTGGTCGCGGGAGCAAGAAATTAGACGCGGACGAAGTCGTGGGCAGAAGCTAGTACATATACTCGTTTATTAAACAAACAATCATAATTTCAACCGAAAACCATCCATTTCTGGATATAGGCTTCTTTCAATTTGCCATAATCACCACTCTTGGCAGGCGGGTTGGCGATCTCTGTATGGTGGTAAAATGCATAGAAAACGCTGCTGCCCATTCTCTAAAAAGTCCCATAGACGCCTTCTACGCTGATAAATACAGCAAGGACATCGACGTTCAACGTGTTACCATCGATTTAGTACATGATTCTGAACTCCCTTAGTTGAAATTTTTCTACTGCATTTTTTTATTAAACCGACGAATATTGTGTACGTAGCATCTGCTCCGAGGATTTTCCCTTTTCTGCAGAGCTTGAGTGAACTTTACACCCTGTTACTCATACCTCCAAAGCTACACCAGGGGTTCTAGAATCATGTGCAGAATTGGTTTCAGGTTTCAGTTTACGCATTTGTATCTGCCAGCCTTTTTTTTTGTGGGTGGGCAATCATCAAAGTCTCTCACTCTGGAGCGGAGCTGGCGTGTCAGACTTTTACTGACTAAAACCCACCCGTGTTCCTTCTGTTGTCTATATGCCAGGGCCACGGTAACTCCATTTAACAAATCTCGCAACAGTCCCTGCCACCGTAAATATCAGTTTCTCTTGAAACAAAGGTATGTTTAATTCCACCATCATTAATTTAATTTCCAACGATTCTTTTCCAAGTTAAGAATACAAACGACTTCATTACATTTTAACATAGAAAAAAACATTTCCTTACCAACTTTCTCCTTTTATTATTTTGTTAAAACATACTTTAATGATCTCGGTACATTGTTCTCCATGTTTTCCAAACAAATAAAATGAAGGAGAGATTCTCTCGTTAAAACTCGTCAATATAACCTTTAAGAATAAATGTTTTGTATTCTAATGGAAGTATCCGTTACTGGGTACTTTGGTTTGTAAATTGATGAAAATGTTTATAATTTACTTGTAGCGTTTATAGTATAATGTAAAGTTGTGAATAATGCTCGTTAAATTTATTGATTTGATTTATTAGCTTCATTTTTATTTGTAAATAATTCTAAATTTGTTTATTTAGAATTATAAAATCAGATTATACTTTATATACAGGGGCCACACTGAAAGATTTTAGAATAGGCAATTAAGAAAAGCAGCCGATGAAAAATTTATTTAAATTCGAATAAGGAACTCTATGAGAATCTGTAAATGTATAATAAATTCATATGTCATTTGTTTTTATAAATGGGCGACAATTTAAAAACTGTATGTCGCGCGTCGAAATAGATTTGACTAGAGAAAATTTACGCTATTCATTACGACTTTCGTTGTGGTTTTACCAAACAACAATGTTACGATAAACTTCAATTAGCATTTTATGACGAAGCCCCATCCCGTGCCTCTGTTTACAACTGGTTTAATGAGTTTAAACGTGGTCGAAGCATACTCACTGATGATTCGAGAGAAGGACGTCCTTCTACGGTAACTATCTAACTGTCAAATCGTATTGTCATTCATTTATAGGTCGGACTCCAAATTAATCTTATATCCGTAGATGATACGGAGTAGTAATCGCCCGTAACTTCGGCCGAAACTATAATAATAAAATATAATAATAAATTCCATATACAACACAGTACAATATTAGGAAAACAAAGAACATATTATAATAAGCCTTAGGAGCTAGTTTTTTTACAAATTCCCTGGACCCACACTAGGATTCCTTGTGTCGTGAGGCAACTACTAATTTTGAGTTCAGAGAATACACTTACAGGTTATATGAACGTAAACAAAGCAAAAAGAGTATGTAAGAATCATAGCAGGTGGCGTTCTGTAGTTTCTGCCTCCCATGTCTATGGGAAGGGGAAGTGATTTTTGGTTGTGACCAAAAACTTCATCTGAATATTCATATTGAAAATATAACTAATAAGGCATATCAGATGTTTGGTTTTGTGATGAGAGCTTCTAGAGAATTCCGTCGTCCCACCACCCTCTTACACTTATATAAGTCTATAGTAAGGCCGCAATTAGAATACGCTGTACCAATTTGGAATCCCTATTATGCTAAATACATTGAAATTATAGAATTAATTCAACGTAAGTACCTTCGTACTATGCATTATAGGTGTTTTCATATAAAAGCTAGTTACCAGTGGCTACTTAAAAAATACGACCTACTCACGTTACAGTCAAGACGTACGCTGCTTGAGACTATGACTTTATTTAATGTATGCCGCAACAAGTTTGATTGCTCTGACTTAGTGAACAGGTTATGTTACCTAGTTCCTCGACATGTGCATGGGCGGAAAGTGCGCACCAGAAGACTGTTTGCTACCAGCTTCTGTAAATCCAAGGCTGGTGTGCGCTCACCGCTACACCGCTTAGTCGACACGTATAATAAGCGATTTAGTGATATCGACATATTATTTCTTAGCCGTAACACTTTTAAACATAATTTAGTTAACATTTTAAGGGATAAGCAGTAGACTCCGTATGCATAAGCAAATTATTATAACAGAATTATAAGAGTTTTTTTTAGTTAGTTATTCTTAGTTTCTATTATATAATATAAAAGTTTTCGCGGACATAAATTGGAATGTAGGCGGACTTATGCCTTAGCCCTATCTAGAGTTAACTTGATTTTGCCCCGACTTACAGTTAATGTTTGCCACCAGTTTGTAACTCTGTATGTATTAATCTGTGGAAAATGTAGTGGGTAGTATATTTGTTAACTTTATATGTTAAGGCTAGGTGATTCGACACTCATACAGATTTGAGGGGGTGAGGTGCGTGGAAATCCGCGGGGCGCCTCCCGCGCGTCCTTCTTGTCGAACACGATAGCGCGCCAAAAGTTCGGGCGGCGCGGCGGCGGCGGCGGGCGTAGCACAGACAGGTCATAGTGTAGCGACATCAGTATGTCCACAGTATTAGAAACCACAGAAGAAACGATAATACAAGACTAATATTATAAATGCGACAGTTTGTGAGTATGGATGTATGGAAGTATGGATGGATGTTTGTTATTCTTTCACGCAAAAACTACTAAACGTATTTGGATTAAATTTAGTTTGCAGATAGTTTATAACCTGGACTAATATTATAAATGCGAAAGTTTGTGAGTATAAATGGATGTTTGTTACTCTTTCACGCAAAAACGAATGAACGGATTTGGATGAAATTTAGCACGCACATAGTTTATAACCTGGAATAATACAAAACACACAAATAACTTACACAAAAGACTTAGTCACACAAAAAACAAAAAAAAAAAATATAATTGCGAAAGTTTGTGAGTATGGATGTATGGATGGATGTTTGTTACTCTGTCACGCAAAAACTACTGAACGCATTTGGATGAAATTTAGCACGCAGATAGTTTGTTTAGTTTTGGTTTGTCTTGGCATTTATCAATCATGCCATCGATTATATGGACGAAGTCAGCATCTTGCAGATCTGCAAATCCAGCTACAAGGAGGAGGAGATCAGTAGTGCCAAGCTGCTGCTGTTCCAATCGCTCGGCAAAGTCGAGCAGATGCAGTCCCGCCGCAGGGATGGTGGCCAGAAGTGTGTGCAAGGCATCATCACGATGTTGAAGAGCACCGACCCGGATGACGTTCCCGCTTTTGTGGCGAAGGAGCTACATAAGTTGCCCCCAGTCACGTTTGACCACGTCGATGTCACCAGGTTGCTGAAGGACATTACAACTCTCAAGGCAAGCCTGGCCGAGGTAAAGTCAACATTGGAGGTGTCAAATAACACCATTGGTGAACTACGTGCCGAAGTAGAGTTGTTACGCAACTCTGTCAAGGTAAATAGGTCGCCTGTTGCCTCCAACGTGGGCACACGTCGCGGAGCTAGTAACGCTAACATCGGCAGTTTCGAGTCGGCGAGCTCCACTGCGTCACCCGCTGCTGATATTGCGCGCGTAGCAACATGCGCCGCCGCCGTCGCTGACTCGACACCGGTCGAGGTAGTGACTCGTGTAGGTACGTCGACCCCTAAACGTGCCTACGCTGCTATCGTTGCCACGCACAAACCTGTGTCGCGAACCAGAAAGGGGGATGAGCAGAGCTGCTGTGAACCTGACAACAGGGGCTCGAAACAGTTAGGCCCGGCTTCAGGCACGTGTGACAAGGATGGCTTCGTGAAGGTGGAGAGGAAGAAGAGGAGGAAGCCTCCTAGTCGGAACCAGTGCGGGACCGCGCTTGCAGGACCCAATATGCTGCTGCGTCCAGCTACACCGACGACGCAGCTCTATGTGTCCCGTCTACATTACACCACGAAGGTTGAGGAGATCGTGGAGTATGTACGAGTGAAGACTAACTGGACCTTGAGGGTTGAGAAGTTGGAACCACGCCATAACACGAACTTCAAGTCTTTTGTAGTGCGAGTTCCAACTCTTCAAATCGAGACCTTCCTCAAGGAAGAGTTTTGGCCGAGGGGTGTCGTGTATCGGCGATTCCGCGGAAGGCTACGCGACACCACGCAGCGCAACACGACGCCGTCACTTCGTGTACAATAGTTTTATGTTACCATTGTTTTTTTTTATTTGTATGTATGTTAGTGTGTAAGGTATTTATGATGTGGGTCTTTGTAGCCCGAAATAAATTGATTTGATTTGATTTTGATAACCTGGACTAACATTATAAATGCGAAAGTTTGTGAGTGTGGATGTATGGATGGATGTTTGTTACTCTGTCACGCAAAAACTACTGAACGCATTTGAATGAAAAAAAAAAAACTTTAGAGGTGTCAAGGGACACCCGGATGGAACGAAGTTCCTTTCCAGGATTCATAACTGTTATAATTTTTTTATTATTTATTCTGTACAAAAACCTGTATAGACTCAACAAAAATATTCTCTCTCTCTCTCTATCTCCCTCTCTTCCTCTCTCACTCTCTCTCTCCCTCTCTCTCTCCCTCTCTCTCTCCCTCTCTCTCTCTACTCACAACAAAAAAAAAAACAACAACATACAAACAAATACAAACAACAAAATATACACGGTCGAATTGAGAAACCTCGTCCTTTTTTTGAAGTCGGTTAAAAAGTGTCGTTATAACTTTTCGTGAGATTTTTTTCCGTCTAGCCCCCTTTCACAATGCGCGATAAGAAACTTCGTTCCAATTAGCAAGCAGATAGTTTATAACCTGGACTAATATTATTATGAAAGTTTGTGAGTATGGGTGTATGGAAGTATGGATGGATGTATGGTGGTGTGTGTCTCTTTCACGCAAAACTACTGAACAGATTTGGATGAAATTTTGCACCAAGATAGTTTATAATCTGGATTATCACATTGGGTCCCTTTTACCCCGGTAGTACGTTGCCGCGGAATAATTTTCGACCTCTTTCTATTCACGCCTACCAAGATACTCATCAAGACGAATCAAACGAGCCCAAATTTGATGGGGTTACGTCGTTTAATTACGGAGTTACTATAGTCACCTTCAAGCTCCATCATCAGACCCTGGTTACCATATAGTATCAAAGTACTCGTCAAGACGAATGAAACGAGCCCAAACTCTATGGGGTTGCGTCGTTTAATTACGGAGTTCCTATGGCCCCTACCAACTCCATTATCAGACCCTGGTTACCATATAGTATCAAAGTACTCGTCAAGACGAATCAAACGAGCCCAATCTCGATGGGGCTGCGTCGTTTAATTACAGAGATCCTATGGACAACTTCCAGCTCCATCATCAGATCAGCTCTATGTCATAATAATATTGCATTGGATTGCAACATTGTTTTTAAAGTTTTACAAATATTTACACAATGAGAACCACATACACAAAACAAAAGCTTAACCAACTATGGTCTATATAAATTCTTGAAAACAATATTTATTTACAATTTATTTTGTTTTCTCTTATTATTACTTACGCAGCAGAAAGGAAGCGCGCGCGCAAAAATTTGTCACAGGTCTCACCTCGATAACGTCTCGCAGGACACTGGCAAGTAGTGGCAAGCGACGCGCCGATCAAAAATCACTTGAACGATCGATATTTTTTTTTTGAAATAAAATGAAAAAAATTGATCGGGTTCAATCGATTCTAAAATAAATTACCTATACATTGATACTAATTATAGAAAAATAAGAGTATTAGTACTTCTTTAAAATGAAATTAGGCTTGTTAAAAAACTGCAAATCGAAGTAAGTTCGGCTTTTTTTTCTATCGAGTAAATTTGATTGTATCGTGTTTTGATCGAGTACAAGCTAAGGAGAAAGAATGTATCTTAAATATATATTTTTTTCAGATTCTGGACGTAATAATTTGCCTATTAAAAACCAATTCTAAAACAGGTGAAAACCGTGCCACCCGGCCTTAAGTTGTTTCTGTTTATTTTTAGTATACTACTGTTTGTTTTCCCTTATGAAATAAAGTAAAATAAAAAATAAAATAAAACAAGAATTTGATGTCGAATACTGTCAAGACTTCTGGTACAGTTTCATCTTCTCAGCACGACATATACTTATTGGCTTACACCTCGTACTTCCACCAAAGAAAAATACGTAAATGACAATTGATTAATTGACAACATACTTAGACAGAAAGTAATAATTAAAACTCGCTTTACACTTTCTCTTTGACATTAACACATCACATAATATTAAGCCCATTTTCCCCATCGGGTTTGGCAGAGGTTTACCAATAGTTTATCCACATTTAACAGTATCATTTGTCTAGGTTTTTCCCAACTTTGCAAGTAATACCATTATTTAACATGAATCTGGACATCTAAACTCCACAAAAAAGTTACTGGGTAACACAATACCCCTTGGTAAGACTGGTTGGCATACTTTCGGGTTCTGACGACCCGTTACGACTGTCCAAGACCTACCAAGGATAGCCGGGACCGACGGCTTCACGTGCTTACTGAATAGCCGTGGTATGTAAAGACGGGTCGACCTGATCGGTCGACCACTACGGCAGTTAATACTTATTTATTTATTTAATCACAAAATCCACAGCTTTTTAACAATTTCACTTAGGATAAATAAACTAATCTTACAGCCAATTAAGGATTTACAATTTAATAACTACACTTAATGCATGAGAAACAAAAAGGATGTCATGCTAACACCTTATAAGCATGTCTCAGTATGGAGTGTGGGTAGGTGTGTGGGAGTGTTTGTGAGGAGTTGTGACGGTGGTGGTGTTGTTGTGGTGGTTAGTATGGTTAATTCTAAAAAGAACTGATCAAAGACTCAGTTCTTTCCAGAACTATTAGTCAATTCGTCGCATACAGAAGTCACTAAAAGCTTCCTGAATACACCTTTTTTGGTGTTAAATATATCAAGATGAGAGAATTTGTTGTTAAAATAAAATTGGGGCTAAATAGAAGCCCCTCTATATTTGACTGTCAGAATATCTAATACTGTAATAAATCTGAAGTATCAAAGAGTGTTTATCACAAGACACATATCCATATCAAAAGTCTTTGCGAGGGTCGGAAGAGGAAAGATTAATGACAACCGTCCTCTCCAACCTTGAACCTTTGGCCTCTTGTTTGACGATGTTTAGTTGAAACTCATACCACGTTTGCATCGACGTAAAAATATCGCGACGAGATTTCATCGTGCACTGGGATTTCAACTCTCGGTGTCGAACTGAGCATTTAGAATCCCACAGAGCATTTCAGTGCGTCGAAATATTTTTTGACGATTTTTTTCTCGGCTCTAAGCAGTGCATTGACGATTTCGAGCGCAAAAACATCCCATTGCGATTATTTTTTTTACGTTTTTGCAAATGGGGACGTATACTAGAGTCTGTGAAGGTATTTTGTATTTAAGAATACGTCATCTATTTAGAAGAGACAAGTTTAATTTGTTCAAAATATTAAGGAAAAAACAAATGAATTAATCATTTTGTACTATATTGAACTTGTACTTCCATTTCGGTTTTTTTTAATATATAATCATTAGTAACTTACAATAAGGCCTTATACTGTATATTGTCTTCAAACTTTTCATTTATAAAAAACAAAACAACAATTGACTGAAATAATTGCATTAGAGTACGAAGGCAAAGATAACATCACCGCTTATACTAAATCAATGAAAACGACTGTTGAAATACAAAATCTTAACACACATTACCCTACAAAATACCCTAAATACACCTAAACTCAGTGCAATTAATCACTCCAAGAACAGATTGCCACGTAAACCGGTGTACAGAGCAACCTGTTCTAATTAAGAAACGAAATCCCTCTACGAATTAAAACCACGTACTGACAACGGTATTAACCAACCAATTTGTAAAGGTATAAAGCCGGTGGATCCCTAAGGCGGTGGAGGTAAATCGTATTTAGCCGTCTTACACGAAATCACTGGGGCAATACGATACGAAGATTCATGAGTTCTACATAAGGACACGTAATAAATAGATACAGAAGGTCGACTCCGGACAACAAGGAAAATCTCATGCAATAACATGTATACGTTTCACATACGTGAACCACGTTGTATAGCTAGTGCAAGCTGTACTGTATTTTTATTTCTATTTTATATGTACATTTTATTTTATAAAATGTAACTGTTACAGTATCTTTATCTCAGTTAATGACGTGAGTTTTACTTACATCATTACCAGGCGTAGGTACAGCACATAACACACTGCTGACTTCACCATTGTCTCGAACGGTATCGAGATCTCCTGCGCTTATACTTACGAGTACATGTCCACAGCGTGTTTATAGACTTGGTAACCACAAGCGCGCAACACTTCGTGCGATAAAAATACTGTATTTTTGAAATCGCCGTACGTATATATGTGTCTGTGTACCGGTTTTCACTCTCTATATGTAGCCAACCTTCTGTATAATCTATCTGTTTTGTGTTCATGACTTCTATACAAGGATTTAAAGAATTTATCGTTTGGTGTTTCTGTTTCCTTCGTACGTGAAGTTCGGTCTTCATGTTTTATTGTTGTTCTGATGTTTGTAAGAGGAATGCTTTCAGTGATAAAGTTATCGTGTTTAGAATCGCAGGTAGAAATCTGAAACTTATGCACGCATGCAAAAAAATTCATTCAAATCGGTCCGTTTAGGAGGAGTTCAGTGACATAAACACGTTCAGTGGAATTATTATACAGGATAACTTTTTATCCAGTGCGCACACTGTAACCATGAATTCAGCATATCATTCTAGACCCCCCAGTGTAGTAAATTTTCGTTGGTTATACAAAAAAAAATCTGCTGTTCCATACATTTTGACCCTGTAGGTATTGCATTTTTCAATGAAACAGCTGATTTTTTTTTTGTAAAACCGATGAAATATTTCTGCGCAAGGGGGTCTAGGATGATATGCTGAATTCATGGTTACAATTTGCGCACTGGATAAAAACTTACCCTGTATATATAAAGATAAGGGTGTCGTATGAGCAGTACTGGCTCAGTGATAATGGACTAACGAGTTGTAGGCCGTGAGTTCGAACCCAGAAAGGCGTTTTAATTTGTGTAAATAATTTCATCATTACTGCTCTCCAACTCAACAAAAAATTGAACTGCCATCAAATCCATAAAACATTAACTGAAATAACTAGTTTAGAGAACTTGATTATCAATTCCATTTCGAGATAACTGATAATTTGGACGCTACAGATTAATGCAGTTTGAATTTAATTATATTTCATGCAGTAATGCTCCGACTAACGAAGCTATCAATCCTATGCTCGATGGATTCGTAACTACATAAGCTTACTAACATAATTTTAAAACCAATATCAACATCTGCCCGATCTTTTCCCAACTATGTTCGGGTTGGCGTCCAATCTAACTGGATGCAGATAAATACCAGTATTTTACGTGAAGCAATTGCCTATCTGACATCTACAACTCAGATACTGGATAATACGATACACTCTGGTAAGACTGGTTGTCAAACTTTCAGGGTTCTGACGACCTGTACCGACTGTCAAAGATTCACGACTGACAGCTGGAACTCTGTTAGTATTGTGCTTTCCGAGGCATAGTGGGACCTGCCGTAATACAGTTTTCACTAGTACGGAGGTCAGTGTGAATCAAGCTCAAACAACCGCATAACGTATACAAATATTTATAATCACACACGTAATTATACTTGTATTAGTAGACATAAATCACAGGATTATTAAGATTTTATATAAGGTTTGTCTTTTTATACACTTTATATAATTTTTACTATCAATAAACTTTTTTACTTTACTTTACTTTGGTATGTAAAGACGGCTAACCCATCCACGGACTAACCGTAAGTCGCTTAACCTGAGCGATCGAACTATTCAGCTGTTATTACTTAGCCACAATCATATTCAGACTATGCTGTTCCCACTGCTGGGACACAGGCCTCCGCGCTGTGAGAGGAACGTAATCCACCACGCGGGCCCAGTGCGGGTTGGTAGATGTCACATGTCTTCGAATTTTTGGTTCTAGGACATGCCAGTTTCTTCACGATGTTTTCCTCCACGAATTCACGACCTACATTTTGTTAGTTGCGGCTGTTACTAGTGGGCCATCACAACTCTCGCCACAAGTTTCTCAATAATGAAACCTAAAATGGGACAAAACGTTATGTTTATTTATTCTAAAAGGAATATATATTTACTGTCACAATATCACCTTTCATATCCTCTAGGTATGTATGTTAGGTAATATTCGGATCACGTACACAAACAGGAAAAAACATTTCCTTGAATTTATCTTCGTGAAAAAGCGTGGCCATTACCAAGCTGAAAAAATAATAACTTTTCCGAATAGGTATGTTATAGCAATTCACTACAAAATAAGAACGAATGTAGTAAGGAAAATGTAGATTTGTAGGTGTGTAAGTGGTAGAAAGTTTTCTATTAACGTATTCTATATAAATCCCTAACAATTGTGACATTCCTTGTCTCAAAAAGGTATTTGGTATGTATTACACAACTTAATATAAAAGGGAAATGTTTAGTTAGTGCTTTATATACTTATTGACCCTATTTATAAATAAAAGATTACTTCGCCCGCTACTTCGTCCGCGTGATATTTTGGCCCCCAACCCGCCGCGTCGCATCCCATCGTCCACCAGCGCTATTACTTCGCTTTCAGTTCATCATCATCATCATTTCAGCCGTAAGACGTCCACTGCTGGACTTAGGCCTCCCCCAATTTGGGGGGCTTTGCCATAATCGCCACGCTTGGCAGGCGGGTTGGCGATCGCAGTATGTTGGTAAAATGCATAGAGAACGCTGCTGCCCATTCTCTAGTATATCCCTTAGTCGCCTCTTACGACACCCACGGGAAGAAATGGGGTGATGCTATTCTTTACGTCCGGCACCTACACGCTTTCAGTTAGTTAGACTTTTTCAGTTTTGCACGTCTCCTATGAGTTGCGGCATTATGTTACATAGCCTTCCTCAATCATTCCTCCTACAAACAAATTCATAAACTTTACCTCTTTATAATTAGTGTAGATGTGCTTCTAAAACTTTTGAACTTCGAATGATATACGTTTTTTTTTTTTTGACTTTTTGGTCTTTATTCAAAGCTGGTCAAAGTGACTAAGCTAGGACACCCCGGGTACCGTATAACCCAGTAAGTAGGTTGTAGAGGTAAGATAAGCAGTCGCTCCATGTAAAATACTGGTATTCCGCTGCATGCGGTTTGACTAGAACCCGACCCCAGCACGGTTGGGAAAAGGTTAGGGCTAGATCATGATGAGGAAGCACCAATGGTACGTTTACGTTACTTTCTTTCATCGAGAAGGTTTGCATACATACATACAATCACGCCTTTTTCCCATGGGGGTAGGCAGAAACCACGGAACGCCACCTGCTACGATCTCTACACACTCCTTTTGCCTCGTTTAGGTTCATACAATTGGTCATACACACACGCCGGTTGCGAGTACTACGCACCTGACCTTTCTGAAGAACATCACCAATAAGGTCACTATATGTCCTCCTAGGGCGTCCCCTCCCGGTGTTTCCACTCACATCTGCCTTGTAAATACCTTTTGTGAGCCGTCCTTCATTCATCCTCTCAACATGACCAAACCATCTAAGCATACATTTTTCAATTTTTGTCACTACATCTTCTTTTAAACCACACCGTTTTCTTATCACATCATTCCTCAGCCTATCATTCATAGTCACACCACACATGCTTCGCAAGGAACGCATTTCCACAGCATTTATTCTACTTTCATGCTTCTTTTGCCACACCCAACATTCACTTCCATACATAAGCGTAGGCACCAGTACACCATTGTGAACAGCCAATCGACCCTTATCGGACATCAGCTGGTTGGTCACAATCGCATGTAAAGCACCATTTACTTTATTTCCCGCATTCACTCTTCTTTCCACATCTTTATCAATCTTTCCATCCCTTGTAAACAAACTCCCCAAATATACGAACTCAGTTACTTGCTCTACACTCTTATCATTTATTTTCACATCACACACCGATACGTTATCTTCTCTTTCAAAAAAAAATAAATATAAAAAAAAAAAAAAAAAAAAAAAAAAAAAAAAAATAATAATAAAGAAGAAGAATAAAAAGAAGAAGAAGAAGAAGAAGAATATAATATAGAAATTAATGACATTACGAGTTTTTACTTTAGCAATAAAAGTCTGTTTGGTACTCCTCTATAATTCATATTTTTTTACCATTAATAATAAAAAAAAAAATACAAAAAATAACATCCGACTTCCTAAAAAAAAAAAAGTGAAAAATAACTTAAATTTTGGAAGTCGGTGTCTTAGGATCTGTAATTAAGGTTTTTTTGCCTCCGACTTCTGAAATTAAAGTTATTTTTCACTTTATAGTGTTTTTGAGGAAGTCGGTTTTTTTTTTTTGAAAATTTTTTTTTTTTTTACTTTTTAGTTATGGTAGGTACTCCGCGTTATTCGTTCATTTGTCGCGCAAACACTTAATGAAAATTTAAGACTTATATGGTTTTCACATGGATTAAAATGAGACCATTCGGGAAGCATCAGCTTTAAAATAAAAAAAGAATCATCAAAATCGGTTCTCTTAGTCAAAAGTTATGAGGAAACAAACATGAAATAAAATAAAAATGTATAAAAATACAGTCGAATTGATAACATCCTCCTTTTTTTGAAGTCGGTTAAAAAGTAGAAATAGAAATAGACAAAACTGCAGTGAACTTTCACACCCCGATCCTTGCTCAAGCCAGCTCGCGCCGCTGAGGCAGCTTTAAACTTGTCCCTAAATAATAAGCATTCTGATCCAACCCATTCCTTACTGCCCTCTACCAGCGATGCCCTAAGCCGAGGTCCGTACCCTACAGGGGGTGCCATTAGCGAGTAGTCGCTCTAGTTTTAAGTTTTAAGCCCTGATTGCAGGCCTTAATTCTTTAAGGTAGCCACAGGCAAGTCCGGTTAAACAGGGACCACCTCATAGGTTGACCTGCGAGATTTTAACAAAAAAAAAGGAACTTTCACTGTCTCTCAACTGTTTTGAAACCATAAACTCTCCAACAAATTGACTCTCCAATGTTTCTAAAAACATGTTGTGACCACAGATAATACAAACAATACATAAGTACACACATGTAAGTACCTACATTTAACAGAAAGGTCGGCACTTAACATGAAGTGGTCACCGTTCCTTGCAGACAAACACAATTCACTTAGTGTTGTGCCCCAACTTAGTAAAACGGAACCCTGAAATTCCGGAACTCATTTGCTGAGTACATTAGCAGATATCTTAAGGTCATCTGAATGGCTCCAGATCATGAATACGGGATTAGATGGAAATATATTGAGGACATTAGAAGTTAGGTAGAAAAATGTTTTTGTTTGCGGAAATTGTCGGTGGTAAGAAGAATTATTCAAAAATGTTGGTGTTAAAAATCACCAATCATTCATCATTCCGTGTGGTAATGGACGTAAAGAATAGCACAGTCCTATTGCTATTTTATTTTAATTTTTTGTGGGTGGGAAATAATCAAATGACGTCTCCCGCTCTGGGTGGAGCGGGAGGACCTGTCAGACTTTTACTGATTAAAACTCACACGTGTTCCTTCAGTTGCCTATATGCCAGGACCACGGTACCTCTTTCGAACAGATTTCGTGACCCTGACAGGGTCCCATTGCTTTACGTGGGTGTCGAAAGAGGCGATTTAGGGACATTTAGAGAATGAGCAGTAGTTTTCTCTACGCACCATACTACGATCGCCAACACGCCTGCCAAGCGTGGCGATTATGTTTGCCCCTCCCCCTCCCCAATTTATAGAAGTCCAACATTGAACATCTTTCGGCTGAAATGATAATGATATTGGAATCAGTCTTCAATAATTCTTAATTCATTCAATCAATTAAGAATGATGCTTAAATCATACTGCAACATATAAGGCAAAAGGCTGTCAATTTTAAATTAGATATAGAAGTATCCTTTTTATATACACTCGAAAATCACGACATAGTATAGAACAAAGTCGCTATCTTTAAAACTACAAAACGGATTTTGATGCGGTTTCTTTTAGTAGATAGAGTGATTCAAGAGGAAGGTTATACGTATCATGCGCGGGCGTAGCCGCCGGTTTAAGCTAGTGATAAATTTATTACTAGCTTTTGCCAGCGCCTTCGCCCGTGTGGAGGTTGGAAATTATCACACGGAAACGTACTACCGAGATTAAAAGTACACTCTGTGTTAATCCAGGTTATAAACTATCATACGTTCAGCCGTTTTGCGTGACTGGGTAACAAACAACTAAACATACCTCATTTATAATATTTGTAGGATTTTAGTGTTAGCTTGTATATTTTAATTACGAAAAATATTGATAGTAACTTAATTTGATATGTATAATGAGGAGACGTTGGTATCCGACTATTTAAAACATGTTAATTTTTTAAGTTGCATTTATATAAAAAATCTGACCATATCATCAATTAAATACTGAACTAAAACCGATCTAAAACTTACAAATCCTCTACCAACTACATTTATTTCAGAACAGGCCAAAAACAAGCGTCAAACAATTCCAGTCAATTCAAAATCTCCATTAAATTATACCGGGGCTGTCACGTCATCTCCTTAAGTGTCGGAACAAAAGAAGCGAGGCTAATCCGGTGTGCCGAGATAATTAAATCACTTCGCTTCTGCCACCTTGCCCTTAAACCTGCTTGAATGATGTAAAGCTCCTTGGGAAAATGAGAGTGAAATAAAATATCGGACTTAATTTTTTGTGAGATTTTTGTTTCTGTTTAAAGTAGGAGGATTTGGAATGACTTTTAGCCGTTGATTTGGGAGTGTGAGGTCAGTGAGTAGAGTTTGTGTGTTCTCACATAGAACATGTTACTATCCTGTTTATACCATTATACTCGTGGCCTTATGTCGCAAGAAATATTCGCGTCGCTTTGAGAACCTCCTTTTTCTTTTACAACAATTAATTGTTCAAACTGAATACAGTGACATAATGGATTTTATCAATAAAATTACAGCGAAACAATTCCGTAGGTACACCACGAGCATAAAACAATTAATAAGAAAAAAAGCAAACTTTGTATATAATTATAATATCTTTGGACAACCAACACACTGTTATCTAATCCCAAACTAGGCAGAGCCTTTACTATAGTAACCAGACAACTAATAAATATACTTATATATTTCTAAATACATACATATTATAGATAAATTACACCCAGACACAGAACAAATGATTGTGCCCATCACACAAACATTTATCCTGGGTGGGAATCGAACCCACGCCCTCAGTAGCAGTCAGGGTGCGCTATTATTCAATTTAATCTAAATATATAAAATTCAAAGTCCTGAGTGACTGACTGACTGACTGACTGACTGATATATCAACGCACAGCCTAAACCGCTGGTCCTAGAGACGTGAAATTTGGAGGGTGTGTTCTTTGTGAAGAGTAGGTATCCACTAAGAAAGGGTTTTTTGAAATTCCACCCCTAAGAGGGTGAAATGGGGGGTTGAATTTTCTGTGAAACTTTTTATTCTGTGGGTCGATTGACACAAAAATTGATACACATACTCTTCAATTATAGTTATGAGATACGTGTATCACAGTTTTTCCAAAATCATCCCCTTACAGAGTCAAATAGGGCTTCGAAGATGTGGATAATAAACTAATTCTCCCTACAGCTAATAGTTAAAATCTACCCAGATATTAGTAATATTCACGACTAGCTTCTGCCCGCGACTTTGTCTGCATACAATTTCTTGCTCCCCAACCCTCCCCGTCGCATCGAATCGCCTGCCTAGGCGAGGTCTTCCTTTTTGGGGCCTTTTGCTTTTTGCTCGGCTCCGTAGGGTCCTATCTTGATGTTATATAGCCTTCTTCGATAAATAGGCTATTCAACACTAAACGTAGTTTCTGAGATTAGAACATTCAACCAAACAAACTCTTCAGCGTTATAATATTTAGATTTTATTACAATTTAAAACGTTATAGTGAGCCAACCTTAAAAGATAGACATATACTATCACGGATTTTTTTAGAAATTTTAAGAGAAAGAATTTTGTCATAGGGTAAATCAGGCATACGTGCCCCAGTCGATAATGTGCCCCACTCGCAGAACTGACAGATGCATTTTGAATTTGGCGCTAATTTGGTCCGTGCGGGTTAGTTACAGAAGTATGGCGTCGATGTAAACAACTCGGTGCTGTTATTAATTTGTTTTTATGAAGAAAAAGTGGTCACAAGGTATGTGTCATAGTTTGAAAATGTTTTGTATCTGTTTTAACATTGAGTTTAAGTGTTTGCTTTATGTTTTTTTCAGTTTTTAAAGTTTTATTCTAAAGCTAACCTCTTTGAACTATTGTGTACCTACAATTGCGTTTCGTTTTTCTTAAACTTCTTTGTTGGAATCAAGTGGGGCACGTTATACTGGACTTTGGCTAATGCGCCCCGATTTCTTTCGGGTAATGTGCCCCACGTCTGTATTAGTTTTATATTTTTATTTTTTAGTATTTCTGATCGGTTATTTTATTTTAGGAAATGGGGAAGGAAAAAGCTTCAGATCCAAGAAAATGGACAGAAGAAAATATGAAAAAAGCTATAGAAGATGTCATAAGCAAGAAAATGGGAGTTAATGAAGCTAGCCGGACACATGAAATACCATCAAGAACCTTACGTAGACACATCCTGAAAGGCTGGGATAGCAAGCAGAATATAGGTAGACCTTCGGAATTAGGGCATGAAAATGAATTGAGACTTGTAGCTCACATCAAACGTCTCGAATCCATCGGATTTCCTCTAGAACAATCAAGACTGCAGTCTATTGCTTACGACTTTGCTGAAAAACTAGAATTACCTCATCGATTCAATAAGGAGAAAAAACAAGCTGGATGGGATTGGTTCCAAGGGTTCATGAAGAGGCATCCAGAGCTAAGTAAAAGAAAAGCGGAAGGCCTGTCCCTGGCGAGAGCTACTGGTATGAATCGACAGGATGTCAATAATTATTTTGAGATGTTGTTGAAAGTGTTGACTGAAAATGATTTAATTGGTAAGCCTGAAAGAATTTTCAACATGGACGAAAGTGGCATTCAAATTAACAATAAAACTGGAATCGTAGTAGCCAGCAAGGGTGCAAAATGTGTTAATTCTGTAACCAGCGCTGAAAAAGGTGAACATATTTCTATAATTGCATGCTGCAATGCTGAGAGCACTTTTCTTCCCCCCGTTTTGATATTTAAAGGTAAATACAAAAAACCTGAATTTTCTGAAGGTTTGCCGCCAGGATCAGATGTTTTTATGAATCAAAAATCATCTTACATCAACGCTGATCTATTCTACAACTGGATGAAAGATCATTTTATTCCACGAAAGTCAGACGGGAAAGTTCTCCTGATTCTTGATGGCCATTCCTCCCATTCGAATTCATATAAAATGCTACAGTTAGCTAAAGAAAACGAAATAATCTTGCTTTGTCTACCTAGCCACACTACTCAGGCTCTACAACCCTTAGACAAAAGTTTTTTCAAGCCTTTTAAAAGCTACCTGTCCAAAGCAGTAACCACTTGGTTTATAAACAACAAAGAAAGGCATTTAAACCGACAGCACATTTCAAAACTAATTGGTGAGGCTTGGTACAAGTCTGCAATTCCAGCAATCGGTGTTTCAGGGTTTAAAGCAACAGGGATATATCCCTATGATCCAAACATTGTTCCTGACTATTTCTTCAGCGTTTCTGATGCAGCAGTTAGAAACAGTCCTGGCAATATTCAAAATAGTGACCTTTCTTTGCCGAGTACTTCAACATCTTCAATAAACCAGAGTGATCAGATTGCACACGCTTCTGATGTTTTACAGAAAGAAACACCAACTAAGACCTTACAAATAGTGAGTCCTTTGCCTGTTTTACGTCATAAAATCAGTAAAAGAAAACAGAACGTTAAGATTTTGACATCAGAAACACATTTAGCAACTCGTAAACTTTTTGAAGAAAAAAAGAAGTCGCAGGAGAAACACTTAGTAGCACCAGCAAAACGTAAGAAGAATGTTGCAGAAGTGTCGTCATCATCGGAAACTGAAGAAGAGTTACAGCTCAGTGAATCAAGTGAAGAATGTTCTGATGAAAATGAAAACACTTGTGTAGAATGTCTCGAATCTTACTTCCATACAAAGAAAAAAAGTGACTGGATCCAGTGTTTGCAGTGTTCCGGCTGGTTGCATGAAGATTGCTCAAACTTCCCAGAGAAATGCAACAAGTGCGGTGACCAAAATAAAGGGAAAGGAAAAGGAAAGAAGACTAAAAAATGAGAGACTTCATTGGGGCACATATGACTGATGTATCCGTGGAATGTGCCCCACCCTAGACTTTAAGAAATCGTTGATCTCAGCTATTTTAATTACTTTTAAGAAGTTTTTTTTTGTTTTTGTTATACCTATTGAGTCAGAGGTTAAGACTAATTACTTTAATAAACATGTTTTAAATAACACCGTTTCTTATTTCAATTTTTCGAATGGTGGGGCACAATTGCCAGGTTTACCCTACATGATTCTTGTGTTACTTTAACCGTTTACGCAGCGCATGCAACTGTAGCTTTCAAAAGGATAAGTATTCCCCGTTTTCCAACATTTTCATTGATGCTCCGCTCCTATTAGTCGTAGCATGATGTTATATAGCTTATAGCCTTCCTCGATGAATAGGCTACCAATCACTTAAAATAATTTTCAATTCAAGTAGTTTTAGATATTAGCGCGTTCAACCAAACAAACTCTTCAGCTTTATAATATTAGTATAGATAAACCTGCAGACCTCCTGCCATCATGACATCATAAAACGACTAGGTCACAATCATGAATTAAATTATTTTGAGGTCGTTCGAAGGAGTTGAAAATCATTATAAATAAGTGGAGTCAGTAATAAACAACGATGACGCCATACTTTCATAATGATTCCATTGCTGGGACACAGGAGTGCCATACTTTACCCGGTTGAATTTCTTAACACATTGAAGCCTCCGGGTTACCCAACTCACATATTAAAAGCTTTTAACAAAAATTCATTGATTTTTCAGCGCCGACTCAAAATTTTAAGGTTTATTATTTCTTGCTTTTCTGTTTTTTTGGCGGTTTAATTTTTGCTAAAAAGCTTTTATTTTAGAATTTTTGTGACTTTAATGTACTAATAATACTTGGCAAGGTTTACCCTATCCAATGAAAAAAGAATTATCAAAATCGGACTACTCTGTACAAAGTTATACGGGGTTATACATTACAATCAGTGAGTGAACAATCAATCATCCCCTGTTTTCCGACCTTTAGGGTTCGATTTTGTTTTCCAAATTTATATGGGACCACTTTAGAAGTATACCCTTTCCAATGAAAAAAGAATTATCACAATAGGACTACTATATAAAAAGTTATGCGTGGTCATACATAACAAAAATTAAAAATAGACGCGTCGAATTGATAACCTCCTCCGTTTTTTTTTCGTCGGTTAAAAATTGAGAATTGGCGCTCAGTTATGTTGCTGCGTAATTTAAAACCGCCAAAATTATGCAATGACACCAGGTTGTGAGTAAAAACATTGCAACGTTATCGAGGCAACTAAACTGACAGGTTGTTCCCGAGAGGAGTCTGTATTTATTCCGACGATTCCTCTAACACCATTGACCTACCCTTTCGAGTTCAGAAGCGTGCAGTTTCCCTTCAAAGTATGCTTGCCATGACCATAGAACTATATACTTTACTTAAGGGGGAACTGTTTTCACATGGTAAGTTATACGTGGCCTGCTCCAGAGTAAGCTCACGGAGCAGCCTGGTGATTCTAGCACCTGAAGGAAAAACAATAAATAATGCTTACAAAGAAAACTGCGGTAGGTATATTATTTCGTTGTAAACAACATTAATTGTTTATATTACATGCATATATTCCGGCCAAGTGGTGCAATGGGACCAGGTTGCGTGAAAACAGCGGGATATGATCTTAGCGGGATAAGATCTTACTATTCGCACGGCCAGTTTTCCGTGGCATGTTCGAGAGTGAGCTCATCTAGCAGCCTGGTTGTATCAACACCTGAGGGCAGAACTTCTTGAGTAGTATATAAAGAGGTACTTTAAGAATAAACTCAAAAATATATAGTAACCTGTACCCTGCCTGTGAACAACTATGTAGGGAATAAAGAGGATTTATATTTTCGCTTTAAATTTGCCTTCAAATTTGGCATGCAAGTAGGTAATTTGCCGTTCCGTTATATATTACGTTACTATTGTTACGTTTTAGGATTATTTATCCTACAACAATCATTTATCAATCCGAGCGCCGCATAGGGTACTTTTAGTCCCGGTAGTACGATCCTGTGCGATATTTTTCGACATTCACGCGGGCGAAGCCGCGGGCAGAAGCTAGTATTTTATAATTACGAAAATTTAGTGACATTGTAGTTTTAATGAAGCTTTAATTAGTCTATCTCCGTGTCCTTATGTATGAAAAACATTACATGGATTTTTCAGTATTTTTTCTATGCTACATGATAACGTTTCAAGAAAGTAACAACACAATCTATGAGACCCATAAATTGAATTTTAGAACATTTTACTGTTGTATGTTTTACCACTTTCTGACACAGTGACAACCGAGCTTTTTGATTTAGGAAAACCTAATTTGGTGTTTGTAGCGGACACAGAAATTTTAATGGAATATACAATTCAATTAACATACAACACAAACTCGTATACATATGGAACATCGGCGGTTAGATTTCAATATTGTTTACTGTCACTAAAAACGAAAACATCGTGTTTGTCATCTCCAATTTAGTCGAATGAAAAAATAGAAACAAGGCAATCCGTTGATTCGAATATCACAATAGAATTAACCGGACAGAATAGAGTTATGCATTTTTGAAACTGACTTTTATTTTTACAATATCGCTGAAACTAAGTCTATTTGTACCAAGTTTATTGAATAAATATTGTATATCAGTAGCGGTTAAAAGGTACGGCTTTTTAGTCGATTCGTACGAATTTACTCACCGAATTGGATGAATAGAATTTAAATAATATAATTTTTATAAGTGACTCGCACGAAGTAAATTTATTTGTGGGCGAATCGACCTTCAGAAATATATATACGGCAATAGGCACGTTTTGTTTATGCATTCGATGTAAAGACGCCAGCACATCATCATCATCATTTCAGCCGTAAGACGTCCACTGCTGGACTTAGGCCTCCCCCAATTTGGGGGGCTTTGCCATAATCGCCACGTTTGGCAGGCGGGTTGGCGATCGCAGTATGGTGGTAAAATGCATAGAGAACGCTGCTGCCCATGCTCTAGTAAGACCCTTAGTCGCCTTTTACGACACCCACGGGACGAAATGGGGTGGTGTTATTCTTTACGTCCGGCACCACACGGCCAGCACATCAGGCTACCCAAAACTGTCAAACTTTCCCAATCAATCTTGAACCTAATAATTTTGCGAATTCGAATTTGAAAACCTATTATAGAACTTGACAGATTGTAGTAGCTTTATGTGCTGACGTCTGTACATCTTCATAAATTTATTGGATAAAATTCAAACAATTGCTTACTAAATATTCTGAAGTTTTCGACACACCCATAAATAAATTCACTACGTGCCAATAGCTTTAAAAAAAAAATATTTTATTAAAAACTAGCTTCTGCCCGCGACTTCGTCCGCGTCAAATTTCTTGCTTCCCCGACCCATCCCGTCGCATCGAATCACCTGCCCGTGCGAGGTCTTCGTATTCATGACTTTTTCTCTCCACGCATTTTATTTTTTATTAAAACCTTCGGTGGGCATTAAGGAACATACAAAAAAAAAATATCCGAATTGATCGGCCCCTTCTCAAGTTACCTATGCGCCTAGCAACATTCATTTTTATTTATATAGATGTCAGTTCGCCCGAATTAGGCGAGTAAATTCGTGCCAGTCGTCTGATACGCTAAAGGAACAGGCATCATAAACATTCGGGATGTCTATTTTTGTATTTGGTCGAAGGATTACCATTGGTCTATAATGGTACAAAAAGATCCAATCGTTTATTGCGGACTTTGTTTGTTATAACTGAGATATTTTCTCAAAAGGAGGTAACAGGTATTTGATTAAAGTCAAAGCATTTATTTCAAATAGCTACATAAAAAAGGTACTTTCTACTAACGTCATCATTTACATTAAAAGAGAATTGATTCTAGTCGCCCCTTCGAAAACGTATGGAGAAGAATGAGCAAGAAACACCACCGTTACTCTTTTAAAAATGTTTTAAGTACATTATTTTACATACAGTAATTATGTAATTATAAATGAATACGATGCACCTTGAATAAAGTTACTATACCACAATAGATGAAAAGAATAAAAATCAAGCATTGTCATATAAATGAATTATTTGATAGATATGATTATCACATATTTACTAATATCGCAAAAGTAAAAATACGATGTGTGTAAGAAAAGTCATTATTATAAATACTATACGAATTAAGCGTCTGTCAAATCTGGAATCGATCGAAACATGTATTTTATCGTCAGTCTAGTTTTATTGCAAGATCTTTCTTGGAAATGCAACTGAATATAATGCAGGTATCAGCATCTTATAAGACGCGACTGCCATCCGAACTTCCAGAACCCTTTTATTGGGGAAATACCAATTTCGCAACGTTAGACCGATCGTCAAAGTTTTCAATCTTCTTTTTGCCCGACCCCACAGAAGGCATCTTTGTTCTTTAAAGAGTTCTTTTTGACGTGACAACGTCTTATAATTCGATGAAACCGGCTGCACGCACAAAAAACATGACTCATGCGGCGTTACCTCGCTCTGAGGCGTTCCATTTAAGGCTTGCAGGGCAAGCGAGAGCGCGCATCAGTATTTTTTTATGACGTTGTCACGTTCAACTATCGTCAGTAAACCGACTTTACAGACAACCGATTTTTTACCTACATTTATGGTTGGAGTAGTGAGTGGCTAAGTTATAAGCGCCACATTGGTTGTTTGATCAGGTGCAGCTTCGATTCCTAGGGTCGGTCCGTCGATGGACGACCATCTTTATATACAAAGATCCCTCATTGCCTCGGAAAGAATGTTAATCCGCTGGTCGCGGCTATCACTCGTGGTTCCTTGACAGCCGTTACGGATCGTCAGAAGACCGAAAGTGTGACAACCAGTCTTACCAACGAGTAATGTGGTATCTAGTAACTGGTCTTGGATGTGAAATATTCATTAAATGTAAATACTCAGCTACACCCGATAAGACTGAAAGCCGATCCCAACATATTTGGCAATAGGCTAGGCAGATGATGGTGTGTATGATATGTATCTGATGAAAATATAAACAAATGGATAAAAAATCGTAACTGTGGATGCCAATTTGTACTAACAAATTCAGTGTTTGATTCCATTATTTGAATACCTACATAAACCAAATTCCAATTTAATCCTAAATTAAATTAAATCACCTTAAACATGTTCAATCATGTTTTTATATAGTTTAGTGGAGTAAAGAAAAGACAGTAAGTTCTTTTATGATTTAGAAGAAAGGTCTACATGACACTAAAAGCTTTCACCATAGATTTTAGTACTAAGGTTGTCAAATTCGTTTAAAAAAAAAAAAAAAATGAATTTGTTCAACACATTATTATTATTAACTAAGCTTTTATTGGCCTTTGAATTTTTATTTTGTAATAAAAGAGGAATTTGAATAACAAAATCAAAATCATTATTGAAACAAAATGCTACGTTGGTATCTATTATTAAACTTTTTTTTTTTTTGTAGGACACCTCGTAGTTAATCTGAAATAAGATTATGACTACTTAAACGGATTTTTGCCCAGCCGGGCCATAGTAAAATTAAAACTAAAGCGAAAGTCCTAAGGGTAACCCCGAGGGGGGTTCGCACCTCGGCTTAGGCGATCACTGAGGGAGGGCAGCAAGGGACATGCTGGATCTGGGTTAAATTATTTAGGGGCTAATTTAAAGCTACAGGTGCAGCATCGCGGGCTGGCTCATGCAAGGGTCGGGAGGGACTATTAAGTCGGGGTCGCGACGACGGACCTCGGCGGCGAGGTCGGTACGGTTTGTGTCTGTGTGTCTTTCGAACTGTCCTTGTCTCTTTTCGACTCTCCTGGAGGAGAGTAGTGGGACCATCGGGTTCAGTGAGAATGTGCCGCGGACGGCGGACTTTACTGATGTGGGAGGGGGTATAACTAGCTGCCGCGACAACCAGTGGGTTGCGGCGGGTTGCGGCAATATCGCAGAAACGCTTCGAAGCGCGTTTCATATACTGATGAATCGTAGGGATCTTCAGGTCTACATGGAGATTGATATTCTTAACGTACCAAGGCGCGCCTGTGGCTTGTCGGAGAAATCGATTTTGGAGAGTCTGCATCCTATGGATAAATCGGGGTTTAGCGTGTGCAAACACGGCGCTTGCATAAGTCATGATGGGTATTAAACGTTAACTGTTTCCATTATCCATTTACAATGTTCACGGCTATGAGTTGTTAAATCCTTAATTTTGTTTTAGAGCTTTTAAAAAAATATATAAAACAATGAAAATAAACTAAAAAAAGATCTAAATAAACTGAAATCATTTGAAAAGAAATACAATTTTGCGATCTCTAAAAAGTTTTTCATATTGAATATGTATTTTTAAGCCTCTGTGTAGGTATCAACGCTGCCCTTATCAACCTACCTTAAATTAATTTCAGTACCAGCCTAAGCCAGTGGTACCGACCCCGACTTACGAGCTGTAGATCGTGGATTGGAACCCAGGTTTTTACTTTGTGTAGGTAAATCACCACCACATCTCAAAACGGGTGAAGGAAAACATGCATGTGTTAGAACCAAAAATTCAAAGACATGAGACATCTACCAATCCGTACTGAGCCCACATGCCAGATTACGAGCCAGTCCCTTTCACTGAGAAGTCTGTGTCTCAGCAGTGATAGCGGTATAGGATTATTGTGTTGTTTTATAGTCTAAATCGATAATACTGTAAGTATAATTGTTACATTGTCCGTGTTACATACAGATAGATGCCACCACATCCAGCTACCCGAAACTATGAAATTTTCCCAACCCATTTTGAACCTAACGCTTCAGCGATAACGTTGAAAACCTATTAAAGAAATTTGACATACCTATTAGTACATACCTTATACGAAAACTAGAATACTTTTCTTTCAGACACAAACACACTTATTGTATAATATAATATAATCCTCACAGGATTAAGGATTCTCTAAAACAAGCATTGCGACAAACTCAAACCAAATAAGCATATTCCAATAGCAAAATATGCTTGTTTCACAAAACAACCCCAATCCTACCACGCTAACCTCGTTTCGTTTGCTCTAAGCTGTTTGCAGTCCCAATTTAAGCCGCGCTTTCGGCTTAATTTTCAAGCTGCATACAATTTAGCAAATTAGAGGCTTTAACAGCTTCATCAGGATCCGATGAATGGGTTCATTTGGTATTGTGCACTTTCGTGATTCGTTGTTAATGTTTTGGTTGAAATTCATATCGTATTAGCAAGTTCGGTTGATCTGGTTTATCCATGGTTGCTTAATAATTTTCGATCTACCGATGTGAACCGCAAGTTCTTATCATTCAGCCATTTATTCGTTTCATGAGTTCGCTACAGTTAAGAGAGTAGCAAAATCAAATTGCCGATTGAACGCTCCTCAAGCGACTTTCAAAGAAAAATTTCTATGAAAAACTTCATAGAAATTGTGCGTGGCTGCACAGAACGACGTAACTCTTGCAGAACTATTTCTCTAGTGGGCTTCCAATATAACTAGTTGCAGTTGGAGTATTATTATTTAACATGGAACGACTTTCTATTTGATCTCCATAACCCAGTTACTGGGAAATACGACACCCCTTTGTAAGACTGGTTGGCAGACTTTCGGGCTTCTGACAACCCAAAACGACTGTCAATGGTCCACGGATGACAGCCGGGACCTAAGGCTTAACGTGCTTTTCGAGAAACGGAGGAGTGTTAGTATGAAAAGATAGTCACCCATCTTCTTGACTGGCCTGTTAGTCTAGTGGTTAGTGACCCTGACTGCTAAGACTGAGGTCGTGGGTTCGATTCCCACCCAGGGCAAATCTTTGTGCGATGAGCACAATCATTTGTTCTTTGTCTGGGTGTAATTTATCTATAATATGTATGTATTTAGAAATATATAAGTATGTTTATCAGTTGTCTGGTTACCATAGTACAGGCTCTGCCTAGTTTGGGATCAGATAACGGTGTGTTGGTTGTCCTAAGATATTATTATTATTATTAATCTTCTGTCCAATCATGGGAAGCGTAGTTTAATGTGATCAATTATCCCGGGCTGTTATTTCTTAGACACAAGACATGCACTACATTCGGATAAAATCGAAATTTTAACGGTTAGACTTAATACAAAGACATTTCCTAAAATGTTAAACGAAAATCAAACTACAACAAGAAGACGAACCTACTTTTCAAGTGACAAAACATTGGAAAGTATAGCTACCTCCTACTGATTTATTATACTTCCGCGCGACTTGTGAAAGTCAACAAAACTCGAAGAGTGCTTTGATGCGAAAGACTAATAGTCATTACTCGTTGTCGCCGATATTGTAACACGATGGAGAATAGAAATCAGGTTGAGATTAGGTATTTTGAAGGGTGGCAGAGATATCAACGCAAAACCTGTAACAATGGATTCAGCACTAGATTCTGAAAAAAAAAATTGCTGTTCCATACTTATTGACAGCGTAGTGACTGCAATTTTTTTTTTGAACAACTTATTCTATTCTGTGTGGTGTCGGGCGTATAGAATAGCACGCACATTTCTTCCCGTGGGTGTCGTAAAAGGCAACTAAAGGAGTTACTAATGGGCAGCAGCGATCACTATGCATTTTACCACCATACTGCGATCGCCAACCCACCTGCCAAGCGTAGCGATGATGGCAAACCCCCGTATTTTTTTGGAGGTTTTGCTTCCATCAATGGGCATCTTTTGACTGAAATTATGAATGATGAAATAACGAATATATTTTTAGATAATCCACGAAAAAAATTTTACGCTAGAGTCTAGAATCATGTGCTGTATTTCAATTTGCACACCTGCCCCCGTTAAGATTAGTAGCTTTAGATGCTTTGTATTGTAAATAAAACAGTTCTCTAATGGCGTAGAACAATTACTCAAAACGATCTATGATTTGGAGGAATTCTTTCAAAACCACGAATCTCACTGTGAATCCATTGTTTATATTATTGTCCATAGATTTGAATAAATCGTGTGATCAACGATGTAAAATAACACAATGCCTCAAAGTACAGACAAAACACGAGCGATCAACACGATCGATTGCCATTTTATGTGGGTTACGCAATAATCCCGTCAGTTGCGTATACATAGGTATACGCAACTGACGGGATTATTGTAGGACAACCAACACAACATTATCTGATCCCAAACTAGGCAGAGCCTGTACTATGGCAACCAGACAACTGATAAACATACTTATTTATTTCTAAATACATACATATTATAGATAAATTACACCCAGACACAGAACAAATGATTGTGCTCATCACACAACATTTGTCCTGGGTGGGAATCGAACCCACGACCTCAGTCTTAGCAGTCAGGGTCAGTAACCACTAGACTAACAGGCCAGTCAACATAATGAGTAGTATAATCAGTCTATAATTTTTCCACTCCCCTGGATCACACTGACTGTGGGTGAGAAGTAATCCACCACGCGGGCCTAGTCCGAGTTTGTAGATGTCACGTCTTCGAAAGTTTTGGTTCTAGTACAGTCAACAGCAAAAGCAGATGATCAAAATCAGAAATTCAATACTAATGAACGGAGTTCGCGTCAGAACTATGTGGCGTCGAAGTGATTCCAAAGTATGTGATTGTAAATTATACCAAACATTTACTACTAGTACAGCTGCCATATATTCGCGAACTCCGTTCTAATAGTATTGAATTTCTGATTTTGATCATCTACTTTTGCTGTTGACTGTACATCCCGGTTTCCTCACGATGTTTTCCTTCATCGTTTTGAGAGCAGTGATGATGAAATTATTTACATCCTAGTGTATGGGACTTAACCCTTAAATGAATGATTTTACTTTTTAACCAAATTAAATTTATTTGGATGTAAGTTAGTATTGTAACGGACGTAAAGAATAACACCACCCCATTTCTTCCCGTGGGTGTCGTAAAAGGCGACTAAGGGACTTACTAGAGAATGGGCAGCAGCGTTCTCTATGCATTTTTACCACCATACTGCGATCGCCAACCCGCCTGCCAAGCGTGGCGATTATGTTAAAGCCCCCCAAATTGGGGGAGGCCTGAGTCCAGCAGTGGACGTCTTACGGCTGAGATGATGATGATGATGAAGTTAGTATTGTTGGAAATTTACATCTTTATTTCTTTTATTTATTAATCAGAACTAACCTACTGAGAACAAAATGTGTAGTGAAATAATAAACCACTTTTTTCCAATTACAAAAACAAAAAATTAGTGGAACGGAAACGAAAAAATGACATTGAATTGGTTGATGGAAATTTCCATCACATTGCATTTAAGGGTTAAACATGATCTTTGCCCGACCCTACGGTGAAGCAAGATGTGATGTTATGTTATATAAAAAGAAACAAATTTGCGTATTAAAAAAATACTTAGAAAGTAATTTATGTATTGATAACTCAAATATAATTATTACTGAAAGCTTACCTTTCGAATAAGTTCGAATAAATTTACTTCGTACATTTTGCTCGTTAAATAAAATGATAAACATTATATTTTCGAGATAAACGCTGGGTTATCTGATTTCGAGAACATTACGTTCAAATGGATAACCTTTAAGGAAATCGTATCGGTACTTGATCTCTGTTCAAATCGTTTCTCTTTTAAATTGATTACTTAACTACGTGCGGCTTTTATGGGAGTATTTAGGTACATATAAACGAATATAATAAACATTACAAATATATAGATTTTTGAGGAATCTCATGGAGATCATTCATTTTGGGCTGTATTATGAAAGTTCCAAACAAAAAATAGTTATGTTGATAAAATTTTAAATAAGTAAATAGTTATAATAATACTAACTTTTGCTTGGGGCTTCGCTCTCGTATTTTACATAAAAACCGTATTAAAATACGTTGCGCAGTTTAAAAGATCTACGCATACAAAAGCGAGAAGTAACTTTGTTTTATACTATGTAAAGATTTCTACTAGAAAATGTTGTGTTCTTCACTTTTTACTAATGGGGCTAAATATATAGTCACGGTTTTTTCACATTTAGTCCAAAATTTTATGGACGGTGAATGATGTCATTTGGAAAATTAAAAAGCATAATAGATATAAAGGAAATTATCTGTTAATCGAATGCCATTAAGACAAATTATTTTGTCACTCTTTCCATTCCATCTAATTTTCGAAATATTTAACTTTGGAAATTGGTAATTCTGACTAATATTATGAATGCTGCGATACTAAGTTTGTTTGGATGAGTGTAACGTCTTTAAGCTAAGACGGCTAAACGGATTTGTATGTAATTTGACAGAGAGATAGACAATGGCCTATGTAAGGACACATACTACTTTTTTTCCTAGCTCGCAGGCAAAGTCCAGGACAACAACTGAATTTCCATATTCCTTATCCAAACATGAAAGTAATTACTTTCTATGTCTTGTTTTAAAACCAGCTGCACCCCGCGTTTTTCCCGCATAAATCACGATTCCGTCGGAATGTATAGATACAAAAAATGCAATGTCCTAATCCAAGTCATGATTTACCTATGTGTCAAATTTAACCCAAATCCGTTGAGCCGTTATAGCGTGAAAGTTTAATTCCGCTAATCATTCTATCTATTGACGAAAACCGCATTAAAATCCGTTGCGTAGTTTAAAAGATCTAAACGTACAAACACGAAATGCGACTTTTTTATACTATGTACAGAAGATAAAGATTATATGATACTAGTCTGTGATCCAAGACGGAAAGCATGAATCCTTACCCAGGTCGTTATCTTTGTGAAAAACCAAATTCGTTGTGCCGTTTTTGGTGAAATCGTAACAAACATAGATTCGCATTTATAATATTAGTTACGATAGTTTAGACCAAGTTGCAACGTGTAAATAGTTGTCGCGTATCGACAGACTTCAACTTAGTTCCCTACATAAAGTAATTAGAAAAGAATCTATCGATTAGTTAAATTCAATTAAAACTTTGCACTACAGTTAAATTTCGGTCCCGCAAATAGGGTTGTACGGGGATCAAGTGAGACTTAGAGACTTTCTGGGATTTGAGAAATGAGGGAGATATCATTACGTCTAATTTAGTTGGGATTAAGTGACTGAACCATCTTCAATTCGTCTTGTTGGGGGACTGGTGAAGGAGGGAAGTAAATTCAAAAGAGGAAAATTAAAACGCAAGGGACGCGAATAATTTTGATAAACAGGTTTTGAAGTTGTCATTTAGAAAATCTTTTGTGAAAATTTAAAGTTAATTAAGTAATTTTTTTAAAGTAATAACTACCGTACGGATCGATTGACTAGGTTAAGCTATGCTTGCTGCGGTTGGTCCGTGGATGGGTAACTTTACAAACAAAGACACCTCCGTGTCTCGGAAAACACGTTAAGCCGTTTGTTCCGGCTGCTGTTTGTGGTCGGTATCTTTGACAGTCGTTACGGGTCGTCAGAAGTCCGAAAGTCTGACAATCAGTCTTACCAAAGGGTATCATATTGGCCAGAGAGGTTGTGGAAATCAGATAGACACTCGCTCCATGTAAAATACTGGCACTCAGCTGCATCTAGTTTGACTGAAAACCGACGTCAACACAAATAGTTTGAAAATGGCTTGGCACATGATAATATGAATTAAGTAATTTTTCGTCATAGGTACCTGGTACGTACGGCCACAAATTAAGCTATACATTTTCAGTATAAGTTGACTTCTCACTGTACAAAGAGCTCATACAATGCTAGGTCAGCTAAAACTGGAAATGTAAAGCTTGATATGTATATGTAGCCGTGTGTACAAGTCACACATAAGAAATAAAGAAAGCAAAAAAAAAAACAAAATCGGTTCAGCCGTACGTGAGCTACGATGCCACAAACTGACACAGATGCACACAGATGACGTGCAGCCTACTGTACTCATTCAAAGATGAAAAAGCATCAAATCAGTCAAGAATCCGGAAATCTCAAAACTCATTGCCATCTGCCAATTAAAGTTCACAATACCCGAAAACCCTGAAGCGATTAAAAACAAAAATAACCTGACTAACCAAACCACATTCATTTCGCTTAAATCCTCGAAACGCTCCTCCCAATCTAAATTCAACGTAATTTCGGTAAAGATAGAACTTAATTTTGTTTGATCGAGTTTGCACGGATTAATCGTACGATTTATCAGCGCCTGATGTACGGGACTTGATTCAGGAACTTGGTTTGTTTAACAGATAAAACTGCGGGAGTGGTGTTGTATCCGCAGTGCTGTACGTGCGGGTTACATATGACGAATTTAACGTCAATGATAGATGTGTTCGTGCATTCTTGCTGGTAATTTTATGGTACGCTTTTAGAATTGCGGTATAATTAAAAACAGGTTATATGCAAGAAGTTTAATGGCTGCGATTTGTATTTGCGACACGGGTTTTACTTATTGGCTGCATTATGGAACTTTTGATTACTTTTGTTTTACTTTTCCTGTTATTATCACCCTCAAAATTAGCATCACCAAGATAGAAAATATGCAAATTATCTTCTTCTTCTTTATAAGTTTTAATGTTAGTTCCAAATTTGGTTTTTTTTTTTAACTTACATTAAATACGCTTGTGTTTGCCATAATCATCACGCTTGGCGGGCGGGTTAGCGATCGTAGTAAGGTGGTAGAGTACATAGAGAACGCTGCTGCCCATTCTCTAGTAAGTCCCTTAGTCGTCTCTTACGACACCCATATGAAGAAGTGGGAGCATTGAAATACTACCAAACTATTATATTTGTTTAAATAAATGACGCTAGAACCGTAGTGTTTCCTAAGACTTGGCCGCCATATAGTGTCCACGTCAAAAGACGTCAATGAAACATTATTTATGAATGTAAGCTGTGTGTTTCCCTAGAGAACAAAGCCAAACCCGGGTACAATTATTTCATGGCATCCGTCACTGCGGTCTCAAGTGGCGGCCACCGCTCTTGTCGGAAACCATAGTTTTACAAAACCAAACGAAAAAGTTTACGTTTGAAGACCGCACTTTTACTGCAAGCTGGCAATGAAAAAAGAGAAAGATAACTGCAGTAAAACTAGCGTAGCTATCATGCGTTGGGTTGCCATTTTCGAAAGTACAATATTGGGTTTTGTGATAGATATACTGTACGGTATTTTTATGCAGTTAGTGGAGGTCGTGAATGAAGCGTGAATGTTAAATGCAAAAGTTTGAGTTCTATCATTTTTTTTTTCTTTAAGGTCCAAGACCAAGATCTTTAATCTGTGAAATTAAATTGACGTTTGAAAGCATGGAAAGTGTCTTAAAAAAATGGAAAATTATTCGCAAGACAATTCTCGTTATAAAAGTTACGTGAAATTCTCCCTAAGACAGATATATTTTTATCTGTTTATTATTATCAACATTCTGTTCTTTGAGCCTATTTGAAGTTTTATTTCTCATGGGGAAACTTTAATAAAGTCAAGTACAGTTAGAGAACATATTTTTTAAGTTAATTGACATGCTAGGTCAATTTGCCGTATTCCATTTCATAGAACTATCAAGGACTCAGTTGTGAATTGAATATACGAATAATTTACGAGTAAGCACTCAACAGATTTTTAGAACGAATCAATTATTCAAAACTAGCTACTGCTCACAACTTAGTCCACTTAAAATATCCTTGGACACTTAGCAATTCTGTAACTTTCCACAACAGAAAGAGTTTTCGGAATCGGATCAGTTGTTCCGAAGATTACCCTCTAGTACAAGCTTAAAACTTTACCTCAAAAAACCTAACTAATTTTTGGTCAGCCACATTTCACAGGAAAGTCTACAGTTATTTCAGAGCTAACAAATTAAAAATTGAAAGAATAACTTCACTGCAACAGGAACACGAACACGGTCAGGTACTCTCCAAAAAAATAAATAAAAAACCCAAAAACCTTAACTGAAAAACTGCCAGTTTCCAATATTTCTACTTCACAAAGAAATATCGGCATAGATAAAACGTCGAGCGGTAACGAGCCATCCGAACATATTGAGTCCTATTTCGATCAAAAGTTAAAATAAAAAAAAATATGTGTTGCTGACTCTCTCCAATTTAGAACTGAAAAAATATGTGTAAAGTCAAACTATATTTTTGTGTTCGGTTTTATTGTTTTGTGGTGGCCATGACTTACGAGTTGTAAGTTGTAAACCCAGACAGGCGCTTTACCTTGTGTAAATTATTTAATTACCACTGCTCTAAAAACGGTGACGGAAAACATCGTGAAGAAAACGATGTGTTCTACCGGTGTATATTTTCTAGAACCAAAGATGCGAAGACATGTGACATCTACCAACCCGCACTGGGCCCGCCTTGAGGATTGCGACCCACTCCCTCTCGAAAAGACGAGTTCTTTGTCCTAGCAGGTGGAAACATTATAGGCAGATTATGCATTATAATCCAATATTATACAGATTTTTTGTCTGCATCAATTCCTCTTTTAATTGAGTTAAAATAAAAAGTACCGTGTGGTGCCAGAAGTAAAGAATAACACCACCCCATTTCTTCCCGTGGGTGTCATAAGAGGCGACTGAGGGACTTACTAGGGAATGGGCAGCAGCGTTCTCTATGCATTTTACCATCAAACTGCGATCGCCAAGCCGCCTGCCAAGCGTGGCGATTATGGCAAATCCCCCCAAAAAATGTACCGGTCAAATTGATGGTGCATGGGGGAGGCCCATGTCCAGCAGTGGACTTCTTACGGCTGAAATGATGATGATGATGATAAAAATAAAAAGTGATGGTTTTTCAATGGGTTTCCAATGGTTCAACTAACTACATATAAAAATCTGCCGAAGCCTGACTAAGCACCGCCACTTCTACCTTTGCTATGCTTTTCACATTCAGCGGATTCCTGTGGCTGTCACCAGGTCATCGATCCGCCTTGTGGCAGGCCTGCCAATGCCATCGGCCATCTCTTCTGCGAGTAATGTGCTTTGCTCACTACCACTTAAGTTTGGCAAATCTTTGGGCCATGTCGGTTACCTTGGTTCTCATAGGGATCTCATCATTTCGGTTCAATCGTTTTGGTCAAGGCGATCGGCGGCGGCGATCTCTCGCGTCCGGCCCTGGTGCGAGCCATGGTACGGAGCGAGAGGGCATGGGAAGCCGTCACCTCCTTCTGCGAAGCAGTAATGCTCGCGAAGGAGGAAGCGGGGCGCGTGAGGGAGTGGCAGTCTCTGCGCCCTCACGTCCCTAGCCGCCGCAGGAGGAGACGCCCCGGGCATCGGGAGTCGATTGCGGACTCCCGGCCACCGTCGGCACGAGCTTGCGGGCGGCGAGCAATAGGTAGCTCGCCGCCCGGTAAGGACCAGGCTCGGGTCGACCGCGCGTAGTGTTCCACGCGCGCCTCAAAGAGATGTCAGCAGCACTGAAGGGGTCTGCTAGGACCGATGCCTGCCGGGTTCGCGTGATTGTTAGAAAGAGATACCGTGACCCTGGCACATGGGCAACTGAAGGAACACGGGTGGGTTTTAGCCAGTAAAAGTCTGACACGCCCTCCCGCTCCGCCTAGAGCGGGAGAAGTCATTTGATAATTTACCATCCAAAAAAAAAAATCGTTTAGGGAAACTCCAAGCATAGCCCTCTCCATTGCCATTGCCGTTTGGGACTTAACAACTAAATAATTGTATAGAATTTGAAACAGAATTTTTTGACAGTTTTAAAATTTATGAACCTTTCAAAACTGTTTTGCTGTTCTAATGATTCACATTTATTTAAATACTTTAGCCTCATTTTAACTTTATGGCGTTTTATCACAATTTGTCGCAAAAATTAAGCTAAGGCACTTCTAAACGGAATAGGTTAGATTAGAACCATAAACAACCGCTAGAGATAGTTCTAAAATAGATCTACAACTAAGTCTGTCGGAGTTACTTGGCCATTTGGTATTGGTAGGACCTCAAAATAGGAACAAAAAAAGGTAAAATCAATATATTAGTTTATTCAATAATATCCTTTAAAGCACAGAATGGGTATAATTATAGGTTCAATTAAATACAAGCCATTTGAAACACCACCTAATATTAAACCATTAACTTTAAAAAGTAAAGGAAAGGAGTGACTTTCACCATAATTACAAGAGAACCATACAACATAGTCCGCGTAATTTATTTATACTCCTTTTAATTAACACAAGTAACTCAGGACTGTATAATCAGTTCTTTTAATATTGACGTTGGAGGTAAGCCATTTCTCCGAGTGAAAAATACCGTTCAGTCTACATCGGCTGCCAAGTTTCTCCTAGCAAGGCAAATCTGTCCATGTGCCGGAAAATTGGAACCTTTCTGAAGGTATTTTATTTACAACGTGTAGTTTAGAAGTCAATTTAGCTTATTTTTTTCTGTTGGCCGTTCAAAAAGTTGGTTTGATAAAGCTGTTGAAGCAATTAGCTTAAACTCTGTGATTTAAATTATTTAACATTACAGTTTCTTGCAAGTTACAAATAAAAAGAGTTATTATAATAACAGCGTCTAGCAACCGAATTAAGTTGTAATTATAGACTAGAAATCTCCTAGCATAAAAAAATATTCGTCGGTTATCAAATCTAAAATAAAAAACTGTTATATGGCAGAGCATTTTTATTTTAATAAATGGCAGAAAAAATTCAATGCAAGGGGGTTCAGAATCATGTACTGAATCCATGGTATAAGGTTATAGGTACCTTATTGATGGAGCGTTACCGATAAGATCTCTATATTCAGAATTAGTAGATGCGTAGTACTAGAAACTGGTGTACGTCTATGACCAGATATATGAACGTAAACGTAGCAAAAGTACTAATTATATAAGGATCCTAACAAGTGACGTTCAATAGTTGCTGTCTACCCCCATGGAATGTAGGTGTGAGTTTATGTATTATCATCATTTCAGCCATAAGACGTCCACTGCTGGTCATAGCCCTCCCCCAATTTGGGGGGATTTGCCATAATCACCACGCAATCGCTGCGCTTGCAGCGCGCAAGGTGGGTTGGCGATCGCAGTATGGTGGTAAAATGCATAGAGTATGCTGCTGCTCATTCTCTAGTAAGTCCCTTAGTTGCTTTTTACGACACCCACGGGAAGAAATGGGATGATATTTTTTACTGCCGGCCTCACACAGACTGAGAGACACAGACATAGTTTATGTATGTAAGTATGTAATCATTCACAAAAACTTGAGTTTATTTCAGTACAGACTAAAAACTATAATTTTATAGCTAACTTAAACAAGAAAATAGTACTAAAACCCTGTCTCTGCATTCTGTCCCATTTATTTTTAACTTCACAATCTTGACAATATAATGAATGCAAAAATAAAAGTAACAGCTGAACTTAAAAAGACCAAACGTTAAAAAAGATTCATGTCTTAACTTTTCACTCGCTCTTCAAAAATAAATGTAGGTCGAAAAGTTTATAAAGCAACTTCAAAAGATTCACGGGGTGTTGGAATAGAACATTTTTATTTTAAAAAAAGGACCGAATTTTTTCAACTGGCTACTCAGCATTCTTTATTCAACGATATAAAATTTCCATGACACAGAGTAACAATATAGTACGTAATATTTTGCTCAGAGGAAGTCTTTTACATAGAAATCTGAGAGATTGGCTTTGTTCGGACGCACAAACAAGCAGGGCTTGTGCTCAAAGGCATTCAAGTCTGAATAGAGGAAACGATTCGATTGGCTGTATAAAAAACTTCCTTTTTGTGTGTGAAGTGAAAAACTGAATTAAGAACTTGTATATTTTCTATTTTATTGTTTTTCTTTTCTCTTTTTATTTGCTAGGGAAAATATATTTCAAATGGTTGGTTATTAACATTTCTAAAGTGGGTGAGACTGAGATTTCTTTTTCTTGATGTCAAATAAATAAAACATGCGAAAATATAACGGAATAAATACAAAAATAATCGTGGTATTTTATTAAAAGTGTTTTTATAACTTTGTTCAATCAATTATAATAATTTCATATCCTCGTTTGTATGATAAAAAGTGTTGGTTTCATATCAAAAGCTTTCCTGAGAAAGATCAGTTTATATGTTAATATGTGAGCCACCATTTTCCCCAAGCGTTTGAAGTTAATCAGACTAGTGTTATGAATGCGATTGAAGGATATATTGCGTCTACCTTTCATACATATATACATACATGTGTAGCTATAAAAAATGATTCTGTTGTTACTAACTGTTTTTTCCCATCACAAACTATAGGTAGGTATACTGCCCTACTAAGCGCAAAAGCGGTATCTCAAAAAAATCGTAAAGTTGATTTTATTGCCATCGGATAGCTTTAAAAAATACGCATTTAACGAACTAAGTAAGCCTTTTAGCGCTATCTTCTTTATCCCTAATTACCTACGTTATGCTCGCATCGTTTCAAACGATTCAGAGCCTTATTTTATCATACAAATAAGGTTAAAGTTCGCTGGTACGCGGCGAACCAAATGTGGTATCTCAGTGACTTACAGGTTAAAATAAATAAAATAAATAATATCTTACGACAACCAACACAACGTTATCTGATCCCAAACTAGGCAGAGCCTGTACTATGGTAACCAGACAACTGATAAACATACTTATATATTTCTAAAATATATGATAAAACCCTTTAGAAAGATTTCTCTATCTCATCATGTAATTTAATATAATAAAAAAAATTGAATACTATGTAATAAGAAGGCGTCACCTTCGTCAGCTCATTTGCGCTTAGTAGGGCAGTACATCCGTCTATCTTTATCTGTACTAATTAAAAAGTGAAGCGTTTTTTGTTTTAACGCGTTAATCTCTGGAACTATCACTTTGATTTGAAAAAAAATGCTGCATTTGCAATTCCCTAGGAATGTTATGATCTGGTCACATCTCGCTATAATCCTTAGTAGCCGGGCAAAAAAAAAAAAACAGAAAGATCGTTAAGCAAAACCGAAGTAATAAGCAGGCGGGTATACGACGCGGTGGGTTGGGGCCGAAATTTCACGTGAACGAAATCGCGGTCAGAAGCTAGTATCATATAAATTCGGTCAAGTCTCGTCATATGAATTTTAAATATTGAAAAATGATAACCATTTGAGCGAAAATAAAATATACAATTAAAAAGCTGAAATAAATGAGTATTTTTTTTTATTTTGAGGATAGATGTTAGTTAAGTCAGTTCAGGGTACTACAGTCCCCGATGCGGTTTTTTTTTTTTTGGGATGGGAAATCATCAAATGACGTCTCCCGCTCTGGGTGTAGCGGAAGGGCGTGTCAGACTTTTACTGACTAAAACCCACCCGTGTTCCTTCAGTTGCCCATGTGCCAGGGTCACGGTATCTCTTTCGAACAATCACGCGACCCCGGCAGGCATCGGTCCTAGCAGACCCCTTCAGTGCTGCTGACATCTCTTTGAGGCGCGCGTGGAACACTACGCGCCGTCGACCCGAGTCTGGTCCTTACCGGGCGGCGAGCTGCCCATTGCTCGCCACCCGCAAGCTCGTGCCTACGGTGGCCGGGAGTCCGCAATCGACTCCCGACGCGGTTGAGCGGATAAATAATTTTATTCCGGTAAGTACGTTTGTAGAAACACTATTACACGTCAATCATATTTTTTTACACGCTTTATATTAGCTTCACTTGTATGTTTGTATGTTTGTATATTTGTATGTTTGTTTGTAACCGACTCCTTATAGTGCGATTTTGACCCACTTTAAACGAACAGATTTCATTCAAACTTTGCACACCTGTCAAGGACTGATGACAATGCAATAATTTCATAAATTTGTGCCATTATCCTTGCCATGGTTACCAGGACAGCAAAAAAACTGTCACAAACTACGCTGACATACGTCTCAAAATTCGAAATACCCTAAAAAATAGAAAATAAATAATAGTTTAAAAAAACTAAAAAACACGCTTCCATGGAAAACCAAACTAAAAAGTACAAAATAATGGAAAAAAAGCGTGGGGTGCCTGATATCAATAAAAAAATACCTTAAAAGCACCCCACGCTTTTTTTCCATTATTTTGTACTTTTTAGTTTGGTTTTCCATGGAAGCGTGTTTTTTAGTTTTTTTAAACTATTATTTTTTTAAACTAGATAAGGTTGTCGTTTTCATAATCAAAATTCTTTACTCAATTTCCAGTTTGACAACATTCTCTTTTCTATAATACTTCATAAAGTGTTCTATTCAAAACCATTCAAATATAACCGGCATTAGCAAACTCAAGACTAACGTTTCTGTAACATTACTTCAGATCTTTCACATGAAACCAACCAAACTATCTCCAAGCAAAACCGATTTCCTCTCTAATAAAACTGTGCATATGTACGTCACGGCAAATACGTCCCTTATACAAACAAATTCCCTCGCTCTCGCTTCCATATTTGCTTGTACGTTTACATATAATACGGCAGGGTATAACGAGTAGCCTAACAAGAACATCTTCCTTTTGCTATACGTGCAATCTAATTTTTCCGTATGATCTGATGAGATGGTACAGCTGACACCGACGGCTCGCTTCGTTAGCTGCTGCAGAGCAAATCGGATTTCTTTGAGATGAAATTAGCAATCGCTTTGAAGCATTTTAACACCTGATGTACGAGTTTAAACTGAGTCGTAATCGGTTTGGGAAGGAAGTCTGGGTGCAGAATAAGGAGTTTTACCGTCTTGAATATTGCTAATTGGTTTATGAAATGTAGCTTTAAGTTAATCAGATGAATTATATTTTTAACTAGCTTCTGCCAGCGGCTTCGCCCCCTGAAAGTCTGAAATCATCCCGAGAAGGTACTACCTAATTACTATTTTAGGTATTCTATAAACTATCTGTCTGTCAAATTTCATCCATATCCGTTCGGCCGTTTTGGTATCATTGGGTGAGAGAGATCCAAGCATACACACTTTCACTAACATTAGTATGATAGATTATATCGGATTGCCTACATACTCATATAGGTTATAAAAACTATCGCGTTGTACTTTAACTACTAGAAATTTAAGCCCCGTAATTTGGCGATTGACATTTCATTTAATAGTTACGTCTCTTTGTTTACCATAATCAACATCGTCATCAAATCCCAACACCCCATTTACAAACCCTGCCCTCAAATCAAAACAAACAACACTACCACCGAATACATCGATATCTAATTAGCTAAAATACACAGAAACAAACACCTGTCGATATTTGTATTTATCGACATCGCTTCCATGCGTTCACAACACTATCGGCACTGCAATCATGATTCATTAGGCCAGGATCCGATATCTTTGGAGGGGATTGCCAATCGCTTTGAGCTATTAACACACTGATTTACGAAGTCCCTCGGAATGGTAGGTTTAACGTAATGATAGGACCTACCTCATTTTGCCGGGTATTGATTTGGAGCTAGAAAGGGATCCGATTAATGGAGGTAGGTTCGCGTTTTTGTCAGGTTTTGATTGGATTTCGAAGTGCGATGTTCAGTTTTTTTGGTGTCTCATCGTTTTGTATACCTACCATTATATGTAACTCAGACCGTGAAATAGAATATGTATGAAAACCATTAATATATATAATATATATTTTGTTTAAAAATAAAAACTATAAATAATAATAATAAATAAATATCTTAGGACAACCAACACATCGTTATCTGATCCCAAACTAGGCAGAGCCTGTACTATGGTAACCAGACAACTGATAAACATACTTATATATTTATAAATACATACATATTATAGATAAATTACACCCAGACACAGAACAAATGATTGCGCTCATCACACAAAAATTTGTCCTGGGTGGGAATCGAACCCACGACCTCAGTCTCAGTCTTAGTCACTAACCACTAGATTAACAGGCCTGTCAAATACTACTAATTTACTAGTGTTGAAAAATCCTACTATTTTACTAATTTATAAATTTGTATGTTTTGATGTTTGTATATTTGGATGTTTGTTATTCAATCACGTAAATACGACTGAATGGATTAACACATAGAATACTTTATATTCCGTTAGTACATTCCCACGGGATGATTTCCGAACTCCACGCGGGCGAAGCCGGTGGCAAAAAGATTATATCAAAAACAAAATCCTCCTTTGCAGTCAGGTAAAAATAAAGACTGAATAACATTTTAACTAGCCTGTTCTAAATTACATCCATTGCCAAAAGTAATTTGAGAAAAAAATAACTGTGCGGCACAAAGGTTTAATACACAGTCCTTTTTATGACATATCGCAGGATCTAATGAGTCCATTTACATTTTAATCAGGATAAGAGCCAAATTATTTCGTTTTTTCCCTCGTTTTATTTTATACAAAAATATTCTCTTTGTATAATTTCTGTACTTAACTACCTACTTACTTGAAAAAGGTGAAAAACCTGTACCTATATCATCATCTGCCTCGCCTTTTCCCAACTATGATTAGTTCGGCGGTTATCAGCATTTTACAAGAAGAGACTACCGATCTGACCTCCAAATCCCAGTTACTGGGTATTACGATACCCGTTAGTAAGATTGGTTGTCAAACTTTCGGACTTCTGACGACCCGTAACGCCTGTCATAGATTCACGAATGACAGCCGGGACCACCGGAGTCGGTCTAACGGACTTTCCGATGCACGAAGGGGTTTTGGTATGATAAGATAGTCACAATAGCATGAAAATAGAATAAATGCTATGGAAATGCATTCCTTGCGAAGCATGTGTGGTGTGACTATGAATGATAGGCTGAGGAATTATGTGACAAGAGAACGGTTTAAAAGAAGATGTAGTGACAAAAATTGAAAAATGTATGCTTAGATGGTTTGGTCATGTTGAGAGGATGAATGAAGGACGGCTCACAAAAGGTATTTACAAGGCAGATGTGAGTGGAAACACCGGGAGGGTAAGCCCTAGGAGGATATATAGTGACCTTATTGGTGATGTTCTTCAGAAAGGAAGCGTAGTACTCGCAACCGGCGTGTGTGTATGACTAATTGTATGAACCTAAACGAGGCAAAAGGAGTGTGTAGAGATCGTAGCAGGTGGCGCTCCGTGGTTTCTGCCTACCCCCATGGGAAAAAGGCGTGATTGTATGTATGTAAGATAGTCACTAACCTTGGATCAACCAAAAAAACGCTGTGTCTAACGTTGATAATAAAAGACACCTTGGTAACGCAATAAAACTAGATATACACTTTAGAGACATGTAAGAGTATTATTTATAGGTTTTTATAAAATTTCATGATGGTGACGCATGTTTTTCTCCAGTTTTTTTTTTTTGTGTATCTAGTCTTTCTTTGCGTCATATTTACCGCAAATAAAGGCATTTTCTTTCTTTCTAAAGTAAGGTAATTATTTATTTACTTAAAATTATCGTAGAATCAATGCACCTATTATTCGCAAGTCTTACTTCAGAAAACCACAACCATCTTTGAAAATGGCGACCATAAAAAGGTAGCTTGTAAGTTTTTTACACGGCGACCGACAGACGTAATGAAGAAGAAAGCAGATACGAAGCTACGACAAACAAGCTCAAACTAGATTGTACTACAAGTTGTTATTCATTCTCTCATTTTCCAAGTTTTTCTAGGACTTTTATGTGAAAGACTAGGATAATAAACTCCACAGAAATCCCCGGTTTTTGAACAAGTAATTATATCTAATCTGGTATCTTTGTTGTGACCTCAACGTCATCATCATCATCATCATCATTTCAGCCGTAAGACGTCCACTGCTGGACTTAGGCCCTCCCAATTTGGGGGGCTTTGCCATAATCGCCACGCTTGGCAGGCGGGTTGGCGATCGCAGTATGGTGGTAAAATGCATAGAGAACGCTGCTGCCCATTCTCTAGTAAGTCCCTTAGTCGCCTTTTACGACACCCACGGGAAGAAATGGGGTGGTATTATTCTTTACGTCCGGCACCACACGGACCTCAACGTTTGTATGAATATTTCGTCGACTTACAATTAATCATCCTAATAATGTTCTCACTTTTGGGACACAGATCTCCATTACTCGATGAGAGGGGGTGGGCTTTGATCCAGCACGCGGGTCCAGTGCAGGTTGGTACATGTGACATGTCTTCGAATTTTTGGTTCTAGGTCATGCCGGTTTCCTAACCATGTTTTCGTTCTCCGTATTGAGAGCAGCGGTGATGATATAATTTACACAAAAGTACCCATCTCCCGCGACGTTGACGATATCGTCAACCCAACGCGGTTTTGGACGCCCTTGGTTTCTTTGGCCTAATCTTGGCCACCATTCGGTCACTGCATTATCTCCTCCGTCTAACTGGCCGACTGGCCTGTTAGTCTAGTGGTTAGTGACCCTGACTGCTAAGACTGAGGTCGTGGGTTCGATTCCCACCCAGGACAAATGTTTGTGTGATGAGCACGATCATTTGTTCTGTGTCTGGGTGTAATTTATCTATAATACGTATGTATTTAGTAATATATAAGTATGTTTATCAGTTGTCTGGTTACCATAGTACAGGCTCTGCCTAGTTTGGGATCAGATAACGATGTGTTGGTTGTCCTAAGATATTTATTTATTTATTTATTTAACTAGATGTCCTGCCCAACTCCACTTCGAAACTAGAACCTACAACTCGTAAGTCGCAGCCATTACCACTGCGCTATCACCGTTCATCCTCATGGTCAACCAAAATGTTTATAAAAAACTTTAGAGGTGTCAAGGGACAGCCGGATGGAACGAAGTTCCTTTCCAGGATTCATAATAGTTATAATTTTTTAATTATTTATTATGTACAAAAAACCTGTATTCACTCCCTCTCTCTCCCTCTCTCTCTCTCCCCCTCTCCCCCTTCTTCCCTCTCCCCCTCTCCCCTCTCTCCCTCTCCCCCTCTCCCCCTTTCCCCCTCTCCCTCTCTCCCTCTCTACTCACAACAAAAAAAACAACAACATACAAAATATATACGGTCGAATTGAGAAACCTCGTCCTTTTTTTGAAGTCGGTTAAAGCATGTCATGACAACTTTTCGTAAGAATTTTTTCCGTCTAGCCCCCTTTCACAACGCGCGTTATGGAACTTCGTTCCAATAAAAATCAAAGTTATAGAGATAACGTTAGAATTGACCCTAGATAAAAAGTTCTATCAGGCATTTATTAACCGGAGAGCTGTTATTAAGAAATTATAATTGATAGTAGTAGTATCGGTGATGTTTGGTCTATTTAAATCTGAAGGGCTCGTGGCTCAAAATAAGAGCCCATGGCTCTTATTTTGAGCCACGAACCTTGAAGTTAAACCTTTTCTATGCCGGTTTGCGGATAGGTGACCATCAGAAAACACGCTAAGTAGTTGGTCCTGCAAGTCATTTGTAGATCTTCTTCTAGTCAGTAGTCCGAAAGATTGAAAATCAGCCTTGCCATCTTGTTACTTAATAACCGAGTTATGATGGTCAGATTGACACTCCCTCCATGTAAAGTACTGTTATTCAGCTGCATTCTTTTACCTTTTTCAAACAATAGTTTAACATGTCTCCTTAGAACAATAGTTCAGTTCAATCTAGATAAGTGAGATCTGGAGGGATCTATATTTTTTATAACTTATAGAGTCTAATCATTTATCCAGTTTCCCAAATAGGCAGGTTAACATGAGAGTTGTCTAATTTATAGAGGGTGCCACTGTAAGATACTCTTGGATGGTACTGACAAACAAAGAAAGCATAGAAGGGATTATACTAGTCACAAACGCATCATAACTTGTTTAAACCTGATATATTTTCGCAGTTATACGGGCTGTTGAGCTATAAAGTCCCAATTATAGAGGAATATCAGAATAACATCGAAAAATTCTAATAAAAAAAGTCTTAGTTCAGGTTTGAAAGTCCCAGTAACACAGGTTTTGCATCAATGCAAAAGTGTTGAGACCTCATTGTAATTATCAATAACAGAAATTTATTCAATATCCAGGGCCCACTTATCCAGGTGTCACCGTGTTAGCACTATTTAGATTAAATTCAATAAAAATAGATCACAAGAACAAAGCAATATAATCCAAAGCAATTTACAACTTATCCTCGCAGTGAAATACTCGGAGCACGGACATCCGACCCAACTGCAGCGAGCTCCATACATGTCCCAGACGTAACTCGTAAACCCGTGACGCAATCGCAACACTTTGCAACAATATCCCCATTTTATACGATAAGTGGTTGGTTCGCAATCAGCTCAACAATGGACAATTCAACGCTTTCTGTTAATTACAGCTGTAGCGATAAATAAGGAGTTATAATTAGCCTCTTGTTTCTCGTAAAATCGAAGTTTAAAACTGTGTTGTAGTGTTTGGCTGACGCTACTTTTTGGTATAGCAAATTGTCTCTGTAAAGGTCTGACTATAACTTTATGTATATCAATGTAGGTCGATATAACATTGGAAATTGGTCGTGTAACCCTAAAAAATTTATTCAGGATTTTCCTAAAAATTTCATGTGCATCTGTTTTCCAAAATTCGATAAAACAACCTGTACAGCTAAAACATATTGGTTCGGTTTCATGTAAAATACTTTAGAAGACCGTATGTACTTGAAATTTTGGATTGTGAGCATCAGTACGCTGTTTAGAGAACTAGCCTATTAAATACTCAGTTCCAATTTGAGATGTGGGAATTCTGCACCTAAATCATATTTGTCATATTATTATATTGACTGGATAATTAGTGATGTATTCAAAAACCTAGCATCGTTGCTTTCATTCAGAATTCTACGATCATCAAGGGTAAAAAAGACGTAGAAACTTGAATTCTTTTCACCCTTTTATTCAATAAATTAACTCAATCTAGCTAAAAGAAAGGAGTTAGAATCCATTACTTACTAATGGCTAGTTACGTGTCTAATCTCGTTCATTTATCTAATCTAAAGTTTCGTCTAATCTTAGATATTATTTTTCTTACTAAGGTTACTCAAGACTCCGCTTTCGTTGACTACTTTCGTTCCGGTTTATAGTCTTTTAAGTGAGGTACTTAGACGGTACTTTAAATGACGAGAAATCTCACTCCAATTTTATTAGAGTTTATGTTTTAGAAGATACTAAACTTCGTTTTGAATTTAATTCGTTTGAAGTTTGAACTAGAATTAGATAAGTAAGATTTTGTTAAACTTATAGATGAGAAGTTTTATTAATACCCTATTTATATCAAGAATAGAACAGATCAAACTAGAATGTGTTTTTGCTGAAAATCCTGTTGGAATATATATATCAAGAATTTAAATTCGTATCGTGATTGGATTGGTAAATTATCATTATTATGAGACTGAATTGTAGCGTCATGCAATAATGTATAATAGCTATTCGGCTATTAGACATTAAACTTAAAATCACATATAACTTTTCAACTCACTCGTAGAAATCTGCCCGAAATATCAATCAACTCTTACATACAAACAATAAGGCATCTAATTACGTCACAAAACTCACACAGAACTTCAGGTCGTTAAATCAGTGGAACCACAAACTATGGTCATATAACAGCGAGGAGAACGCGACAGAACTTTATTCCACGGTGAAGTAACGACAATAAAAGCTGGCATACTGCAGCGACACGCCTGACGGCACTTCCGACGTTATCTAGACATAGATGAATGTGCTCGAGATTGTTTCTGTACTATTACTTGCCTTACTTATCGAGCCGTGTGGCACTCGAAGTTTAATTTCATGCTGCTCGCCTTTGGAATGTCATCTTTTGCTAGAAATTCTACCTCAATTTCTTTTCTATTTAAGGAAACAAATATTATTTTACAAGTGGCGTAATTTTTTATGTTATCTATGCGATGTTATATCGACTCCTTAAATGATTTAAAATGTACAGGGTATTGCCATCTACGTTCTTATTGATTTCATCAATTACAGTTTTTGGGAAAGTGATAATATGTTTGATGGCTCTTTCGACGTTATCTTGCGCGTCGAATGCGCTCGATATTCTTTTTCTACATAAAAAATCGCAAATTTTATTTTTAAATTTTGTGTTGGTTTAGATTTGACTTATTTTTTCATCATTGTTAGGTTAGGTTAAGGTCATGTCCTTGGTATCAGCAAATATCAGTCAAATGATAATCTTCTACTATGCCAGCTTATTTATCTTATATTATATGTCAACTATTGTGAATTTTAATAACACCGGACGATGTCGGTTTGATAATAAAACAAAATCTTATTGCTTAAAACCTCCTAAAAGCATTATTTTTTGTGGATACAAACTACAAACGGCGGCTAATATTCTGTGTTTTGTACAATCAACCATCCCTCATATTATTAACGTGAGACTATGAACAGCTGACACACCATTTTATTTTCCTTGTATTCTATCTTAACAGTAATAAATAAAACAAAAGTAAGAAACACTTAGCGACTACTACTGCAAAAATTTAAAAGGAAGGTAACTGCCGTAATGAATTTAAAACTCAACAAAAGGAATACGGGACACGACACTGAGAGGCAAAACTTTAGTAAGTGCACCACCATTTCATGATAGTGGAATCTTTGAAGTTTGCGTACCTCAAATGTCTTTATGATTCCCACAGACATCGTAAATTGATATTTATTCTGAATCCTTTACACACTGTGCACTCACTTACTACGAAAATAGTCTTGAAAAATAGCTAGTGTGCTTTCGTGTATAATTCAACATACATGGTTTTATATGGGCCTGTAAAGTTTTCGTGTTAAAACTTGGATTTAGTTGATGATATTATTACAGGGTTTTACGATGTGCAGTGGGTACGGGTAAAATGTGGAAGATAAATTTTATAGGGGTCTTTAAATGAGAGACTTCGGAAACGTGAGCAAATTGTTACGGCGAGATACTTTATCGTGAGATATTTAATGAAGATCTTTTTTAACGTTGAAAAGATTTTTGGTTTCGCGATTTATGACCTCGTTAATTATTGGCTACTGAAGCTTTTTAAGTTAATACAACAAATAAAGCAGTTTGATTAAGTTTCGTTTCTTTGCTGCGTGTAATCCTAATGCCTACTCTTCTCCATACAAATCTACCTTTTGGAAGGGGCGACTACCATCAATTGTATTTAAATGTAAATGTTTAAAAGTGCCTTTTATGTACCTATTTGAAATAAATGACCTAACACTTATTTGAAATAAATGACCTAACACTTATTTGAAATAAATGATTTGACTTTGTATTTATTTTAAGCTCATTCTAAATCCTTACAATTGGTACCTACTGTCATAGATGTTACGGTCGAATAAAAAGGACACAGAAATGAACATGACAACTTCCTCATTTATTTGTACAGAAAATGCCAGGATTTTGACTTTCCCCGGTAAAACTGTCAGTAAATAAAATGTAGTGCAAACATATTCACGGGCAAATATTTCTCGAGTCCCAAACTACCTTACAATTTGGCGAAATATCAATAACTCGGGGCACTTGTAAGGAAAATATTTCCGGGTACGTGCATTTTGAGCACAGTTTATATCTATTTGGCAATAAGTTGAGTTTTCAATAGCGCCGTCTGCTGAACGAAATGAGATTTTTACTACGGTAGTAATAACTTGATCGAATCTGGGACACGATTCTGCAGGATCGAAGCGTCGAAATCATATTAGAAGGCGTTTCTTCCAATTTTTATTATTAGATTTTACGATAATTTTCATTTCGATCTAACAATAAAAAAGCCTCGTAATAAGTGTTTTTGAGTGTATGTGTATTTTTCGGATGTTCATCGGAAATCATCGGCTGTCAGTATTTCGTGTTCTGAATTGAATATAAGCTATAGCGTGGGTATTGTTTATGGCTTTATTACGTTCTGATTATATTTGTATATAATAACTTCGACATAGAAACATTTTAACTGAGTAGAGAGTTTGTTTACTATAATCCGTTATTAACGAGGATCGCTTTTCTTACAACGCATTTTTGTCTGATGTCCGTATTTTCTCTTCCTTCCACGGTTTAAAGTTCAAACTGATAAATTCTAAACCAATTTTTTTATCACTTTCAAGAATATTTTTTTTCAAGTTTGACTGGCCTGTTAGTCTAGTGGTTAGTGACCCTGATTGCTAAGACTGATGTTGTGGGTTCGATTCCCACCCAGGACAAATGTTTGTGTGATGAGCACAATATTTTTTTCTGTGTCTGGGTGTAATTTATCCATAATATGTCTGTATTTAGAAATATATAAGTATATTTATCAGTTGTCTGGTTACCATAGTACAGGCTCTGCCTAGTTTAGGATCAGATAACGGTGTGTTGGTTGTCCTAAGATATTTATTTTTCTTTTTATTTATCTTCTAGAATATAAATGTAATTTTATAAATATTAATAACTACTTATAGCAAAGCCCTGAATATTTCATTATTCTGCTGCAAAGAGCTACGAAAGAATCCAAGTACAGTTTTTTTCCATTTATAACAATCCTTCAAACAACAGAACAATAAGAAAAACCTTAGAAACACTCCAAGTTGATAATAAATCTTACCTTTTTATAGAAAAATGCACCTTTTACTTTGAAAGCTTTTCAGAATATCTTTATTGTTGCATTGGGAATACTAAAAACAAGCTCAGTGTTTCCATTCTGATTGAAGAAAGAAAACACAAAGTATTATGTTGTTTTCAAGTAGTATCAATTACACTATTTATGTTCTTTAGTTATACATAAGTAATTTCTCGCTGAATTTAATAAGCAATAAGAATTAGGAATTATTTCTTCTAACTTGCCCTCAAGCATTATTAATCTACTATACATACAAATAAATACAATTGAAGTGTCTGTTTGTAATTTCGAATTAACCGTTTTTCACTAAATGCATATGAAAGTATATATGGTACTTACATGAAAAAATCATTGTTTTTAAATTTTGTCTGTCTGTCTGTTTGTTCCATTTAATCTCTGAAACGGCTGGACCGATTTTGACGGGACTTTCACTGGCAGATAGCTGATGTTATAAGGAGTAACATAGGCTACTTTTTTTTGAGTAGCACGTCCCTGTGTGATAATTTCTGAACACCACGCGGGTGAAGCCGCGGGCACAGCTAGTGATAAATAAATTATGTTATTATACGGCCATTAGCTTGTGGTCGAGTAATAACAGCTGAACGTTTTAATCGATCAGGTTAAGCAACCCTTGCCGCGGTTGGTCAGTGGATGAAACTGCTTCAGAAAACACGCAAATCTTTCACAGTCGTTTCGGGTCGTCAAATGCGCCAAAGTCTAACAACCAGTCTTCAGTCGACTGGTTGTCATCCAGTCTTACCAATGGGTGTCTTATTACCCAATTTTTTGTTGTGGAGTCGTTCCATATAAACTACTGGTATTCACCTGCATTCGGTAAGACTGGAAGCTGAACCTAACGTAGTTGAATGTGGACTAGGCAGATAATGATAAAATGTATTCTTTTGTTTCTTCTCTTCCAAGTACTCAGTAAGATGAGTTGCGGATACCAGCCATATTACGTTACCATAGTTTTTTCACTATTTTTTGTAAAATGACGGAGTTTCATCAATTCGAGTTACTAATCTTCACAAAAAATATTACAAAAAAACTTACCCATAATCATTTGACTGGCAGTGGTTAACAGCTTCACGTCATTGTTGGCGTCTTGAGTTTCAAGTCTCACCGTTACATTGAGAGGATCTAAGGTCTCATCACCAGCTCTTCCATGAAGAGTGACTAGGATTGCAGTTGTTTTCCCTGGTACTGCCACCTCTGGTGCCACCACTGAGAAGCCACTGGAAAGAAGAAAAGGTTTTATTTAAATTTATCTAAATAACACCGCCAACGTCAAGTTAATTTATTTTATGTTTTTATTGATAGGTTTCATTAGGCAGCGGAGCGCCTGTGTGGATATTTATTTACAAATTGTTTCTGCACATTTATAAATTACAGAGACAAGGGTTATGTTTGTTTAATAAACAATAATACAAGTGTGTGGTGTGTGTGTATTATAATGGTATCTGCCCGTGACTTAGTCCGCGTGAAATTTCTTCTGTATTATAATGTTTCATGTAGCATCGCATCGCATCAACCACCCACAATACTACTTCGTTTTCTCACAGTGTTCTTTTTAACACGCTTTTATCAGCTTCATACGTATGTTAGTATGTTGGTACGTTAGTATGTGCATATATTTTAAACTCGGAAACTTTGAACATGATTTTGACCCCCTTTTAAAACGTCGGATTAATTCGATATTTTTTATTTTTGCTCCGGTCCTAAGAGCCGTCGCATAATGTTTAACATTTTTAAAATATTTTTTCGAATCCAATAGATAGTTCTAGAGATTATCTACATAAAAACACACAAATTTTACCTCTTTATAATATTATTATAGATTAGTATTAATTAGTAACACTTCTAGTGTTGCTTTTAATTGAAAATAGAGGTGTTAACTGACCGTAAGATTGGAAGAGCACGGTTTCCTTTAGGAAAATGATTGAATTCTGATCAAATTAATACTATCATGTCAACCACAACTGTTTCGGACATAGTAGACTATATTTTATTCCGGCAAAAACATCTACACACCTTTCCAAAATAAATCTCTCTCACTGAATCGACCGCAATCTGATTTTGACAACTGGCCAAATTCTCATCAACAAAAACGAAATAAAACTCCGCTCGTAACCGTAGTCGGCCAACTAGGAACATCGGAACAGTAAGTTGGTATCGGCGTAAAAGTCAAAAATCCAACAACATAGGTTAACAAAATTCAATTCTAAGCGTAGGGAAATATTGAAAACTCTCCAAACCAAAGTCTGCAATGCGACAAATCGGTTGGACACGTTCGAATTATTGTATTTTCCTACGTGTGCACAGAATACTGAATTTTGTTTGACGAAACCGTTCGTGCTACATCCTGTTTGAGTGCAAGAACGCGCCTACGTCTGTTTGAGTTTCCTGATACTGTTTAGTTAGTTTTAAACTATGCACTGAAACACTGTTCATTGTTCATTACTATTTGCATAGTATTGTCTGCTTCGGTTTGTTTTGTGAATTACTCTAAGGTCCTTAGTTTAATTTTATTATTACTTGCTTTTGTAAAACCTCTTTTCGCACCACAGCAACTTTTATTAATCTTTTCATCTCCATTCTGTTCCTCTTTATAACATGTGTATTTCCTTAATCTCACATGTAAAGCATTTTTATTTGCCACATCATATTTGATATACTCCATGTAGTATTACGTAACGTCATAATAGAGGGAAACGAAGCTCAAATAAATATGACAACAAAAAGAAATGGTGTTGTCTCTCGTGTAATTTTTTTATTTGCTAGACGAATGGGTCCATAATGTCTACTTTTGATAAGGGTTACAGTCGATATGTCGTGCACATCGGATGGGTTTTCCGTAGGAGACAAGATTTTATTTGTTTTTCTTACAGGAACATTGAATGATACTTTCAAAGTATTATATGCTACTGATGACGTGGGAACGAAACGAATAGGTAACGGCAACGTTTTGAACAAGGGTCATGATGACAGGTTAATATTTGTATTTTGAAATAACAAAAACTAAATAGTATATAACTATACGATAATTATTATGTTTGTGCATCGCTAAGAGAAGTAGGCTTATGACTAGTCAAGAGAAATGTTATTCCAATAGTTACTTAGTTTTCGATGTACAGAGTCCTGAATTTCTATAGCTACGCCCAATATTCAAGATTCAATTAGAGTTGCCGACGATCTTTGAATGGGCTAACGAATTATTTTAGTGTAATTTAAAAAAAGTTTTGAGAGACTTTTTGATGTACTGAAATTTATTGGTTTCATGTGATGGTATTGAACTAGAAGAAACAACGTATTTTATGTGAACATAAATATAAATAATGTCTTCTTTTTTAGCCTACACTGTCCCACTGCTGGAAAAGGGCCTCCCTGGGCAAAGCACCAAATAACTTTTATCATCGTTTTTTTTTTCCAAATATTCTTAAGAAAGTTTCAGTTACCACACCTAAGACAAGTAATAACTTACAAAATAGTCTGAATATCATCCAATTTAAACACGTGTCAAGCGGACCGCATTAAATGACATCCAAAGTCCAAGGAAACAAAGTTAGAACGAACTCCAGTGCGGGTACAACTTATTTCGAAACTAGTGTACTGTGGTTTCCGGGGCAAGTTGCTTGGTTTATTTGTGCACTCGCTTTGCAGACGTGTGACGTTGGCTTTGAACAAAGCTTTATGATGCCCGCATCTGTTGGTGTGCCGCAAATAAACGATTCTTGCCTTTCTTTGCTTGTAATTGGTGTCTCTCTCGGTTTTTTGCTGTGTGGTGGTAGGTATGTTTTTCTGATCTTGATGGTGGATTAAGAAAATTTGTATTTGATTTAGGTGCATTTATTTGAGCATTCAGATTTTTTTTCATATTAGTGGTGAAGTGAACGGTAACGTGTCTATTGAGAGGATGACGTGAAATAAATTCGATAGGTTTTGTGTTTTTTAATTGCTTAGACCGAAACCGAAATATTTCCAAGTATGTGTATGAAGAGATATGTAAATCAACACTAACAGAACAATAATTAATTTAAAAATCAAATCCTTTTGATCACAAATGATGTCATCTCACTAATCAACTGACACAATTCCGAAGCTTGGCAGAATGGCATAATTAACGAAACCTCGACGAGAATGTCAACAATATCCACAAATTCTTCTTTGGGATTCTAGTCACGTTTTGGTGCGAACGAAATTAATTACTTCCCGAAAGGTGACCGGCGACGTTGTAATTAGTGAGGGCAGCTGGAATAGAGTCATTATCAAAAAAGTTGATTGGAAAATTGCGTTACCGACAGGAAGTCAAAATTCAAAGGAATTGCGAATGGAGCAGAATCTTTATATCTGTTTACAAAAAAACTCGATCCCGCCGGTCTGGCTTCGCCCACAAAAACACTGTATGTGGCGGCATGTACATACTTTTGGAACGAATTCGAATAACAAAAGGCTCGCAAATGGACACTTGCCAACGCCCGTTCTACTCAATCGATACGAATCGCTCCAGAAAAGATTGCTTCTCTCAGTTTCTCAGCTCCGTATAAGCTAGACGTAACAAAAGTGATAGCTTTTTAATGACCATTTTTATATTCGTAAATCCTAACTTTACTTGTGTTCTTTTCAAATTCTACTTTGTTCGCAGAGTTGGGGGAATACTTAAACTTCTTGGGCCCAGATTTTAGAACAAAGATTTGTTGGAGTTTGTATCAACAAACCTGTGAAATCTCTTTGACGGGTAGGCACCTATCCGTGCAAAACAAAGTGATAAATTCTGTGTGGAGCATGTTCCTAGCCGGAGTAACCTTCAAAGATTTTATAGAGGATGACTAAGTTTTATTTTATTCAAAACATTCTGCGGGAGGTTTCGGCAAAAGTATTTTGATCATTGACGCACAGTTTTTATTGAACATTACTGGGACTTAGCATAATATAAATTTATTTATTATTCAGTTTTTAGTAACCTGTCTAACGTAAAACCGGATGACGATTAACATTTTTGCTAGCTTAGGTCTACCCTTGAGACGGGGTCAACTGTTATTATCACTATGTTTTTTGCGACTACTGTATTTTTCCGTTTTTGCCTATTAGATCTGTGTCATTTAACGACGATTCTTTCCTATTTTCCGATGTTTTTACGACTGATACTTGTAAATAAATCATCCGGGCCTATGTGACTTTTTTAAACCATGTGTACTTTTGATTGTGCGTAGTCTTGCATAATAGTAGATGAGATAGTTTAATATTGCCAGAAATCGAATTGTATTAAATGAGTCAAGGACTCATTTATACATAAGAAAAAGGGATAGAAAGAAAACATTGCATGAAAGAAAACATCGTGAGGTATCGTGGACTTCTATGAATGGAAGTCTGAAAACGCCAAACCGTTTTGAGTAAGAGTGGCGATCAATGCTCATGCCTTCTTGGTAACAGAAGAGTTCTTTGCCCTGCAGTAAAATAACAGGCTAGTATTATTATACGAATAAATATAAATTAAGAAGAGTAGAGTATTTACATTCTTATTTTGCGAGAACTCAACCCTCCATTTAATACCTCCGAACAAAAACAAACCCTTCGATATATTTTAAGTCCGGTGGCAGAAAAGTGGTGTGCGTTCGTGACTACATTGTTGGCAGCCGATACTTGAAGCGGGTTGAAACGACCCGCTACAAATAAATAGGAATGGTAATGGGTCATACGTGATACCCGAACCGAAGGAAAAATCCTTCTGTCAAGGATATTTAAAGCCTTCTGGGTGTTTATGAAGAGGGTTGGCTTCTCGCCATTTACGGTTTGTTTAATACTATGTGAGTAGTTTTTGGGGTGAAAACCTTTCAAATGATATGGCTAAAGTGTTTTTGTTCTAATGAAGGAAATGGTTGACATTTTTCTCCGAAATAAATCCACGTTGAATTATGAATGTTACAAGATGTCAAAAAGTTTAGGGGACTCGTAATTGTAATTGTGTTTTAGCGCCATCTTTTTTTAATCAAACCTTTTTATTCAGCGTGCGTTTTTTTTCGCGATGGACAGTCCCCATTTTTAATTGGTTCCGTGATGTCCTGACGTTTATTTGCTCCGGAGTATCTATCTTTTTTTCGTGTAAAATTTCAAGCCAGGTCATTGCTTTTTGTGACAATTATGCAATATTTACATGTTATATAGGCTAAGAGACATAAAATAATATTAATAATATGTACAATATGCATGCCTATTTTTTGGCCAAAAAATCATCATTGCTAATCAACGTGGCAATGCTGCCAGCTTTTTGAGCATTTTACCCATTGACAGCGATTTGGACAAGTTTTTTGGAGCCCTGTGATTCTTTAATAACTGTTTTTAAATCCTTGTAACAATTTTAATATTTATTTAAAGTCAGTGTAAACGATTTTTCAAAGATTATGTTGAAATGCTATCACACCAATTTTTGCTTTTTCATACATCTCTTGGCGTCGGCTTATCTTTGGGATAAGGCCAAGTTAAGCTTTTCTTCTTTTTCGTTTAGCACAATGTCACATTATTTTTAACTTTCAAGTAATTTCAGCCGAAAATATACAGGATAGTGTATTCTGTTTTTAATTAAACAATTTGCTTTACGAGTGGCTTGTTATTAGTTTTGCTTATAAGCATTAAAGTTATTTATTCTAATCTCGTATGATTTGTTACTTTAATAAGCAAACTTGTTTTTAAGGTGCCGTAGCTCAAAAGGAAATACGAAACCCTTTTTTTTGGGTGGCAAATCATCAAATGACGTCTCCCGCTCTGGGTGGAGCAGAAGGGCGTGTCAGACTTTTACTGACTAAAACCCACCCGTGTTCCTTCAGTTACTCATACGTGCCAGTGCCACGGTACCTCTTATACGAAACTCTTAAAGGATCATTCTGTTGTACGTTCATCCATCAGCCAGTCTGTGTTTATTGCGACATATTTTGATATTGGCAAATAAAACTAGAGTTAGCAAACTGAAATGGCAGTGGGCTGGCCATGTCTGTCGAAGGACCGATGGCCGATGGAGCAGACGAGTCCTGGAGTGGAGACCGCGTATCGGCAAGCGCAGCGTGGGACGCCCCCCAGCTAGGTGGACCGACGACTTAAAGAAAGTGGCTGGGGCAACCTGGATGCGGAAGGCGGAGGACAGGGTGTTGTGGCGCAACATGGGAGAGGCCTGTGTTCAGCAGTAGAGTGCGATAGGCTGAGTTGGTGGAAATAAAACTAAAACTATAGGGGAACTTTCCGTTTATCTAGAATCATGAAACTTGACAAGAAGCAACGTCTCACAGCATGTAGTTTGTAACGACTACAAACTTACATGTGTATTTAGAAAATTTACCGTGACCTACATTGATGTATGGGATAACATTTTTTCAACTACAAAGTAAAGTTTGTTCTTGATATTATTTTTTTGTCATCATCATCATCATTTCAGCCGAAAGACGCCCACTGCTGGACATAGGCCTCTCCCAATTTGGGGGGCTCTCCCAAGTTAGTAACTGTATACATATTCGTGCTCGTGACTGTACGTAGTGGAACCCTTCATTATGCGTGGTCCTACTCACTCTTGGCCTGTTTTTTCTTTTATGAAGACCTTATTTCAGTCCTAATAAGAAGCAACAGCTGTCATCCGATTATTAGCAGACCTTTCTTACGATATTTGGTAGCATTATTAGAAATATTATATTCTTTGTAGAAAGCGAACACAAACAAGAACGTGACGGTAACATCTGTTGTTGTACCCTCAATATTCACTGATTGAACGATACTCCTCTCCGATATACAGCAATTTGGCGCCGAATACATTAATAACGTTCGATCTGACACGGAATGAGCGAATTAGGATATTTATTGATGTCGTTTTGTTTTTTTTTTTTCTCATTGCTTTTTGAAGAAATTATTCGTGTTTATAAATAGAATTTGTTTAACAACTATCCACTAAAAAACATTATAGATAGATGACAAAAGTCTATAATGTTTTTAAATAAAACTCAAAGTCCGGAGTGACTGACGGACTGATATATCAACGCACAGCCTAAACCGCTGGTCGTAGAAACATAAAAGTTTGAGGGAGTGTTCCTTGTGAAGAGTAGATATACAAAAAGAAAGGGTTTTTAGAAATTCCATCCCTAAGAGAGTGAAATGGGGGTTGAAATTTCTGTGAAACTTTTTGTTCTCTGGGTCGATTGACTCACGAAGTCGCGGGCAGAAGCTAGTTATGTTTATAAAAAATTGGCTGGCAGTCATTAAAGGTTAAATACATGGAGATTTACTGTGAGACTACCTTAAAAGTTATTCAATAGAATTACTAAACACTGACATAAGATAATTACACCTTAATAGGAGTATGAAAAGGAAAAAAGGTTTTTCATATGAATTACCAACTTTTTTCCTATTGCCAATGAATCGACTGTTTATATTTTTCTTTGATACAGAGTATTCCTACTCTACAACCATAAACTGTATGTCCAAGACCCTTTAATTTTTAAACACCTTAATCTCAGTTAATAATTCCTCCTAAAGATACCGTCCCAGATCCTAATCTTCCCCATAAATCTGTTCCAACCCTACCCCACCATCTTAAAGACGAAACTTTCTTTTTTGTAAAATCATTAAGGTCGCTCTAAGATTCTTCCTCCATAGATTTTGCTGTACGGTCTACCGCCAACCTGCAGTACAAAAACCATCCTTACTGCTATGATATAAAGACGCTGTTAGTTTGGAATTGTTGCTACTGTGGTGCGGTTGACTGTACGGTGAGACTGAATACTTGCCTGCGGCTCATTACGCTCTGTTGAATTATTCATAGTCTAGCGCCTTCGCCTTTCCTCGTAGCTAAGCCTAGTGACCTGAAGTCTTTGCTTCGAAAGCCCATTGACATGTCTTTAGGTAGGTATATTATTTTATTCTCTAAGACTGATTGGTCGTGAATTAATAATATTTAGGCGACGAGTTGAATATTTTAGGAGAGTGTGGGAGTGTTGACGAGATTAGAAATATGTTATATTAATTCGGATGTTCTTTTTTGTAGTAAGAGACATTCTGTAGCCTTGGGGCCTCAGCCATGGAGGAAAATTATTGCGTCTGTAAATTTTATTCTAGTGGAATTTCGGTGTTTAAAAGAGGCAAAGAAGAATTAAATGTTGTGTGGGATGAGGCAATTGGTTTTATACACAATAAAGCAGTTGTATATGTGGAGTATCTATATGTCGTCGCGGTAAATATACCTTTATCATCTTTAATATCGGTGTGAAAATAGGTTAAGTGACGATAATTGGTAAGGAATCAATTAAAAACGAAAGGATCCTACTTCGTTGCAAGTCTTGTTTTATTCAGTAACTGAAACATTGTAGATGTCCACTAACTTTATGTGTAGTTAAATTAACTTGTGTCTTATTCTGCCTCTCTTCTCTGTAAGAATGTCACCATGAAAATTAAGGTGAGAATGAAGTGAGTTGTAATTTCCAACGATGCGTGCTGGGGATTCACGCTGTAGTTGATAACTAACTTCACACTGTCATAGATTTGCGGTAGTATTTGGGTCTACAATTTTACTAACTACAAATTTACTGAGCTTGACCTAAGATCATAACCTAAACTTGACCTCCATTACAAACAAAACTTCACGGAGAGCAAAACTGCTCCTGTAAATACGAACTAAATAAAATATTTACTGGAATTTAAAATTGCGAGCAATGTATGTATGTATGTACGATTTGAAAAGATCAGAAATATAGGTTAGGCTGAGTGTTTGGATATTTGTTCACACATTTTTTTCCTCTAAAAATGTAGAATAACTAGTGTTGTTAGCAGGAATCTGAAGTGAGTAATTATTCTGTAAGCACTTTCAACTTTGATGTAGTTTTATGCTTATTTGACAAAGAAATACGACCCCACTTATGTATTATATACCTATTACACATACAGTCCTCTAGACCGCATTTCGGCCATGGCGGCCAATCAAAATCAGAATCAAAAGCCCATTTCTTCCCATGGGTGTCCTAAGAGGCGACTAAGGGACTTACTAAAGAATGGGCAGCAGCATTCTCTATGCATTTTACCACTAAACTGCTATCGCCATCCCGCCTGCCAAGAGTGGCGATTAGTGCAAACCCCCTAAATTGGGGGAGGCCTATATAGATGGCCTATGCAGTGGACGTTTCCGGCTGAAATGATGATGATGAGGCTGAGAGTCAGCACTTTTTGAATGTCAAAATTAAAAAAGACAGTCCCCAAAAAACCCGCCTAAACCAGTTTCTAATACTGTCGCTGGAAGGAATCTCAACGGAGAGTAGCCGTTGGCGCGGGTGATATTGTAGTGCACCAGTATGTGCGCAGAAACATAGGCCCTCGCTCTTCCCACACTCTCATAGTCCAATGGAATGACAATCCGACACGACCGAACAAAGATCAGACGCAAGACCAACGGCTTGACGTGCTTTCCATGGCACGGTGATATCACACCGCCAACTGCCAAGCTCCAAGCTTTTAGTAAGAAATTCTTAATGGAAAAACTTTTTAGCAATTTGAAAAGATTTTTCAGCGCCGACTCAAAATTTTAAGGTTTATTATTTTTTGCTTTTCTGTTTTTTTCGGCGGTTTAATTTTTTGTTAAAAAGTTTTTATTTTGTAATTTTTTGTGGCTTTAATGTACTAATAATACTTGGCAAGGTATACCCTATCCAATGAGAAAAGAATTATCAAAATCGGATTACTCTGTACAAAGTTATGCGTGGTTAGACATTACAATCAATGAGTGAACAATCAATCATCCCCTGTTTTCGGACCCTTAGGGTTCGTTGTTTTCCAAATTTATATGGGACCACCCTCGAAGTATACCCTTTCTAGTTAAAAAAGGATTATCACATTCGGCCTACTATGTAAAAAGCTATGCATGGTCATACATAAAAATAAAAAACAAACAAAAAAATAATATTAGGTTGGGGAAAAAGTCTTTTGCATTATAGTATGTATGAACTTGTAATAAAATCTCTTTGGCTATACTATTTGTATCTGGCTGGTTTTGGTATCATTGAAAGTTTAAATTTTAAAGAACATAATTCCAAATTCAAATTAGGAAAATGTGTGATTTTCAATTGTTTTTTGTACCGTCAAGATGAGTGAATCTAATGAAGAAATTCGATACATTTTAAAATTTTACTACAAAAAAGGCAAAAATGCAACGCAAGCCGCGAAAAAAATTTGCGATGTTTATGGACCTAGTGTAGTATTTGTGAGAGTAGCACAAATTTGGTTTAAGCGTTTTCAATCCGGAAATTTTGATGTCAAAGATGCACGTCGCTCTGGTCGCCCTATTACGGATAAAATGGATGCCATTTTTGAAAAAGTGGAGCAAGATCGGCATACCAGTAGTTACGACGTAGCTGAAGAACTGGAAATTGACCACAAAACAGTTTTGGCGCATTTGAAAAAAACTGGGTACACAAAAAAGCTCGACATTTGGGTACCTCACGAGCTCACTGAAAGAAACCTAATGAACCGTGTACTCATTTGTGATTCTTTATTACGACGTAATGAAACCGAACCATTTTTGAAGAAGCTGATAACTGGTGATGAAAAGTGGATCACGTATGACAAGAACGTGCGAAAAAGCTCGTGGTCAAAGGCCGGTCAGGCTTCACAGACTGTGGCGAAACCCGGGTTAACTCGCAACAAGGTGATGCTGTATGTGTGGTGGGATTGGAAGGGCATTATTCATTATGAGCTGTTACCACCAGACAGGACCATCGATTCTGAACTCTACTGCGAACAACTGATGAGATTAAAGCAAGAAGTTGAGAGAAAGTGGCCGGAATTAATCAACAGAAGGGGTGTGGTTTTTCATCATGATAACGCTAGACCTCACACATCTTTAGCCACCCAACAAAGATTAAGAGAGTTTAGCTGGGAGGTGTTAATGCATCCGCCGTATAGTCCTGACCTTGCACCTTCAGATTTCTACCTGTTTCGGTCTCTTCAGAATTCTTTAGGCAGTGTCAGGTTAACATCACGAGAGGACTGCCAAAACCACTTGTCGCCGTATTTTGACCAGAAGTCCCAAAATTTCTATAGCAATGGGATCATGTCCCTACCTACAAGATGGCAAAAAGTTATCGAACAAAATAGTACCTACATACTTTAGTTAAATGTAAATAAACTTTATTAAAAAATGTTTTGAATTTTCTTAAAAAATGCGAAGAAACTTTTTCCCCAACCTATTAATATACGCGTCGAATTGATAACCTCCTCCGTTTTTTTTCGTCGGTTAAAAACCCAATAACACTTGACATGACCTGGTTATCGAACCCAGCACTCCACGCCCAGCAGTCGCGCTTGCCACCAACGGGGCAGTTACCTAGTACATATGAATGTATCTAGATGCTGAAATGTGGGTATACTACGTTGTGCAACTTAGTCTAAGCATTACAAAATAGGCGTGATGGTATGTGTTGAATAAAGATTTTGTCTCTCTTAATCTGTAGAAGGAAATGAAAATGTTTAAAACAGCGATATGATATTTTCTCGAATTTTCGATATTTAAAATATTATTAACAAACTCAATCTACCTGCCTAGCCTTTTCCCAATTATTTTTATTTATTTATTTATCATCATACATCTACCCTTACAGCTAACCAATGCGGTAAATGTGCCTTAATGAATAATTTAACATAATTGTTCCTTATAACTAATACCTATAACTAATAACAAACAAAGCATACCTTGTGAATTCACTCAGAGAACAACAGAATAGGTTATGGATAATTATAATATGGATAATTATGTAGGTGTCGGCTTCCAGTCTAACTGAATGCAGCGGAACAGTATTTTACATAGAGCGACTGACAACCGATACCCTGTGTTAAACTGACTGTCAGGCTTTTGGGCTTCTGAAGACTCGTAACAACTGAAGAATATCTACGAATGGCAGCCGGGACCCAATGGCTTAACGTGCTTTCCGGGGCACGGACAGGTTTTGGTATATAAAGTTGGTCACCCATCCATGCGAGCGTTCTTTAACCTCGATCGCCTTGTGCTCCCTGAAACTAATTAGCCGCAAGCCACTTGAACAAACTATTCTGTTTAAATTGTATTAACCAGAGTACCGATATAATTACTTTGAATAGGTACATCAAGGTTGAAATCCCTAAATCTAATTAATTATCTCAAATAATGTCCTCTTGTCTAAAGCTCCAATTTCAGAACAAAAGGCCTAGTCACACCACACAAGATAATATACCTAGTGTTCTGTCTAATTTGGATCAATGACTATCATTTGAACGTTGACTAACAAAGGATTCAGTGTCAAAGCCCGTTTAAGCGAAAGCTTGGGTTATAGATTGAAAGTTAAACTGGAAATGTCAAACTTATGGAGTCATTATCCTCAACGTCACTTCAGCCGACAAAGGACTACTGCTGGACTGAGGTCGCCCTCAAGCACGAGCACCGCCGTCGGTTATCGTGGTCCGCCTGCTGAGCCCTTCATTTATGATTCGATCACGTAGGGAAACTCTATGCATAGCTCGCCCTTTGGGTGACTTACAGCTTTCTAATATTTTACCTTTTTATCATAGTCGCCAAGAGACGGTAATTGTAGCGTTAGCGTACCAACATCCAAATATGTGGTGATGGTGATCGACCTACAAAAGATCGCGGCGAAGTTCTGGTTCAGACTTGCATAGACCAGGGAGTCATAGCAGAAAACAAAGTACTGGGCACAATCTTCATAAAAAAGTTATTTATTCTGCACAAACAAAACGCAAATTACTAAAAAGAAATACATAAATGCACTGATACAAAGTAAACAAAAGCCACGTATTCAAGCAGAAAAAGTTTGACAACTTGTCCATTGTAGAGTAAATATATGTTCCTTAGGGCTCGACCAAAGACAATACAAATGGATCTGCGTTACGACACTTTCAAATATTTAATAACAACATGTCTTTAAGCTCCTTCAGACTATTTGGATTTATGCCCTAAATTGCTAACCAATTTAGGTGCGAAACTAGTCTATCAACATTGGTCAATCCCTACATTTCCATACGATTTGCATCTAGTTGCCCCTTGAGGTGTTTCGATTGGCCACGGTTTGTAACAAGACAATACTACTTAATGACACTAAAGATGTTGCTGTTTCAAACTAGGCTAGGTCTCCTGGCTAAATGTTTACAGCTGAACGGGTTGAGGTTACATCTAGTTGCCCCTTGAGGTGTTTCGATTGGCCACGGTTTGTAACAAGACAATACTACTTAATGACACTAAAGATGTTGCTGTTTCAAACTAGGCTAGGTCTCCTGGCTAAATGTTTACAGCTGAACGGGTTGAGGTTAAGCTACGCTTGCTGCTGTCAGTCTGTAGATGGGTGACAATCTTTACTTACCGAGACGTGGAAACGTCCTTGGAAAGTTCGTCAAGTGGTTGGTCTCGGCTGTCATTTGAAAATCTGTAAACGTTGTTACCAGTCGTCAGAAGCCCAAAAGTCTGACAACCAGTCTCACTAAGAGGTATCATGTTACCCAGTAACTGGGTTATGGAGGGGTCTTGGTACGTAAAGACCAAGACCAACCGCGGCAAGCGTACCTTAACTGATTTGAAATTATTAAGTCTCGTAAAGAAAAGAACCCACTTCTTCTATGGGCGTTGTAGATGGCGTCTAAGAGACTTACTAGAGAATGGGCAGCAGCGGTCTCTATGCATTTTACCACCATACTGCGATCACCAACCCGCCTGCCAAGCGTGGCGATTATGGCAAACACCGCCCCATTGGGGCCGGCCTATGCCCAGCAGTGGACGTCTTTTAGCTGAAATGATGATGATAATGATGAAAGATGAGTGATAAATAAATTGTAGTGACAGTGACAATCCTTGAAAGTTCAAAACAGTGCCCTGTTTATTTACATTATCTTCTACTTAGTATGATCCATCCGAAACGACCTTAATTTAACTTGTTATTTCTAGTAACAATAACTCAATGTTTTAGTGTAACATCAATACCGGGAAGGAGCACATATCTCCGTACCTGAACGTTGTTTGTTCCCTCTGCCATTCACGGTATTAAGGAAGTCACCATGGCAACAGACATGGCCGAATAGATACTCTGCCAAACATGAGGATATTGTTTACAACAGGAGCGCTTTGTTCCGATTTCCATACCGATAGCAATGTGTCAAAGAACATTGGAAACGTAAAATAATGATGGAGGAACTAGAACTGTTTCATAAACATTTATTGATAAGTTGGATCTAGTGATTAAGTTTCTTATTCCACAGTTCCATAGCTTTCGGTTCCATGATAATTTCAATTTTTAACCAACTTCAAAAAAGGAGGAGGTTATCAATTCGACTGTATTTTTTTAATACGTTTGTTACCTCATAACTTTTGACTGGGTGAACCGATTTTGATGATTTTTGAAAAAACACTACAAAGTGAAAAATAACTTTAATTTCGGAAGTCGGTGGCAAAAAAGCCTTAAATTCAGATCCTAAGACACCGACTTCCGAAATTAAAGTTATTTTTCACTTCGTAGTGATTTGTTTTTAGGAATTCGGTTGTTATTTTTTTAGATTTTAAAGTCAGCTATACACATAGGTTAAGACTTTAACCTCTGCCTGCGACTTTGTTCGAGTGAAAATCTCAGAAATTGGATTAGAAGTGTCCTGTCACAATATGAGTATAGATTTTCTTTATTCCATTAATGATATATATTCGAAAAAAAAGTGAAAACTAAATTTTGACGCGTAGATTAGTAGTTTTTACTCGTAATTCACGCAAAAAAAAGATCTTTCCGCTTCTGTTTTTAGTTATGTGTTTATTAGTATATGAGTTCTATTGATATAAGTATTGCAATCATCATGACAACATTTTACGTTATTGATCGTGGAAATAAATTACCTGAACACTGATTTCAGTTTCCAACATACAGTAAATTGAGTTGTTAGAACGATAAAATGTAACTGAAAATTTGACGTTTAGCTTGGTTCAGTTCTCGCTTTATGAACCTGTATGTTTTTCTTTAGACCCAAAATTAATAAGGTAGGTAAGTGAAACAAGTGAAGGTAATAAATATAAAGCGTGTAAAAACAGATGTGTTTGAATGGTGATGGTAATTCGGGGAAGGTATTGTAATTAAACTAATAAGGTTGTTTATTTCAAATACATACTGCTTTTCGATGTCAGCCATTATTTAGAACAAAACTATTTTTATTTTTTGAAACTTGCTTCTGATTTAGAATTAATTCGTTTCGTATTAGCTAAAAAGTGTTTGGTATCATAAAACATACCAATGATACACTTAGCAGTAACATCAACCCACAAAACAGCTTAACGGTTAACTTAACCATTTATAAAAAAACACACAATGTACAAGAAACACATGGAAACTTGAGTTTCGGGGCACTCTGAAAACTTACCCAGACGTAGTTCTATTCTCCCTATTTCCGCCATATTCATGCGAATAAATTGACATTCGAGGAACCGTGAAGATAATTATTTCTGAAGACGAACGTTCATTATAAAAGAGAAATTGCCAAGATAACGTTGTGATTGTTCGTTTGTTGTATTATTTTTACGATAGGGTAGGTTTTCTTTGAGTTTTCTTCGGAAACCAATGTTTTGGATTGGCGGGAGGCGCTGTCTTAGATGATAAAAGATAATGAACTATTAAATAGGTTCCTATGAATGTCCCTATTTGATTTATAAATTCAAAGCTCCCACAAACAGGCGCGGCGTGACTCTTGTAGAATAATTTACATGTAAATAGGCCTTGATAGACAGTTGCTAATGAGCAAAAATAGATTTTGAAACAAATGCGAAATCTGGGTGTACTAGATACCTATAGGTACAACTCTGCCGAATTGTTTGAGGAATATAGGTATGGTGTTATGTTTCAGTGAGTAAAATAACTTACAGAATGAAGTATCGTAAAATGTCAATAATTTAATTAAAATAGTTTTTAAATATTAAAAAAAAACTTTTATCGTGCATTGTCACGAGAACCGAAAGTGTATATCAAATTACAGCCCGATAGCTTCAGTCGAAATAACTAAGTCATCATCATCATTTCAGCCGTAAGACGTCCACTGCTGGACTTAGGCCTCCAATATAGGGGGCTTTGCCATAATCGCCACGCTTGGCAAACGGGTTGGCGATCGCAGTATGGTCGTAAAATGCATAGAGAACGCTGCTGCCCATTCTCTGGTAAGTCCCTTAGTCGCCTTTTACGACACCCACGGGAGGAAATGGGGTGGTGTTATTCTTTACGTCCGGCACCACACGGTAAATAACTAAGTGATTACGAATAATAAAGTGACTGAAATATTGATTACAAAATTACAGGACATACAAGTGAAACAGAATAATGTCATACATTTATAGCTGTAATTTTGCTAACCGAAAAAGAAATTCCGTAACATCCAAAAAAAAAAAAACATAAAAAACAATCCGGTTTCGGAAAATCTTTAAACATTGAATAGGGCCACACGTCCCCTAAAATGGCATCGCTTAACCGTGCGTCCCTAACATCAAAGCTCAAGCCACATAACCGTAGCGAAAAACTTCCAGAAGCATTGCCGTTAACAATAAAAAACTTATAGGGTAACTTTAAGGGGTAACTTTTGGAAATCCCGCTCACTTCGCCCCCCTTTCACAAAGTTGCAAAGTTGCCTCAATTAAATAGATGACTTTCTAAAATAAATCGAGTTTTCTAAGCCCTTACCCGAAGTGACGTCAAGTAGTAAATTTTATTAGCGCGGGAGAAAATGATTAATTGATTTTCTGTGTCGAGGCGCACCGTGTCACGGGTGACAAACAGAATTTATACAGGATGATGTGAAAGTGATGTAGTTAATGTTTGTTGTAGTTGTAGTGACTTGATTTGTTCTCTTTTGATGTGGATATAAAAGATCTTGTGGTTTGTTATAAAATTGAATTAATAGTTCGATTTAATTTTCTACATTTATATCTGTTACTAGCTGTGCTCGCGACGTTCCCGTTGGTCGCGTGAATATTGGGTATCAATTATGTGTAGCTTAGGAAAAGTGTGGGTACCACTCACTCCTAAACTGAAAAGAAAGAAACTTTTTACCTCTTTGTAATTTTGTTTTTTGCGCGAATTCCTGGTTTGTTTTCTATATTATCAATATCACCACCATTTCCTTATAATATCAGCTATCTGCCAGTAAAAGTCCCGTCAAAATCGGTTACTGGTTTGGAAACTAGCCAGGGAGAGACAGATTTTTATAAAGAAGTTATTTTTATAAGTACCGTATATATACTTAACTATATAAACAAAAACTTATTTTTTTTAATTATTTGCGTGCACATACGTAGAATATATTATAAAATATGTGTACATAATAAAGAGTATTATACTATCTTTCTATCTGTTTCAAATTGTTTGCAATTATTTTTTACCCTATGTGTGTCTACTGAATAAGTTTCGTGAATAAACATAATTTATTAAATACATGACCCATTTAAGAAATATTTTTACTTGTGAAAGTAATAACTTTAATAAGTCTTCAAGTAACATTTAAGAACACTGAAGTTGAAAGGTTTCATTGCGTAAACTACAAAGATAAACTCGTAGCTAAGGAATATAATTCTAGGTAGTAAAATTATAATGAACTTTGTAGTCTAAAATTCCCAGTATTATTCATTTTCACATATAATTTTTTTACAAAATAAAAAATTTGTAAGTTTATATTTCTAAACGAATCAAATTACTTTGTCTGAAATTTGTGAGCTTTGTGCAAATTAAGCTAGGCGATGATATCAACCTGTATACAAAGGTAAACGAACAGTATTGAGTCATTCTTAATGAGAAGATTTGGAATGAACTGAAGCAGAAGTAGGTACCCACTCTGCATTCAAAGACGAGTAACGACGATTGATAAACCCTGTTTAACTTTTTAAGGCTTCTACAAATAGGCACGACGCGACTCTCGTAGAACAATTTCTTTTAAAACTTCGTGGAAATTGTTCTACAAGAGTCGCGTCGCGGGTATCTGAAGAAACCTTTGTACTTACACTCACTTCCCTGGAATTTTGTGTAAGAAGGAATAAGATGAGGGCACTGATGGATCAGGTATAATGGTAGCCACTGACGAGTACTTTGTGTTTATTATTTCATCACTACTGCTACATCAACACAGTGCAGGAAAACATCGTGAGGAAATCAGTATGTCCTAGAACCAAAAATCTAAGCCATGTGACATCTACCAACCCGCAATGATCCCGAGTGGTGGATTACGGCTCGGTCCTTCTCACAGAGAGGAGGAGCAGTTGATTACGTTCTCACTGTTTCCCAGCAGTGGGAACGTAATCAACTGGTTATGTATGAACAAGCTGCTGGATGATTTAATAAATCCTAATTCAATTAAAAGGGATAATTCTTATTAACCGTTTATACCCCCAATTTGACTATTCTTAAGTCCCAGATAACTGTCAGATATTTCATTATATAATGAGGAGACTGCAGAGATAAAGCATTATTTGTGAAATCATTAGCAAAGTGTCCATCACTCAAAATAATGCAGACTGTGATAAGTACATTATAAGGGGGAAATTAATGGGAGAGAAGAATGAAAACTGTTATGTGATAATAACATTTTGGCATCATTCAATGTTATTTTTTATCCTCCGACGAAAAGAAAGAGGTATTATAAGTTTGACCGCAATATGTATGTCTGTCTATGGCACCTTAGCTCTTAAACAGGTGAACTGATTTTAATGCGATTTTTTTTTTAATATAAAAGAAGGCTTTTTAGCGGTGGTTCTTGAACATGTTTTTATTAAAATAGGTTTAGTGTTTTGCAACACGACGATTCTTTGATCAAAATATGACCTCCAACTTAGAGCCAATACCTACTTATATTTTTTACTCTTTTTAGAGATTTTGATCGAGGGTTTGTAAAATAAAAAAATTAAAGAATGTTATGTAGTTAGAAGTTTATAAAAAGAAAAAAAATCATAGAGCATCAATAAATTTATCTGCATCGATATCCCTAAAGTGCCCAAATAGCTATTCAGTGATTTTGATATCATTTTTGGTAAGAGACGTGGTTGAGAATAATCTTCCTTATAGGATTCACCGTTTTCTTAACAAAAGATATAATATTGCAGATTCATTTGGTGGCATAGAACATAGAATTCATTGAACTACCTTTGAATATACGTTGTACGACCAGAATTCACATTGTAATCAGTGGTTAACCAACTTTTCAACTACCGACATGGCTATTTATATTTATAAATTGTTATTGCTCCGTTAATAATTTTATTTTGTAACATTCGTTGCGCTTTGAAATCATGTACACAACAAAGCAAAGATAAATTATATTTCTCAAGCGATACATTTCCGAAAATATATTTAAAGCTATTAACATCCACACAGTAATCCACTCCCCTAAGCCAATCTTAAGATTTAAGGGGAGTAAACCAAATCACAAGCGTCATGATTTTCCATTCCTCACGGCCCTCATTAATGTAAATTTCTTAATAAGACTTAGAACCTGACACCTAGTCTTATCATGGAATATCGTGTGACCACGTAACAGTGTTTTTGGAGTTCAGACAGGCAGTCGCTCTGTGTAAAAATAAAGATATTTGGCTGCATTCTGTTAGACTGGAAAGTTAGGATAAGGCTAAGCAGAAGAGGAAAAAGCTCAGGAACTGTTTCACGTTTTTTAGATAAACTGTCTACGAAACTTGACTTGAGGCTTGATGTTCCGTGACCCTGGCACATGGGCAACGGAAGGAACACGGGTGGGTTTTAGTCAGTATAAGTCTGACACGCCCTCCCGCTCCGCCCAGAGTGGAATAGTCATTTGTAGATTTCCCATCCAAAGAAAAAAAAAAAGGCTTGATGTTTAAAAGTTACAACCAGATACACAAATATACTCATCATCTGCCTAGCTTTTTTCCATTTGTGTTGGGGTTGGCTTTTAGTCTAACCAGAATCAGCTGAGTACCAGTATTATACGTAGAGTTGGAAGGCCTCCAACAAGGTGAACCGATGACTTCGTGAAGGCTGCAGGAATCCAATGGATACGGGAAGCATAGAACAGGTCGAAGTGGTGGTGCTTGGGGGAGGCCTATGTCCGACAGTGGACGTCTTTCGGCTGAAATGATGACGACGATGATGACTGCCTACCCCACCCGTTACAACTCGATTACTGGGCAATATGATACCTCTATGTAAGACTGACTGTCAAAATTTTAGGCTTCTGATGACCCGTAAAGACTGGCAAAGGTCTGCAAATGACAGCTGGGACCAAGAGCTTAACATGCTTTCCAAGGCACGGAGGGGTCTTAGTATTTAAACGTGTGTACCCATCCGCGGCCCATCTGCGGCAGTTGTAGCTTAACCTGATCGCCCTGTGCAACTGTTCTTACTTAGCCACCGGTCTTCTAACTCAGCCAATACGACTAATTGTCCATTATTATGTCTAAAACATTTTTTTTTGCATCCTAAGGTTTTCTGATACGGCTCATTGTGAAACTCAATGATAAAATAGTCCCCAATATGTAATTGTATTGTAAATTCTGTGTACAATAAAGGCACCTGCAGACAGCCGTGATCTGAAAGCGCGACGCGATTTTTGTAGAACAATTTTCATAGAAAATGTTCTATGAGATTTGCGTCGCGCTGTCACGTCACGCCTGTTTGAAGGAGCCTTTAAAGTAATTTTGTATTTGAATATGAACTAAAAATACTTCGTTAAGAAGCGGTCTCTCACACAGTATTTTTCTTTACCGACAGTTCAACTGTACCCTCGAATGCTATAAAAACATACATACAATGTTTCATTTTCGGCCATCAGATGTACATTTATCAAAAAAGAGGAAAAAATACCACAAATTAGGGAAAAATATTCTCTGGTTAATTTGCGTCTGATTTGTTGTGTACAAAAAATAATAGTTTTTCAATTATTGCCATGTTTTATTCAACATGGCGTCTCGTTTGCTTGCAGACTTCGTTCGTTTTGAAATCATGTCTCATCAAATCAATGTTAAGTAAAAAATAATAAAAAATGTGTGTATTCTTGTAGTGTTAAAAATAAATTACTATTATTCTCTTATAAATATTTTTGAGTAAACATAATTAACCAACATGTGACCATTTCATCGTTACAAAAATCTTTAGTCTCCATTCTTGAAGTGTGTTTCCAAACGAATTCAAAATAACCACTTGCTAACTCTTAGGACAAACGTCAAACATTTTTAATTTTTATTTTGTACATAAAAACCATTTGATATTATGAAAAAAATGTTACTTTATTCTATTCATGAGTAATTTACCCAGCTTCGCTAAACGGTACACGTTATGGCCGAGCCCCATATAAAAATGAAACATCTCCTTTAATAGCTTAACTAACGCCCCATATGAAAACAAAATATAAAACAACCTGACTCATTAAACCATGCCACGTGATTAATTAAACACCCGTTACAAGTTAACGCTGGTTAAATTAATTAAAAACATTACAATGTTGACCGAATGTTGGCATTATTCCAACAAAAACAGCCCTTTAGGCATATGATAGGACAATCAGTCGATTTAACATTATATTTCTTGTTAAGCTTTAATTTGTATTAATAATTGATTAATCAGCTCACGGAAAACCTGTTCATTTAATTCTATTAATTGACGTAACTGTACATGCTGACATGCAATACGATACTAAGCGGTAATAATATTGTTTATTTTGGAGAACTTTAGCTGTTAGGTACATTTTAATTCAACTATAGTATAGCTTGTTAAGAGTTTGTTTATTTGGTTGAACGCGCTAAACTCTGGAACTACAGTCGGATTTTTTTGTATTTATTAGCCTTATTCACGAGGGAGGCCTTAGCCCGGCAGTGGACGTCTTTCGACTGAAATTATGATGATGGTTATTTTTGAGGTAGACTATTTAGCATTACGCTTCGGCCCTCGGAAGCGAGCAAACAAACAACAATTCAGAAATATAAATCTAAGTGAAAACGAAGGTTTAGCGCGGGCGGACGATGCGAGGTGACACGGTGGGTCGCGGGCCGACGTCGTTTCATAAAAATGTGGTTGTTAATTTAGTACATTAGCCCGAGCGGAGTTGCGGTCAGAAGCCAGTAATTTAAAAAACCAAATGAAAGCAAAAGCGCTAGGTTAGACCGTGAATCTCACTTTTTTTTTGTAACTTGCAAGTCAGTATCAGGTTGTATTCTGATCAAAATTTTATTTGCGACCGTAAGAAATATCATTCATCATTTTAGCTGAAAGACATCCACTGCTGGACTAGGCCTCCCCTAATTTGGGGGGATTTCCCATAATCACCACGCTTAACAGGTGAGTTGGTGATTATAGTATAATGAAAAATGCTCAGAGAACGCTGCTGCTCATTCTACAATAGTAAATCGCTTAGTTGCCTTTTACGACACCCATGGGTAGAAATGGGATGGTGATTCTTTATGCCCTGTATCACACGATAACAAATATGTGTTTGCAGAATTATAGTAACAAAAATCGTCATTTCAACTACAAAAAAGCAAAGGTAAGTCAAGATTGGAACTTGAAAAAATTCTTAACAAAATTGAAACACACAAAATAGTTCGATAAGTCAATATCTCCCCCCATTCCCGTCACTGCTCCAGCGCAATTCTACTGATCATTAAAGGTACCTGCTCGCTAACCGACCAAGTTAAAAAGTCATTAACTCGATGACTTTACAGAATAAAATTAGCCCCTCCAGGGGTCTTTTGTTGCATGTCGTTATACATCCGAGGGTTTTTGAAAAATGATTATCTGAAAACTTTCTTGTCGTTAAGTACCTATTATTGGAAAGACATTATACGGAGTTGCTATTTGGCTTTGAAAACCTACTTTGCCGTTAAAGTTATGTTCTGTAGTATCGGAAAGTTCAGTAATTAAAATCAGTCGTATGTGAAGACAGTAATAATGTATTTTCTTTTCTTTATTTATTTATGGACAATTAAAATCGCAATGCGTATATCAATTTCATCGTGCCCTAAATATGCATCAGTCATATCTGCGTCATGAACCTAAATAGACTCTTCACATTATAAAGCTGAAGTGTTTGTTTGTTTGATTGAACGCGCTAATCTCAGGAACTACTGGTCCGCATTGAAAAAATCGTTTTGTGTTGAGTAGCCTGTTTATCGAGAAAGGCTATAGGCTATATAACATCACGCTACAATTAAGAGGAGCGGAGCAGTAATGAAAAATGTTGCAAAAAAGGGGAAAATCGCACGAGTAGGCGATTCGACGCGACGGGAAGGGTCGGGGCAACAAGAAATTTATCGCGGACGAAGTCGCGGGCAGAAGCTAGTCATCGACAAATTAACTGTGAAACAGCTTTGAAACAGCTTTAACAATTAACTTGATTTTCTTAACAATTAACTTCCCTGACTTTACTTTAAGGGCGGTTTTTAACAATTTACGCTCTGCTTAGAAATATACTCATTTCTGAACAATACCTATAATAAAACTTAACAAAGGACCAATACCTATAATAACAACTTAACGAGGAACTCGATAAAGACAGCGAGGTTATTTAGAAAAACTGACTCAAAGCGTTGCGAACAGTTTTTGCCGCGATAAGCTGACGTAACTCTGATACTAACGCATAGTCTACATTTTTGATCCGATTCCGGGTTTTACGTCCTTTTTAAAGCAGCATTATCATTTAACACTATATACTACATTCTTTATACAAGACAAATCATTTGTTTTTTCTAGTTAAAAATCCGGATTACTGAAAAATCACGCTCTAAAACATATGAAATATAACGTATACGTATGGCACTTTGACCTAAATCTTATGATCTAAGTGATATACGACCACGGCTTTTTGATAAGAATATTTTCTTGTTTCATACTACTTAGAGTATGAATTTTCAGTAGTCGCGTTTTAGTTTTTGAACTTATTTTTGTTTAAATTATTGGAGGTTAGGTTAGCCCTTTCATTTGATGCTCAGCACGGCGTTATAGAGAAGATTTATCTTTTGTTCGTCATTTACTTATATACTTAAGGACGCCAAATTCAATTTAATGTGACGTCACTTAGCCTATAGCCAAGACGCTACCAGTAATACCTCATTTGTCAAATTATGATAAGTAGTTTAGAATTTATGAGGGAACAGCTAAACATTCATACTCGTACATTCACACCAATCAAAATCATAACCCTCCTTGTTATTTCGCCGTTAGTTTAAAAAATACATTTCATTCTCTAACACCGTAAACAAACAACAGTAACAAAACAAATGACACAAAAATCTGAACTACCCTACAAAAGAGTCATTAAAAAACACAAAAAAAAAACTTGCCCATTATGCCGGTGTCCCACAGCCTAAACACTCGAGTTAACAGGTGCAGTATTTACTACTCACGTGACGCTTGACACGTTTTCACTTTCCCCTTTCTCCCCTTTCCTAGTGCCCGACTTTCAACGAAGTCGGGTTGAGGTTTTTTTCAGGGTTCCGTAGCCGAAGGACTATCACTAAGCTATGCAGCATGTTCATTTAAAAAGTGTAAATATGACCACTACACTAAAACAAGTAGAACACATTCCACAAGTAATAACGTTTCCACTTAAAAAAGCATTTTTCGGTGTATATTATATCCTTAAAATGGTAAGTATATATATTTATTTATTATAGTATAGTCCTCCAGACCGAATTTCGGCCACGGCGGCCAATCTCAACGGAGACTAGCCATCGGCGCGGGAGATATTATAGTGCACAAGTGTATGCGCAGACACAGGAGCACTCACTCTTCCCTCACTCCCATAGTCCGATGGGACGGCAATCCGACACGACCGGAGAGAGATCAGGCGTAGGACCAACTACTTTAACGTGCTTTCCGAGGCACGGGGGTATCACACCGCCAACTTCCAAACTCCGGGCTGCTACTAAGTAGAAAAGTATAGTAGAATAGTAGTATATATATTATAGTAAATATGTATGTGTGTATGTGTATTATTAGTTTTGGTCTATTTATATACTACTATTCCCTTATTATTTATAATACAATATGATTATTGTAGTGATAATAGTATTTCAGTAATTGTTCTTTTCAACCAAAGCACTTGCCATCTAATCTCTTCACCACCCTTCGTTGAATGGTAGAGAATGCCTAAGGCATTAAGTCCGACTTTGTACCTTTTTTGTGTGCGAGAAGTTTAAATAAATAAATAAACACTAGTAAGCGCCAAAGATAGTCCGATAGTACTGTATACTCTATTTATTTATTTATAATAAGCACACAAACAGCACAATCACTTACAATTCAAATAACATATAATTTAAAATTGGCACTTCAGTAACCATGCAAATAACAGGAGTGCATGACATTAGCATATGAATATTAGAGACAATAGAGAAAAAACTTAAAAGTAAAAAGTGTATTCAGAGACCGAAATCTAGAACACTACAAAATACTAATTTTACACGCTACACAGACGTACTTGTATACTATAAAAATAATATCTTCCTTATCTAAGTGAACTATAACGTTCTTGTAATAAAACAAGGTTGTTTTTCACAAGGTGCCAGCTTTTGTAATACGAACCTAAATCTGATCGAAATACAGTTCAAAACTAAGAATTGGTTTTTTGGATTATGAACTTAAAGTTCGAAATACAAAAAAAAAAAAAAAAAAACGTGCACTAATTTCGTTCAGTTTCATCCGCGAGATTCAAACTTACGGTTGAACTAAGTTTTTAATCTCGTTTTGACATAAGACGGTAATGGTGGTACGGAGCCCTCAGTACAGGAGACCGAATCGCACATGGCCTATTATTTTTCATTCAAAAACACGTTCTCCTTTCACATAAGGTCAAGTTACCCTTTTATATTTTTTAATTTGAATGTCGTAATGAAAGTGAGAAGTAGGTAGTTTAACGCGACTTTTCCCTGATATTTTTGTAAAGGTTGTTATTTAAGTTTCAACTGGCAATGTGCGGTTTTTCTTCAGTGAGCAACGCGGTGTAATTTTCTTTACAGTTTTCCGTGTGAAAGGAACTTCGTGAAGTGACTTTATTTTTGTTTTGATTTTGGAATGAACTTTTTGTACATTTCAAAGAGTGTTAAGTGTTAGTGGCTGGTTGGTTAGTAGTTGATAATCAATGTGTTTTGATCGTTTGGGTAATTAATATTGGAATAAATTGAAAAGGAGGGGTTTCGATAAGGCCCTTTATTGGCCCCCGTGAAACATATTTTTTAAAGTTTATAATCTAGACTTCTTTTTTTTATTTTTATAATGTGCATAATATAAGGCTTTTAAAAATACATATACTTTTTGTGTTACTTGATAGGAAATTTATGAAAGTAACCGCTTAACTTGGTTTGTTTTACAAAAATACGTCATTTCTGTAGTTTTTGCAATCTTTATCTAGTTTTTGTATATAGAGCGCAACCAAGTAACAAAGCGATTTTCATATATGTGGTGCACAAACACGTAAGCTATTACATATATAAAAATTGTCGTGTTACTACACTGCGCTCATGGTATAAAATAAATAAATTGTATTTAGGATAATAGTTAATGATGTACTGATTGACTGATTTTACAATATTTTCTTTCTAAAACTTCATCTTAGCCTTCGATTTTTTCCGCATTTAACCATCGAAGAACTGAAACATTTAACCTTAGGAGTTTATTTGTTGAAACAAGCTGATTCTTATGCTACTGAGCATGTTGATAATCAAGGACTATATAAATTATTTTTTCACAAAGAATATCCCGATATCATAAGAATTCTAATATAAAGCCGTCATACCTCATCAAAAATCTACCACCTATGGATACAATATCATCCTACTGGAGTTACATCTTGGTATTGCCAGTGCAAGGTTGGAGCACGTGTTGTTGGATGTTGTGCTCACGTTGCTTTAGTATTGTGGTTCCTTCGCTATTACAGGCATTTGGAGCTTCAACAAATAAAGTATTCTTCTCACTACGAAGATTGTATTGAAGATGCTGCAGTTGAATGGTCAGATCAAGAAGCGGAGGACTCTACGTAATATATTAATATTTTTTGTACCTTGTTTAAGTTTGATTTCTCAAAATAAAACCGATAATTATAATATTAATTAGTATATTTTGTCATTTTGTTCTCATCAACTGGTAATCAAACATTTACCTTAAACACATAAATATAGCGAATATTGGCTGAATATATATAATATATTTATAAATTTTAAGTGTAGTCCTATGAAAAAAATATTAAAATAATAAAAAATTTAGGGGGGCCGGTAAAGGGCCTTATCGAAACCCCTCCTTTGCAACAAACCGCTCTCCGAATAGAATCCCTTCGGAGAGTAATTTAAAAACTGAAAGCTCATCTGAATGGCAGCACCTTGTTACCTTATGTCATTCAACTGTCATTATAATTACTTTTTCTGTTGTGGTTTGGTTTGAATGTAAAATTAATATTTAATAATTTCTACATCTGTAATTCATATGATGTACGTATAAATTACACCACCATTCTGTTCTATTAAATAATAAAATGTGTGTGTTTAGAGTGAACCACTGAAAGATGAGTTAAGAGGGCCCTTCACGGTCCGTCTATATTTAACGTAGGCATGATTGAAATGTTTGTTGGTTTATCCAGCTTAATGCAAGTGACAATGTGAGAACATCGAGTGAAAATTGGCGAGCAAGATGTCACAAAATTTTGAAAAAGCTTTACAATTTTTTGGCTAAAATATTTAGAATCTCCATGAGACGTTTGAGGTTTTTATGAAGATGTTTTCTTTAATTTTTCGATATATATTGTAAATACATTATTGACGGTTAAAAGTTCGGATAATTGCGCAATAAAGCTAATTTTCGGATGTCTTTACTGAATTTGTTGTTCAAAAAGTTCTTTTATTGCGTAGAAATCTACAAATAAAACACCAGAAAAACTCTGTGTTCAAAATATCTGGTTGAAAATTTGTAACTCCACCATAATTACGTACGCGTGTTTGTATGAGAATCATGACGAGTTGACCGCTCTTAAGGGTAATAAATAAATAATAAAAGTTCATGCCCACTATTTCACGCTGACCCAAAATGAATAAACCCTAATTTTTTAAAGTATTATGATATAAAATAATACTCACGTGGTACACTTTCCAGCGCTTGCAACTGCTAGTTGCAGCGCGATAAGCGCCAACAGCGCACACGCCACATAACCCGCCATACTGGCAAGTCAGCGCATTTCCTTCACCGCCGGATATTGCCCGCTGGTTGGCAGATCTGTAACAAAATGTTTAGTGTTCAGTCTTGAATAAATATGTGGGGCAGTGTTTGAGTAGGGATCCAGTTCAGTAGTACTATTAAGATGTAAATAGGTTCTGGTTAGGATATGTTTTATCTTAACCAGTGTTCACCATAATGCTAAGTCTACATTGCTCTCTCTCTCTCTTTCGCACACCACTAAACGTTACGCTGTACAACGGAGAGTGCGTCAAATGTAGTGCATTCTATCGCGATCATTCAGCCATAGCATTATGATGACAGATAAACTGTAGGTATAATTTGGCATAGAATAAATTCAATGGTTTTGGATATTATTTACTTTGAATCAGCGTTCGCCATAACTAACTAACCTAACCACTACAGCAACACTTTTCAATTAAGCTACCACTTGGATGTGGATTTACAAAAATTGATTGCTCATTTTTTTTCTGAAAGACCTTCCAATATCGTTGTCAGTTTTACCATGAAAATGATTGTGAAACTGTCTCTTCAAACCACTGTATACAGTGAAAATTATTGTACCTATTGTGTTGAGCAGTCCTAGACTGTCATCTTGAATCAAAGCTTTTGATAACGATGTCGTCAGATCTAAGCTCTCTTCAGTAGCAGTATAATAATCGTATATTCTGAATAAGATATTGCCCCAGTTAAAACGGCCGCGACTTACGAGTTAAAGATCGTAGGTTCAGACCCAGATAAGGCACTATACTTTGTGTAAATTATTTCATCACCAATGCTCTAAAAACGTTAAAAGAAAACATCATGAGATCGGCATGTCCTACAACCAAAAATTCTGAGACATGTGGGCATGTTCAAAGGTTTGTATCCCAGCAGTGGGAACATAATAGACTGATTATGTTACCGTCACCTAAACCCAGCCTACAACTTTAACTTGAAACTTAACTTACACAACACGTACCACAAAGCCTCTGTATCCAAGTTTATAAGTTATTTACAAGTGTTCTCAACATAATTCTGGTCGTACAACAAGGTTTTCGATTACCCCTACAGTCTTGGGAACACTTAAACTAACTAAAACCGTATTTATGATACATAAAACCGTTTTACAACTCCTTGAAACCCGCTGACCTATTACTATCGGAATTGACGTTTAAGGTTCTACAGACGATTACGGACTGTCGCAGCGGCAGTTTTATATTGATTGTGTGACCTCTTGGGATTGGTTGAAATGTTTATCGGAGTAGGTATGGGGAATAATGTATGAGTTAAAAAGGTTGAAAACTTCCACATAAAAGGGTCGGTGTGGGTTGTAGTTAGAGTAGGTTACGCCATCATTTATTATGGTTATGGGCCCCGTAGTGGAAAAAAATATGATATTGTGCAACTGTACACTGACTAGAAAACTGTGACGACTGTGTCTACTAAACGGTAATTCCGACTGACAAACAGTGTTACCAAGGGTTATCGTATTACCCAGTAACTGGGTCAGGTTCAATGTTCGGTGGTAAGGTTTGATGGTTGTTCCATGTAAAAATACTGGTATTAAACTGCGTCCGGTTAGACTGGAAACCGATTCTAACATAGTTAGGAAAAGGTAAATGATGGTTTTTTTTTTTTTTTTTTTTTTTTTTTTTTTTTTTTTTTTTTTTTTTTTTTTTTTTTTTTTTTTGGCTTAGCGGTAATTCAGAAACGCAGAAACCAACAAATACAATAAATGACTTTTGATTTCGTGTTCGCTAGTGAGTCTTTTTTGCTGTCGTGACAGATCTAAAGCCCACAATGATTTCAATAATTTTTTAACGTAATCATTAATTTTGTGTAAACAAATAAAAAATCTTACAAACAATTTATAATTTTTAAACTCCCTCCTAACTATGATCGATATTTAACGGAGTAATTAGTTTTTTGTAAACAAATAAAAAAAACTTACAAACAATTTATAATTATTAAACTCCCTCCTAACTTTGATCAATGGTAAAAAAAAAAAATGATATAAAAGAGATATTATCGCCCAACCGTTGTAAGACACAAACGCAGCTGCAAACCACTCGTGTGGTTACACCCTAACAATTTAGTGACCTTACATTATTTCGCGACGTGAGCCAAAACGTGACGGGGGTACTGAAGACGCTGTAAAAGGGACTAACGTACTGTCATACATATTATATAGTTTGAGAGCTATTTGATATAATGTTCTTAATGATGATGATAGAGCAACGGTTCATGTCCTGAATATGAGATGGAGTACTAATTGAGAGAAAACGTTAATCATATAGGCCAAGAGTTATCTTGAGTGGAAGTAAAAATATTTTTTACGTGACTTATTCATTCCTTTTCGAATAGGGAAATTTTATACATTAAGAAAGTGAATCAAGCTTAAAAAAATTAGTAAAAGATATGCTAATAAAATTAATTTTACGAAAATGTTCACGAATCTACTTCATAGGCGCATTTTTATTTTAACTTAAGTTTGTATTCTATATTAAAATTATAATTATTTGGAAAGTGAGTATTCTCGGAGGTCTGACAACCACTAGCAATTTTGACATAATTATATTGTCTTTTACAAATAGAGCTAAAACAAGAACAGGAAAAACAGTTCTGTAAAAGTTTCAACACTCCAATATTACATAAAGCAAAATCAGAACAAATTTAATTCTCAACTTCTAGAAAGAATGTAAACCTCTTTGTCAAAAAAGGGTAAATGTTGAATTAGATGTAAATTATTGCGACTGTTATAAGTTGGGTTACGTTTTGGGGGATAATTACAATGGAATGGGGGACGGGGGATCGATGAACAATTACCGGGAACTGTGATTAACGCGAATCCCTTGCGGTGCCTGCTTCAATGCTAGGACTAATTAACGATTTCAATTTATGTTCACACGATGGTATTCATTCTAATTTGATAACTGGATATTACAGTGATCATTGATAGACTTCAAATGAATGTTCTTTTATTTATGTATTCGTAAATAACGAGAAGCATATTGTTCGTTTTTATGTTTCAGTTATCTCTGAAACAATAGGTTATTTATAAAGACAGAAAGAAAGAAAAAGTTTAAAAAAGAGACAAGAAAGAGAAGATATATAGAGAGAGAAAAAAAAGCCAGAAAATTAATATATACGTAAATAATTTTAATTTACGTTGACTAACCGGTTAGTCTAGTGGTAAGTTACCTTGACTGCGAAGACGGAGGTCGTGGGTTCGTTTCCCAACAAGGAAAAATCTTGTGTGATGAGCACAATTATTTTTGTTCTATGTCTGGGTGTAATTTATCTATAATATGTATGTATTTAGAAATATATAATTATGTTTATCAGTGGTCTGGTTGCCATAGTACAAGCTCTGCCTAGTTTTTGATCAGATAACGGTGTGTGAACATTAGTTGTCCTAAGGTATTTATTTATTTTATTTACAATAAAGTGTAATCGATTAGTTAGTTTTGTTTGGATATTATTAATAAAATAATAGTTAAAAAAAACTAAAAAACACGCTTCCATGGAAAACCAAACTAAAAAGTACAAAATAATGGAAAAAAAAGCGTAGGGTGCTTTTTAAGGTATTTTTTATTGATATCAGGCACCCCACGCTTTTTTTCCATTATTTTGTACTTTTTAGTTTGGTTTTCCATGGAAGCGTGTTTTTTAGTTTTTTTTAACTATTATTTATTTTCTATTTTTTAGGGTATTTCGAATTTTGAGACGTATGTCAGAGTAGTTTGTGACAGTTTTTTTGCTGTCCTGGTAACCCTGGCAAGGATAATGGCACAAATTTATGAAATTATTGCATTGTCATCAGTCCTTGACAGGTGTGCAAAGTTTGAATGAAATCTGGTCGTTTAAAGTGGGTCAAAATCGCACTATAAGGAGTCGGTTACAAACAAACATACAAATATACAAACATACAAATATACAAACATACAAACATACAAACATACAAGTGAAGCTAATATAAAGCGTGTAAAAAAAAAATACATGTTAATACTTCAAACTTCTTGTCGGGAGGCCGAACTGTAAAAGTTGTATTCGTAATTACTATAGAGGAAAAGTAGTTACTTTTAAATAGCTATACCAATTTTGATCAATCAACTCAGCCTATCGCGGGCCACTGCTGGACATAGCCCCCCAGGCTGCACCACAATACCCTTTCCTCCGCGTTCCGCATCCAGTTTGGCCAAACCACTTTCCGAAGGTCATCGGTCCATTTAGCTGGGGAGCGTCTAACGTTACGCAAGCAGATACGCAGTCTTCACTCCAGGATTCGTTTGCTCCACTAGCCATCGTCCCAGACATGGCCAGCTCACTGCCACTTCTATTTGCTTACTCTGCAAATTGTGTTTGTGACTAACATAGCTCCAATTTTAATATTTCACTCTAATAAGCAGAGATTTATCTTAATAGAGGTCAAACCATCAGTGTCTGAAACGACCGTTATAAGCTTTCGTACTAATTGGTGTCTTGTCAGTAAATCGGGACATCTTGCCGCTTCAACAAAACAATGCTCAAAAATAACTTGCTCTTGACAAATAAACAAGCTCATTTTCAAGTCCGAAAACAACCTAATAATAGACACTGGAGATTTTATGTTACATAGGAAAACAAACAGAAAGGTCAACAACAAATAATACATTTTGACCTTTAACCTGTTTTCTTGCAAAACTTTTAAGGTCAGAATATCATATATTTCACAAAGTCGTAAATATTGTACAAAGGTGTCAAAAGTTTACGTATTATTTTTACCTCTTTTAAATGAAATTAAGGGTCAAATCACAAAAACACCATACGACGTCGCATCGTGGTACGCTGTGACGTCGTGTCACGATGCGATGTCGTATCGCGTTGTTTTGGATCTTAGGCAGATGTGTACCCATAGTAGGTACACATCTGGCTCGCCCTTTCAAGGAAATAAAGCGTACCGTTATGGTGTATATTAATTATTATTTTTTTGGCATTATAATAAATACAGGAATCAAATTGAGATGTGAGATTCAACCGGTAAAATTTATTTTTCAATATACAGTTCACCAGTACCTACGTGATCAACAGCAACAAGGCAGTAGAAACATGATGTACAAACTCATGTATCGTTTGCAAGCACTTTCACAGATCAACAATTTATTTGCTACATAGAAACGTTATTTTGTATCCCCGTTGGACAAAAATTGATCAGGTATCAAACTAAATGCTACAAAGTGTTTAAAAAGTAGAATACTGGATTAAAATAAAACGGTACTGAGTAGCGAGGTGACCAGGACACATACCGTGAGGGCTGGCTTTCTTTTCTAAAGGACAGCATAGGCCAAGTAAAAAAGTCAACAATATCATGTTTTGATAGTTGACTTTTATTTGGATTACAGATTTAAATTAATAAAGAAAAAAAAAAATTATAACCTAAATTAACTAAAACTATTTACAAATTAAAAACGTGGATTCATGTTTTTGGAGAAAATTGAAACATTAAACCATCGCAAACAACAGTTCCATGAACGAATAAACAACGCACTATCCTTTTTTTTTTGAGAAATCATCACATAACGTCTCCCGCTCTGGGCGGAGCGGGAAGGCGTGTCAGACTTTTACTGAGTAAAACCCACCCGTGTCCCTTTAGTTGCCTATGCCAGGGCCACGGCAACTCTTTCTAGAATCCGCAACCCTGGCAGGCATCGGTCCTAGCGGACCTCTTTAGTTTTGCTGGCATCTCTTTGACAACATGTCGTCAACTTGGGCCTGGTCCTTATCGGCGGCAAGCTACCCATTACTCGCCACCCGCAAGCCCGCGCCGTAGCTGGGAGCCGTAAACAACGCACTATCCTAAGGTACTAATAGAAACAAATGTTTTACGGGTGCACCATAAACTGATTTTGAAAAACTCACCCTTTAGAGGGTCATACTAACGATTTGCATACACACAACGTCATGGCAACCCTTAACAGCACGCCTGTATTCCACGAAAAGTAAAGACCCTCAGTAAATCCAATGTTATGTTCAAATTCCATTTAACAAGCGTCGAGCCACGGATATCGATATCTATGCGTCGAGCTTATTTCTAACAACCAGGCACAAATTCACACTCATTATAATTAAAAATGTTTGATTATTATATAATTTTCTTAAATTGATTTTATTTTCATTATTAAAAAATAATATTAAGTTTTAAAATAAATTATATCAGAGTTTATTGAGAGATTCATAAAAAATATATTATTATAAAATATAATTGTAATTAATAAAATTAAAATAACTCTTGCTAAGAAAATCTCAATAACACTTTGCCCAACTCGGGAATACAACACGTCTGTGTTACCGTCTGGTAATGCTGAGAAATGGCACTCACCAGTACACCATCAATAAAACTTCAGTAATCAACATTTAAGAACTCAACATCACGCATCTTTGTCCATCCATACAAACTACAATCTCTGAAGCAATGAATAACAACAAGCATTTCCAATTAGACGTCGATACAATACCACAATTCAATCGCTGAAGTGAACTATTGTTCAGTTCAATAGACTGAAACTAGTTCAGTTGTATGATTCTGTCCCGAGGATTCTATTTTGAGAATGATCAAAGACTTGATAGCGTATCAAGAGGTATGCATGCGAATGAACACGGAAAATTGTGATAGTTTGCGGTTTTGTGAAATAGGTAGGAGATATTCTGTTTATTGCCTTCTGTGTTGTTCTGTGGATGTAATACTTAAGCATATAGCTTTCAAGATTTTTAAAACAATTTGGAAACCACTTGCGATATAACTGACAGTGCTTTATTGTTGTTTTTGTTTACGGATTTCTTTAAATTTTTGAATATTTTTACAAAAACATTTAAAACCATGAAAATAGCCCATCGGTATCAGGAGCAGGGTCCAAGGTACGGTAGTCAGGGCTCTAGAGAGAGCAACCTCATGAATATGCGTGCGGGGTCTATGAGTACTACTTCTGTATTAAGCTTTTGACCCAGCCACGCATTGAGATCCTCATGAGGAGCTAGTCGATGCTCTGCTATTAGGCCATTTACCGTTACGATTATCGGTGCTATGATTGCAGTATCTAGGTCCTATATGTCGACAACCTTGTGTGCTCAATCAAGAAACTTGTTTGTTTTTTTACCTTGCTCCGCTTTCGCGAGTGACAGCGATATCAACAATTAATACGTGATGCTCGCGTCGCTCCGATCTATCACCATTTATTGTGGTTCAAATCAAATCATTTCTTTAATTGTATAGAATGCAGGTGTTACAATAGAGGTGTTACTTTCGGATATGTTTCCAGTACATTCTGACTGTTGGCATACAAAAATATTGTGGTTAACTTACAGATAATTTATAATTATTGGTGGTGATAATTGAACAGTCAAAGACACAGTGTAAACTGTAGGAGAGAAGATGAGTACCAGTATATGTCCTCGAGATTATCAATCAATAGACAGATTTAACATAAAATATGTAGTTTATCCTCCTTTTAAGAAAATCCTATATATATATTTTGACCCAAAAGTAACCTACTAAACCAATACATATTTCAGATTACTGTCCAAAAATTCTGTTTTTTGTGAAGTAGAAAAAGGGCTTTAGATTTTGGAACCTGACTTAGTCCTACTATTAAAATGTTTAGGTACTAAGGCCCTTCTAAAAAAAAACATTTATAGTGAAAAGCTTCAAAGCCGAGTTTATATAGAAGAAGAACGGGAACGGTTTTTGAACGAAACCCACTCTATAGAATGTTTCACGTTTGACATTAACCCTAGTACACAAAGGTGTTAAACAGTTAGGGTTGGGGTTCACATAAGGGTTTGAATTAGGGTCCGTGCTCAGCTGTAAGAGACAGGTGAAACATAAATTTAGGGACCCTTTGGGGCACGTATTACAAAAGTGCCCTTGGCCGGCCAGCATAAGGCGACAATGTTAGTGAAGTCATGAAAAGATAATTAATTATTGTACTTTTCTTTGAGGTGTAACCTTGGGCTTATTTTGAATGTTTCGGTTCGGAGATTTTTAGTAAACGTGTAAAGGACTATAAAATCAATACTAAGTATAAAACGAAAGTCGTTTTTTGTTTGTGTCTTCTGTATGACCGCTGAGATCTTCTAAGCTCTACAATGGATTTTGATGCAGTGTGCACCATCATTTTCACCAAATTCGGAAAAAATTATGTATAAATAAAAACTTCGATGATGTTTTGTGTCACCACATCTATTTCTACATTGCCTCCATGTTTCAAAACTACGCCATGTTTTTGTAGCAGTATTTATATTGCCACATGAGGACTATAAATCACACTGACGTGATGCAGAATCCTGCATCGCACAAGCAATGTTTACCGCGCAACTAGCTTAAATGTATACAATATCCCGACATCAATTGTCGGGCAGTTGCTCACCAGACACAATACCAATTTTGCTGGAGGATCTTCCATATATATATCTATATATATAAAATTCAAAGTCCTGAGTGAGTGACTGACTGACTGACTGATATATCAACGCACAGCCTAAACCGCTGGTCCTAGAGACATGTAATTTGGAGGGCGTGTTCTTTGTGAGGAGTAGGTATCCACTAAGAATTTTTTTTTTGAAATTCCATCCCTAAGAGGGTGAAATGGGGGGTTGAATTTTCTGTGAAACTTTTTAAAGCAGGCACCGCGATAAGACATTGTTTACCTGGATTAACACATTAATCCCGGTAGTACGATCCTGTGGTATATTTTTCGACATCCACGCGGGCGAAGTCGCGGGCTGAAACTAGTTTTCTATAAAGGATGAGTTCAACTTTACTCCAGCAGTTTCACATACCTCTATAATCGGTTAGTATTTTTATCGCAAGGAAAGAGATTTTAATCGATACATTACAACTTTGTTAATCGAGGATGTTAAAGTACAATCTATAGGCACATTATTTACACGAGCATTACTCACAAAACTCCTAAACTTTGTCCAAACAGCCATTACCCGAGATTCCCCGGAACCCTTCCGAAACATTTAATGAGGCTGTCTTGCTTAAAAAATTATGCTTGTCGTTTAAAAGGTTATAAAAACGTTTTAGTACATCACAGTAGCGTCAGTGTCGCAATTTATGTGACAAGTTTCTGCAACACTTTTATTAATTAGCCGAGAGACTCTTAGGATGTGGCTACACGAAGCGAGTTTCTCTCAGCAAGCTTGCTTGAACAATTCGCTCTCTGCATGCGTAGCATGACCACCGTAGAAAGGGGTTTTGTCGACGGAAGAATAGACAAAATTACAGATTGTAGAAAGATTAGAGACAGGATTAAAGATTGTAAATTTGTACCGTTTTATACTGGCGTAGCATGACAATTCTATAACTATTCTACCAAGTGGTGACCCAATGGTAACGGCTGAAAATTTCGAGTTGTAAGTCGTAGGTTCAAACCCAGACAGGCAGTTTACTTTGTATATATTATTTCAACACTACTGCTCTCAAAACGGTGAAGGAAAACATCGTGAGGAAACTGGTGTGTCCTAGAATGAAAAATTCGAAGACATACGACATCTACCAACCCGCACTGGGCCCGTATGGTAGATTACGGCCCACTTTCACCGACAGACAAGATGCCTGTGTTCCAGCATTGTCGACATTAGTATAAGACTGATTATGCTTACAATAATCAGTCTATGATTATACTAATACTATCTTAATTAATCAACACAAACACATACACAGTCACAATCACACACAACATACATGCACACGTAAATATACTAAGTTATCTATTTATTTTCTCTGTGTATAAGTAATACTTTTCTTTGTGTATTAGTTTTAGATTAGAAATTAAGAAAGTTATTGTAACCTAACACTATATAGCAACAAATGTAAATGGAACGAAAGAGCCTGGAACTCACGACCCGGGGAATCCTAGTGTGAGTTCCACGAATCAATCGCAAACAAATGTAGTTTTTTGAACAATAAATTATTCTATTCTACTTATACTATGTTATGATTATATGACTGATTATATTTATTCAGCTGAAAGACATCACTGTTGGCAACAGCGAAGCAGCTTCACATCAACAAATTTTTGGCTTTTTGCATTCAGTATATTCCCAACGACCTTCTACAGGTGATCGGCCAACTTGTGAGGGTCTTGCCCAACTTACGCCTTGCGGTATATGGTCGCAAGAAAAAAAGTCTAAAGAATGTCGTCTATACTGCCCATCGGCGATATTATTCGTAGCGAGTACTGGCTTCGTGTGATCGAGGCTTTAAGGGCCGAGAGCTCTGAAGTTAATGGTGCCCTAACGGGGGCTAAAAACGGAAAGAGTTTGGTGACTGATGGCATCATTCCGTTGTTTTAGTTTAGTTTAAAAGGATCTGTTTCCTTGCAAGGGGTGGGAATAATGTTCAATTTGAGACTTTTTTGGGGTCTTTCAAGACGGGACAGGATGTACCTAATACTTGTTTTTAAAGAACGGGATCAGAAATTAGCTTTTGATAATTGGGTAATTTAATTAATTATGAAATGGTTAAAAATATTTTTTGTTTGTTTATTAAACAAAGATTTTTAAACAGTGCTCCATAATTACACCATTGCTCTGCTTCTCAAAATGTGTCAAATGTGTGTGTGTGTGTGTGTGTGTATCATTTTTGTTGAAATAAAACAGAGACTGAAAAGTTTGTCTTACCCCACACAAAGTTCAAAACAAATGACTCAACGCGTACGCGTTGCGGTTGAGTAAATAACAGCGTAGCAAGCGTAGCGTAGACGTGCTACGCTGTAGCAACAACGTAGCACATTTTTTACATCAGTGATACGGTGTAGGAAAAAATATATAATCGATTTGACAACGTCAGAAATCACACATCATAAATGGGATAGCCCATTTATGATGTGTGATTTCTTCGACGGTAGCGTCGTCACTTTTGAAGTCTTTAAAATACGGAGTGTAAGGTAAATCGACACACAAAATGTAACTATTAATTGAGTACATGATAACCAAAGAACAGTGTCAGTCATTGGAGCTGACAGTATTCTTTAGTTATTTAATAAAAATACCAGTTTCACACATTATGACCGTTGAGGTATTACACTTTTGTAGGTATGACACAAGAGATTATTTTTTTAATAACCGTCGAAAAATTCTGGGAGGGAGAGGCTATTATGTGTGTGATAACCAGAGGTCGGAGTAGGTAGATTGAAATGGGATCAATGAACTGGCACGTATATATTAGTACGGATAAGCGTCTGGGATTCCGGTATTTTGTAACTAATTTCAAATGTTGTAATGTGTAAAATAAAGAAGACATCAATATGAATAAGAAATGTTTATCCTTTTGCTGTCTTTTTAATAGTAATATATAGGAAACCGAGCTTCAACAGTAAATTTTTTTTAATAATAATTAAAGTTTATCTATCGCATTCTATAAATTTCTAATGTAGTACCTAGTTTAAAAATCCTTACTTTCACAATATTTGATTCAATCCCGTAAGTACCAAAATGAAATCCTGGAAAAAAGGCTTATCCTTGTTATGATTTCTATGACTATTCATGATGCGAGTACGTAAAATCAATCTACCTACTCCCACCTCTGATGATAATATAATCATAATTACTAATACCTTGTATTTCGTTTAATTTTCAAAGTGACTTTTGGTAGCAGTTTTTAATATGTGTGATTCCTAAAGTACAGTTTCCCTATTCATTATTTTATTTCGCTTAACAAGTATTATAGGTAATACTAAGATTCCACTCCTATCAATCAATGTATTGGGCATGAGAATGACCAGTGGTGGCGTTGTCGTAACGGCTGGGACATAAGTTTTAGGTCGTACGTTTTATCCCAGACATGTGCTTTATTTTGTGTAAATTATTTCATCATACTCCATCCTCCCACTCTAGCTCTCAAAACTGCGAAGAAAAACATTGTGAAGATACCGTCAGTCCTAGAACTAAAAATTCGAAGATACGTGACATCTAACAACCCGCATTGGGCCCGCGTTTTGGATTACGGCCCACCATCTATCACCGAGATCCTGTGTCTCAGCAGTGAAAATATTATTGGGTTATTATGCAATGAATTAATCGAAATAAACTAAAAGCTACAGCATTTTGAATTTCATATCATCGACCAATCAAGGCATACAATACAGGCTTGTTCACGTAATACTTCAAACGAAATCTGAACCGGCTCCATTAATTTATATTCTACATTCCATCGATATGGACCATCGAGTAGATAGCAAACATGGAGTGTCCATCATTTTATAGGGAAGTGCCATGCCCAAATACTTGCTCAATCTCAGCTATCTGCTGCTCAGCTGCTAACAGTCTCAGTCTAGGGTTTCGTAAGATTGCGGTAATCTACACATAGCGTCCGAAAACTACCGTCGAATTATGTCACTAAAAAAGTAATTTATGTAAGTGTGTTTTGCTAGAGAGCGTTTTTTGGTTTCGTAAAGTCAAACCTCAATGTTGACATCTTCCTGATTGTTATCACTGGGGCTGCTATGTTGCGGCAACCGTTCTTTTAAGAAAATGTAGCTTGAATTTGTGCCACTGCGATCACAGTAAGTTTTGATGACGGTGTCCGTATTTTATAAAACAACACATTAAGTACCAAGTTCTTTCTTGAGAAATTCTTGATCCAGATTTTCGCAATGTAAGGTTATTTGACTGATATTTAGACTAGCTTGACTTTCATGTTATAAGAAATCCTTATGAACCAATTATTAAGGAGGAACCAAAAATAATGTTATTTAATTTCCGTTACTACGTACTGATTCTTTCATGGAAAATGTTTCACTGATACGTTTCTAGTATTTTAGCAACAACTCGATAATTGATTTTTTTTGAAATATGCATGTTAACACTCCATTATTTTGTTATTCTAATCCATAATACGGAAGGTATCTGATATTCCAATATTGAAGTTCCGTGAAATAATTTATATGGAATTTTATGATTAAAATTTATCGAAACACGTTGCGTTTTTAGCTGTAAACCTATCTATGAATAAAGGATAATATGAATAGTAGTTTTGCAATGCATATTAATGCATATACGGCGTTTCATTTATTTTTAATAAACCTCTTTTTAATTGATATTTGTTCGTGGAAATTGGTTTCATTCCTTTTTTTTTCATAAATATGAATCGTATGATGTTTGTGGATACAGAAGAAATCGACACTGTTGCCGGCCATGTGACCACGTGCTACAACTCAAGCACCACCCGTCTTGAGAAGGGACTTGCGCAACGACGGACTGAAACAGCTGATCTATTCAGTAAAAATCACGCAAGACCTATTAATAGTGCGATTGTTGCGGATATAGAAACCATCAGACACTGTTGACAGCCATGATAGCCTTGTGATCCCGAGCTATACGCTCCAGCTACATGCGTCTTGGGACAGCGACCTGCGGAGCGACGGACTGAAACCACAGATCTATTCTGTAAAAATCTCGTAAGACATTTGAATAGTGCAATTGTTATGGATACAGAACCAATCTGATGATGTTGACAGCCATGATAACCCTGTAACAATCAGCTATACGCTTTAGCTACACGTGTCTTCGGACAGTGATTTGCGGAGGGACGGACTGAAACCGCGGATCTATTTTGTAAAAATCTCGCAAGACATATGAATGGTGCGATTGTTGCGGATATAGAAACTATTAGACGATGTTGAAAACCTTGTGACGATGAACTACACGCTTTAGCGATACGCGTCTTGACACAGTGACTTGCAGAGCAATGGACTGAAGAAACAGTTAATTTATTCTGTACTGAACTGTCATTTTACCTGACGCTAGGGAATTTAGGGATTGACAGCTTACTTCAAACTTACTTTACCTAAATTTTTACGGTGAGATACAGAATAGCACTTCAGATGACGCGCTCGCGTGTCGCTTGATTCAAGTCACGTCGCAAGTCGCACTACTCCAGGCCGTGAACGGGGCCAAAGCGACGTCATAGAAACTACTAGTAATTCCACAGGTATGTAAGTGCATAAAAAAGTAAAAGAAAGAATAATAAAATTATTTCAATAAACTACACCGTTTAACCCCCAAATATTGTAAATTACAAATCACAAGTTGACCTATAGCATAAGCGTTATCAGCCGTTAATATTCTCACTGCTAGAACATAGCCATCCTCTCTGTAAGAGTGGGCCGTAATCTACCACACAGACCCAATACCGGTTTGAACCTACACCTACATAAGTCGCATTGTAAATACTCAATATTGCACAACACTAGTTGACCCAATTACCCAAATATTTCCCCAAAGCCTTTTCAGTCCAAAGCATTTTAAATTCAAGCTAAACTTATTTAAACAAAATTATAAAAACAAAAAGTCCTAACCACGCGTAGTGTTGTTCCAAAAAGTTTTTTCTACACTAAAATTTCAACAACGTGCTAACGTTAGTTCTTGGAAAGTTTAATAAAATTAAAAACTACACTGGCCCTGTTAACGTGGGGGCGCAAAACTAGGCCACATATACTCGTGGGGCTTGTAATACGGCCCAACGCGGTGGTATATTCAAAGTTTAACACTTATGCCTGTAAATATACGGCCCTCTATCATGTTTACGGCGGCCGCGGTTCGCAGGTGCGTTCGTTAGCACTGATATTTAGTAGTGTCTAAAGTTCTGAGCTCTTAAGCTGGCTGTTTGTATGATGTAAGGTTTGTTGTTAAAGTTACTGCTTGGGGAAGTGACCGTAAGTGAATATATTGGGTTTTGTTGGGCACCTAATATTTAGGCACATTATTTTGTTAAACCCCAAAGAAAGTACGTTAAGCTATTCGTGTGGTTTCATTTGTGGGTCTTTGACGGTCGTTACGGCTCGTCAGAAGCCTTAAAGTCTTACAACTAGTCTCACCTAGTGCTTTCGTATTACCATTATTATAAGCCGACCATAACATAATTGGTAAAAGGCTAGGCAGATAGTGATGAGGATTTGATTTCTATATCTATACATCTATACAAATAAATAAAATTGGAGTGTCTGTTTTTAATATTAAGATAACCACTTTTTACTAAGTGTATATGGGTGTATACAGGATACATATACCAAAACAACATTTTTTACAATTTTTGTCTGTCTGTCTGTTTGTTCCGGGTAATCTCTGAAATGGCTGGACCGATTTTGACGGAAATTTCATTGGCAGATAGCTGATGTAACAAGAAGTAACTTAGGCTACTTTTATTTTAGAAAAATAAATAATAGTTTAAAAAAAACTAAAAACACGCTGAATTTTGAGACGTATGTCAGTATAGTTTTCAAAGACAGTTTTTATGAAAAACTTTTTGTTAAATACCACGCGGACGAAGTCGCGGGTAACAGCTATTACCTATAATATAACCTGTATTAACACATCTTACCCCGGTAGTACGCGTTAATTTCCGACATCCACGCGGGCGAAGCCGCGTGCAAAAACTAGTTCTAAATAAATTCAAAAAGGAGCTGAATATTGGATATGATTTGTGTTCACCAAAGGATGTCATAAAATGAAAATATTAACATCAAACTAACTTTTTAATATATTCGCAACACACAACCATTGAGTGACCACAAACATATTAACACCTAATCTAAAACGACACCCAGAAACTTAACCCAGGAACCGCAACGGTCACGTACACAACACCATCCCATACAATTAACAGCTCCATGTATATTCTGTCGTATGTTCAGAGATAAGCACCACTTTAGACTTTGTCTAGTGCGGTGAAACACACTAATTTTCACACCCTTTCGAGGTATAAAATGCGTTACGAGCACCCTTTTTGCGGTTTTTGATGCACGCTTTGCTCCAAGTAAGAGATTATGTTTATTTCTGTGGGCAAAAATGGAATTTCTATGTGAGAACCAACATTATTTTCTGTTGAGAGTGACCCAATGGAGATGGTTTATCGTTATGGGGATTTGGTTTCCGTAGTAAAGCTGAAAATATGAAAATAACTTTTTTTTTGGATAGTAATTTTTTCCTGCCGACCCCGTATATTTTGTCCTGTCAGAAAACGACAGAAATATCAAATTTGACAGTCAAACATGACTGCTTCGCTGGTCTAGTGGCGGAGGTCCTGGGTTTGATTTACAGGACGGTATTATTAGGTTTTTCGTCAAGAACTTCTCAATAGTAGCTCCGAGGTTAGATTTGTGCCCAATTTATAGCAATTGGATCGCCCCTTGTTACATAGGACTTAAACATAATAAGCGACTTTCGGGATAAAAATAAATTTATAGTCATTTACTAAATCCTCCTACTTGATCTTGCTGTTCCCGACAGGGTCCATAATTGTGACTTAAATAATGATTTCCCCTTCCAACTATGCTTTAACATTATGGTACGCAATAAATAATTGAGGATTGAGAATTAAATTGACTGAGAATCAGCACTTTTTTAACGTCCAAATTACATTAAGATAGTCTCCTAAAACGCCCTTCACCGTTTCCTAGTGATTTAGCTGAGGAGAAGAAGTGGCACAACAAACTGAGCCACGGAGTATACTTCTCAGTTACCCGTCAGGCGTTATTGGCACCATAATATATCTGTTTACTGTAAACTTGATTAAGACAAGTCACACAAACAAGTGTTAAATACCTACTCACAGAAATGTTACTCAGATTTAGGAAACCCGATTTGCTAATGGTCGAAAGTTCACAAATATCTCGTGAAGTTGTATGACGTATGAATTTCTAGAACAGGATTATTCAGCAGTATCTCAGTTGATAGAATATCGGATACATAATTCCGATACCATTAATTTACCGTTGAATTTCATGCATTTGTATCTTCCTGTAGCAGGATGAAATGTTTTGGAACTAAATACACTGATCATTAGTCGGGTCTGATTTGTATGACGTTTCCAAATCAGAACTATAACAATGACATGTAGAGTTAGTTATACCTATAACTTAACATTGAATGTTCGTGGAAGTCTGTGTAAATTTAGGCAGACAATTGATTGCTAAGCAAATTCACACATTGATACACAATTTAATACAACTGCCAAATAAATGACATTTGTGATTTGAACATCCTGACATTTAAACTTGGTAGTCAATTTGTTGCCCTGTTCTGATCAGAAGAAATCAGTTAATTTTTTTTTTTATAACAGCTCGCTTATATTGTTCAACGGGTTAGACAAAGAAACCCATATTTCGCCAGTTATATTTTAATCAGAGTCAAGTCTGCAAAAATTGCAGAGTCCAGGCTAAAGTGGTATGGCCATATTATGCGTAGACCCGATGACCATATTATGAGAAATTGCCTTTCCAGGGCTAATAAAAAGAGAGGGAGAGGTAGACCGCAAACTGCCAGGATGACACGTATCCTACCATGGGAAGGACATGCATAAGTTTGGCCTTACAGCTGGCGATGCTTACGCTTATTAACTGTATGGCGCCGTATGATTAAAAAACCCCGCGTAACAAGAAAAGGCGATGGCAAAGAAGAAAACGAAGTCGGTACCGAGGTAACAATATTGCTATATTGTTAAGAATACTAATCAGTACCCCAATCGCGTAACACACTTTCTATCACAATACGATTTTGAAGGAAATTCTGAATCCATTTCTTCATGTTTGAAAAATGTATTTACTTGACAACGAAAATACCTCGATAAATGTTTTTACAATGCCATAATAAGAAGAATTGCAGATTTATTTATCTGTATCAAACCTAAAGCCCAAATTCAACAGAAGCAAATAAATCAGCACAGGCCTCCAACATTATCCAAAACTTTTTAAACAAAAGATTCCTCAATAGATTTTATATGGATATAACCAAGTGATAATTTTCTGAGAACTATCCAAGAAGTAGCGTTAGTGTTCACTGGTGTAGAAATAAATCCTCCAACGTTACATTGTTGAACATTTTATGATGTTGACCCCACCTCGAAAATAGATGATAGTTGGATTGTTTCCCCCGCACGCGGGGAGTGGCGGACCTATCTTCATTGGTCGGCCGACACGTCATCGTCACAAACTTTAATGACTTATTTTACCAGTGACCAAAAGTGGAACGAAGGAATTATCACTGACCGAAATTTAAAAACGTTACTTAGCATGGCCTTTCGCTAAGAATTATTCTTGTCACCGTCGCACAACTGTTTAAATAACAATGCAAGATAAAGACGGCAACATATTAAAAAAAATGAGCATGCCAAGTGACGTTAATTTGTCTCGGTCTTTGAAATTTTTGCGCATAGTAAACTATGGAGTAGACAACTAATACAAAATATTTAAAAACCTGAAACTTAAATTTTGATTAATGATATGCATGGGTAAAATTAATTGAAATCGAATAATGGTTTCTTATAGAATTAGAGGTCCTGATTAACAGAAAAATAAACAAAAAATTCCATCACGTAAGGTTTTGTAGAAATCTTCATAAATGCTACCATAGTACAGATATGATAGGATAACAATTATTATTTTCGGAAGGGCTTGTGGCTAATTTAAAACAGCTGCACGAGTCGGTCATTCAGGTTAAGCTACGCTTGCCGCGGTTGGTCCGTGGATGGGTGACTATGTTTACAAACCACGTTAAGCCGTTGGTCCGCCTACCAGGGTCGCGAGATTAGTTCGAAAGAGGTACCGTGGCCCTGGCATATGGGCAACTGAAGGAACACGGGTGGTTTTTAGTCAGTAAAAGTCTGACACGCCCTTCCGCTGCATCCACAGCGGGAGACGTCATTTGATGATCTACCATCCAAAAAAAAAAGCAGTTCGGCCCGACTGTATTTCGTAGATCTTAGACAGTCGTTACGGGTCGTCAAAAGTCTGACAACCAGTCTTACCAAGGGGTATCGTATTACCCAGTAACAAGGTTGTGGAAGTCAGATAGGCAGTCGCTCCATGTAAAATACCGGTACTCAACTACATCCAGTTAGACTGGAAGCCGACCCCAAAATAGTTGGGAAAAGGCTAGGCAGATAATGAACAATTATAATTTTCGACTGTTATTTTACTTGTTGGTAGTTTAAAAAAATATTTAGTAAATATGATTGACCGTCGACTGATTGATTTCTCTATCGACAAAACCGACCCACAGCTATTTACAGAACCAGAATTAAACAAATATTAGGTTGGGGAAAAAGTCTTTTCGCATTATAGTATGTATGAACTTGTAATAAAATCTCTTTGGCTATACTATTTGTATCTGGCTGGTTTTGGTATCATTGAAAGCTTAAATTTTAAAGAACATAATTCCAAATTCAAATTAGGAAAATGTGTGATTTTCATTTGTTTTTCGCACCGTCAAGATGAGTGAATCTAATGAAGAAATTCGATACATTTTAAAATTTTACTACAAAAAAGGTAAAAATGCAACGCAAGCCGCGAAAAAAATTTGCGATGTTTATGGACCTAGTGTATGTGAGAGTAGCACAAATTTGGTTTAAGCGTTTTCAATCCGGAAATTTTGATGTCAAAGATGCACGTCGCTCTGGTCGCCCTATTACGGATAAAATGGATGCCATTTTTGAAAAAGTGGAGCAAGATCGGCATACCAGTAGTTACGACATAGCTGAAGAACTGGAAATTGACCACAAAATAGTTTTGGCGCATTTGAAAAAAACTGGGTACACAAAAAAGCTCGACATTTGGGTACCTCACGAGCTCACTGAAAAAAACCTAATGAACCGTGTACTCATTTGTGATTCTTTATTACGACGTAATGAAACCGAACCATTTTTGAAGAAGCTGATAACTGGTGATGAAAAGTAGATCACGTATGACAAGAACGTGCGAAAAAGATCGTGGTCAAAGGCCGGTCAGGCTTCACAGACTGTGGCGAAACCCGGGTTAACTCGCAACAAGGTGATGCTGTGTGTGTGGTGGGATTGGAAAGGCATTATTCATTATGAGCTGTTACCACCAGGCAGGACCATCGATTCTGAACTCTACTGCGAACAACTGATGAGATTAAAGCAAGAAGTTGAGAGAAAGCGGCCGGAATTAATCAACAGAAGGGGTGTGGTTTTTCATCATGATAACGCTAGACCTCACACATCTTTAGCCACCCAACAAAAATTAAGAGAGATTGGCTTTTTTTTTTTTTTTTGGATGGGAAATCTTCAAATGACTTCTCCCGCTCTGGGCGGAGCGGGAGGGCGTGTCAGACTTTTACTGACTAAAACCCACCCGTGTTCCTTCAGTTGCCCATGTGCCAGGGTCACGGTATCTCTTTCGAACAATCACGTGACCCCGGCAGGCATCGGTCCTAGCAGACCCCTTCAGTACTGCTGACATCTCTTTGAGGCGCGCGTGGAACACTACGCGCCGTCGACCCGAGCTTGGTCCTTACCGGGCGGCGAGCTACCCATTGCTCGCCACCCGCAAGCTCGCGCCTACGGTGGCCGGGAGTCCGCAATCGACTCCCGGCGCCCGGGGCGTCTCCTCCTGCGGCGGCTAGGGACGTGAGGGCGCAGAGACTGCCACTCCCTCACGCGCCCCGCCTCCGCCTTCGCGAGCATTACTGCTTCGCAGAAGGAGGTGACGGCTTCCCATGCCCTCTCGCTCCGTACCATGGCTCGCACCAGGGCCGGACGCGAGAGGTCGCCGCCGCCGATCGCCTCCACGAGGACACGGCGGTGCTCCGCCCAGGCAGGGCACACTTCCACCGTATGCTCCACCGTGTCCTCTAGACGATCCTCACAATGGAAACACCCGGGCGTTTCCTCCCGCTTTATCCTGAACAGGAACCCACCGAAGCACCCATGCCCGGTGAGAACCTGTGTCAGGCGGAAGGTGAGGACGCCGTGGCGCCTCTCTATCCACTCCTCAAAGAGGGGACTTACCGCCGCAATTGTGGCGTGCCCTAGAGAGTTTGGCTGGGAGGTGTTAATGCATCCGCCGTATAGTCCTGACCTTGCACCTTCAGATTTCCACCTGTTTCGGTCTCTTCAGAATTCTTTAGGCAGTGTCAGGTTAACATCACGAGGGGACTGCCAAAACCACTTGTCGCGGTATTTTGACCAGAAGTCCCAAAATTTCTATAGCAATGGGATCATGTCCCTACCTACAAGATGGCAAAAAGTTATCGAACAAAATGGTACCTACATACTTTAGTTAAATGTAAATAAACTTTATTAAAAAATGTTTTGAATTTTCTTAAAAAATGCGAAGAAACTTTTTCCCCAACCTATTAAGTGCGTAAATTAGATCTTTTCAAAATTGCCGCAGAACTTTTAGGATCTCAACTCAAAGAAAAAAAAATTGGCTACGGGCACTACTTTTCTATATTATATAGAGAAATAGATGTAGAGAAAAAGCTTTTGTCCCAATTTTTGCTCAAGACGGTGATTCAGTTTTACTGTAAAGATATAAACGGGTTAATGAAAATATTGAATGTCAAATATGACAAAGAAGCTTCAGTGACAAGCAAATAAGGTATTACAAGGATTTATAACAATTTATTTTGTGAGTCAGGTTAATGCTAAACGTCATGAAAATCGAAACGTGTAAGTAGTAGTTTTGTTTCAAAAAGGTAAATTTTGCATACCTTTGTTATTTACGACATGAAATTAAAAATATCGAACTAATCTTCTAGAGGTATATAAATAAAATGGATGTTGGTATATAAGAGATTATAAACTCCAACTTCGTTTCACCGATCACCATACATTTGCGTGGTAAAATAATTACCCTCCTTTGACCCGCAGTCAGTTATAAAACCTCACCTTTTTCACACTTGTAATGCTACTCTATTCCTTCGTTGTGCTCTTGTATTTATAGTGTCAGTACTTGACATATAGATATATTGTTGACGTACTTCAAACCTAAAAACTAATCATATATTTTAATTTATTTCTAAATGAACGATTATTATAAGTTTTTGGGATAAAACAGACGTTCTTCTCTAAAAAAATAGGGTGTTAACTCAATATTACTTTACAAAGTGAGAATAGATTGTTGCTGTAATGCTTTAGTGAAGGTGGTGAATTCCTCTTGTTATCATCATCTTATTGGTATTGAATTCCTGCAAAATGAATTAATTAATTGCCCTGTGCAGGTACTCCTAACCTTGAAGGTACTGTTCAATTTTAGTTTTTGGTTCTTCCCATTTTCATACATAATCAAGGTCGTCACTAAATAGTAATAGAAAAAGAATGTTATATTATTCACAGTCACAAAAATAGACACATACGAGTATACAGTGTAAATATAAAGTTTTTGGAAAGCCAACATTTATTATATTAAATATTTATAGCAAAATACTTCACTACTACCTTTTTCTGAGCACATTAATATTTAAAAAACGTAATTTTGATCGCACCGATTTGTAAAAAAGTGACATAGATCCGTCGTCGATGAGCCCTACTGGGCGACTGATTTATGAACGAACGAGAGTGATGAAACTACTTATTATAGGCAAAAAAAGAGATGGCGATAATGTGTATGCGCCTGGAATAAAATAACGTATGTGCCAAAACGAATCGCCGTCTTTTATGAATGAAAAGTGTTATTAAAACGAAAACTGTTTTACAAAACCTTTTATAAGATTATTATCAATGTTTTAAAGTAAACTATGTTTAATAAATCTAACGCATTGCGCCTTGAGGCTAAAAAAATCATAAACATGGATAGAACTTTGCGATTTTTTTGTATCGAGAAAATTTTATCGTATCGTGTATTCCTTTTACAGGATACTAGATCATATAGTCAAAAATCATACACTTTAATATTAAGTTCGGCTATCGTACGGTAAGAAAGGTACACTTAAAAGAAAAAGCACGGTTTTCTCAATATGTCACCTTAAAGACAAGATAGATAAAACTGTTGGGTTCATTTCATATCAACCACAACGTTATAAGTGACATATGTATGTCGTGACATTGTTTGTCACACTTAGGAACATAGGCTTAAATTGCTAGCTATTTACCTTGTTTTGATTTTTATTCCACGGACATCACTGCAAGTAGGTACCCGAATAAACGATTAAGTACCAACTACATTCAGGATATATCCTATCTATCTTATGACACAGATTGTGTATGTCAGGATACTTTGTTTTATCATTTGCGTAATATAGGTAGGACTGTATAAGATTTTATTAAATGAATCCCAGTAACGTTTTGCTATCCAACAAAGAAAATGTCTGAACGAATTTTGGTAAGCACAAATAAGAACACAAGATACCTGACTTAAACAAGCTGTGTCATACGGCCTTTATATTAGTGACATCAACTTTAATCAGCATTAACCATGTGAAGAAACTCTCGTGATGCAATTACGTTAAGTAGGCAAGAAGAACAAAGTTCCAATGTTATCAAATAATTAAAAACTAATTAAGATGGTGTAGGCTCAAGAAGCAAGACTTTAATCAAATATAAAATCTAACTCAATGTTGATGTATTGCAGGGGGAGGTCGGAAAGTAATCGCTGTTACTGAATTTATGTGATGGATACAATTCTTAAGGGATTGAGCATAGGTTTTGGTGTATTGACTTGCAATATTCGACAGCTGGGGATCTTTAATCAAAAGTGGGATAACACTGGTGCACCGCTATCGAAGATTTCTTTATCAACATATTGTTGAGTGCCTTATGGTAACCACCTTCTAATAATGATTAAGTGGAAAGATTTAAAAATGAAAGCAACATTTTACGTTGATTTAGCGTTGCATATAAAATGTGTGAGTCCAATGACTTTAATAAAGAAATTTACTCAAATAGTTAAAAATATAACTTATCAAATAATACATCATGATATAAATCCGTAGAAGTTGACTACTGAAAATGGGCCTTCTTATAATTGTAAATGATACATGATTTAATTTCTGTAAGTAGGTTTTTACAAACACTGTCGCTGTTACAGGTCGATCATATTTTGAAACTAGATCGGGGCAACGTTTCCTAACTTCTCTGAGAAAAAAGGCTGACACAAACTCAGAGGTCACAGTCTCTTTTATAGTTCAGACATAATCTTGGTCAGATCAATCATGTGAAGACCATGTAGATTGGTGTATATTGTGAATGTATATTTTGAAGAAAGCATCAAATAGCAAAGAAATACAAGAGGGGTAATAATGAACGTCAATAATACGTATACATGAAAGTAGTGACTAGTTTGCCTTTTGCTGAAAATCACACAAATTAACGCCATACGAAACAAAACAAATAAGGTAGACGATTTCATAAAAAGTCGTGTTCGACGAATATCTAAATCATTCTCTTTGCCAACAAGTTTCCTAGAACTAAAATAACTGCTAGATCCAGCTTTATGAGCCACGTTACCTATCACAAAGAAGATACATCAACATTTACGAAACCCGAATATTCCGAAGACAACCCATTACACATTGATACGAAGGTACTACCCACCTACAAGAAAAAATAAAGCCCAATATTTTTTTCGTCGCCGAAAATACAACAAGAAATCGGTTTTCCCACTAAAATTTTGCAAAAGCCGTCGGAAGGTTGACGTCTAGCTAGATACCCGTAGAAATTTACGGCCTGATAAAACATGGCCAGGATATATGGAGCTCTCACAACAAATCGCTTTGCCCGCATAGCGTTGGAGCTCTTGATAACAGCGATGTTAGAAGGGTCAGCTTAGAATGGTCGTTGTGTAAAACTTGTCTGCCAAATGGATTACCTCGATTAAGTATGAGCGACCCCTGACCCGTATAGGTGGACGCATGATTAGTTCCAATCCTCAGTTTTACGGCAAAGCTGAGGGATTTAGTGCATAGCGTTTTATTTCTGCATGTATTTTGCATACGTTGCTCGTTTTGCAATAGGTCTTGTGGATTTATGTTCATAAAACTAGCTCTAAACTACGGAATAATTTCGTAACACAACAATGGTTTTTATTTTGTCCCTTAAACAAAATTCCCTACATTTGCTGAGCAGACACATTTTTTGAACATATGAAAGATTAGCAATATTCTTCAAAATGATTCAGATTATGGTGTTGGATTCGTTGAAACTAAATAACCTGAACCCGTTTTCTCGTTCAGCGTTGATTAATATTGGTCCTGTCCTAGTTTTGCTGCTAGACTTCGAAAATTGGGAAATATTTTTCCGTCCGTTGGATCAGTTTTTAATTTTTCCAGCAAATATCGTCATTGGTAGTAGTAGTACCGTCATACATACTTTACTGAGGAAACACTTTTAATTAATAAAGTGAAATGTGAATATTCACTCATTGATATGACTGAACTGCCTGCCTGCCTGCCTGCTAACTGCTTGTTGTGAACTGATGTTCACCAGTATTTATCACAGTGCCCTGTTTTTCGGGAAAGGGAACCTAATTCCGCATTCCCGTCACGCAACAAATTTCATGTTTAAAGTTTTCAATGTTGTTTTTCAAAACTGCTAACTCAACGAGATATAATAACGGAATTTAAAAATTGTCCAAACAAAAGTAATGGCGTTGGCAAAACAGTGACGTACGAAGGGCATCTAACTGAATTACTCATTTGTCTTCCCTTCAGACCATAATGACCTCCAAAACAGGAAAAAAAAATACATTTTGAAGAAAAGTGATTCCCTACAGCAGCTTTTCCTGTTACTTTACATTCTCGCAGCGATGAAAAATGGCGCGGAACCTCAAACGAGACTTCGACACGTTTTCCTCATCCAACTGTAGAAACTTCAAAAGAAATATCGATGTACGAAGGTCGCCATTAATTTGGGTTAAATAAAAAAATGGCCGCGAGGAGGCATGTGCCGCGTCAAACGGGAGGGCATAAATTTTTCAAAAGGGGCCATTTGGAACACAGGCACCGTTTTTGCATATCTGAATGTGTCCAATTACAGAAAGGGCTTGTTTTGGTGGTGGTGCAAACTTGGAGCGTAAAAGACGATCTTTGTACTGCTGTTTTTGGGATTTTAAGGTCAACGTCAAGGACAAAAACTATAATAGAGTATCCAAAGCGTCAACTGAATCAGACACCACTTATTAAACACCAGACCACCAGACTTATTAAACACCTATAAAAATACAATATTTTGGCCCACTTTTCCAAAATATCACAAGCATACTTTTATGAGATTCTTCACTCATGTGTTAAATCTAATATCCTTACTACAGGGCACGAGTCCTGAATTATAATATTATAGCGGTCTTAAACCATATGAAAATACAGTATAAAATAAAAACCTATCTTGGTAAAAATTATGGAGAAGCCAGCAATGCAATACTATTTAAATTTCTTCCTAGGTTATGCCTCAGCATAGAGCAACTCTAGGTATTGCAGACAAAGTAGAAGTATAACATATGACTTCAGATAAATTAAATAGATGGTGAATGATTTCAAAGTCAAAGTCAAAGCATTTATTTCAAAAAGGCACTTTTGAACGTCAACAGTTACATGAAAATAGAATTGAGTCTAATTGCCCCTTCCGAAAGGTAGATTCGTATGGAGAAGAATTGGCAAGAAACTCCACCGTTACTCTTTTTCTCATGACAATTCGCCTTTTCAAGTTAATCTTAAAAAATATTTAATTGTACACACTTACATACACAACCTCACGCCTTTTTCCCACGGGAGTAGGCAGAAACTACGGAACGCCACCTGCTACATAATCATTGATCCTTACATAATCATTTTTTAGACAGAAAATAATATTGATAAAATTTATTAAAATTAATCTTGCTCTTCTTGGTAATCTTTAGTACTGATCGTTCTTAAAAGAACAGGTAGATCGGCAGTCGCTTCATGTAGGTAATATACCAGTGTTCAGCTGCATCCGATAAGTCTGTAACCCAACCCTGATCTTACTGGAAAAAGACACGCCAGATGATTCTAGTGCTATTCTAACAGTGCAAAATTTACTAAACAACCCAACTATACCGCCGTATACCTACTACTTGTACCCCAGTCATGCGGTTGGAGTAATATGCGCAATAAACCCAAGAGCTTTATGTGATATCCGCGATATAATTGTTACGGGAGATGGCTGTTACCTTACTTTTGTTGCAATTTAATGTGTACCGCTTACTAAACGTGCTTAAGATGACTTATATGTGGGTAGTTGGTAATGTACGTGACAGATAATTTGCTAGGGACAGTTTTTCTGGAATACAGGTTGTGTGTTTTAGTGGCTTTTGTCCGGAAGTGGGACGACACATGCATGTGCAACTGAAGGAACACAGGTGGATTTTAGTCAGTAATATTTTGACACGCCCTTCCGCTCCACCCTAAAGCGTGGGACGTCATCACATGATTTACCACACAAAAAAAAAATTAACAAAAAACAGAGTTGACAAAATTGTTGTACAAAAAACAAACTTCAAAAAAAAAACTTTAGTGTGAAAACTATCTTCAATTTTGGAAGTTGGTGTCGTAGAATCTGCATTTTACATTTTTATCACTGACTACCAAAATTAAAATTATTTTTCATTTTGTTGCAGGGTCAACACAAAATATGCCTTGAACGGCTCCAGTAAATTACCTTAAATCTATCGTAACCTCAAGAATGTGGAGGAAGATCCACCATGGTACTTGAATGATATGTGGATTGGACCATGTGATAATTGTGACCATTAATTGTATTAATTCAGAATAATGCCTGAACCAAAATATTTGATTATAATTTATTTTTAACTAGAAATTAATGTTTAAAAGTACAATAAAATAGAGGGAAATTCGATTATTCGAAAAGCGACTGGTCAGAGCGAATATGACGCATATGCATTCTATGTGCTATTCAGTCCATTATCAATGTCATAGACTATGACATCACACAAAGTGCGCCAAAATGGAAAGTTATGGCGCTCCTTTCCGTTGACTATTTTGAACTTTTTTTGTTATTTCAATAGCTTTACTGCCGTTGAATATTTTGTTACCATTATATGGCGATGTATACTAGAAAATAAATAATTACTACTACTTGAGTATTAATAGGATTATGCGCTGAGAAAAATAAGACACAGCGCGAAATTGCCAAACGAAAACCACCCGTATTAATCCATTTCCTCTTGTTGATACAATGCTTTTTGCGCTTACGTCTGTGGCATACCAAGTAGCAAACCCCTCTTCGTTCGTTCTTTCGTTTTTCAGATATTGAGCAATCAATCTTTTAACTATTTTGAAAGCGCTTCCTTAGGGTGCATCCAGACCGCGGTGATCGATTGAAGTCGACCGGCGACTCAAAATTATTTTAATTATCTCAGAGGTATACTTATAGAAGACGTAGAGTAGGAAGTATACTTATGGAAGACGTAGAGTAGGTGGGCCGATAACCTTGTGAAAGCTGCAATAATCCGCTAGATGCGGGAAAAAACGAACCGGTCGAAGTGTTGGTGCGTGGGGGAGGCCTATGTTCACCAGTGGATGTCTTTTGGCTGAAATCATGATGATAGTCATGGAAAATGATTTTTAAGTATATTGACTACGGTGTCAATTTGTAGAACTATTAATTTCACTGGCCGTACGTGATTATGTCTCAAAATATAATTTAATGTCGTCGCTTTACCACGGTCTGGTACCTTTAATATTCGTACCTACCTGTCTACTTGCTTTAATACTTACATCTTCAAAATTCAAAATGCTTATAGCAATTTTTAATTTAAAAAACGAAGAATTCATTATATTTTTTTAAACAAAGAACAACTTCTCTGCTAGAAATTAAATTAAGGTCGCATCTGCATCTAATTGCAAAGTCACCTCGGGTATAAAATGTTCCTTTTAGAATATTTAATAGTTTTCTTTTTAAGACCAACAAATTACTTTCTTTTGCTAAAGCTTTGCTTTTATTACTAAGTACATAAATTAGAATAAAACATAAAGACCCTCAAAATTTTACTAGGAAAAATTGGATTGATTCTAGTTGCTCTATCCAAAAGGTAACATAATTGATAACAATGAGCAGAAAACTCCACATAATGCTTCTAAAATGTTCACAATATTTTACCGTTAAATAATATGAAGATTATGAACCTAAAATAAAATTACTCTTTACAATAGGTTTGGTACCTATTGTAAATAGTAATTTTATATAACAGTATTGTATTGAAAATTAATCTATAATGTTCGCAATATTCTGCCTACCCCCATGGGCAAAAGGCTTGAGTTTATGTATGTATGTATCTATAATGTTCCCACTGCTGGGACACAGGCGTCCTCTCAGTAAGAAGTAATGGGCCAAATCTAGCACGCGGGCCCAGGGAGGGTTGGTACTAAGTCACATGTAACTGCCCCGTTGGTCTCGTGGTCGCAATCGCGACCGCTGAGCGTTCCTGGGTTCGATTGCCGGGTCGGGCAAAGTGTTACTGGGTTTTTCCATTAGGAATTTTTTAGTAGCAGCCCGGAGTTTGGAAGTTGGCGGTGTGATACCCCCGTGCCTCGGAAAGCACGTTAAGCCGTTGGTCCTACGCCTGATCTCTCTCCGGTCGTGTCGGATTGCCGTCCCATCGGACTATGAGAGTGAGGGAAGAGTGAGTGCTCCTGTGTCTGCGCATAGACTTGAGCACTATAATATCTCCCGCGCCGATGGCTAGTCTCCGTTGAGATTGGCCGCCGTGGCCAAAATTCGGTCTGGAGGACTATATATATACATGTCTAGAAATATTTTGGTCTAGGACATGCTCGTTTCATAACGATGTTTTCCTTCGCTGTTTTGAAAGCAGAGTTGATGAAATAGTTTACACAAAGAAAAACGCCTGTCGGGATACGTATCAGCGGTTTGAAACTCGTGAATCACGGCTGATACCCCTAAGCTGTGCCATCTCTGAAAATTAAGCAATGATAAATAAATTAATTATGTTTATCAGTGCCTACATGGGGCTCATCCATACTAATATTATAAATGGGAAAGTGTGTGTGTCTTTTGGTCCGTCTTTCACGTCAAAACGGATCGACGAATTTTTTAGGTGGCTAGGGTGAACTTAGAAAAGCCGTGGTTTTCCCATGGACAATTGTATGTAGCCTGTTCGCGTGTGTCCAATGCCCAGAATCTTTACGTTCTATCCCCAAATGGATAAACATACAATATGGTCTACAGTAGCGTATTAAAATAACATTCTGTTCCCAGTTCTCTTCTGTGTTCTAAATCAGGAAAGGGGAACCGTGTTACCCTGAATTTAACGCGAGCGAAGCCGCGGGCAAAAGCTAGTATATGTATATACAAATATTGCAAGTGTATATTGGCATCTTTTAAACCGTTAAATTCAATGTGTTGCTTGCTTGATTATAGTCAAATCCATATAGACTATATATTTTCCCTCAAATCGCAATTTGTTCGCATACGTCACTAGGGAGCTCTTAAGCCGAAAATGCTCGCAGTTTAAACATGCCACAAGATAATATTTATAGCTTAAATGACTGCTCTGGTTTTCTAGATTGGGTCAGAGCTTGTTATAACATGATTTTTAGGGTTCCGTACCCAAAGGACCCTATTTCTTAGGATGCGTTGTTCGTCAGTTAGTCACAGCTCTATATCTTAGAACCATAATAGGTAGAAACTTGAAATTTTTACGGTATGTGTGCCATTATACTAACAGATTATAATTAAAATAAAGTTAAAATGAAAGGGGGTGCCCATACTAGACCCGTAAACTATTTTCAGCAAATATGTTGTGTCTCATATACGTATTGTACCGTGTAACAGAAACCGTCGTCCACAATTACAGCTCACTACTCGCAGATTTTTGTAATGAAGTTTTCTAACGCAGCTTATGGTAGAAGTAAAAAAACCGGCCAAGTGCGAGTCGCACTCGCGCACCGAGGGTTCCGTCCCAAATTAAATGTTTTTTTATTTTTATCTTTATATCATATTTGAGTTAATTGAATGAAAGATAAATTGCGGTTTACGATTTATGACGTATTAAAAAAAACTACTTTCTAGATCTCGTTCAAACTAATTTTCGGTAGAAGTTTACATGGTAATGTACATCATATATTTTTTTAGTTTTATCATTCTCTTATTTTAGAAGTTACAGCGGAGGGGGGGCACACATTTTACCACTTTGGAAGTGTCTCTCGCGCAAATTATTCAGTTTAGAAAAAAAATATATATGAGAAACCTCAATATAAGTTTTGAAGACCTATCATATCAGTGGGGCCCTCATATTTCAAGCCTAGCGGGAAGGCTCAGTTCAGCTGCCTACGCCGTCAGAAAAGTAAGACAATATACTGATGTTGACACAGCTCGGTTAGTCTATTTTAGTTATTTCCACAGCGTTATGTCTTACGGTATTCTACTGTGGGGTACAGCAGCTGATATTCAAAATATTTTTGTCCTTCAGAAACGAGCTGTTCGAGCAATTTACCAGCTAGGTTCCAGAGTTTCCCTAAGGGACTTTTTTAAAGAAATTGGTATTCTTACGGTGTCACCACAATTCATTTTCGCCAACATCCTACTAATATTATAAATGCGAAAGTTTGTGAGTATGGATGTATGGATGTTTGTTACTCTTTCACGCAGAAACTACTGAACGGATTTAGATGAAATTTAGCACACAGATAGTTTATAACCTGTAGTAACACATAGGATACTTTTTATTCCGGTAGTATGTTCCCGCGGGATAATTCAGACCTCGATGCGGGCGGAGCCGCTGGCAAAAGCTAGTCTTATATATTAGGCAAAATATACACTTATACGCTAAAAACAGTGATATTCACACGGTTAACACTAGAAGTAAAGACAAACTACGTGTTCCCTTTCACCGGCTTCATAAGGTTGTAAGGTGCTTCATTTGTTGGGCTTGGTATAACATTTTACAACAAGCTACCACCTTCTTACCTTTTAATGCGTTTAAAGCTCAAGTAAAATCCAACCTTTGTCAAAAGGCGTACTATTCCATCAACGATTATTTAAATGATAAGAATAGTTGGTCGCTGTGATTAACTCAAGACAATGTTTATGTTCTTTCTCCAGTATTAGCGTACCTAGTGATAGGTTCAATATAATTGTTACCATATTTTTTTTTTTTTTTTATATTTTTTTTTCCTGTTTATGCCAATTTTATTTTATTAGTATTGCATAATGTGGTTAGCTAGTGACCTCGACAAGTAATCATTCAATTCTTGCTTCAGCAACCGGCAGCAAGTTCGTCATGCTCCCTTAGATGTCAATGCTTGCGGTAGCGTCGGGGGTCGGGTTACCCCCTTCCCTCAAATATGGCGAGGGGGGCAATGGCTGATCTTTGCGTTATGCTCGTGAACGGGTGCCGCTTGTGGTGACTGGTCGTCTTGCTGACTTTGATGTTGATATTATTATTAATATTACTTACCTGTTTAATTTATTTTACGTCGATGGTCCTAGTTTATCATTTTGTAGCCTTGAGTTGTAACTCAGGTCGTAACAGCTATGTGAACATTCAGCATTGCATATGTAAGCTGTCACGCCCTTTATGCCAGGAGGCTTTTATTTTTGCAGCCATGTTTACATTATACATATTTTTTTGCTTATGCTTGAGTGTAGTTTTCATTGTATTTGTTGGTATATTGGGTTGGCTAGCTGGCATATAGCAAATCATTTAATTTAATTTGTGTCTCTTAATGTTTTACTATATACCATTGTATAGAATCAAGTTTTTCTAACTGGACAGACAGCTGTGCTGCTGGGGAGTTTGTTGGCCACTTCTTCTTCCCAGCTAAAGCACTAGGAAGTGCGCGACGGGTGGGCGTTTTGGGGGGACTGTCTTTTGTAATTTTGACGTTCGAAAAGTGCTGATCCTTAGCCTAATTTGAATAAATGACTTTTGATTTTGGTTTTGATTTATCCATAAGTACCCCACACGTATGGGTTTGATGAAAAAATTTTTTTGCGTTTCAGTTCTAAGTATAGGGAACCCCAAAATGTATTGTTTTTTGTTTCTATTTTTGTGTGAAAATCTTAATGCGGTTCACAGAATACATGTACTTACTAAGTTTCAACAGCATAGCTCTTATAGTTTCGGAAAAAAGTGGCTGTGACATACGGACGGACAGACAGACAGACTTGACGAATCTATAAGGGTTCCGTTTTTTGCCATTTGGCTACGGAACCCTAAAAATCGAACGAAAAAGTATTATGCTCCCTCCACGTGACCTTTTATTATAATATAAAAGATAGGCAGGGAGAGAGTGAGATAGTTTTCATAGGTTTCGAGAGTTCTGAAAGCGTCTTAGTGAGGTCAAAGTAAAAATTCAAAACGGGGCCTGCAATTTTTTTTTTTTCAAGGTTTGCCGTTTTCATGGTTTGAGTATTATAAAGATAAAGTAAACGAAATTACATTCGAAGTGGAAGACATAGCGTAAGGAATTTTTCTGACCCAGGTTCGACTTTTCATGTACTCTATTTTCATATTCTCTTTATCAGTGTTGTACTTGTTTAGTCTCTGTAACCGCAAGGACAAGAAACGGAACAAAGGGCCGGGAAAATTACATTGTCAATCCCTTGACACTTGAGAAAATGTAGACCTTAAGTGTCAGCAGAGTTGAAGGTAACTATTATGGTATTAATAGTAAAAAGTGGCAACTTAATGCTGATGTTCGCTTTTACCTAAGGTCAGTTTAATTTTCTGCGGAAATGCTCAAACCCCTTCATCAACCAAAAAGAGCTGAAAATCTTCAAACTAAAGAAATTTTCTTGAATCATAACTAGGACATTTTTGATTAAGTCACCTTTTAGACGTTCAGCCATTTGGGAGGTACGATGCCATAGACGGATACACAGAGAATCACGTCAGACTTATAATACCCCTCTTTTGGCGTCGGGGATTAATAACATTTCCCTCCTTTTATAGTAGCCACAGTTGAGCAAAGAATATGAAATGCAGCGAACAAATCTGACAATTCAATTAAATTCACAGAATACCAGAAAATTGTAGAAACTATTTACCAAAAATTCTCTGAGCAAAATCAACATTTGCAATGTAATTTAGAACATAGCTCAAACTGAGGACATTACTCGTTGCTAAAGTGAATCCACATAAGAGTTAGGTAAAGTATCAAACTCTGAGTCAATTTGTTGAACAAACACCATTTGTCTTCTACGAACAGTACGGGACTAATGCAATGTTGCCGGACGCTGGACTCCTATATGCTTCCATGAAATTAGATTTCAACCTATTTATTTTTGTGGAAAGATTCAGTCGTTGGTTATGTCATATGAAAGTTTTGATTTCAAAATTGAAATGATTTTGCTTTTCTAAATGAGTTTTCATACATTTCGGAAAAAGGTAAAAATAATTATAAACGAAAAACGACTGTGATTACCTAGAAGTGAGTACTGAAAGTTAAACCAAGGTACACGTACATCCACAGCATATTTTAATTTAATTTAATATTTGAATTTATATTTTAATCTTTCTATTAAGGATGCTTTTAACGTTCAGCCGCTGGCAATAGCTGGCTTAAAATAAATGCTTTTAGCCATAAGTAAAGTTTTTCTTTAGGTATGGTTTAAATCATCGACCCTGTTTTAGAAATTTAAGCTAACAGAAATCGAAATAATCATTTTACAAAACTGTCAATTTTGTCCGGTGCTAAGTTATAATTTTTGTCTCAAATTGAAACAAAATTAGAAATGCAAAAACTGGCTCAGAGTTTTAGGCTAGAACTAAAGTTAGATTACCATTTGTAAAAAGACATCTTGAATTTGATATTTTGAACATTTATTTAATAATTTAATACATGAAACAAGACCAGAATGAACATTATTCGTACAACGTTAATGTTTTTGACTTGAAAAAGACAGCAGTTTCTAAAGTCTTCAAAAGAGAAAGACGCTCGGGACTTTCTTGAATAATTTAAACGTAATCTTATAACTTGTTTTCCTTACACATAATCTTGTCTGGAATGAATAAAGATTTATAAATTGAAAACGTATTACTTTCGCTGGATCCAGACTTGCCTTAAGTCTCAATGCCATGCCAATATTGGTTCGAAATACCTTCTTCAATTTCCCAAATGTATTTGGGTCTGATTGAACTAAATGTTTGCCAATAGTCTGACTGCATTCGTCTGCAGAATTAAGCGAACCACTAAAAGCTTTGTTAAAATTTGGTTTGAATTGAACAGCAGCTGAATTTGTGATTGTAGAAGTAGACAAAGATTAAATGGAATATATTTGAATGAATCAAATTAGATAGAGGTTGAGACGGTGGTCTGTGTAATTGCATTATGCTTGAGCAAAGATATAGAAATGGGCCAAGTTTTATACGCATTGACCGTAACATTCAAAAGATTTGTACATAACATTCCAAAATGAATACTCAAAAATCTTCAGTGAACAAAGAAACTGATTTAATGGTATATACTGCATAGACTTAGGACCAGACTCTTTTTACCTAGGTCGATTTACTGCATGAGTAAATCAGACAACCACACTCTGGGCGTGGCTGACAAAATATGTTCATAAAAACTTGGATAAGGAAACCAGACTTCTTATAAGTAAAATTATGTTGATGATAATCAAATTCCCATTTCCTTAGCGCATATGCATGATTTAGTTACTAAACACTCCAGTATTCACCATTATAGTGTACTCGTGTTTTTAAAATTCTGCGACAAATTTGTTTGTGTCGTAAGATTTCAGTTCAAAATCTACTTTAAAACTACCGTGTGCAATTTTGTTTAGCATGAGTTCAAGTTTCAACATAATAGCATCGAGTTCAAATCTATTTAAAGTTCCTTACAACACATTTAGTGTTTTCCAAGGTATTCACACGCGGTAACGAGTTGACGTCATATACTTGTTCCTAAAAACTTCTCTGGGTTTCCAGGGAAACAGGGTATGACCCAATTTCAGACTAACAACTATAATATTTTCCACAACTACTAAATGTAGTAGTTTAGCTGTTGTTACATGCTAAATTATTTTAATAATTATTGTTAGGTCAACAGTTTGTGTCTGTTAGGATTTAAAGGTAAAACTGAAATTTGAAGCTATTATTATAAACTAGCGTTTGTCAGCAGCTTTGCTCGCGTGGAGGTCGAAATTTATCTAAAGGGAACGTATTACCGGGTTAAATATGATCCTATGTGTTAATCTAGGCTATCTGTGTGCCAAATTTCATCCAAATCAACTTAACCGCTTTTGTATGATTAGGTAACAAAACATCGAAACATCCATTTCTTAAATTTCAAAGGTCACCTTTGAGTCTCTCGATCATAACTATTGAAAATATAACTCCATATATGGGTTGTTCGCTATTGAATAAAATGATATTAAAACTACGTTTTCTTCCAAACATTAATATTTGATAGCGAGTCAACCGTAACTTATAAGTTCAAAAAACATTTTTAATGGACTGTGACAAAGATCAAAGTTGCTTGGGGAGATCTCGGAAATCTGGCATGTATTTCCTCGAGTGCCGTATAATCGGATGGCAGGAAGGCAATATTACTTATCGGGGCATGTTTACTACCACTCACCTGTACAGTTATGTAGGGAAGGACGGATTCAAAATGTTTATCGATAGTTCTATCTATCTTGCCTTCGAACTCAATTTCTCTTGCAGGCAGTATACGAGCGGTTCAAGAACTAAATCTGTTAGTGTCTACGGTACCATTGGTAAATATGTTAGTGTCACAGCTTCGATTCATAAGTAACGGTAACACAATCACTCACGTTCTGTTTTCGAGTTGCAACAATTCGAAAACAATTCCAATTACAAAACAGAAACACATAATTGGATTCCAAACTAGTGTCGCATCCAAAGTATTGGTAAAATAAATACAATTGAAATATTAAAATAGCATTCATTTTAACTTTTCATTAAACCGAAAAGTCCTTTTGGGTGAATTTGCGATATAAAGTAGAAATTCGCAGTAAAATTTTATTAGTCGTGTATTTACTGATACATTCAATTCAATTAAAATATTACACGAGTTATATTCGGTGTCAGGCCATTGCAGTTTAATGTTAAATTTAATTAAAATAATGCAGGAATATTATACATCTGTATTCATTGAGAGACGTCATGAATTATGTAGTAAGAAATCATTGTGTTTGATACGTATCAAGCAGATTCTGATTGAACCGAACTAACATAATAGTGAAACTAATCCGCATATCAAGATACATATAATGACAATACACTAATCAATACATCCGTCACTGCAGTGTAAACAAAGCCTCTATGATAAACACATATAGTATTATATGCCTTCCAACATCAAAGAACGCACAAAATCCACAAAAAAGCCTCTGATCAGGGAAGTATCCATGACAAAGTGACTTTGTTACCACAATTTCACCGAACAGCTTCAAAAATATACGTTACATAAAAGGCAGCAGATTTTTACCGAAAAATATTTTCACTCATATCTGTTGGCATATGAAATTATCGACATATATCCGTGCAACACTTTGGTGGGACCAACCGCATGCGTACCTAACATGATTAGCTATATAACTGCGTTCTCCGCTCCGTTGCGTGCCTACATTGCTGATTTTATACGTATTAGTAACTGTTGATTAGCTCTTCAACGAACTCATGAGTTGATTAAAGTGTTTCTGAGGATTACAGAAGCGTACATAGCGGTGGGTGTCAGTATAACGTCAAATTTTGTTCTATGTGGATGATTTTGCTCCCCAACCTACGCTAATTATCTGTTACGTCTACAATAGAATTCCTGGTATGGTATAAGGAAGGTAGGAAGCAAAAATATTGATTTCATTTTAATATAGATAACGTCTAGGAAAGATTTCTATCTACAAAGCTTCTTAAATAATAAAAATATCTTGCTTTTATCGTTCTAATATCTTAATTTGAAATTGGAGTTTTCTGTACAAGTAACTCTCTGTACATTTCTTTACTTTACCGTATTTTTTCTTTTTCTCAAAATATTGAACAAGCTTTTGAAACGTCTTCAAGAAATATTACGGAAACGAACCCCATTGTTACTTCCCCCTACACAAACAGACCTTTTCAATACAATTACCGTCCATCAGGCCATCATAATTGTTTATTACAAGCCCATAATCGATGCCCCAAATTAGCTTCGTCGAAAGAAAAAAAATATTTTTTCAAAAATGCCCCTCGTTGTCCCAAAAGGGGCTTGAGCAAGCAATCCATTAGATAGCTCTTTATCAAGTCATAAATTTCTCAAGCTATCAATGTTGGTTGTCAGTCCTGTAATATATTGATACGATCGACATAGATACGGGATTTCGGATGATAATAAATTACAACGTGAAATGGTCACTGGAAGTTTATTCATCAAATGTTGATGTATTTATTAGGTTTATGTTTGTTGATGCACATCGAAAATAATTTGCACGAGTAGTTATATCGGATTAGTAACGAAACAATCCTATTTTGGATACTAAATTAATTAATGATTTGACTTAATCGGTGATCAAACAATCCTATTTTGGGTAGGTAGTAAAAAATTAATTATTTGATTTAATCGGTAATCTGTGATTTTGTTCAATAGCTAACTACAATGCCAAAAGACCATTTTATATTTAAAGAACATGTTGTACCTTATTCTGGCTTATACCCAGTCTTATGGCATACCAGCGCTGGTTTTGATCCCTGGACTGAAATATTTCTGGAATAATGTGATCAGCACTGGAATGGGGACACCATTCCAGTCTAGTGACTGGATTGACAGTCTACTTTTTTATTTCAACTCAACCATCCAGCTACGTTGGAACAGTCTAAACGGTCAACCCAGTGCTGGTTTCAACGTTGAAACATCATCATCATCATCATTTCAGCCGTAAGACGTCCACTGCTGGACTTAGGCCTCCCCCAATTTGGGGCTTTGCCATAATCGCCACGCTTGGCAGGTGGGTTGGCGATCGCAGTATGGTGGTAAAATGCATAGAGAACGCTGCTGCCCATTCTCTAGTAAGTCCCTTAGTCGCCTTTTACGACACCCACAGGAAGAAATGGGGTGGTTTTATTCTTTACGTCCGGCACCACACGGTACGTTGAAACACTGTTGTTTATTGTCTGACTGACTCAATAACTGCTATAATGTAGTTATGATCTTGTCTAATACTGAACTGGAATAATTTGAACTGGACATTATGGCAAGATTACGAACCCTTAGTGAGGACCAACCAACGGTGTCACAAAAAGACGATATAAAAATCAGAAAGCTACGTAACATTAGACCTCTTTAGATACATTCTTCATATTAAATAAATGTTTAATAAACGGCACTAGCGGCGGCGGCAGGGGCTATAAATACTTCACACAACATACAAGAATAACAAAACAACACGCAAAACCGACATAGAATATTCGACTGCACCAGATCAGACGGGGAACTTTAAGCAAATGTTGGTGGTATTCATGAAGGAAACGACCCCTGACATTAATTCACTAATTAACATTTTGGCTTCCTACACAATAGGATACGGGATTTCCTACCAACTTCCTCGAATCCTCCACGATATTGTTATTAGGAACTGTGTTTCTATTAATTTTCATGTTACGTAATTAGGAATTGCTAAGTAATATCTTTTCTCGTTTATTGGGTTAAGGGTACAGTTTTTGGGATCAATTTAAGGGTTATTCGAAAATTGTATTATGAAGGAATTTATTGGATTAATTTTCTGGGATTTTTGGGGGAGCAGAGATCTGAGAGTATCGTTATAATGAATTGTGTCAGTATTATTTTAATATCTGCGTATAATTATAGATTGAATTTAAGATTACATCTATGTAATAATAATTATATATCTAGCTTTGGAAACATTATTGGGGGTAGATTTCAGTTCATCTAGATTAGACAAATTATCTGTTATCTAACTGAATAACTGAAGGAAACTGAAATCAGCAATCTCCTACCCTTTTTTTTTTCGGGTGGGAAATCTTCAAATGACTTCTCCCGCTCTGGGCGGAGCGGGAGGGCGTGTCAGACTTTAACTGACTAAAACCCACCCGTGTTCCTTCAGTTGCCCATGTGCCAGGGTCACGGTATCTCTTTCGAACAATCTCGCGACCCTGGCAGGCATCGGTCCTAGCAGACCTCTTCAGGATTGCTGACATCTCTTTGAGGCGCGCGTGGAACACTACGCGCCGTCGACCCGAGCCTGGTCCTTACCGGGCCGCGAGCTACCCATTGCTCGCCGCTCGCAAGCTCGTGCCTACGGTGGCCGGGAGTCCGCTATCGACTCCCGACGCCCGGGCCGTCTCCTCCTGCGGAATCTCCTACCCTTATTCCAATTTATTTGGGGTCAGCGCAACAAAGGTTTTATTCACACCTCTCTGTTAGTCGTCATCTCAGTAGTTACCCCCTTACTAACCGTATCATCATTCAAACAGTCCACACATCATTTCTTAGGTCTTGCTCTACTCTTATAGCTAACGACATTCATATTCAAAACTTTCCTTACAACATTTTCCTCACTTCTCCGTATCACATACTCGTACCATGACAACCAATTTCCACTCAATTTTTCAGTTACCGGCGCCACTTTGATTCCTCTTATGAACTCTGAAAGAAACTGAAACTCATAATAAAATTATACGAGATGTAACTTTAAAATTCAGGTATGTTGAAACCGTTCTTATTGTTTCTTACAATATATTCTAAGCGTGCGGCTAATAGATACATGTTATATATTATTATGAGAGAGCTGGCTCTGTGGTAACGGCCGCGACTTTCAGCCCTAGGTTCAGAACTCAAGCTGGCCATTTACTTTGTGTTAATTATTTCATCAATACTGCTCTCAAAACGGTGAAGGAAAACATTGCGAGGAAACCGGCCATATCCTGTATAGCTAAACATTTGGACCTTAGATTTATACCTGACTGTAACAACCTAAAGACTTATCTAGAACTAAAAATTCGAAGACATGTGATATCTACCGACCCGCACTGGGCCCGCGTGGTGGATTACGGCCCACTCCCTTTCACCGAGAGTAGGCTTGTGTCCCAGCAGTGGGAAGATTATAGGCTGATAATGATGATGTAGTATGTTACCTTTTGTAACCACATAGTGTTAATATTGAATGTAATCCTTAATTACTATGTACTAATTAAATGGTTTGTTGTCCATAGATTAGTAGGACATGCCGTTTACACTTAGCTTAACCGCAAATTGGTTGTATATACAACATGGGATTATGTATTTACACAAGCTTATCTTAGTAAACCACAGAAATGCTATAATGTCCAGTTAAACCCTAAGTCGACTGAATTAGGCTGATAATTGCACATCAGAAATTCAAAACTATTGGAATTATAACGGTAGTTGTCCAATTGCAGGGCAAAGAGAAAGATCAGTATTGATCATTATGCTTACTAACAACGAATTGGCAAGTTTAGATGTATTTTTATGGCTATTTTGTTCTTAGAACATTAAGCAAATATGTAGTACGTAGTACTTTACTTTCCATGAGCAACTTTACCCATTAGTACCCAATATCTCTTTTTTTTTCTTTGTTCTGTTTGTTGCCGCACGTAAAGAATAGCACCACCACATATCTTCTCGTAGGTGTTGTAGAAGGCGACTAAGGAACGTACTACAGAATGAGCAGCATGCATAGCATGACCCCCGCAGAAAGGGGTTTTGTCGACGGAAGAATAGACAAAATTACAGATTGTAGAAAAATTAAACACAGAATTAAAGATTGTAGAAAGATTAGTATCGTTTTATGCTGGCCCTGCATGACAGTTCTATCTCTATTCTACTGAGAATAGACAAAGTTCTTTCTATGGTGGTCATGCTACGCGTGCAGCAGCGTTCTCCATACATCTTACCACCACGCTGCGATCTCCAATCCGCTTGATAATCGTGGCGATTATGGCCATCATCGCGCAAACTGTAGCCATAAACTCAGCGTGGCAGTCCTGTTCCTTCCCCCTGACATAGCAACAAAAATATGCTATTCATAGAAAATGTTCAAAGTATATGGAACAGCAAATTTTGTTTTTAATAACCGGCGAAAAGATTCAAGTGAGAGGGATTCCAGCATGCACCGAATCTATAGTTATTACAGTATATGCGTGTATGTCCGTGTCTCCTTGTATGTACTCAAAATTGAAATAGGTACCAAGTTACTTGGTTGAAACCCACATTCTCGCGTTGCAGAAGCGAGTCTGTAACTTGAAACAAATATGAAATGTTATGCAAATTGTTTACTTATTATTAAACTCAGTAAACAAAATAGAGCTACCTGCTCAGCGCATACATGCATATAAATTGAATATATAAATAGATGTAATAACTGTTTCCAACCGGGAAGTTTACCCTATGATACCAACACTAAAAGCAAAATTTTACTTTGTCAGCCAAGAAACAAAGTTCAAAATGAATTGCTTGTTTTAACAGCTACTATTAACCGGTGAAAACGGTGACTAACATGACTCTATAAACCCTTACGATGTTTGATTAGCTCAATACCCTTTGTTTGTTCTGTCCACATTGTGTGAGGGAGATAGCTAATATTAGTTGTAAACACCACCTACAATAACTAAATAACAATTTCAACTCTGTAATCATGATCTTAGGGTTGTTTTTCAAATGTACGAGAGCGACGGTGAAAAGCTAGACAACAAATCGCCGTGACTGTTGATTTTAAATAAAAAACTAAGCTCGTGAATTTGGTATGTGTACTTACGTAAAGTACTGTTGGAAATAACGACATTAAGCCACAGTATATCCCTCGAAATTGAAAATTTCTTACGTATTTTTGCGATTTGTACGTCAGTGGCTTATGGCTAAGCAATAATAGTCGGGTCGATCGATCAGGTTAGCCCGTGGTTGGTTCTTGGTGACCATCATTACATACCAAGACTCCTCCATGCTTTTAAAAAAACTGGCCAAATGCGAGTCGGACTCGCGCACCGAGGGTTCCGTACAAACCTGCAGGTATTCACGGTTTACGCATAAGGTTTATGTTTATGAAATTAAATGTTTTTTTTTTTTTTTATTTTATATTTGAGTTGACTGAATGAAAGGTAAATTGTGGTTTACGATTTATGACGTATTAAAAAAAACTACTAACTAGATCTCGTTCAAACTAATTTTCGGTGGAAGTTTACATGGTAATGTACCTACATCATATATATTTTTTTAGTTTTATCATTCCCTTATTTTAGAAGTTACGGGGGGGGGGGGACACACATTTTACCACTTTGGAAGTGTCTCTCGCGCAAACTATTCAGTTTAGAAAAAAATGATATTAGAAACCTCAACATAATTTTTGAAGACCTATCCATAGATACCCCACACGTATGGGATTGATGAAATAAATTTTTTGTGTTTCAGTTCCATGTATGGGGAACCCCAAATATTATTGTTTTTTTTTCTATTTTTGTGTGAAAATCCTAATGCGGTTCACAAAATTCATCTACTTACCAAGTTATTATGATTATAGTTTCGGAAAAAAGTGGCTGTGACATACTCGGACAGACCGACAGACAGACAGACATGACGAATCTATAAGGGTTCCGTTTTTTGCCATTTGGCAACGGAACCCTAAAACACGTTAAGCCGTTTCTCCCGGCTGTCAGTCTTAGATCTTTGGCAGTCGTTACGGGTCATCAGAATTCCGAAAGTGTGGCATCCTGTCTTTTCAAATAGTATTGTATTAAGGCTTCTTCAAACAGGCGCGACGCGACAGCGGAACACAACTTTTGGAGAACAATTTCCATGAAGTTTACATAGAAATTGTTCTACATGAGTTGCGTCGCGCCTGTTGTGGGAGCCTTTACCAAGTAACTGTGTTGTAGAGGTCAGATAGGCAGTCACTCCATGTAAAGTTCAGCTGCGTTCAGTTAGACTGGAAGCCAACCGCAATATAGTTGGGGAAAGGCTAAGGACATGATGAGGTAAGTGCTAGATTTTTATGACTAAAATAATTTTTGAATTACCTTATAACAGTTTGATACAAATTGGCACGTTTTTAAGAACTTTCATAGTATATATTTGATTACAACTGTAAACTGTGATAACTAACTTTACGTACTGCTGTTATAACTAGTTCGTATTCATTCATTAATTAACACTCCGTCATAATAATTTGTGCATTATGGTAATTTAAAGTCGATGTATCATTGTTAGTAATACATCAATTAACACTAGAACACAAATTTATAATGTTATCCTCTAAAAATCATAAGTTAGTATAATTATATACAGCCTATACCGTTCTCACTGCTGGGATACAGGCCTCCTTTTTGTGAGAAGGAGTGGGCCGTAATATACCACGCGGGCCCAGTCTGGGTTGGTGGATGTGATATATCTCCGATTTTTTTTGTTCTAGGACATGCCTGTTTCTTCACAATGTTTTTCTTCACCGTTTTGAGAGCAGTGATGAAGAAATCATAATAATCAGAATATATTGTTCCCACTGCTGGAACACAGCCCTTCGCTCTGTGGCCCGTAATTTTCCACGCGGGCCTACTGCGTATTGGTAGCCGTGACATATCTTCGAAATTTTTAGCTCTAGGACATGCCGATTTCCTCACATTATTTTCCTTCACTGATGTGCGAGCAGTGGTGATGAAATAATTTACACGAAGTAAAAGCGTGTCTGAGTTCGTACCTACGACCTACACCTCGTCAGTTGCGATCGCTACGACTGGGCCACACTGCTCTTGATCGCTTGAAAAATGCCTTAGCAACACAGCAAACCAACAAATCTCTAACATTTTAACCTGCGTTAACTAAATAACCCCATTACTTCCTCCAGGCTATTACAACACACAGAAAACTTCCAACACTCCTAAGAAACTAAACAAACAAGAATTTATAACTTCATACGCACGGCTATACATAGATCAGCCAAAGGCTAATTGGGGTTCGTTAGGCACCGATTGTTTGTTTGTTCTATCGGCAATGGCCACATGACAGATAGGTACAGAAAATCAGCTTCATACAAAGATCAATACGCACGCGTACCTGTGGGGTAATTGCGTACGACATTAGCAATAGAAATGGCTTTTATTTTGACAGTTTACAACATTCACGGCGTTTTTAAGTTGATGAACAGAAAAAAAATTCGAACAATATAAAGCGTTTGATTACCAACATCCTCAAAATTATTCAGATTCTTATTGATACGCAACGACGATTTTGTTTAGTTCGATTTTAAATGTCTTTATCTATACATCTATACATCTATACAAATAAATAAAATTGCAGTGTCTGTTTTTAATATTAAGATAACCACTTTTTACTAAGTGTATATGGATGTATACACGATACATATACCAAAACAACATTTTTTACAATTTTTGTCTGTCTGTCTGTCTGTCCGTCTGTTTGTTCCCGCTAATCTCTGAAATGGCTGGACCGATTTTGACGGGACTTTCTCTGGCAGATAGCTGATGTAACAAGGAGTAACTTAGGCTACTTTTATTTTAGAAAGATTCTTTTATTTTAGAAAAAAATAACTGTCTTCGAAAACTACGCTGACATTCGTCTCAAAATTCGAAAAACCCTGGCTGAATCCTACGAAATAGATCATAATAATGTACTACAGTATTGTACACCTTAAAAAGGCCTACAAAAATGTCCTCAATGGTATATGTCTATCTCTTAGGGATAACTCACAATAACCATTTTTTATCTTTTACTTTTTACGAGAAATAAGGGCTTATTTACGAAGCGATTTTAAGCAATACAGCATTAATCCTTATCCAATTAAGTACCTTAAATACATTGTGCATTTAATATAGATCAATATGGCCCTTTACAGCATGTAATTTAAATGAATATCTTAGAAGATATTAGAGATTTAAAAAGCGGGCGCAGAGCGCGTTGGCAGCGGCCGGGTAGTACAGGATAAGTAGGATTGTAATTCATATTACTTTGGCTTCATAGTAATTGCGAATATCACGTGTGTTCATTATACTCAAAATAAACCTAATAGTATTATTCCAAGTAAGAGACCGCGAAATGGCTTAGATGTTTAGATTTTTGGATGTTTGTTTCTCAATGATACAAAGACGGCCAAACGGATTTAGATCGAATTTGGCACAAAGATATATTATATCATGGATACGTAACAAATAGGATACCTACTTTATCCCGGTAGTAGGTTCCCGGGTGATATTTTCCGACAGCTATACGGGCCAAGCCATTGGCAAAAGTACTATTCCTATAATTATGTTCGGTGTCTGGTAAATGATTGAGTGTCTGATAGGTAAAATAGGAGCGTTAAGAAAAACCAGGAAGACTACAACTAAACCAAGCCCTATGTCGCAGTCTTCTTACTCTGAATACTATTACTTTTATTTTAAAAACACCAACACACATGATGTTCTCATAAACTATGAATCCTAAGTAATATGAGTTATAATCCTACTTACTAATAATATATATGTGAAAATATGTATGATTGGGTGTTTGTTTCTCAATCACGCAAAAATGGCTGAATGGATCTGGATCGAAAATAGCACACAGAGTCTATATTACCTATATAACCTGGAATAACACATTCTTATCGCGGTAGTACGTCCTCTTGCATTAATTTCCGACATCCACGCGGGTGAAGCCGCGGGCAAAAGCTAGTTATAAACATAATATTAAAGAAGGTATGCAAAAAGATCTTATACTAATTGTGTACAACCATAACAGTAACAAATTCTTAGGCTAACTTACCTTTACAGACATTTTACACTGATTTTCTATTTTTATTCTAAAACATTCTTTAATAAGTTCACAAGAACACAGTATTAATTGACGGCACAAAAGTCTTAGTAGCACTGATTTTAAACACATACTATTTACTTAATAAAGGCAATGCACTTAACTAATACAAAAAAGAAAAATATTAGAAATGCAGGATAGAACATTACAAAAATAAAATATACGTTAGAATATAACATTTGTCATCATGAGTTGAAACAAAGATAAATTCTAAGTTGAGGGTAATTTGCGTAATATTTCACCGAGTTTGTTTATTGCGACCGGTTGAGGGCAGCACGGTCGGTCCGGTGGTAGGTAGAAATTGTCATTCACTCAGAAAATAGTGATGTGGTAAATGATATCGATTATATATAATGTTTGAATACAATAAGTTATTAGATCTACTTCTACCTATGAATGAAATTAATGGGTTGTAGTGTTTGGGATTTTTTACTAAATAGAGTTTTCTGGCAGATTTTAAAATGTTTTTTTTTTATTGTTGGAAATTTAATTTGTTCATGAACTCGTTTTTTTTTGTATGAAGGGAGTGTTAAATGATATTTTGATTGCCTTATTTTGGACAACTTGCAACTTATTGTAATGTTTATCAGTCAGGCTACTCGAGGCTGGTGCAGCAAATGTCAGACATGGTCGGACGATGGCGGTATAAATGCGTAACTTAGTGGATGTGCTTATCTTAGATTTTCTGTTAAGAATAAGTTTTAACGCATTCATAGCCTTCAAACCCTTTTCACGAAGTGCATCTGTGTTTTCACTCTAGTTAATTTTACTATCTAACACTACACCGAAATATTTGACTGAGCGGCTGCAGGGTATGAAATCATTTATAATATTAGGGTGCTGGCCAATACTATACGAACTAGCATGAACACACAGACGTAAATTGTAAAGATTTTATCTGAAAATTTTCCAGAATGCTATACTTTTTTTAAAATGTTTAATTGTATGTGGCAAGCACTCATATAGATATAAATATAGACTTCAAATTAACTAAATTTACTATTTTCAATGAAAAAATCGTTCGAATGTCCTTTATGTTTACTTTGCGCTTTCATGATATGTAGAACTATTACTATTTTAATTAGGTACCTAGTACTTTTTGACAGGCCTACGCTGTCCTCTCAAACCTATTATCACAGTAACTTGAAAACATTGTAAAATACAACTATTTAAAAAAAGTAACCGGGTATTTTCTTGCTGGTTCTCTTCCATAGGAAACAATTAATTGGAACCGTGCACATAGCTTTTGACGTTTCATAAGTGTCCATGTTGGTTTATGTGAAACTAGCTGTGCCCGCGACTTCGTCCGCGTCAAATTTTTGCTCCCGTAACCCTTCCCGTCGCATCGAATTGCCTGCTACTGTTCGTCCATTTTTCATTGCTGCTCCGCTCCTTTTGATTGTAACGTGATGTTATATAGCCTTTCTTAATAAATAGGCTACCCACACAAAAATATTTTTTCAATTCGGACCAATAGTTCCTGAGATTAGCGCGTTCAACCAAGCAAACAAACAAACAAACAAACTCTTCAGCTTTATAATATTAGTAAATATATTTTATTTTTATTTCAGACTAGGTCTACCGGTATTACACACTGTCAAAGCAAATGCCAGTCACTGTCAGTGAAGCTAAAACTGATGCACACATAAACTACGTCCGTCTTATCTCGTTTTATAGAGCTAAAACCCCAAAAACATTTGGCAAAGAATAACGAGGAGAGCTGAACCCAAATGTAATGGAATAAATCTAGGCAAAGAGAAAGTAGAAGCTGACCTTCTGTACCAGTTTCGGTTTTGTGGCCATGGGCTATGGCTATCTGGAGGGTCGTGAATGCAAACATGAGGCCTAGATTTATACGGTAGGTAAATTGATGTTAGAAGGCTTCTTGGGAGGTGCGCCTTATTTATTGATGCCGTATCTGGTTACAGGAATTGGGAGCTCAATATTCAGAGTTATGTGTATTCTAGTAGCTTTGGAGACATTCAGCGATTGGTATTGTTTTTTCAAGAGATGTCTTTGATAATTTTATTTCAAGGAATTTCAAACGTAACTTGTATACGAAATATTCACTGATGCAAGAGCATTGGCTAGATAGTTTTTACTATGTTGAATCTGCCAAAAACCCTAAACTTTGAGAAGATAGTAAAAATACTTGGTATTGTAGATGTAATTGTGATTCTTTGCTCACCTTGCTTCACCGTAGCCTTGACCGCTATCGTAGTCAAGGGAAGATGGGTTGCCGGACACGAGGGGCTGTTTTTTAACCCCCGACGCAAAAAGAGGGGTGTTATAAGTTTGACCGCTATGTGTGTCTGTCTGTCGCACTGTAGCTCTTAAACGGGTAATCTGATTTAGGTGCGGTTTTTATATTTAAAATTAGGCTTTGTAGCGGTGTTTTATTAAAATCGGTTAAGCCGTTTCAACACGACGATCGATTGATAGAAATATGACTTAACTTAAAAGGCTAACTTAACTTAACTTTTTTTTTTATTGGGTTTTTTTTCAGTCGGAGATTTTTTAAATTTGTTATTTAACTTTTTCTTGATGCTTGTCATTTTGGGGGAGTTTGCCATAATCGCCACGTTGGGTAGGCGGAGATTTTTGTCCAGCAGTGGACTTCTTTCAGCTGAAATAATGATAATGATGATTTAAGCACAAAATTAGGACCTATTGATTATATCCTAGTACACTAAATGAGCTGATTACCAAATTCATAAAGGACACATGAATTATTGACACAGTTCATTTAAGTTAGGTACTAGGTAGTCAGAACATCCAAGGAGATGCATGAATTCACAGTCTAACAAACTTCGTTCCGAACGTTTGATTGGTCCCCACGAGATACAGACGTTTTAGTCTCTGTGGAGTATCTTACGGGGTTAGTCTCCAGACTAGTTGCCCGACCTGTTTCGAGTGCTAATTAATTAGATTATGCCAGGAATATGGTGAAAACTTAATGCAGTTTAGAAGTTGTTGCTACGTATTTTGAGGATGTTTACTTTGGTACTAAATAAATTATTTGTAGAAGTTTGGTAGTTGAGTACCGAAAATATGCTTTGAAGAATAAGTTTGGAATAGTTTAGCATAGTCTTCTACCATATTTGGGAGAACATAAGCACAGACAGACGCCAACATAAGTTTGGTTCACTGCAAAAATCTACTCACTTAAACTTAATACAGTATTAGATTATATAGATACCCCAAATTAAAATATATAATTCGACGTATTGTAAAGAACATGTAGAGCATGGCATTCAGAAAATGAATGCACATACGTGCGCGTTGGCAAGCAATTTGCTAACTTAGTTTACACTATCTTATATAACAACTACACGTCTTCTTTCAATAATTTAGTTTCGGGAAATTACAAATTAGTGTATAATCATTGTGTAACCGTCACTGAACCTCCTAACAGAACCTAATAACACTTAGCGCGACCCGGGAAACAAACCCACGACCTCATGTTCAACGGTACCGATAGCGACTACTACGCCAAAGCAATCTGTGAAGTGTGAAGTAAAATAAGAGTTTATCCCAAACCATAAAAAAACAAACTAGAAAGTAGAAAATAATGAAAAAAAAGCGTGGGGTGCTTTTTAAGGTATTTTTATTGATATCAGGCACACCACGCTTTTCCCATTATTTTCTACTTTTTAGTTTGGTTTTCTATGGAAGCGTGTTTTTTAGTTTTTTAAACTATTATTTATTTTCTATTTTTTAGGGTGTTTCCAATTTTGAAACGTATGTCAGCGTAGTTTTTTGGTATTCTGGTAACCCGGGCAAGGATAATGGCACAAAATGAAATTATTGTATTGTCATCAGTCCTCGATAAGCCTACAAAATTTGAACGAAATCTGGCCGTTTAAAGTGGGTCAAAATCGCGCTATAAGGAGTCGGTTACAAATACAAACATACAAGTGAAGCTAATATAAAGCGTGTAAAAATAGATTAGTTACAGTTGAACGCCACTAGTCGAATGACAGAGAAACTTAGGCTGCCAGACCGAGTTACAAAAATACCAGTTGTCGATATTATCAATGTTGAAAGATCAAAGTAATCTTTATTCAGTAGATAAATAAATTATAAATGAAGATCGGTAGAGGCTTATACGAATACCTTGAGACATCTCTGTAATAAGGCTCCCACAGACCCAGTTGTTTCATCATTTCCCTGCCCTTATCCATAGTTATATCTGGTTCTTTCATTTTCAAAATTATTTTAATTAATTTTATCTTTAGTTTTTCTTTTAACGTTCATAAATATAGCTTTAATTTTTTAAATCCTCTTTTTAAGACTCCCAAAGAGAGCTTTAATGAGCCTCTACTAAAAAAAAAATCTATGAAAGCTTCATGGAAATTGATCTACTAAAGTGACATCGCGCTGTCGCGATGAGCCGGTCTATAGGAGCCTTAAAAAGAGTTATTTTGAATACAAGCTACAAATACGATTACAGCAAGCAATACCAAAGATAAAATTAATTAAAATAATTTTGAAAATGAAACAACTCGAGTTAATTAAATGAAAGTCACAAACAATAACATGTCTTATTAATAAACACGTCTACGAGTGAATCTAACTCTAAATGAACTAAGTTACTTACATGAAAAGCCTTCAAGTTCTTGTGAAATTCAGTTATGTAATCTTTTTCAAATACAGACTCGTATGCATTGCACTGAAATCAGTAGAGGTGCCCGTCTGCGCCCTACGTCTGACTTTATATTTACCGATAGTTTCTTAACATCTCTTAGGCAAATGCCATTGTAGGTATTTTAAAAATGTATTCGTAGATATTCCAAAGCATGCCAGAGAATATTCATTTATGTTACCAAAAAATATTTACGTCAAAAATATTATTAAACTTTCATAATTCAACGCTGAATCATTTTCGTGATTTTATATAATTTCATAAATATTTTATCCAATTATAATCAAACAGCGAAACATTATTTTCCAGAAAGTGCCAATTTATTTGATACTCAGTAGTCATTTCAATTCTATCGATAATTTGATTAATTTCTATTACAGAATCAATCTTCAATGTCTGACTGTCTGATATTTCCAGTCCAATAAACAGAAACTAATATACATTGTAGGAACTACAGTAGCAACAATGCAAACGAGGCAATTTGCAATAAGCCCCGCGCATACAGGTCGAGCGGCCAGTCGTCTCCGCCGCGCCCTAACGTTAACTTGTGTACTAACAGATATTGTAAGGAACGCCACTGTAACATAACTCCTGTTCTAGTAATATACTTTACATTGGACTCCGGTATTTCATTTACACCCCTCGACAACCAGATACGAAAGGTTCCAACATTGGTGACCCCGACGTGATCTCAAGGTCCTGGTTGTGGGGAAGTAAATCGCGGTAGTGATATTGTGCGGCTGCGCGGAAGGCGACTCCCCGTTGACTTGGAACCTATCGGCGGGAATTTCAAGGGTTCTCCAGCATGAGTCAACCACCACCACCACCGGTAGCTCAACTGGCCAGCATAAACGTAACGGACAGGATTCCGCAGTTTTGGACGGACATGCCTCGGTTGTGGTTTGCACAATTCGAGTCCGCCATGGAACCTCAGAAACAAGGGGACGCAGCAAAATTCCATTTGGTCATTTCAAGACTGACCAGAGACGCGTTACAGCAGGTTAGCGATTTAATTTTTAAGCCCCCTACCGATAACAAGTATGGTGCCGTGAAACAAAGATTGTTAACGGCCTACGAAGAGAGCGCTGAGAGACAATTCCAAAAATTAGTCGGAGAAATGGAGCTAGGATCACAACGCCCGTCACATCTACTACGGCGTATGTCGGAGTTGGCGCAAAACACAGAAGTACCAACAGAGGCCTTACAACGGCTGTGGATTTCGCGCCTGCCTGGACCATTGAAGGCCGTTCTGTCGGTGTGCCAGGACCAAAAAACGGAAAAGCTCGCGGAAATGGCAGATAAAATCATGGAAAATTTAAACAGTACAGAGGTGGCCACCATAGCTTCAACGGCGACCACGGCAACAACGGACATGGCGACCGTAATGAACGGATTTACTACGGAATTGCAGGAACTACGGCGGGAAGTGAATGAAATACGCGGACGTAGCAGGGGACGCGGAAATCGCGGAAACTGGCGCAGACCACAGTCAAGATCGAGAGGTCCACGTCGCACTCCGGAGAGTCCCGAGTGGCTGTGCAGCTACCATTATGCATACGGTAAGGAAGCAAGGAGATGCACAAAACCATGCAACTGGAAAGAGAATTCGAGGGCGGAAAACTGAGTGCAGTGCAATCGTGCTCCCTGGGCGACTGCGCTGCAACAACGGGGAACCATCGTTTATGCGTAATAGACAGGAAGTCAAGAATCAACTTCCTCGTGGATACAGGTGCTAATGTATCGGTGTTACCAGTGAACAGTGTTAGAAATTATGTGCGTCACGTAAGCGGATACAAGCTGTACGCAGCAAATAACACAGAGATCAAGACATATGGACTAAAAACTCTAGAACTTAATTTAGGCCTGCGCCGAGTTTTTAAATGGCCCTTTATTGTGAGCGATGTCAAGCAAGCAATTTTGGGCGCAGATTTCATTGAGGCGCACAAGTTAGTGGTAGATTTACATAATAAGAGACTAATAGACAGTGAAACTAATTTAAGGTCAAGTGGGTCGATCATACGGTATGATGAGGCGTCAGTTAAAAGTATACAGGAGTGTAATCCTTATCGTGAATTGCTGGAGGAATTCGCAGAGATCACAAAACCGATGTCGTTTAAGCAACCGCCAGCGCACGCAGTGGAGCATCGCATCATAACAAACGGCGCCCCGGTACACGCGCGTCCAAGGCCACTACCGCCCGATCGCTACAATAAGGTAAGGGACGAATTTCATTTAATGCACGAGTTAGGAATATGTAGGCCATCACAAGGAGAGTGGTCTAGTCCATTGCACGTGGTACCAAAAAAGGATGGACAACTGCGCCCATGCGGAGATTATAGAGCGTTAAACGCGATAACAAAGCCAGATCGTTATCCCATTCCAAGGGTAAATGATTTCACATACATTTTAGCAGGTAAAGCTTGGTTTTCGCGATGCGATTTAAATAGAGCCTACCATAATATCGCAGTATCCGCGGAGGATATAGAAAAAACTGCTATAGCAACCCCGTTCGGTCTCTGGGAATTCCCACGCATGACGTTCGGATTAAGGAATGCGGCCCAAACGTTTCAGCGATTCATGGACCAACAGGTACTCAGAGGGATAGAACGCATAGATAACGCAAATGGCAAGTCAGCGCTGTTCTGTTACATAGATGACGTAATTGTAGCCTCAGACAACGAAACAATACACAAAGAGCATATTCGTTTGCTGTTTAAACGTTTCAGTGAAGTGGGCATAACGATAAATTTGAGTAAAAGCGAATTCGGGCAAGCAAAAATAGAATTTCTAGGATTCGAAGTAACGCAGACGGGAATCAAACCATTAACAGACAAAGTTAAAGCGATAACAGACTATCCGAGACCAGAGACAGTAGAACAACTTCGTCGTTTTTTAGGAATGGTAAATTTTTATAGGTCGCATTTACCACACGCAGTTGAACATCAAGCAGTACTTAATAAGTTTTTACACAATGCCAAGAAAAGGGACAAAACAAAAATACCGTGGGATAGCAATAGTATAGACGCGTTCGAACAATGTAAAGTCAGCATTAAAGAAGCGACTACATTGTTTCACCCAAGTGCTGACGCGCCTTTGTCAATAATGACTGACGCATCGGATACATGCGTAGGGGCAGTTTTACAACAAAAACTAGGCGGCAAGTGGAGACCAGTAGGATTTTTCTCCAAACAGTTATCACAGGCACAAAAGAAGTATAGTACGTATGACAAAGAGTTAGCAGCAATTTACATGGCCATGGTTCATTTCCGCAATTTGATTGAGGGACGACAAATTACCATTTACACAGACCATAAACCATTAACATATGCATTCACAAAAGTAGGTAACGATAAGGAAATACCAAGAAGGGCCAGACAATTATTGTATATTAGCGAGTTTACCAGCGACATACAATATGTAAAGGGCCAAGATAATACAGTTGCAGACGCGTTATCACGGGTGGAGACAATTGTTTGTCCAACGGTACTCAATTTCGACGAATTGGCTCAAGCGCAGGCGCGTGATCGGGTTACGGTAGGTAGTAACGTCAGCAAAAGGTTGGCATTCAGACACGTAGGGACGCCGGAAACTGATAAGCAAATATATTGCGAGGTATCAACCGGTACTGCCAGACCTTTTATAACAGACGAATTTAAAAAAAAAGTGTTCGGAAACATACATAACAATAGTCATCCAGGTGTCCGCACTACACGTAAGATGATCGCACAGAGATACTTCTGGCCAGGCATGAATAAAGAAATTAACCAATGGACTAGAGCATGTATTCAGTGTCAGAAGGCAAAAGTTAATAGGCATACAGTTTCAAATACAGGTAGTTTTCCGCCATGTAACAGGTTCGAACACATACACACAGACATTGTAGGCCCTTTGCCCACGTCAAAGTACGGACAGCGTTATTGCATAACTATTATAGACCGTTTCACGCGTTGGCCAGAGGCTATTCCAGTCTCAGACATTACAGCTGATACGGTCTCCAGGGTCATTTACGAGCACTGGATATGCAGGTTCGGTTGTCCAAGTAGAATAACGACCGACCAGGGCAGACAATTTGAAAGCGACCTTTTTAACAGTCTCATGAAATGGTTAGGCATTCAAAGAATTAGGACAACTCCGTATCACCCGCAGAGCAACGGGTTAGTAGAAAGGTGGCATCGTTCATTAAAAAGCGCATTAACAGCACGTTTGACACAAAGCATGGATTGGGTTGACGAACTGCAAACAGTTATGCTAGGACTCCGTGCAGCCTGTAGAAGTGACTCGGGTTTCAGTGCTGCAGAGATGGTATATGGGGAAACAGTTAGGTTGCCGGGCGATTTCTTCCACGCGAGAAACCAACAAGACAACGACCCCAGCACATATGTAGGACAGCTTTTTTTTTTTTTTTTTTTTTGATCACGAGGTGGAAATCCTCATGGATGTCCTCCGCCCTGGGGTGGGCGGAGGGGTCTGTCAGACTCTTACTGACTAAAACCACCCCGGTGTTCCGTCCCACACCTACGTCGGGGACCACGGGAACCAATATGTCTTCCGCGATCCCCGACTGGTGCCGGCCCGCTTTCGCGGGCCTCCTCACGTTGGGGGGGAGTGAGGTGTTAAACTCCCCCCCATACATCACAGAGAGGCGCGCGTGGAACACTACGCGCCACCATCTCGGGTCCATAGCAATAGGGGACATATGTAGGACAGCTACGCCAAGCAATAAACAAGCTAAGACCCACATCACGAGCGAATAGCGATTCACGAAAGGTTTTTGTAAGTAAAGATTTAAAGTCGTGTACTCATGTATTCATAAGGAACGACTTAATGAAAAAATCACTTAGTCCTACCTATGACGGCCCATATAGAGTTATAAGTAGAAATGATAAGGTTTTTAGAGTTAAGTTACCAAATAGAGAAAGCGACTTATCAATAGATAGATTAAAACCAGCGTATATACTACAAGAAAACGAGCAGAATCATGACGCGGATAATTTGCACAAACAACCAGAAAACAATGATAATAATAAAGATGACGATAAATCGCTTCCGCCTATTGGTTTGACCACACGCAGTGGTCGGCGTGTAAAGCCAACGGTGCGATTTTTGCTGCCGTAGAACAAGTAATAGGGTCAAAATACATTGTACCAAATAGTGCGCAGAACATTTTCAGTCAAAGAAGCAACTGCACACAAAGCGTAGCAACAATTAAGTCATAATTAAATACAATGGGAAATTACAACACTAAAAACGAAGAAATTGTTATAGCTCAGCAGGGAACTAATAATGCAAAGCAATTCAGCGATATACAGAACAAATTGGAAAACTATGGTATAATTATAATGGTGATCGGTATGGCTTTGGTGACCATGTGCATTTGTTTATGTGGAAAACAATGTTGTTCCAGCGCTAGGAAGTGGGTAAGAAAGGAACTGACATCATTGTGGTCAGAGGGACCCGCAATCACAGCGGCCCAGCAGGCTACCATACCGCAGGCTTCATACGCGTAATAACAAAGTGTATTTAATAAGTAAAACAACAGTATTTGTACAGAAATATTGTATTACAGGAAATGTCTTCGATAACAATAGTTCTCGGTAACATAATATAATATGTATGTATTAACAATGAAAGTGTATAAGTATAAGTAGTGTGTAACAATAGATTAGCAATAATGCAAATTGGATAACAGTGCCTGCGTGCAAAAAGTATTGTGTGAATGTGTTTCATTGTAGCGTGGCGTCATCATGGCAAATACTGTCGACTCAAATAGGGTGATCAATTATTTTTATAGCAGAGTACTTTGCCATGGTGACTACCCTTAACGTTTTAAATAAATAATAAGTAAAGGCGCATTTTTGTTAATGGGGGGAGGTATGTAGGAACTACAGTAGCAACAATGCAAACGAGGCAATTTGCAATAAGCCCCGCGCATACAGGTCGAGCGGCCAGTCGTCTCCGCCGCGCCCTAACGTTAACTTGTGTACTAACAGATATTGTAAGGAACGCCACTGTAACATAACTCCTGTTCTAGTAATATACTTTACATTGGACTCCGGTATTTCATTTACACCCCTCGACAACCAGATACGAAAGGTTCCAACATACATGTTACTTAAAAGTGTTGTCCGTTCCAATATATATTTCAACATTTCGTAATGACCTTAGTTCATCTTAACATTTATGTTAACCTCTTCAAGAATAAGATATACAAAACGCTAGTATACAAAACAACATCCATTAAAATGATATCTAACTAATAATGTTTTTGGAAACAAAGTTCCTCATCGCGCGTTGTGAAAGGGGGGGGGACGGAAAAAATTCTTACGAAAAGTTGTCACGACATGCTTTAACCGACTTCAAAAAAAGGACGAGGTTTCTCAATTCGACCGTATATATTATGTATGTTGTTGTTTTTTTTTGTTGTGAGTAGAGAGGGAGAGAGGGGGAGAGGGGGATAGGGGGAGGGGGGGGGGAGGAGAGGGAGAGAGAGAGGGAGAGAGAGAGGGAGAGAGAGAGGGGGAGAGAGAGAGTGAGGTAGAGAGGGAGAGAGAGGGAGAGAGAGGGAGAGAGAGAGGGAGAGAGAAGGAGATAGGGAGAGAGAGAGAATATTTTTGTTGAGTGTATACAGGTTTTTTGTACATAATAAATAATTAAAAAATTATAACTATTATGAATCCTGGAAAGGAACTTCGTTCCATTCGGGTGTCCCTTGACACCTCTAAAGTTTTTTCTTTTCTTTCAGCCGAAAGACGTCCACTGCTGGACATAGGCCTCCCCCAAGCACCGCCACTTTGGTCTCATGAGAAGGCTGAAAGTCACATAAAGGGCAATGGAGAGAGTTATGTTTGGAGTTACTATAATTATAAGGGCCTCATAAGAAGGCTCATGAACGCATGTTGTACACAATCAAACAGCTTGACGTGCTTTTCGAGGAACGGAGGCATCCTAAAAAAGCACGTTAAGCCGTTGGCCGGCTGTCATACGTGGATTTTCGACAGTCGTTACGAGTCGTCAGAACCTCGAGAGTTTGACAGCCAGTCTTACTTAAGGGTACAGTAGTACCCAGTAAGTGAGTAGTGGAGATCAGATTGGCAGTTGCTCCATGTAAAATACTGGTATTGAGCTGGAAATCGATCCCACCATAGTTGGTAAAAGGCTTTTGATTGATTTGTACAGAATCACGAACCATTTAATGTAAGGGAGGATCCCTATATACGTAGTTACCCACGCAGATATTGTTCAAAACCAATTATCACGATCTACAAATAAATAAAATCTCTTTTTTCAATTTTCTTGACTTTTTCTTTAATGTTTCTATCAATTCTTTCTATTTCACCCTCCTGGGAAGGACCATCATCAGCATCTGTGTATCGTGCTAATGCCTCCAACGTGTGAAAAGCTTTACATTTCACCGTCTTCCCATCTCTTTGAAGTGCGATAGGCTGCTATAATTGCCAATAGCTGCAGGCAACTCCTCAGTACAGTATGACGTAATACATAAGCGATAGGTAACGTGTTTCAATAGAAGTGGTTATAAATTTGAATTTAGTACCACTTTTAACGGTTGAACATAATACGATGAAAGATACGGGTTTTGTAATAAATTCAGACTTTACACCGTTGACAATAAAGATTGTCTTTGAAAATTTAGAATTTAAAATAAAGCTTCTAGCGTTCAATATTCACGAGGATTAGTTAGAAGTAACTGGGAAACCAGTTTTATGAGCATTGACAGTTATCAACGTCGGTCTGTGGATCTGTGAAATTGGCCAAAGTTGCAGTCATTTATGGTGGATAACATGAAGCGACGTAGACAGAATAACTTTTCCAATGCAACTGAGAGATCGATACAGAATTTAAATACAAGAAGCTCTCACCAATTTTGTACCACAATATCCTCCCGTATGGTGTCTATGGATCTTTTGTTTTATTCAGAGGAATAAAGTAAAGACACGGACAACAAACAACTATTTTATTTCTTAACACATGTAACCATAAAAACTTCTCACATATCCTAGAGTCTACAAAATATCTAGCTCATGCTCTTTTGTAAGTTTCAGTTGTAAGTCTGCAACTTAGACCGTGGTTCAAGTTTGCGCGACCCACAAAGGCCCAGTTTATGCCGGCTGCTATCTTACTGGAGCTATTTTTAACAGCACTGCCTCTTATCTTAATAACTCTGTTTAGTTGGTGACTTTTAATCGAGTCCTTTTGTTTTCTTCAAAGAACAAAGACGCTGTTTTGTTAACAGGAAATGCTTCTGTTATTGTTCATAATAAACAGTCTTCACACCGCTTATTAGAAATAATAAACTGATTCTGAGAATTTTGTCAGGCACTAGTAGCTGTGATCATATTGTTCTCATATAATATATTTCTGAGAGAATTAATACATAACAGGATAATTACTGAAATGTTTCGTTTCAATTCTACTATTCCTACTAATTCCTAGTTGATATTTAGATAGTTGTATTTATATTATTTAATCACACACGCCAGCTAGGTGGACCAACGACCTAAAGAAAGTTGCTGGGGTAGACTGCATACGGAAGGCGGAGGTCAGGGTTTTGTAGCGCAATATTCCCATAAATACCTGTGCCCAGTAGTGTACCGCGATAGGCAGAGTGAATTGATTGATTGAATCACACACAAACAGCCAAACGAATTTGAATAACATATGGTACACAGATAGTTTATAACCTGGATTAACACAGGATACTTTCAGCCTGGTAGTACGTTCCCGTGAGATAATTTCCGACCTCCACGGGCCAAGCCGCTGGCAACAGATAGTTATGACTAAAACGAAACTAAGAAGTATATAAGCTTATTCAGCCTTTAACGTTACAACTGCTGGGATACAGTTCTCCTCTTTATGAAACGGAGTGGGTTATAATCTTCACGCGGGCCCAGTGCGGGTTGAAGGATATCACATGCTACGATTTTTTTGTTCTAGGACATCGTTCACCGAATCAAATAAAAAAATAAGTCATTTATGCAAAGTAGTCGGAACTTTTTGAACCTCATAATTACATAAGAGAGTCCCACAAACGTCCCCCCTTCACCACTTTCTAGTGTTTTAGCTGGCAAAAAGAAGTAGCGCAACAAACTCCCCACCGTTTTGAGAGCAGTGGTGCTGAAATTAAATACACAAAGTACTTTAATTTGTGTATTTAATTTGCCTGCCTAGATTCAAACTCACAACCCACATCTCGTTAGTCAGGGGTCGATACCGAGTATATAGAACACAGATTTATAATTAAGGTTAGTCTCAAACTTTGACTTTAGGCGTACTTTACGTCTAAAATATTAATTACGAATCATATACCTAAGTAATTACGAATTTAGAAATAGAACGAGCACGAGACCTAATCTACGCTGCGTTAATTAAAACTGTTCATTAAATTAACCTTAAATTTAATCAAACATTAAAAGTACATTCACGTTCAATAATACGATGGAAAGACGGTGGACAGTGAGTTCGTTAATTCAGCACTGGTTTACGATCGGACATACACTCAGCGTTTCCGTCGAACGGGTCGTAGGGCCAATAAATATGACAGACCGGGAAATTGGACAGAATTTCTGCTTATTCGGCATCCGTTCGGAGAACGACAGAGTGTAGTTATGAGGAGCCCGACTGTACCTACTACTGGCGTATAGACGGACTAGTTATGATGAAAGGTTTCGTGTCTGCGAATTTTAGTTTCGGATATTGGTAAGAGTAAAATAAATATTGTGATTTGAGTGGATAGAAGTTTACGAAGAGACCAATTTGAAACGACTGGAAATACAGACTTCGAATGTTAACGTCTAGACACTAGATATTTTCAAACATTTCCAAAAATTCTAGCTTAGTATTTGCTTATTTGAATATTAATAGGTTGGGGAAAAAGTTTCTTCGCATTTTTTAAGAAAATTCAAAACATTTTTTAATAAAGTTTATTTACATTTAACTAAAGTATGTAGGTACCATTTTGTTCGATAACTTTTTGCCATCTTGTAGGTAGGGACATAATCCCATTGCTATAGAAATTTTGGGACTTCTGGTCAAAATACCGCGACAAGTGGTTTTGGCAGTCCTCTCGTGATGTTAACCTGACACTGCCTAAAGAATTCTGAAGAGACCAAAACAGGTGGAAATCTGAAGGTGCAAGGTCAGGACTATACGGCGGATGCATTAACACCTCCCAGCCAAACTCTCTTAATTTTTGTTGGGTGGCTAAAGATGTGTGAGGTCTAGCGTTATCATGATGAAAAACCACACCCCTTCTGTTGATTAATTCCGGCCGCTTTCTCTCAACTTCTTGCTTTAATCTCATCAGTTGTTTGCAGTAGAGTTCAGAATCGATGGTCCTGCCTGGTGGTAACAGCTCATAATGAATAATGCCCTTCCAATCCCACCACACACACAGCATCACCTTGTTGCGAGTTAACCCGGGTTTCGCCACAGTCTGTGAAGCCTGACCGGCCTTTGACCACGACCTTTTTCGCACGTTATTGTCATACGTGATCCACTTTTCATCACCAGTTATCAGCTTCTTCAAAAATGGTTCGGTTTCATTACGTCGTAATAAAGAATCACAAATGAGTACACGGTTCATTAGGTTTCTTTCAGTGAGCTCGTGAGGTACCCAAATGTCGAGCTTTTTTGTGTACCCAGTTTTTTTCAAATGCGCCAAAACTGTTTTGTGGTCAATTTTCAAGTTCTTCAGCTACGTCGTAACTACTGGTATGCCGATCTTGCTCCACTTTTTCAAAAATGGCATCCATTTTATCCGTAATAGGGCGACCAGAGCGACGTGCATCTTTGACATCAAAATTTCCGGATTGAAAACGCTTAAACCAAATTTGTGCTACTCTCACAGACACTACACTAGGTCCATAAACATCGCAAATTTTTTTCGCGGCTTGCGTTGCATTTTTACCTTTTTTGTAGTAAAATTTTAAAATGTATCGAATTTCTTCATTAGATTCACTCATCTTAACGGTACGAAAAACAAATGAAAATCACACATTTTCCTAATTTGAATTTGGAATTATGTTCTTTAAAATTTAAACTTTCAATGATACCAAAACCAGCCAGATACAAATAGTATAGCCAAAGAGATTTTATTACAAGTTCATACATACTATAATGCGAAAAGACTTTTTCCCCAACCTAATACGTTATGAAGAGCTTTAAGAATGACAGATTTTTGTGGGGGGCGTATCCACCAAGTAGCACGCGAAAACATTTTTTTTTTTTACCTTTTCTGCAATTTAGAGGTCAGTGTCAAGTTGTATATTGATAAAAATATGTTTGACGACCGAAACAAATATGGCTTCATATATATATATATATTATATTTATTATATTTTTTAAACCACCAATACAACCTGAAGTTTTCCTCTTTTAAATTTTTGTGAATTTGTGTGCCTACTAACCTGGATCGAATGTCTTGTTTTTGTAATTGTTTGCATGACTTCATTGAATGTTGTATTTCATGAATTAAATCATTCAATGAAATTAAATGTACTTAGAGAATTGTATTATTGATGATTTTAAATTATTATGATTATGTTTCTACACAAGTGATCGCGAACCAAATTTTGATCTAAATACAACCTGATACTGACCTACAAATTTCAAAAAAATCTAGGAAATTTGAATTACGTGAGATAGATAACCTGGTGCTTTCACTATACCTTAAGAAAATTATCTATCAAACGAAATAAATGAGCGTTTTCCCAAAATATCTCAAAAATTACTACAAAATTCTCAAAATAGCTCATAATCATAACACACTCTAGCGAATGGAGAGACAATAATTCCGTATCATAAAACACGAGTGGTAACAATTCACCGACAAATTATATCAGCAGAGATAAAAGCTCTATATTTCATACATGTCGCATTAAAATAATAAGCTCGCGTAAGCACAGCTTTACATCCCTGATTACAATACCCGTACATTACGGTTCACGGTGGAAATTAATTTTGTAAATGGGTAATAAATTCATGAATAATATATCGCGTTAGTAATTAAATATTTAATAAGCGCAATTATAGTAAGAAATTTTAGTGTTTGATTAGCATGTGTTGAGTTGAGAAAGCACTTAAAGCGTCTCTGAGAAAAAAAACGGTGGAGTCGGGGGACACCTGTCAGGAACAGTTTCTTACGCTTGTACTAAATTCAACTCCAAATGTAATTCCGTTTAATTTATAAGAATAAAAGTGAAGAATATTAAAATCTCATTAGTATGTGTTAAATTACGAATCTCAAACAAAAGATTTAAACGACAAAGCACATTTTACAAGAATCCATAAACAATAAAAAAAATATGGGCCAAATCCAAGAACTATGACAAAAAATTATGAAATATAGAAAAGAGAATTCCTAAGTAACAACTAAAGCCCAAGATATTTTACCAGCTTTATGTAATATATGATTTTGGTTCGAATAAAAGTAAGTAAAGTAATACTAGAACCTAAATATGGATCCCAACAGTTGAATCCGATCCCTCACAAATTTATCAATATACCTCCATCACAAAGAGAAGATATTTTCTCTTTTACTTAACTTTAGCTCCGTCCCCTTTCGGCTTATCCAAGCTTTGACATTTTGTATTTTTATAAAAACATCCATTTACTGAGTAGAAATTCGACTTAGCAGATGAAAACCTGATTTTTTTATATATCTTTAGTTAGTAAAAACTAACGATTTCTGATTTATACGAAGCTGGAATTATTTCAGTTTAGACTTATATGTCAATGTCCTCCATAAATTCAATGGGTTTTAAATCTCCATTAGGTTTATTACTACTGCTGAATTTAAAGTAATAAATAAAATGGAATGAAATGTATTTGAACTTTTCTACAAACGAATCTTTTATAATTGGCATCAACTGAAAACGATTAAAAAGTAATTTAGATACCTAATTGTTAATCAATGGAATAATTAAGTCCCCGGTGCTATCGTAAATAAATTTACAAATGAGTATCATACGAAAATAACGAAATAATGAAAGCTACAAAAGTTGAATAAATTAAAGCATTATTATAAAGTTAAATCCCCTTAACACACGAACAAATAAACCAAAATTCTGCCTCTCAACTTCACTTCATATTTGCTTTACCCACGCGAAAACGGAATCAACATTTGACTTGTCATGTATCGTATTCAAACAAAACAAAAGGATTGAATCAAAAATAAATATGTATAATTTGGGACAGAAACGCAATTATGGCAGCCCCAGGTGACGGGATGTCGATCCCAATACATACATATTTATCGGTAGTCCCACAGGATGCCACTAGTACCTACATTATACGCTTACCGATACGACCAGCGAATTCGTGAACAAAGCCTTTGGTTGCTCCGGGATATTGACACGCGGTTCAAAATGGATGAACATTTTTGATGGAATTTGGAATTTCATGTTTTTCGTTGAGGCTATGAATCAATAGCAACAGGATGGCGGAGTTGATAAATGACCATTTCGGATTACATACATACATGTAGGAGTTTTAAATGTCATATTGTGTGGGGTTTGTGAGAAAAAGATTATTGTTTTAAAAACAAGTGAACAGACACAACTTTTTTCTAAAATGCAGATACACACAAAACAATAAAGAAAGCCACTACCATTAACATGACAGATATTGACAAAGACGCTATCAAAGTTGAAGGTGCAACAAACGAAACATGACTAATTCATAAAAGTAAAATTTAAACTGAAGAAGCTAGTGAAAAATTGGTTTCTAAAATCAAATTATTCTAACATCAAGTAAAAACGTTTGATGACGGTACTACAAAGACAATACGCACATAACAAAATCAAAAGACAGAAGTTATCAGAAGGGAGATTGTGGAAGCGAAAAATGGTTTTAATGAAAGCAAAGGAGAGTTCCCTTAAACAACCCCATGTCTCTACGCATTTCAATTAATATTCCGAGATCGCGCCCTAAATATGACTACAATATTTTTTGGTAATCTACGTAGAAGCTTCATCAAAAGAAACATGACTAATTCATAAAAGTAAAATTTAAACTGAAGAAGGTATTGAAAAATTGGGTTCTAAAATCGAATTATTCTAACATCAAGTAAAAACGTTTGATGACTGCACAACAAAGACAATATACGCATTACAAAATCAAAAAATAGAAGCCATCAGAAGGGAGATTATGGAAGCGACAAATGGTTTTAATGAATGCAAAGGAGGGTGCCTTTAAACAACCCCATGTCTCTACGCATTTCAATTAAATTTTGGAGATCGCGCCCTAAATATTACTATTTTTTGGTCCCTTTACCATTATTATTCATTGTTTTTACTTGATTTTTCTTCTGGAGCATGATTTTTTAAATTGTTATGTTTATTTATTTTAATATTTTTAGAAAATGAATGCTTTATTAATTTTATAGCCCATGTTTTGTTTCTATTCTTCCATTACCATCTTGTTTCATTGTTTTTTTTTTAGGATTAAGTAGCAAAATTTCAGAAATGAAAAGTTCTAAAATTATTTCGAAAGACATTAAAACAAAACTGAATTTCAATTTATTTTATTCACATTTCAAAGCAAAACAAGAGCTTTAAGCTATTAGAAACGCCATTTCTGCCTCCATTCTCAACGGAATAAAATCCAAAAGTTAACGAACCACCATTTGTATTCTTTGAAGTTTTTAACGGTAGGAAGAACGATGCGAATGCCTCTTAATATAACCAATTAAATGTTCCAAAAACCTTTGCTTACTTTCTATTATAAATTCTATTATGTGTTACGGAACTCGAGAAAAAGCAAACCGTTTCCCGGGAAATAATTTTGTATTTATTAGCAGCTTCAAGCTCTACTATACTTGGCCTCGGGGGCTATGAAAAAAAATCTACGTAAACATTATTTTGGGAAGTTACATTTTCGAAAATTACATTATACAGTTGAATTTGTTTACTTCCAAACTCGTTATAAGTTCATCCATGGAAAATAACAACCTTATTATTATTTTACTTAAGAGCGGCCGCGCAGATGGCGACTAGTCGCTGCCACAGTTGCGTGAACTTGGGTGTCTAGTGGTTGCCATCGGTTGCGAAAAATATTTATTTCATAGCCCAATTGTTGAGGAACGCTATCATAAAAAATGCTAATCAAAAACGTAGTTATACTGCGGGAAAGCGATTCGATGCGACAGAGTGGATCGCGGAAACAAGACAGGCGGACAAAGTGTGGGCAGAAGCTAGTAATAAAATAAATACAAAACTCACGACACGTCATGTAGGATGTATAAGTCAACAGACTAAAGTAAAGAAAGAAAAGAAAGAATAAAGTACTTTCTTAGCATGTCATTAATACAATTTTCTCTCACAATACCAAGATCACCAAACTCTTTGAAGGCTATACTGCTGAGTCACATCTACCTAAGGGGTACGGGCCAGTCGTTGGACTCTATAAGCTTCACGGCAGGGTAGTATAATTGGTGAGGGCGGGTTAATATAAAGCCCATCAAATCGAATATTTGGGCCGAGTGCTTTTGAATAGAATGGCCGTCTGATACTGTTGCTAAAGGAATAATAGGCGTTCGTGGGTGGAATTAAACAGCAGATTCCCGCATAGAATCCTAATACGTAGCTATCTGTACATATAATTTATGTTTTGTTGCTATTTGGAATAAAGAAAATTGGTTTCTGTGAAACAAATCAAAAGGCCAACTCTCCAACTCTAGTCGCAGTCTCACTACAGTAGCAATCAAATGTTCAAAATGTGTACAAAATGTATGGAAAATCGGGATATTTTTGTCCGATTAAGACTGTGAACGGTCTTAAAATTACGAGAATAGCCCCTCAGACTATCCCTTCTAAGTCGCGTTCTTCGTTGCTGAAGGTCGTGTCCCTGAAAGGCTTTCGTGGTTTTCTGAATGATGCTCTTCCATTTCGTTCGGTTCTCGGCTTCCCTCATGGCCGTTATAACAGAGAGTTCAGTGAGGGCGGTTACTTGGTCGGACCTCAGACTAACGTTCTTAAAATTACGAAAATCGACCATCACGTATTTATTTATTTACTTAAAGTTTCACCCACAGCACATATATATACATACAAACATTAAATCATAAGGTAATATTCTAATATATATATGCCAATTACAGGTAAACACAGCATTGACTACAAGGACGCCAGATTACCGCTTAATTGCTAACTTAAGTCTAGGTGTACGCCTGCCAGGGTCGCGAGATTGTTCGAAAGAGATACCGTGACCCTGGCACATGGGCAACTGAAGGAACACGGGTGGGTTTTAGTCAGTAAAAGTCTGACACGCCCTACCGCTCCGCCCAGAGCGGGAGAAGTCATATGAGGATTTCCCATCCAAAAAAAAAAAAAAAGTCTAGGTATACACTTAAATAAGAGTACGTAACGTATTACTAATGCGATTTGAATCCTAGCATATAACAACGTTATTTCAGTATAGTATTACTAATAACAATAATTCATTCATACATACGGAAACACGGCCACTGCCGGGAATCAGGCTCCCCCAAGTACCGCCACCTCGACCAGTTTTATGCTTCCCACATCCAGCAGATTCCTGCGGCCTTCACAAGGACATCGGTCTACCTTTTGGGAGGCCTTCCAACTCCATGTCTTCCGGTACGCGGTCATCACTCCAGAACCTTTCGGCCCCATCGGCCATCTATTTTTTGAGTAATGTGCCCTGCCCACTGCCACTTAAATTTGGCAATTATTCTAGCTATGTCGGTCACCTTGGTTTACTTATGGATTTCCTCATTCCTGATTCGATCACGTAGGAAAACTTCAAGCATTGGTCCCTCCATGGCCCGTTGGGTGACTTTCAGCCTTCTAATAAGGCCCATTGTGAGCGAACAGGTTTCAGTACCATAGGTCATCACTGGCAACACACACTGGTCAAAAACTTTCGCCTTGAGACACTGCGGTATGTGGGAAGAGAAGATATTACGTCACTTTCCGAACGCTGCCCAGCCGAGTTGCATTTGACGATTGACCTCTTTCTTGAAGTTGCTCCTACGTAACTGGCCTATCTATCCTAGGTAAACATACTAGTCCACAACTTTGAGTGTAGCGCCCGCGATCTTCATGAAAGTGGGTATTACATGAGCATTTGACATGACCTTTATCTTGTCCATTTTTATTTGAAGGCCCACCAATAGACAAAAGTAGGTAAGTTTTTTTTTCTTTATTTATTTATAGGGGCTTTTACGCATAGCGTATGTCAGTCCCATCGTATCCTAAACAATGCTACTTTCATAAGACGTGGCCCATGAATTTGAACAGACTCTTCGCATCATCGCCAATTGGTTGGGATAGAATTATATGGAACATGCCTACATCAGCTCTGTTCACATTCAAGGATCTCACTAAATTATTTCTACTGGACTCATATTGGACATATTCCATCAATAAATGGTGTAGGTCCTCGACAAGGTAAGTATTATATGTTAGTAAAATAAAACAGGTAAACTTTTATGAGCAAATGTTATCGACGCGTTTCATTTAAATGGAAAAGATTTCATGACATCACGTCATTCCGAATGAGCCCGTCCCTTGCAGCCCTCTTCCAGCGAAGCCCTAAACCGAAGTCTGTGCCCCATAGGTTGCTTTAGTTTCAAGTTCTTAAGCCCTGGCAAGTTTGGTAGAGCTGCGAGATGTCAATGATTGAGTGAGTTTTGTTATTCCAAAAACAAAATCGAGTCCAGTCTATCCGCAGCTCTCAACGAGTCAACAACTGTCTACAAGTACCTACTCATCTATATTCTGTGAAAATGCGTTGCAAATATTTGTAATTCCTAAATTAGTTTGATTGTGGTAGCTAAGAATGTAAATGAAAGAATAATGTATAAATGTTCTGAATATGATTTGACATGTGACTTTTTATGTATTTTTCTAAGCATGTAGGTATGTGCATATATTAAATGAATATTATACACACAGCTACAAATCAACGGCTATACAATCCCAGTATAAGCTGACTTCTCACTTTACGCAAAATCTATACAATGCGAGCTCAGCTAAAACTGGAAATGTGTAGCTTAATATGTAGCCGCGTGTACTAAACTGTATTATTTCCCTTTGCGCGAGTATGGTTATCCTTCTGTTCGAGCTTACGTAATAATATGATTTCTTCACATTACAATAAACTCTGGTATGCGGTTGTTTGAGCGGCATGACACTTTGTCTTCCGAACTCTATAATATAGTAGACAATTATGTCGATTCTTCTTGTTCACCTCCTTGATTAAAATAACAGTACTCTGAACTTTTACTTACATACCGCCGAAAAAAAGGCAAGTAACGCTTTTGAACTATCAAACTTAATTGTGTTTCGATTGCCTTGATATTGTCGTGATTTTAATTTTGTTTGTCTTATTTGCGTCGAAAGAAATCTTAGTTCAACAAAATTTTGGAGCCCCTATTTATTTGCATATCTTTCTTGTTTAATTAGAAGGAAGAAGATAGCTATAGCTAAATTAAGTTCAGCTGGTGTCTAATAGAACAAACCATCACCACTGTCTCACGATAGGATAGTTTTCCTCGTCTCTTATAAACACAATACTTGGTAATCATTCGCAACCAACATACGACAAATTGCGACTGAAGCTAATTTGCGAGAATCGATCTCAATATTGTAAAATACAAAACAGGTGCTTTGTAAATATTTTCAGTATTATAGGTTTTCATACAAAAATTATTTACTCTGCTTGTTTCGTTGTCATCAACAGACATTAAAATTGCCAAAGGAATGTAATTTATCAAGCAGATTTCATTAAAATATGATTATTGAAATGAAATTGTCAACATTCTCTGTCGAAGTGCTCGCGTTCGACTGCCATTCTTTCGAGAATAGTTGAGATATATTGAGTTCATCTGTTGTCTCTAGTTGTATGGAGCCACTTTCCCGTTTCTTTTCGCTTTTTTTCTTTCCACTTTCACACTTGTTTTTCTTTTAGGAATTTCTCAGTAACAGCCCGGAGTTTGGAAGTTGACGGTGTGGTACTGCCGTGCTTCGCAAAAGCAAGTTAAGCCTTTGGTCCTGCACCTTATTTATCTCCGGTGATCGTCGGTTTGCCGTCCCATAGGACTATAAGAGTGAGGGCACTTGTGTCAGTCCACACACACTACGGTTCACTATAATATATCCCGTGTCGATGGCTGGACTCCGCTAAAAGTCGTAGTCATGACCGAAATTCGATCTGGGGAACTGTTATTATAGACTCACAATATAAAAATTATACTGTGATGGAGCTGATCTTCTGTATTTATTGATCGTCATACTTGTTATCTCGTTAGTTATTATACGTGTTAAATCAAACTCCAAAGAAATCTATTGGGAGTTTGCCTAAGCGTTCAATCACTTACTGATAACAAATTTAAAATGCCAACCATTTGCTTAGCACATTTTGAACAACGAAAATTCGGATCGCACCCGTGAGATTGGCGAATTGGAGAAGAATGTTTGAAATAAGAAATATTCTCACGTACGTTTTGAGTAAGGAAATACAAAGTTAAATAAGGACGAAAGTTTGGGATTCGTATTTGGGGTAAGGTTTACGTATTTAGGACTGAGTTATCTTGTGCTATATCTTTTATGCTTGGTTGAATACGGTTTCGTAAGTCGAATTGAGTTATGAAATATTTTTCTGTTGGAGTTTATTTTCTCGAAATCATTAATATGGTTGTATAGACAAAATTGTCTTATTATTATTTTTTATTTTGGAATATGACGTGTAAGAATGATTAGCCTATAATGTTCGACAGTTGGGACACAGGTCTCTTCTCGGTGAGAGCGGCGGTGCAGGCCGTCTATCACGCGGACCCAGTGCGGTTTGTTAGATGTCACATGTCTTAGAATTTATGGTTCTCGGATATACTGGTTTCCTCAAGAATTATTATTTCACCGATTTGAGAGCAGTGGTGATGACATAATTTACACATAGTTATGCGCCTGTCTAAGTTCGAACCTACGACATACAAACTCGTAAGTCGCGGCTGTTACCACTGGGCCGCCACTGCTTCCTGACGTGTAAGTCAACACACGTAAAAGTGTTTGTACAAAACCTACTTACAGAAATGAAATCATTTATCACATAACTTTCAAAAGTTAATGAAAATTTAGTTTAGTTTTATAACCTCCTCAACTCTGTTTCTGGTTAATACGCCGTTTGGTAAGACTGGTATGTCAAGATTTCGAGCTTCTGAGGATCCCTAAAGACTTTCAAAGATCTACGAATGAGACCCGGGACCAACGGCTCAACGTGCCTTCCGAGGCACGGAGGGGTCTTGGTATGTAAATATAGTCAGCCAAACGCAGTAAGAGTCAGTTAACCTGATCGATCGACCCGTGCGTCTGGTAATACTTTTAATGCTAACTCAATAAACCGCATAAATAACACACACTCTATACAGCTGATGAGATTTTAATCGTATTACACGAGATTTACATGCAAGAGTAATTCCTTAACATCACAGACACGTCCCTAAAATATGTAAGCGCATATCATTCATACAACATGCCTAAAAGCTCTTACGTTTAACGTATCAATATTTAATAAGAACAATATACTTAAGTGCTCCAAAGGTTATACAGCGCTGAAAAGTTTATACTTCTTCACACGCTTGAATCTTTTTAGGCTTCGGTCGGGGTGTATGAGCGGTCATAAAAGCGGTAGCGGTCCGGAAACGAGCGCGGCAGCGGGCGCGGAAGCGGGTGTAATGCATCGCCAGTTGTTGTACCGAGCAGTGGAACAAACGTGATTCCACAGGATAAAACGATAGGTGGTCACTCTGGTCATACTGGAATGCACAATCCTAGATAATGTAATGACTTTGACTACAATGAGAAAACAATTACACGTACGATTTCACACAGTCCCTTCACGGTTTGGCGACATCTAATGGTCTAAATAAAAATAAATTTTGTAAAACAAATGACGGAAAACAATTGAAGATTTTCTCAGAAGCTGCAAAAATTTGAAAGTAGGTACAGGTTGCATAGAAGTTTCCACCACAGACGTAAACAATTTAATATTTCGCATCCGCCTTAGTACCCGCGTAAGTTCTTCACCATGAACGAAGCCTGACATGCTACGCTTATACGTATCTTTGCTATAAAGTTTGTGGAATCAAAAGAATGTAGATTTCTTGGTATCGGTTTATTCAAGTGGTGTAGAATGATACAAGAATTGCATATTCAATATTGCTTTTGAAAGCTTCTCAGGGATTATGGAACTGAGGATTTGTAGAAGATATTGGATAGGTACCTACGGAAGAATATAATTTATTTAATAATTTTTGCGTCATTGTACTGTATGTGCCGTGTGGTACCGGACGTAAAGAATAGCATCACCCGATTTCTTCCCGTGGGTTACGACACCCAAAGGCGCCTTAGGGACTTCCTAGAGAATGGGCAGCAGCGTTCTCTATGCATTTTACCACCATACTGCCGCCTGCCAAGCGTGGCGATTATGGCAAAGCCCCCCAAATTGGGGGAGGCCTATGTTCAGTAGTGGACGTCTTATGGCTGTTATGATGATGATGACTGTATGTGAACTGTATTATATGCAAATCAAGTCTTATGTCGCTAGTAAATATTAATAATTATAAACTTCTTGTATTTAAGTATATTATCTACTCGGAGTACCAACTTCGAAGCAATGAAAAAGTTTGTATAGTTATAAACAACCCTATTCTTATCCTCAGACGCTTGAATTTGTTCACTTACTATACAAAGGTTCTCTTTAATGTCCACAAGTCCTGAAACTAGCACGCCTATCTCACTGTAAGTAACATTTAACCTCTCACAAAACTCAATTTCTGTCCAATATCATTATTTGTCTTGAAAATTGCCTTTCTCTCAATTATTATTTTTAGGTCAGCAAACTACAAACGCAATAAATTCGACTCGTGGAGATCTGATCTTTTGTTATTGACGTTTAAATCTGTTTAGACTTCATTTTGATCGAAATTGTCCGTAGTGATATTTATTGAATGTTTTTTTCCTATTTTTTTTTCTGTTAATGTCGCGTGGCATGTAAGCAGGTAACTCATAGAGAGCGGACGTAAACTATGCACATTTTCAAATGTCAGTGTTATCTTTCTATGATTTATCTTATATCTGTGATTCGTATTATCTATACAAATAATCCATACAAATAAATAAAATTGGAGTGTCTGTTTTTAATATTAAGATAACCACTTTTTACTAAGTGTATATGGATGTATACACGATACATATACCAAAACAACATTTTTTACAATTTTTGTCTGTCTGTCTGTCTGTCTGTCTGTCTGTCTGTTCGTTCCCGCTAATCTCTGAAATGGCTGGACCGATTTTGACGGGACTTTCACTGGCAGATAGCTGATGTAACAAGGAGTAACTTAGGCTATTTTTATTTTAGAAAGATTCTTTTATTTTAGAAAAAAATAACTATCTTCGAAAACTACGCTGACATACGTCTCAAAATTCAAAAAACCCTGGCTGAATCCTACGAAATAGATCAAAATAATGTACTACAGTATTGTACACCTTAAAAAGGCCTACAAAAATGTCCTCAATGGTATATGTCTATCTCTTAGGGATAACCCACAATAACCATTTTTTATCTTTTACTTTTTACGAGAAATGAGGGCTTATTTACGAAGCGATTTTAAGCAATACAGCATTAATCCTTATCCAATTAAGTACCTTAAATACATTGTGCATTTAATATAGATCAAAATGGCCCTTTACAGCATGTAATTTAAATGAATATCTTAGAAGATATTAGAGATTTAAAAAGCGGGCGCAGAGCGCGTTGGCAGGGGCCGGGTAGTACAGGATAAGTAGGATTGTAATTCATATTACTTTGGCTTCATAGTAATTGCGAATATCATGTGTGTTCATTATACTCAAAATAAACCTAATAGTATTATTCCAAGTAAGAGACCGCGAAATTGCTTAGATGTTTAGATTTTTGGATGTTTGTTTCTCAGTTATGCAAAGACGGCCAAACGGATTTAGATCGAATTTGGCACAAAGATATATTATATCATGGATACGTAACAGATAGGATACCTACTTTATCCCGGTAGTAGGTTCCCGGGTGATATTTTCCGACAGCTATACGGGCCAAGCCACTGGCAAAAGTACTATTTCTATAATTATGTTCGGTGTCTGGTAAATGATTGAGTGTCTGTATAGGTAAAATAGGAGCGTTAAGAAAAACCAGGAAGACTTATATTCAACTAAACCAAGCACTATGTCACAGTCTTCTTACTCTGAATACTATTACCTACTTTTATTTTAAAAACACCAACACACATGATGTTCTCATAAACTATGAATCCTAAGTAATATGAGTTATAATCCTACTTATAGACTGGCCGGCGAGAGAATGCGTTTATGATACCTGTCAGTTTCAAATAAACGAATACGTGTTTAGCGAATTTGATCTTTATGAGTTACTAGAATTGTTGCACTGACAGGTGTCACGAACGCATTCTCTTAGCGGCCAGACGATACTAATAATATTATATATGTGAAAATATGTATGATTGGGTGTTTGTTTCTCAATCACGCAAAAATGGCTGAATGGATCTGGATCGAAAATAGCACACAGAGTCTATATTACCTATATAACCTGGAATAACACATTCTTATCGCGGTAGTACGTCCTCTTGCATTAATTTCCGACATCCACGCGGGTGAAGCCGCGGGCAAAAGCTAGTAATATTATAAATGTGAAAATATGTATGATTGGGTGTTTGTTTCTTAATCACGCAAAAATGGCTGAAAGGATGTGGATCGAAAATAGCACACAGAGTCTATATTACCTATATAACCTGGAATAACACATTCTTATCACGGTAGTACGTCTTCTTGCATTAATTTCCGACATCCACGCGGGCGAAACCGCGGGCAAAAGCTAGTTATGTACTAAAAATAGTCGTCCGCGAATCTCACTATCAGGTATCAACGATCCTAGCTATTTACAGTATCTAAAACAAAGTCTTGCCACTGATAGCGCTCTTACTAAAGTGAATAATAATGTTACTAGAATATATATACAAATGAAAGACTTGATAGAATCAATGCCTGCAGATTAAATAATGGCGTTAATCTTATTCTACATTTTTGTATGCAAACACTTTTGTGATAACTTGGTACTATCCCGAGTGCATATACCTAAGACCAAAGATTACTTTAAGGCCCTCTTGTAGTTGAAGACGTTTCGGCGAACACTGGCCGGTCGTTGCGAGCGCTTGAGCTGCTAGATTTTGTGTATAATAGTTTCGTGGAGACAAAATGATAAGGAAATTATAAAATATTTTCTCAGCATGCCCTAAAAAACAATAAAACCTATCTTTTGGTATAAGTTTTACATGGTTTAATGATGGAATCTCTTCAAGGTACACGTTTTAAATGGCGATTTAGTGTCATCTTTATGATTATTTTTTATCTAGCCAATTGTTTTAATTCAAGTTTCTATCTTCACACAGCGCTTAACAGTATGTTCAATTTTCCTAAATAATTTATTTTTTACGGAAACTAGCCATTTTGCTAGATTTACAGAGGTTTAAAAAAGTTAAAAAGTACTTCAACCTCGCCTTAAGTCAAGTTTTCTAATACATATCTGAAATATGCTAAGAAACTAAGCCATTTCTCTAATAGTTATAGTATGTTACCCGAGATATAACATAAAAAAACATGTTTACTATTATACTATTCAACCATAATTTCTATGAGCAAATTTCCCGTAAACGACTTCCTAAGCAATTACTAACTTTATATCTATTTTGGCTTACTGCCCGCTGCGTATGTAGGTAATGGTACTGTGGAGGCCGAGAAAATGTATGCATTTTGACTCTGTACTAGGGTGGGTCAATTTTTTTTTTTCTCATTTTTCTAATATGCTCAGCACTACAAAGGTGCCAAATGATGTCGTTAATTGATATGTAAAGTTTTGTTAGATTATTTTAAGTTTTATTGCCTCCGGAATGTCATAGAACTATTTAAAAAAAGTAGATTATTTATATAAATGTACTAATGCTTTTCTCAAGTTATCGATATCAGATTTCATGCGTAATAGTTTTTAGTAATGATTAGTACGAAATTGTTTGGTCGAGTTCAAGGAGAAAGGAGTAAGGAGGGGTGGGGTGCGGGGGCAGTTGAGGTAAGTGACGCGCGATTGGTAAAAACAATCAGTGTCGCGCATTGCGTAATAGAGTGCAGTCATTTGTTTTACGTTATCAGAAAAATGGAACGCACTCGAAATAGTTGGAAGTGTCCCTTATTTGGTGATTTATGTGATTTAAAAGATAACATATTGCCAACTTACGAAGATGTGATGAAATTTTATGAGTGGACCCGACACAAGTTAAAATTTGAGAGGGAAACGAAAAAAGAACCAACATATAAAGAAATAGAGGCCGTTGTTGTTGCAAGACTAATACAAATATGGGCGAAATCTTCTATTCCTACAGTAGAACCAAAACGAATGAAGGTAATGTTACAAACTTATCATTTAAAATGCAAAAACATTCTTAAGTCTCACCCAAAAATACCTAAAAATAAATTGGAAGAGTTTCGTCTTGGAAGTAAAGTTTTATTTGATATTTCGGCTTGCAAGTGTCGAGATTTTCTTAAATGTACTTGCCCTAAAAACAAAAAAATACCGGCAAGAGAACGTAGCTTTATAACAGACCAACGAACTGCTAGGCAAATGATGATATGTGGCGTAGACGTTGGCACAACAAAAAAAATTGAAAGAGCACTGGAAAGAAAATTTTTGCGAGAAAAATCTGAGAGCAAACGACAAAAAGAAGCCGAAATATGTACGGAAGAGTTGAGTAGCACATCTGAATCGGAAAGTATTCCTGTCCACTTCCATTCGGATTGTGAAGAACCAACCCAAATTCAGTTGCGGACTTCAAGTACTGATTCGGTGAGTAATACTACAACTGCAGTTGATTATGCTTTGCTATCGAAAACATGCGATAGATTTGGAGTGTCAGATAGGGCAGGAGCAGCAATTGCATCAGCGGTTCTACATGCGTCGAGTTCCCAAGTAATAGACAAAAGCAAGCTTCGCCGAGAACGAAAAAAAACTAGAGAAAATATAATTTCACAACAAACTGTTTCACAAATACCAGCACTATACTTCGATGGGAGAAAAGATCAAACTTTGATTATGTCTGAAAAAGATGGGAAGAAGTATAGGCGACGCATACTTGAGGAGCATATTTCTTTGATAAAAGAACCTGACTCAAAGTTTTTAAGTTACATTACACCTGCATCAGGCACTGCAAAGTGTATAGAACAAGAAATATTCAACTTTTTCTTGAATGCAGATATATCAATGGATCATTTGATTGCAATTGGATGTGATGGGACAAATGTGAATGTTGGCAAATATGGCGGTATTATACGAATCCTCGAAAAAAGATTGAACAGACCTTTACAGTGGATTATTTGTTTATTGCATATGAACGAACTGCCATTTAGACATCTGTTTCTACACATTGATGGCAGTACGTCTGGGCCACAAACATTTTCAGGGACAATTGGCAAAGAACTTGAGAACTGTGAGACAAGGCCTATAACTCAGTTTCAACCTATTCCGGCGAATTTACCGGAGCTTTCTGCTAAAGATATCAGTACAGACCAAAAATACTTGTACAGAATAGTTGAAGCAATTTCAACAGGAGTATTTCCTAGCGATTTAGCTAACAAATCACCAGGCAAAATTTCTCATGCCCGATGGTTAACTCGTGCCAACAGGATACTCCGTCTGTATGTTTCAGTTGAAACTGCCTCTGAAAATCTATTAACTCTTGCAACTTATATTGTCAAGGTTTACGCTCTGATATGGTTTTCTATAAAAACACACTCTAGCTGTAAAGATGGATCGCGACACTTGTTTAAACTCATCGAGCTAACCAGATATTTACCAACAACTTTAAAAACCGTTATCGACCCAGTAATACAAAGAAACAGCTATTTTGCACACCCGGAAAACTTATTGCTTGCAATGTTGACAGATCCCCAGCCGCACGTTCGTGAATTAGCTGCACGTCGAATTTTGAAAGCTAGATCAGAAACACCAAAAAAATTGCGTCTGTTTCAGGTACCAAAGATAAACTTTAACGCATTAACATATTATGACCTTTTGAATTGGCAAGAAAATATCACTGAGCCACCGTTATTAAAATCTGTAACCGAAGAAAATCTCCGATTGTTTATTCAAGAAAAAGGAGCAGGAGAATTGGATTTATTACGTCTTCCGTGTCACACACAAGCAGTAGAAAGAGCAGTTAAAGCTGTGACCGAAGCTTCAGCCACTTTATGCAATAAAACAATGACAGAAGGTTTTATCAAAGCCCAGATAGAATCGAGAAAAGCAATGCCGAAATTCGACAGCAAAAAAGATTTCGCCACATAGTTAACCCTTCACTTTAATAATTATTCTTTATTATTTTTCCTGTACAAAATTGTTTGCTCTTTAATAAACCTATATTTACTATCGATTTAAGACTTTTATTTATAAATAGTGTTCATTAGTGTAACTTTTTATGCCATGATGCTAAGCCTTTTTTAACCATATTTGTTGACGATTTCCAAATGACTCCGGAGGCAGAAGATTGATTCCGATTGCAATGAAACTTCATAATCTATTTACACTCGTAATTTAGCACCGTTTTGTCATTGTGCCCGAATAAAAAATAAACTTTTTTTTTTCTCCATACATAAGTGACCCACCCTACTCTGTACTCGGTCATTAATATTTGTGAGAGAATGGACTAATAAAGTTAGCCGAAACGAGTTTGTTAGTTAATTGTGTTTTGTATAGAGGAAAATTAGGTTTTGGATTTCGTATTTAGATTACGTAGAAATTATTTTATGCTGACGTAATAATTAGAAGTATCCTATTAATCTCAGTTTTGTGTGGTGCGGGACTTAACTGGAACCGGAATAACACCACCCTATTTTTTCCCGTGGGTGCCATAAAAGGCGACTAAGGAAGTAACAAGAGTATGGGCAGCAGCGTTCTCTATACTTATTTTTTAAACCGTGCTGTGTTCGCCAACCCGCCAGCTAAGTGTGGCAATGTCCAACAGTGGACGTATTGGCTTGATAATCCTACTAATATTATAAATGTGAATATTTGGATGTTTGTTCCTCACTCACACAAAAAAATCCAAGAGATTTGGATGAAATTTTGCACACAGATAGATATATTTATATATATATTTAACACATAGAATACATTTTATTCCGTTTCCCGTGTAATGATTTCCAACCTCCACGCTGACGAAATCGCTGGAAAAACGTAGTACATTATAATTATTAAATCTATTCGTTAAAAAAACCAACCAGAAAGCATCGCTCGAAGAGGAAAAAACCTAAAATCAGCAGTTGCTGTCATTAATAATGATATAAAAATTTTGTCAAAGATTTTCCTTTTCATAAGGTAAAATCTACGAAATTGTTGACCTTTGATCAAAGACAGGTTTATTTATATAAAACTGTCGAACATATACGAAGGAATATTCTCAGAATTTTATAAATATTGAACACGAAAACTTTCAAATACCGTATCGGTTTCTGTGAGATTGTTTTTGAAATAAAAACGTTTTCGCGAAGCGTAATACCTAAACTCCGTCTGCTGACGTGACACGCGAAAACATTTGAAATGGAATGAAATATTCAAACGTGTACTTTTCAGTGGCTTGCAGTATTTTCAAATAACGCGAAGTAATATGCTAAAGTAGAGTAATATCCGTAAGTACTTCGGACTTTGAATGCATGCAATTTAATAATGTTATGAAAGTAAAATCGGACTCACAGAACTTCGGAATAGTCTGAAAAGAACTTTCTGGAAACTCTCTGGATCTTACCTGAAATATGAATTAACAGATATCAAACAATGAACAGTAAGTTGAAAACTTAACAGAAATATTTATTAAGCGCTCCTCAAGAAATTGTTTTGTAATTCCTTTGCTTTTGTGAATTGTAATTTAATTCCAGATTGTGTTATAAGATTACTGAAAATTAAAGTCTGAAATAATTGTTTTACGTTGCTCATCAGCACCATCGTATGGAATGTTTCCTGAGCGAATCACAGGAAGGGTTCCTTACCCCTGTATATTATTAAATTCTACATTTTAAAAAAAAACTTGTTTCTTATATAGTGACTATTGATTTTTTTATTATCTGTTTGCGTTATAGTGGTAATAGAAACACATACTATTTAAATTTCAACTCACTATCTATTATTACGGTTCGTGAGACACCACATGAACCGTTACAGATAGTCGGTTGATGGAAGGACAATCTGTGGATGCATAGCATGTGGACTCTAAAAAAACCGGCCAAGTGCGAGTCGGACTCGCGCACCGAGGGTTCCGTACAAACCTGTAGGTTTAAAATTTAAAAAAATAATTTTTATTATATGATGTAACTAAAAAATTAAGGTTTTCGCAATTTTTCCTTTATCTGTGCTATAAGACGTTGCTTCGTACCAAATTTCAAAGTTCTAGATTGACTGGAAGTACCCTTTAGGTTTTGATTCCCTTGCGAGTTTCGAAAATTTGCTGAAATTTGCGGCATATACGGCTTATCTTTTGATTGCGTTAGCTTAGACGTTTGATTTTTTCACAGCTCCAAGAGACAGTAGACTTGAGTATTTGATATAAATTTCATTTTGATACCTCCACGCGTTCCTGAGAAAAAGGGTCTTGACAGACGGACGGACGGACGGACGGACGGACGGACAACAAAGTGATCCTATAAGGGTTCCGCTTTTTCCTTTTGAGGTGCGGAAACCCTAAAAAGCAGACATTTTTGGTTGAGATAAGTTTATAAATGTTCATGGTTTTAATGTTACCTATTACTAACTATGTTATGATTACTGTTATGTTATCTCGGCTCAATATTTCAGGCATTAAGTTTAATGTAATGAATTGAGCAATTAACACCATTCGTTGAGTATTTAAACGTCAATATTAGCTCTTCTCCATAAATCATGTGAACCATTTCAATATTTATGTAGGTAGGTAGGTACCCTTTACTTAATATTCGTAGTCACTTGAATAAATGCATGCGCATATATCAAAGCCTAATTTGATAATTGAAAAATTATCCACAAAGAGAATTCAACTTAAAAACTATAAGCTTAAAGAACAAAATTTAACAAGCAAGTTTATTTCAAGTGATGGGCTTATTACAAGCCCTCGAGGCCCGTTGGTTCAACATAAAATTTTAGGGCTAACTTTGATATTGTTATTAAAATTGAATGAGTGTTGTTAAAACTCATTGTGTTCCTTAACGGTACGTCTATTAGTAAATTAATAGGCTTCAAATTATAGCGTCTTGACATTAGATAGTTCATTAATTAAACTAGATTAGACTTCTTTAATGATCACCAACTATCAACATAATTAATATAATTATATGTACCTGTATACAGGATAATTTTTTATCTAGTGCGCAAACTGTAACCATCAATTCAGCATATCATTCTAGACCCCCCAGTGTAGAAAATTTTCATCGGATATAAAAAAAAATCAGCTGTTCCATACATTTTGACCCTGAAGGTATTGCATTCTTCTATGAAAGAGCAGTTTTTTTTTTTTTTTGTAAAACTGACGAAAAATTTCTGCGCAAGGGGGTCTAGAATGATATGCTGAATTCATGGTTACAAATTGCGCACTGGATAAAAAACTTATTCTGTATAATACAATCGTAGTGAAGTCAAAACTGTACGTTAAATTTTTTTGAAATTGTATAATAGTATTTGTTGTGAGTCGTTCCCAGACGGAACGATTTTAGTACCGAAAATATAGTTTTAGACTTTTTATAGATTGTTATTGACACGCTAAGAATTACTGCTGACTCTTTTCATATTTTGGCTATTGAGACAAAAACTACAAAAACGACCTAATAGAGGTAGACAGGGAAATTGAACAAAAATGTGGCTATTATTTCAGTATTTTGTGGAGTCTTACGAATTCCACGGGAGCGAAGAGGCAGGCAGAAGCTAGTGTGTAAGTCTAATAAAAGTAAAAAAAAACGACTCTCAATACGGCTTTGATCAGTGAAAGAAACACAGAGATAGATACTACACTAAATTAAGGTTCCAAACGAAAAGGCTGAATCCGCAAGAAAAATAAACGTAGCATTTCTCTTTAAAAATATCGGATTCAGAAAACAACGAGAAGTTCTAGTTTTGCGCCAAACATTGCCTCCGGCGGTATCAGCTTAGTCGTGTCAATAAAGATTTGTTCATCGAGTGAAAAATTTAAATTCACCCCGATATTGCTCCCGCATTGAAGAGAATACAAAAAAAAGAATATCCGGATTTCATTGAACGCTAGCAAACTTCTGTTTTGCGGTTCTTGAGGCCCCATTTCCACTCTAATTGTCGGTCTCCTGTGTCTTTTCAAAGTGCAGAGGAACTTTGTCGAACTAACCCAAATTACGCTTTGTCTTCTTGTAATAAGGTTCAAGAAATTCGAAACACGTTGTTTTCGTCGAATGTAAGTTTATAAATCTGCATCGTAATGTTTTCTGGATTTGCATTCGATTTTCTTCAGTTAGCGGTGGATGGATGAAATCGATTGCAAATAACATTGGTTTCATTTTAGTGCCGATATTAGACACTTCGAATTCTCTTTGTGTTTTATTTTCAGTGTGATTTAGAAATAGTTTGCTGTATTACTATTTAATATTTTAAATATTTCTTTGATACGATAAATAAAGAGTTTTCATATTTTAACACTTCACATGAATTGCCTGCTTTTTCTCAACTGTATTGAGGTCGGCTTTCAGTCTATCCGAATGCAGTTGTATGCCAGTATTACTTAATTATGATACCCTTGGTTAGACTGGTTGTCAGGCTTTCGGGCTCCTAACTACTGCCGAAGATGTATAGTTGACAACCAGGACCAACGGCTTAACGCACTCTCTGAGGCATGGCGAGATTTATGAGGAAAGGTCACCTATCCAGAGGACGACCTCGGTAAGTATTCTATTTATCATCATTCATCATTTCAGCCGCGAGGCGTCCACTACTGGACTTAGGCCTCCCCCAATTTGGGGGGCTTTGTCATAATCGCCACGCTTGGCAGGCGGGTTGGCGATCGTAGTATGGTGGTAAAATGCATAGACAACGCTGCTGCCCATTCTCTAGTAAGTCCCTTAGTCGCTTTCGCCGACACCCACAGAAAGCAATGGGTATTCTATTATTTCACAGATACCTATAAATACGCCCAATTAACGCAGACAACATCAAAACGTCGTAAGTGGCATCTCTGCGTGCCGCCTTCTCTAATAACTCACAGTCTAATTAAAATACTAATAAATCTGTCACTTTTTATCACGTTTTATGGACGTGTAATTACGATTTTTGGTGCTGGGGAAATTAGCCGATAAATTTCAACGTTATAGGTTACAGCGGGGTTGTAAGCCCGGGGTTACTGGCGGTTTAATAAGGCTTGCCGTCTTCGGGCGGATGCATAATTCATAACAACGTACTATATATTTTCACCATTCATGGTGAAGTGATAATCTTGGCACTGTTTGTAGAGATGGAAGTTTCTTGAATACAACAAGGAGTTTCATGGAACTAGGTTACCCTGTTCAATGTTCTTGATATAGTAATAATTCACACTTCTGAACTACAAATACGTAGACAACCAATGATAACCTTTAGATGCGTTACCGGCGCTCAATATTGGCAAGATAAATGCAAGGTAATGAAGTGTTTGAAGTGTTATTAGTCACCGATAGCAGCAAAACATGCAGCAGCGTGTGATGAAACTAAGTATATATAATAATATATATATATTTGATTATCTCTTTCTAACGACAGGTATCTGTATGGGTCTTTCTTGTTCTTCACTAACTGCTTGATTGTATATACCAGTAAGTAGCTACATGGCTTACGCTAGTTTTGAGTGTAGTTATGTCCGTGCATAAAACGTCTATTTATAATACGTCATTCTAGACAACGATGACACTGACAGCTCTTAAACGCGTGTTCGACGTATTGATCGCGTTCAGTTTTATTGGTAAAATTCCCCCTTTGGATGAAAACTTTGCGTATCAATATTTTAGTTTCATAGAAAATTACGATATCACTCTCATAGGTGGCAGACAATCGAAGCAAAATGATACGCTAAGTCGGAATAGCTTATTCATAGGAGTGTTCAACGCGATTGTTTTTATATCATGATCGCTGGACCGAAGAATATTGGTTTGTCATTCCCAAAGGGCACACATACCTATTTTTGATACTTCAATTTCATAGTGCTTTTCCCAAAGACTACGCACTTGTTATTTCACACTTGAATTATACCAAAGTACCTTTTGGCAGAAAAGTAATTTTATGGTAACAAAGTTAGCTAGATTCTTACTACACCTTTTTTGTTTGGTCTGTTGTTTTGGTAGCTCAGATAAAAAGAAGCAATATTTTTTTATACCCGTCTTTTCTCTGTCTGAGGCAAATTGCAAGCAATTTAATCTTATTCAGGAATTAACAGATGTAAAAAAAAAAAACTTACAATAAGAACCATGCTGGCATGCATGGGTCGTCGATAAAGGCATAACAGCCGCACGAGGCAATTGAAGGTTGAGCTACGGTGACCATCCCTTATATATTGAGATGCCTGCGTACCTCGGGAAACACTTTAAGCCGTTGGTCCCGTTTGACAGTCATCACGGGTAGTCAGAAGTTCAAAAGTCTGACCACCAGTCCAACCAAAGGATATCGTGCCCCAGTGATTGTATTGTGGCGGTCGGATAGACAGTCGCTCCAAATAAAATACTGATATTCTGCTGCATTCGTTAAACTGGAAGTCGATACCAACATCAGTACCAAGAAAAAGGATCAATTGGCGATAACAACAATTTATTTTAGTAACTGCAAGCTTAGTCAAATAAACTCTATTCAAATAAAATTCAATCGATCGTCAAAATAACGGATCAAACTTTTATACTACGTACCTACCCAATATTTGAGGCTAAAACTTTATAACAGTAGGTAGGAATCCATAAAACCTTATCAACCCTTGAAGGTCTGTAAGTCGATCCTGATTACATTTTGTAACCACCATTCCCTCATCTAAGTTCGCTACCGCCAAAACTTTTTTATTTTATTATATTTACAAGTTTCATATCGCACTGATTGCTACATAGAAGTGTTGGTTTGAATATAAACTTGAGTAAGAAATTATGTAGTGTTGGACATGTGGATTATGTAGAAACATTTTGGCATTTTCATGTAGGTAGATATATTAATTCAGGTCTAGAAGGAATGGACTATTAAAGATATTACAGATAATAAAGATTTCCTGATTTCATATATGACATTTCCAGTATCGGCTTTGAAGCAAATCATAAATTAAAATCATATTTAAAAAAAAGATACATGTAGAAACGAAACCATCAACTTTATTACTCGAGTTGTTGGACAAGGTACTCGATCGTAACTTAGTACTCAGACACAAGAAAAAACAGTAATTCAGAAACCGCCTCATCTCGGACAAATTCAGTGGTAACTTACATTGTATACTCAAATGAAATTAGAACTACTTGAAACTACAAGTATTGTTTTACTACTACAAAGGCTGGATTAGGTGAAGCAAACAGAGCAATAAACAAAAGAGAAACATTTTCCAAATTAGCAGTACTTGAGTTACAAGAAACTGGAACAACAAAAGAAGTAGAGGTTTATTCAGCTGACGAAGATTTCCTTCTTCCAGCGTTTCCATGGAAAAAAAAAACATTTAAGAAAAGGTGTTCAGCTACAAAAACATTTGCAGTTTACGATTCTAGTCCGACAGGCGGGAAACGATAAAAACGGTGGAAAAAAAATGGCGAATACGGGAAGGAAGTTCGCACATTTTGGATGGCATAAAATATATTACGATATTTTTTGTTCTTTACATCGAAATAGATTGCAGTAAAGCAAAGAATATTTTTATGTAGAAAGACTTAAAGTAACTTAAGTATTCATTTTAATCAATGGACTATATTATCAATCAAAAATTGTAACTTAAAACACGTGCTTACTAAATTCGTCATCGTTGTCTACTTAAAACATATGCTAAATTAGTTCACACAACACATTTCTTTATCCTGACATTAACACAAACTCTCGAATCAGAGCTTACAAAGAAATCAGAATAAGCTTTAAAGATTCTTGCAACTTTTCTGCCCGACATTCGAATTATGGGCGTTGGATCAGCAGGGAATACATTTCTTCTAAAATTATTTATATACATGGGTCTGGAAAAGCCCTGTGACGAAAATATAATGGATTATTTCTTATTCTATGTCCGGGACTTCGCTGTAATGTAATAGATAGATTGATCAACAATTATTTGTACAGATAATGGTATTTAAAGAATTTTACTGCTTTGCCACAGATTTTTTGGAGAAGGTATTTCTTATAACGAAACTCACTCGGCCTCTGCGGAACCCCTTGGGTATCACAGCCGTGATGTTATGAATGTGTGTATTTTTTATTATATTTTTTTACGAACAAGGTCTTTTTTCAGCTAACTTAATGTACTGAACATGGCTCGCATACTCGTTCAAAGGTAAATTTACAAACAACAATTTCGCAACATTATTAGTGGCATGCGGAATAACACAAAATTGAACTATTTTGTGACGCAATATTCACCAAATCAACAACAACTACGTAATCAAAACGTAGAACCCAGAGAATATTCTAAACAAAACAATTGACGACGCAAATCCATGCAAGTTCCGTGTTAGATATTTCGAAGGCGTTCCGTCGATCCCAGGGTAACTTCATTAAGCAGTTCGAATTGAGGGGACCGCTCATGGTCTGAAGTTGACGCTTTGTAGTACACGTGACTGGAATGTTTTGATTGCTAGGTGCCTTGATGGCGTGTGAAGATTCTCTCTATCAGCATTCTTGAAATCGTGAGCAAACGGTTGGAGGAACTTGAGATGATTTAAAATTGTGATTGCTTGGATACTGGCATTTACTTTAGAATAAACAATTTAGAACTGACAAAATATGTTTATAATAAACAAATTATGCACTACTTTCGACAGTTGACATGGCTGTAAAAAGTATAAATCTTGTGGGAATGAAAGCAATAAACATAAGTCAATATAACCTGGATTGGCGTAAAGGAAATTATTCTACTATTTATAAACAATTTATCCATCAACATTATCTATAAACCAAAAAAATGTAAACTGAATGAAGCAGAAACTTGGAAAAATAAAATCCATAACGATCAAGAAAATGTTTAACTTCCTTAGATTGTCGAGCAAAACAAAGAAGTCGGAGCGAGCTTTAAAACCGATCTCAAAGAAAATAATCAATTTATAGAAGATTTTTTATTAATTGATTTGTAGTTAGAAATAATTACTCGTTACACTGATCTTGGCGCCAATGGACAAGATTTTATTACACAAAAATAGTTTGTCCATAAAATATGGCGAATAACGAGTCGTTGTAATATCTGAGGATAAAAAGTAATTATATATTAATTAAATTACGACTACCTTCTAATTTATTTACGTTCACTTAATTAGGAGCAGCATTAATTAAGGTAAATTTCGTTTAACAATTTATAATCTTTTTTTATATAGGTATTAATCTTCTCTTGTTCCTCGTCTTTATTTACTTCTTATCATGTTTTATGTACTTTTTTATATACATACTTTGTATTCGCAGTATAAATTATGTTTTTATTCAGAGAGTTACTTTGCAAACTGATCCCTTTTAGAACATTTTGAATTATTCATGAAGACGTAGGTATTGATTGTTTTACTTCTGTAGCTGTGTGGGTACTGTACATATTATGAATAATTCTTAAAATGCATAATTTTCAAAGTAACCAATGGAAGGACACTGAACTAAACATAATAGAAATATAAAGATGTGAGGAACAACTGCCTATCTGACTTCCAAAACCCAGTTACTGGGTAGGTATAAACCCAGTGGTATGAATGGTTGTCAGTCGGGCTCCTTATGACCTGTGTCTGCTGCCATATAACCTTGACCAGCGGATTAAAGTGCTTTACGAGGCACGGAGAGGGCTCCATCTGTTAAGATGTGCACCCTTCCATGGACCGTCCGCAGCAAGCTTAAATAAACCTGATCGATTGACCCATTCGGCTGTTAATACTTAACTACGACACTCTCCTAACTTAATTTGGTACATATAACAAGTTATAATGTCGTGGTATGTTAAGATGATAACCATCCACGAAACGACAGCAGCTAGCATAGATACCTAGAACCTGACTGATTGACCCTTGTGGCTGTTATTAATTAGCCATGCCTTACTTGGTACATATATTAAATACTAGCTTATGCCCGCGGCTTCACTCGCGTTAAATTCCGGGTAACACGGTTCCCCTTTCCTGATTTAGAACACAGAAGAGAACTCGGAACAGAATGACAGAATGTTATTTTAATACACTACTGTAGACGATATTATATGTCTTTCTATTTAGGAATACAATTGTCCATGGGAAAAGCACGGCTTTTCTTAGTTCACCCCAGCCACCTAAAAAAGAAAAAGTAGTCTATGTCACTCGCCAGAGCCTTCAACTATTTCCACTTAAAAAACACGTCAATTCGTAGCTCCGTTTTGCCGTGAAAGACGGACAAACAGACACACACACTTTCCCATTTATAATATTAGTATGGACGTTATAGTATGTCTCACTAAACAATACATGACAATATTGTATTTTGGTGATTCAGCAATAGATTAAAATAAAATTCTTATTAAATTGAGCAACCGAACGAACTGACATCATTCTTGAATAATGTCTTAAGCTGACTTGAGCGAAGCCTAATTCTATTACAAAAGAAACAAGTATTTTTCTGCAAACATTTTCGTTGAATGAGTAATTTATATTTCCATCTACTATACAATTCAAATGAGCTTACAGTAGATGCCAACGTCCAGGGAATAAATGAACTAATAGCCTATTACATTTCTCTTTCTGAACAAACACCATTATAATTGAAATTGTTATTTGCACAATGAGATATAATATTGGGATGTCTGCCTTAAGGTTTAATGATCAGAAAAAAGTCGTTTCCGATTCGGCAAAGGCAATTTTCTTTATGTTGAACAATTCGATTGGAATTCGACGGATCCTTGTGAATTCAGATTTCATTACGAGTTTTAAATTTTGTGCCAGATTTTTTTTTTTTTCGTGACGCTGTAATCAATAATTACGCAACGTTTTTTATTTCTTTATCTACGATCGATCTTTAATATGATTCTCGCATTTCAGTTGTTATTATCAGTAAGAAGAATGCTGTCTACGTGCCTCATGATATGTCGAACCTCATGATATGAATAAACTCCTCTCAACTCCGTTAAAATACTTTTTATGCTACCTTGTGTTTCACATGTGTACCAACTTATCCAAAAGTGGTTTCATGCCACCTTTTATGAAAAAAAAAGATTTAAAAGTTGATTTATTTGTAATAGTATTACGTGTACTAAAAAACAGATATGTAAGTATTTTTCATTCGAAAAAGGAAAAGAAAACAGAGACATAATTACCAAAGAAATTCTACGAATATACCTAAAGTAACTAAGACAGTTGACACGATAATTTTACTAACGAATTTCTAACAATTTTACTTTTATTTCTTGGAACGTCAACTAATTTTATACTAGAATCTCAATCAAGCAGACAATGTTACTAATTAGGACACAAACGGTTAATTACTATTCCACTTTAGTAATGAACCATTTGTGTCCTATTTTGGAGCTAAATTGAATTGATAGTCTTAAGACGAACAAGACAATATAGCTAGCGGCATCTCCACCAGTAACCAACCTATAATTGGATAGAAACCAGTTTTTTAGAAACCCCCATTAGTAATATGAATTAATCTAAAACCATTAATAAAATTAAGTACGCTTTTAGGAATCCGTGCGTTTGATAGAAAAAACGGATCAATCGTGTCTGTCCGTCCGTCTGTCACAGTCAATTTGCTCCATATCTAATAGAACGCTAAGTTGAAATATGGTACACATATGAATTCCTGTGACGCAAATACGGACGCGTAATATAAATTAATGAAATTTGCATTCGGGAACTTTTTGGAGGCAAATAAGAAAATTATTAAAAAAAGTTTTGCAATGTATCGTGTGACATATCAAATGAAAGAGTTTACTACATGAGTCTAATTTAAAAAAAAAACTTTTAAACTAAGAATTTTCAAAGTTATTTTAGAAAATAGACAATCCTTATCTCTAAAACAGCTGCGTCTATTTTTAGGGTTCCGCACCACAAAAGGAAAAAGCGGAACCCTTATAGGATCACTTTGTTGTCCGTCCGTCCGTCCGTCCGTCTGTCAAGACCGTTTTTCTCAGGAACGCATGGAGGTATCAAGCTGAAATTTATAACAAATACTCAAGTCTATTGTCCCTTGGAGTTGTGAAAAAATCAAACTTCTAAACTAACGCAATCAAAAGATATAGCCGTTTATACCGCAAAAGTCCTCAAATTTTCGAAACGCGCAAGGGAATCAAAACCTAAAGGGTACTTCCAGTCGATCTAGAATTTTGAAATTTGGTACGAAGCAACGTCTTATAGCACAGATAAAGGAAAAATTGCGAAAACCGTAAATTTTTAGTTACATCATACAATAAACAGAACAAAACACAGACATAAATAAAACCAAGCTAAGAAACAGAAAAGAACTACGACTCGATTGTCGTGATGGGTGAACTTTTACTTATATACCTACAGGTTTGTACGGAACCCTCGGTGCGCGAGTCCGACTCGCACTTGGCCGGTTTTTTATAAGAATTTCGCGATTCTAAAGTAACATGGTTAACATGCAAAGTTAAGTTTATTCTTGGAATAAATTCATCCCCACTGTGGAACTTCTGATTGTGTGTGGTCCAACACAGATTTGCCCGGTTTTGACAAACAGAACTGGAAGTAAAAATAGATTTTTTCTTTCAATTATTTTCAAACAAATGTAGACTGCCTAGTTGGTCTAGTAGTCGCAAGCACTACACGCTATGACAAAGTGTAAATGGGTTTTCCTGTCGGAAATTTGTCGCAATCGGTTTTGGCTATGTTCGCCCCCTATTACACTGGCGAAATGTGGATGTAAATACACCTCTAACTAACCTATCAGGAAAATAAGGCGCGATGTTACATTCATCATCATCGTCATCATCATTCCAGCCGTAAGACGTCCACTGCTGGACTTAGGCCTCTCCCGTTTTGGGGGGCTTTGCCATAATCGCCACGCTTGGCAGGCGGGTTGGCGATCGCAGTATGGTGGTTAAATGCATAGAGACCGCTGCTGCCCATTCTCTAGTAAGTCCCTTAGTCGCCTTTTACGACACCCACAGGAAGAAATGGGGATGATACGTTAATTCAAAACATTTCATATTCTTTTTCACGCCAATAAAAAGATATTTATCTACAGTATGGTGTTTTATTTAAGTTGAGCCCAACACTACACAGTGTTTTATGGAAGCGATTTATGCGGACTAACACTCACAAACGCCATACGGTTGTTCTTTTACAACCCCTTGTTTAAAGGGTCCACATTCGACCCCAGTAAATCTTCTCTATCGGTGGTTCTTATGTTAACAAACGTTATTACATCTCATTCGTTATTTCCACCTTATACTAAAGCGTTAAGGTCGAAATTCGCGTAAACTAGCGTATCATAAGAGAAATAAATTATGAGAAATTAGTTGTTTGGAAATGGTATGAAAATATCGCGCCGGGAAATTATTGTTTCAGTAATTGTAATAAAAACTGATATGTTGGACCGAAATGAAAATATTATATAGGGTTATTGCGTAAATAGATTTATTGTCAAAGAAGTATTTGTTTTATCATAGCAGTTAAAATCTGTTTGGTCTTTGAATGACTATAATAATATTATAAAGCTGACGAGTTTGTTTGGTTGAACGCGGTAATCTCAGGAACTAATGCTTTTAATTGGCTCACTCATACCTATCTACTACACCTGAATTTTAATGTAACCTACATTCGTTGAAAATAAATGTTTTGATTGACTGATTGAAAAAATCTTTAACTATTGGATAGCCCATTTACCGAGGAAGGCTATATTTACGCTAGAACACATAGAAGCTTAGCAAAAAGAAAAATGTACTCGAATAAAGTTTTTTTTTTTGTGTTTATGATATATCTCGGGTCAGGATCTTTAAAAGGTGTGTGAAGAGCCAAAGCTTACAGCAGAGACCCGTTAGGCGCTAACATTGAAATTAAGCACCAACTGACGATTATTCCTGTACGCACTATGCAAGTGAACTAAATCACAACTCGTGGTTGGTGCAGGACTTTTGCAGGTAAGGAAAATAAAGATATTGGACTATGGACTTGGGTGGCTAAAGTAGACTGATTACCTAAAACTTTGGGAGGACTATGACCCCTGACTGACTAATGCGTTATTCATAAAATGCACGGATAATAAGTAGGTATTATTGAAGACTGTTGGTTTCAGTATAACTTTGGATTCCAGTTTCGCATAACAGTTTTAAATGATTAAGGTTTGTAATAAGTATAGGTACGCAATTTTCACTCGCTAAGGATTGATTTTGAATGTTGAAGTTTTGAGTTCTTGGCAGAATAACAAGCGCAAATATAGCTGACTGAAAAATGCAGGTGTTATGTTAAACTCTAAGGCTCATCAATCTGCCTGCCCACTTAAAACGTCTTTGAAAATCACCGTCGAGGAAAAAAAAAAGGAAAAAATCGATCTATTCTGTACAAATAAGACGTATATTATAAAATAAATATAAAATATTCATAGATACAAAATAGCCAATAAATAAATAGCTTAGTTCGGCAAGGAAGAAAAATAAAAACGAAACCCTTAAACGTTAAGTTTTACAATATTGTCTATTGCTAAGAAAATCCTTCATGTGACAATATACCTAAGTATTTTTATTTTATTTTACGTTACCGGTAATCTTGAGCTAGGTATGCCTCAAAGAAAGTATTACATGGTCCACTTCGTTACAATTTTCAATTCGATCTTCTATATCCCTTGTTATGCCTCAGTTTACGACGGTTCAAGTTTTCTCAGTGGCCTTAATACCGTTCGTCCAATATTCAAGGGCTAATAGGTATAAAAATATGGGAAAGGGCTCTTCCGCACGCGTCGTTGTCGCCTTTAACCATATTAGCTTCTAATTTTAAATTGAATTTATTTTTCTTTGTGCTTTAATGGGTGGAATTAAATGGAGAATTTAGATTTGTGTTTTCTTTTTCATGTAAGTGTTTCTTTTATTGCTAATTGGGACTTACCCTCGATCACCTGGTGGAAGCGATTGTTGAGGTCATATACATGACCTCATATACCCAGAAGATTGTTGTTCTTTCATTTATTTAATATATAGGTGCTTAGAAGTAAGACAATCATATTTTCTATAACAAAACAGTCAAAATGACATTTTTATTCTTCAGTTGAAAAATAAATCCAAAAACTGTTATTTACGGTATCAAAACGTATTGACTATAGGAATTTAACGTTAAAAGTCATTTCAACAAAAATAAACGCATCTCTATATATATATAAAAATGAATCCCTATTTCCCTTGGTCACGACATCACGCGTGAACGGCTGGACCAATTTCACTTTTTTTTTTTTTTGTTGTTGTGTTTGTAATAAATTGTCAGGAGAAGGTTCTTATGAAAGAAAAAGATTAAAAAAGTGCGCGGGACATTAGAAAATTTAAGAACACTTATTTAAAAATACTTAACAACCATATAATAGGACAATGTAGACTTTTTTAATGTAACATTATGACATTTGACAAAGAATTGACAGAATGCGTGCTCAAATATCATCAAAGAGACAGGACAACGTCTGTCGGGTCAGCTAGTTTAAAATAAATATCACCAAACCGACTTTCGGAGAAATTAAGACCAGCAATGTCAAAAAGGAAACGTTAAGCCATTGGTCCCGGCTGACAATCGTGGATCTTTGACAGTCGTTACAGGTCGTGGGAAGTCCGAAATTCTGACAGCCAGCGTTACCAAGGGGTATCGGTTGTGAAGGTGAGATAGGCTGTCGCTCCATGTAAAATACTGGTTTTTAGCTACAGCCGGTTTAACTGGAAGCCAACCCCAACATGGTTGGCAAAAGGCTAGGCAGATGATGAGGGTAAAAAGAAATATTGTTTCATTTAGTTGCTACCTATTTTTAACCGACGAAAAAAAACGGAGGAGGTTATCAATTCGACGCGTATTTTTTTTTGTTTTTTTTTTTTGTTTGTTTTTTTTTTTTATGTATGACCACGCATAACTTTTTACATAGTAGTCCGATTGTAATAATTCTTTTTTTATTGGAAAGGGTATACTTCGAGGGTGGTCCCATATAAATTTGGAAAACAAAATCGAACCCTAAGGGTCAGAAAACAGGGGATGATTGATTGTTCACTCAGTGATTTTAATGTATTACCACGCATAACTTTATACAGAGTAGTCCGATTTTGATCATTCTTTTTTCATTGGATAGGGTATACCTTGCCAAGTATTATTAGTACATTAAAACTACAAAAAATTGTAAAATAACAACTTTTTAACAAAAAATTAAACCGCCGAAAAAACTGAAAAGCAAAAAATAATAAACCTTAATATTTTGAGTCGGCGCTGAAAAATCAATGAACAAAGATCACTCAAAGCGCCGACTCATAATTTTAAGGTTTATTATTTTTTGCTTTTCAGTTTTTTCGGCGGTTTAATTTTTTGTTAAAAAGTTTTTAGAACAAACAAGGTAGCCTCTAGATAATATTTGTCCAAAACTTCGTTTCATTTCACACACAGACTGACGAGAAAAAAGATTCACTAGAAAAAGTTATATTGCAAATGTTTCAAAGTTGAACCGGTCTCACAAGTTCATAATGAACTCAGTCCGAACTATTGGACAGATCTAATAAGTTTTCCATTTATTTAATAATTTTTTTTGTTCCATTGTTAGTATTAGACTTTTCAATCGGTCCTCCGGTTGAAAAGTCACACACACACACACACTAACACTGGAACACTGAAACACTGTTTTATAATTTATTCTGTAAAATAAAAAGTCTTATTTAGCCTTGTATACTGTCATTGTACGTTGAATAAATTGTAAATCTATATGATATGCTGACAAGGAAAAAGCAAGCGACTTCTGAAAATAAAACTAAGTACAAAGTGAAAAATTACTTCAGTCGCACCGTTTCAAAACAATCAACGTACAGAAAATATTATGATACAATGCCCGTAGTAGAATGCATCTGTGAGCTTGTGGAGGGTGCACAGCGGCCGTCGCATACGGGTTCGGTACCCCAACACCCACGCCATTCGAGCATATGTGGTCCGCCAACAGATACACTTATAAAAATATTTCTAAACTTTACCATGTGTTGATTAATAATAATAATATCTTAGGACAATCAACACACCGTTATCTGATTCCAAACTAGGCAGAGCCTGTACTATGGTAACCAGACAACTGATAAATATACTTATATATTTCTAAATACATACATATTATAGATAAATTACACCCAGATTCAGAACAAATGACTGTGCTCATCACACAAAATTTGTCCGGGGTGGAAATCGAACCCACGACTTCAGTCTTAGCAGTTATGGTCACTAACCACTAGACTAACAGGCCATCAATTCTGTTGATGTATTCTGTTGGAGAACTAAAATACCTATGAAAACCAACAGATATAACCTATACTCATTTTATTCATCCCGATCATGGATCTTCTCATTCAGATCCGATAGATTTGCTCGCACTCAGTCACACATCTCGAATAGTGCACAATGCACTGCCTCTGAGACTAGTCCCTATAGGGATTTGTATCGTACCAAACAATACACGCGTTAAGCTGGTTGTAATGTATGAGCGAAGAGCGGAAAATTAGAAAGGAATGTTTTTGTTGCGGCTCTCAAAACGGTGGAGGAAAACATCGTGAGGAAACCGGCATGTCCTAGGACCAAAAATTCCAAGCCATGTGACATTTACACATGATACATTACGGCCTACTCCCTCTCACCGAGAGGAGGTCTGTGTCCCAGCAGTGGAAACAATAAAGGCTGATTATGATGTTTTTGTTAGCGACAATTGATAATTAACGAGTTATATTATGAGATGTCACTAAAAATAATTGAAATAAGTACCTACATGAACATAATCTGTAATTTAATAATGGGTTGATTAAACCATGAATTTGAAAACAAACCATTAAAATTGTACAGTTCATCTCCTTACGTCCACTGCTGGACATAGGCCATCCCCAAAGGGGGTGTTTACCATAATCGTCACGATTGGCAAGTGGGTTGGTGATCGCAGTATGGTGGTAAAATACATAGTGAACACTGCTGCCCATTCTCTAGAAAGTCCCTTAGTCGCCTTCCACGACAACCCCGGGAAGAAATGATGCTTTTCTTTACGTCCGGCAACACTTAGAACAGCCTATCGCTTAGACCACCGAAAAAGCCTTAGCAAAAGGAGAATTTGGGTCAGTCCGTGTATGTGAAGGCTTCTTCCGATAGATTTGCTTGTTATGCCTCAATTGCCAATAAAATTATTATCCGGAATTGGAACAGGAAGATCTTTGAGAGATTAACCTTAGTAAAACTAATCCGGATATTGATGTACGAGGTTTCCTTTGCTGAGTTCTATTTAGACGTTATTGAAGTTACTATTTAGAAGATCAAGTTCTTACTATCGTTGTAAGAATGTTCACTCAAAAATTATTGGTAATAGGCCACACATCAGAGTTGAACACCACTAGTATAAATTGGCTTCTTATTCTATTGAAACTCCGCACTACGCTAGGCCAAATTGATAACACAGACAAGGTGATCGGCTGTACTTACTCCCTACAATTGATGACCGCCTCACGCCACACATTCTCCGAATAACTAAACAACATCTGCGTACAGTTACAGCAGCTTTAACTGACCAATCAATCTGTCTAGCTCTTCTTAACTGTGTTGGGGTCAGATTCCAGTCTAACCGGATGCAGCTGAATACCAGCATTTTACACAGAGCGACTTCCTAACTGACCTTCACAACACAGTTACTGGGTAACGCGATACCCCTTAGTAATACTGGTTGTCAGACGGGTTTCTTACGACCTTTATTCACGAATGACAACCAGAATCAACGGCTTAACGTGCTTTATGAGGCACAGAGGATAAAGATGGTGACAGGACAAACCTGTGACAAGCGTAACTTAATCTGGTCAATTGTCAGTGCGGCTTATTACTTAGCCACAAACCCATCAGCTTATAATTGCCCTCATTAGCAGCCTATAATGTTCCCACTGCTGTGACTCAGGCCTCCTCTCAGCAAGAGGGAGTGGGCCATAACTGCCCATGGGTTATTTAATACACACGTCTTTGTCATAGGGGTCACAGACAGTGCACCGTGCAAGGCCTGTATGAAGAATGACGAGATAGTAGCTCATGTGCTTCTAAACTGCCCAATGACCGTCACATACAGGACCACTAAACTAACCCAGGTCCCTTCCATGAGATCGTCAGGAACACTAAGACGTTGCTGGTCTTCCTTGAGGAGCTGGATTGGATCAAAGAATCGATTTTCCGACACATAAACAAAATACGCGCACTGACGCGGAATTTTTTGACACCAAGCCCGTTTTACCTATTGTCTCAATCAATCAATCAAATCAGCCTATCGCAGTCCACTGCTGGACATAGGCCTCTCCCATGCTGCGCCACAACACCCTATCCTCCGCCTTCCGCATCCAGTCTGTCCCAGCCACCTTTTTGAGGTCGTCGGTCCATCTAGCTGGGGGGCGTCCCACACTACACTTGCCAATACGCGGTCTCCACTCCAGGACTCGTCTGCTCCATCGGCCATCGGTCCTTCGACAAACCTAACCTAACCTATTGTCTAACATGTATTCCTTAAAATGCTTCTTCAGATATTTCTGATCACTTCTATCTCAAATTGTAACAATGCACGGTATGCATCTACACCACATGCAAACTACGCATCACAATGACTTCACGAAAATCCTGCATCGCACAAGCAGAGTTTACCGCGCAACTAGCATAAATACAACTTTCCGACATCAGTCGTCGTTTGCCCACTAGAAAAGTCAACCGTGTAAACGGAGGAGGATCCTCCCTTTTCTATAGAGATTGAGTGCACTTTACACCCTGTTCCTCCGTTTTTATGGTTGGGAAATCATCAAATGACGTCTCCCGCTCTGGGCGAAGCGGAAGGGCATCTAAGTCTTTTACTGACTAAAACCCACCCGTGTTCCTTCAGTTGCCTATATGCCAAGGCCACGGTATCTCTTTTGAACAAATCTCGCGATCCTGGCACGGTTCCTCATTCCTTCAAACATTTAATGCAAAACAAAAGCAGCATCATAATTTTACAAAACAGACACATCCTACCCTATATCTACTTACAAAAGCCTGAAAAGATGAATACAGTTTCCATAAACAAGCTATCGACGAATCTGCTTACAGCTAAGTACATAAGCTCATATATTGCAAACACCACACAACTACATACCCTAGTTAGCACGAGTAGGCTTTGCATTTAGGAAGACAGCCAGACTGCGTGTAGTTTCAGCCAATTTTCAGTTGCAACCCCTAAATTAGACAAACTACAACTTCAAGCACACAAACTGTTTAGAAGCTAAATAATTTAGTTGTATTAAATTCAACTTGGAGTTTACGTTTCTAAATTACTGTGGTGCAAAGTTTTGTAATTAGGGTTTTGAATGTTTATCAACGTTATTAGTTGTGTATTTGCAAAATGCATTGTTATAAGTTTAGTTTGGTCTTTGTGGCTAAATTAATCAATAACAGATTAAAGTAGATATATATTGATTGGTTGATTAAAGTTTTTTCTCTAAGAATATAATGTAAAGAACTGAACCAACTTTATTGTTAAAAAGAAAATAGATAAATCGAATCATCTCAATTCTAAATGGGAGAATAACAAATGAGAGAAAAAATGGTTTTGTAAGTTTGTTTGTTATGTTTCACGCTAAAGCGGAACGGATTTACATTACATTTGGTACATGGCTTAAATATGATCCAGATTAGGACATACATAAGATACTTTTTATACCAATATTTCTATATGATCATAAATTATAAGGGTGAAACCTTAATGAAGGTTTGTTTAGCCATGTGTTGTTATTTGATGATACAAAATTTGGTTTGGTGGAAATGGTAATTTTGCAGTAATACAGTAAATTCCTGGCCTGACTGGCCTGTTAGTCTAGTGGTTAGTGACCCTGACTGCAAAGACTGAGGTCGTGGGTTCGATTCCCACCCAGGACAAATCTTTGTGTGATGAGCACAATCATTTGTTCTGTGTCTGGGTGTAAATTATCTATAATATGTATGTATTTAGAAATATATAAGTATGTTTATCAGTTGTCTGGTTGCCATAGTACAGGCTCTGCCTAGTTTGGGATCAGATAACATTGTGTTGGTTGTCCTAAGATATTTATTATTTTTATTTTATTACAATTTTTGTACTTGACGTTAAAATCATACCAACTAATGGTTTCTTAAATTTTATACATTTATAAACCATACTAAATGCCAAAGAAACCATTCTGAGAAGTTCAATCAAAAAGGTTAGTAAATTTCGTTCTAAGATTTTTTGTAATGCTAAAGTAACATTCGTGGAAAATACAAGTCTACTTACTCGATAAACATGCCACGTTCTAGAGGAAAATTTTGACAAAGAACTGGAGTCAGCCTAGAATAAATTCCAAGTAAATCTTATAGTACCGCACCTCCGAAATTCAATAAGCATATTCTACTATAATCAGAAGCGAACACTGCCTACATCTCTTTGAGTAACATTGAAGATTCTGTGGGCGATGTTACATACGAAATAAATAATAAAAGTGGTAGGAGTGTCACGGCTTTGGAGAATGTTTTCGTCCGCTCGCTGAATATAAATAGCACTAATTTAAAAGCATATGATATAGTAGACAGTCGCGGTACCATATCATACGCATTTAGGAAAGTTTTACCGACTATATTCGAAAGTGCTTTATTTAGTGGAACGCTCATGGTTTCTTTGTTCTTGCCAGAATGGGAATATCTTACTTCAACGTTAGAATTCGTAACAAACGATAGTTTTCGTCATAAAGATTTTGTATAAAGCAACACTGACAAAAAAAAACTACCACGCTCTAGAATACCTACTCTAGAGCCAGGTATAAATTTGTTGTCAGTGTGAGTGTCAGTGTGTGTGAGTGCGTGAGTGAGGGCGTGAGTTATGTATGTATGTAACTTTTCCCATGGGGGTACGCAGAAACTATAGCGTATAATATATAACGCCACCAGCTACAATCCTAACACAATCCTTATGCCTCGTTAACGTTAATACATACATCTGTGGCCCTAGTATGAGTCTGCGTTCGGTGCTCTGATTTGCCCTTCAGCAATCCAGTTTAGCAATCTATTTTTTATCACTGTTTCGCCCTTTAGGCATAATACATGTAAGGGATTTTTTTAATATCAATATTACTGAGATAACATCACTAGAGGTCACGGCCGCTACATATAAGTTGAAAGTAACAACTTCACAAGTGTTCTCAAAACTGTGAAGAAAAATCGTGAGAAAAGCGGCATGTCCTAGAACCAAATATTCGAAGACATTTGACATCTTCCAACCAGTACTGGGCCCGCGTGTTGGATCACGGCTTAGTCCTTCTCATAGAGAGGAAGTCCCAGCAGTTCAAACATTATAGGCTATTATAATAGGTCTTTACCTACGAAAATGCCGTTTTGTATGAAAAAAATTAAACGAATTTATTTCATGTATTTTTTATTTGTATTATTCGAAATAATCACCCATGCAATCAATGCATCTTTGCCAACGCAGTGGCAGTTTATTGATGCCCTTCTTAAAAAAATCAGCTGGACGGGAGGCAACAAATTCTTCAAAGGCATTTTGTACTGCCTCTCGGGTATTGAATTTTTTTCCCGCCAAGAAGTTATCCAAATTCTGGAAAAGTAGTAGTCTGTAGGCGCAAGGTCTGGTGAGTAGGGCGGATGACGGAGAGCTTCCAACCCCAGTTCTTGCAACTTGGAGACCGTCTGCTGTACAGTATGAGGTCGCGCGCTGTCGTGAAGAAGCAGCGGAGACGAGCGACTGACCAATGCTGGTTGGAGATGTGCCAGCTTCTCCATCATTGAGTTCAGTTCTTCACAGTACACATCTGCAGTAATGCTCAACCCGTTTGGTAAGAAGCTGTGATGAATCACACCGGCGCTAGACCACCAAACAGTGACCATCACTTTTCTAGGGGTAACTTTTCGTTTAGGGCATTGTTTAGGTGCTGAACCAGGATCCAACCAACTTGCTGAGCGCTTGCGGTTATCAAACAGAATCTATTTTTCATCGCAGGTAACAATGCGGTTCAAAATTCCTTCATTTGTGTGTCTGTTGAGCAGTGCAAGGCACGTCTCGACGCGTACTTCGCGCTGGCGATCATTGAGTTCGTGGGGCACCCATTTGTCAAGCTTTTTTAACTTGCCAATTTGACGCAAATGGACCAATATTGTTTTGACGCTAACGTCGAAAGCTGCTGCTAATTCAGCCGTAGATTGTGTATCATCAGCTTCCACAATCGCCTTTAATTCGTCATTGTCGACCAAAGTCTTCGGACGACCGCGAGGTTCATTTTTCAGGTCGAAATTTCCAGAACGGAAGCGAGCAAACCAATAACAGGTGGTGCGTTGGTTTGTAGTGTTAGCTCCGTAAACGTCGTGGATGTTGCGTGCCGCTTGTGCCGCGTTGCTGCCACGACGGTACTCATATTCCATAATTACTCGAATTTTTAACGTATCCATGATGACGAAAAAGATTAAAATGCGATGAAAATGTAACAGTAATCAATAAACAAATGACTACTTTTGGAAAAAGAATTCCATGTTTTTAAAATAAAATTAATTTGAAATTAGAATTCTTAGACAAACAAAAATTATTTTGATTTGAAATGGCCAGTACTGCAGAACGGCAATTTCATAGGTAAAGACCTAATATATAGTACAGCCAGCTGTTCGTAGGAATTTATAACGTGATTATCGGTAGAATCTGATGTGAATATTTAATAGCTTCTAACACTTGCACCCTCAGGGATGCATTAGTTATTATAGCCTTGACCTAAGTTACTGCCTGTAGCAATACTGTGTCTAGACTACAGATATTAACCTATTTATATATGAGAATTGGGTCGATCGATCAGGTTAAGCTACGCCTGCCGCGGTTGGTCCGTGGATGGGTGACCATATTTATGTACAAAGACCACTCCGTGTCACGGAAAGCACGTTAAGCTATTGGTCTCACTTGTCATTCGTAGATCTTTGACAGCCGTTATGGGTCGCCAGAAGCTCGCAAGTCTGACAACCAATCTTACCGTATCGTATTACCCAGTAACTGGGTTGTGGGGGTCAGATCAATATTCTTATAATCAGCTACATCCGATTGGACTGGAATCTGACATAGTTGGCAATAGGGTTGGCAGATGATGAATATGCGAATTGTTTTAATATTACAGCATGATAACCGAAACAGTTTTTAAAATAACATCCGATTCAATATAAAACAAGACGGGTTAATAATACCTTCATTCCGTAAAAGAAGAAAATTCCAACATGGATTCAGAATCGATTTCAAACGAAACAATATCACTTACATCCGTCTCTTTCACTTACTTCCGAAAATAGAAGCGGGAAAAGGATAACAAGACGTTCATTTGCAATCATTGAACGTTCTCCGTGAATGCTTCTTAGTGAAAGGTCGCGGTGAAGATATAAAGGAATTATGAATATGTCGCGTTCTTGAAACAAAGTTATGCTGAGATTGTGAAGAATATTCCAACGCCTCAAACTGTAGAAATGTGAGTCTGGTTATTCTAGAGATGAAATCGCTTGAGAATTTCGTTGTTCTGAATTTTTGTGCGACAATTTTTGGAGAAAATGGTCGGTAGCTTGTTTTTATTTATTATTATATCTGATGAGTTATTTGATCTAGCGTGTAATATCTCTAGCTTTACTACAAGTAATTTTTTATTATAAATTACATATGTTTTTTTTTTCATCTGAGTTGAGTATCATTTATATATCATTATAGTTTTGTGCTCTTTTAACCTCTACAATAATTTCACACATACACGTGCAAAACCTCCCACTTTCATCCCCTGGAGATATACAAAAACTATAAAACGCCAGCTGTATGATCATTATATACTCCTTTTGCTTCATTTTATTTTTTATTTTATTTATTCGGAAGAACTAACAATTACACATTATGTTTTACAAATAAATAGAATATAAGAAGTTATACAAATGTGCAACCAACAACGTTCTTCACAGATATACAAAAAGACAAAGATACGTTCATATATATTATCGTACACCGGTTGTGAGTATAACGCTCTTGACCTTTCGCCATCACCAATTAGGTCAGTAATGATTTCATTGAGAGCAAAAATTCAACAAATATCCAAGCGACTGAACAGTCTTTTCAAAAATATTCCACCTTTATTCTCGGGCAAACCCAACATGTCCAATAATAAAGCCTGGGACATCTTACACGCAAATCTAACATCGCACCTACACCAAATACCGTACTATTTTATCAAGATTGAGATATTGAATTCCTGCGCACGTCATGAGATGTAGAAGGTATTTTATTACCCCGAATAAATAGAAAGAGACAAGGAGAAAAAGAAAAAAGATAGGTAATAAAAAGGTTGGATGCTAGAACGACGTGTTGTGAAAACTTAATATAGGAAAGTCTTTGTAAGGAAGTTTTTTATTCCTCTTGGGGTTGTATTTTTTAATTACATAAGTGACCGTATAATATATTGATAATCTTAAATACGTATGTATATATACAAAAAAAAAATGCATATAATTTGAAGTTTAAATAAGTTGTTTTGAAACCGTCTCTGAAGTCTCTGGAGTCTTTTAACGTGGATTATGAGATTATTTTAGCCAACCGTCATCATATGCAGTCTGCTAGCTTTTTCCCAACTATGTTGAAGTCAGCTTCCAGTCTAAACGAATGCTGATGAATACCAGTGTTTTACATGAAGTGAATACCAATCAGACTTTTACAACCTAGTAGCTGGGTAATACGATACGCTTTAGTAAGGCTGGTTGTTAGGCTATCGGGCTTCTGCTGACCCGTAACGTCTGTCAAAGACCCACAGATGACAGCCGGGGTCAACAGCTCCCCTTGATTTCCGAGGCACGAAGAGTTCTTGGTATGTAAAGATCACCCATCTATTGATCACTGCAGCACTAGATTCTTCTAGCGAATGAAAGTTATAAATCTAATTTTTATTTATTCATTTCTCACCACAATAAACATTACAGAGGTTATTAAACTTGCGGTACGATATGGTTTCGTTTACTGTGAGAGACTGGTTCCTTAGCTAGGCTTTAAGGGCCTGTGTTTCAGGTCACCAGGTCTCCACCCTCTGGCAATTAAATACATGTCTTATAAAAAAGTTAATTAGAAACTAATGACAAACGACAACAGGCGAATTTTCAAACTATAAGATCGACCTCAATCTATGAGAATCGATTACTTACGCTAATAAGATTATCATCTTCAACAATAAACTACTTCAAGGTGTACATTACAATAATGTTGTTGATACTGATCAAGAGCTGCGGTTGTCCTTTGTTGAAACTGAATCGTAAGTTCGTAACTCAATAAACAATCATCAAATAACAACGTCTCTAACTTCAATATTCCCAAAATAGTTCCAAAACTTCTAGAACTAATACAATATTCATTACTAGAACGTAACTATCTTATATTTGATTGTGTCAGGCTTTTGTTATATCGAAAATCAACGTCTGAACTCGTGATCCCTTTAAATATGTATGACGGTCTCATCGCAGTCCCAGCACAGCCACAAATCCTTTATCTTTTACTTTCGCGTTCATTTTTGTGAGTCTTTCTCAATTTGAGAGTCCGTCTGTCATGTCTTTGGGTAATGTCTGAACGTTTTAGTCGACCTTTTCGAGAATAATGTCAGGTTTAAGTGACAAGGTAACCTCTGGGGTATGGAAATATGGGGAGGCAGCTCCGGCTATAATTTTCCTTTTTTGAAGATTACTAGTATTTTGGCTGTCTCGTTGCTCGCAAATGTCTACCAACCCGCACTGAGCCCGCGTAGTAGTTTATAGCCGACTCCTTCTCGAAGAGAGGAGGCCTGTGTCCCAAAAGTGAGAACATTTAGACTCATAGTTGCTTGCAAGTGCAACAACTGCGTCGTTGATTCGATCTTCTGTCCAGAGGGGTAATTGCGGAACTTTTTATCGGTAGGAATTGGTTTAATATTCATAGTTAAACAACATTCATTGCGTTATTTACGTTGCTGAGCAAACAATTTATTCGAACAAATGACGCAATGGTTTAGAAATAATCTTCAATCCCATTCAGATTCTGATAAATTGTGCATTTCGCAATTAGGGTGCAGGCAGTGTTGTTTGGGAATTTCTCAATTACAGCGTGGTGTCTATAGTAAAAAAAAAATGGTTTAAAAAAACGCTTTTTTTCCATTGTTTTGTACTTTTAAGTTTGGTTTTCAATGGAAGCGTGTTTTTTAGTTTCTTAAAACTATTATTTATTTTCTATTTTTTAGGGTGTTTCGAATTTTGAGACGTATGTCAGCGTAGTTTTCGAAGACAGTTTTTTGCTGTCCTGGTAACCCTGGCAGGGATAATGGTACAAATTTATGAAATTATATTATTGTCATCGGTCCTCGATAAGTCTACAGAGTTTAAATGAAATCTGGTCGTTTAAATTGGGTCAAAATCGCGCTATAAGGAGTCGGTTACAAACAAACATACAAACATACAAGTGAAGCTAATATAAAGCGTCTAAAAATAATCACCAATGCGTAAACTGTAACCATCAAAATAAAAGCTGTTTTATAGAATGGCCAATACTTTCGCGATTAAAATGTATGGAATAGAACTTTTTGTTTTATTATCAGCAAAATATTTCTATCGGTTTGGGGGTTTAAAATCATAAGCTGAATCGTGTCAAACAGTCAATCATGGTTACAGTTTGGGTAGTGGTTAAAGTTTAATCGTGTATAATTATACAATATTAAACTAACTACCAGTAACTAGACACCACCAACTGACATTAGGGTCCACTCTTTCCATCCATGGAGATATGTGTGTGATGTATGCAGTATTTCAAAATCAAAATCAAAAGTCATTTATTCAAATTAGGCTGAGGATCAGCACTTTTCGAACGTCAAAATTACAAAAGACAGTCCCCCCAAAACGCCCACCCGTCGCGCACTTCCTAGTGCTTTAGCTGGGAAGAAGAAGTGGCCAACAAACTCCCCAGCAGCACAGCTGTCTGTCCAGTTAGAAGAACTTGATTCTATACAATGGTATATAGTAAACATTAAGAGACACAAATTAAATTAAATGATTTGCTATATGCCAGTTAGCCAACCCAATATACCAACAAATAAAATGAAAACTATACTCAAGCATAAGCAAAAAAAAAATATGTATATAGACACATGGCTGCAAAAATAAAAAACTGGCATAAAGGGCGTGACAGCTTACATATGCAATGCTGAATGTTCACATAGCTGTTACGACCTGAGTTACAACTCGAGGCCACAAATGATAAACTAGGACCATCGACGTAAAATAAATTAAACAGGTAAGTAATATTAATAATAATATCAACATCAAAGTCAGCAAGACGACCAGTCACCACAAGCAGCACCCGTTCACGAGCATATCGCAAAGATCAGCCATTGCCCCCCTCGCCATATTTGAGGGAAGGGTGCAACCCGACCCCCGACGCTACCGCAAGCATTGACATCTAAGGGAGCATGACGAACTTGCTGCCGGTTGCTCAAGCAAGAATTGAATGATTACTTGTCGAGGTCGCTAGCTAACCACATTATGCAATACTAATAAAATAAAATTGGCATAAACAGGAAAAAAAATAAGGAAACAATTATATTGAACCTATCACTAGGTACGCTAATACTGGAGAAAGAACATAAACATTGTCTTGAGTTAATCACAGCGACCAACTATTCTTATCATTTAAATAATCGTTGATGGAATAGTACGCCTTTTGACAAAGGTTGGATTTTACTTGAGCTTTAAACGCATTAAAAGGTAATTCTAGTAAAGAAGGTGGTAGCTTGTTGTAAAATGTTATACCAAGCCCAACAAATGAGTTATGCACCTTATGAAGCCGGTGAAAGGGAACACGTAGTTTGTCCTTACTTCTAGTGTTAACAGTGTGAATATCACTGTTTTTAGCGTATAAGTGTATATTTTGCCTAATATATAAGATGTTGGCGAAAATGAATTGTGATGACACCGTAAGAATACCAATATCTTTAAAAAAGTCCCTTAGGAAAACTCTGGCACCTAGCTGGTAAATTGCTCGAACAGCTCGTTTCTGAAGGACAAAAATATTTTGAATATCAGCTGCAGTACCCCACAGTAGAATACCGTAAGACATAACGCTGTGGAAATAACTAAAATAGACTAACCGAGCTGTATCAACGTCAGTATATTGTCTTACTTTTCTGACGGCGTAGGCAGCTGAACTGAGCCTTCCCGCTAGGCTTGAAATATGTGGGCCCCACTGAAGTTTGCCATCCACTGTTATGCCCAGAAAAACTGCCGAGTCTACAGTTTTAAGCACCTCTTTATCTAAGACGATGTTGGGACCTAGATTTCTAACATTCGGTAAGTATTTAGTAGTAGTATTTAGTATTTACTATGTAAGCATTTGATTTTCCCGCTAATACGTTACTGGTCCTACCTTAAAACATTAGCAACGTAAAACAGATAATATCAGTTGCTGGAAACATAACACATTTATCATCACATTACTTTAATTCCACACACTGCATGCATGCACCAACAAAGAAAACAAAACAACGTTCATAATTCATTTTAAAGCATTTCTTTTTACCCACCTTCCGTTGTAATAAATTTAAGGGGCGGACCACACCGTATGTACGTACCCTTATCACAATGAAAATAGCTCTGCTGCCGAGTTACCGCGCATCTGCACCTTGCATAATGTACCGTTATATCGCGCCTAATGTGTTTCTGCTAGAGAGAATGGTACATTATGGCACTTGTATGAAGTAGAGAGAATTTAAAAACATGTAGTAAACATGAAACTATTCGTGGTTTTTGACATTTACGTACTAGATAGCTGCCGATGTTTTGCTTGCATCCTGCGGGAATTACTTCATGTTCCTGGACATAATGTTTCTTAAGTTTTTATACAAGTCATGGTCTATCTTCGATCCACATTTCATTTAAATTCGTTCAGTTTTTTATTACGTGTGTGTGTGTGTATTTATTCTGTGTTTGAGTTAGAGATCTTCACAAAATTACACAGTATAAAACCTTTATTTCCCATAAATTTCAAAATTTTTAGAACTTTAAAATGTTTGATCTTGCTTTGTTTACAACTATCCTATCAAATATTTACATTTACGTCAGTTCCTGCGTGCACCCTTTGTAATGTGCCTTTACATCCCCTTAATGTGTTCTGAACCATATTTACATCAGGCCTTGATAACACCACCCCCACACTCCGCTATTTTATTTTATTATGTGCATTATTTCGAGTAAGACATTTGAGCAATATTTGTTTAAGCTGTTTATTAACTACTTTTTTGTTTTACCAAGATGAAACTGCTTAACTTTATCAATGTTATTTATTTATTTATTTATTAAAACTTTATGCACAAGTAAAAATACTGTACAAAGGCGGACTTAATGCCTGAGGCATTTTCTACCAGTCAACCTTAGGGTGATGCAGAGAAAAACATGGCAGGTGCAACATAAGGGATAGATAACTCGAAAAACAATGAATATTAAATACATACATAGATACATACATACATCCATATAACGAAAATGAACTTTGTCTGGAGACATCACGATCGGTAGAGGAGAAAACGAACCCAGCAAATCAGCGCTGTGCTGCTTCTACCAACTTCTTCCGAATATGCTCGCGTACTTTCACCTTAAATGATAACTGACTGGTTGCCGTCCTGATGTTCAGAGGAAGCGCATTCCAGAGAAAGACCGCCTGAACAAAGAAAGAAGAGTAAATGAAACCAGAACGGTGAGAAGGACATCGTAGAAGGCGATTGTTGGTGGAACGAAGATTTTTACTATGCGCAGAGCACAAGTAGTGAACCTGGGATGTAAGGTAGGAAGGAGAAGTGGGTTTTTCGAGTATAGAAAATAATATTGACAGAGCCCTCAACTCTCTGCGCTGACGAATGGGTAACCATTTTAAGAGCAACCGGTGTGCAGACACATGATCATACTTACGAAGATTGAAAACGAATCGAATGCAGTTATTCAGAAGGCGGTCAAGTTTATTGAGGAGATCTGCATTCAGGTCGTAGTAACACACATCGCCATAGTCAATTATGGGAAAGATTAGGGCAATATTAAGGGCTGATTTCACTAATTATACTTCATGCGATCTGCAATTCCAAGCTGTGATTCCATTACAATGATATTAAATTTGTAAAATATTGATTACAAGAGCTGTTGGTAAACTTTTATCTCTAGCTATATTTATGCAGATAAATAAAATAGAAAAAGCTATTATTTTGATATTAAAGACAGGCCGTCTTTTATATCAAAATAATAGCTTTTTACTAAATGCATAATATGTATAAAGAAAAGAAAGATAGAAAAATAAATAAATAAAAGAAGAAATAATGGAAAAGGAGAAAGAAAAGATGAAAAAGAAAGAAAGAAGTTTAAAGAAGAAGAAAAAAAAAGAGAGGAAAGAAGAAAAGGAAGAAGTTTTTTTGTCTGTCTATCCGTTTGTTCCGGCTAATCTCTGGACCGATTTTGACGGGAATTTCTACGGAAAGGCTACTTGTTGTCCCGGTAACACGATCCCATGGGATAATTTCCGACATCCACGGGGTTGATGCCGCAGGCAGATGCTAGTAAATAAACAAATGATGACATTGACAGCTAGAAAAGGCTAGGCACATGATGATTGATGGTTCAAATATTCTGGTCACGTTCAGATTTCATTGGTTTAATTCGCCCCGTTTGTTTGCCGTCAGACCTCGACCTTACGAAGCAACACTAATATTCTAAGGGTAACTAAGCCAATTTTTGGCTGTTGATAAGTACTACAAAAAAATTCAAAGTAGGCAGTCCTATGTTCAGCCTTCCGTATGTACATCTTAACTAATCTGAAGACTGGGAATTAAGATTTTTAACCTAAATGATTATGACTTCAAAGTAAAGTGGAACGATTTTATTGAAGTCTAGCTTCTGCCCGCGACTTCGTCCGCATGTCAATCGACCCAGAGAATAAAAAGTTTCACAGAAAATTCAACCCCCATTTCGGGGATGGAATTTCAAAAAACCCTTTCTTCATGGAAACCTAGTCTTCACAAAGAACACTCCCTCCAAATTTCACGTCTCTATGACTAGCTATTGAGGCTGTGCGTTAATATATTAGTCAGTCACTCAGGACTTTGAATTTTATATATATAGATAATGTACAACTTCCTACATCTATCCTAGCAGAATTCTTCGTAGCTTTAATTCCCATTACAAGCTCTTGGTATCTAGGCATTCGCAACCCCGCCTAATGTACCTTGCCCGTCGTAATGTATTTCTGCAAAGCGCTTGCTCTAAGCTCGGTTTCACGAATTTTTAGCAGCACAGCCTTTTCGATTCGTCGTTTCAAAGAATATTTTTATTTCCAACGCCCTCTGTGTGTTGCTTTTTTCTTGGTGATCCGTCAAAGATGGAATATATTCGATGTTTCTGTGAAACATTTTGAGGACTTGTAAGTTTTTCCTTTCAAGTCAGGTAGAAAATGTAGGATCAATTATTTAGGTGTTTCATGTAGTTCCTGTTTTAATGTTATCATTAATTCAAGATGAGGTCGCCCTTTTCAACGTTTACTACGTAAGACTGTGCCATATTTTCCACCAATCATGACAAGCTTGACAGGCACGTTGTCGAAAATTTGATTGATCGACAGGTGACTTGCCATTACAAGAAGAGGTATGTAATACTTTGGTTATTCTACCATATAAAAGATCCTTAATGTTAAAACGGTTTTCTATACGCACATTATTCTTATAAATGGCTCAGTAACGTGGAATGAAAGTATCTGATTTGAAACCATAATAAAATCCTATGCATGTTATTTTGTATCATTTGCAGCTGGCACCCCAATCTGTTGAGCCAATCTCCAAAGCAAACATTGCGACAAACACAAAAATAAAATCTTCTACCGAAAAATATCGCAGTGCAGTAAAAAGAAGAAGTTTAAGCTTTCATACAATACTGTTGAAGAGACTCTCGGGGTTGCGAACGGACAGCTGAGTAAAAAACAAACATAAGAAATGTAAGACAGGTAATCTTGTTCCTCTAGTGGGTAGTATACTCGTAGAACTAGATTGGAGAGGCCACGTGAGTTATAACGTGTTGGGATGTAACCTATAAATGCCATTTAATAAATAAATATCTTAGGACAACCAACACACCGTTATCTGATCCCAAATTAGGCAGAGCCTGTACTATGGCAACCAGACAACTGATAAAGTATTATAGTTCTAAATACATACATATTATAGATAAATTACACCCAGACACAAAACAAATGATTGTGCTCATCACACAAAGATTTGTCCTGGGTGGGAATCGAACCCACGACCTTTTTTTTTTTTTGATGGGAAATCATCAAATGACTTCTCCCGCTCTGGGCGGAGCGGGAGGGCGTGTCAGACACGGGTGTGTTTTACTGACTAAAACCAGCTCCCTTCAGTTGCGTATGTGCCAGGGTCACGTTATAACCCACGACCTCAGTCTTAGCAGTCAGGGAGAAACGAAGAAACATTATGAGAATAAAAAGAAACATTATGAGTAAGAAAGTCGATGGCTATAAGAGTAAGGAGAGACTAAAGAAACGATAGATGGACTGTTTGAATGTTGATATGGATAAAAATGGGGTGACTACTGAAATGTCAACTAATCGAAAAATGTGGAAGAAAAAGACATGTTGCGTCTACATCAAATTAACTGAGATAAAGGGCAGAAGAATGATGAAGATTATGATAAAAGAAAGATGTCTGTAGTCCAAAGCTAGAGTATATTATAATCAATTTTAATTAACCCACATTTTTTGTTATCGATATAACAAAAAAATTGTGTGACATACACATAATTTGCTCGATAACTTATCCCTTAACTTATCTAACGCTAGCCTATGGTATACGGCAGCTGAAGTATACAAATCTTTCATGTTAATTTGTTTTTATAGCTTTATGGTATTATTTTTAATGATGTAAAGCCAATAAACTAATTTTTCTTGATTTATAAAAATCTTTTTTCCTTAAATTACACACAAATAAAGTCTAAAATGCCCACAAGTATCAGACCCAGGATTCAAGCTACATTAGATCCCCAGGGAGAACTTTCTCACAATAGGAACGCGTACGTCCTGTAAATGGCCGGCTAGTACCTACCACTTTCTGAATTATATTTTGCGGAATAAGTAGGTAATCAAATTGTTAGGATAGAGAAACAATCGTGGGTGTGTAAGAGACGACTAAGGGGCTTACTAGAGAATAGGCAGCAGCGTTCTCTATGCATTTTACCACCATACTGCGATTGCCAATCCGCCGCCAAGCGTGGCGATTATAGCAAACCCCCGCAAATTGGGGGAGGCTTATGTTCAGCAGTGGACGTCTTACGGCTGAAATGATGATGATGAGAGAAACAATTGTTCCGACATTTTGTGAGATGAAATCAACCTGCTTAGTCTTTTGCCTACTACATTGATGGTGGATTCCAGTCTATTAACGAACTTCAAAAAAAGGAGGAGCTTCTCAATTCGACTGTTATTTTATGTTTGTTAGCTCATAACTTTTGACTGGTTGAACCGATTTTTATGATTCTTTTTTTATTAGAAAGCTGGTGCTTCCCGTGTGGTTGCATTTTAGTTCCATTCTGACAGTGGGGTCTATGTGAAAACCATATAAGCCTTACATTTGCATTAAGTATTTGTGCGACAAATGAGCGAATAACGCGATTAGATTAGTGCGGGGTATATACCATAACAAAAAGTTAAAAATATAAAAAAAAATACAAAGAAAATAACAACCGACTTCTTTAAAAAAAACACTACAAAGTGAAAAATAACTTTAATTTCGGCAGTCGGTGTCTTAGGATCTGTATTTAAGGTTTTTTGCCAGTAGTGTTTTTTTTTTAAAGAAGTCGGTCGTTATTTTTTTGTGATAAGTTTTTTTTTTACATAGAGCGATTACCTAACTGACTTACGCAATCCAACTGCCTACTTTCCTCACCTATATTGGGATCAGACTGCAGACTAACTGGATGCTGCAGAATATTGGTATTTTACATGGAGCGCCTGACTATATGATCCGCCAACCCCTGTTACTGGTAGGACTGGTTATCAGACTATTAGGCTTCTATCTACCCATAACGACTATGAAAGACACAAACCATCTTATAAGATAAACTCTATAAAAGTACAGTGGCAATTTACAATCATTAAAAATAATTCACCATTGCTCTCAAAATGGTGAAGGAAAACATCGTGAGGAAACTGTCATAGAACCAAAAAAAAATAATGGAAGACGTGACATCTACCAACATGCACTGGGCCCGTGTGATGGATTATGGCCTCTCACCGATAGTAGGCCTGTATCCCAGAAATAGAAAAAATTATAGGCTGATGGTGATGATGATGATGAAAAATAATTGACTGGCCTGTTAGTCTAGTGGTTAATGACCCTGACTGCTAAGCCATAGGTCGTGGGTTCGATTCCCACCAAGGATAAATCTTTGTGTGATGAGCACAATTATTTGTTCTGTGTCTGGGTGCAATTTATCTATAATAATATATGTATATATTTAGAAATATATAAGTATATCTATTAGTTGTCTGGTTGCCATAGTACAGGCTCTGCCTAGTTTGGGATCAGATAACGTTGTGTTGGTTGTCCTAAGATATTTATTTTTATTTAATTCTACTGAAAAATAATATTCTAATTCTCAAAATATTTCATGTCGTTAGAGTCTCGTACATCTTACTTACCTACCATTTTGTTTATTTCCACAATCGTTGTACACTCCGTCTTATGTTTGCAGAGATCTAGTCTTGTTTTCCTCATATTTAGATACTCGGATGAGTGCTTATGTATCTACAAGAGGGTGAATAACGTACTTATGCAGAATCGACACGTATGTAAATACTGTTTAGTATAGGAGCGAAGTCTGTGCGCAAATATTTGTGTTTGCAAGTGCAGTAAATAATGGAATTTGGAGTAAAGTGACACAAACATCCCGCTGGAATTCCAGAAGAGATAAGTAACCAAGATCGTCAGTTAAAGTTGTAGTTTATTATGAAACCAATTAATGTTTTCGAATGAAATTTAATTTGATAAACTAAATTTCATTTTCGTACTAAACTTCAACTACGAGTATATAACCAAAGTTACTTATTAGGTTACTTATTTCATTTGGCGACCATTTTCATTAGGCCAGTATCCTAGTCACAGTAGGCATAAAAATGGTGTTTAATTTTCAGTACAGAGTACTCTGTACTGAAAATTTAACACCATTTTTGACCCCAACATAGTTGGGAAAAAGCTAAGCAAATTATGATCATCATACATTTTTATTTAGTCAATCCTATAGGAACATGTTAACAATACGACTCCGCTTCGCTCCTTATCAATGTAGACTTTAGAAATCTAATTATAATAATATTATCTATAATAATAATATCTTAACACACCGTTATTTGATCCCAAACTAGGCAGAGCCTGTACTATGGCAACCGGACAACTGATAAATATACTTCTATATTTCTAAATACATACATATTATAGATAAATTACACCCAGGCACAGAACAAATGATTGTGCTCATCTGACAAATATTTGTCCTTGGTGTGAATCGAACCCGTGACCTCAGCCTTAGCAGTCAGGGTCACTAACCACTAGACTAACAGGTCAGTCAAAATTAAACCTCTTCTTCTCATTACTTAAAGCTATTTAACGAAAAGACTAGACAAAAGATTTTTAATTTAGTAGCGTTTGTATTAACTTTCCAATCAAACCAAAATCTTGTCACATTACTCTAATAACCAGAATAATAGAAATACAAAATCAAACGATAAAATTACACATTAATGGCTAGTCCCTTAAACATAACGTAAATAATACATGCCTACCCATTACGGAACCCTGTATTTACAGGAGGAATGTGAATGTCGAGCCCTCGGGAAACGAACAGATATTACAAACCAATAATTACTCAGAATATAATACAGAGATGTATATGTTCCGTAATTACTGAATGTTTTGATAACGATTCTTAGGAAGAAGGAATGATTTCTTCTATGTCTTTGATTTAATTTTGTGTTACAAGAAGTTCGAATTTTTTTAATTTTTACAAGATATTGGAATTGTATTTATTGTTCAAATTGCATCAAGGCAGATTTGATAAAATTGATCCTGATTTAAGTTAACCTAGCATAGCATGAAATAATGCCTAAAAGATACCTATCTACTTTGAATTATTTTTTTGCTGGCAATACTTAATGCAGGCAGGTTAAAATGGAGATAGTCCCGAAAATCCTTAATTATTATGCTAAAGACCCATTTCCTTCCATGGGTGTCGTAAGAGGCGACTAAGGGACTTACTAGAGAATGGACAGCAGCATTCTCTATGCATTTTACCAACATACTGTGATCGCCAACCCGCCTAACAAGCGTGGCGATTATAGCAACCCCCTCCCCCCCTCCCCCCATGTTAGGGGATGCCTATGTCCAGCAGTGAACGTCTTTTGGCTGAAATGCTGATACTAAGGTCTATACAACATACAATTATATTATTCAAAACTACGGCAGCTCCGACCAGAGTTTCGCGTAACTAGGAACTGTGTCTCACGCCTTCATTGGTAACATTCATAATTCCCTGTTTTAATCCCCCATTCATTTCCCAAACACGAAATTAAGGTACATCAATACATTGAATACACACCTAAATGAAGTACAACACTCTGTTATTAATGTAAAGAGAACTTAATAGACTTCTGAATTCAGCAGTGTTATGCGTATGAATATTTAGAATTCAACCCTTAATGAGGTGAGGTCCTATTAACAGACCTTTGTGTTGAAATTTACACTGTTAAAATATTAATTTTCGTTTACTTTTAGGTGTTAGAGTACGTAGATATAATCTCAATTAAAACAAAAGATTTTAATAGCAATTTTCAAGCAGATAAAATTTTAAACATAATTACTTTGATGAAGTCTGTACATTGAATTATTCATTTTATCGTAGACCAGCTTCTGCCCGTGACTTCGTCCGCGTCAAATTTTTGTTCCCTTGCTCGTCGCATTGGATTGCGTGCCAGTTTTCGTCCATTTTTCGTCGCTGCTCCGCTCCTTTTGATCGTAGCATGATATTATATAGCTTATATATTGTAAATAGGCTACTCAACACAAAAAGATTTTTTTTAATTTGGACCAGTAGTTCCTGAGATTATCGCGTTCAACCAAACAAACAAAGTCTTCAGCTTTATAATATTAGTATAGATATAGTAAACACGTGTCAATAATGAATAAGCGCCGAAAGTCGAAAAACCTAACAGCGCACTTTTACTTAGATGCCACCTAGTGTTAGTGACAACGAGCATATGAAAGTCAACTCTACTAGTTACGTCAGAATAATTCATATTTCCAGTAGGCACCTGATGAATATTACCTGGCCCTACCTAGTCTAGTTGAGAGCTTTAGAAATTTTTGTACAAATATAAGGCACTTGAGGGCCAATGTCACTCTTGTTTGAAATGGGACACTATCTAGAGAATAAACTAGGTCTGACATTTTTATTCTCTAGAGTCCCTAAGTGGTGGGTAATTGAAGGATAATTAAATGGGTAATGTTCTATTGTATATGGACTAAAATAATGCGCGATGAGTTGCACAGTGTGCTGGATTGGTGGAATTTCAACTGGACACCAGTCACTGTGAAGATTGACGATGGTGAAAGTACTTAAATAAATGTACTATATTCCACAGTCAAAGGTGACGAGTTGAATGAAATGTTAATTTACATAAGTAGATCTTACAAGACACTTTTAAGATCTACTTACATAAATCGTCGTTTCGGAAACAAACGACCAATGTCAGTACGCGAGACCATTTCCCGTATTTATTAACGTTCAAAATCTGATCACAGAGACAACCAATGACGAAAACTTGTGATTATTTTTTTTTTGAAATTCGAGTTTTTTTTATATAGAATTAGACTGAGATTAGAACGCATCATGATTGTTCTTTGAAATTTGAGAACTGTCCTTTTGATATCTATATACTAGCTTCTGCCCGCGACTTCGTCCGCGTTTCAATCGACCCAAAGAATAAAAAGTTTCACAGAAAATTCAAGCCCCATTTCACCCTCTTAGGGATGGGATTTCAAAAAAACCTTTCTTAGTGAATACCTACTCTTCACAAAGAACACACTCTCCAAATTTCACGTCTCTACAATCAGCGGTTTAGGCTGTGCGTTGATATATCAGTCAGTCAGTCGTCACTCAGGACTTTGAATTTTATATACCTGTATATAGATATTCAAACAAATCAAACTAGTTAAAACAAAAGAATGCCGTCATATTAGTGTGACCTTAACGAGAAAAATAATCTTAATCGAGAGTCTTGACTCCGCTCTTAAGACTCATCAATAAATGTGGTCAAGGTTAAAACGCTGTTAAGCTGTTCGATGCATCAACGGTTGCCAATTTTGTAAGTTTTCAAGGCCCATTAGATTGGGTCAGCCAAGAGACTTACTTGGATGAATTATAAATATTTAGTTAAGTACTAGCTGTTCCCTTGTCTTCAATTACGTGATTGTATACTCTATTGGCATTATAGAATATAGACAGTCCTGCATTTCTGCAGAATATAACATAATCTCATTAATAGGATACTTCCGAGTGAAACCGAGTTTAACAGCTTATAATTCTTCGCATCACAATGAGTGGCCTACAAAGTGGCGATTAAAACGCAAAAATCATGACTTAACTGGTCATGGCGAATGGTCTAAGGGAAGACTAAGCCTGTGGCGACATGGTGCTCCCCTACCAAACCCATTCGTTCCACCCGCTGAAATCTCGCACCTGGATACGAGTTGCCTTTGCTTTCCTAGAAGTCTTTAAATAGACTCCGGAGTCAGGTTGACCAACGTAACGAAAACCAGCTCAAGTAGAGATTTAAAGATGACTCCGCCCTGGAGTATAAATGTGGTGCTGTCCTACAAACAATGGGGCACTTAATATCTTATCAAGCGTATCCTGTTGTTTGCACGCTACAGGAGTTGATGAATGCTGCTGAAAGTGCCAAGCTCGTTGGTAAATTCTGGGCTGACTATATTTAGATTAACAGTTCACTTTAATAAATAACCTCATAAGCACCATTACCTCATAACCTCATACCGTCCATCTATTTAACTTTGCTTATTGCAATAAAAAAGCAACTCATAAAAATGCCTTACTTAAGTTTATCAATACATTAATATTATTACTCGAATAAAAACTTCCCGAAAAATGTATTACCCAATGCCCTTATACATAAACAAATCAATAAAAAGCATGTTTAGTCCAGGGCACATACTTTGTGACCCCTTCTTTGTGTAAAGAGTGGATGTCGACCTCCATAAATCTTTCATTCGATACTGGAAGAGGTCAGTGAAGCCACAAATCTTAGCACAAGTGAGAGGCACAAGCGTATGTACTAACTTATCTCTTAGGTATGTGGAGTCAGTAGAATTTTATGGACTCAGCTGAAATACAAGCGTTTGCAAAGGTAGCAGTTTCTGACGTAGACTAAAAAACTTTTTGCGTTGGCGTTTGTGCTTCCTATGTAGAAATAAACATATGTATATAATTTTTATGAGAAAATAATAACCAGTTTTCTTTTAATTAAAACGAATGCTTAAGTCATGCCTTTCAGTTTGCCACAAAACTATTTTTCCTGAATATAATTGGTAAGTGTTCTTCGACATGATTCCTACCAAAAATTACTCAAGAAAAAAAAAAGTAATTGAACCAGTCATTTATGTTTTAAACAGAAATGAAAATGAGACAAAGAGGTCCCTTGAAATATCGTTCCTTTTAAAAATCAATTTTTAGATATATTATGAAAAGGTAGTTCATAGTCTACTTGTTCCAAATTGTCCAATATGGATCTTGCACTCACTCAAGGGTCGACATTCACACTTCGATGTCAATTGACGTATTACTAACTACTTCGATAGGACTCTTGTCTGGATGTGGAGTGCTGTGGAGCAGGCTGAAGTGTGGCCAATACTGGACGTTACAACTTGAGTGGCACGCCAAAGCCAACATTGGTGACTGAGATATTTACTGACAAAGAGATAGACAGGTGAAGAATCGATTTAGGAAGCAGACCCAGTAACTGTTCCATTGCAGGGCAACGGTATATTTTGGTTTAAAAAGGGATACAGGTTATAAATACTTGAACTTCCTCGCAAAAGGTTCAAATAGTGATACCGTTCGGAAAACCAGATAATATGTTATAACAATAATAAGAAACTCCCATTGATATTTTTCAAATATGACACCTTTTTGTAACTTACTTGGTTTAAGCTCCTCTAAGCCTCCACAACCAAGCCTTTTATTCAAAAAATGTTAAGAAAAGGGGCATAACATTTGAATAAACTTAGGTCCATCAAATTCAATGGACTTCCACACGTTGTTAACCTCAAAATAAACTTAGGTATAGAAAGAATTTCTGTGCAAATTCAATTTTGTGGAAAGTCGCGATAGATGTAAAATAACTTTTATAGCTGAAGGGACTCGGGTGCCGCTTTCTTCTGTAAAACGGACCCGAAATCGAATGGGAAATTTTTGTGCCTTGCCCTTTAGTTATGATAATGCCACGGTCGGATTCCGTTGAATGAGCAAATAAATTGTGGCGTTACTGTAACTATGAATATATTTCTTCGTACGAGGTCGACTATGTATTGAACTGTGACCAATAGATTTCGACGCAATCTCAGTGCTTAGGGAAAATTGAGATTCTGAAAATCGTGGGAGAGAAGTATTGTCAGTAAGTATTTATATACTTAGGTACCTCAACCAAAAAGAACGTGCGTACATCTTTCGATACTAAAATTTATTAGGTTGATATAAATTAAGGACTGAAAATGGAAGGAAGATAACCTATATTTCGTTTTCACAATGATAATTAAGGCCATAACAAGCAAGAACTTTTTTTACTTTCACATAAATAATAATTTCTACACAAAATATAGTCTATCTTCTGTTCTATACAGCAAAAAACATTTTTCAGACCAGATTTTCTGAAGTTCCTTATTTTTTTTAATATTAATCGCAGTATCCACTCAATTTCCTTGTCAAAAAGCTATTTAGTTGCCAATAATAATCGATATAAAAGGCTTAATCATCCCATTCAACCAGTACATTTGTGGTGACAGCCCCCACTTGACGGCCGGAGGTCGAAATTTCAATTTCCGTAAGGAAAAGATAAATTTTCTTGTCGTTTATTGACATTTCTTTGCGTTGTGCAGACGTCTCACCCGCGATTGATTGCTCTACTGTCGGGAAAAACATAAAAGAGATATTTTCGGTAAGCAACTTTGATATTTTTTAGAACTGATACTGTTCAAAGTGAAGTCTTTTGAAAGTTTCGTATTCAAATTAGGGTTCTATTTCTTTGTTCGTGGTGTGAGCTGATTGTAGATTTGTATTGATTTTGAGTTCGCTTTGTTCTTTTTTCTCTCTTTTTTTTATCTCTGCCTTTCCTAGATTATTTTAAGACTATCGTTCGGAAAATTCGACCATTTCTAAACCAGTAATACTTAGCTCACCTGATAAGTTATAAGCATCGTAGTACGATGAGATTTTCCTCTTTAATTTGTGTTATACACATTGAATTGATAGGTAGACAATGATGATACCTGATTCAACAGACTCCAGTAGAATTTGACAGACTTTATTTAGATAATAATTTCATTTACAAATAAATCAGAACCATGAAATTCGCAGACTAAACATACTGAACGAAAAACCACGAAACACAAAACCACTAAGTTCAACGCATTCTGACAAAAAGTTAATCTGTAGGCTGAAACGATTAAGTACGCCAACTCGCGTACGATTGAAAAATGGCGCTCGGCTCCGCGTTTCTCTGGTGATCGTTTGCATATTTAGACGACATTTGCGTTTATATCCGATTGTCTTCAATATATCGCGTTGTCTTATCTGTTTTATATTAGAATGAGATTCTGGGAACGTATAAACGCTTTTGGAATTCTTGATTGCGTAAGTTGTGCTTATGGTTGGCTGGTATTGGTAATATCTTTGGTTTGGTACGTATGTAGATTATAAGTTAAAATCCCGAACCTAACAGCATTTATTTTTTGTTCAGACGGGTGATAGCTTATCACACATTAAATTTATTTATACATAAGTATTTTTCTGTTTTTCTTTTTTTTCTTTGAAGATATGGATTTGCAATATCCTTCACAACTCTTGGATTATGACTGAAAGTGTGCTTCGCCGGTTTAATTCTTACGTAATCACTCAATCAATTCATCATCAGCCTACAGCAGTCCACTGATGGTCATACGCATTCAACTCGATTTTTGACAATTGTCTCAATCCTACTACATACATACATACTAATATGTATTATAAATGTGAAAGTTTGTGTGTATTACTCAATCACGCAAAATGGCTGAACGCATTTGGATAAAAGTTGGCACACAGATGTTTTTTATCTCGGTAGTAAATTCCCGTGGGTTCCCGACCTCTACGCGGACGGAGCCACTGGCAAAAGCTAGTGTCAACATGATAATCTCACAACCTTATCCATTAATTATTGTTGGAACAAGTAAATTCATTTAATTAAATCATAAAAATCATCTGCGAAAATTGGTCAAATGAAAAACATCTTTAAGGCGATTGATAATACGAATTTCATTGAAATAATCAAATTAAAGCACACAATTTGTAAGTGGCACTACAATTTAACATCGGTTAATTTTCTAATCCATATGTTTATATTTTCATCAAAAGCTTTTGGAACAGACTCGTAATATTTATATTCAATCTAGACAGTTTTCATTAAAATATTGTTTAGAGATTCAAATTGTTTACTTTTTAAATGATACTAGCACAGATAAAAAGCGTGTTTCACCGTTCATCCTCGATTTGAAAATGATTTATGCCATTTTCGCCCGCTATTACTAAATTGAAGCACACCTTTTTTTTTTACAAAATGTGGACTCAATAAACAAAACACATTTAGCAAACAGCGAACGTACTCGGGTGGCCATTTATAATTCAATTGTACACTCCCCGGATTATTTGATATAACAGAAACAAATCAATTATACACGACCCACCTGCATCTATTTATTGAATTTCGTTTTGGAACGACGTTCTTTAATACGGTTTGTAGTAGGATGTGATTGGCAGAAATTACGATACAGGAGGGTGATAAAGCCGACACTGAGGTCAAAATGGTAATCCGAGAAGGTTGCTGCAAAACTTTCAAATTTTCGTCATGGGTGTCATTTTCATGGTTTTTAAGGGTGCTAAAGCCGATAGCGAGGTCAAAACGAAAATTCATGATGGCGAGAACTGTACGATAACTACAATGTTATACTCGATGGCTCTTTATTAAAAACACGTAATAAATTCACAGTTTCTCCCTCTCAATGCCTTTTTCTATTAAATATAATACATATGAGTATCAAGTATGGAACTTCGTACTTCTAGCAAGAGTCTCCCGACCGCACACGTCTTAATTGATTTAAAGTGACATTTTAAAATAACATTCGTTAGTCGGATTGGTATTTGTTATACTGTGGCTATCTGATTCTTTTCATTATCGGCAGTCAATGCATGACTGCTCTTACAACTTGGCGTTAGCTGCTAATAAAGGGTCTGCCGTCCACTGGAGTAGAAACACACACAGCAATTCAAACTAGACTTAAATGACTTCAGCATACGGCTCAAATTTACTGCACAAGCTTTTTATTATAACTTCGTGTCTTTTCTTTTCTTCATCCAATTACTAAAGTCTACAGTCCTCTTAACGTATTCTTCTTGCTTTGTCTCGCATCAATAAGATTTTTCTTCCTTTTAAGCCCCCAATTACTAGCGGTAGACGTTCGCCTGTTGCCAAAAACCCTCAACCAGAATCCAAATAAACAAATGAAGGCTCACTAATCACGTCCCACGAAAAACCAATAATAGCTGCCCTTTCCGAATTAACCTTGCACCCTCCAAACCAGTTTAAATACTGGGAAGGTGGTCTTTTTCCAAGAATAAAAAGGATATCATCTAGTCACCGTAGGACTAAAATGGCTCGACTAATGCATTCGGTTATACAAATTTGCTTTTCCATTTAGAACGCTGTGGGCGTTAGATGTTGCCATCAAAAGGATGTACGTAAATTAGTTCGCAGAGGAAAAACGGAATGGAAATATGAAAATGTCAGACGCTATTAGGATTATACCCTTCTCGGTTTAGTGATGTTAGTTTAAAATTCCGAAAGTATCTTTTTTTCTGCGGGGAGAAAAATAATTGAATTTCTGATGTACGGGAAAAGTCTGTGGCTTTTTGTGGTTCGTTTTGTTTTTATCATTGAGGTGTGCTTTTTAATGGCTGTCTGAGGTAAAAATGGTGTGTTTTTTTTTCAAAATTAAAACATAGTAATGGACTTTTACACTTCATAAATTTTTACAAAATAATTTTAGCGTAAAAGCTTTTCATTTGGATCAGCGTATTATATTCTATATTTGTACTCACCAAATGCCAACACTTAAATGAATAAACAAAATCACGTTGTTAGATTTTTCACTTAAAATGCTAAGCCGAGCGCTCAAAAACTAATAAAACCCTGTGATTTAGACATTCTAAAAGGTGTCGTTATGAAGATTAATCATAGAAAGCAGCCACTTTGCACCGTATTCATAATTTTAGATTTATTAACATCGTCATCTTGGAATATACCAAATATTTTTCTTTCCACCAATTCTAACGTCTTGATTAAGTTGCCGACTTCGCAGAAATAATTAGCTACATCACTGTACGTTGTTCAAACATTGTTTCACAATATTTGTAGAACAAAAGTAGGCGGTGCCAGGAGCTGCTGCTTTTGGAGCTTCGCATAAATAACTGTATTCAAAATGTTATTTATGATTCCAGTGTGAGAATAGCTTTGTTCTACGGCAGTTTTTATGCCACATGAAGTGAGAAAAAAATACAAAAAAATCTGACGTTTCGTTATGATGTTCTTTTTCAAGACAGGTGCAAAAACGGTTCCGAAGTATTCATCGTACATTCATTTTAAGTACGGCATCTTTTGTTATATTATTACACAGTAATCTGTCAAATTTAGTAAAACTATCACTGGTGAAAATTATAGAAATAATAAATTCTGATGAAATTTGTAGCAGTAGGTATAATTAAAACTATGTTACTTTTAAAATAATTTATCTTGATTGTTTAATACGTAAAAATCAGACCGATGTTGATGTAAGTAATAGATATATCTACAATCCATATCTTGAAATATCCCCCTCTCTTCCCCTTCCCTTACGTAACCTAAATTGTAAACGCCAAACAAATGATACCCATAAATAATGTCAGTTCCCTCAAACATTTGCGAATAGGATTCGACCGCAATCCATTTGACAATAACACCAAAAACAATAACACCATTCCATGAAATGATTCATTTGTAAATTAAAAAAAAAAAACTCTTTCCAAATATTGCCAGACTTAATTCTATTGCAGAGAGTGCTCATATAATCAATCTGGACAGGCGTGGAATGGATTTGATTAAAAATAAAGCCACAAGGATCCCTGTCCATTAGCATCCACGTGAGGCCATGTGATTGTGTACCTTTAGGTAGATATAGCTATGGTTGTGACGTATGTTAGGTATTATTTAAACATTGTTCACACAAACAGCGTACCTAATAAAATAAACATAAGGATTAACATAATAGAACCCTAGCTGATGAGTCTAATGACATTCAACATTTTAAAAAAGGAACATGTGACAAACAAATGAATGATTACGAAATAATTCAACGGTAACAAATGAGCGAACAAACAATAAACGGATCAAAACAAATCCCGAGATAAATGAGACACAAACAAGAAGGATCACTTAGCAGAAAGACGAACGAATACGACTCATATATCAGCTCATCCGTCTCAATCGATTCTTACAACTTCCGCTAACAAACAATGGGCCCACTTACCATCCTTCTAATCGGCTTGTACGAGATCAGTTTTTAGTGTCAACTTATAAAAGATATGTAGTAGCAGACCAGCAGTTGGGTAATTACAGGCTGTAGAATGTTCTGCCTTAGGATAGCAGTGCAACGCATCATCTCTGGTATTACACATACCTATTGGCCGTGACTCAAATGTGTGTGTGTGTGTGGTGTCGGATGGAAAGTGACTTATTCAAGAATGGGCAGCAGCGTTCTCATTGCGTTTTCCCACCATACTGCGATCGCCGACTCGCTTTCCAAGCGTGGCAATTATGGGCACCCCTCCCAACAGTATATGGGTGGCTTATGTCCAGCTGTGGATGTCTTTCGGATAAAATGATGATGATAATGACTACCGGAGTATATAAGCCGCTTGTTTATTTGACATTCAATAACCCAAAATACAACATCCAGCTTTTTTAGTAGCAACATGTTATATGGAAAGTACAAAATAAAAAGAAATACAAAAGCATTGGAAGTTAAAACGATACCAGTTACATACTTTAATATTCTGAAATTGTTCCCGAATTTTTTGGGGAAACTCCACCAACAAAGATATTATATTTAAGTCACAGAAACGGTGTATTAGGGCTATGTTCGGTCTAAAATCTACCGAGAGTTGTGTACCTTTCTTTAAAAAGTACGGTATCTTGCCATTGCCTTCACTATATATATTTGAAGTAGCTGTCTTCGTGAAACTGAATCCTGAACGTTTTGTGTTAGCATCTGAAGCTTTTAATCGCACCCAAAGAGATGAAACTCGTCTATGTGTTCGTAAGACGAATACTGCTTTAATGTATAAGAGTATTTTTCATATGGCAACAGTCGTTTATAATAAATTGCCAAAAGACCTAAAAAATAATCATGTTAACTTGTTTAAGCAAAAATTAAAAGCTATGTTATGTCAAAAATGTTATTATAGTGTCTCAGATTTTTTAGCAGACAAATTTTGACATTCTACATTAAATACTTGTTTTTAAATTGTATCTAAATAATTTGTAATAATGAATTCTATTTTAGATTGCATGACATAATTGTACTATAATATTAATTATTTTTATTTGACTGTTGACATTTTTTAATTTATTATTGCTTGATGACATAATTTTTACATGAATGATATTGACTTGAAATTAATTATAAACAATCACTTTTATTCATATTTGTACGCCATGTTATGTGGCAAACATGTCAGAATCTATATTATTTTATAATATCCTGCATGCATGTCTTTATTCTTGTATGTGTACACATGTTTTTAGCAAATAAATCATATCTTATCTTATCTTATCTTATCTTAACTTCCTTACGATAGCTCGCTAAGCCAAAACAAAAACGTGCCAAAAACACTCTCATTTTCTAAGTAAACACGTGAACGATCAGAATTTAATATCGGAAGGCAAAAACAAGGAAACACCGCCAATTGTTGGCACTGAGTTTTCCAAAAACAACGATATCGCTTTGGAGGCCAATGGAAATTACTTTTCGAACCTGTGCCGACTTTGGGCCAAGAATGGTGGCTAAAGACAAACGAAAAATAATAAATGGGAGAGAAACACTCGGTCGAAGTATTGAAGAAACGTCATTGGCAAATTCGTGGCGTGAATTCGGATAGGTTGAATAAGAAATTCGTCTTTCAGGGAATATAAGGACGAGGCCCGCTTTTGTGAGATTACTAATTTTATTCTATTTTTGTGGTTGCCGTGAAATTGTTAGTTCATCGCTTCGTTTATTAACAATTGATTTAATGTACTAATACAATACCATTACCATTCAAATGATAAAATTGAAATGAATAAGAAGCATAATATGCTTCAGATGCGATTGATTTAAAAATAAAAATAAATGATTGGTTAAGGATAAGAGATACTACGCTCATTCTACCTACATGATGTGCTTTCTTTTAAACAGACAACATAATCTATCTACTAAATTGGTCAGAAATATCATACAGACGAAATTCACTCCCCGTAGAATCCTCCCGAAATTGGAGCTCTCAAATAAAAGCTAAAATAAATTATACGGCTCAGATGAAATTCCCGTATGACTGCACTTCCCTGCATGGGACGAATAGAAAATCTTATTAATTCATATTAACTGGTACGTTGCACACAAAAGCAAGGCAACGTTAATCAAGGCAAGCGGAAGGGTCACTGACCAGTGGAACAAGATCCATGAACACACACAAATGTTGTTGCAGATGTTCGGAATTTAGGAGACCGGAGAGGTCAGGTTTAATTGGGTATTGTAGGGTCTGAAGGGACAAATATTTTCGCATAAAGATTCCAATTAACCCGCGACAGGTGGGCAAGCACTTTGTGTCGTACATAAGAAGAACATGTGCATTGGAGTGGAGCAAAAAGTTTTTATGTTACACAGAACGATAATCGTTTGGGTACCATCTATTAAACGCACGCGTTTCGGTGGGACAATGATAATGAGAGTCTGGTTAGAGTTGAGCCAACAATTTAGCTAAATCCTTTTTTCATTGAAGGGATTTTAGGTTACCCTAAATGATGTAGGAGTTTGGCGTACGATAACCTTTGTAAAAGGATTAAAATCAGTGTAACGGAATGTAGCAATAAACTGAAATCTGGAATTGCTTTCGTGAAATGTTAAACAACATTCAAGTCAAACGCTACAAGAACTCTTTGACAAAGGCTGCCTCACAAAAATCCCCGAACACAAAAAGGACGAGAACTTGCGCCATTTTTAAATCCAAATGAACTGAAGAAAAACTTTCTCACAAAGGACGTACAAAGAAAATCACGAGGCTAATCAAGAACCTTTTCTAAAACATTTCGCTGAAGCAAGGCAATTTAGTGAGAGAAAAGAAAATATTAATAATGGAACAATAAGCAGGAGTATGCCAATTGGCCATTAAATGAGCTATTGGGCTTTTTCTTATAAAAATGCAGTCGTTAGAGCCGTAGGGAGGCTAAATATTTGTCTGTTCAGTCAATTTATTCTGTTTGTCAACTCGCAAAATGGCCAAAGTATTTGAAATTCTGAATTCTTTTTCTTAGAATTGACTGTTTTTACAAGACGGGCAAAGTTGGAAGCGGCATCTTCATTAGGTGCATTGAGAGCAATCGCTGCTACGTGATAGTATTTAGATAATGCTGGCTTGCCACTTAGACCCGTCGTATTACCTAACTTATTTTCTTCGATTCGCTTTTAAAGTATCGCTAATTGTGGCTTCAGTCGTTCGTACTACTCTGGAGATAGGTATTTTCTCTTTCCATTCTTATTTGGTAAGAGGTTTTTATCCTTCTGTGGAATACTAACATGCGAATCTATTTCGGTATGAATATTATCCTTGCAATTCAAAATCTTGAAAGAAATAAGATTACGCAATAGCTTCAAGACTTTACCATCGTGCTCAGTAGGTACTTAACTTACAGGACAGAAATTCTTAGTCTTTAGTTCGGTTTTCTTTGTCTTTAACTTCAACTTCTATCGTCAGTTCTTTAAAATAGTTTTCTATTGTATTGTCATTCCGATGAACTACAAATTATTCTACCTTGTTATTCGTACCTATATCTACATCAAATTCACCGTTTCTGCTTTGTAACCGCCTCTCATTCAATAGATGTACGTACTAGACAATTAGTCGGTCTTTAGTCTTCAAAAACAATAGGAGCTCCCGAAACCTCTGATCCTCCCAAATTCGAGGGTTATGTTACAGAGTAGAATAATACCGTACAAACGAACGCTCAGATTAGGGGTGCGCGCACGAAAACGTACTAATTGTTTGTTATCTAGTGCTTTTGTTCTGACTTGTGTCGGAAATTGTTAAGAGTTTGTAAGTATGGGGAGTTTAAAAGACGTGCGGAATGATGTAGTACTATTTGCTCAGTTTAATTTTTTTGTGAAGATTCCTTTTAAGCCTGTACTATTTTGGGTCTATATATTCACTTGAACTTGTGGCTAAGTAATAACAGCTGCACGGGTCGATCGGGCAGGTTAAGCAATGCTTGCCACGGTTAGTCCGTGGAAGGGTGACATACCAATACCGCTCTGTGCCTCGGAAAGCATGTTAAGCCACTATTTGTAGATCCTTGATCATCGTTACAGGTCGTCAGACGCCCGAAAGACTGACAATCTGTCTTACCAACTGGTACCGTACTCTTACCTGGGTTATGGAGGTCCGATAGACAGTCGCTCCTCGTAAAATATTGGTATTCAGCTGAATCCGATAAAACTAAGAACTGGTGCCGCTTTTTTTTTATCTTGGTGTGGAAATCCTCATGGATGTCCTCCGCCCTGGGATGGGCGGAAGGGCCTGTCAGATTCTTACTGACTAAAACCACCCCGGTGTTCCGTTCCACACCTACGTCGGGGACCACGGGAACCAATATGTCTTCCGCGATCCCCGACTGGTCCGCCCTTGTGGACCTCCTCACATTAGGGGGGGAGTGAGGTGTTAAACTCCCCCCCCCCCCCCTGTACATCACAAAGAGGCGCGCGTGGAACACTACGGGCCACCATCTCGGGTCCTAAGGAATAGGGGGCGACGGATGTCCCCAGATCCGTCGCCTCTGGAAACTGGTGCTGCTAACCCAACATAGTTGGAAAAAGGCAGGCAGATGATGATATCCACTCTTCCTACTCCTTCGAAGCGATACATATGTGATTTTCATATTAAATCCAAAAGTTTAAAATACAACCTTTTATATGGTAGAAGAACCTTGCATATCTTGTACATACTAGCTGGTCCTATATTTATAGCATTGTTTTATTAACCTCAACAATAAATGTTAATAGCAACATTTAAATAAATTTAAAAGTTTAAGTAATAACCATGAAACGATCTTGTTGGAACTAAATCTCAATTTAGTTCCTCTCCTCACTTAACCCACACGTAACTCGCTTCGATGTAGCTTTCCTTATACAAAGTCCGTGGAAAATCGGTTTTTGTGCCAAAGTGGTCGGCCATCGCGCCATCGTTGACGTCTGAACGATTTATAGGAAGCTACAGTAACCAATTTGTCAAGTTTCTTGCTAAACGAGGCTATCTATAAAAATCGTCGGGTTTTATACTGTAGAAAACATGTAGGTATGGACACCAACAGAAAACAGGAGTTTAGATTAATTAGACACGAATAATTATTGGCTACATTATTTTTCAGATTGTACAGTCTGAATTTAAAACTTAAGTCAATGAAAAATTATGTTTCTCAATAATAAGTATGCAAACGAAAATTAAAGGGTTAATCGGCTTTTGTTGCTTACCGTAGTTCATGCAAACTGTCCCAGGTCATATGACAGTTGTTGCAGATAACTCTATTTCTAACAAAATTGGGCGGAAGATATGCCTTGAGGCAGTCTTTTGAAAAAATATTACAACGCCTTTTATTTCTTCCTTTTACATGACATACTGTATGGGGACTGATAAGCCGTATTCTGAGACTAGAAAATTACCAGAACAGAGTCCTGAAAAGGCTTCCGGGCTAGATAGATTACCTTTATTGTTATGGAAGAAGTCAAAGCCTTCATTCTAATCTGGACCACTCTTTTGTGAACTTAGATAACAAATATTTTAAACGAAACGCCCACGAACTGCTCTTTATTATAAATAGGTTTAACTTCTTCCGATTACCTCTTTGATAGTATCTTTGCTAGCATAATTAAAAGCTAAGATTTAATTTCAGACAATTTGAGACCCTTGAAAACCAAGTTAAGTGGTTATTTATTTATTAGTAAAATACCGTGATAAATTTTGAATTAACAACTTACAATAATAACATTGATAACTTTTATGTGTCTTGAAATGGAGTGAACTCAGTGTAAAAACTGGATTAAGCTTAAAATATAGAATTCTGAATAACTAACTGAATTTAAAAGTAAGATGACAGTTGCTAGTTAATTTTAAATTAACTTTAACTTAGACTTGAATCTAAAGTGATAACGTAGATTTAGTGGTGGTGTAGGTCCAGCGGCTTAGCCCGCATGTAGGTTGAAAATTATCCTACGCGAACGTACTACTGAGATAAAAAGTATCCTATGTGCTAATCCAGGTTTTAAAATATCTGTGTGCTAAATTTCTTCCAAATCCGTTTTGCCGTTTCATCGTGGTCAACAACCATCTAAACAAACAAACTTTCACGAAAATGATTCATATTCTGATGGTAGTGTATTATGCAATTAGTGAAAGAATATTGACTATTGCGTGGATTGCGTGGTAATTAAACGTTATTTAATTATAATAAGGTTTATTGAAGAAAGAGAAAATCGTGGAAAAATATAGATTCAGGTTTTTGACATCTAGTGCTACTGCAGCGCCATCGGTGCTACGAGAATAAACTGACAATATCACAGAATTAACAAGCTCAAACATAAAATAAATATCAGCCAGGTAAAACATTGCAAGGGATCCCTATACACCTATAAAGCGAGACAATGCCAGTATTTTCACAACAATGTGGCACTTCACTAAACTTTCCAAAGAAACAGCTTTAAAATCTGTACAAAAATGTTGTTTATAGTGTAAGTTGGTAATTTACATCGTCTAACTTCTTTATTCGAGGTCCTTGGATATATAAAAACTACATTGTAGCGTATTCAACTATGAAACAGTGATTTATCAAGCGCTTTTTACTTGAAGTGCTGAGCAGATCCCTTAGATTTTTTTAGCATTTTTTGTCTGCACTGTGGAAACTATACAGATTAAAGCTAGCCGCTTTCCACCAAGGCTGTCCAACAAATTTTAAAGGTGGTTCTTTTAATTATATGTCAGCTATCGGGCCATCTAGTAAAAAGTGTGACCTTAAAAAGCTTCATTGTTACCGTTGAAGAGGTTTTTGTGCTAACAATTTAATATCAATATTTAGCTACAACCCTGAGAAATTTTAATGTAATGGTAATTGAGAATTGGTTTTTTAGAAGCGAAATATATTTTCGACGTGGTTTGCAGTTCAGAAATCTGTACTCAAAAGACTGCTGCAAGCTAGTCGCTTTTAGTAGGTCACGTGGTGACCCATTTTTTTTTTTTTTTTTTTGGTTGGGAAATAATCAAATGACTTCTCCCGCTCTGGGCGGAGCGGGAGGCCTTTTCAGACTTTTACTGACTAAAACCCACCCATGTTTCTTCAGTTGCCCATGTGCCAGGGTTGACATGCAGACACGTTGGTTTTTCAGTGCAGATAGTCATTTATTTCAGTATACAGAGTCATAAAACATTTGGTTTACACGTTATATACTACATGTCGCTAGTAAGTACATTTTGATACAACTAGTTACAACACCCCCACTTATCAAAATAAACTAAACATACAACAAAGTATAAACTTGAGTTAAATTACAATTTTAAAATACCTAAAGTTTCCATAAACTTGTAGTGTTTAACTGTACCTAGACCTTTAGTCAACAAATCTGCTGGCATCTCATTTGTAGATAGATAATTGACCTCTACTTTTCCGTCTTTGATGGTCTCTCTTACAAAATGATGCTTAACATCAATATGCTTTGACCTATTGTGACATTGATGGTTTGTGGCCATCTTCAACGCACTTTGGTTGTCACAATTCAACCTAATTGTTAACAAAGATCCAGTTAGCTCATATAATAGTTCTCTTAAATATATTGCTTCCCTACAAGCTTCAGAGAGTGCAACATACTCGGCCTCAGTGCTCGATAGAGCTATAACTTTCTGCTTCCTGCTTTGCCACGAAATAGCTGTACCTGACATAACAAAACAAAATCCAGTGTAAGATTTTCTGTCTAAGCTATCAGTTGCCCAATCGGCATCAACAAATCCCTGTAAGGTTTCTCCTTGACTACTAAATTTTAAACAATACATTTTAGTTTTTTTTAAGTATTTAAGAATCCTTTTAGCATAGTTCCAATGTTCAATACTGTAGCAAGTATTAAATTGACTTAAATAACTAACAGAGTAAGCAATATCAGGTCTTGTCATGACTGCTAAATACATAAGACAACCTATAAGTTTTTGATAACTAATTCCTACAGCACATTTCTCTGCTTTTGTTACATTCAATTTATTCTCTATAGGCGTATCAGCTGTTCTACAGTCAGTCACATTAAATGTCTGTAATAATTCTTCTATGTACTGTTGTTGATCTACAGTTATCTCATAGTTATTACAATCTTTATGAATATTAATATTCACACCTAGATAAAGCTTAACCTCACCTAAGTCTTTGATTTCAAATTCAGAATTTAAAATACTTTTTACCTTCTCACTCTCATTCTTGCTATTAGAAAAAATTAGGAAATCATCGACATATAATGCTATAATAACTTTTACATCTTTACACATCTTTGTAAATAGACATGGCTCTTGTGTACAATTTTTAAAATTATTTTTAATTAATACATTCCTAACTCTCTCATACCAAGCTAAGGCGGATTGTTTTAAACCATACACTGCCTTTTTGAGTTTAAGGACTTTGCCTGACATTTCAGATACAAAACCTTCAGGAGCACACATATAAATTTCCTCTTTCAAATGACCATTTAGATATGCAGTTTTAACATCTAACTGAGTAATGTCCAGTCCTAGTTTTACGCTTAACGCAAACAATAAACTTAATGTTGAGTGTCGCACAAATGGGGAAAAGGTCTCATCATAGTCTAGTCCATGTTTTTGTGTGAAACCTTTAGCGACTAATCGAGCACGATATTGCACTTCGCTATCACTTTTGATCTTTTTCTTTAATACCCAGCGACACTGCACAATTGTAGCTCCTTTTGGGGGATCAACAAGCTCGAAAACTTCATTCTTTCGGAATGATTCCAACTCTTCATCCATTGCCTTCCTCCAATGCACACTTTCAGGACTTCTCAAGGCTTCAGTCACTGTCAGTTCAGTATCTGCAGTAGCCAACAAGCCCGTCTGATTATACCTTTCTGGCTTCCGTCTCACCCTCTTTGGTCTATCCAAAACCTGTTCTGGTGAACCTATTGGACTGCTGCTTGTTGATGGAGATTCAGGAACATAGGTCTCATCTGCATCGGCTTCATAGAATGTTAGCTGTGATGATTCACTGTCGGAGCTTTCCTCAGTGTATAACTCTGATCGTTCTTGACAGCCACTTTCCCCCACTGAACGATCATTTGCTGCAGGAACAGGCAATCCGTCTTCCACACACCATGTTGTTTCATTAGTTGCGGATATTCCTCCTGACACTGCTGTCTCCATCACCACAACATCTCGGCTGGTAGTAACCTGGTTTTTGACAGGATCATATACTCTGTAGCCCTTTACATGTTCTGAATAACCAATAAGAATATGCTGCCGAGCTTTCTTGTCCCATTTGGTCCTCCTCTCTTTGGGAACATGCACCATGACTGGACTGCCGAAGATTCGTATATGGCTTAATAATAAAATAATAATAAACCATTTATTTTCAGGTAACAAAGACCCATAGATAAATACCTTAACCTAAGTATACATACGTTTAATAACAATTGTGTTAGTCAATATAACTTAAAAAAAAAAAAAAAAAAAAAAAAAACTATGTTAGTAACACTAAAGTTGCACTAAGTCTTTATGCGTTCTGGCGGCACTTGTCCACGAAAGCGGCGGAATACCACATCCTGTGGCCAAAAGCTTTCTTCCATCACCTGAGGCAGGTAGCATGTTGGTACGCGCACCACAAACGCTTTAAAATTGACGTTGCGATGCGACTCCAGCAGCTGCACTCTCGGTGAGTATTTCAGCCTTTGGCGCACGTACTTCACGATGTCTTCCGCGTCAGTGGTGTAATGGAGACGCGAAATATACACCGGAGTGTTCGGCTTCGCGGCGCGTAGTTTCTCGTTGGGCTCTATGGGAGCCTTGCCGCAGCGATTCTTACAGCTTTTCTGGCGGCGCTTCCTCCTTTGCACCGTCACAAAGCCGTCATCATCCCGTTCTGTTTCCTTTAAAGGCACGGGCTTTGCAGGGGGAGCAGGTAGGGTGACCAACGAGTTTGAAGGTCGCATCGGTCGTGCAGCGCTGCGGGGAGGAGCTGCGTTGGCGGGAACAGGGCAACGAGGCACATATGAAGCGCGCAACGCTGTCTCAGCAATCGGCGCCGGCGACAAAATTGCTGACGCAAAACTCGTGACCGACGTATCGAGGCAGCCACCTCGGCGTGTATTTACACGCGCTGCTGGTGACCCAATTAACGCCACAGAGTTGCGCAACTCATCGAGTTCTGAGCGCAGGTCCGCGACGGTGATCTGGGATGTCTCCAACTTCCTCTGTACATCAGTTAGACTTGCCTTCAAAGAAACAATGTCCTTCAACAGGCTCGTAACGTCGACGTGGTCGAATGTGACTGGGGGTAACTTTTTCAGATCCCTCACCACAAATGTCGGCACGTCGTCTGGGTCGGTAGCCTTCAGAAGCGTGATGATATCTTGCACACTTTTCTTCGTCCCGTCGCGCCGACGGGTCACCATTTGGTCGACTTTATTAAGCGACCGGAACAGCAGCAGCTTCGCAGCAGCAATGTCGTCCTCGCTGAAGTTCGATACACAGATCTGGATGGCGGACACCTCGTCCATCACATCCAGTTTCTGCTGCAGGAACGCCAGCAGTTCATTTGGCACAAGTTTGTCACTCATGTCAACAAATTTTCGAGCGTCGGCTTGCGCCGCGCTATACGATATTAATATTTATTATTATGCAACGTGTCGCAACGTCCGCCTCAGAGTGCAGCTACGACTCGAAATGGGTTTCTTTTCATGCCACATCTCATACGGTGTTTTGTCATTGAGACCTGATACTATAGATCGATTTTTCAAGTACACTGCTGTAGATACAGCCTCTGCCCAAAATCTTTTATCTAACTTAGCATCAAACAACAAGCATCTCGCTTTCTCAACAATTGTTCTGTTGTTTCGCTCTGACATACCATTTTGTTCTGGCGAATAGGGGTTCGTTTTCTGGTGTACAATACCAAATGATTTCAAATATCCTTCCATCGCCTTCGAACAGAATTCTCCACCATTATCGGTTCGTAAGATTTTAATATTGAAGTTTTTCTGTTTCTCCACCATAGCCTTGAATTCTCTGAAGTATTTAAACACCTCATTTTTTTCTTTCATAAAGTAGACAAATGACATACGAGCATAGTCGTCTACAAAAAGAAGGAAGTACCTTGACAATCCAATTGATTTGGTTTCCATTGGCCCGCATACATCAGCATGCACAATTTCCAGCACTTTCGTAGCTCTTGTGCCTGTGGGGAATTGTAATCGTGATTGTTTGCCCTCACAACAAACCACACAGTTAGATTTTGTCACTTCATAAGTGTCTTCGTAGCTCACACCTTCCACGGCGCCATTCTTCATTTTATTTAAGTCGTTAGTGTTTATGTGTCCTAACCTCCTGTGCCATAGCAAAGCACTATCTCTGGCAAGTAAACATTTCGTCACTGGTGTAGTACGTAAATCCAATTTATACACACCGTCAATTAGGTTAGCAACAGCCACTAATTCTTTCTTTGCATTGTATATCAAACACTGACTGTTTGAGAAAGAAACACTGTTGTTGTTTTTTATCAATTGACTCACTGACAATAAGTTTGTAGTTAGGCTTGTAATACACAAAACATCCTTGATTGTTATATCATAGCCTTGCTGCGTTGATATTCTAACATTTCCTTTGCACGAAACTTGAAGTTTCTCATGATTTGCTATCATAATTTCGGGGCATGTCTGTGGACTCGTAACATCTTGCAACCAATTTGAGACAGCCGTCATATGGACACTGGCTCCTGAATCCACGTACCACTCGTCTTTACTATATTTAGCACTCATGAAAACAGCAGTAAATGCATTTGACGACTTATTTTTGCTTGACTTTTCTAACATTGGACATTGATTACGATAATGACCCGGAGTTTTGCATTTATAACAGGTTATATTTTTGTTTCCATCTGTCACTTTGATCTTTGACGTCGACATCCCGCTCTGATAGGTGTTGCCAGGTCTGGGTTTTAATTTCGCCCATTTTGACGCAAACGCCGTTTCAGTATTCTGCGTTTCCTTCAATGTCACTCCCGTCAATTCAAAAGGCTCCGAATCTAGCAACTTCGTCTTGATGACGTCTGCCGTAATTGCTATACCAGAATGTTCGATGGCCATAATCATTGGACAAAATTTTTCTGGTAATCCGGCAAGCATCAAAGATCCAATCCACTCATCGGTAATTTCAAAGCCAGTTCCACTCAACCGTTGTGATGTTTCCACAATTTGAGTCACATAGCTGGTCATATCTTCACAATTTTCTCGCCGTATTGATATCAAATGACGTAATAACGAAATCTTCCTCGAAAAACCTGAGTCGTCAAACAGAGATTTGAGCTTATCCCACAACTCTTTCGAAGTCGTCGTCTTCTTGATATGCACGTACAAAGCCGGTTCGATAGTTAAGCATAATTTGGCCCGCGCCTTCGCATTAACTTCGGGTTTTATGTTTTTTCCTACCACTGGCTGTACACAATGTAACATGCCTTCCAATACGAGCACATTTTCAATCGCGAATGTCCACTCATCGTAGTTTTCTCTGCCCTTTAGTTTAGGCACACTGGCTAAATAGTTTGTTGACATCTTGCACAACACAACCGTGTCTAAAATATAAGTTTTAACGCTATATTTTGAAAAAATAACTATGAGAGCCCATAACCTGACATGCAGACACGTTGGTTTTTCAGTGCAGATAGTCATTTATTTCAGTATACAGAGTCATAAAACATTTGGTTTACACGTTATATACTACATGTCGCTAGTAAGTACATTTTGATACAACTAGTTACAACAAGGGTCACGGTATCTCTTTCGAACAATCACGTGACCCCGGCAGGCATCGGTCTTAGCAGACCCCTTCAGTACTGCTGACATCTCTTTGAGGCGCGCGTGGAACACTACGCGCCGTCGACCCGAGCTTGGTCCTTACCGGGCGGCGAGCTACCCATTGCTCGCCACCCGCAAGCTCGCGCCTACGGTGGCCGGGAGTCCGCAATTGACTCCCGGCGCCCGGGGCGTCTCCTCCTGCTGCGGCGGCTAGGGACGTGAGAGCGCAGAGACTGCCACTTCCTCACGCGCCCCGCCTCCTCCTTCGCGAGCATTACTGCTTCGCAGAAGGAGGTGACGGCTTCCCATGCCCTCTCGCTCCGTACCATGGCTCGCACCAGGGTCGGACGCGAGAGGTCGCCGCCGCCGATCGCCTCCACGAGGACACGGTGGTGCTCCGCCCAGGCAGGGCACACCTCCACTGTATGCTCTACCGTGTCCTCTAGACGATCCTCGCAATGGAAACACCCGGGCGTTTCCTCCCGCTTTATCCTGAACAGGAACCCACCGAAGCACCCATGCCCGGTGAGAACCTGCGTCAGGCGGAAGGTGAGGGCGCCGTGGCGCTTCTCTATCCACTCCTCAAAGAGGGGACTTACCGCCGCAATTGTGGCGTGCCCAACGTGGTAACCCATGGGCCTGATATTAGGCAGCCAGGTCTAGAAAAATATATTGAGAAGATGGACGGTAGTTACGGTCCTCATATCCGCTGAAAAACAACAGACTGTCTTAAAAATTGACTCGAAAAGGCACAAAAAAACCACAAAGCACAACTGAATTCTCAGGAAAATTTAACGTGACGCCATCACAGAGTAAAAAAACCGGCCAAGTGCGAGTCGGACTCGCGCACCGAGGGTTCCGTACAAACCTGCAGGTCATCATCATCATCATTCGTCATCATCGTTTATGAAATGAAATGTTTTTTTTTTAATTTTTATATTTGTGTTGACTGAATGAAAGGTAAATTGTGGTTTACGATGTATGACGTATTAAAAAAAAACTACTTACTAGATCTCGTTCAAACTAATTTTCGTTGGTAGTTTTCATGGTAATGTACATCATATATTTTTTTTAGTTTTATCATTCCCTTATTTTAGAAGTTACGGGGGGGGGGGGGACACACATTTTACCACTTTGGAAGTGTCTCTCGCGCAAACTATTCAGTTTAGAAAAAAATGATATTAGAAACCTCAATTTCATTTTTAAAGACCTATCCATAGATACCCCACACGTAAGGGTTTGATGAATTTTTTTTTTTGTGTTTCAGTTCTATGTATATTTATATATATATATACCCCAAATATTATTGTTTAAAAAAAAAATGATATTAGAAACCTCAATATCATTTTTGAAGACCTATCCATAGATACCCCACACGTAAGGGTTTGATGAAAAAAAAAATTTTGAGTTTCAGTTCTATGTATGGGGAACCCCAAATATTATTGTTTTTTTTCTATTTTTGTGTAAAAATCTTAATGCGGTTCACTGAATACATCTACTTACCAAGTTTCAATAGCACAGCTCTTATAGTTTCGGAGAAAAGTGGCTGCGACATACTCGGACAGACAGACACACAGACAGACAGACAGACATGGCGAATCTATAAGGGTTCCGTTTTTTGCCATTTGGCAACGGAACCCTAAAAAGGCCTTTTACTTTTTATACACAGTACACTTCTTTGAATATTTACTACATAGAGAGTGACTGAGGAACTAGGTCAGCTTCATTTGACCAATCTCTGCAATATTCACCAAATAAAATGTTTTAGTACCAGCACAATTAATAGTTTATTTATTCCAAGACCCTCCATGCCTCGGCAAGCAGGATAAGCCATTGATCCCGGCTGTCTTTCGTGCTTCTTTAACAGTTGTTGCAGGTCGTAAGAAGCCCGAAACTGACAACTAGTCTTTTATTGCCGAGGAAATGGGTTATTGACATCAGATAGTCCATCACTCCATGTAGAATACTGGTACTCAACTGCATTCAGTAAGACTGGAATTCGATACTAGATGGTTGGGAAAAGACTAGGCAGATGATGTTGATTTTGAAAGGTGAAAAAATCGACCAGTGCACAGTGACCGGCAAGTCGAGCCTCACATACATCTAGAAAGTCAAGGCATTTATTTCCCGTGACCGTGGCACATGGGCAACTGAAGGAAGACGGGTGGGTTTTAGTTAGTAAAAGTCTGACACGCCCTCCCGCTCCGCCCAGAGCGGGAGAAGTCATTTGATGATATCCCATCCAAAAAAAAGGCATTTATTTCAAACTAGCTGTGCCCGTGGCTTCACCCGCGTGGTGTTCAGAAATTATCACACAGGGACGTGCTACTCATACAAAAAGTAGCCTATGTTACTCCTTATAACATCAGCTATCTTCCAGTGAAAGTCCTGTCAAAATCGGTCCAGCCGTTTCAGAGATTAGCCGGAACAAATAAACAGACAGATAGACAGACAAATTTTAAAAACAATGATTTTTTCATGTAATATATAATATACTTTCAGATGCATTTAGTAAAAAAACTGTTACTTCGAAATTACAAACAGACACTTCAATTTTATTTATTTGTATAGATGTATAGATATTAGATATACACTTAACATTTTCATCATTAAAATAGAATTGATTCTAGTCGCCCCTTCCAAAAGTTAGTTTCGTATAGAGAAGAATGGGTAAGAAACTCCACCGTTACTCTTTTACATACTCTATCATAGATGCTAACGCGCTAACTTTCACAGTTATATTGTCCCTACACAGTGATATCAGGCAACTCTATACAAATCTCTAGACTGGCCTGTTAGTCTAATGGTTAGTGACCCTGACTGCTAAGACTGAGGTCGTGGGTTCGATTCCCACCCAGGACAAATCTTAGTGTGATGAGCACGGTCATTTGTTCTGTATCTGGGTGTTATTTATCTATAATATATAGGTATGTATTTAGAAATTTATAAATATGTTTATCAGTTGTCTGGTTACCATAGTACAGGCTATGCCTAGTTTGGGATCAGATAACGGTGTGTTGGTTGTCCTAAGATATTTATTTATTAAAATAGAATTGATTCTAGTCGCCCCTTCCAAAAGTTAGTTTCGTATAGAGAATAATGGGCAAGAAACTCCACCGTTACTTTTTTACATACTCTATCATAGATGCTAACGCGCTAACTTTCACACTTATATTGTCCCTACACAGTGATATCAGGCAACTCTATACAAATCTCTAGTCTGGCCTGTTAGTCTAGTGGATAGTGACCCTGACTGCTAAGACAGAGGTCGTGGGTTCGATTCCCACCCAGGACAAATCTTTGTGTGATGAGCACGATCATTTGTTCTTTGTCTGGGTGTAATTTATCTATAATATATTTGTATTTAGAAATATATAAATATGTTTATCAGTTGTCTGGTTGCCATAGTACAGGCTCTGCCTAGTTTGGGATCACATAACGGTGTGTTGGTTGTCCTAAGATATTTATTTTTATTTATTTATCTCTAGATTTTTACAAGTAAACATTTGGTGGAGTATTTATACTATGAGCACGGAAATATATACTCTGGGTAGAGAAGTTATTGAGAACAGTTTTAAAATATCAAAAATTATGCGGGAATTTAGTTTCCAAAACATAAATTTGCTTTTAACCTGAATGTTAAACGTATGGAAATAGGATGTCGGATTTAGACATCATCACAGTAGTGAAAATTCATACCTAGGTAGGAAAACCTATATAGACTGGCGATTTAGGGCGAATTTCACTAGTGAATTTGAACGCGATCAGCACACAAACTAAGTTTAAGAGCTGTCAGTGTCATTATTTTCTGTGGAATGTTGACACTGATAGCTCTTGAACGTGGTTTAGATGATAACATTCGATTTCATTGGTGAAATTGTACCTAAATTAAACATTTATGTTAGGCTGGCTACCCAGGGTACAGAGGACAAAAAATGCTAGAAAATAATTTATTTTTCTTTTTATAATTTCCTGTTTTCATATTATTATTATTTCTATTCGTATTGTTGACATTTTTTTATTTGTACTTATAATTAATTTATTGATTTGCACGCCGTAAGATAAATTGTAGCTGATCACATTTACTTGTGATGTGAATCTTAAAGTATACCTACATTTAGAAAAAATAAAATTCTGGAACTGAAATATTGTATTTAGCCCTTTTAATGCAAAGAAAAAAAAAAACAAAACTGTCGATCAATGTTTTAATTACGATGAGCACAAAATCTGAAAGAACAAACTATGTATATTGCTCGAAGTCTGTCCAGACCTAAGCCATGCCCAGATTGTCTAGACAGAAAAACAAATTTCTGAAAAGCAAAAATAACATAACAAAAAGACAGTCCTTAGCACAGACTTTAAATTACTATTCCTGTTAATTCCTCTCGAAGTTCTGATCCGCAGAAAAAACCGGAACAAACACAGTTTTCCGCAGTGCTACAAACATTTTTAAAAGTTTATGTAGCTCGTAGTTTATTTACAGTTTATTAACCTACACCTACAACGGAATTAAAATGTAAAATTTACGTCGCTCTCGTATTTTGAGAGTAACACGTAAAAATATAGCGAGACTGCAGTTTGCAATCCAAACGTGAGCATTTGAACATAAATTCCTGATCCCGAGGTTTGTTTAGTATGTTTCGCCTACTTTCCTACTAGACTAGACGCATACCTTCGAACACAAAATATCCTTCTCAGAGAGTCACAATTCGTACCGAAGGACCACATCGCAAATGACTTTCACATTGAAAACACCATCGTTTAGACTCTTTAGCAGTCCACGTTTTGCAGACGCAATGGCTTGTACCAGACGTGTGTCTTTTTGTAACTATAAATAAAAAACATTACAATAAATCAGCGAGTGTGAGTACAAACACTAGAGAAAGGTATTGCCAACAGTTTTACTTGTAAATACAACTTATACGTAATACACCTAACTTAACGGTAACACCTTCTTGGTTATGAAGCTGTGTGTTGTGTTGTTGCGTTGTGTTATCAAAAAATAAGGAAGACTATCATTTGTAATATAACTGTCTAAAGGTACCAAAAGGAACAACAAACCAAAATCAAGTAAAAATCCGGAAGGGAGATCTGAAGGACGAAAAAGAACCCACACAGTAAACAAGCAAGTAGGTCACAAAACTACTGGTACAAGTTCAAACGTAGCTCAGACACTTGAAATGAAACGGTGTCGCCGTCGCACGCTAACTTCTAACGTTTGTTACATCCTGCCTCAAAATAGCTGGCGAGATTTTAAACTTTGATTTGTTTTCTATACATGAGAAGAAAACACAGAAATGTGTTCGGGTTTTCTCAGTTTCATGACAGTGTTCTATAACGGTGGCTGTGGTAGGAAATGTTTAGTAAAAATGAATCAAGAATATTTGGCAACCAACAATTTAAATAAATTTGACTGGTAGATGCGCTCTAAGTTCTAATGCCACTCATTTTACGTGTCATTGATTTATTTTTAATTATATTTACCTATTGTCGTATAGTTCATTGCGAAGCATGTGTGGTGTGGCTGCGAATGATAGGTTGAAGAATGATGTTATAGGACAACGGTGCGGTTTAAAAGAAAGTGTAGTGACAACAACTGAAAAACGTATAGGTACAAACAAAAGGTATTTACAAAGCAGATGTGACTGAACATGCGGAAGGGGACGCTCTAGGAGAACATAATACTGACTTTATTGGTGATGTTCTTCCTGAAGGTCACGTGCGTGGTACTGGTAAACGGCGTGCTTGTATGACCAGATGTATAAACAGCAGTAACTAATTATAATTTCCAAAATTACGGCATGTATTGACATATTAATTTGTTTGTACCAAAATAACACGAGTTTCTCATATTCTATTACAGGTTAAATATAACTTATTTTTCTATTACAATACACGTGCGCGAGAAAGTTCCGTTTAAGACCCTACCTTGAAAATAGATGATAGTTGGATTGTTTCCCCCGCACGCGGGGAGTAGCGGATCTATCTTCAGTGGTCGGCCAACACGTCATCGCCACAAACTTTATTGACTTATTTTACCAATGGCCAAAAGTGGAACAAAGGAATTATCACTGACCGAAATTTAAAAACGTTACTTAGCATGGCCTTTAGCTAAGCATTATTCGTGTCACCGTCGCACAACTGTTAAAATAGAAGTGCAAGATAAAGACGGCAACATATTTAAGAAAAATGTGCATGCCAAGTGACGTTAATTTGTCTCGGTCTTTGAAATTTTTGCGCATAGTAAACTATGGAGTAGACAACTAATACAAAATATTTAAAAACCTTAAACTTAAATTTTGATTAATGGTATGCATGGGTAAAAAAAATAAAATAAATTCAAATCGAATAATGGTTTGTTACAGAATTTGAATTCCTGATTAACGGAAAAATAAAGAAAAAATTCGACCACGTAAGATTTTGTAACAATCTTCATAAATGCTACCATAGTACAATAATATGATATGATAACAATTATTATTTTCGGAAGGGCTTGTGGCTAAGTTACAACAGCTGCACGGGTCGGTCATTCAGGTTAAGCTACGCTTGCCGCGGTTTGTCCGTGGATGGTGACCATCTTTACAAACCCTTCCGTGCCTCGGAAAGCACGTTAAGCCGTTGGTCCCCCTGCCAGGGTCGCGAGATTAGTTCGAAAGAGGTACCGTGGTCCTGGCATATGCGCAACTGAAGGAACACGGGTGGGTTTTAGTCATTAAAAGTCTGACACGCCCTTCTGCTCCACCCAGAGCGGGAGACGTCATTTGATGATATACCCCGGGTACTGGAGGTTAGATAGGCAGTCGCTCCATGTAAAATACTGGTACTCAGCTGCATCCGGTGAGACTGGAAGCTGACCTCAAAATAGTTGGGAAAAGCCTAGGCAGATGATGAACAATTATTATTTTCGACTGTCATTTTACTTGCTGGTAGTTATTAAAAATATCTAGTAAATGTGATTGACTGTCGACTGATTGATCTCTCTATCGACAAAACCGAGCCACAGCTATTTGCACAACCAGAATTAAACAACTTGGTGCGTAAATTAGATCTTTCTAAAATTGCAGCAGAACTTTTAGGATCTCGACTCAAAGAAAAAATAAATTTGCTACGGGCACTACTTTTCCATAGTATTCATATAGAGAAAAACCGTTTGTCCCAATTTTTGCTCAAGACGGTGATTCAGTTTTACTGTAAAGATATAAACGGGCTAATGAAAATGTTTAATGTCAAATATGACAAAGAAGCTTCAGTGACAAGCGAATAAGGTATTACAAGGATTTATAACAGTTTGTTTTGTGAGTCAGGTGAGTGCTTCTTCTTCTTAGCGTGTCGATAGCAATCTAAATAGAGTTAGCCTAGAATTTGGCTACGAGCTTGGCATTTTCAGTAGCGTCCATCAACTCCTGTGGCGTGCAAACAACAGGACATGCTGGACAAGATATCAAGTGCCTCATCATTTGTGGGACAGCACCACATTTACACTCCAGGGCTGATTCGTCTATGAATCTCCTCCTGTACAGGTTTTCTTTACTCCGGTCTACCCCAGTCCGGAGTCTATTTAAAGAATTCCATGAAAGCCAAGGCAATTCGTGTTCAGTTGCGAGATTTTCAGCGGGTGGAACGAATGGGTTTGGTAGGTAAGCGCCTTGTCGCCACAGATCTAATCAGGTTAGTGCTAATCGTCATGAAAATCTAAATGTGTAAGTAGTAGTTTTATTTGTAATTTCCAAAAAGGTACATTTTGCATACCTTTGTTATTTACGATATGAAATTAAAAATAACGAACTAATCATCTAGAGGTATATAAATAAAAAGGATGTTGGCATATAAGAGATTGATAAACTCCAACTTCGTTTCACCGATCATCATACATTTTCTTGGCAAAATCATTACTCTCCTTTGGGCCACAGTCAGGTATAAAACCTCACCTATTACACACTTGTAATGCGACTCCATTCCTTCGTTGTGCTCTTGTATTTAAAGTGTCAGTACTTGACATATAGATATATTGTTGACGTACTTCAAACGTAAAAACGAATCACTTATTTTAATTATTTCTAAATGAACGATTATAAGTTTTTGGGATAAAACAGACGTTCTTCTCTAGAAAATAGGGTGTTAACTCAATATTACTTTACAAAGTGAGAATAGATTGTTGCTGTAATGCTTTAGTGAAGGTGGTGAATTCCTCTTACTGTTATCATCGTATTATTGGTATTGAATTCCTGCAAAATGAATGTATTAATTGCCCTGTGCAGGTACTTCTAACCTTGAAGGTACTGTTCAATTTTGGTTTATGGTTCTTCCCATTTTCATACATAATTTAGGTCGTCAGTAAATAGTAATAGAAAAAGAATGTTATATTATTCACAGTCACAAAAATAGACACATATATAGTCTAAATATAAAGTTTTTGGAAAGCCAACACTTATTATATTAAATAATTACAGCAAAATACTTCACTGCTACCTTTTTCTGTGGACATAAATATATAAAAAACGTAATTTTGATCGCACCGATTTGTAAAAAAGTGACATAGATCCGTCGTCGATGAGCCCTACTGGGCGACTGATTTATGAACGAACGAGAGTGATGACACTACTTATTATAGGCAAAAAAAGAGATGGCGATAATGTGTATGTGCTTGGAATAAAATAACGTATGTGCCAAAACGAATTGCCGTATTTTATGAATGAAAAGTATTATTAAAACGAAAACTGTTTTACAAAAACTTAGATAAGATTATTATCAATGTTTTAAAGTAAACTATGTTTAATAAATCTAACGCATTGCGCCTTGAGGCTAAAAAAATTATAAACATGGATAGAACTTTGCGATTTTTTTGTATCGAGAAAATTTTATCGTATCGTGTATTCCTTTTACAGGATACTAGATCATATAGTCAAAAATCATACACTTAAATATTAAGTTCGGCTATCATATGGTAAGAAAGGTACACTTAAAAGAAAAAGCACGGTTTTCGCAATGTGTCACCTTAATTTCTTGCTCGAGTTGCAACATTGTACGTAGAGTCTTGTAGCAGGAGGCTTATAACATTCTCCAACGAAGTTTTCAATATAGGTAAAAGTTTTTCAATTGTATACAAATATTCTAAGTTCTCTTTATGATAACTTGAGGAGGTTGTTAGAAGATATATAATGATATGAGAGCTTGTTGAGTTAGAGTTGTTAAGAGGAATACTTGTTTTCGGGTTGTCGAGCATAACTCGACAGTTATTTCAATATATCTCGCTTATAGTTCAATGAAGATGAAACAAATATATTCTAGATTTCAATGATATTTCCTACGAGTTAATAAATCAGTATAAATCATCCACAACATGTAACGCAATTAACGCAAGATCTTTACACTTCAATTAGAATACTGCGTTATACAAGAATCTACACTTAAATTTATTTTAATTTTTGAAAGCTGTATTACTTTTAAGAAAATCTTGTTGACCTTTAATTTACGTATTTAAAATTGATTCTTAATGCCTTAAGGTAAGATTTCATTTTCTTAATCTGAATCGGCGGTAAGTATGGCATTTTTTTTTAAACATAACTTAAATTCGATTCAATTATAAACAAACTACTGTAAAGACCTGTGTTAATTCTGTTTCACCTTGTACAAGGTTTCGACTGTTCGACACTAGGAGTCTTAATGCAACTCTATTTTAAATAAATTACTTATTGTCAACTGTATTCAGCAGCCACCAAAGTTAAATTTCATTTCCTATCTAATTGCTAGCTTCACTGAAATAACCTGCGCCAATGTAAACAGCACAGAGAAGTCATCTGTTAGTCCTGACCATTAAACAAGTACTTGACACCACAATAACTACGCACTTCAAGAATCGCTTAAAGTTCCAAATGCCATCAAAGTACCAAAACATCTCGAGTTATTGTCACTTAACTAACTTAGTGGGCTCAAAACTATTTAAGACTACGCTATTACCAGGCATCAACAAGGAAAATATGCGCCTACCTACCTCGTGCCTACCCATAATTACGACCAACGTATCCTCCAGACATTCCTTACATTCGTTCTCTGCGTAATAGTGGTCTCCACCCTAATTCTTACAAAGATATCTTAAGATTATGAACACAAGGTTTATTTTCGCACGTTTCGCTGTCTAGATAATTTTGCAGCGCTTTAAATCCGCTTTTCTCCAAATGTCTGTGTTCAGACCGCTATCCTATTCTTTTCCATCCTCTTTTATGTTATCCTAAAAGAAAATTAATTAAGTGCTATTGTTCTCTTTGAGTGCCGTTTTGTAGGCATCTGGCGATTCTTATTGTTACAGTTTTTCGGTGTGTTATAATACGTTTTTTGCTAACTCATTTTTAGTAACGAGATAATTAATTGAAGACAGTGTAGGTACTATCGAATTCCTAAGTAGAATAAAATGTCCGAAGATTAAATTTTCTAAACCGAGTCCTTGCCATTTGACCCTGCCGCTAATGGAAAAACTTTTTACCAAAAAATTTAACCGCCGAAAAAACTGAAAAGCAAAAAATAATAAACCTTAAAATTATGAGTCGGCGCTTTGAGTGATCTTTGTTCATTGATTTTTCAGCGCCGACTCATAATTTTAAGGTTTATTATTTTTTGCTTTTCAGTTTTTTCGGCGGTAAAATTTTTTGGTAAAAAGTTTTTATTTTATATTTTTTGTGGGTTCGATTTTGTTTTCCAAATTTATATGGGACCACCCTCGGAGTATACTCTTTCCAATAAAAAAAGAATTATCACAATCGGACTACTATGTAAAAAGTTATGCATGGTCATACATAAAAAAAAAAACAAACAAAAAAAATATACGCGTCGAATTGATAACCTCCTCCGTTTTTTTTCGTCGGTTAAAAAATAAAAACCAGCCAAGTGCGAGTCGGACTCGCGCACCGCGGGTTCCGTACAAACCTGCAGGTATTCACGGTTTATGCATAAAAAATAAATAAAATTCATTTATTTCAGGCATAACAACCCATATTACAAAAATTTTGTTAAAATGTGACAACGCTGTAGCAAAAAAATAATGGAATGTCATCAAACAAAATAGAAATAAGTTACAAAGTTGAGATAAAATACAATGTCAGATTTACAGGTCACACAGTTGGAAATAAAATAAAATGTCAAATTTACGGGTCACAGGATTACAATTAAAATTACAAACAAGCCATCTATATGTATAAAATTCAAATTTATAAATAAAATGCTACACATGTCTGTCACAGCATTGACGTATGTAAGGGCAGTCAAATCGCCCTGCGATCATTGCCAGAACCGTATTGGAGCTGGCCCGCACCCTGCGCACTAAGGACGCGCACCGCTTGCGCATGGTGGCGTGAAAACAGTCGGTGCGCGCTTCCGCAAACATGCCCGAAGCGCTGCAGAAGCGGGGCAGCCTCAACACAGCCCTGAATGCGTTGTTATACTGGACGCGGAGGGCGTTGTAGGATGCTCGTGTGTAACGAGCCCACAGGCTGCACGTGTACAGTGAGGTGCAATATGCCTTGAAAAGGGTGATTTTAACTTGATCGGAGCATCGTGCAAACCTGCGAGCCAGCATATTCGCCCTTTTCGACAAGGCCCTCCGCTCCCGTTCGATGTCAGCATGATCTTTGAGGCCAGCCGTAACAATATGCCCTAAGTACTTAAACTGGCCCACTCTGTCTAACGGAACACCATTTAGACAGACAGGAGGTACATTTTCCGGGCATTTTGTACCGCTGGCCTCAAATACCATGCATTGACTCTTGACAACATTATATTTGAGTCCATGCTTAACTGCGTACTCCTCACAGACCTGTACTAATTTTCTCAGGCCACATATCGACGCACTCAGCAGCACCATGTCATCGGCATAACTAAGATTGTTGACACATATACCATCAACGTGGCAACCGACATGCCGACTGCTGAGTGCGACGATCAGCGCGTCCATGTAGAGATTGAAAAGGGTAGGCGAGGTCAATCCACCCTGCCTCACTCCACACTCAAGCCGGTACGGTTCCGACATTGCCCCCGCCCATCTAACGCTGTTGACCTGGTGCGTATACCAGTATTTGAAAATGGTGACAATTTCAGGAGGCAGGTTAATACCATTCAGCTTATCCCAAAGAATGTCATAGACTACCAGGTCAAAGGCCCTAGATAGGTCGAGGAAACACGCATAAACCGGCGTTCTACGATCCGTGTAGTATCTGACGGTATGCTTAAGGCACAGTATAGCACTTTCTGTAGAGAGTTGAGGTCTAAAACCAAACTGGTTATCATGTAAACTTACATATTTATCCAACTGAGCATTAAGCAAACCGTCAAACACTTTGGCTATGATGGTGGCGAGGGAAATAGGCCTGTAGTTAGTTTTATCGGCAAGGTCACCAGTTTTATTTTTCACCACGGGCACCACCACAGCCCTCATAAGATCGGTTGGCAGGTAAGAGTGGCTCACGCACAGGGAAAAGAACATCGCTAGCACTCTAGATATATGCGGGCCAGCATGTTGCAAGTGTTCAATACTGAGGCCGTCGTGCCCCGGGGATTTGCCTCTCGTCATTTTCAGAATGACTTTATCGACGTTACTCGCAATAAACCTTACCCCGACTGCCTCGATCGACATCTCAGTACCGACGACGCTCCCTGCAGGCCCCATAGGGGATTGTACTGAGAAATGGTCCCTAAAGAGATCCGCAATGTCTTTATGGTCACACACACCATCAATGCACACAGGAAGACCCGGCCCAACATTTACTTTGCTTGTGCTTTTCCAGAACCCACGAAAGTCACCCTTGGAATGCTTTTCAGCAAGAATGTCCATACGCATCTGATCCTCACGATCTTGGCAAGCCTTCAATCGCGACTTGAACACTCTTCTGCTATTACACATTTCAGTGTACATGGAACCGACCCTGGGTCTACCAGACGCTACCCACTCTGTAAACCTAAGCCGAGCCTCCCCGTGGGCTTCTCTGATATGCTCATTCCAACCCACTACGCGCGAACCACTTCCACCCGCCTTCGTGCGTCCTCGACCCACCAAAGATGCATCACGAAGAGCAGTCACAATGTCAGAGTACAGACCGTCTAGACCACGTCTGTGGCCATCGTCATTACAAGAATAATCAGCACAATTCATAAACTCGACAGGAAAATCTATTAAATTCAACCGCTTGTGACACACTTTGGTATAGTTAGCGACCTGTTGCTCGTTTCTTATACCCCAAATTACGCTATCATTATTATTTGCTTTATGAGGCAGCTTCGGTGTCAATAAATTTAAATTAAACTCAATAATCAGAGGAAAATGGTCAGACCAAACTGTGTCATATTTAATGTAAACGTTAATAACAGCTCGTTTTGCCGCTTGCGATACAATACAGTGATCCAACCAGCTACAGGACCCATGAGCATCACTAACAAAGGTATAAGCGCCTGAGTCAGTACCCAGAAAATCAACATCTACACACGACCAACACTGTTCACTACAAAAATGTAAAAGCTCGTTATAAAACAATTCAAATAAATCGGCATTGTAATCACCTAAAATAAAAACTGATTCAATACCGTATTCGTCAACAATTGCGCTCACCGTACTTAGGCAATCCGTAAAGTCAGGCAGGTTGTCCACCGCATTCGTAGGCATGTAAACACTCATCACAATCACCGGTCGATCACTTGACGTTATCTTAACGGCACAGATACGAGCATTGTCACACCGTAACACTGTCACTTGTTGAAATACACTGCTTCTCCACAACAGGGCGACGCCGCCATACGGCCTCCCGCGCAGTATGCCTCCAGACGTGTCGACAGCAGACGTGCCCACACATCCGAAGTCACTGTCGATCGTACTGAGATATGGTATATCATCCGGCAGCAGCCATGTTTCTTGTAAAGCAATTAGATCACATGTGTTACATAGCTCCCTAATGCTATCTACGGAGCGTTTTACATTCTTACAGTTAAAACTGGCGAGACTATAGGTACATCTATCCATTATTTATGTTGTTTACTTGGACCGTGCGCAGATAACAATCTGCTCGGATTGCGGCGTTTAAAATACATAAACCGTCTAAATATGATACCTTTAGGCCATATGTTCTCGTCTAGGTATAAAGACAATTTCGATTCTGAGACTAAGAATTTATATGCCTTGTGGCCTTTTTTCTTTCTCCATGATTATTTTCTCGACGGATACAGTTTCTTGAGTCTTACTACGAATATGTTTAATTATATCATCCTCTGTCGTTTCACAGTGAATATTCGTTATAAATATAGGAACTTTCTTGTCAGCAGCTTTGAAGTTAGAATTCTGATCCTTCGCTATGCCTGACTTTCCCAAGTAACGATAATTAGATTTCCTACGATATGAAACCTGGCTCCAGCCCTCACCCTCCGTATCCACTTTCGATGTAGTATTGTTTACGGACAAAAGCGGCTCACTTATCAAACAGCTGTTATTCTCGTTAGCGTTATCAGTGGCGGTCAGCTGACGTTCCGGTACTTGATCTAAAGGACTCGAGCGCGCTGACGTCACCGTCATTGACCTTGCCACCACCGAGTAACTTGCTGCCACACCGGATTCACCCGGTTTCGCCGCTGTCGCTGACCGACGTTTGGAACATGACTCAGATTCCATTTGTTTATCTTCTACCCGCTCAGTTTCTCGATATTGGGGTGTATTTTCAATTGAGGCACAATCTCTAATGTTTGGTAAATCGTGTAGATAGGATAATCCCACAGGGCCACTATCCAATAAGCAGGCACCACGCTTAAGATTCACTTTGGACGCGGATGTAGGGGGTAGTAAATAGTCCTTCTGTTGACTCACTTCAGCTTTCAATGCACTCAGATGATCCAGCGTAGCATAAGTGGTCTTTATTTGATCGATTGAGCTTTGCATTCGCACGAGATCCTTCAGAAGCTTTGTACAATCTAAATGGTCAAAAGTGATGGGTGGTAACTTTTCTAGTTGCCGTGCCACGAACACTGGTAGTTCATCCGGATGAGTTCTAAACATTTTCATAATATCTGCGAGATCTCGTTCCTCCTTGCCCTTATTTTTACGAACAATTTTTCGCAAGTCACTACGAACCGAATCGAATAGAAGTGATTTCGACATTTTAATCTCTGCACTGGTAAATGCCGACGTACAAATTTGCACCAGCGTCACTTCGTCAATAACCGACACTTTGTTCTGAATATATGATAACATCTCGTCGATTACGATGTTACACGAATTGCACTTTAAAACGTCCGTCATTTTAACTCGATAATTAGCGCTGTCGACGATATGCGCCTGTCACGGTTAGGTGCGCGACCGAGACTGAGACTGACCGGCATAAGGTTTATGTTTATGTTTTTTTTTTTTTTTTTAATTTTTATATTTGAGTTGACTGAATGAAAGGTAAATTGTGGTTTACGATTTATGACGTATTAAAAAAAACTATTTACTAGATCTCGTTCAAACCAATTTTCGGTGGAAGTTTTCATGGTAATGTACATCATATATTTTTTTTAGTTTTATCATTCCCTTATTTTAGAAGTTACGGGGGGGGGGGGGGACACATTTTACCACTTTGGAAGTGTCTCTCGCGCAAACTATTCAGTTTAGAAAAAAATGATATTAGAAACCTCAATATCATTTTTGAAGACCTATCCATAAATACCCCACACGTATGGGTTTGATGTTTTTTTTTTGAGTTTCAGTTCTATGTAAGTATGGGGAACCCCAAATATTATTGTTTTTTTTTTTTCTATTTTTGTGAGAAAATCTTAATGCGGTTCACAGAATACATCTACTTACCAAGTTTCAATAGCATAGCTCTTAAAATTTCGGAAAAAAGTGGCTGTGACATACTCGGACAGACAGACAGACAGACATGACGAATCTATAAGGGTTCCGTTTTTGCCATTTGGCAACGGAACCCTAAAAACCGGCTTAATAAGAGCCCACATGAACTTTCAAACCTCATCATTCATCATTTCAGCCGAAAGATGTCCACTGCTGGACATAGGCCTCCCCCAATTTAGGGCGGTTTGACGTAATTGCCACGCTTGGTAGGCAGGTTTGCGATCGTAGTATGTTAGTAAAATGCACAGAAACGTTGCTGCCTATTCTCTAGTAAGCCGCCTCTTACGACACCCACGGGAAGAAATTCTTTCCATCCCTCAACACACGGCTTTTAAACCCACTTAAACTAAAGTAAATATAAAATTATACGGTGCTAATCCCAAAAAGAAAAACGCAGAAAACGCACAGCGTCCTCTATTTACAAAACCGGTAATCTAGTTACGACATCAGCTTACTAACCCTCGCATACCCGAGTGGTTTCTAAAATCTTACGATACCGGTCTTTTGGGCCCCCAAGCCTTTTTCAACGGGAGCTGCAATCGTAAGCAGTAAATAACGTTGTTGGCTTACTTATTTTTGTTTAAGGAGACGAAAAATAAGGGTAAAGTGGCTGCCTATTTATCTAATGTATGTGTCATCTTTATCCAGAAAATGTCCCCTTCGTCGTTCCTAAAGGATCCTCCTTACCACCTCAAGAGTGGGGGTGAACGTTACTAAGGACCATGAATTAGAAATGTAACACACTTCTACACATACATTCCAGTCAAAAGAAACACGAATAAATCAATTGACATACACTTTTGTCTCTCCAAAACCGAAAAAAGGAGCGCAGCAAAAAAGTCCCATATTGAAACACGAATCAATGTACCCATGTCATTCGCTGTCGCCTTTGACGAGGGCCACCATATTAATAAAAGCCCTTCGGCCCAACTACTACCACTTTTATAGTTGAGCCTCAAGTTTATATTCATGCTAGGTTTTGAATTTTTTACGTGTCGGTTAAGTAAACCCCTAAGTTCATGGCAACGTTCTGTTGTTTTGATGACGTGAGCATTTGAAGGTTAAAAGAGTTACGACTTTTTATCTATTTAAAGTTTTAAAATATAAATTTTATGCTTATTTTAAGTTTTAAATTATTATTTTTTATCCTTATTTTAAGTTTTAAAATGTACCTTATTATTATTATGTGAACGGAACGAAGGTGCCTGGATCTCGCAATACAGGGAATCCTAGTGTGAAGCCTGGTCTAGGAATTCAATCCACTTAAATGTAAAATTAGCAAATAAAATTCTTATTCTTATCTGTCCGTTTATTTGCGAATTCAGAGCGCTGTTTGTCAAAACTATTTTATGCCTATTTCTGTTATTTTACGTGGATATTTTAAAAATGTAACTGAAGAATAAAATCATTTCAGGTTCTTAAGAAGACTAGAAGATACAAAATAAAAATAGCTTCTAATCTAAACTTCGCCATTCTGTAAAGTCTTACAATTTTTTTGCGGGTTTAATAATATAAAATTGAAGATCACTAAAATACGATGTAACGATGAAATGTCAATATCTTATGGCCCTATTTCTATCTCGTAATAGATTTCGGCCACTTTTGTTTGATAACTCTCAAACGCACTTAAATTGGGGGCAGTCTAGAGGGGATTGTTTCCAAAAATTCACATTAAGCCGAGCCAAGGTAAAAGCACTCAAACAAAAGCTTTGTTACTACCGAAAAATCAACCGTAATTCTAAGACATAGTACTTATTTTATAATAGCAAAATGGTAAAGGCTACTTGGAGTTCTATAAACAAGCTTTTTCTTTTCAGGAAAATTTTAATTAGCCCTTGTTTACAAAAATAACAAATGTTTATGTTTGAATTTTAACGTTAGAAAACTCGAAAAATAATACTTTGCCATAATATTTATGTTGCGCCAAGGGCTGACATACTTCATTAGGGTTTGGGTACCAAATGTGGCATTTTGAACTTTTTTAACCCTTAAGGGAGGAGTCCCTTAAGGGTTATCAAAGGAAAATGAAAAAATAATTGAATAATTATTTCCTATGTTTAAACAACGAATTATTGGAGTACCCTTTTAAGCAAATAAGACTGTATTAGGAGATGTAGTTCTTCCATTATTTTATTTTATACAAATGGAGTAAACAAAAAAATAATATTACAAAACAAGTGGGAATGAATACTAAACAAGCTGCATGCACTCATATGTGTGATCACTCAGAGTGAGGGTGAGTTAACCCTTAACTTGACAACGTACATCGTTGAATGTGAGAGTGTGTGAATATGTGTAAATGTGAATAATTCAGAGTGTTTGCATGAAGTCAAGAATGGTAGATACAGCATATGGTGTAGGGTTATATAATATTTTTATCAAACATTGCTTCCGCGTCTTCATACATAGATATTATCAAAGTTTAAAATGCAAAAATGTTCAACACGGCTAACTATCGGAACAATTTTAATCTAAATTGATCAAAATTCGTCAGATTCACTAGGAAGTGGCTTTGGTTAGTTGGAAGTTGGACTAAAGATACTATAAAATCCCGAAAATTTCGCACATAGGCGTTAGATTACCTTGCTATAAAAAAACCTAATACGCTGCTTCCCTGGGAGCATAAACCCCCTTTGTGATTAAAATTAACAAATCATTAAAACTATGCTCTAATTATTATAGCTAGTTGGACTAATTTTCACCAAATTTAAACTTTAAACAATTGTATAAACCGTTCGTAAAACTAGGCATAAACTGACTCCCATTTAGTGGAAACGTGATCTCAGATCCGTTTCCACTGTGCTCTAATTGTGGGGATTTCGGGATCGGGACCGCGGTCCCAGATTCCACCTAAAAATACAATACACCTAATTATTTTGCAGTAGTATTTTGGGACCACAAGAAAAAAGAAATTAAAGTACAGTGAACAAAAAAAAAATACGAGAAAAAAACATTTTCTCATACATTTTGTGTGTCAGCTACAAAACGCGTTATACCTTTGAAGTACCAGGTTGTCATAACTTAGTAGGAGCTTACCAAACATAGGAGTGTCAGCTAGAAAATGCTTTATGCCTTCGAAGTACCACACATCATTTATTGACTCTAAGGCAGTATAAAGTTAGACGATAAGGCCGCCCATTGTATATTTTGTAGTCATTGTAATGGTTTTTTTGTTTTGTATTTTAATGGTGTACAATAAAGTATATATAAATAAATAAAGTTCGCTGGGTCAGCTAGTTATGATAGCATTTTTTTTTTTGAGTTGATTATGTTTAATTTGCAAAAATAGTACTGATATTAAATAATTGTAATAGTTTTGACCGCTGCTGACGTGTCTAATTACGATAATAAAGTTTTTTTTAAAGTTTATTGTTATGTTTCGGTGGGTGATTATGGGGACGATAGGTGATTTAAACACTCAAGATTACTTTTTTTTAAATAGTATTCTTTTTTAGGTTTAATTCTTATAGAAGGCTGCCATTGTTGAATTAAAACAAATATTATATCGTTTTATAAAAATAATATTATTTGTATAACTTCAAATTTTTTGGTTTGCCCGTACTGATCCAAGACATAACTTTGTTTATTTCACTTGTGGTCCCAAAATACTACTAAATAATTATTTATTATATTAATAGGTGGAATTTGGGACCGCGGTCCCGGTCCCGAAAGCCCCACGACCCGTCTAATTGGAGACACGTCTTCAAATTTTTGTTTCTAAGTGTCCTCGCAATGTTTACCTTCATCGTTTTTGAGAGTAGTGGGGATAAAATAAATTAGGCGAACCATAATGCCTGGCTGGGTATGAACTGTAAATTCGTAAGTTTATTAAAAATTATTATAATAAATCAATATTAATCAACAGTTAGAGCTTATTCAGAACACTGAATTAGATCAGAGTGAATGAGAATTCAGAAACCAGTATCTAATCTCAATATTTAAATACTCAAAATTATCTAAACACTAGTTGTACCACGGCTTCGCTCGCGTGAATTTCGGAAATCACCCCTCAGATATGTGTTACCTGAACAATAATGCATGTGTAGCCTTTGTCACTAATTTTAACATCAACTATCTGCCATTGAAAATTCCATCATAATCGGTCCAGCCTGTTTCGGCGATTAGCCGGTGCAAACACGGACAGAGAAAAATTTGTATTTTTTTTTTGTTTGTTATAAGTTCCTACCGTTAATGTTTTCACATGCATTAGTAAAAATTCGAATTGAAAAATTATTTTTGTGTTGGGTAGCCTATTTGTGGAGGAAGGCTATAGGCTATATAACATCATGCTATAACTAAGAGGAGCGGAGCAGAAATGAAAAATGTTGCAATAACGGGGAAAATCGCACGGGTAAGCGATTCGACGCGACGGGAAGGGTCGGGGGAACAAGAAATTTAACGCGGACGAAGTCGCGGGCAGAAGCTAGAATAATATAAATATATAGCTAACTAAATAACGTCGGACATAAGGACCAAATAGTCTAACCTAATATAGGACATAGGACCACATAAATAGAACGAGACGAGCTTCTCTTTAGGGACTGCTTGTTCGAATCTGTTACAGTATCTACGACACAGTAACGAAGTCGATATCCGCATTCCGCATACATCCGTTTTGAACTTCAGCCGGCTGTTAGGTAACCTACTGTGCGCTATATTCTTACAAGATTCCGATATTAAAGTCGGTTTAACGTGATACTTCGCATTAGGACAAAGTAAGAACACATTTGAGCCAGTTTTCTTCGTTTTTCTTTGGGGCTGATTGGGATGGCTTCATTATATCTGGGGTAAAAGTTAGGGGTAATAACCTGTCAATATTCATTTAAAGATTTAGTTAACTATTATTGACGTTGCACTAGTGAGGAGGGGGTTCGCTGGCGGGATGTTGATGACCAGGACCAGGACGTAGGAGCAATGTGTAAAAGAATACTTCTTCAGGATACGCTTCTTTATTTTCTTAGTACTTCTTAACTGCTGGATATGGAATAAATCATCACAGAAATTTTACAGAATTTTTCTCTATTATTTGAACGAAGTTCCTTATCGCGCGTTGTGAAAGGGGGAGAGGGGGAGAGCGACAGAGGGGGAGAGGGAAAAGGGGAGGGGGGAGGTGGGAGAGGGGGAGAGAGAGAGAGGGAGAGAGAGAGAGGGAGAGGGAGAGAGAGATCGAGGTAGAGAGAGAGAGGGAGAGAGAGTTAGAGAGTAAAGGAGAGAGAGGGAGAGAGAGACAGAGGGAGAGAGAAGGAGATAGGGAGAGAGAGAGAGAATATTTTTGTTGAGTGTATACAGGTTTTTTGTACATAATAAATAATTAAAAAATTATAACTATTATGAATCCTGGAAAGGAACTTCGTTCCATCCGGGTGTCCCTTGACACCTCTAAAGTATTTTTTAATTAATTATGACAGTTCAAATGTCATAATTATAACCAGCCTGTACAATCTATGACCAGCCTGTATTATCGTAAGATTGTGTTATGCATACAACCTCTAATGGCACCATGGTACAAGTGGCGCCGCGTAGCGTCAGGTAGCCGTAACTACTATGAAATGCCAAACTTGACACTCCCCATAAAACCACATGAACATAAGAACAAATAATCTTATAAATTCCTATCGTCGCTAATAACTATCATAGATTTATATACCTAAACAATTTCGTTTGCACCTGACATGTCACATAAATACACAATCTAATCGATACCAAACTTCGCAGAAGCGCCTTGTAATTGAAATACTACTAGATACATGCTGTAGCTATGTCTCCATGCAACTACCTAGGGAGTTCCAATCCCATCTCCTTTGTTTAGCCCAAAGAAACCATTTGCAAGGTGAAGAGCCACATGGCATTCAAACAGCTTGAATTTTTTATCGTCCTCAGTTTACTTTACCTCAAAAGGCAGAAATCCAAACAGTAGATGCACATTTTGTTACGTTGATGATGTTTGCAGGGAAAATATTCTTATTTGCAAGAGATTTTTTCCTTTGAACGTTGTCGGTTTTCAAATGGGGTACGAAATGGTTCTTGTTTGTTGGTTGTTTAGATAAGTGCCCTAATATTACATTTGAGATGTTATTTTAACTTAATGGAGAGGTCTAAACATGTCTGGGTCTATGATAACAATGATTTTTAGTTTTGAAAATGAGGTTTCTGTTTTCTAAGTAATAATATTGTTGATTGTGCTGTAATATGTCTTCTTCACACTGCAGTTACAACAGTAATTCGATGAAAAATAAACGCAATTTATTAAGTAAGTTTTAACATTCTAAAAGACAATTCTTTTTAAAAGAGTAGGTAACCGTGGAGATTTCTGCCAGTTCCTCTCCATAGAAAACGACCGACAGAATCCGTCTATCTAGTTCCTAACAATTTTATAAGTGCCGTGTACGCTTATGAGAAAATAATTATTTGAATATGAATTTTTGACACATAAATTCTTAACAATTTTTATTGTCCTGTTTACAATCCCGAATGATGACGGAATCAGCTAAATGGGATCACAATTTAACAAATCATTACAATATTTTATTTCCCAAAAACACTTGAATAAGCAGCACCATTAATAATAAAATAACGACATAATAAATATCGTTACTCAAAACGGAAGGAATCAATTAATCCCGTGATTGTTAGCAATCACTTCGCCTTAAACTTGCCTCAAAAGACACGGCGGAAGATTTGATTGATAGCGTTTCCTCTTGCGTCTTTTGCCAAGTCCCGCCACATATACATGTGTAATACCTCCGTATGAATACGTAATGTAATAAGAGTGAGATACCGAATGGAATTCCTGTAAAAATGCGTTCGAATTGCCATTAAAATGAGTGGAAGCTAGGGTACATTATTTTGGCCTTTTGTGATGAGGCATTTTGAATTATGCTACTGAATTTTTCTAATCGAAAACAGCAGTAGTGGCCCAGTGGTAACAGCCCAACTTTAAATTTGTAGGTCAAGTTTTACCCCAGGCTGACGCTTTACTTTATACAAATGATTTCATCACCACTGCTCTCTAAACGGTTAATGAAAACATTGGGAGGGAACCGGCATATCCTTGAACCAAAAATTTGAAGACATGTGACATCTACCAACCCGCATTGGGCCCGCGTGCTGGATTACGGCCCACTGTCTCTCGAAGAGAGGAGACCTATGTCCCAGCAGTGGGAACAATATTGGCTGATGATGATGATGATGATGTTTCTGACCTGCTAACCGTGATTGATAGTGGCTTTCTAGGTACAAGACTATACATAGTACCTTAGTATAATATAAATTGTGACTGGGATATCATCACTTAAATTTACCTGTTACCATGTATTGTGTGTTATTATGTGCTAACATGATTCTAGAACCTTCTAGCAAAGAAGTTTTTCATTGTTTATTAACAGCTGTATCATAGAAAAGTGCATTTCTTTTTCTATTAACCGACTAGATATTATCGAAACTGACGCAAAAATTACCCGAGGAAACAAATATGTAAAATTTATTAATAAATAAATTACCACCTTTGAGGCACACTCAATTCATAAAAAAAAAAACAATTTGTGAAATTGATCCAAAATTGCCAATGTCCTCTTTCTCCTTTGAAAAAAAAAATAGGTTGAAAATAAAATGCTAAGAGACAAAAATAACTACAGTAACGTTCATAAAGCTCCACTACTGCCATTATTTTCAATTACCTGTCTTGCTAATTACAAAGTATGCGTTTTGTCGTAGTAATTTACAAGAAATTGCTTTTAACGGGCAGAATGTTCACTGACCTATTTAACATCTGAATGTACCTTTATTCTGTAAACATATATTTACGTTATCTCTATAGCTACCCTTCTATAAGTTAACAGAATGACGATTACAATCTGTGGTCATTTAATTTATACATAAATGCGGTAAAACGTAGAAATAAATAAAATTGAAGTGTTTGTCTGCATGTCTGTCTGTTTGTTTCGGCTAATCTTCCAAATGACTCGACCGATTTCGATGAGACTTTCACTGGCAGATAGCGAATGTTATAAGGAGTAACATAGACACTCTTTGTTCTATTCCAATAGGAAAGAAGCCTCTTTCTCACAGAGAGAAGATCCGTGTCCCAGCAGTGGGAACATTACAGGCTGACAATGATGTTTGTGAATAAAAAAAAGAAGCGGTGAACATTAGGTACATTTCATACATTCCTACAACAAACATAGTTCACTCAAAATTTCCAGAAGAACACCATTATCTAATTATTTAAATTATTTCAACACAAACCGGGTTCCTATGGGACTTCCCATCGAAAAAATAACAAATTTACATAAAAACTTTCATCCCCTATATAGGGTGATGAAATTTCCGTAAAGCGTGAACTGTAACGATGAATTCTGCACTTGTCTCTATACGCCTAACGTAGGTGGTTATCTATCTATACAATACTACAATAAATACATACATAGGTACATACAAATAAATAAAATTCAAGTGTCTGTTTGTAATTTCAAATTAACAGTTTTTCACTAAATGCATATGAAAGTAATATATGGTACTTACATCAAAAAATCATTGTTTTTTAATTTTGTCTGTCTGGCTATCTGTCTGTTGTTCCGGCTAATCTCTGAAACGGCTGAACCGATTTTGACGGGACTTTCACTGACAGATAGCGGATATTATAAGGAGTAACATAGGCTACTTTTTGTCTGAGTAGCACGTTCCTGTGTGATAATTTCTGAACACCACGCGGGTGAAGCTGCGGGCACAGCTAGTCAAAATATAAATTAGTTGTTTCATAAAAAAGTGCAATAACTACGCGATCAAAATGTATGGAATAGCAATTTCTTTTCGGAACGAAAAATTGCGGATTTTTTTAAGTTGTACTGAGTCCAACTTACCAGGTTGTATGTCTATATTTCTGACACTCTGTATAAAGAATTTTCGTGCCAAATTTCATTCTTCTAGAGCCAGCTGTGCAAACTGGTATCGATAAACCCTACTGATTACTAGTTATAATCAAGAAATAACCTTCGCTACCAGACATACAAGAAAACCTCCGCTACTTTCAGGAAATAAATAAAAGAAAATTATTATGAACATCTTTATTGGACCCCTTGATTCGTCGACAGTTATGCCAGCAACATTTGTGCCACAAAAACAAATTCTCCTTTGACCTTATTTGACCTCTTTTCTTATATTTTTGGTTACATATACGTTTCTTCTTAGGTATAAGATGTCATATATCCCTTGGTATTTACTTAGGCTGGTTGTGCGGAGCTGTGATAATATTCTTAGGGTCATTTGTGAAGGCAGAAGGAAAAATATTGGGCTACGGTTTCTTTGAGGTTATATAGGAAGGCGAATTATTTATCGGATTAATAAAATGTTTACCGTCTTTGCCAAAATATTTTAGCTGATCAGGACTCTGATTTGTAATTTTGCGATTTAAATTTCATGTATTAGTCCTCAGTTATCATCCTCTGCCTAAACTTTTCCCAACAATGTTGGGGACAGCTTCCAGTCTAACCAGATGCAACTGAGTACAAATATTTTACTTGAAGCGACTGCCTATCTAATCTTCAAAACCCAGTTACTGGGTAATAACCCTTGGTAAGACTGGTGGTCAGGTTTTCGGCTTCATACTACCCGTAACGACTCTCAAAGCTTTATGAATGACAAATAACAGCCGAAACCGCCGCCGCCGCTTGGCGCGCTTTCCGAGACAAAGAGGGCTCTTAGTCTATGTAATGATGGTTACCCATCCACGGACCAACCGCGGCAAGCGTAGCTTAACCTGGCCAATCGACCTGTACGGTAATTATCATTTAGTCACAAGCCCTTCTTTCAATACTCCTGAATTATGATAGTGTAAAATCTAATCTTTTGAAAAGGTATTTTTGGAACGGTATTCCTTTATGTAGTTATACATTCACCTACTGTAGGAGTCGTGGTCCTAAAGTGACTGCCAGTTTTGGTCCTGGGTTCTTCTCACAGTATGAAATTCACGTAACATTAGAACATTTTTCAGGACTTATTCTTTTTTAAATTTAGAATGCTGGCTTTCTAATAACATGAATAAATAAGGAACCGTCGGATGTACAACAGTCATACACCGCCACCCTGTTTTAAATTTTTAACTTTGTTCAACCACATTCCATTCTGCCTGGCTGTTTGTGCGTTAACTTATTAATAAATTAGCAACATCACCAGCAAGTTGCCTCCCTGTCTGACCTTCAAAACAATACAATATGTAAAGTTGAATTCGTCGACAACGAAGTTTGATAGACGCAGAACTATTTGTCCTTAGGGCTTAAGTGGCTATAAATTGGTTACGATGTCGAGAGAGAAGTCGTTTGTCTGTGCCCTGGGTATTGCACTATAGATGTGTGTTGATGTAGGAAGAATAGACTTGAACACTAATAAACTAACTAACTAATAACACTAATAAACTAATAAACTTTGACTGGCCTGTTAGTCTAGTGGTTAGTGACCCTGACTGCTAAGGCTGAGGTCGTGGGTTCGATTCCCACCCAGGACAAATCTTTGTGTGATGAGCACAATCATTTGTTCTATGTCTGGATGTAATTTATCTGTAATATGTTTGTATTTAGAAATATTTAAGTAGGTTTATCAGTTGTCTGGTTGCCATAGTACAAGCTCTGCCTAGTTTGGGATCAGATGACGTTGTGTTGGTGGAACTAAGATAAGATAAGATAAGAAACTGGGACCTTAAACATAGAGGAACCTCATCCTGCCCACTAATAATACAATTTCTCGAGCTGCTCCACTTATTTAGAAAGCACTGACACTATGACAAGACGATCTAAAAATACTGATTTGATTGTACCTGTTCCGTTTTCCTATATAACGGTCTTTGTCTTTCAAATCTCCTCGATTACTACGCAACATGGACAGCTAGCGAGCAATAGTGGCCCGGTCCTAAAGGCCGTGACTAACAAGTTGTGGGTCGTGAAATTGAACGCAGGCAGTAACTTTACTTCGTGTAGGTAACTTATTTCATCACAAGCGCTCTCAAAACGGTGAAGGAAATCGGAATGTTCTTGAATGACAAATTCGTAGACTTGTGACATCTACCAACCCGCATTGGATCCGAGTGGAATAAAGAAGAACTTTGTCCTAACAGTAGAAACCGTATAGGCTCGTTATGCGATGGACAATAATAGCCCAGTTTTCAACCCAGCTGACTGACTAATATTTCTACAATACCATAAGCTATTCCTGAATAGCTCCTTCCAAAACAAGCAAAGAAGATTTACAGTAGCCACTATTTAAATAAAACACACGAATCCAGATAAGTGACCCCTGATAGTCGCGAGATTTGATCGTAAGAGTTGCCGTGGTCCTGGTATAAAGGCAACTGAAGGAACACGGGTGAGTTTTAGTCAGTAAAATTCTGATATGAACCGCTTCACCCAGAGTGGGAGACATCATTTGATGATTTTCCAGCCACAAAAAAAAAGATAAGTGACCCAATAAACACGTAGGTAGCTTATTTCACCTGTAGATCTAAGCCTAAAAGACAAGGATAAATGACGCAACAGTGCCAATAACCTCCTTAAGACGTCTAGACCATCTTTAAGCTAAGATGACGCCTACATGTAAAAGATTGGCTTTCGTTTATCACATTTAACTTTAGCTTTATTTAGGTCGAATCTTTATCGGACTGTAGAAGTAATAGTCTCGATATTTTCTTTTAAATTGCAAGTCAGAGGTCGGCAAAGGAATGCTACAAACGAAGCTATAAAAGACCGCGCTTTTGAAAGCTGTTACTAGTTCGTCGAGATGACTCATTATTAAATAAATAAATAAATATCTTAGGACAACCAACACAACTTTATCTGATCCCAAACTAGGCAGAGCCTGTACTATGGTAACCAGACAACTGATAAACATACTTATATATTTCTAAATACATACATATTATAGATAAATAACACCCAGACACAGAACAAATGATCGTGCTCATCACACAAAGATTTGTCCTGGGTGGGAATCGAACCCACGACCTCAGTCTTAGGAGTCAGGGTCACTAACCACTAGACCAGGGGTCGCCAACTGGCGGACCGCGGTCCGCATCCGGACCTCCGAATCATTTTGTGCGGACCGCGAGAACACAGCAACTTGCACTACAGAGTACGTAATTTAGTAAAAATGTATCCCCCGCGTTATCTTTGTTGACGTCAATCCAAAAACGGCCGGGCGAAGTAACGAGCTAACAAATACCTTTTTTTATTTCCGTAAATACATTTGTTTAATAAAAAATTTTTTCTATAACATGTGGTGCGCACCGCGATGATCATTTCATTTCTTAAAACAGACCCCGAGCAAAATTTATTGGTGATCCCTGCACTAGACTAACAGGCCAGTCAACTCCAACCATCAAATTATACCGTCTTGAATTCAGAATAAATAATAATTCAAGTCTAATATTATTCCACTGCACGGTTAACAAATTCCCCAAAACCTTGGGCAAAGGTGCACTTATAGCACACCCCACATTTTGCCTGTTATGTTTGAGTCCAGTGTAATAGGGGGTGAGTTTATTGCCACCAAACGGGCACAAATCCATATTCTGAGCTGCTAGAGAGAAGCTCCAGATATAAGAACACACTATGCCCGACCTGGGAATTGAAGCCACGATCTCATGCTGAGCAGTAGCGCTTGCGACCACTAGACCAATGAGGCAGTCAAGCCATGATCAGCCTATAGTGTACCCATAGCTTTGACATAGTCCTCTCTTCGAGAGGGAATGGGCTATAATTTAACACGCGGGACCATGAGGAGTTAGTAGATGTTACATGTCTTCATTTTTGGTTCTAGAACATTCCGGTATCCTCAAGTGGTTTTCCTGTATCATATTGAGATCAAAGGTGATGAAATAATTTACAGAAAGTAAAGCGCCAGTCTCGGTTCGATCCTACGACCCACAACTCGTAAGCCGCGGCCGTTACCATTTGGCCACCACTGTTCTATAAATAACAGTTGGAAAATTAAAATAGTTTGGAACACAAATGAATGTTCAGTCAATAGGCTAAATATGGCTTAACTACTTCTTTATAAACCCGTTGTCACTCAGGATAAAGATAATATAGACTACGTATGATGTTTTACAATACACGTTTCCACAATTTTGTAAATGTTCAATACCTTACTGGCTTTTTTCTTGAAAGAAAATGTATCATCTCCATTCATAGCACATTCCCGCGCAAATTCTTTGAGACTATCTTTCGTACTTACGTAACACATGTGTCACTTTTAAATATACGATATATCTTTGACGTAACTTGTTCCAAATAGAAGCGAATAAATTTCTGCTGATATCCCTTAAGTGGAAGTATCGTATGGGAATCTTAATTCTTTTAAATCCGACAGGACCTAAAGAATAAAATACACTAGTACATACACGAACGCCAAAGATACGGTGTAGCGAAAATTTATTTAATTTATTAAAATTAAATTTCTTCTGAAGTGTGAATCGTTGTCAATGTTATCGGAATGTAAAATCACACAACTGTTTTTACAGAAATTACTGGATCTTTTCTTAATGAATTAAGAATAATAATTCATAACTAAACCGCAAACGTAATTGTTCGTTTTACCCGACTGCCCCAGAAAGTAGGGTCACGTTTTTTACATCAATAAAGCTTACGTGTAACCACTATCTCACTTCATGTTAAGTGACAATGCGGTCGTGAGGTAACACAGAAAACAGTAAGTATTTCTATGCTTTTGTCAGACAAAGCTTAAAGCACTATTTGAAATTATTCTGGAGGCAAATACATTTACAATTTTTTTAGCTAATATACTGTAAAAATTACGCACTTTTTACCACTCAAATTTTTATAATAATTCGTAGTAAATAATCCACATATGTATATATCTACTTCATATTTTAGGCAACACGTATTATGCTTTTTGGGAACTCATTTTATATTCATTCATTCAATTCACACGAATGGTATGGAAACCCATTTAGTGTCATAAAAAAATATGTTTCAGTGATAAAAAGGTGCCTTTTTGTATTTTTACTTGTTAAAACATATCTTAATCATGAACTAAGTTTCTTCAGAAAGCTGTTTACAAAACTATTATGACAAGTTTTTTTCAGTATACGCAACTTATCTAGAATTTTGATCGGTAGGAAAGGAAATAGCATTTTTATTCAACATAAAAATTATGAATGGGATCCCAGTACTCACCTCACGTACAACTAACTCCACGTGCAAACACCTCAAATAGTCAATGTCCACACACACTAAACAAACACTCGAAAGTGAAAGGTATCATTCAATTTAGTCGAAAGTGTACCGATACATTGTACTCAATACTTCACGAAAATAGCACACAATTTATAATTTAAATCGAATTATTCGAGAAGATAAACGAAATTCGGGGTGTGACAATCGTGTCAAGGTCCCCTTTTGGTTGCTACGGCGTAGACGTCCGCTCCGTAGCGGGTCTCCCGTACGACAGCCTCACGTTGCTACGAGCTACGAGGGGAGATCCGTAGCCAATCGAAGTGAAGCTGCGCGAAATGGGAGTGTGCTCGACTTGGATTTTTGAGATTATTTTACAACGCACAGGATTAAGGGGTTTTGGGGGACTTATTATTTTATTTATTTTTATTAGCATTTTATATCGGGCGTACGAAGTATTCTGGCACAACATAATCCCCTGTTGAATAATTTATACAGCAGAAACTGATACGCGATATTTTTTTGTTTGTCATCGCGGTAGAATAAATTAACAAAACTTTTAAAAAGTTCTTTTATTTTTGTGAATGGTTAATAGATATTGATCATTAAAATAACATATTAATTAAAATGTAGACTGCCAACTTTAAAGTTTATAAATAATAAAATTATACTTACATTTCTTCAGAACACATTTTCCATTCACTAGAACAAAATATAATTCCTTATCCTTACAAACGCATAGAAAGGATATAACATTAAAGTTGGCAATATTTCACGCGTATTGGAGCGAGACAAAGCTATTTACTTACCATAATGCGTTAGGATGAGACGGATATATCAAGGAGAGAGACATCTAAAAAAGGCAAAGTTTCTTCTGTGAATTATTGAAATGAATTATGATATATTTTGCTCATTGACTTGGCTGGGGAAGCTACTTCTACCTGATAATTAATTAGTTTTTGAGTTTTTAGACATGTTAATTGAGTTAATTCCTTACGGCAACGTTTGAGAAAGGTAAACAGATGTTAAAGTAATGATGCTATCTTACGGGGTCGTGTTTATACGGAAAAGCTTTAAATATATATTTATTCGGTTGTTTTCTTTGGTTTACGTGAGTTTGGAGATTTGGGTTTAATTTAAAAACACGCTAGAGATGTAATAACGTATTTTTTTTAAAATAATGACTAGTAATCTCGAATGTATTTTTTTAATGCATCTATTACACTATAAATTCATGATTTATAGTAATTTTAACTAGGTAAACTTATGTCGTTAAGTTCTAATTATGAAATCGATATAGTAGGTATAGTCAAAGCCCTGCATTACCTGACCCCTCCTACACAGAAGAACTGAGGAAGAGGGGTTAGGTAATGCAGGACACTGACTGTACCTTCCCAGTCAGGCACTTTACTGCGTGTATTTTCTGATTGATTTATTACAATTTCTTCATCACTGCTCTCAAAACGGTGAAGGAAAACATCGTAGGAAAACCGGCATAACCTACACCAAATAAAAAAACTAAAAAACACGCTTCCATTGAAAACCAAACTAAAAAGTACAAATAATGGAAAAAAAGCGTGTGGTGCTTTTTAAGGTATTTTTTTATTGATATCAGCACCCCACGCTTTTTTTCCATTATTTGTACTTTTTAGTTTGGTTTTCAATAGAAGCGTGTTTTTTAGTTTTTTTAAACTATTATTTATTTTCTATTTTTTAGGGTATTTCGAATTTTGAGACGTATGTCAGCGTAGTTTGTGACAGTTTTTTTGCTGTCCTGGTAACCCTGGCAAGGATAATGGCACAAATTTATGAAATTATTGCATTGTCATCGGTCCTTGACAGGTGTGCAAAGTTTGAATAAAATCTGGTCATTTAAAGTGGGTCAAAATCGCGCTATAAGGAGTCGGTTACAAACAAACATACAAATATACAAACATACAAACATACAAATATACAAACATACAAATATACAAACATACAAACATACAAGTGAAGCTAATATAAAGCGTGTAAAAAAAACTGGGCCCACGTAGTAGATTACGACCCACTCACTCTCAAAGTGAAGAGTGGAGATTATTATTAAATTCAATTTCAAATATTTATCGGAAATAGAAACAGGTTTACATTTTTTTAAGTGTTTATTAAGCTTCGATAGTTTCAATCTGTGTTGTGAATCCGAAAGGCTGATAATGCTCTCCTTTTGCTAAAATGGCGGCGTGTCATCGTAACAGCTAATTGGTTACTGTGGTTGTGCTCCCCATGTTGGATTTGGCCATACTTCCGATAAACAGTGAGAGAAAGTAGGCCATAATCCACCACGCGAGCCCAGTGCGGTTTGATAGATGTCACATGTCTTCGAGTTTTTGGTTCTAAGACATGCCGGTTTCCTCACAATGTTTTCCTTCACCGTTTTGAGAGCAGTGGTGATGAAATAATTTACCCAAAGTAATGCGCCTGCTTGGGTTTGAACTCACGACCTACTACTCGTAAGTCGCCTAATAAACACTCAAATTTAACAATTTCGTAAACCACTAGAACACATGTGTCGAAGTTTGACGTAACGTTCAAAGTTTTCAACAAAGGTTTAAAACACTTACCTTTGAATATTCGTATTGAGAAGTTCTCAATTTCAATCGAAACTTCCAAACAAAATAGATTTTGAGTAACATACATACACATACATAAGCAAGCACGTGCCTTTAAACTACAGAAAGTCAATTACTACGATCCTTACAAACTTCTTTTGTCGCGTTTACGTTCATACGTCTGTGGCCCTAGTGACAGTTTCTTTTAACCATCTCGACCTAACGCATCGACCGCGTTTGGAACTCTTAATGGCCTTTCACCAATATTAGGGCCTAAGGTTACACACGCATAGCGGACTCCCGGCCACCGTAGGCGCGAGCTTGTAGGCGGCGAGCAATGGGTAGCTCGCCGCCCGGTAAGGACCAGGCTCGGGTCGACGGCGCGTAGTGTTCCACGCGCGCCTCAAAGAGATGTCAGCAGAACTGAAGGGGTCTGCCAGGACCGATGCCTGCTCGAAAGAGACACCGTGACCCTGGCACATGGGCAACTGAAGGAACACGGGTGGGTTTTAGTCACTAAAAGTCTGACACGCCCTCCCGGTCCGCCTAGAGCGGGAGAAGTCATTTGATGATTTCCCATCTAAACAAAAAGGTCATACACGCACGCCGTTTGCGAGTAGTGCGTATCTGACCTTTCTGATAAACATCATCAATAAGGTAAGTCCGTTTATGGCGTCCCCTCCTAGCGTTTCCACTCACATCTGTCTTATAAATATATTTTTTTAGTCGCCTTTCATTCATCCTGTCATCATGTCCAAAACATCTAACCATGTCTTCTGTTGAACTAGCTCTTGTCAGCGTCTTCGCCCGCGTAGACGTCGGAAACTACCCCGCTGTAATATAGTACCGAGATAAAAAGTATAACCCTCTTTGTTAATCCAGGTTAATATATGTGTGCCAATTTTCATCCAAATCCGTTATAGTCTTTGTGTGAAAGAGTAACAAACATCCAAAAATCCTTACAAATGCTCACATTTATAATTTTATTTGATTAACGCTGAAGTAAATCTATTATTAGTGACGTACTCGTACATAACATGTGAGCATTATTATTTTCAAGTTTTCACTGTTCACCTTTGTTCCATCTAAAATTCCTACTGGTATTCAGCTACATTCGGTTTGACTGGACCTCAATTTAGTTGAGAAAAGGCTAAGCAGATGACGATGACTGTTCACTTTTGCTGCCTCAACAAAACTACTATTACTATAGTTTTCACGTTTTAGCATGGCAATAGCGGTCATTGCCCTTTACCTAATACCCCTCCGTAGGAACTCAAACAATAAACTATGATTTTTCGTTATTGGAACATTTTGAAGCTCACGATAGATATTTGTTTAGGACGTTTACGGACTTTATTTTAGTTTTTAAAAGAGAAAAACTATAAAATGTAGATGGTTCAATGACCGCTATTATCATGCTAGAATTCAACCACTATATGAACTAACAAAATACACACACTTCACGTCTAAATGCACCACTTAAGCCTATGTTCCCCTTTTACTTAAACGCACTTTAAAGACATGATTATCTTGCACAAACACATAGAACCACAGTCATCAACATAATTGACACAGGGTTCCCGCTTACAAGTAGACCGTGTCCAGTATATCGGGGCATTTGAACAGAGTGCTTCTCGCATAGACAAAACTGTCAAAAAGGCTAATTATTCTGGTCTGCAATAACTAAATGTCATTATAATTATTGTTTTGTTTTTGGCCGGTTATAACCAATAACAAATTATACTTATTTTAGAAGCGATATAAGTGGTCAACAATTATGTTGGTTTTTATAACCATGTCGACGATTTTGTCTTTAATAAAAAACTTAAAAATAAATCTTCAATTTGTTAAGTATTCTGATGTTTATTGTTATAACATTGAAATATGACTAATTCAATATTTATTCGAACACAACATATTACAAAAAAGTTGGTTATTTGAATTTTGATTTTCCAAAAATATAAAAAATAATGTATATTAAGACAAGCTACTTTTTGTATACGTATGTTACCTAAAGTAGACAAATCGATCATCTTAAAATGAAAGTAGTAGCTAGGTTTAATTTGACAGCTAACTAAACATTCCGTCAGCGTTCCAATTTTTGTTTGTAACTAAATAATTTATTGGGTAACGTTAATGTACAATATAAACATTGAAGAACATGTAAACACAGTTCTCCATTCCATCAGGGGTCCATTTATACAAGTTGAATTATGTGAGCTTATTAATGTTCCTGACAACTCGACCAAAAGGACCCCTGGAGCTTCGGATAGAATTAGGGGGTCTGTCAGCAGTGTCTGACATTATTCTTACGTTCCTTTCATGATGGAGCTGTCAGGTATTAAATTGCATTCCGTTCAATTTCGTTTCAGAAAAGGGAATTGTGCAATCAAGTTGGTGGATTAGGATGTCATGGCTATGTCACACAATCTTTGATACTTTGACATTTTATTTATTTTTTATTTAATCATTTATGCACACACATAGAAATAGACAAGAAGAAAAGAATTGAAAAATAGGTAAAGACCCCAACACAAAAAGCTACTACAATCTGTCAAATTTCTTTAATCGGTTTTCCACTTTATTCCTATTGTATAAGGTTCAAGATTCATTTCGAAAATTTGACAGTTTCGGGTAGTTTGATGTGCTGGCACACAGGTGATGCTCAGCATATCTGCGATAGGACAGTAGTTTCTAATACAATCTAGTTTTAAAATAGAGACCAAAACACGAATGTGCATTATTTACACGATATAATAAGTATCTTGGTAATCTACTACGACAAAATTAAAAGTGACTTTACCATTAGGCAATTTTTATTTCTGTATTGTAAAATACTTATATTGAACATAGACATTTCTTCGTTTCATTCTATTTATATTCAAAGTTCTCAGAACCAATAACATCTACATTATTGTTCAAGTGATAAAAACTTTTTACCAAAAAATTTAACCTCCGATAAAACTGAAAAGCAAAACATAATAAACCTTAAAATTATGAGTCGGCGCTTTGAGTGGTTTTTGTTCATTGATTTTCCAGCGCCGACTCATAATTTTAAGGTTTATTATTTTTTGCTTTACAGTTTTTTCGGCAGTTAAAATTTTTTGGTAAAAAGTTTTTATTTTATAATTTTTGTGGCTTTAATATACTTATAATACTTGGCAAGGTATACCCTATACAATGAATAAAAAATTATCAAAATCGGACTACTCTACATAAAGTTATGCGTGGTTAAACATAACAATCAGTGAGTGAACAATCAATCATCCCCTGTTTTCTGACCCTTAGGGTTTGATTTTGTTTTTTAAATTTATATGAAACCACCCTCTGAGTATATCCTTTCCAATAAAAAAAGAATTATCACAATCGGACTACTATGTAAATAGTTATGCGTGGTCATACTTAAAAAAAAAAACAAACAAAATAATAAAACGAAAAATATACGCGTCGAATTGATAACCTCCTCCGTTTTTTTTCGTCGGTTAAAAATTCGTGGAAACAGAAAATGTAACACAATGTCACAAAACAATATCTGGACGCATCGAACGTATTATGTCCACTGTATAAGCAAGCGTTGCTATATTCGAAAACATGTATTGAAATATTTCTAGCTTGGACCAATATTTTGTCCAGTATTTTACAATATTTGATATTTGGTGTTCAAAAATAGAAGTAGAGTTTGAAAATGCAGACACAATTTTGATACATTCTTTTTGTTTTATAGGTGAGTGCTTGATAGGGCATTGCGATCACGGCGAATGAAGAATGAACGCTAGATATGGGTACATCAAGGGGAATTCCCATAGTAACAGAAGTAACAGATGGTGAAACATATAAAATACTTAGGGAATGTTGAATACATTCCCTAAGTATTTAGGAGCGCTTATCTGACGATGCCGATATAGACAGCGAGGGCATTTGCTGTTCAATGGAATATGGTAGCCTGCAGATTTGCGCGTTGTAGTAAAGATGATACAGTCATGCTTTTCAAGGCATATTGCCAAACTTTGCAGCTTGTGGGTGAAAATACGCAGAGAACCTACAAGATCCTGCGTGTACAGTATAATTTAGAATGTCGATGGGGCTTCTGCGCTTTTGGAGCGCTACGCAGATATTCGCGGAAGTCCGTGTGAATGATTTTCTTGGCATTATGTGGGAGATTAATGTCTATAATGTGTAGGTTGTGCCGAAGCTCCAACAGTTTTCAATAAACTTTATTAGACAAGATGGCACTGGATACAGAGGCACGGGTTAACTTGTGTTTAGAGGATTCGATCCCGGTCGATTTTTCCAATCCCGGGATTTCGGGATTATCTACAGTTGATCTCGGGATCCCGGGATAGTCCCGGGATTGTACACTTAATGGAAAACGGTAAAAAAAGACAGTAAAACAAATCAAAATCTTTTTTTTTTTCATTTATCTTTTAGTTTTGTGAAGACAGAATATTTAAGTTTTAAATTTTCAAAAAGGCGGTTCAACAAAATAATACTTTACACTAACGAAACATCTTGATCTTTTTTATGTTTGACGTAAAAACTTTCTTTGGATAGTGATATTGTTTACTTCTTGAACCTAAACAAAAATGAAAAGACCATTTAAGGCGCGGTGTTACCTCAATATTCACAAAACACTGGTGTCTTTGACAGTCGAGTATGACGTAACGCAATGAAAATATACGACACAAAAAATACAGTGGACAGAGAAGGGTTTAAAGAAAAATTCTAACCGAATAGAATAGTGAAAAATTGTTTGATATTCCCAATAAAAATTGTTTCACAAAAAAAACTTTGACGTCGAACATCTCTGTATTTTCAGCGATAACAACATTTTTTTTTAAAGAGTTCAATAGAATAAACATTACTTTAAAACTTTAACCAGACAATTATTTAATTTAATGTGTGTAGTCCGAATAATCTAAATAAAACCCGTAAAATAAATGCCAATTCGCAGCTTAGTCACATCGTCAATCCAAATATTTATTCAATTTTCAACCTTATTTGTTGGAGCTGTAGCATGTAGTTGTAGCATTTAAAATCGTAGTCAGTTCGCGCCTTAAGTCTATGTACGACATTAACATAATCTCTTAGAGCTACAGAAAAAACACTTGTTGTTTTTCATCGAAATTTACTGAAACATATTATTGCATTGTTACTTTTTAATAATTTCATTGATTATCACCAATTTACAAAAAAAATATCAATACTTACACGACGTGAAGCGGTAATTTTTACACACTTTTACGCATAATCCGGTACCAGTTAGCAAAAACAAATGAAATTAGCTGTGTAAACAAGATGGTGTCAAATCAAGGCAAGTGCGTTTCGTTTCACGCACATTTTTATTGACTTATTTAAAAAATGTATCAATCCCGAAAATCCCGGGATTGAAAAAAAACAATCCCGATAATTTCGGGATTAATATATGACCGGGATCCCGAGATCCCGGGATCCGGGATCCCGGGATCGAATCCTCTACTTGTGTTAGACCACGTCATTACTAATACTATATTGTACACTGTATTGTGAGTAATGTGAATATTAAGAGTCTGAAATAAATAATATCAAGCTGTCTTCAAGGACACTTCCACTACCCTCCATAGGAGATATGCTGTGCTCCCTTTTGAAGTTTGTTTTTCAGTTAGTTAATAAATATTAATTATAATAAGATAATTATTATTTGTAAGTTGGCTCGTTCATTATAATTACCCGAAGCCTTGGTACAAAACTAAATTCATCTTTACACGCACGTTATTATCATGAAGCCAAGTTTCAATTCCAATTTTTATTCCGACATTGTTAAAGTTCTAAGTTGTCAATTTTATCTTAAGTAAGTATACCGTAATGGAAAAACAAAAACTGGCTAAAAAGACCAAAGTAAGAAGGCCTTTTATAAAATCCTAAGTAGGTACTTGCTTCGGAAGGGGAATATTGAAACATGTGGGTTCTATACCACCCACTCAATGGCCAGTCTGATTATTTGATTACCAGAAAATCTATTCTATACATATAATAAATCTGTAGAAAAGTCATTTTTGTACATTGAAGAAATTGAAACAAAAAATAGCCAACGTGTGAAAAGATAAGTAACAGAACCCATTTCCATCATTTTTGAAATTTTTGTCTGTTTGTCTGTTTGTTTGTGCGCACATCACGTAAAATCTACGAATTCAATGCTGACAATGTTTATATACAAAAATTATACGCAACTTGAGGTTTAACTTAGTTTTTGTTTCATCGAAATCGGTTCACTCTATCAAAAGATATGATTAATTTAGTGAGTTCAAGAAGTAAAATATTACGTTACGCAATTCAGTATAGTACTTGCAACGACATTTTAAGACTAAAAATAGACCTAATGTTGATAGTTGAAATCCAAATCCGATAGATGGCGTTGTGCAAATGACGTCATTTTCTGAATCGCGGTGTTAATCTATATAGTATATTATAAAGCTGAAGAGTTTGTTTGTTTGATTGAACGCGCTAATTGAAAAATTCTTTTTGTGTTGAGTAGCCTATTTATCGAAAAAAGCTATAGGCTATATAACATCACGCTACAACCAAGAGGAGCGGAGCAGTAATGAAAAATGTTGCAAAAACGGGGAAAATCACACGGGTAGGCGATTCGACTCGACGGGAAGGGTCGGGGAAATAAGGAATTTAACGCGGACGAAGTCGCGGGCAGAAGCTAGTATAGAATATAATGTAATTTTACGAGACGAAAGAAACCACTATCTATGGTAACTGTGACCACTCAAATAATATGGACGGAATACACATCGTTACACAATACAAAAGGAAAGAACAATAGATTTCAGGGTGAAAACCGAATGTATAATCAAATCAACTTGCTTTTGCACCATGTCTCTCTCTACCAGCTTATCGTCAACAATCCACATTGCAAAATGAATCCTATGTTCATCGTATAAGGTTTATGTGAACTGTAAATATAAGGTGGTTTGTTTGTTGTGTGGAACAATAGGACACTCCAGTTACTTCAACACAATGTTAATGCTAATATGAAGGATATGCGGTTTTGTTAGTTCATTTATATGATTTATTTACTATTTTGTTTGCAATCTAATGTTTTTTGCAAACCAATTTAATTCGGATTCGGTTCTACCTACAGTTTTCTCCTAGTTCACTTCATGATCATCCCCATTACAACCGAAAGACGTCCGCTGCTGGAAACAGACCTCTAACAATTTGAGGGGGAAGGGGGTTGTCATAATCGCCACGCTAGCATAGGGGTCTGGGCACGCCACAATTCCGCCTGAAGCAGGTTCTCGCCAGGCATGGGTGCTTCGGGGGGTTCCTGTTCAGGATAAAGCAGGAGGAAACGCACGGGTATTTCCATTGCGAGGATCGTCTGGAGGACACGGTGGAGCATACGGTGAAGGTGTGCCCTGTCTGGGTTGCGCACCGCCGTGTCCTCGTGGAGGCGATCGGCGGGGGTGACCTCTCGCGTCCGGCCCTGGTGCGAGCCTTGGTACGGAGCGAGTAATGCTCCCGAAGGAGGAGGCGGAGCACGTGAGGGAGTGGCAGTCTCTGCGCCTTCACGTCCCTAGCCGCCGCAGGAGGAGATGCCCCGGGCGTCGGGAGGCAATAGCGGACTCCCGGCCACCGTAGGCGCGAGCTTGCGGGCGGTGAGTAATGGGTAGCTCACCACCCGGTAAGGACCAGGCTTGGGTCGACGGCGCGTAGTGTTCCATGCGCGCCCTGAAAGAGATGTCAGCAGCACTGAAGAGGTCTGCAAGGACCGATGCCTGCCAGAGTCGCGAGATTGTTCGAAAGAGATACCGTGACGCTGGCACATGGGCAACTGAAGGAATACGGGTGGGTTTTAGTCAGTAAAAGTCAGACACGCCCTCCCGCTCCACCCAGAGCGGGAGAAGTCATTTGATGATTTCCCATCCAAAAAAAGGCATGCAGTTCGGCGATCGCAGTATAGTAGTAAAATGCATAGAGAACGCTGCTGCCCATCCTCTAGTACGTCCCTTAGTTAGTTGTCTCTTACGACACTCAGGTGAAGAAATGGGATGTTGCTATTCTTTACGTTCCTAGTTCACTTAAGAGAGGCCTTCGCGGTCCGTCTATCGTCAACACGAGCATTACTAAAAAGCATGCTATTTCATCCAACGGAATGCAAGCAAAATGTGAGTCTTAACACGATAACATTATTTAATTAAGAAGGACGATGTCATCATGTACATACAGACATGTAAAACGACTGTAAACTATGCTCGTACTCTCTACAAATAAAAATAATTCAAATGTCTGGTTATATTGTCAAAATAATAGGTTTTCACGAAATGCACAATATATGAAAGTATTTACGGTAACAGAGAAACATTTTTTAAATCTGGTCTGTTTGTTTTATTCTGTACGAAGTATACCAGTGTTATCTGACACACTAGATTTGACAGGTTGATAAAAATAGAATCTGGGAGATTAACTTTTTGTTTACATAAACAAAACTTTTTACAAGACACCAGAAACTTTCGCAATATAGATTTCAACAGGGTGATCTGAAACTTATTCAAAGTGGACCATATACCGCCTCTATTCCACGCAAGTGTAGGCAGAGAGAGATGTTACATTATTTCCTGTGAAATACTTCAAATGAAGGAAAATAACGCATTCGACTTTCATTATCTTACTAATATTATAAAGCTGAAGAGTTTGTTTTGTTTGGTTGAACGCAGTAATCTCAGGAACTACTGGTCCAAATTGAAAAATTCTTTTTGTGTTGAGTAGTCTATTTATTGAGAAAGGCTATATGCTATATAACATCATGCTACAATCAAAAGGAGTGGAGCAGCAACGAAAAATGGATGAAAACTGGCAGGCAATTCTTTGCGACGGGAAGGGTCAGGGGAGCAAAAATTTGACGCGGACGAAGTTGCGGGCAGATGCTAGTTTTATTACATAAATCAAACTTATTATCTACTACAAAATATGCCCAATTTCATAGATTTCCTTAAAAACCCCATACATTTTTTCGGTCCTTGCCATAGTGAAAAATATCTTCCGTAAGCCTTAGCTTCTAAACGAGATAAGACTCAAGGCTATTGAATAAGTATGGAAATGGATTGAACACCATCTTTACCTACACCTACGGTATAAACAAGCGCGAATAGGTAAGTCATGGCAAATAAAATACAATATGAAGTAAAAACCAGTACTAATTTCACATATTCTTTAATCATTAGCAGCCTAAAATGTTCCCACTGCTGGGACACAGGCTTTCTCTTGATGAGAGGGAGTGGGCCATACTCCATCACGAGGGCCCAGTGCGGGTTGGTAGATGTCACATGTCTACGAATGTTCGGTTCTACACAGACATGCTGGTTTCCTCACGATGTTTTCCTTCACCGTTTTGAGAGCAGTGGTGATGAAATAATTTATACCTAGTAAAGCGCCTGTCCGCCGAACTTACGACATACTACTCGTAAATCGCAGCTGTTACCACTGGGCCACAACTGCTCAATTGGGCCTTCACTGCTCTTTGCATTTTTTAATCATCATCATCATCATCATTTCAGCCGTAAGAAGTCCACTGCTGGACATAGGCCTCCCCCAATTTGGGGGGCTTTGCCATAATCGCCACGCTTGGCAGGCGGGTTGGCGATCGCAGTATGGTCGTAAAATGCATAGAGAACGCTGCTGCCCATTCTCTAGTAAGTCCCTTAGTCGCCTTTTACGACACCCACGGGAAGAAATGGGGTGGTGTTATTCTTTACGTCCGGCACCACACGGTACCGGTATTTTTTAATAATCAAGTTTAATTGTGTAGATACAGTCAGCGTCAATAATATCGGGACGAACTGACTGTTCAAAATTATCTCAACAACCATGGAAATTAAACACTAACTCAATAATATAAGGAGTGTTTCAGAATGAAGACAGTACACGACAACTGTAATTATGAAAATAACTTTATCCAATTGAAATAAAGTTTGACTTTCTGAGTTGTTGAGATCATTTTGAACAGTCTCTTCGTCCCGATATTTTTGCCGCTGACTGTACTACAATTGTGGCATTACATTTCCTTCTTTTGTCTGGAAACCCCATACCTTTGACGGAGTTCGCCATAGTACACAATAAAGAATGATCTGTATGCTAAGACTTTTTAAATAAGATACGTATCAAGTCTGTTAAATAACTTTCAATTTTGGCGTCACTAGCGGTCATTCCCCTTTGGCAAGGAAATACTGTTGTTCGCGCACCGCACTGATTATGAGATGTGTTAGCGCGTCACAAGCAAATGAACCTGCACCGCCACCATTCATTCGTCCACACGTTCTTTCATACATTCATTCGATCACCCCTCGATCAAACACTCATTGTGTCGTTAGCTTGTGAAACCATACATTGTACAAGAAAAATCTATTAAACGCATTTTAAGTTGAAGTCAGATTATTATTCATCAAACCTGGGTCGAAAAATGTATTTACAGCAAAAGAGCAAAACAGCTGACAAAGCACTAGCTTTTCTACTGCGTCCCTAATTTTTAACCGACGAAAAAAAACGGAGGCGGTTATCAATTCGACGCGTATTTTTATTTTATTTTATGTATGACCACGCATAACTTTTTACATAGTAGTTCCATTGTGATAATTCTTTTTTTATTGAAAAGGGTATACTCCGAGGGTGATCCTATATAAATTTTAAAAACAAAATCGAACACTAAGGGTCGGAAAACAGGGGATGATTGATTGTTCACTCATTGATTATAATGTATAACCACGCATAACTTTGTGCAGAGTACTCCGATTTTGAGAATTCTTTTTTCATTGGATAGGGTATATCTTGCCAAGTATTATTAATACATTAAAGCCACAAAAAAAATACAAAACAAAAACTTTTTTAATCAATTCAACTTCACTGTCGCAACCTGTCAACACTGTTTTTGTCCCAGTGCTCGTTCCCGTGAGATAATTTCCGACATTAATCGAAGCAATGGGCTCTACTAGTTTATGATAATAATATACACAGAAACAATCAAAGATTAGCTACCAAAGTGGTTATAGGTACTGTCAGTTCTGAGAGTTTTTTTTTTTTTAAATTGGCCATTAATGTCTCACTGCTGGGTAAAGGCGTCCCTAGTTCATCCCGCCATCTCCATCTGGGCCTGCCGCGATGTCGCTTGCCATAAAGTAGGACCCAGTGGATCCTAAGTTTGGCCCACTAATCGTCTGACATACGGTAGATAGGTTCAGCCCAATTCCATTCAGTCGTGGCAGGTCCCTGTCAGGGTCGCAGGATCTATTCGAAAGAGGTACCGTGGCCCTGGCATATGGGCAACTGAAGGAACACGGGTGGGTTTTAGTCAGTAAAAGTCTGACACGCCCTCCCGCTCCACCCAGAGCGGGAGACGTCATTTGATGACTCCATACCCACAAAAAATAATCGTGGTAGGTGTCCGAGTGACATCAGTTATTTTAGTAACGGGACAGTTTGTTGTATTCTGTGACAGTTAATTATATCATTTCGGCCGAAAAACGCCCACTGCTGGACATAGGCCTCCCCCAATTTGGGGGTCTTTGCCATAATCGCCACGCTTGGCAGGCGGGTTGGACATCGCAGTATGGTGGTAAAATGCATAGAGAACGCTGCTACCCATTCTCTTGTATGTCCCTTAGTCGCCTTTTACGATACCCACGGGAAGAAATGGGGTGATGCTCTATTTTACGTCTGGCACCACACGAACTAGCTTTTCGAATGACATTATGTATTTTAGTAAAAAAGCGAGATGTTGTATTGTTACCTTTAACAAATTTTTTTTACGACTGGCCTGTTAATCTAGAGGCTAGTGACCCTGACTGCTAAGACTGAGATCGTGGGTTCGATTCCCATCCAGGACAAATCTTTGTGTGATGAGCACAATCATTTTTTCTGCCTCTGGGTGTAACTTATCTATAATATGTATGTATTTAGAAATATATAAGTATATTTATTAGTTGCCTGGTTTCTATAGTACAGGCTCTGCCTAGTTTGGGATCAGATAAAGGTGTGTTGGTTGTCCTAAGATATTATTATTAAATAAAAAGAAATAATAGATACCTACGAGTATATTGAAGGACTACACTTAGTTTCTAACAAGCTATATTGTATGGCTCTGTGGAAATGTTGAAACTTCTGCTTATTATGTTAGGTATTGGTATTCTCAACGGGTTTGAGTTTATGTAGAATTTCATCTTACCAGTAAAAGTGAATTATGTACACAGTTACGAATTCCTAGATCTTTAACATTAAAGTTAATAGTTATTTAAGTACTGCTTTGAAACTGATCATTATGTATTAGTCAAATATCAGTCAATATAATTTGCAATTTGTCTCAGTTTTATGAGTATAAAAAACAGTTTGTATTATTTTCAATTTTTCTTTTAATTTTGTGGGTTCTCATAATCATCATCATAATTTCAGCTGAAGGATGTCCACTCCTGGACATAGGCCACCCCCCATTTGTGGGGAGGTGGGGGTTTGCCATAATCACCTCGCTAGGCAGGCGGGTTGGCGATATGTATGAGTATAGTGGTAAAATGCATAGAAAACTCTGCTGCTCATTCTGTAGTAAGTCCCTTAGTCACCTCCTACCTAATTAAATGGGATCGTGCTACTCTTAACATGTGGCACAAAACCGAACACGTGAATTATCCTGCGGGAACATGCTAACAGAAAAAACGTATCCTGTATTTTAATATTATGGCCATAAACTATCTGTTGGCCTATTTTAATCCTTATCCGTTCAGCCGTTTTAGCGTGACTGAGTAACAAACACCCATTCATCCACACAAAATTTCACATGTATAATATTAGTATGATATCTTGAATCTGACAGTTTTGTAAATAAACATGTCCTCCCTTAGAGAGCCGGGTGATCTAAAACTTAGGATCCTCCTATCTCAGACACTTTTTTCTATTCAAGATTGCGCATTGTTTTTATCAGTACATACATCTATATCTATACAAATAAATAAAACTGAAGTGTCTGTTTGTAATTTCAAATTAACAATTTTTCACTAAATGTATATGAAAGTAAATATGGTACTTACACCAAAAAATATATTTTTTTAACTTTTGTCTGTCTGTCTGTATGTTTGTTCCGGCTAATCTCTGAAATGGCTGGACCGATTTTGACGAGACTTTTATTGGCAGGTAGTTGATGTAATAAAGAGTAACTTAAGCTACTTTTATTTTAGAAAAATACCTGCGTTAATTTCCGACATCCACGCGGGTGAAGCCGTGGGCAAAAGCTCGTAGTAAATAAAGATGTATGATTGTATTGTTGTTTTGTTGCTAATTACTATCGTCCCTTTAAATTCTTTATATTGACAAAGAACAACTAACTGTACACAATAGTTTCATGATCAACAATGACTACCTTTTCCCTATGAAACAACATTTTACAACTATATATAATCGTCACTATCGTCTGCCTTTTCCTAACGTTGTTTGGGTCGCCTTCAGACTAACCGAATACGTGAACTGCTTATCAGTCAGATCCACAACCCAGTGAATTGGTGATACAATACCCCTGCGATACAACTTTAAATAATTATAAATCTTGAACGTCTACTTGATATATCTAGGACTTTCAAATATATAGTATCATTATCAATTAATATCATAGTGTAATATCCCCTGCAGACAAGATAAGATTTCACTCATTGCCTTGCTTTAACTTGCATTTAAAAATCTCCTAGGAATTGCTACGACTTCTAAATATAAATGGACAAATCATTATGCTTCTAAGCTAAACTAAGTTACTTTCCAGAGTTTCTCGTATTCAATAATGTTGTTATCCAGACCAGAGCAACATACAGACGGACATTTAATAGCTGCAGCTAACGTAACTAAATGAAGGTTTCAGTTGGATGCGAAGGCATTTCAGACGTTCCCAAGTTAGCTTTGAGTACCTACCATTACAGTTTCAGACCTTAGAGTGCATTTAGTTAAGCTTGATTGAGCGTAGCTCTACCTGACTTTGAGGTGGTCTTAATCTTAAGTGAGCCGTGTCTTGCTTCAAGAGCTTAAGTACAGTGGTCTAAATGGTGAGTAGGTACCTAATTAATCCCACTGAACTTTGAAATCACCAAAAAAAGAACACCGTATCGAACGAATACTTTGATATTTACTTACTGGTGCACCTTTTTATAATAATACAATTAATTTTTTTAATGCACTCGTGGACAATGCACCTGTCATGTTATTTTTCACCCTTTGGTTGACTGGTGTAGAATGTACGGCATTAAATCCGTCTTTGTACATTCGTTTCGGACAAAGTTGAATAAAAAATAATTCTGCGTCGTTGGTCTAGTTGTCGCAAGTGCTACCGCCGGGCATAAGATCCTGGATTCATTTCCCTGGTCGGACAAAGTGGTATTGGATTCTTCTATATGGATTTTCTCAGTAGCAGCCCAGAATCTGAATTTGTGCCCTGTTGATGTGAATAGGCTCTTACCCTATCACATGGAAATTGAACATAACTGACGCAATGAGAGTGTTCTAAATGTACACCTCTGCGAAACAAGGCATAATATAGCACTATAAAAAAGTTTCATAAATAAATGTACAGTAAATCGATAGTTTCCAGTACCATAATCATTAAGGTGTAGGTGATAGTTCCACCAGACAGGTTATAAAATCGCCGGAAACTTTAAATTTCGTTAATTTTTACCTGTTATGAAAGTGCACGACATCCCCCCTCCAGCAAAATTTTACCAAACTTATTTCTAGATAAACTGACTAAACTTAATCCAATGTCCCATAAAATTAAACAAGGTGTAAGGTTTGACGGGAGACATATTTTACGGGAGCATAAAAAAATCATGAAAATTAACTTCTGGGACAAACCCTGATATTTAAAAATGAAGTCTATCATTCTCTAAAGTTTGAATCGCTTAGGAATTGTACTTTCTACGGGACAGCTAACGAATCTCCTTCATTCAACCTAACACCTGAATACAACTGTAGTTTTAAACTAAAAGATTTGCTTCCAAAATTCCTCAAAAGGAACAGCATCCCTACAAATCAGCCTCACTGTGTATTCCTCGCTTAGCTCCAACATCCTCATAGTTTTCACGGAAGCATCATTCCATACTTGATAGCCTCAAATTATTTATCAGCTCGTATAAATTAAACTCGTGCCGTGTCTGTTGCATCATTACTCACGTGGAACCGCATCTGCTGCCCGGGCGCTGAATTCTTGGATTTATAAAAAAACATGATACATCTACTCGTACATTGTATGTATATGAGTGGGGGGATTGCGGCTACTTAATACAAGCCGCACAGTTCGATCGATCTGCGGATGGGTGATCATTTTCGATACCAAGAACATGACCTGAAAGCTGATAATATGTACTTAGTCTGGCCATAAATACTGTTACAGTTAAAAATAAGAAAGATATTACATTTGAATTTGGAATCTGTCATTTTTATACGATTGTTCATTGAGTTTTCTAATTTTGGCGCCAATACATTGTACAATATTTTGCGATATTAAAATGAAGTGGGGTGATAAAGAGAACCGAATCGTTGTGATTGCATTACACAAAGTTGGTATGGAGCCAAATGCAATTTTTAAAACTCTCCATACGCTTGGTATTAATCAAATGTTTGTGTACCGGGCTATTAATAGGTACAATGAGACCTCCTTTGTCTGTGACAGAAAAAGATCTGGATGTCCACGTAGTGTTCGTACGAAAAAGGTGGTCAAAGCAGTAAGGGAAAGAATTCGAAGAAATCCTGTCCGAAAGCAAAAGATTTTATCTCGGGAGACGAAGATGGCACCCAGAACCATGTCGCGTATTTTAAAAGATGACTTAGGGTTTGCAGCCTATAAGAGATGCACTGGTCATTTTTTAACTAATAATTTAAAAAAGAATAGGGTGGTAAAATCGAAACAACTACTGAAGCGGTATGCAAAGGGAGGTCACAGAAAAATGTTGTTTACGGAAGAGAAAATCTTTACAATTGAGCAACATTTTAACAAACAAAATGACCGTATTTATGCTCAAAGCTCTAAGAAAGCTTCCCAATTAGTCGACAGAGTGCAACGTGAGCATTATCCGACTTCAGTGATGGTTTGGTGGGATGTTAGCTATGAAGGAGTGACTGAGCCATATTTTTGTGAAAAAGGTATCAAAACATCGGCACAAGTGTATCAAGATACCATTCTTGAGAAGGTAGTTAAGCCCCTTAACAACACCATGTTCAATAACCAAGTATGGTCCTTCCAACAAGACTCGGCACCGAGTCATAAAGCTCGGTCCACGCAGTCTTGGTTTGAAGTGAACGTTTCGGACTTCATCAGAGCTGAAGACTGGCCATCGTCTAGTCCCGATCTTAATCCGCTGGATTATGATTTATGGTCAGTTTTAGAGAGTATGGCTTGCTCTAAACGCCATGATAATTTGGAGTCCCTAAAACAATCCATACGATTGGCAGTGAAGAATTTTCCCATGGAAAGAGTGCGTGCTTCTATTGATAACTGGCCTCAACGTTTAAAGGACTGTATTGCAGCCAATGGAGACCACTTCAAATAATCTTTTTATATTTTAAATTGTTTTATATTTATGTATTAAACTAACACACTCTAAAAGTAATAAATGTTATAAGCAATAAAAAAAAAAATTTTTTCTTCGTGACAATATTTATGGCAAGACTAGGTATTAAACTAGAAAAATTTTAACCCTAGATAACTATTTTCATTGTTACATGGTTACTAAACATTCGTCGAACCGACTACACCAAATAAAATGCATTTTTTGGAAAAAGTATTTATTAATCACAGGAAATTCTGACATTGGTACATTCTTTGGATCATTACTAAACAAAAAATAAACAAAACAGAAATTAAGAATTATTCTATACAGCCACAGCATATATCGAAGTTCACCTAGAAGTACACGAACACGAGAAACGCGGGTAGGTGGCTCGTCGAACGGACGAATGTTTAGTTATCAAGGGTTAAATTAAGTTTAATGTGCTTTTTTATTTTTGTGAATAGTAATTCGTTTATAAGAAAAAATATTACTTTATTAGAACTTGTGTTTGTAGGTCAGTGGAAACAAAGGCAAGTGTTTTTGTTTAAATCAAATGGAGCTTTAATTACATTACATGACATATCTTATACATACTGAAATGGGTAATAATATATACGGTATAATCCTTTTTTTTTCTTGGAACTAAAAAACGATCCAATAAAATTCGAATAGCATAATCAGCAAATAATCTTCCCCCTGCCAGGGTCGCGAGATTCGTTCGAAAGAGTTACCGTACCCCTAGCATATGGGCAACTAAAGGAACACGGGTGGGTATTAGTCAGTAAAAGTCTGACACGCCCTCCCGCTCCACCCTAGAGCGGGAGACGTCATTTGGTGACTTCCCAACCAAAAAAAAAAATCTTTCCACTGATTGGACACAAGCCTCCTGTGAGAAGAAGCGAGTCTTAATGCTCAGTGTGGTTTGGCGGATGTCACAAATGTCTTCAAACTTGTAATGCTAGAACATGCCGTTGTTTGTTGACGTGTTTTCTCAAGACGTTTTCCTTCATCGTTTTGAGAGCAGTGGCGATAAAATAATTGACACAAATTTCGATTATAAATATTTTATTGTGCTTTTATTTCGTGAATAAAATTGGGATGTCTAAGATTGTGCGCTTTGGAACCTCAGAATACACGGCCACCATCACCATCAGCCAAAAGATCGGTCTTTCGACCAGTTGTGGCCAAGTTTCTTGATAGTTCTCCAACTATGAAGAAATTTGGCCACAACTGCGGCCATGATTGCGGCTGGGTATGCTATGACCGCGTGTTTACGGCTTCACCTCTTGAGACAGGTAACAGTGTGACTTTTTCAACACGTAAGTAAATACATTTGAGTTTATCTTGGCCAGTACTGACATCAGTGAAGGACAATATCGTTAGGTATCTGTAAAGGATAGATAATCTCGCCAACTCGTTTTGAGCAAACCTGGTGATAAATGCTCATACCTTCTGTTTGAAAAGAGGCCTTTGTACTGTAGTAGAACAATAATAGATAGGAATTATTTGCTACTAGTTGAGGTCGTACCTGTGTAGCGTGAGGGATCCCTAATTCTAAAACTGGTTATATTTCTTCGCGTTTTGCTTTTTTACCGATTTAGGTCCAAAATATTTTTCGTACAAGTCTTTGAACTGATTATGGACAAGACCTGGATCAATCTTCGGATCTAATTTAGAATTTTCATACTTATGGCCACAGTAGCAATTGTGATCTTTCCCGCAGAATGCTGGTAAGCCAAGTTTCATACATTTTCTGATGCATAACCGGGCTTCGTCCAAGTTGGGGCAAAAATGAGCGATGTGGTGCCTCAGAGCTGGTCGATCTAGTAATTCTTCGTCGATATTGTTTGATTCTTCGTTGGATTCTGTTCATGGAATGGCAAAAAAAATGTTAACGGAGTGAAGATGATTTTTATTGCTCGCCCCAGAGTTAAATGATAATGTTTTTTTATAAAAAACTTTTTTACAAAAAAAAAAACAACCGACTTCCTTAAAAACACTACAAAGTGAAAAATAACTTCTAACTAAATTTCGGAAGTCGGTGTCTTAGGATCTGTATTTATGGTTTTTTTGCCACCGACTTCCGAAATTAAAGTTATTTTTCACTTTGTAGTGTTTTTAAGGAAGTCGGTTGTTTTTTTTTTTTGTAAAAAAGTTTTTATTTTTAAATTTTTAGTTGTGGTATTCACCCTGTACTAATTCCAAACAAATAATGCATATTTATGCGATAGCAGAAATCGCGGTTGATTTGCTGTCATTTTTTAAAGAGTTCCGGTGTCTGTCTCCCGAACTCATCATCAGATCTATATGAAAATTATATGGGACCATTCCCGAATAAACCACTTTCGAACAAAAAAAAAATTTTGCAAATCCGTCTATACCGGATGACATTTTTTACCGTCTCGACCTTCATATGGTGTGTTGTGTAACTAGAATAGAAGGCAGGAAGGCCTTCAGATTCATCGTAGTTGACTAAAGGAGCGCGGGACGCGGGTGGAAAGGGATGCGTGTGCGGCTCGTGCGCCTGCGAAAGATCAATGAGGCCGCCTATCGGCCGGCTTCAAAGGGTAGGACTGCGCTCCGAAATCAATGATACATGCCGCGCATTGAGTAGGGTGCGTATGATTTGAGTTTCGATGGATTTTAATTATTATTTTTTTGTTTTTTTTTTCCAAATTTCTGTTTTTGTTGTTCTAGTATGAAAATGTTACTTTAAATGTGTAGTACTTATTGCTAGATCAATTTAATTACATGTTATTCAAAAATAAAAATAATAAAAATTTCTATGCCAAAAGCTTCTACTCCGTTTACCTATTACCCCCATTTTTTTTCAAGATGCTAAAAAAAGTCACCCAGTATATGACGAAGTTATGGCCGAACATACATAAAAAAAAAAACATAAACGTCCGAATTGAGAACCTCCTCCTTTTTGAAGTCGGTTAATAAAAAGATAATCAGTGTATCTTGATGCTTGATTTAAGTAAAGACTCGATTTAGGTTCTCCTTAACTTTAGGAATAAAAAGTGCTTTTATACCGGAGTTAAAAAACGCTGTAGTAAAGAGCTTAAGGATGCAACATGAAGATTATTTAAACTTGTTGAAAAATTCGTTCCAGCCTTCATCATAGCTTCAACAACTATGTACACCTTATTTGATAGATCAGAGGAAGTCTGTTTTAACTTTAATTTCAAAATCAATTAATATTCATTAATATTGCCCTTTTCCAATCAAACATAATTTGTTTACACCAATCAATGCAACCAAAATACGAAGTAACAAAAAGTACTTTCCGATCCCCCTGTATTGTGTTACGTTGTTAATTAACGTGTTAATTGATTGAAATTGATAGTTTTCGTTCAATCAAGTCCGGACGTAGGTATCAATTTATACGAAATTTGAGTATTACGAAATATGAGCTACCAGGAAACAGTGGTAAACAACATTCCAAGGAAGTTAGTATTATTTCTGAATGAGAGACAGTAACACCTCATTATTCAGTCTTCTTTAAAGCAGAAGTTTAAATTATTTTATGCTAAAATGAAAGTAACTGGATCGTATAACGAATTAAATGAGCGATCTTAAAATTATTCCCCAAATTGCGTCTAAACTGAAGAAAAGTAGTAATAGGTGAAAAAAGTAGAGTTATTTTATTACATACATAAAGCAGTCAACGCATCCTCTTTAAACTATTATTAAAAAGATAAAAGAAACAAGGAATAAAAAACACCAGAAAGAAAAACGAAATATTTTAATTAGTACAAAACTCAATCTACAGAAGGTATTAAATCTTTCTCAAATGCCTTACGAGATTCTAGTGCATCCTCCTCATCTTCGTCGAAAAACTCTTCCTCTGTATTGTCTTCTACACTTGATTCTTCTAAACTTCTGTCTTCTTCTTCTTCTTCATCTAAAAGAAAACAGATTTTTATTTATTTATAAGACGCGGACGTTCTCTTCGAAACATTATCACCAGTCAAAACTACCCCGCCCGAGCCGTTCCTAAAATCGTGCCCTAAATAAGTGTCACTCAAGTATCGGCACTTCGTCCGGTTCTGTGCTTCTCGCATCCAGCAGATCCCTGCGGTCTTCAAAAGGTCATCAGTCCACTTTGTGGGAGGTGCACTACACGCACGCTGTTGTCACTCCAGAACCAAAAAGATCAGATGATGACTTAAAACGTCACCCATGCTGCCTCGATTATAATCTATCTTTAGGACACATTTTCGTGTAAATACATAATATAGGCCAGCTATTTTGAGTCTACTAAGATTAAAGGTAATAGTTACCTCTTTTCAAGGATACTCCCACCATGGATAAAAATTTGCAGCAGTAGGGAGTAAGATCCAAATATTATATTAAAGCTGCGATTTAGACAGTAAGGAGTAAAATCACAAATATCACAGCTGCGTTTTAGACAGTAGGGAGTAAGATCAGAAATATCCAAACTTTGATTTAGACAGTAAGGAGTAATATCACAAATATAAAAGCTTGCTTTTAGACGTTAGGGAGTAAGATCACAAATATCACAGCTGTGATTTAGACAGTAGGGAGGAAGATTACAAATATCAAAACTTTGATTTAGACAGTAGGGAGTAATATCACAGGTAACAAAGCTTGCTTTTAGACAGTAGGGAGGAAGATCACAAATATCAAAGCTTGCTTTTAGATAGTAGGGAGTAAGATCACAAATATCAAAGCTTGCTTTTAGACAGTAGGGAGGAAGATTACAAATATCAAAACTTTGATTTAGACAGTAGGGAGTAATATCACAAATATCAATGCTTGCTTTTAGACCGTAGGGAGGAAGATCACAAATATTAAAGCTTACTTTTAGATAGTAGGGAGTAAGATTACAAATATCACAGCTGCGATTTAGATAATAGGGAGGAAGACCACAAATACCCAAACTGTGATTTAGACAGTGAGGAGTAATATCACAAATATCAAAGCTTGCTTTTAGACAGTAGGTAGCTGTTAAGGAGGTATAGATCATCATCACTCTCCTGCCCTTATTCCAATTTATTTGAGGTCGGAGCAACATTTTTTTTTTTTCAAACGTTTTTTGCTACTTGTGGCTAAGTTATAACAAACGCACGGGTCAGTTGATCAGGTTAAGCAGTGCATACCGCGGTTGGTCTGTGGATGGTTGACCATATTTACATGAACGAGGACCCAAAGGGGTCCCCCTTGGGTCTTGGTATGTAAATATGGTCGCCATGATACGCTCGAAAGATAGTCGGGCCCAACAGAATTACGTGCCTAGGAAACCGCGTCACACAGTCGTTACGAGTAGTCAGAAGCCCGAAAGTCTAACAACCAGTCTTTCCAAGGAGTACCGTTTGACCCAATAACTCGGCAGAGGCGGTCAGATAGACAGTTGCTCCACGAAAAAACTGGTATTCATCTGCATCCGGTTTGACTGGACGCCGAACCCAACATAGTTGGCAAAATGCTAGGCAGATGATAACTCCTTCTGGCCTTATCATCTTTCACACAGTTCACCCATCGTTTAGTCCTCGCCTATTCGTATAGCTATCCATATTTATACTCAAAACTTTTCCGCGATATTTTCCTCATACCATTAATATAAATGCATCATATAATTTTACTTACCTTCTTCAGGTGAAGCCCTGACTTTAACACAAAAACATTGGCCCAATAAGCATGTATGATGTATTCCGCATTTTTGGAAGCAATTATATCTCATAGTTGCTGTTCCACAATCTGTTACGATAACGTTGCCGACTGAACGTAAAGGCTCGTCGTTGCCGAAGTAGTAATCAAGGGAAATCTCGGCAACTGAAAATAACAAAAAATCCTCATTAAATTGTCAAATAGTTATTAATCCTACTAATATTATAAATGCGAAAGTTTGTGAGGATGGATGTATGTGTATGTGTATGTTTGTTACCCTTTCACGTAAAAACTACTGAACGGATTTGAATGAAATTTGGCACACAGATAGTTTATAACCTGGATTAACATATAAGGTACTTTTTATCCCGGTAGTACGTTCCCGCGAGATATTTTCCGACCTTCACGCGGGCGAAGCCGCTGGCAAAAGCTAGTATAGCATATTTAATAACAGCCACACGGATCGATCGATCAGGGTAAGCCACGGTTGCCGCGGTTGGTGCGTAGATGGGTGACCATCTTTAAATACTAAGACCACTTCGTGCCTCGGAAAAAACGTTAAGAGAACGTTGCAGGCCTTGTAGACTGTAGACAATTTTCTATTATTGACTGGCCTGTTAGTCTAGTGGTTAGTGATCCTGACTGCTAAGACTGACGTCGTGGGTTCGATTCCCACGCAGGACAAATCTTTGTGTGATGAGCTCAATCATTTGTTCTGTGTCTGGGTGTAATTTACCTGTAATATGTATGTATTTAGAAATATATAAGTATATTTATCAGTTGTCTGGTTGCCATAGTACAGGCTCTGCCTAGTTTGGGATCAGATAACAGTGTGTTGGTTGTCCTAAGATATTATTATTATTTATTTATTATTCTATTTTATTAAGAACCTGGTACATGTTGACAGTCCTACACTGTTCTCCCATACCTTTTAACACTGTAATTTGAAACCATTGTAAAAGCCAATTATTTTTAAAAGAGGAAGTTTGGAGTTTCTTGCCGGCTCTTATCCATAGGAATCAACAATTTCGAACCGTGTACCTAGCTTCTGACGTTTAATAAGTGCCCATATAGGTTGTGATTGTGAAATAATAACAACCGACATCCTTAAAAAAAACACTACAAAGTGAAAAATTACTTTAATTTCGGAAGTCGGTGGCAAAAAAACCTTAAATACAGATCCTAAGACACAGACTTCCGAAATTTAAGCTGTTTTTCATTTTGTAGTGTTTTTTTTTTAAGGAAGTCGGTTATTATTTTGTAAAAAGTTTTTATTTTTAACTTTTTAGTTATGGTATATAACCTCGCACTAATCTAATTGTGTTATTCGTTCATTTGTCGCTCAAATACTTAATGCAAATTTAAAACTTATATGGTTTTCACATGGACCCCATTTTCAGAATGGAACCAAATTAAAATTGGACCACACGAAAAGCACCAGCTTTTAAATAAAAAAGAATAATCAAAATTCGTTCACCCAGTCAAAAGTTATGAGCTAACAAACATTTTTTTTTAAACTGTCGAATTAATAACCAACTCCTTTTTTTTAAGTCGGCTAAAAATACTTTGATTTCATTTGAAGCCATTGATACCGCCTGTCATTTGTGCATCTTTGACAGTCGTTACGGATCGTCAGAAGCCCGAAAGTCTGACAACCAGTCTTACCAAAGGGGATCGTATTACCCAGTAACTGGGTTGTGGAGGTCAGATAGGCAGTGAATCCATGTAAAATAGTGGTATTCAGCTGGATCCGGTTAGAATAGAGCCGGCCCCAAAATTGTTAAGATCAGCTTCCAGTTAAAATAAATATCTTAGGACAACCAACACAACGTTATCTGATCCCAAACTAGGCAGAGCCTGTACTATGGCAACCACACAACTGATAAACATACTTATATGTTTCTAAATACAAACATATTATCGATAAATTACACCCAGACACAGAACAATTGATTGTGCTCATCACACAAACATTTGTCCTGGGTGGGAATCGAACCCACGACCTCAGTCTTTACAGTCAGGGTCAATAACCACAACTGGGCAACTGAAGGAACACGGGTGGGTTTTATTCAGTAAAAGTCTGACACGCCCTCCCGCTCCGCCCAGAGCGGGCGAAGTCATTTGATGATTTCCCATCCAAAAAAAAAAGGGTCACTAACCACTAGACTAACAGACCAGTCCAGGCCAGGTTGTTTCTAGACAGATGTTGAGTTTTTATTTATACTACCACTATAATCAAATACACCTCGATGATATTGATGATGTCTAAGACTCATCATTAAAACCAATTTCACATCTTATGTTGCCAGTTATAACTATTGTACACTAGCTGACCCGACAGACGTTGTCCTGTCTCTTTGATGATATTTGAGCACGCATTCTGTCAAATGTCATAATTTTACATTAAAAAAGTTTATTATTAGAAGTAAATAAGTGTTTTTAAATAAGTGTTCTTAAATTTTCTAATTTTCCGCGAAACTTTTTAATTTTTTTCTTTCATAAGAACCTTCTCCTAACAATAACAAACACAACAAACAAAAAAAAGTGAATTCGGTCCAGCCGTTCACGCGTGATGGCGTGACCAAGGGAAATAGGGATTGATTTTTATATATATAGATTATAGTAGTATTGATATAATTACAAATGTTGTTACGTTAGCATAACATAATCAGCCTTTACTGTTCCCACTGCTGGGAAACAGGTCTCCTCTCAGTGAGAGGCAGTGGGCCGTAATCTACCACGCGGGCCCAGTGCGGGTTGGTAGATGTCACATGCCAATTTTCGGTTCTAGGACATGCCGGTTTCTCACGATGTTTTCCTTCACTGTTTTGAGCACAGTGGTGAAGAAATAAAATTATTTACATAAAGTGAAGCGTCTGATGGATTGGAACCTACGACCTACACCTCGTAAGTCGTTACATTCCCACTGTTTTTAAACTAATATCTATGTATAACTGAGACAAAACTGATGTTACCTAGGCTAAGTCTTTTCTTAAATAAAATGATTACTTTCTTACAAATTTTTAAAATGATTCACTTTAATTATCTTAGGCCCATTTAAAAAAAATGTGTACACAATAGTCACGTTTGATGGATTAATCATAATCATAACATATTTCACAATATGAGAAATATATTTTGTGAGTCAAACTTATTTTGAAGTGCATTTGACTGCACGGCTGGCAAAATTACTACTATTTCCGAACGTTAACATTAAAACCACTTTCCATTAATATTCCGAATAAAGAGCATAAAGGCATTTACTTGCTGAAAATATATTTTTTTGCAATGCGGCACTTAAAAATTTGTCCAGCATGTCCTGCTGTTTACACGCTACAGGAGATGATGGACGCTTCTGAAAGTCAAGCTAAATTTTGGGCTGAATATAGTTATATTGCTATCGACACGCTAAGAAGAAGAAGAAGAATATATAAACCACTTGCCTGCATTAATTACTAAAAATAAAACTAAATAGCACACAATAAAGTACTTTTTCACATAGCTGAGAGACATCGTCGAGATTATAAACAGAATAACATTATGATCTTCAGATGGACCGCGTGCAGTGAGATCAGTAATTGATTTCACACTTATTGGAGACTTACAAAAGAGTTACTTATCCAATTCTTCTTATCTTAACAAGATTACTGTTCCAGTGTAACTGTGAATATGTGGGTACAGACGCCAGCACAAAAAGCTAGTACAATCTGTCAAATTTCTTTAATAGGTTTTCAACTTTAAAACTAAAGTATAAGGTTCAAAATTGATTGGGAGAATTTGACAGTTTCAAGTACTTTGATGTGCTGGCGTCTGTACTAATTAAAATGACAGTGTACACTATTAAAATAGGTACTCTTGGAGACAGCTAAACCAAAGATATTTCATCAAAACCACTAAAAAGTCTTAGTATATTTTTATATATATGCGTTATCCTTCGTGCAATAGTTGTTTGGCGTTTTTATTAACCGTCTCCCGATGAACCTATGAACAAAATGTTACCTACAACTTATTTTAAACTTAAAGGGCCAATAGACATAATTATATTACTTTATAGGGGCTTCTGTTTTAAAAAAGAGGGTCTAAAAAAAATTATCTCTGTTTCCTGTCTACACTCTATATAATGAAATTAATCATCTAGCGAAACAATGCAACATAATAAAACAAACAAATATATTTTTATTTTATAGAAGTAACAACACTCGCAACAGCAGTTGATCCCAAAAAGAATCATCACATCTTTCTATTTCTGTTTTATCCTATTCGGATATTGATATCCGTGGCTAGTTAATTTAATTTGACCATTTATAAGAAGAGATATTCATATATATTAAATCGTCAATCACGCCAAAACTACATAACTACAGGTATGATTATCAAATACAGCTAAAAGTAACAAGCAGATTCACTGATCAAACTGTTTATCCCTGACAATATTCAGGAGCTAGGTCACGTAGCGAAACCAACAACGGTCGAGGTCAAACCATCTTCAACATACGATAGCTCGCAGGTCATCTTGCACGTGACAAGATCAAAACAAAAGACGACCCTTAGAACTTATTAAGGAGTATATTGGGATCATCGCAAAAGTATCGCATTATTTATATTGGTTTTCTGAGAAATATTGTTGCCACTTGGGCAGAATTTATGTGAGACTGGTAGATGCAGAAATGTAGAGATTGACACTAGAGAGAAGCAAAGCCTTTCCCTAGTAGTTGGTGATGTCGGGTTGCGGAATAAGACGATGATGAGAAACTATGACAAAACTACGAAACGGCCAAACTAGACCAACAGGACAGGATTTTTTGTAATGCACCATAGAACTTTGGTCCAACCATAAATAAACGGGTCGGTATGGAGTAAACTATAACATATAATAACAATTTTCTTTGTAGTGAATGGGGAGAAGCGAAAACCTAATAAAAATACACGTACCGTGCAGTGTGCCGTATGGTAGCACCATCCCATTTCTTCTCGTGGGTGTCGTAAAAGGCGGCTACAGAATGGGCAGCAGCGTTTGCCGATTCCTATACATTTTATCAGCATACTGTAATCGCCAACCCAAGCCAAGCGAGGCGATTATGACAAACCCCCCAAATTGGGAGAGGCCTTTGTACAGCAGTGGACGTCTTTCGACTGAAATGATGAGGATGATAACGATGACCGTATTAAAAATAATTAAAAAGCAAAAATCATGAAGATCGAAATTCCACTACATTCTTCACAGAATCAATCGCGGTCGAAACCAATTAGAAAGTCATATAAATCAGTGACAAACTGTCCCAAGTCTAAACAGAAGTACTTCAAAACTGGCATCAAACAATGCCAAGTTAAGTCCAATTACAGCGAAGTCTAAACGAGTCTCGAGTGGGTGAAACTTCATTTCCTTACTTATAGAAAGTGAAGTATTTCTTCTGTGATATCGGTGGTACTGGTGGAGGAGATGAGCGGTTATGACTGACCGGTCATTACTGCTGATCAAAGTCAAATGCTGTCAGCATAACTAGCCACGTCACGGCTAGTACTTTTGTCTATAATAATATGATGTTTCACCTTTTAGTTAGTCGTCAAACGGTCAGAGTACTATCTAAATCTGAACTAAACCTAGGATACTATTACGATAATATTATTATTGCGTGTGCAAGACATGAAATATTTATTTAAGATCTACTTAATCTTATAAGACACTTTTTTTCAATTCAATTAATGTATTTCAGAGAAACCTTCATAACAAAAACCATAAAAAGTTTTAAAATCATAAAAAAGTTAGTGTGTCAGCTAGTAACAATAATTGGACGTAAAAATTATTTTAGTTTTTGTAAATCCTATACCTAACTGATGCCAATGGCTGTCCTTATCCAACGATTTTGGAAAGGGCAGTCGTAACGGGCAGCAATCAATCACATTTAGGACGCTGTTGCTGCTGCTTCGTAGACGCAGTAGCAACGAGTTTGCTTTCTAGCGCATGATGGCTTGAAAGCTATCCGTACGCGCTTCAGCAAACATGTCGGACGCGCTGCAGCGCCACGGCAGTCCTAGCATCGTAAAAGCGTTGTTATATTAGGTGCAGCGAACCTACACAGCCCTGTGTAGGTTTGCTGCGTAAGCTTCACCCACCAGCCACTCGAGTAAAACGACTGGCAGAACGCGTTAAAAAGTATTATTTTCACCTACTTGGTTCAACGTGCGACCCTACGAGCGAGCATATTGCCTCTTACTGCCAAAGCCCTGCGCTCCCTCTCGATGTCCTCGTAATCTTTTACACGTCAATATTTTTAAAACTAGATAGCGTCGGCATTTCTTTACTGACTGTTACCTGAGAAGAAATGCCGAAACAAACCTAGAAGTCATGGTCTCTTTTAAAGCCCAAACATTATATCGTTAGAATTTTATATGAGTCTAATAATGTATGGCCATGTCTTGAAGGTCAATTTGAAGAAAGAGCCATTGCAGCTTTTAGCTAACCTGTTCCAATAGACGGCATGTATGTATCAGTCTTCGTGAAGCTCAACCCTTGTTAGTTGTTAATAGGATCATCAGTAATGGGTATATAAACCATTAACACGTTTTTATAGATAATTGAAACTATTGCAGTCCATTTTCTTGGTAGCATTTCTTAGTCAAAGCAGAAACGTTGTATTGCATCTGCGATCGTAGACACCAAAATGTTAAAGATTTAAGAGTGTTCATTCGGCGCGGGTCCGTAACGTCGCATTCAAGCGGATTTTCATGATTATCTAATTAAGTTTAAATAAAAGTATTTTTTTTCAGCCAAATACTATATCATTGGTATTTACAAGTTCGTATGTACTCGTTTTCTGTACTCATATCGGTGTTTACATATAAACATCGACATAGTGGTGCCAATTAATTATTTACTGTTTACAGTACTTAACACGATTAAATGTTTTTATTTAAGAGTAAATGTTAAAAGCATTATAAATAACAACAATCTAGACCTTGGCTGAAAAAATGTAATTTGATCAATCTTCTTCACTTTGTACGATTAAGTCGTATTTTGTGTTTGTCGGCTTGGATCTCTTAAACTACGCAATAGATTATAATGCGGTTTCCATCATTAGACAGAGTGATTCAACTGGAATGTTTATATGAATAAAACGCGTGCGATGTCACTGTCAAAAGCTAGTATTTCATGAACTGATCACGAAAAACCACTAGAAATGCGTCGTTGTCAGCCCGCGCGGCATGAACGTTCTTTACCCCATCTAATTAGTCCAACCCGCTAGCGCTCCTAAATCGCGCCACACAACAAAGTAACGACGTTCTTAATGAACTCTCCCTGTAAACTGTTCCAGAAGTTCTGAACTAGTCCACTGGAGGCAAGCGTTAACATTCTTCCAACATTTTTATATGATTAAGTGGTGCGGTACGGATCTACTGCATTTTGCATTTTGTTCTGAGTTTTTCTGTGTCTCAGTAATGGTGTTGGTGTGTTCTTATGCGTATACGCACTGGTATTAATGGATAGGTGAGTATTAACTGGCATTATTTAAAGTCATGTTTTAGCCAAGCAATCTGTCCAGCTTTTCCCAACTATGTTGAGGTCGGCTTGGTCGGCTTGTATATATTGTGTGCCTTTTAGTCTGTGCTAAATAAATGTATTTTCTTTCTTTCTTTTCTTTCTTTCTTTTCTTTCTTTCTTTCTTTTCTTTCTTTCTTTTCTTTCTTTCTTTTCTTTCTTTCTTTTAGTTTATGCAGCTGAGTATCTTACCTGTACCACCCATTAATTGGGTAATACGATACCCATCAGTAGAACTGGTTGTCAGACTTTCGGGCTACTGACTACACGTAATGACTATCAGAGATGTATGAATAACGCCCGGGAGTAATGGCTTAACCTGCTTTCCAAGGCACGTAGGAGTCTCAATATGTAATAGATGATCCCCCATTAACCACTTACCGCAGCAAGGGTAGCTTGACCTTCGATCGTCCTATACGGTTGTTTTTATTTAACCACTCCCTTTATGGTTTAGTCAAAAAACTGCATAAATAACTTAGTGCACAGGCCAAGCCGCACTAGGTCCTAGGAAGGACGCCTGTGTCACAGCAACGGCAATATTACAGGTAAGCTATTAAAAACATATTAAAAAAAAAACTTTAGAGGTGTCAAGGGACACCCGGATGGAACGAAGTTCCTTTCCAGGATTCATAATAGTTATAATTTTTTAATTATTTATTATGTAAAAAAAACCTGTATACACTCAACAAAAATATTCTCTCTCTCTCCCTATCTCTTTCTCTCTCCCTCTCTCTCTACCTCTCTCCCTCTCTCTCTCTCCCTCTTTCTCTCTCCCTCTCCCTCTCTCCCTTCACACTCTCCCTCTCTCCCTCTCCCTCTCTCTCTCTCTCCCCCTCTCCCTCTCTCTCCCTCTCTCTCTACCTCTCTCCCCCCTCTCCCCCTCCCCCCTCCCACTCTCCCACTCGCCCCTCTCCCCCTATCCCCTCTCCCCCTTTCCCCCTCTCCCCCTCTCTCCCTCTCTCCCTCTCTACTCACAACAAAAAAAAACAACAACATACAAAATATATACGGTCGAATTGAGAAACCTCGTCCTTTTTTTGAAGTCGGTTAAAGCATGTCGTGACAACTTTTCGTAAGATTTTTTTCCGTCTAGCCCCCTTTCACAACGCGCGATAAGGAACTTCGTTCCAATAATAATAATATTATAAATGAGTTAGTTTTCCCACGGACTAGCGAGTAATATGTCTTATGTGATGGTCTATTATCGTCGTCATTCACATCTGTGACAAGCATTCTTAGTTCAAGAGGTTTAAAAGACACGTAATTTAGTCTTAGGCTAGTAATATGCCACTCACATAGCAAGGAGTCTTTGCAATGTAAAAAACTTCAGGCGCTAACCACGACGCTGTATTTATGTTTGTTTGGGAGTTATAGGGATGTTAAAAGGTATGTTAACCTGTTGTATACATCGTCAAAAGACAGATGTAATTACCTTGCAAAATAGTTTCTTGGTTTGGTGTAAGTTATATTTTTCTTCTTAGAACAGCACTAATGCGAAAAATTGTAACTGCATGGGTCTGTTTATTTATGATAAAATACCGAAACGTTTGAAAGAATTGTCGCACTCCTTATTTAAAAAAAGGTTTCGAAGCTTTTTGACAGTGAAAGCATACAATCTCGTAACATAATTTTTCTCAGAAGTAAAATTAGACTTAGATTGTTTTTAATGTTTCATTAAAGTTCTCCTACTCATATCCCAATTTTTTATTTGAGGTCGTCGCAACATGTATTTTTCTTCCACATTTCTCGTCCACATGTATTCGTCGTAATCTCGGGACACACAATCTTTCTATCCATATCCACATTCACTCAGTCCATCCATCGTTTGTTTAGTCTCCACCTACTCTTAGCCCGCGACATTTACTGTCTACAATATTTAAAACAATTAAGTATGTTTGTGAGGTTTTTTGTCTATTGGTATAAATAAAATATATCTTAGGACAACCAACACACCGTTATCTGGTCCCAAACTAGGCTGAGCGTGTACTATTATAACCAGACAACTGATATATATACTTATATATTTCTAAATACATACATATTATAGATAAATTACACCCAGACACAGAACAAATGATTGTGCTCATCACACAAAGATTTGTCCTGGGTGGGAATCGAACCCACGACCTCAGTCTTTGCAGTCAGGATCACTAACCACTAGACTAACAGGCCAGACAAAGTATATGTATGTATCTCTCCCATGGCTCATCATTTTTGAATTTGGTCGAAATTCAAACATCCATCAACAGCCTTATCAAGGCGAGCACGGTTGTCAATAAACCAAATTCATTTTTCTAAATAACTACCAACTTGATGACCAGCTGACCCCACGAGGTTAACACACCTGTTGATAATCTCAGCGGGGGGTGAAATATTACATCCCTTATGTAAAATGCTGTTATTTTAATAAAGGACTTACTTAAGGAGAAGTTTTTCGAGAGTTGTTGTTCTCAGTGGTGAAATTAAGAAAGTATCGTCATGCCAAAGGAGGTGTATAGAGAAATAACAAAGAAAGAAAATACATTTATTTGGGCTATTCATCAACGGGTAGTAAAGTAGTGAAGATATAGATTAAAAATGTATTCTGTATCAGATGAGGTGATGAAGATTTTACTTTAGGTTTATTTTTTATTTTCTTTATTTAGGCAACCAACAGTGATACATATAGTATATTTCAGAAAATGTGTATAACAGTATTGTATGGCTACTATTTGGTTTCTCTGTATAACTGGGATATTATAAAAGGTGTGAATGGACTAGTCTAAGAAATATTTTAAATACAAAAGGTCAATAATAGGTCATCATCATACAAAAGGCCAACATCACGTGCCCAACCTTTCTCAAATGTTAGGGTGGCCTGTCTAACCAGATGCAGCTGTATACTAGTATCTCACCTGAAATAATTGCTCCATTGTCTGGGTTGTGAAGGTCAGATAGGCAGTCGCCTATCTGACTTTTAAAACCCAGTTGCTGGGTAGCACTATACTCCTTGGTAAGAGATAAGGTTACCACATAAACACACAACAGAGGTGTACCTATAGTACACCCACATTTCGCCTGTTATGTTTCATTATCATCATTTCAGCCATAAGACGTCCACTGCTGGACTTAGGCCTCCCCCTTGGGGGGGCTTTGCCATAATCACCACGCTTGGCAGGCGAGATGGCGATCGCAGTATGGTGGTAAAATACATAGAGAACGCTGCTGCCCATTCTCTAGTAAGTCCCTTAGTCGTCTTTTACGATACCCACGGGAAGAAATGGGGTGGTGTTATTCTTTTCGTCCGGCACCACACGGTACGTTACTGTTATGTTTAAGTCCCATGTAATAGGGGGCGAGCCTATTGCCATCAACCGGGCACAAATACAGACTCCACGCTGCCACTGAGAAATTCCAGATGGAAAAACCCAATAACACTTTGCCCGACCTGGGAATTGAACCCAGGACCTCATACTCAGCAGTAGCGCTTGCTGCCACTAGACCAACGAGGAATTCAGATAAGGTACTTGTTAGTTATTATATTTTTTAAACTGAAGTTTATCATTTTAAAAGGTTTCAATAATATAATCTTGTATCGAACTTTTGTTTTAGAGATTCAATTTATGAGGTCTAAAAAAGTACCATAAATTGCGAAAAACAATTCATAAATCACTTGTTCCATCCGTTTTAAAAGACAAAACTTCCACTGTTACGAAAAAATATACAACAAACTTGACCACAAAAACTCACCTTCCGTCTATGCCTTAACAAAGGAGCTTATTAAAACAGTCATCTCACCAAGAAATTGTTTCTATAAACCTGTGGAAAGCTTTTTTAAGCCCGAGGGAGATTCTAAATTGAGTTCAGGCTGCGTTAAAAGTAAAATATATGGATTGTAATCCACATAGTTTCAATTACTATGTAGGTACGTTTTATTCCTAGTCTTTGCTTGAAGTTCTTGATCAGTTGCTTGGTGATAGCGATTTAAATTCTGGCTGGCTAGCGACTATTTATGCTCTTGTAGCTAAATTCTACTTCATAATAGATTTATCACTGAAAAATGACTCACATAGTCTTTACATTCACAATAATGATTAAAACAATATAATTCTTAAGAACGTAATGTATACACCTACCTTTCCTACCATATATATGTATCTAATATATTTTAGTACATTGTATTCTTGTTATTTGTATCAAAGACAGCGCCATTTAATATCTAGAAAAATCCCTGTCCATTCAAAAGGTTACCGGGAATGGTGGTTTGTAAACGGTAAAGCCGTCCGATATGTATATATTTTTAAGTACTTGACATATTTTTACACGCTTTATATTAGCTTCACTTGTATGTTTGTATATTTGTATGTTTGTTTGTAACCGACTCCTTATAGTGCGATTTTGACCCACTTTAAACGACCAGATTTCATTCAAACTTTGCACACCTGTCAAGGACTGATGACAATGCAATAATTTCATAAATTTGTGCCATTATCCTTGCCAGGGTTACCAGGACAGCAAAAAAACTGTCACAAACTACGCTGACATACGTCTCAAAATTCGAAATACCCTAAAAAATAGAAAATAAATAATAGTTTATAAAAACTAAAAATCACGCTTCCATGGAAAACCAAACTAAAAAGTACAAAATAATGGAAAAAAAGCGTGGGGTGCCTGATATCAATAAAAAAATACCTTAGAAGCACCCCACGCTTTTTTTCTATTATTTTGTACTTTTTAGTTTGGTTTTCCATGGAAGCGTGATTTTTAGTTTTTTTAAACTATTATTTATTTGTAATATGGTTTTGTGGTGTACAATAAAGTATGAGTATAACTAAAGCTATTATGAGCTCGCCTCTACTGACAATGTGAACTGTTTTATTTTTAACTAGCTTCTGCCCGCGACTTCGTCCGCGTTAAATTTCTTGTTCCCCCGACCCTTCCCGTCGCGTCGAATCGCCTACCCGTGTGATTTTCCCCGTTTTTGCAACATTTTTCATTACTGCTCTGCTCCTCTTGATTATAGCGTGATGTTATATAGCCTATAGCCTTCCTCAATAAATAGGCTACCCAACACAAAAAGATTTTTTCAATTCGGACCAGTAGTTCCTGAGATTACCCCCTACATACAAACTTACAAACCTACAAACTTACAAACAAATGTTACTCTTTATAATATTAATTAGTATAGATAATTCGCATACAAATCTATTAATCTGCAAACAAACAACTTTTTTCAATTAAAAGAAAAGAAAACATTTAATATCTTGGATCCATATACAGGATGCCAGGGACATCGACGAGGAACCTACATAGATTGAGTACATGATTCCGAACCACAGATCAGTGGTTCAATGATTTATATCATGAACCCTCCTATCATAGGAGATATTATATGTTATTATTTAAAAAATATCTGTACCTATCATAAATTTTGACCGATGTCATGTATGTATTTTACTTTTCTATGAAAAAGTTGTTTCTTTTAAATAGCCGTCGAAAAACTTCTGCTAGGTGTCTAGAATCATAAAATTTACATGCCATCAAACACAATATTGTTGACAATGTTCGTGGCAAGATTAAATGCGCTTGTATGTTTCGACAAACAAAGCAGTATTAATTTCATCATTGTTTTTCCACCCATTTCTGGTAAAATCTCTACGAATCGAAAAGCAAAGGAATAGAACTTTCCAGAAGTAATTAGAACAAAACTAATTTTGGAGTCTCGAACGGTTGTCGCTGACAAAGAGTTGTAATGTTTGTTGGGTAAACTTTATCTCGAAATAATTGAGAACGCTGTCTGTCTGATACTTCCTTCTTTATAACTTTTGATATTTAGTTACTGCTTTAGGGCAATGGATAATATGAAGAGTATTTATGAAAACAAAACTGCGTTTCTAAAAAGAAATGTTTTAATCTATATTTCGACACTGATAATAAAGCTGACGAGCAATAGTGGCCTAGCGAGTTATAAGTCCTGGGTTCAAACCCAGGCAAACGCTTTACCTTGTGTAAATAATATCGTCATTACAGCTCTCATAACGGCGAAGGAATTTATTGTGAGGAAACTGACATGTCCTAGAACCAAAAATTCAAAGACATGTGACTTCTACCAACCCGCACTGCGCCTTTGCTGGCTTAATATTGCTACCGGATATAATCAAATAGGCGTGTGGCTACTAGCAGCTATTACTTAATAACAGCTGCGAGGATCGATCGATTAGGTTAAGATACACTAGCCGTGTTTGGTCCGTGGATGGTTGACCATCTATAGTTCTCTCCACGACAGGCGTTATCCCCAACCATCTAGGACAACCAACACAACGTTATCTGATCCCAAACTAGGCAGAGCCTGTACTATAGTAACCAGACAACTGATAAACATACTTATATATTCCAAAATACATACATATTATAGATAAATTTCACACAGGCCCAGAACAAATGATTGAGCTCATCACATAAGGATTTATCCTGGGTGGGAATCGAACCCACGACCTCAGTCTTAGCAGTCAGGGTCACTAACCACTAGATTAACAGGCCAGCCATAACTACCATCTATACATAGCCTTTCGTGTCTCAGAAAGCTATTAAGCCCTTGGTACCAGCTGTCAATCGTAGAACTTTTATAGTAGTTACGGGTCGTCAGTAACCCAAAAGTCTGACAACCAGTCTTACCAGGAGGTATCGTATTACCCAGTAACTGAGTTGTAGAGGGCATACAGGCAGTGGTTATTAAAATACTGGTACTCAGCTTCATCCGGTAAGACTGGAAGCTGACTCTCACGTAGTTGGGAAAAGCTAGACAGATGACGATTGTTACTGGATATCTAGATAAATAAATAAAATTGGAGTGTCTGTTTGTAATATTAAGATAACAACTTTTTACTAAGTGTATACGGATGTATACACGGTACATATACCAAAACAACTTTTTTCACAATTTTTGTCTGTCTGTCTGTCTGTTTGTTCCGGCTAATCTCTGAAATGGCTAGACTGATTTTGACAGGACTTTCACTGACAGATAGCTGATGTAACAAGGAGTAACTTAGGTTACTTTTATTTTAGAAAAATAAAATAGGATCTCATGAAAAAAAAATTAAACGAATGACAAACTTTTTTGTTAAATACCACGCGGACGAAGTCGCGGGTAACAGCTAGTATTGCAATAAAATCCAAATTCAAAATCCCAAATAGTTACTTTTAATATTGAAGAAGGTAATTTCAGTCGACATTAGGTACTACGTAAGGTTCTCTAGAAGCGATGTATTCTTTTACACCAGGCAGATTCCTAATCTTGTCCATAACAGCTTCAACTGCTGGATATTTCTTCTCCAGCTCAGTATCCAAGATGAGATTACTTGCTTCAACTATGCCGCATAGCACGAACTCTGCCCAGGAAAGCTGAAAAAGATCAATTAATTCATATTACTTTATTATACGTGTGCGTCAGAATAGCTGGTTGCCTGTGGCTTTGGTCTATGAGAGTTGATTAGAAAATTGCTACATAATTGCTTATATTTGCTACATTTAATAAATAATTGCTACATACTATATATATTTAGAAAAAACATATTTTTTTTGTACAGCCATCCTGACGTTTGGTTGGCTGGTCGCCTCCTAGTTTAAAGCCAAGCATGCAGAGTTTCCCGAAATGTATTGCGTCAATAATTGCTACATATTTGCTTCATTTATCTAATTTAGTTGTATCTTCAAACATATGTTAAATAAAGGTTGTAGCAATTATTTTAATTATCCCAAGGAAAAGTGCCTGATAAAACAATAAAGGCAAATACTTAGTTATGTTGAATCGGTTTAATCGTTTAGGCTCTGGCAACAGCGTAAGTAATGCGATCAGATCTCTCAGAGACGATCAGAGTTTGATTTACTGTCTATAATAGAATTCGAGCCCCCAGTATGTGAAACACTAATTGGTCACTACAAAGCTCATTGCAGACGAAATTCAGAATGGAAATGTTACGATGACCAATCGAAAAAAGTTACGAAGAGGAAAAAGAAGCTAATACCACATTGTATAATATATGCGAAAAAATAATATGGAAATTAAGTAAATTAATAGTTGAATATTTTTTAAGTAAATTGTAATATTATTAAAATTTAATTAATCTTATGAATGACCCGACGTTTTTATTAACGATATCCTCTTAATGTGCTTCCACTTGCCACCACTTCCACTTACCTACTCATAACATAAAGTAGCAATAATAGCCTCCTAAAGTAGCAATACCGTTGACTGAAGACACACTGCAACTATTTGCCTTTATTGTTTTATCAGGCACTTTTCCTTGGGATAATTAAAATAATTGCTACATCCTTTATTTAACATATGTTTGAAGATACAACTAAATTAGATAAACGAAGCAAATATGTAGCAATTATTGACGCAGTACATTTCGGGAAACTCTGCATGCTTGACTTTAAACTAGGAGGCGACCAGCCAACCAAACGTCAGGATGGCTGTACAAAAAAAAATGTTATTTCTAAATATATATAGTATGTAGCAATTATTTATTAAATGTAGCAAATATAAGCAATTATGTAGCAATTTTCTAATCAACTCACATAGACCAAAGCCACAGGCAACCAGCCATTCTGACGCACACTATTATACTTAAGTATTCCGTGTGATGCCGGAAAAAAGAATAACACCATCCCATTTCTTCCCCTGGGTATCGTAAAACGCGATTAAAGGACTTACTAGAGAATGGGCAGCAGCTTTCTCTATGTATTTTACCACCATACTGCGATCGCCAATCCACTTGCCAAGTGTGGTGATTATAGCAAATTGCCCCAAAATGCTTAGGGGAAGCCTATGTCCAGCAGTGGACGTCTTATGGCTGAAATGATGATGTTAATGGTACTTTATTGTTACGTATAAGGGCTCGTAGTTAAGGCATCATTCCACACGAGTCGATCAAAGGCTTGCCAAATTCGGTCAGTGACTGGGTCCATACATTACATTTCGAGAACGAAATCCGTTGGCCCCGGCTGTTATTTGTAAATCTCTGACAGTTGGTCCACGAAGTCAGAAGCCCAAAAAAGGCTGACAAGCAGTCAACCCAGTAACTGAGTTGTGGAATTCAGATATACAGTTGCCCCATGTAAAATACTGGTTTTCAGCTACAACGCATTAGAAGCCTTCCCCTACATAGATTGACTGGCCTGTTAGTCTAGTAGTTAGTGACGCTGACTGCAAATACTGAGGTCGTGGGTTCAATTCCCACCCACGGAAAATCTTTGTGTGATGAGCACAATCATTTGTTCTGTGTATGGGTGTAATTTATCTATAATATGTATGTATTTAGAAATATATGAGTATATTTATCAGTTGTCTGGTTGCCATAGTACAGGTTATGCCTAGTTTGGGATCAGATAACGGTGTGTTGGTTGTCCTAAGATATTTATTTAGACCGAAAAGAGGCAAGGCATGATGATCATAATGTCTTTGGATTCTTTTTAGGTCTCATAGACGCAAGCGTCAGTACTGAATTTGGTTGTTCCTAGGCTGGCTTTCGGGTCGAGAAGTGTTAGAGTTTCTTCATTAGGAAACTCTCAGTTATAGCTTTGAATTGTGCCAGGTTAAAGGCTCGTCCTCTATTACTTCCGACTTCTAACAAAAATAATATTTTATTAGGTGAAAATGTCGTTGTACCACACACTCCTATTATTCAGAAATAGGGATGAAAGCGTGATGTTCTGTTACGAATATGTTTTAAGCCTTTCATGTTGAACGAGTATGTGTTCACCTCATCATCATCATCATCATCATTTCAGCCATAAAACGTCCACTGCTGGACTTAGGCCTCCCACTTGGGGGGCTTTGCCATAATCACCACGCTTGGCAGGCGGGTTGGCGATCGCAGTATGGTGGTAAAATGCAAAGAGAACGCTGCTGCCCATTCTCTAGTAAGTCCCTTAGTCGCCTTTTACGACACCCAGGGGAAGAAATGGGGTGGTGTTATTCTTTACGTCCGGCACCACATGGTGTTCACCTCAACTATCGCTTAATAGTTTATAGTATGCATCGATAGCCTGTGTTGGCGAATAGAATTTTGCTTAAGCAGAATCATATAGGCAAGAAAAACAAGTTGATAGCCGATGATATATTGAAATCGTTACCGATTGATAGCCCTAGGATCTACAAACGGAGCAGAGGAAAACAGAAGAGAAACGGCGGACGAGCTCAAATTTACAGCGGGTCCTACCTGGACGAGAGTGGCTCTTGAGAGAATACAATTGAAATTGCTAGAGGAGGCCTTTGCCAAAGGGCATGCTTAATTAAGGGATATATTGTAACTTCAATAAACCTTAAATACCAAAAACAATTCTGAACGAGGAGCATTATTATTATATTAAGAAGGTTCAATATTTGCATGACACTACTATGTACCCTAATCAGTTGTTTGCACCAAATGCACACAGAAACCGTAAGCAACGAATTAGATAAAAACTACAAAGTTGAATGACATGACATTATTTTCCACAATAACATTACTCATCATTTAAAACAGCATTCACAACATGATCAAGGTAATAAGGGTCAATATGATAAGGTCAAGTTCGTGACCTTATGATTAAGACACCGAATGCTTAATTACTCATATCATTGTTCTCGCAATTTCAATAACATAAATAACTCTGGTAGCATAGTGGTGGCCCAGTGGTACCGGCCTCGAATTACGAATTTCAGGTCGTGAGTTCTAACCCAGACAGGCACATTCATATCCCACATCACTTCAGCCGAGAGACGGCCACTGCTGGTCATAAGCCACCCACAAGTACGGCCACTTCGAACTGTTCTGCAGTGTTAGAAACACTTTTATTTTGGGAGGATTTACCATAATCGCCACGTCTCGCAGGCGGGTTGGCAATCGCAGTATGGTGGTAAAATGCATAAAGAACGGCTGCTACCTATTGTCTAGAATGTCCCTTTTTTTTTGGATGGGAAATCATCAAATGACTTCTCTCGCTCTGGGCGGAGCGCGAGAGCGTGTCAGACTTTTACTGACTAAAACCCACCCGTGTTCCTTCAGTTGCCCATGTGCCGGGGCCACGGTATCTCTTTCGAACAATCACGCGACCCCGGCAGGCTAGAATGTCCCTTAGTCGCCTTCTACAACACCTTTGGAAAGAAATGTGATTGCGCCATTCTTTACAACCGGCACCCACGGAACACTGACAGATTTTAAAACGGTGAAGGAAATCATCTTGAAAAAACCAAGAGAAGACATGTGACATCTACCAAGCCGCACTGAACCCTCGTGGTGGATTACCACCCACTCTCTCACCGAAAGCAGACTATATTAGACTGAGATTATTGTTTGAAGAGAAAGAGGAAGGTGTTCACGGCGAGAGCACACTCACATCCACTCTTAAAACGAAGCTACGGTCTACCCTTCGTCCGAAAACCACAAACCTTAACGTGCTTTAAAGAACAAGTCAACATTGCCTGGCCTGTTAGTCTAGTGGTTAGTGACCCTGACTGCTAAGACTAAGGTCGTGGGTTCGATTCCCACCCAGGACAAATCTTTGTGTGATGAACACAATCATTTGTTCTGTGTCTGGGTGTAATTTATCTATAATATGTATGTATTTAGAAATATATAAGTATGTTTATCAGTTGTCTGGTTACCATAGTACAGGCTCTGCCTAGTTTGGGATCAGATAACGTTGTGTTGGTTGTCCTAAGATATATATTATTATTATTACATTATTCAATCTCTTTACAAAACATCTCGTTAATTACACGTGTTAGAAGATCCGGCGTACTTTCTTAACCTAATTAAACGGAGAGTTTCCAACAGTTATCAGTTTGCAGAGCTGTCGAAACAATAAACTGCTTGACGTTAAGTTCGTGATTAACTGTCGCTCCTGATTTTGAGTTGGAAAGTTGCAAAATTAGGTCTAGGAGCCTAAAATCTAGCATTTAACAATGAGGCTTTTTTATGTTTTCTTTCATTGTTTCCAAGGGCTCTGACGGCATTTCTGAGGCCTTCACTAGGCCATCGGACGAAAAAAGGTCACTGGAAGACGTAGCGTTGGATACGTCTACCAGTACGCGGTCAACATTCAACCTTTTGGCCCAATCGGCCATCTGATCTGCGAGCAATGTGTCCTGCCCAGTGCCATTTAAGTGAATGAACGTAATGAATTGGATATTACATACAACATATTAAAGTTAAAGTTATAAAAATCATAATAATTGTCATTTTTATGTGTTGTCTTTTAAGGTTATTTTATTTTTAATTATTCCTTTGTTTTGTATTTATTTGTGTGCCTCTCCATGATTTTCTTGTTGTAAGTTCAGATTTATTTTAAAATTTTCTCTACGTCAAACTTACTGTATTTACTTAGATTTTATGAGGATTATGTAGTCTCTTGAATTGGAAGCGCACACTAGTATTAACTGTGTTGGAAATCCAAATAAATAAAAATAATCTTGAAAAGCCTCATTATGCAGTTCTGAAATCTTCAAAGAGTGAATCACTGCTGATCAATGCAATGAGAATTGACCAGCAATTCAGAGCAATTAAGAGAACTTGAGACCTAGATATAACTGACGCACCTTACGGGGTTGGAAGTTCTGCCCCGAGTGCTACCACTGTGTTGAGGTATAGGCCTTCCAATGAGTAATTAAATATTTCTATTAAGATTAAAATATCAATAAATATAATATCTAGTTACCTTTCCACTGAAATATCCACCATTCTCCTTCAAATGCTTTTCCAATCTTGAAAAGAAAAAGTCAATGGTTTCCTCAAAGAGTTCTTCCCTAAGTTGTTTCTTCTTTTCAGGATCTTTTTCTTTCTTGTAAGCTATAACCTCTGCAAAAGAAATACTATTTGTTATTAACTCCTATTTTTAAGGTCGCCCTTACATATCGACACCAAAGAGTAATTTTACTTAAAGATAACCAATTTGACGGTGTTTTTGTTATGTATTTTCAGTCTTCGGTCTTAGAGATACCACTATTTATTTTATTTATTTAAAATTCTCGCACACAAAAAAAAGGTACAAAGGCGGACTTAATGCCTTAGGTATTCTCTACCAGTCAACCCGGGGTGGTAAAGAGATTAGATGGCAGGTGCTTTGGTTGAGAGGAACAGTTATTGAAATACTATTAAAACTACAATAATCATATTGAATTATAAATAATAAGGGAATATCAATTGATTAACGAACGAACAAATAGGATTGACATTCCTAATTCTCCACAGGAAAATTTCTACCAAGTAGCCCTTTTACTAACGAATTTATCATTCTCCATTCTTCCTTAAACGAGGTTGGTTGGTCACAAGTGCTATTGCAGAGCATGACGTCCTGGTTTTGATTTCCAGGTGCAGATCGAGCCGAGTGTTATTAAGTTATTCCATCTGGAAGTTATCATTAGCAGCCCAGAGTTGTATTTGTGCCCGTTTAATGGCAACAGTCTGGCACCCTCCCGTCCCATTACATGGGATTAATCCCGCATCATTGTTGAAATACGGAAGTACTAAAAGGTACACACTTCTGCCCAAACCTTGGAGGAATCCAGGTGTGATATTATTTAATGTTACTAATTTTAACAGTCTATCTTCTATGACTATTATCCATTATCCAATTACTGACCCAACAAGCTTCATTTTTCATCGTTTCACTAAAAGAAAGATCATAGTCTGAAAAGATAACTTACTCAACCAGAAATCGTAGATGGTGTACACGGTACTTTCCAGAACGGCTTGCAGCCATGGATCCAGGGGTATCAGGTCTGTGTTCCTTGCCACATACTTAGCGATGGCTATGGATTGATGCAGGACACGTTCACCTTCTTCATACAGAGGAAGCTGGCCGTATGGAAGTTCTGTATTGAGAAAAAGGAATATTTTTATGGAAATTTTCAAATTCAGTGAAACGCTTTATGAGATTTAACCGTAAAAGTTGTGTGGATAATTTCCATGTTTATGATGATGATATTTGAGATTTTTAATGCTAGTTACTGGACCTTTTGCTGGTTATTTATTAAAGGCAGAAATATGTATTTGAAATAAAATAAAATTATTTATTCTGTAAATTGGTTAACAGTATCAGTTTTACACGTCATAATATAAAAATAAGCTGGATGTAGTCGATGTTTCCTGACTGCCTCTGAGAAGAAATGGCGAAAGAGACTCAAGGGTAAAACTGGTTCTTTAAAGTGCAGAAATAATCTTGGTCAGATCATATTAGGGCAGTAGGTAAGTGCTGCCTTCTTTTTTGTGGGTGGGAAATAATCAAACGACGTCTCCCGCTCTTGGGTGGAGCGAAAGGGCGTGTCAGACTTTTACTGACTAAAACCCACCCGTGTTCCTTCAGTTGCCCATGTGCCAGGGTCACGGCATCTCTTTCGAACAAATCTCGCGTCCCTGGCAAGGGTGCTACCTGGAATGGTATTTTGAGGGCCACACAGATTTTAGTAAACCAGTCCAGTTAGTGCAAGCATTTGTCAGTAATCGTGTTGCTCAACACAGAACTTGAGCAGCTCAACGACTCTACGAACAATACCAAAGAAAGGTTATTTGGGTAGGCTGATAAAGTACTCAAATTTCAAGACTAAAGTTAAAACTAACAGAGAAAGGAAAATAATCTGTAAACTTCACATACAACCATTTATGCGTGGATGATAATTTCTACACGGAAAAAACTAAATATTGTTTTGTTAGTCTATTCTGTAATAAAAACTGGTTTCTCGTTTCATTCTTGCACATTGTTTCATTTTTTATACTCCACCATCACAGCACGAAGAACAATACACAATCAGGAGCATAGAAAAATACGCGGCAGCGATAACAAAAACGTACAAAAACGAAATGAACTTTCCCTAAAATTTGGCACCATTAGAAGTACGAGCACGTTTCGGGTTGTTTCAAACATTTCTGTGCGGTTTTATTTTGATAAGTTTCACACAGCTCATTCTAATGACGAAGAGCGGCGCAGTGACCGAAATAGAAATGTATTTTAAGGAATTTTAATATTTGTCTACTTGTAAATAGAGCCCCTATTTACAAGTAGACTAATATTAAAACTCATGTGGCTAATTAATAACAGCTGAATGGGACGATCAAAGAGGTTAAGCTACGCTTACCGCGGTTGGTCCGTGGATAGGTGACCATTTCATTTTCACTACATTTCAAGACTCCTCCGTGCCTTGGAAAGCACGTTAAGCTGTTAATCCCGGCTGTCATTCGGGGATCGTTGACAGTGGTTACGGATCGTCAGAAGCCCGAAAGTCTGACAACTATTATTCCCAATGTTACCAATCGTAGGACCCAGTAACTGGGTTGTGGAGGTCAGATAGCCAGTGGCTCCAAGTAAAATACTGATATTCAGCTCTATCCGGTTTAACTAGAAACCGATCGCTTAGGAAAAGTCTAGGCAGATGATGGCCTATTACTTGTTTTCGAGTGGTTCAGATAAAAATGGAATATCAGGAGAACATGAATCATCATAATTTCAGGGTAAAGACTTTCACTGCTGGAATAGCCCTCCCACAAACATCGCCACTTGGATCGATTCTGTTCTTCTCGCATCCAGTGGATTCCTACGGTTTTCACCAGGTCATCGGTCGTTCAAAGAGAACATCATAGACCGTAGGAAAGATCGTTAAATAAACAACGGTATTAAATGATTCAATCGACATTTCCATCAAAAATCTGTCAAGGCATTGACCTAGGAACTCAAAAAATGATCATGTGTTTACTGGTTTTAGCAGGTTAGCACTTACTGTAATTCAAAGCATTTATTCCAATTAAACCATCAGCATTTAAGCTGTCAGAAAGTCAATCGGTTAGTTAGAAAGTTGCAGTTAGTTGCCCTAGATAATGACTATCCTTGGCAAATGATTAAAAAAATGATGATGTTGCTAATGAGTGGAGGAGTGAAACTATGCAGAAATCCATTACCCAATAGTATGGTATAAACTAGGAATCTTCAAGTCATTAATGAAATACTTCTAGGCAAAGATACACCGTTGTTGACCCGAAAGACAGACAACAGACTCTGGTCAATATCGAAACCATTTATTAGGAAATAAAAAAACTTACTCTCTTTAATTTCAGGTTTAGGCCAGCTCTCGCGATCATGTCTGATGTCTTCAAATTCTTGTTTAGTGTAATGAAGAATATACCTTATCGGCTCACCAAGAGCGTTAAAATTGAAATAATGGAGTTTCTTCGCCATTGTAAATAAGTTGACACTGCGTAGGTATGCAAGTAATGTCGTTCCCCGACTGTGTAAATGTTTTTAAATTCAACAAAGTATTATTTGGTATCTGTCTGCTTACTCATGTTAATGATAAAAAATAATAAATGTATCAACAAGGCGCTTGAGTTGGATTTTCTTGCGAGAAAAACAATTAAAAAGTCGGCTATAACACTGGAAATATATTACTGGGACTACTTAAAAAAACAAAAAACTCTCTCTCTCTCCCTCTCCCTCTCCCTGTCCCTCTCTCTCTCCCTCTCTCCCTCTCTCCCTCTCTCCCTCTCTCTCTCTCTACTCACAACAAAAAAAACAACAACATACAAAATATATACGGTCGAATTGAGAAACCTCGTCCTTTTTTTGAAGTCGGTTAAAAAGTGTCGTGACAACTTTTCGTAAGAAAATTTTCCGTCTAGCCCCCTTTCACAACGCGCGATAAGGAACTTCGTTCCAAAAATACTGAACATCCACTACATCTCTGTAGTCAGCTCTAAAATCTTAAAATTGAATTTTACACCAATTTTAAGATGCAAGTCAAAACTCGATGGATCCTAAAACATATCCTGGCATAAAATATAGTTTAGCTCACTCTCACTCACTTAGCTATTGCCATTCAACGTGGCAATGCTGCCAGTCTTCAGGGCACGTTTCCAGATGACAGTGATGCGAACGAGTACTTCGACGCCTAAGTGTCCTTTGTTTTTGTGTTTGTTTTGTTATTTATATTAGTTAGTATATCTGTATTTTACTTTTTAGCCTCCTTAGCTAATATTATTTGCACCATCATTAACTTTATACATACAGGAAGAGTCATGACTTCATGAGTAGAGGATATCAGTTGACAACGAAACGCAAGTTTGAAGTTGGCGCGCTTCGACAGAGTATTGGCTGACGTTCGTGCGAGTTGACGAGAGCACCACAGCGAGCTGCGGCGTAGCGCAGCTCTCTTGACCATCTGAAATCGTACGGGCACAACCACAAAGCGTCTAAAAACTGTCTAAAGTTTTGTTAACAACTTCAAATATAATCTTCAGAGTTTTTCTTCTTACTTGCAACATACATCGACGCCTAGTAAAATGTTAATATATATTTTTTGTACGTGCTAAACTCGAGATTTTTTGTGTGCGTTTGAGTGAGTTTCTAAATGGCTAAGAATCACAATTGGCCCCGGTAGGTGGCGCTGTAAGGCCAGGACAACATCTGTTAGGTCCGCTAGTTAGATACCGCTATTTAATCTTTAGCTATAACGAAATGAACGAAAATATTGATTCAGTATAATATACTCAACAAACAAACGGAATTTGCAATATTTCAATGCGTATGTGGGTCTGCAACTTCATATCATTGAATGTACTGTATTATCATCAGTGTGATAAGAAATAATTATTATTTCGAGCATAACAGTCCGTTACCAACAAAAATTTTAATATCATATATTGTTATCTTGTTTTGTTTTATTATCTTTGCCACACACATTTCTTTTATCTCATATGCACTTAAAACTCTCATTTGACCTAGACTTTCATGCGAGAATCGAACAGCTGCGAATTAAATTGACACGTCATTACAATTTATTGACCAGGTATCGGTCATATTTTAAACTACCCCTTCTTCACCTGTTTTTGACGTATATGAATTTATGTTTAATCCAAAAAAAACCTGGAATAAATTCTCTCAATTATGGAGCAAACTGCTTCAGAATCTATTATGTAATTTGAATAACTAAACGGTCATACAGACAAAAATTATTTAACTAACTTATGCCGCCTGCGTCTTCAGCCGCGTGAATATTTGTCCCTCGATCCATTGCGTCGCATCCCATCAACCTAATGTGCTAATATCTCGTTTTCGGTTAGCGTTCTGTTTGTAATTTTTTCTCTTTTGTCGGCTCTTAAGGGTCGTAGTATTGTTTAACACGAGGCTATAACCTCCTTCAAGAAAATATCGTCCAAAAGCAAAAAGACTTTTTCTAAAATCAGACAGGCTGTTGCAGAGATTAACCCCCTACGTACATATTTACAAGTAAACAAATAATATCTCTTTACAATGTTAATATAGATTTGAAGTAAATTATTTTGATGTTTCTGTTGACTTCCATATTATGTGTCTAACATGTGTATAGGTACGTATTATATTAAACCGGTGACTGTGACCTCGACTTTGGCAGTAACAATTTTTTCACACATATGTATGTATTTGGTGCTTGTCATTTTAGGGGGGGGGTTGCCATAATCGCCACGCTTGGCAGGCGGGTTGGCGATCGCAGTATGATAGTCTGCAATGCATAGAGAACGCTGCTGCCCATTCTCTAGTATATCCCTTAGTCGCCTCTTACGACACCCACGGGAAGAAATGGGGCCGATGGCCGATGGGGCCGAAAGGTTCTGGAGTGGCGACCGCGTACCGGAAGACGTAGAGTTGGAAGGCCTCCAACAAGGTGGACCGATGACCTTGTGAAGGCCGCAGGAACCCGCTGGATGCGGGAAGCACAAAACCGGTCGAAGTGGCGGAGCTTGGGGGAGGCCTATGTCCAGCAGTGGACGTCTTTCGGCTGAAATGATGATGATGATATGTATGTATAACAAAAACCATGAACAAGGTCATTGTAAATTATTTTATGTTATCCTCTTCGAATTATAGCTAGAATGACATGAAAAAACTTACAATTTCCAATAAATATTTTAATAATCTAAACTTGCGCTCGTTCTTGGTTCAAAGTTTAGCCCTTGCCATCCAACGTGGCAATGCAGCAAGTGTTTTGGGCACCTTTGCGCCGGGAACAGTAAGGGTTTATTGGTTGTAAATGTTAATTTATTAAGTAATCTAAACTTATATTATAGACTATACTAATATGATTGTGGCCTAGTGTTTACGGCCGCGACTTACGAGTTGTAGCTCGTGGATTCAAACCTTCGCCCTTTACTTTGTGTAAACTATTTCATCACCCATGCTCTCGAAACTGTGCATGTTGCAATTATGTAAGCTGTCGCGCCCTTTATGCCCCGAGGCTTTTATTTTGGTACCTATATTAACAGTATATAAATATTTTTTGCTTTTGATTTCATTTTATTTGTTGGAATATTGGGTTGGCTAGCTGACATATGGCAAATCATTTAATTTAATTTTTTGTGTCTCTAATGTTTACTACTTACAATTGTATAGAATCAAGTTCTTCTAACTTAACACACGGCTGTGCTGCTGGGGAGTTTGTTGCGCCTTTTTGGGTGGGCGTTTTGGGGGGACTTTCTTATGTAACTTTGACGTTCAAAAAGTGCTGACTCTCAGCCTAGTTTGAATTATTCTCAGCATAGTTTTGATTTTGTGAACGAAAACATCATAAGGAAACGGGCATGTCTTAGAACAAACATTTCGAAAATAGGTGACATCTACCAACCCGCACTGGAACCGCGTGGTGGATCATGGCCCACTCCCTCTCACCGACAGGAAGCCTGTGTCCCGGCAGTGGGAACATTATAGGCTAATAATTCTATCCTACTAATATTATAGACGCGAAAGTTTGTATGTATGGATGTGTGGATGTTTGTTCCTCTTTCACGCAAAAACTACTGAACGGATTTGGATGAAATTTGGAAACCAGTTAGTTTATAACACACAACCTGGATTAACACATAGAGTACTTTTTATCCCGGTAGTACGTTCCCGCGGGATATTTTCCGACCTCCACGCGGGCGAAGCCGCTGACAAAAGCTAGTGATTAATATTATAGAGCTTGTGGACTAGAGGGGTAATAACAGACGCACGGATCTATCGTTCCTTTTCCTAACTACGTTGCGGTCGGCTTCTAGTCAAACCGAATGCAGCTGATTATTTTACATGGAGCGCATGCTTTCCGAGTCTGACCTACACAATCCAGTTTCTGGGTAATACTAAAACCCTTGGTGAGACTGGTTGGCGACTGTCAAATATTCACGAATAACAGCCAGGAGCAACGACTTAACGTCCTTTACGAGGCACGGAGGAGTCCTGGTATGTAAATATGGTCACCCAACCGCGGTAAGCGCAGCTTAACCTGATCAAAGTACCCGTGTATCTGTCATTAGTTAGCCACAAGCCCCTCTACTGATCTAATTAGTAATGGTTAAAATAAAAGCATTGAGAATCATTCGATGACATTCAACAGCGATAGTCACGGTAAGTCATCGGTGATCATGTTTACATTGACTTCAGAAGGCCATTGATCACACAGACTTGTTTCATGATTTCCTTTTGATAAGATTTTTAGTGATTTTAAATACTAATTTTAAATTTAAAGTATGTAATTTGCCTTAAATGATTTTATATCACTGTTGTGACTTATAAAATTATCTCATTTGACAATATCGAAAAAGAACTGGAAACTTTTAAGAAACGGAATGGAAATGTGATCTCTGGTGCATTCGCTTAGTTTTCGAAATTGAAAATTTCTCTTCAAGAATTTCTATATTGATATTATGTTGAGTAAATAAAAGAGTTGAGAAAATATCTTTAAATAGTTTGATATATATTGCTGTATACCAGGTTTGTATATGCGTAAGAATTTAAATAATAAATATTTATACTAGAAAAGGTGTGTTCATTTCACTTCAGATGAGTTTTCCTCTTTAAAAAACTGGGGAAACGCCAATTAAAAAAAACACGAACTTTAAAGAAAATATATTCATTTTTTATCATCGAACTTAGCAGGCAGCTTGTAAGGTCCCCTAGCTTTAATATATTCTTTGATTCCTGGCAAGTTCCTGATCTTTTCGACTGTGGCTCCTACTACAGGATATTGTTTCTCTAGTTCAATTTTCAGGAATAAATTGCTTGCTTCAACAACACCGGTCAGCACGAACTCTCCCCATGATAGCTGGAAAATATATTTGACAAAGAATTACTATAAGACCACGCCTGTTTACACCGACTCTCATTTTTTATGTTTGATGTTGCATACTGGAAGAAACCTAGTACTGGCTTTATATAACAGTACTGACCCACCCCCGTTTCGCCCGGGTTTACAGTGTAATATAATGGAGATCGTATAAATACAGATGGCTACCCACGGCGTGGACTGCAACGGGGCATGCCGGTCGACCGACATTTAATTAATAAACTGCATTTTGATCTACATTAAATGCACAACGTATATGACGTATTGAATGGGATATTATCCCATTCCGAACATTCTCTCTAAACTTTTTTTAAATATACAATTCCGTAGTACCTACACTATTTTTCAAATGGTTGGTTTTGCTCTTCATCTACGTCTGCATAATATGAAATATACAAACCTTTTGGAAGAAATAGTCTTATTGTTGGAAATGGTATCAAAAATCGATATTTACACGGACGTAATAATATGATAGCCGGATTTTTTGACACGCTGTATCTTTAATGCACTGCTTAGCGCAGTGAATTAAAAAATCGATCAGTGTGTTTTCCTAGATGCACTCTATTGGATTCTCAAGGAGGATCACACAGGGAGTCTTAAAGGTATCCCGCCACGATATTAGTTCGTCAGGACCTCATGACCAACAGTAGCGCTTTCGTCGAACAAACGAGATAGCCCATTGGCTCTAACGTAAAACTGATATAAATTGAACCAAGGACCTCTGACTTTGCAAGTGGCAACTGGGACTGTTATTTCAATCAGATTTTGTATAAGGTAAGTTACTTTGATAATATGGTTACGAACTCTAAGCTATATTTGGGTAATACGGGCTGGTGTCCGTAACTCCACGACAAGGCGTATTTTGCGTTAGACTAAGCTATCTTTATAACACTTACCGTTGTAAATATACTTAGTAGTATCTTTAAGAAGCAAACAGGAAAATGGCTTTTCAGTCCACTTAGATATACGAACTAAGGCTTAATAAAAGTGTAATTTATAATTATGTCGTTCTAAAATGGTGCTATCCGTCCTGTCAAGCTCAATTTCAACGACCAATCATGGGTCTAAAACGTCAGAATATGACCCCATCACCCTCATTGCGTTTTACTTACACAATTACTATGGTAGTGCCTTTCAATTTGATAATTGAACTATACTAAGGCAGATATTCATTGCGTTCTTTACTTTGTCGAGCAGACCATCATACTATACTATACTATAATATTATAAATTTGAAAGTTTGTGAGTATGGATGTTTGTTACTCTTTCACGCAAAAAAGACTGATCGAATTAGATGAAAATTGGCACGAAGATAGTTTATAACCTGGATTAACACATAGGATATTTTTATCTCGGTAGTACGTTCCCGCGGAATTATTTCCGACCTCCACGCGGGCGAAACCGCTGGCAAAAGCTAGTTGTTCATCGTAATGAATTTTGAATTTCCTTCAATTCCTTCGAACTATGATTGCAGACGCAGTTGGAAGGCTGATCTAAAATGGTTCAATCAAGTTACCTTTCCATTAAAATAACCGCCATTTTCGCTTAATTGTTTACTGAATCTGGAGAAGTAGTAGTCAATGGTTTCGTCAAACAATACTTTTTTCAATTCTTCCTTCTTTACTGGGTCTTTCTCGAGGAAATATGTCGTTACATCTGAAAAAAAAAGCACAATGTTATAGAATGCTCTATACATCAAACTTAACTGATCATTCCACCGTCTCCCGTAAATCAAGAAAGATTCAGTTCGATTCAATTTCAAATGTTATTTATTAAAACCTACGAAGATTGTATAACAACACATTGAATGGTGACCCCCAAACTAGACATTTATCTGTGTGTTGAGGGTCCATTCTAAAGTCCATTTGACTTAAACCTCGGTTTTTGTTATGACAGAATTTAAAAATACAAAAAAAAGTGAGCCGTCGCCAGACGCCTGGCAGATGTGAAACATCGAAATTATTTTGTAAGGATAATATTTATAAAGCATACTTTACGAAAGGAAATAAATATGGTATAATCAAAAATAACATATTCGTTATATGTTAATTATCAAAATTCGGACTACTCTGTACCATCCTAGTCTGAAGCCCCAGCTTTCAAATAAAAAAAGGATCAGCAAAATCGGTTCACCCAGTTGAAAGTTCTGAGGAAACAAACATAACATCATATGGCGACGCATCGCCGCGCTCGCCACGCCAAAATTTAGGTTTACCCTCGCCTATAGATGTTTCACATCAAAAAGGACAAAATATTTGACCATTTGTGGTCAAATATGTGTTCCGTATTTTTTGTCAGAATAATTTTATTGCCGGACAACCGTACCAAATAATACGGCAAAAAATAAGAGAAATCAACTAGGTGTCTTGGTAGTTAGTACAACATACCGTTTAGATCGATACTCGCCAAGATTATTGACTAAAAAAAACAGGAGCTCTAACTAAACAATTAATTTCTCAGACTGTGCTTATAACTAATAGTGAGTCATTTAGACAAACTTTTTGCAAAATAAAAAATATATATATCAATTGTATCGGGTATATGGATATTTGGTACCAACAAGGCGGCACTATGACAATAAAGGCCATGAAATCATGGCTTTATTGCGAGAACAATTAATCCACATTTAATATTTTCGATTCGGATCGGCGAATTAGCCGCGTAGATCGTGTAATATCACATCTCTAGATATATTCCTTTGGAGTTTTGTAAAGTCCAGTGTCTACATGGATACGATTAAGAAATTGTAAGCCAAAATTCCTAGCGTTATTAGCCATATACCATTTGAAACGCGTACTCATCATAGATAATTTGAACTTCAGAATAGCCCATGTTAACCGCAGTCACGGACAACATTTTAAAAGAAATTATCCTAAAATAATAAATGTAAGGAATGCTTCTTTTGTACGCACGGCGACAACTCAAGCTATACATTTTCCGTATGAACTGACTTCTCATTATACGAAAACCTTATACAATGCGAGGTCAGCTAAAACTGGAAATGTATAGCTTAATGCGTAGCCGTGTGTAGTCTAGATCGACTTAAAGTACCCTTTAAGTTTTGATTCCCTTGCGAGTTTCGAAAATTTGTGGCATAAACGGCTATATCTTTTGATTGCGTTAGCTTAGAAGTTTGATTTTTTCACAGCTCTAAGGGACAGTAGACTTGAGTATTTTATATAAATTTCAGCTTGATACCTTTACGCGTTCCTGAGAAAAAGGGTCTTGACAGACGGACGGACGAACGGACGGAAACAAAGTGATCCTATAAGGGTTCCGCTTTTTCCTTTTGAGGAACCCTAAAAATGATACTTTTATTATTTTGAAAAAGTACCTGCAATGAATCACCAGTCAGTGTCTTCTAAGTACCTAAAGTCTATCAAATTGACTATTTCATAATAAGAGTACCTGGATGACCGCTTGCTCGGTATATTTTTTTTTTTTTTGGTAAATTATGTTTTTAGAAATTATATTTAAAGACAATAATCCTTCTCTATAAAAAAGGAGATCCAAACGACATCGGCAACTACAGGCCTATCAGCCTTCTACCAACCCTATACAAGCTATTCTCTTCGATTATAGAACGAAGAATGAGTCAGACATTAGAAACAAAGCAACCCATAGAGCAAGCCGGTTCCAGGAAAAGTTTCTCAACGATAGACCATATACACACCCTAGAACTTGTCATCGAAAAATACCAAGAGAATCAACGAACACTCTACATAGCTTACATCGACTATCGCAAAGCATTTGACACAATATCACACTCAAGCATCTGGAATGCCTTAAAAAAACAAGGAGTAGCAATACAGTACATACAAGTAATAAAAGAGATCTACAGTAAAAGCACAAGCAGGGTCAAATTGGAATCTACTGGTCCAAGCTGGCCAAGGTGACCCACTGTCTCCGAAAATTTTCATTGCTGTACTGGAAGGTGTCATAAGTAACTTAGATTGGAAGTCATGCGGCTTAATTATCAAAGGCAAGTGTTTGAGTCACTTGAGATTTGCAGACGATCTGGTTTTACTATCTGAATCTAGTGGTAAGCTACAATACATGATAGACACTCTCCACACTGGCAGTAGCGAAGTGGGATTAGAAGTAAATTTATCGAAAACAAAAATTATGTCAAATGGCTCAAAGAATAACATTTTGATTGAAAAAGAACCTTTAGAATATGTTGATCAATATATCTACCTCGGAAAACAAATTAGCTTCAAAACTCATAACAATGAGCTAGAAGTAGAACGAAGATGCAAAATAACCTGGAATAAATTCTGGACACATAAGGAAATATTTAAAAGTCACATGCCGATAGTAATTAAAAAGAAAATTATGGATTCGTGTATTCTTCCCTGCTTAACATACGCCTGCCAGTCATGGAAATTCACGAGAAAAATAAAAAACAAAATAACTACTTGCCAGAGAAGCATGGAGCGTAGCATGCTAAAAATAAAAAAGATACATAAAGTCCGCCATACAAAAATCAGAAATTTCGCAAAAACTATTGATGCTCTGAGCTATGCTCAAAAGTTGAAATTCAGATGGGCCGGTCATATTGCCCGGCTAAAAGATAAAAGATGGACATCCATCATAACCACATGGCACGGCCCACAAGGAAAAAGACGCACGGGCAGACCATATACACGTTGGGAAGACGACATTAAAAGGTTAGCGGGACCACATTGGATGCAAATAGCAAAGGATAGAGAGAAATGGAAATCTTTGGAGGAGGCCTTCACCTAAGGGTCCATGCATGAAATTTTTTAAATGTATAAATTAAATTAAATTGAAAAAAAAAAACTTTCGAAGTAAATACAAAACAAAACAAAAAAATATAATATCATAAGCAACTGTAACATTATAAAATGTTGTTAAGTAATTGTAAAACTTTAGTTCTTTTGCATGGATTAAAAGGCTTTTTTATTTATTTTATTTTATTTTATTTATCTTGTATCTTGTACAGGTTTAAATTAATAAAGAAAAAAAAAATTATAACCTAAATTAACTAAAACTATTTACAAATTAAAAGAACTGGCCAAGTGCGAGTCGCATCTATTTACCAAGTTTCAACAGCATAGCTCTTATAGTTTCGAAAAAAATGGCTGTGACATACACGGACAGACAGACATGACGAATCTATAAGGCGAAAAAAAAAAAAAAAAAATAGCGTCTAAAAATCATCAGCATCGCTGTCGACTGGTAGTGTACCCAAGAGACTGGCGGCATTACCACGTTGTATGGCAATGCTTAGCCTCTGGCCAAGATAAAAACCAGCTCTTGGGTCACGGGAAGTGTCCACCAACCGTTTAGAAATTTCCTTAAATAGGCTAAGAGCACTCGGACCCCACGGCCCGAGCGTTTCAACCCCAAACGGCTCAAAAATATAATGACCAATAAGGTTATTATACTTACGCCTCTTGAGGTTTTCCGCAGCCGCAGTTGGTAGTTAATTTAATAAACAACTAATTTCTTTGACTTGCTCTACTCACTTTTCCAATAATCGAATAAGGTGTACACCGCAGACTCCACAATGGCGTGCTTCCACGGATCAGCTGGCATCAGGTCAGTGTCCCTTGACACGTACTTCGCAATAGCCAGGGTCTGGGTCAACACACGACCATCTTCTTCGTAAATGGGGAACTGACCGTATGGGAGACCTGGGAACAGAAATAATATTTAAAACCCCATCCTTTTAGTATATGCCACGCCCAACTGCGCGTGCTCCGAATATGTTTACACTTTGATTGGGTAAAAATGATTAAAACAAACTCTGCATTTCTAGAAAAAAACATTTTATAGTGTTAAATTATAATAGTTATGGCAAATTAAGATAATATCTTAAACCTAAAAAATAATTATCATACACCTACATAGTATGTATATCTGATGTTAAGGTTTATATATAATTTTTTTATGTACAAAACGGGTTGAGTCAACCCAAGCAACATGGGAAAGGGGCTGGAAGATGATGAAGATGGTAATAGAATGACTGCATGAACAATAGGGTCCAGCTCCTACGCTACGTATTGCGAATTTGATTTCTACCGACAGCTAATATTCGTGACAAGCTTCAGTTTTTGGGTGTCTGTCTGTGTTTTTGTTTATTCCAGCTAATGGCTGAAACGCCGGACCAATTAGGAAGGGACTTTCACTTCCAGATAGACAATGTTATAAGGATTACTTTTGTCCCGGTAGGACGCTCTCACTAGAACGTAATTTTCGACATCCACGGAAACAAACCCGCGAAGCTAATCCACAAAAAATATGTATACGTCGTTAAAGACCCCATGGATGTCATAAATATTTCATAACGGGCTGTCTTCCTACTTGCCTTTTTTAATGGAACCTTTAACCATAGATACCACTGGCTATTTGATACCATAACAACAACTCAAGAGCCGATCACTGTTGAGACACAATGATCTATTGTTATACGATACTCTGGGCCTGCTTTGTATTGTGCAGTAATATTGTACCGTCGACCGCGCGTCTGCGGTAATACTTTAACCTTGAGCTGGCTTAGCGAAGTGGCAGTTGTAATGGGAAGAGATGGCGAACTTATTTTTGTATATAAACAAAAGAGAAGATAGGAACAGAATAATACGTAATCTATACTAATATTATAAAGCTGAAGAGTTTGTTTGTTTGGTTGATCGCGGTAATCTCAGGAACTACTGGTCCGAACTGTTTTTTTTTTTGTGTTGGGTAGCCTTTTTATTTAGGAAGGCTATGTAATATAACGCTACGATCAAAATGAGCGGACCAAAAATGAAAAATGGACAAACACGGGCAGGCAATGCGATGTGACGGGAAGGGTCAGGGGAGCAAAAATTTGTCCCGGACGAAGTCGCGGGCAGAAGCTAGGTAACAATATATTATCATCTGCCTAGCCTTTTCCCAACAATGTTGGGGTAAGCTTTCAGTCTAACCGGATTCAGCTGAGTACCAGTATTTTACATAAAGCGACTGCCTATCTGACCTCCACAGCAGAGTCACTGGGTAATACGATGTACCCCTATATTTAAAAAACAATATATGTATAGGAGAAACTATGACTTTGGCACATAATTCTAGACAAGAAAGAAAGATGCAATACCTACGCGGTCAAAATGTATGGAACAGCAATTCTTTTTTAAAATAACCGATGATATTATAATTTTCAACGCTAGGGATTTCAAAATCACGTAGGTACAGAATGCTTTTGAACCTATTGCCTTGAAAAGCAAAAAAATATGACATAATTTCAACCCAATCAGAAAAAACTCCAAATTTATCACAACATTCAACAGCTCACAGTAACGAATTTAAAACTAAATAAAACCGTTTAAAAATAGCACTTGTACTCACTTTCTTTGATTTTTAGGTCAGGCCAAGTATCAATATCGTGTCTATAATCTTCAAAATCCTGTTTGGTATAGTGTAGAATATATCTGATTGGCTCAGCCAAGCCTCCGATGTTAAAATATTGAAGTTTTTTCGGCATTATGAACTGTTAGACCGGTGTACGGCTATCTACCACGGATACAAGCTGTGAACTGAATTTCTGCTCCTAACACTATCATTATATAGAATGATTACATAACAAGCATGACACAGCGGTTTGTGAACCACTTTTTGTGTGTATGTTCCATCATGTTCAATAATTGTGTAGAGCTATATTATTCTCAACAATAAGTGTCCTTGTAACACAATTTTATAAGAGTGTGCATCATTCATTTGATATCACATCCGCTGATAAAACGAAAAGTGGTCTGTGAGTGAGTGTTTCTACGTTAATAGCTTGTTTATCGATATAAAATTTACTGACTATACATGGGGTTTTTAATTTTCAACAAAATAAACAAACCTGTTAACGTTAACGGCTAAGAATGTGATGCTAAATGACCTTGAATTTATTGTTCTGTGGAGAATTAACAATATTCGGACAGACGAGTGACTCATATTCGGTTTGGTGTTTTATCAAATAGTACCTACGTGTATTTATAGATATAGGTACATATGAGTAGACTATGCTAGGTAAATAGTCCCGCTTCTTGTTGACATTTCCGTGCCTTTACATTTTAGAAATTGCTCTCTTTGTTAAATGTAATCAACATCTATTTTTAAGTTTATCGGAAAGTAGACATCGAGATGTAACTTTGCGATCTCAATACCAAAACCTGTTACGCACAGGTAGATATAGGACTGCTTTGTTGAGGAAAAGTGTTTTTGGTATGGCACCTGTTATCTTTAACCACATTCCTGATTCCATAAAAAAGGAACCAGTAACAACTTTAAAAAAAAAGACTAACTTTACTTCTTTTAGATAAATCTTACTACTCCGTATCCGCTTTCCTAGATGATAAATTTTAGTTGTAAATATATCAATGTTTGACACTTACTTTGATGTTTGAACTGCATCAATATTTGCATGCCAAAGTGGTAGAATGTACAAGGATTCCTTAAATCATATAGTCACCTTATTGTAAATACCTACATTCTGAGCAAATAAAATAATATTCTATTCTATTCTATTCTATTCTATTCTACATTTGTATGTAGAATAGAATAGAATGTTTTTACTCGACTGCTCGACAGTAAAGTCAGGGTTATGTTTTCCCTGCCAGGGTCAAGGATTTGTTCGATAGATTTACCGTGGCCCTGGGTGCTTACTCTCGAATATAATTCCAATAGATCGACATTGGAATTGTCAGTCAAACGTCAGTGATTGGCTGGACTCACTGAGTCTAGCCAATCCCTGACGTTTAACTCAACCAACTGACGTTTGACCAATGTCGATCTATTGGAATTATATTCGAGAGTAAGCACCCTGGCATAGGTAACTGAAGGAATACGGGTCAGATATGCCCTCCCGCTGCGCCCAGAGCGGGAGACGTCATTTGATGATGTCCCAACCAAAAAACAAAGGGTAATGTTTATCACGCGTATCCGTGTAGCTTTGTGTGTGGGATTCTTTATACCCAAGAACCAATTTAACGGCTGAATGGATTTTAACACATAAGGTGTCTTTCGACTCGTCTAGGTCGAAAATTATTAAATTACGGATTTCTAAAATTAAGTAAAACATTAAGTACTGTCGTTAAAATTGAATTAATACCATAACCATGTGGGGTATCAAAATAAAGGGTTTGAGAAGACATTTACAAAATATGTATGACTTACAAAAATAAAAAAGCTATGAACTCGGATTTTGGTGCTATAAGTATTTGGCTCACAAAAGACAGAAAAATATGGCTAAGCCGCTGAACTGATTTCGATAAAATGTTAATGATAAAATTTCGATATTATGTATAGTTTTTAATTTAAAGAATTATGTTGTAATATCATCAGAACTATACCGTTGCTTAGTGGTACCTACCACAACATTCCTCAGTTAGGAATGTACACTAGATAAAACAAGTTACACAGATAATTGTTATAAGTGTTTGTTTTGTTTTTGTATCTGATAACACACCCTCAGTGATGTATTTATACTGTTAATTACTGATATAGCAGAAACACTTGAATAACAAGATATAACAACGTAATTAGCCTATAGCTATAGCTTTCTTACTGCTGGGATACAAGCCTCCCCAGAACGGAGTGACACAACCCACGTGGTGAATGTCTCATATCTTCGATTTTTTTGTTTTAGGATATGCCGAGTACTTCACGATGTTTTCTTTCACCGTTTTGAGAGCAGTGGTGATTAAATTAATTACACAAAGTAAGCACCTTCTTTCATCGTCGTACTGTTGCAATTATCACTATTGGCACAAAGTAAGAACTTAGTGTAATTTATTTAATCACTACTGCTCTCTCATTACAATTCTCGATTGAAACTTAATGAAACCGAACCATTTGTGGAAAGACTGATCACTGGTCATGAAAATTGGATCACTTAGGAGAAGAACGTGAGAGAAAGATCATGATCAAAGGGCAGTTTAGTTTCACAGACTCCTTCATTGTTTTGTAGTTCACTATGAGCTTTACCGCCGGGTAAAACCATCGATTTGAATTTCTACTACCAACAGCTGATGAGACTCAAGCAAGAAGTTGAAAAGCAAACGGCTTAAATTCACCAACGGATAGGGTGTGGTCTTCCATCACGATAACGCCAGCCACACCCATTTTTAGCCACTCAGGAAAAAATGAGAGATATTGGTTGGGAAGGATTAAAGCATTCACCATATGGCCCTGACTTTGCACCTTTATATTTCCACCTGTTTCGGTGTCTTAATAATTATTTAATTAGTTTTAGGTTTTCATCAAAAGAGGACTGTTCAAGGCCACGCAAGCGCGTTGGCGTAAACTAACTCGCGACTAAAACTAAAACGTAACTGAACTCTTGACCTCGGCAGGCTACTAACTAATTTACAGATAATTCCATTCATAAAATTCATATGCAAGTATGATCACAAGTCTACATTATAAGTAACTACATGCATAATTTTGTATATCGGTACACAATATTCACTCAAGATATCTTCATATCTTTTGAACACAGTTTTCCACATTTCACTGGAAATAATTATTTAAAAATAATACTTTTACTCACTTTCTTTTATTTTCTGATCAGGCCAAGTAGCAATATCATGTCTATAATCTTCAAATTCCTGTTTGGTGTAGTGTAGAATATATCTAATTGGCTCAGCCAGGCCATTGAAGTCAAAATATTGAAGTTTTTTCGGCATTTTGAATGAAAAACTGCAAGACACTTATCTAGAGCAGATACAAGTTGTGCAATGAGTTCCTATTCCTCAAGCTTTATCGTTATATATTTGAATGATTATCAAACAATGAGACAGCGTTTTCTGAAGCAGATTTCGTATGTTTCAATGTTTTTTTTTTATCAATTAAGAGGATTATGTGTGCGGATAAGATGAAAATACACATTCTTATCTGATACAACGAGCAATTTTATTGGCCCCACATGGAGTCCTCATGTTTCGAATGATTATGCTGTGTAACTATGCATGATATACTAACAAACAGGACTGAACTGACTAGTTTGACGTAGTGATGGCAGTTGGAGCAGGGCTCTAATATAATGGTTCAAGACGAGCAGGAGCGTTGGCAGCTAAAATCTCAAGTGGGTGGATAGACGATCTTTAGAAGATCGCGGGTAAGACCGGGATGAGACACACACACCAGGGAAGTATGGCTGAAAAGGGATGTATCTTATGCGCAGCAGTGGATGATATAAGACTGCTAATGATGATTATGATATTCATCTGCTTCTGGCTAGCACGACAGTTATCAAATTTGGCCCAATATTTCGTCACTTCCACGGCATCATTGCCAGCAACGCAGAGGTCACCTTGAATGCGTGTTTTGGGGCAAAAAGGGTATGATAGTAGGTGGAACATAGTTTCGTGCCACAGTTCCACATCCACGTCCTCCTGCCGCACCATTAACTTACACTACATACACTACTCACACACTATTCTACTTGGGTTCAGAGACAGTTCAGGGACTTCCAGGTGGACCGCGAAAGGTTACATTTTGCAGGAAGATGCTCATTTGGTAATAGGTAGAGAGTTGGTGAGAGTATTCTGCCTTATTTTACAACGGGCGTCGATCGTGTTACTTGGTAGGGACAATGTCGATTTCTAGAAGTTGTGTCTACTTTTTAACCGTTGCGTTGGTAGTTAGAGGCCAAATAAAGAATTATGATGATGGTATACAAACACGTTACCTCACCCAGATTAGGTTTATCTGGGTGAGGTAACGTGTTTGTGTCTACCGTTCTATCGGTATTTTATACCTGCAAAAGGGGAAAGGAGTTACATTTATAAATATAATGTAGACGACTCCAATTCAATTATATTAATATCTCAACTATAATATTATAAAGAAAAAAATATTTGTTTGTTACACTTTCAGGCTAAAACTTCGGATTGGGATGAAAATTGAAGCAAACATAGTTATGATAATTTTCCTTCCGCTGTTACTTCGAAATCGAGACTTATACAGGTGAAACCGTGGAGCTCAGCTAGTCTACAACAATATTATAAAAGAGGGAAAGTTTGTAAATTTGTGAGTTTGTTTGTAAGAAGTAATCTCTAAAACTACCAATTGGATTTGAAAAATACTTTTAGCATACTAGCCCAGTTCTTGAAGAAGGTTATTTAACATAACGCTACGACCCTTATCAGCCGAGAAAAATGAAAAAAATAGACGGAAATAACGCTAAATGTAAACGAAATAGAAGCGCGGGCGCCCGATGGGATATGACGCGACGGGGGGGTCAAAATTTCACGCCACCGAAGTCGCGGGCCAAAATTTCACGACAACGAAGTCGCGGTCCAAAATTTCACGCCACCGAAGTCGCGGGCCGACGTCAGTTTATATAAAGAGTCTGAACCAATAATTAGCTCGTATCCACACGACACACCAATCAAAATGTACTTAACAAAACTACTACTACTGGTACTTGACTGGCCTGTTAGTCTAGTGGTTAGTGACCCTGACTGCTAAGACTGAGGTCGTGGGTTCGATTCCCACCCAGGACAAATGTTTGTGTGATGAGCACAATCATTTGTTCTGTGTCTGGGTGTAATTTATCTATAATATGTATGTATTTAGAAATATATAAGTATATTTATCAGTTGTCTGGTTACCATAATACAGGCTCTGCCTAGTTTGGGATCAGATAACGGTGTGTTGGTTGTCCTAAGATATTTATTTTTATTTTTATCTGTTTTCCAGACAGTTGAAATGGCCTTGAGAGCCACGCATACCCAAAGCCGACTTATAGTAATATATGCGTAATTTTCATTTGCATTTTGTTCGCATAGCTACATAAAACTACCACATGTTGATGCTACTTATTAGTCATACAATGATGAAGAATATAACTAAGGGGATTACCTCGCTCAAATCCTGAAAATACGGTGTGTTTAAAGAAGTTTGTAGATGAATCCTTTTGTGCGTTTTCAATATAAAAAATATATGTTAAACTAAAGGTCATCACAAATACATTGTATTCTTTAAAATTTTAATAAACTTACTCAAATTTTATCAAAAAATCGTAACTAATAGGTCCTTTTTCAACCTAAATTGAAAATTTTCTCTATAACGGCTCAATAACTCGGCATGAATGTTATACCAAAAAATACGTAATGACGTATTTAACAATTTGTATTGATTTTTTTCTCTTATTTCTTTTAATATTTTAAAATATTTTATAAAAACCCGAAATTTCGCGAAAAGCACTATGTCACTCCCGCACTCGTCCCTCTCTCTCTCGTCGTTTCGTCGTAAGTTAGTACGGGGCAGCATGCTCAAGGTCATTGGGCAATGCAATGCCCTTAAGATGTTGTCTAATAGCTGTCATCAATATGCAGTTTGCATACGTAATGAAAAAATGGTGTTTGATCCTTCTCAAAACAAGAATATCATAAATGCTTGCATGCCATTGGAACAAATACCTACTTAAAAATCGGAATCAAATATTTTTACTTCACATAAACCTACATGGGCAGTTACGAAACGTTTCATAAGTGCCCATGTAGAGTGTGTTTGCTACATATGTGCACGGATCCAATTTGTTGATTACTATGGAGAAGAGCCGTCAAAAACTGCACCGTCATACATTTTTAAATAATTGAATGTTACAGTGCTTTCAAATTAGTGTTAATAGATATGAGAGGACACTGATTTGAATAATAGGTACATACTAATTATAATACCGTGTGGTGCCCGACGTAAAGAATAACACCACCCCATTTCTTCCCGTGGGTGTCGTAAAAGGCGACTAATGGACTTACTAGAGAATGGGCAGCAGCGTTCTCTATGCATTTTACCACCATACTGCGATCGCCAACCCGCCTGCCAAGCGTGGCGATTAAAGCAAAGCCCTTAGTCCAGCAGTGGACGTCTTACGGCTGAAAAGATGATGATGATGACTAATTATAATTGTTCAGATTTTGTGAGTATTTTTCACTGGTCTACTGATCACAAGCGTTACTCCTAAGCGTGAGTGAGGTCCTCGGTTGGATACCCAGCTCGGGCAAAGCGATATTGAGTTTACCATCTGTAATTTCTCAATAGCAGCCCAAAATAGTTTTATAAAATATAAGCAAGTACCATTGTCGTGTAAAAGTGTTTGTACAAACCTATTTACAGAAATAAAGTCATTTATCGTCATTTATCATCATTTATTCATTCATAGGAGAACCAACAGCTATAACATATGGATAACAATTGTATAAGAAACATAAAGCCAATTACAAGTTCTCACGTGAAAACAGAAAAAAAGTAGTAAAGATTTTTTTACTAGACAAACGTTGAATCGCACAAGTAGGATTTATACAAACTAGAAAAAAGATCAAGCCATACCAAACTTTTAACTAACTATTTATCAAAAACATGTTGAACACAAATGTTTACTCACTGCATTTATTATTAATAAATTGTTGCCGTCAATACATTGTTATGAAAAAAACAATATTGATAAGAGAGCAGCTATTATTATTAAATCAACAATTTCTTCGAAAGTACAGTCTAACAAAGAGATACATTAATAAAATAAGTACAAAATGTAGCTAATTTGCAGTAAAAAATAATATTGAGCATGTTTGGCTCGTCAAGTAATTTTTTTTGATAACTCTTAAATCAAAGTGAAAACCATTTATTTGCTTTTGTGGTTGATATATTTGTTAGTGCAATACCACCAAACAATCCTCGACAAATGAAAGATTTCTTAAAATCCTACTTTACCGTTGAAAAGTCTAGAATGCGGGAGGCCTTCGTTTGGGTCCACTACTAGAGGATTATTGAGTAATACTTTATTAGTAGAATCGTTTTCATTTTAACAGTTGCACAACATTTATCGCGTTATTAACATTGCTAAGCAGACAATTTTTTCAAACATATGAAAGAATGGATTAGCAATAAGCTTCGAAATGATTTAGATTCTGATAAATAGTGTGTTACGCAATTAGGGTGCTGATTAAGACCTATGAGACACACATAATAATTAATAATCTTATCTCAAAATATTGTGCTTTATTTTTTATGCAAACATTTTTTTTTTTTTAGGCCAGTCAATGTGTGTTGGTAGATGTCCCTTGTCATCGAATGTTTGCTCCTAGGACATGTCGTCTTATTTAGCTATATTAGCTATGAAAGAACGAAAAAAAAAAACTGTTAATTCCACATGCATTCATTAAATGGACTGGCCTGTTAGTCTAGTGGTATGTGACCCTGACAGCTAAGACTGAGGTCGTGGGTTCGATTCCCACCCAGGACAAATCTTTGTGTGATGAGCACAATCATTTGTTCTGTGTCTGCGTGTAATTTATCTATAATATGTATGTATTTAGAACTATATAAGTATATTTATCAGTTGTCTGGTTGCCATAGTATAGGCTCTGCCTAGTTTGGGATCAGATAACGGGGTGTTGGTTGTCCTAAGATATTTATTTATTTATTTACACTAGGCCCGCTTGGTGGTTACAGCCCACTCCCTCTCAAAGAGAGGAGGTCTGTCTTCCAGCAGAGGGATCATTGTAAGCTGACTGTACTAAACTAGATAGACGATATACCCCTTGAAGTATGGAAGTGTTTAAAAGAAGATAGATGTATGTGGCTGACTTAATTCTTCAATAAGTTATTGCATGAAGGAGGGACACCACAAGAGTGGTGCAATAGTTCGCTAGTGCCCATCTTCAAGAATAAAGGTGATGAACAGGACTGCAACAACTATCGAGAGATAAAGTTCATGTCAGTATGAAGGTATGGGAGAAAGTAATAGAGCAAAGACTGCGAGAGGAGACTGAGATTACCCTGAAACAGTTTGGGTTCATGCCAGGTCGCGGAACAATGGACGCCACTTATGCACTCCGCCAATTGTGCGAGAAGTAGAGACGTGCACACAAGGACTTGCACATGATGTTCATTGATCTGGAGAAAGGGTATTTCGGGATATGTTGTGTTGGGCCTTGAAAGAGAAAGGGTTGCCCCGGAAATATATAAAGTTAATTCGTGATATGTACAGTGAATCTCGTACCTACGTCCGGTCGGCTGCTGGCAATACCAACGAGTTCAATCGCGTAGTGTTCCACCCGCGCCTCAAAGTGATGTCAGCAGCACTGAAGGGGTCTACTAAGACCGATGCTTGCCAGGGTCGCGAGTTTGTTCGAAAGAGATACCGTGACCCTGGCACATGGGCAACTGAAGGAACACAGGTGGGTTTTAGTCAGTAAAAGTCTGACACGCCTTCCCGCTCCGCCCGGTGCGGGCGAAGTCATTTGATGATTTCCCATCCAAAAAATAGGGATAGGGTTTAACTCCTTACCTTGTCTTGTTGATCATGAACGCTCTGACATCGAACATACAGGAAGAAGCATCCTGGTGCATGCTGTTTGCCTATGACATTGTTCTTCTCGGTGAAAATCAACCCAAGACCAATCTGCTCTGAGCATATTGAAGAAATGGCAACAGAAACTAGACAATGTTGGCTTGAAAATCAACAGAACCAAAACCGACTATAGGTTCTGCTATTGCGGCGGTATCTCCAGTTCTGGAGCATATTGATAACAGCTTCTGTCTGCTCCAACTTTTGTTATCTTTGTTCACTCGTGCAAAGCAATGGCTTAGTCTATCGGACGAGTAAGCACAGAATTTAAAGTGGATAGATGATGGCGGTAGTTCACGGGAAAAATCTGCGAGTCCCACATTCCCCTTTAATTTAAGGGGAAGATATATAAAACCATGGTCAGACCTGCTATCTCGTATGGGTCAGAAAGTTGGGCCACAAAAGGAATGAAATGGCAAGTGCATGCAGCTGAGATGAGAATGTTAAGAGGAATATGTAGTGTTACACGAATGGATAAAATAAGAAATGAGTACATAAGAGGAAGTCTGAAAGTGGCACGGATAACTGAAAAGTTGTGTAGAAATCGGTTCTCATGGTATGGTTACGTGATACGGAGGAATAAGGAAAATGTTGTGAGGAAAGTTTTGAGTATAAATATCGATGGCTATATAAAAACTTTTTTACAAAAAAATAACAACCGACTTCCTTAAAAACACTACAAAGTGAAAAATAACTTTAATTTCGGAAGTCGGTGTCTTAGGATCTGTATTTATGGTTTTTTTGCCACCGACTTCCGAAATTAAAGTTATTTTTCACTTTGTAGTGTTTTTAAGGAAGTTGGTTGTTTTTTTTTTGTAAAAAAGTTTTTATTTTAAATTTTTTAGTTGTGGTATTCACCCCGCACTAATTCCAAACAAACAATGCATATTTATGCGATAACAGAAATGGCGGTGGATTTGCTGTCATTTTTTAAAGAGTTCCGGTGTCTGTCTCCCGAACTCATCATCAGACCTGTATGAAATTTATAGGGGACCATTTCGGAATAAACCCCTTTCGAATAAAAAAAACGACTTTCTTCTATATATATAAAAGAAAGTCGTGTTAGTTACTTCACTTATAACTCAAGAACGGCTGAACCGATTTAGCTGAAAATTGGCAGGGAGGTAGTTTAGAGCCAGGAGAAGGACATAGGATACTTTTTTTTTTTATATATAAAAGAAAGTCGTGTTAGTTACTTCACTTATAACTCAAGAACGGCTGAACCGATTTAGCTGAAAATTGGCAGGGAGGTAGTTTAGAGCCAGGAGAAGGACATAGGATACTTTTTTTTTTTTTTTTTTGCTTTTGGCAAAGGATACTTTTTATCCCCTTCGACCGCGTTCTCGTGTGATGTGACATAAAACGTCAAAGAGAATACATTTCACTATAAAACGTGGTATGAAAAAACTTTGCCTTCGAGGTACCAGGCGGTCATAACTTGGTATGAGCTTATTAAACAGCAGTGTCAGCCAGAAAACGCTTTATGCCTTCGAAGTAACAGGTTATCATAACCGAGTAGGAGCTACCCAAACATATGAGTATCAGCTAGAAAACGCTTACCAGATCACCACCGCGTACCAGGTTGTCAAACTTGGAAGGTTTATTACAACATTTTGAATCTTAGGCGATACGAAGTTCGCTGGGTCAGCTAGTATATTATAAATAGGAAAGTGTGTGTGTCTGTTTGTCCGTCTTTCACGGCAAAACGGAGCGATGAATTGACGTGATTTTTTATGTGGAGATAGTTGAAGGGATGGAGAGTGACATAGGCTACTTTTTTTTCTTTTAAGGTGGCTAGGGTGAACTTAGAAAAGCCGTGCTTTTCCCATGGACATGTATGTAGCATGTTCGCGTGTGTCCAATGCCCAGAATCTTTACATTCTATTCCCAAATGGAAAGACATATAACATCGTTTACAGTAGCGTATTAAAATAACATTATGTTCCGAGTTCTCTTCTGTGTTCTAAATCAGGAAAGGGGAACCGTGTTACCCCGAATTTAACGCGAGCGAAGCCGCGGGCAAAAGCTAATTATCCTACTAATATTATAAATGTGAAAGTTTGTGAGGATGGATGTATGTATATGTTTGTTACCCTTTCACGAAAAAACTCCTGGACGGATTTGGATGAAATTTGGAACACAGATAGTTTATAACCTGGATTAACACATAGGGTACTTTTTATTCTGGTAGTATGTTCCCGCGGGATATTTTCCGACCTCCACGCGGGCGAAGCCGCTGGCAAAAGCTAGTTTATATATATAGATAGTCAACCTTGTAATTTATTTATTTTACTTTTGACATGAAGTCCTGGTAATATTAAACTTCATCAAGGGCCAAAACACATACAAACGACACGACATCGCATCGTGACACGATATCACAACGTGCCACGATGGGAAGTCGGGTCGGTGAAATCTACGACGTGCATCGTAAACATTCTCGATACGACATCGCATTGTGACACTGCATCGCAACGTATCACGATGCGACGTCGCATCATGTGTGTGTTTTGGCCCCTAGGTTGAAAGTCTACCTGTCATTGTGGTCTTGAAGTAAATATAGAATTTAAAGTTTAATGGCGTGCAAGTGATATTTAAACTTGTAGTGGTAATGCAATTACGAGGCTAACCAGCAGAGATACATACGCAATAATCAGTCAACTTAGCTTATCGCAGTCCAGTGCTGGACCTAGGCCAAACTGGTACTGGAATTACTGACGTAGGTTTCAGAGTAAGCCATCTTAGTGACAGTGGGCTGGCAATGTTAGTCGAAGGATCTATTTGAAAATTTATCAGCTCAACAACATCAGTAACTCAATTAATGTTGTTGAACTGTCAACATGCAAGGCATTCCTACTGTTACTCTCCCACAATTACCCCCCCGGGAGTGTAGACCAAAAGAATAATACCTAATAGAATCATAAAATTATACACAGCATATTCTATAAAGACATTAACGTCATCATCGAGTCTTGGATACATACTAAGAGACATGATCATTTCCATTGTTATAAACAAAAACTGTTTAATTAAAGTAGGTTAAATCAGGTATTTATTAAATGACTGAATTTCTCTAACACCAAGATAAGAAGTCTTCATTTGGGTAATCATTCACCATTGTTCCAATTTAAGGCCATGGATCGTAATTATAGTCACGCTAATGGCTTATAAATAAATAAATCTTCATTAAAAACGTTGTCCCTTAACTGTTCCCATTCTTTATTCTTTTTAATCTCCGTATTTTTATGTCTTTCTGAGAGAGACCCGATTTCAAACGACATTTTAGGAGGACAGAATAAAAAATGTTCATTATTTTCAGCTGTTCCATTCGGCAAGCTGCCCGTTTTGGAAGTGGACCAGAAGGTTCTGTACCAGTCTGTGGCTATCAGTCGCTACCTCGGAAAGCTGGTAGGATTACTTCCCACTGATGACTTGGAAGCAGCTGAGCTTGATGCTATTGCATTGACCGTCTACGATTTGGGATCAAGTAAGTTTAAATTCGTTATTTATGCTTGTATAAAAATATGAGGACTGCTGAACAGACTAACAGAGAAAAATTAAATAAGAAGTCATGCTGTGCCGATCCCTAATAAATTGTGTGATAAGGCCAATACATCTGCCAGGTACGCGAGATGTGTTCGAAAGAGATACCGTGGCCCTGGCATATAGGCAACTGAAGGAATACGAGTGGGTTTTATTCAGTAAAATTCTGACACGCCCTCCACCTCTACCCAGAGCGGGAGAAGTCATTTGATGATTTCCCACACACAAAAAAAAATATAGTGCAATACATTGGTGACGTCTTAATAACTACTTGATACACAAACAACTCCCGGCCACCGTAGGCGCGAGCTTGCGGGTGGCGAGCAATGGGTAGCTCGCCGCCCGGTAAGGACCAAGCTCGGGTCGACGGCGCGTAGTGTTCCACGCGCGCCTCAAAGAGATGTCAGCAGTACTGAAGGGGTCTGCTAGGACCGATGCCTGCCGGGGTCACGTGATTGTTCGAAAGAGATACCGTGACCCTGGCACATGGGCAACTGAAGGAACACGGGTGGGTTTTAGTCAGTAAAAGTCTGACACGCCCTCCCGCTCCGCCCAGAGCGGGGGAAGTCATTTGATGATTTCCCATACAAAAAAAAAAAAAAAAAAAGACACGTGATGGTTATATTGCAAAAAAAAGCAATGCGGGTTACCACTTAAGAAGAGCCGGTAGTTTTAAATTCATCCCAAAATAATTCCAATCCAGGCCGTGCCTTGCTGCCCCCAAAGTGACGCTCTAAGTTGAGGTCCGTACCTCACCAGGGATACCCGTAGTGTAAAGTCACTTAGTTTTTTAACCGACTTCAAAAAGGAGGAGGTTCTCGATTCGGATGTTTATGTTTTTTTTTTTTTTTATGTATGTTCGGCCATAACTCCGTCATATATAGACGGATTTGCAAAATTCTTTTTTTGTTCGAAAGGGGTTTATTCCGAAATGGTCCCATATAATTTTCATATGGATCTGATGATGAGTTCGGGAGACAGACACCGGAACTCTTTAAAAAATGACAGGAAATCAACCGCGATTTCTGCTATCGCATAAATATGCATTGTTTGTTTGGAATTAGTGCAGGGTGAATACCACAACTAAAAATTTAAAAATAAAAACTTTTTTACAAAAAAAAAACAACCGACTTCCTTAAAACACTACAAAGTGAAAAATAACTTTAACTTCGGAAGTCGGTGGCAAAAAAACCATAAATACAGATCCTAAGACACCGACTACCGAAATTAAAGTTATTTTTCACTTTGTAGTGTTTTAAGGAAGTCGGTTGTTTTATTTTTGTAAAAAAGTTTTTATAAACCCTGGCTGTAGGCTTTAATTTATTAAGGCACCACAGGCAAACCCGCTAGAACAGCCGAAAACCTCTTATAGTTTGACTTGCGAAATGACATTCACAAAAAAAAAAATACACTTAAGATGACACCAGCGCTGTTATAGCGAGATATCGTACATTCAGTACCAGAGCTGGGCAAAGTATGTTTGTATTTGCTAATTACGTGGTCACCTACTGGGCTCAAACGATATAGTAAAGTGTACGAGTACCATCGACACGAAAGAAGAAGAACATTTGCTAATTATAATACCATTACAGAGCTTGTTTTGAATTTGTATTGATGGTATTCAATAAAATGTACAGAAATGATAAAATTTCTACTTACCTCGTCAAGGGTGGATGAAACTGTTGCCTTCGTTGGTAGAATCTGGACAATACTGGCACAGGATTGTGTGAATTGACATAAGCAAAGAAATGTTTTAGCCCAGCAGTGGGCTTAGACGGGCTGTGGATGATGACGATACCATCATAGGGGATTCTAGGCATAAGGGGCCATTCATAAATTACGTCACACAAGTTTCAAGATTTTTTACCCCCCCCCCCCGTCATTGTCACAGCTGGTCACATTTGTGAGCTCCCCCCTCCTTAGTGTGACGTCACATATTTTGCAATTTTACATCTAGACATTGAATTTTCCCCTCCCGCTCCCTTGTCCCACAATGTCACAATTCGTCGACCCCTCCCCCCCTTAACGTGTGACGTAATTTATGGATGGCCCCTAATGATCTGAATGAATGAATGAAAAAATGATCTAAAATGGTATTGTCCATTACAGGGGTCCATGAATGGTACCACGAAGTGAACCAGGAGAAGAAGCAAAACTTGTGGAAAGAGTTGGATGAGCAGTGGTTCCCGAGATACCTCCGTGACTTCGAGGAGATCGTTCAGAAGAGGGGAAGCTACTTCGGTGGTCAGGTTTGTATTTTGAAAATTTATTTGTTTGATTTATTCAGTTACCAATTAGTCTCGCATACTAACTGTGTTTTTATTCGTCTTAGAAAAAGTGACAAAAGTTTAAGATGCATAGTAAATTAGTGTACCTGTCTTTGCATACATATTAGGTTGGGGAAAAAGTCTTTTCGCATTATAGTATGTATGAACTTGTAATAAAATCTCTTTGGCTATACTATTTGTATCTGGCTGGTTTTGGTATCATTGAAAGTTTAAATTTTAAAGAACATAATTCCAAATTTAAATTAGGAAAATGTGTGATTTTCATTTGTTTTTCGTACCGTCAAGATGAGTGAATGTAATGAAGAAATTCGATACATTATAAAATTTTACTACAAAAAAGGTAAAAATGCAACGCAAGCCGCGAACAAAATTTGCGATGTTTATGGACCTAGTGTAGTGTCTGTGAGAGTAGCACAAATTTAGTTTAAGCGTTTTCAATCCGGAAATTTTGATGTCAAAGATGCACGTCGCTCTGGTCGCCCTATTACGGATAAAATGGATGCCATTTTTGAAAAAGTGGAGCAAGATGCCGCATGCCAGTAGTTACGACGTAGCTGAAGAACTGGAAATTGACCACAAAACAGTTTTGGCGCATTTGAAAAAAACTGGGTGCACAAAAAAGGTCGACATTTGGGTACCTCACGAGCTCACTGAAAGAAACCTAATGAACCGTGTACTCATTTGTGATTCTTTATTACGACGTAATGAAACCGAACCATTTTTGAAGAAGCTGATAACTGGTGATGAAAAGTGGATCACGTATGACAAGAACGTGCGAAAAAGGTCGTGGTCAAAGGCCGGTCAGGCTTCACAGACTGTGGCGAAACCCGGGTTAACTCGCAACAAGGTGATGCTGTGTGTGTGGTGGGATTGGAAAGGCATTATTCATTATGAGCTGTTACCACCAGGCAGGACCATCGATTCTGAACTCTACTGCGAACAACTGATGAGATTAAAGCAAGAAGTTGAGAGAAAGCGGCCGGAATTAATCAACAGAAGGGGTGTGGTTTTTCATCATGATAACGCTAGACCTCACACATCTTTAGCCACCCAACAAAAATTAAGAGAGTTTGGCTGGGAGTTGTTAATGCATCCGCCGTATAGTCCTGACCTTGCACCTTCAGATTTCCACCTGTTTCGGTCTCTTCAGAATTCTTTAGGCAGTGTCAGGTTAACATCACGGGAGGACTGCCAAAACCACTTGTCGCGGTATTTTGACCAGAAGTCCCAAAATTTCTATAGCAATGGGATCATGTCCCTACCTACAAGATGGCAAAAAGTTATCGAACAAAATGGTACCTACATACTTTAGTTAAATGTAAATAAACTTTATTTAAAAATGTTTTGAATTTTCTTAAAAAATGCGAAGAAACTTTTTCCCCAACCTATTATTTAAGTAGTTTCTAGTTACATATTTTACTTAGAATTTTCTCAAAACAATTCCGTTTAACAGGAGATCGCATATAACCATAAAGATCAGGGCCTGTATCACAGTATATGTGGGCCTAGTAGTTAGAGTGTGCAATTTATACGAGAGTAGAAAATTTGACTTTTTCTGAAAGTGGTAACAGAACCCAACAGAAACTTACGTTATCATATTTAAATCCTTTGAAACTGAATTAAACAATTCTCTCCTCTCCAGAAAATAAGCTGGGCTGACCTCTACTTCGTGGGCATCATGGAGTCGGTTGAGGGTATGTGGGGCTCCAAGATCCTGGAGAAGCAGTACCCGTTGCTGCAGAGAATCTGGACCCACGTCCATGAGATCCCTGCCATCGACACCTACGTCAGCAACCGCCCCAACTACAAATATTAATGGAAACTGAATAAATATTTAAAGCTGTAAAATGTATCGTTTAAATTGGCAAGATCAAAATTCTTGTATTAAATGAGTAACAAAAGATGGTAGATATTTTAATTATTAAGTATAGTGACTTATTTAACCGTTAATTGGCATTCAAATATTGAAATAACAAGTTAATAAGTTTATTTCAATTCAATCAATATTTATTTCAACCCATAATGTACAGTCAGTGCCCGGCGTTACCTGACCCCTCCTACACAGAAGAAATGAGGAAGAGGGGTCAGGTAATGCAGGGCACTGACTGTACACAATCAGAGAGGTAATTGCGTAACTCACTATTAGTAGGAATCCCTTTCATTTTGACATTTCAACCACTTTCATTGCGTTATTTACGTTGTTGAGTCGATAATTTTTTCGAACATATGACATGATGGACTAGAAATAATCTTCAAAACGATTCAGATTCCGATACTGCGCTACGCAATTAGGGTGCAGGTTTTAATTATAAGGAACGATATGTATCTTGATACTTAATAAACACCTTATCAATGTTTTCTGTTGGAACAAGATCAATATTAGCAACATGTTTGGTGAAATGACGTCAGACAACGATAAGCGAAAATATTAGGGTGCAGGTTTTAATTAGGATATAAGGAACGATATTTACCTTAATACTGAATGAACACCTTATCAATGTTTTCTGATGGTACAAGATCAACATTAGCAACATTTTTGGTGAAATGACGTCAAACAACGATAAGCGAAATTATTATATGTACGTAACTTTTAAATCTCTCTGAAAATACATCACGCCTGGATTCTGGAGATGTGACCATAGTAAAATCTCAATTTGCCAGTTATATTTAAGTCCTATGTAATAACGAGACTTCTACAATGGGCAATTATTTTCGATAAATAAGCATAATTGACGACCTATAATCTGTATATCTTCAATTATACCTTAGCACCCCACCACCCTTACAAATATCAGTATACTTAGAAAATATTGATGAGGTGTTCATTCAGTATCAAGATAATAAATAATAGTTTAAAAAAAAACTAAAAAACACGCTTCCATAGAAAACCAAACCAAAAAAGTAGAAAATAATGGAAAAAAAGCGTGGTGTGCTTTTTAAGGTATTTTTTTTTTTTTGGTTTGGTTTTCTATGGAAGCGTGTTTTTTAGTTTTTTTAAACTATTATTTATTTTCTATTTTTAGGGTGTTTCGAATTTTGAGACGTATGTCAGCGTAGTTTGTGACGTATGTCAGCGTTGTTTTTGAAGTCAGTTTTTTTGCTGTCCTGGTAACCCTGGCAAGGATAATCGCACAAATTTATGAAATTATTGCATTGTCATCGGTCCTTGACAGGTGTGCAAAGTTTGAATGAAATCTGGTCGTTTAAAGTGGGTCAAAATCGCGCTATAAGGAGTCGGTTACAAACAAACATACAAATATACAAACATACAAGTGAAGCTAATATAAAGCGTGTAAAAATCGTTAAGGACTACTGAGTCCTTCAAATAATGTCAAGGTCTATTATTGTTTAAGACCAACCAAACAGATATGATGTAGCATAGTATTTCGGTATCAACACCTGCCGTTTCCCAACTGTGTTGGGGTCGGCTTCCAGCCTAACCAAATGCAGCTGAGTACTAGTCTTTTATCTACACAGTTACTGGGTAACACGATACCCCTTGTCTTGTTATGAATGGTTTTCAGACATTCGGGCTTCTGACAACCCGCAACGACTGTCAAACAATTGGGACTAACGGCATAGTGTGCATGCCGAGGCACGCAAAATGTGTGTGTCTTATTATGGGAAGATGGTCACCCATAAGTGAACCAACCATGTCAAGCGTCCCGATTAATCGACCCTTGCAGATGTTTCTAAGTAGCCACAAGCCTCTACTGTTTCAATATACGGGACTTTATGTCAAAATTGGTATGAATTCGGTGGTAAGAAATCGGCTATACTTTAAACTTCTTGTGAATTTGGACATCGAAAAAGGCCTTCTGACTTCCCTTTCTTTACAACCCCATTTCTGCCCCCTATTCAATCAACACCCAAAAACTACATCAACAATTCGTCAACCCTTCCAGCTTCAAGCCATAAAGTCTCACACACGATCAACCTTCCACCATCAAAAACGGCGGAACAATTCATTCATTATTCGCAAGGTCCAGGTGTTAGGGTCAGTATATCGTCGACAATTACTTAGAAACGGTATTAGGAGCAACCACTGAAACAGCCTGCAAGTAAACAGGATCCTTTTACGGCCATACCACTTAAGGGTTGTGGAGGAAAAGGCTGGTAGTGGGGTCTGAGTGCAAGCGATTGTGAGTGAAAATCCCAAAATATTTAGACAGCAAAAGAAACACGATGTATTTATTGGGCCTCGCATAGAAAGAAGAAGAAAAACGAAAAATGACTGGATTTAAATGATTAGAGTTGTGCATGGTGCATACAAAAATATAACAGTACAACAAGACAACGCAAGCTAAACGAAAAAATATATTAAAAAAACATACTTTAAAAAAAACTGGAAGTCCTATACAAGGCCATAGACTCCTAACTATCAGCATGATGCTGCGATTTTAAAAATAAGTTTCGTTGTGGTGGTATTGTGATAGGGCCCTGGGTGGTATGGAATTTGCTTGAGAAGATTAATAATTCTCCTTTCCTTTTCCTCATTAATTTGGAGTCAGGGTGACATGTCTTTACTTCCACACTTCTCTATTAGCCAACATCTCGGTAGCCACTCTCTTCTAGCCATATCATCTTAAACACAGTCATTCATCGTTTCTTTCCTTGCGAAGATAAACGAAGAAGATAAGCGAAGATGGTGCATATAAAATTAATAGGGTATTTTGAGCGGCCACTAGCAAAAAAATGTGTGCTAAATTCTTCTAGCACGTTCAATGGCGTAATCATTTAATGAATTCTGCGTTGATTGAATGATTGCTCTTGAACGTCTCTCAGCAAAGAGATATGGATAACAGCTGTGAGTGGTGATATCCGAGTACCACATGCACAAAGGCTTGTGCGAAATCGATTCTAGTCTACTTTTATGAATGGGCAACGTTCGTTCTGTTTAAGAAAAATACTCTTGGCTTATTTTTTTCTCTATAGGGACCTATATATATTTAAAATTGAGAATTTTGGACTTTCGAAAGTCCTTGTTTTATATATAAGTGCTTTGAGTTTGATTACAATTCCTAGGATAAAATATAAAGGACACAAATAGTTTTTAATCTAGATTAACAGAAAGTTTACAATTATTCGTGGATATTTTATACGTGGTATAATATCCGACATACGCTAGCGAAGTTGGCAGCTGCCATTTATTCGTCTTGTAACAGGAAAGCGTCACTGGAAATGTTCGTTTCCCGAGCTTTATGGTAATATCAACATCAGCATCATTTCATAGGCCTGTCCGAAAGGGAGGATTTTCCATAATCGCCACACTTGGCAGGCGGGTTAACGACCGCAGTATGGTAGTAAAATGCATAGAAAACGCTGCTGTCTATTCTCTAATAAGTCCCTTAGTCGCCTTTTACGGCTACCACGGGAGGAAATAGAGTCATGCTGTTCTTTACGTCCGACACCTCACGGAACACGGTGATAAAGGTCGGTAAGCAAAAATTTCTAGTCTCTTATACGACAGCTCGGTAAGCGACAATTTCCATTCTCTCACAAGAGCGTGTTGCCGCTGTCAGGGGCGCCCAACCCAAGGGTTGCGGCGACAACACAGAAAACCCTAGTAATTTACGGCACAGTAGTTGGTACCGCCTAAGGAAGCGGTTTATTATCGCCCAGAGAGTGAGAGTCCGCAGAACCTCTCCATCAGGCGTTTTATGTGCAGCCAACTTGTTTATTTATTGAAATGCTTATTGCACTGCTGTTCATGTTTCTTCCTCTCCTACCGAATTCGCATGGTTTTAATGACTTGACAAGACATTGAGGTTGTTTATTAAATGTTAGTTTGTTGTTAATTTATCATACACAAAAATCTTCCGGAATACATTCTCCAAGTGAGGATGAAAACCGAATCAAAATTCGTAGCGTAGTTTAGAAGCACCAAGTGGTCAGAAAAATTATGATATGTATACAGGGTCAAATTAAATTAGCTAGCAATAGTTTACCCACGTGTTGAGTAAATGTTTATTCGTCTTTCGAACTTTGTCCAAAACTTTAAATGACACTGACATGTACAGACGCCAGCATATCAAGCTACCCGAAACTGTAAAATTTTACCAAAAAATCTTGAACCTCATGCATTAGCGATAAAGTTGAAAACGTATTAAAGAAATTTGATAGACTATAGTAGCTTTATATGCTGTACATTAAGGCAACCTGCTGCTATGTTTTTGTAAGCTCGTAAAAAATATCTGTGTTCCACGAAAATTACCAAACAGCTGATTGATTACGGGACATTGACCTTCGGCCATTGAATGAAGAAAAAAACTACTGGTTCTACTGGTTTTCAATATCGATATACAATACGTGGGTAAAGTATTACTAGCTAATTGAATTTGACCCGGTATTAAATATCGAGTATTTAAATAATAAATAGAAACATATAGATGAGACCTATACAGTTATTTACCATATTTCAATATACCCAGAAACTGCTTGAACTGTTTTCACACAGGTCAAAGCAAAGGACATTGCCAGCCAATGGGCCCCTTATTTTTGGTGCCGGGCAGAGACTATTTACTTCTCAAAAATTAAGTCGTAATTTTATAAGTCCAATTTTATTTTATCAACATTTCTTTCACCCTAGTATAGAAACCGAAATTAATCATTATTTTATTGAATCAAAGGAAGTTCTGCCATTAAAACTTAACCTGAATGTTGCCAAGATAGACGACAGATTATGTCAATTAAATGGTAATCGATTGAAAATATCGATATATTACTATTCAGCCGACTAAAAGTATCGGAGATGTTTACAATAACTTTTCTCCGGTCATAATCTAGGTCTCATGTAACTGATTAGACGTATATTCAAATTGCGTTTTAAAATAGGCAGCGGGCGCGCTAAAATAAAATAAAATATAGAAATCGGTATTAAACAAACTAAAACACGAAAGAATTATAATCTGAGGATATATATGTCGTGGTCAGGTCGTAGAATTGATCACTTTATAACGTGACTAGCCATTTCATGAATTAGTTGTATTTCATGATATGGCCAACTAAAACTGGCTAGATCGTTTAAAAATTAACGTTTGATGATATAATCGACGTTTGGCCATTGAAATTAATGTACACTTTCTATGATAATAAAAAGTCTAAATAAAGTAGGAACTTACGCATTGCTCTGTAAGAACAAACATAAGCTAACAATTAAAACTCAAATAAAAAAAACTAAAACTCTCCATTCAAATCAAAAGCTAATTGCAATTAAAAGAGATATTTTAAACTGTGCATCAAACTAAAAATATTAATTGTGTACCAAATAATAGACTTTTACAATTATTGAGGGAGTTGGGGCATCCCGACTCGGATAGGTACGTTAGAAGGAGATGATGGGGTCTAGTGAACATTTCTTATGAGGTAATTTTAGTTTAAAAACTTGATAAAGCATATTTTAGTGCACAATCAGTTTTTTTTATGGAGCAAAGGCATGTTTTGTAGTAGAAACAGTAATAAATTGAGGAACAGTTAAATAGTACTCCAACTCAAATCGTATTTACTGATGTCGGTGGCAAAACTGCACCATAGCTGTATTAAGTTATTTACATCAAACATCGCAGCTTTGTGTCGTAATTATATTTCACTACACTTCTATCTTCGATTTGAAATTATTCACTTTTAGTAAAGAATATAAATCATTTGCAAAAGTATCTCTTTAATTATGGAAATAAGAAAAAGAATGCATTAAAAAAAGAAAGAGAAACTGTTTCCAACTGTTGCACAAACAAAACGGTCACACCACAATTCTTAAATGATATTACCTACTTTTATCAAATCGATTTGGTAAATCGATCAAAAAATTATTTCACATGGCCACACCTACCCCGCGTTCCGAATCACAATAAATAACATCGCTGTTAGCGCGTCAAGAAATCGCCACACTTTGCGGAAGGAATGTTTGGCGCGCTTATATTATAGATTTTGCGTAACTCGGAACGTGAGTCTAGATTAGACAGATTAATCTGTCAAATCAATACATCATTCAAATTCAATTCAAATTGTTTTTTTAGTGATAAGTGAGCAAAATATTGACTCTATTTAGTTTAAGTGAGCTTTGGACTCTTGTTTTAGTGATAAGTGAGCAAATTGACTCGTTTTTAGTTAAGCCTCTATTCTTGCTTTACTCCTGAAAAATGTCTGCACCTGGCAGAGATCGGGTAAACTACTTTTTATCTCGCCGGTGCAGCGGTGTGTCATTGCTCTTTACGTCTGGCGCCTAATCTTCGTAGACGTCAAATCGAAGAATTAGATGAAGCAATACTTAGCCTTCTGAGATCCTGGGTAACATCTACATTGGTAAGTTTATGTCATTTACAATATATATATATATGAATACTTACGATGCCTACCTGGTCAATCAAGGAGTCATCGTCAGACAAAACAGGTAAATATTCAGGCAGCTAAGTTCCAATTCGTTTTAAGCAATGTTAGAAGTGTGCTTTTTATGAAAAGACAGCAGCTTTTTGTGTCCTAAGGTTATTAAGCCATTGTGCACACAATAGTAATAGATTGTCCTCTAAGGAATGTTATACTAAGATGGACACGTAAGTGTTTAATCTTATTTATTTATATAAACTTAATGTACATAGTAATTGAATAACAATTTATAGTATAAATATAATATTTTTGTTTTTAGGTCTTGCATTTGGAATGAGTTTGTCATCCTTGTTGGGAAGCTGCATCAAGAGTAGCACAGAGGCCACCCATTGCTGGCAGTAAACAACCCACTGTGGAGTCTGCACCAGTGTCTGATAACATAGACAATAACATCATTGCAGATGTTGTGATTCCTATACCAATTATAGCCCCAGCGCAATTTCTAGATGATACATTCCTTGAAGAATAAATGTCTATTGTTGTTATTGATTATTTTACTAATTAAACAGCTGTATAGCAGCATACTGTATTTTAATCTCCTCTATAATTAAACAGCTGTATAGCAGCATACTGTATTTTAACCTCCTCTATAATTAAACAGTTGTATAGCAGCTTACTGTATTTTAACCTCCTCTGTAATTAAGCCCCTCCTACATAAACTACAGTTAATAATGGATGGCACAGTGAACTCAATAGGAAGCGGGATAGTGATTTTACTATGTTGCTATCGCTCACAGAAGATGCTGTGTAGCTTTAGTCATCATCAACCTAGCATTTTTTCAACTATGTTGGGGTCGGCTTGTAGTCTAGCCGATGCAGCTGAATACAGTATTTTTCAAGGAATGACTGCACATCTGACCTCCACAGCCGATACACAAGTTTATAACATATTACTGCTTGGTAAGAGATTATCACACTTGCGGGATTGGCTACTCATAACGAGTATCTAAGGTTTAAATATAGCACGCAGAACCAATAGCTTGAATGTAGTAACAGCCACTCGGGAGGAATTTATATGTAATGGATGGTCACCCATTTGATGAGATAGATCTGTGCGGTTATTGTAACAGCCACGAGCTCCTCTAACCGAAGGTTTTAGCCGTTGGTAAGTATTTATTTTTAATAAGTGGTTAAGGCACAGCCCAGTTAATGCTGACTGCCGGGTGGTCAGTCCAACATAATATCTAGCAACAGAAGATGTATCAAAATCAAAAGTCATTTATTCAAGATAGGCTATGTAGGTAATAGGTAGAACGGGCTGGTGTCTGCAACTCCACGACTGAGCGCGTATTTTGCGTACGGAAGATGCTATGTAATGTTTTTATTTAATTCTGGAATCAATATTAATACATAAACAATATTATTATTTTAATTTCAAATATTTTTATAAAAAATATGGTTTTGTAACCTCAATTTCATCATCTTTAAAAAAATGAATTTCTCTGAATCTAGGGTGAAAATCTGAAAATTGTTTTCAGGATCTGAAAAGGTAATTGTTGTTCTTCAAAACCAAGTTTAAACCACCGTTGCCCGCGTTGTTTTTCTAGGGGCCCAAATCTCCTAACAAATCGGGCATTGTCCTTTCCGAGAAACCTCTCTGAATAGTTTTCAATAAAACAGTTCTAGGAAATATGCTTGTTTGGGGTTCACGTGAAGTGTTGCAAAGGGTTTGGCTATTCGGTATATAAACGTATTTCATGTTTTCCGAATCGAAGGAATATACAATTATCTAGGTACATGCTGATTTGCCTCACATAAATGTAATGTATTAGGTCAAAGGTAACACTTTGATGAAATTTTGCTGAAGTTATAGCGTCCTAAATAATTTTATTACTTGGTACCTCATTAATGGCATAACTATGTAAATGTCTTTTTTTATACTCCCAAATTACGATGTTTTGTTTTATATATTTGCATACTTACGCCATATTTTATGTAAACTTCTCGTCATTTGACACGCTGGTTGCTAACTTAATTGTATTAGATTAATTTTTCCCCTATGACACTGATTTACATTCTATGATTACTATAACTCATACACTGATTTGTAACTAGTAAAATATTAGGAAATTTGTATTCTTTCCTTTGCAATGTTTGTAAGTATGTGGGACCCATGTATGTATCATATAATTAAATTATCTCGCTTTGCTTCTTTTTTTAACCGACGAAAAAAACGGAGGAGGTTATCAATTCGACGCGTATATTTTTTAATTTTTTTTTAATGTATGACCACGCATAACTTTTTACATAGTAGTCCGATTGTGATAATTCTTTTTTTATTGGAAAGAGTATACTCCGAGAGTGGTCTCATATAAATTTGGAAAACAAAATCAAACCCTAAGGGTTAGAAAACAGGGGATGATTGATTGTTCACTCACTGATTGTAATGTTTAACGACGCATAACTTTATACAGAGTAGTCCGATTTTGATAATTCTTTATTCATTGGATTGGGTATACCTTGCCAAGTATTATAAGTACATTAAAGCCACAAAAAATTATAAAATAAAACCTTTTCACCAAAAAATTTAACCGCCGAAAAAACTGAAAAGCAAAAAATAATTATGAGTCGGCGCTGAAAAATCAATGAACAAAGATCACTCAAAGCGCCGACTCATAATTTTAAGGTTTATTATTTTTTGCTTTTCAGTTTTTTCGGCGGTTAATTTTTTTGGAAAAAGGGTTTTTTTTACCTGTTGTGTGGTATGGTAATTTTATTTTAGGTGCATCGTCTTCACATATAATATAATGATATAAATATTGTATACAAATAATGAAAACATTTTAAAAGAGTAACGGTGGAGTTTCTTGCCAATTCTTCTCCATACGAATCTACCTGTTGGAAGGGGCAACTAGAATCCATTCTATTTTCATGTAACTTTTGACGTTCAAAACTGCCCTTTTGGGCCTATTTGAAATAAATGTTTTGACTTGACTTGACACTAGCTTTTGCCAGCGGCTTCGCCCGCGTGGCGCTCGGAAATTATCCCGCGGTAACATACTACTGGGATAAAAAGTACCCTATGTGTTAATCCAGGTTATGAACTGTCTTTGTGCTAAATTTCATCTTAATCCGATCAGTTGTTTTTGCGTGAAAGAGTAACAAACATGCTTATATCCATACTTACAAACTTTCACATTTATAATATTTGTAGGACCTAGGATACATTATTTGAAATTATATACCTATAATGTCAACTCTTTATTAGTGGTTGTTATAGCAATTATATGTTATTTAGTTTAAATATGTTTTTGTAATTATTATTTTGACTAACCCGCGTCGATGTTAAAATGGATGTGGTACCGAGACAAAAAATAACTTATGTTAATCCTTATAACATTAGCTATCTGCGCATGAAAGTACCGTCAAAATCGGTGCAGCCATTTCAGAGATTAGCTGGAACAAACAGGCAGACAGATAAAAAAATGTTTAAATTGGTTTTTTTTTTTGCAATATGTACCGTATTTTATATAGGTACATAGAGTGAAAAACTGTTAATTTGAAACTACAAACAGACACTTAAATTTTATAGATATTTTGAATTATTTTATTATAAAATCGCCAATCGCATTTTTATAGCCTATATCGTCCCACTGCTGGGCAAAGGCTTCCCTTAAGTTCTTCGAGGAACTCTTGTCCCGCAGAATCTCAAGCCACCTGTCGCGGTACGAGGTAGCACGGGACAAGAGTTTACTCTGTATGAGACAACAGTAGGCAGGTATTCTTACAAATTCTCGCATTCCTGCAGCCTTCACCAGGTCATAGGTCCATCTTGTGTGACGCCTTCCAACGCTACGTACCTATTTCGGTATGTAGTCGCCACTCCAGAGCCTTCCGGCCCCATCAGCCATCTGTTCTGCGAGATCTCTAGCTGTGGACGTTTTTTGGTTAAAATGATGCAAATGAGATGAGAGCAGTGATGACCCAACGGTTTCGGAACCGAGTTACGAGTTGTAGGTCGAGGTTTCGAATCCAGACATGCACTTAACTTTGTGTAAATAATTTCATCACCACTGGTCTCTAAACTGTGAAGAAAAACATCGTGACAAAAACATCAAAACCGACTTCCTTAAAAAAAAAACACTACAAAGTCAAAAATAACTTTAATTTTTTGCCACCGAATTCCGAAATTAAAGTTATTTTTGATTTTGTAGTGTTTTTTTAAAGAAGTCGGTTTTTTTTTTTTTTTGTAAAAAGTTTTATTTTTTAACTTTTTAGTTATAGTAGATACCTCGCACTAATCTAATCGCGTTATTGCGTTCATTTGTCGCGCCAATGCTTAATGCAAATATAAGACTTAGGTATATGGTTTTCACATGGATCCCACTGTCCGAATGGAACCAAATTAAAATGGGACCATTCGGGAAGCACCAGCTTTCAAATAAAAAAATCATCGAAATCGGTTCACCCAGTCAAAAGTTATGAGCTAACAAACATAAAAAAATAATTTTAAAAAATACAGACGAATTGATAACCTCCTCCTTTTTTTGAAGTCGGTTAAAAATTTCTGAATGTTGGTGCAAACCACACATTATTTGGTACGGCACCACACGGTACAGGTTTTAGTCCCTGTTACTCACACCTCCATTGATTTTTTTATTTTTTATGGATGGGAAATCATCAAATGACTTCTCTCGCTTTGGGCGGAGCGGGAGGGCGTGTCAGACTTTTCCTGACTAAAACCCACCCGTGTTCCTTCAGTTGCACATATGCCAGGGCCACGGTAACTCTTTTGAACGAATCTCGCGACCCTGGCAGGCATCGGTCCTAGCAGACCCCTTCAATATTGCTGACATCTCTTTGAGGCGCGCGTGGAACACTACGCGACGTCGACCCGAGCCTGCACCCTAATTGCGAAACGCACAATTTATCACAATCTGAACGGGATTGAAGATTATTTCTAAACCATTGCGTCATTTGTTTGAATAAATTGTCGGCTCAGCAACGTAAATAACGCAATGAATGTTGTTTAACTATGAATATTAAACCAATTCCTGCCAATAAAAAGTTCCGCAATTACCCCTCTGGTCCTTACCGGGCGGTGAGCTACCCATTGCTCGCCGCCTGCAAGCTGGCGCCTACGGTGGCCGGGAGTCCACTCACACTTCCATAAGGTGTACATTATCAATAACATAACACTATTACCATCGTGATCACCATATACCTTCCTATGCATATCACCCATAAATACAAACAAAACCATTCTTCAGGCCCATACAATTAAAGACACATAAATAGTGTTCGATTGGATCCAATAAATTTGTGGCCTGTCCTATATTCGGGGAGACTAATCACCATCTTGGCCGATAATAGGAAGGTCGTTAAAACAAATACCCTTGTTTATTAGGTCCATTATCGTAAGTAATTGGATAAGAAAACTGGGACTGTTAAGGATGATTACTTGTATTACTATATTATTTTATTGTTTTCTAAATGGAACGACAGCAGGTAATGATTTCCGCTTTGGAAAATTGGAAATCTATAGGCAAAGCTATTAATACATTTGCCAGGGTCGCAAGATTTATTCGAAAGAGATACCGTGGCCCTGGCATATGGGCAACTGAAGGAACACGGGTGGGTTTTAGTCAGTAAAAGTCTGACACGCCCTTTCACTCCACCCTAAAGCGGGAGAAGTCATTTGATGATTTCCCACCCACAAAAAAAAAAGCTATTAATACATTACGTCGTATTATTGTTTTACCATGATAGTAATCTATGTTTTGCTGGACCTAAATAATAGCATCACCCCATTTCCTCCCGTGGGTGTCGTAAAAGGTGACTAAGGGACTTACTAAAAAATCGGCAGTAGCGTTCTCTATGCATTTTACCACAATACTGCGATCTCCAACCCGCCTGCTAAGCGTGGCGATTATACCAAAGCCCCCCAAATCGTGGGAGGTATATGTCCAGCAGTGGACATCTCACGGCTGAAATGATGATGATGATTATTCTACCGTGTTTATCAAAAACTCGCTGTAAATTAAAACTTCACTAAGGTTGAAACTGCCACATCAAAAGTATCATTGGTAGACTTGACGTATTCAAGGTCTGCTTTTGTCATCTTTCAACCTTAGAGTGATAAAAGAGATGCCACTACTACAAATGATATAATAAAGGATCCTACTATTTTCCTGCCGGGGTCGCGTGATTGTTCGAAAGAGATACCGTGACCCTGGCACATGGGCAACTGAAGGAACACGGGTGGGTCTTAGTCAGTAAAAGTCTGACACGCCCTCCCGCTCCGCCCAGAGCGGGAGAAGTCATTTGATGATTTCCCATCCAAAAAAAAATAAAAAAAATCCTACTATTTTAGAATATATTACAGAAAAAATCGTGTTACATATAGTAGACAAAACGACAATATTTTGGAGTGATGAAAATTATTATTTGTTACGAATATCTATTTATTTTTTATTTACATAATCCTAGCCACCAGACTGAAAAAAAATATTTAAATTTGTAAGTACCTGTATAAAAAAGTCAGAAAAGAAAAAAATCGTCTGCATCGCTGTCGACAGACCAAGGCTCCAAAAAGCTGGTAGCACTGCCATGTTGTATGGCGATACTAATTCCTTGATCCAGCAATAGGCCAGCCTTCATGTCACGTGAAGAGTCTACCAACCGCATAGCGGTGTCTCGAAAAATCAAGTCTGCAATCGGACCCCATGGCCTAGTGTTTCAACAGCAAATGTCTCGAATATATACAGTGTGTCTGGTCACCGGTGTCCGACCCGTTAAGGCGAAGCAATATAATCGATTTTATGAACAAATCCACCATAATAAGGCATTTTGCTCCTACTGTTTTAAAATGGCAGCCATTTCAAAACAGTAAAAAAAAAAACAACCAAATTTTTTCACACTTTTTTAGTTTCCAGTATTTTTTTTAGGTTTTAATGGTAGTTTTTGATAAACTTTTTAGTGTGAACTTATTGCCTACTTTTGTGGCTATCGAACGAAACCAGTTTTATGCCTTTTATGTAGATATGGCAAAATAAATGAACCCAACCGCACTCAGTAAAAATAAAAAATAAAATGGCCGTCATTTCAAAACAGTAGGGGAAAAATGCCTTATTATGGTGGATTTGTCGATGAAGTTGATCATATTGCTTCGCCTTAACGGGTCGGACACCGGTGAACAGACACTGTATAACTCCCTAAAAGATTGGAATATAAAATATAAATATCTTAGGACAACCAACACACAGTTATCTGATCCCAAACTAGGCAGAGCCTGCACTATGGTAACCAGACAACTGATAAACATACTTATATATTACTAAATACATACATATTATAGATAAATTACACCCAGACACAGAACAAATGATCGTGCTCATCACACAGATATTTGTCCTGGGTGGGAATCGAACCCACGACCTCAGTCTTAGCAGTCAGGGTCACTAACCACTAGACTAACAGGCCAGTCAATATTTTCGCCATTTGAGGTTTCCGCACCTCGCCATGGGATCTGGAGGCAAAGGTCCTCGCCCACATGTGGGAGTGGCGCGAGGATGCGAAACGCCGGGGCGAAACTCCGCTGCCGCGACAAATCGCGGCACGGCGGACAGAGCTCCGGCAGGATCTCATGGCGACATGGCGGGTACGATTGTCGCAACCCAGCGCAGGGCACGCCACAATTGCGGCGGTAAGTCCCCTCTTTGAGGAGTGGATAGAGAGGCGCCACGGCGTCCTCACCTTCCGCCTGACGCAGGTTCTCACCGGGCATGGGTGCTTCGGTGGGTTCCTGTTCAGGATAAAGCGGGAGGAAACGCCCGGGTGTTTCCATTGTGAGGATCGTCTAGAGGACACGGTGGAGCATACGGTGGAAGTGTGCCCTGCCTGGGCGGAGCACCGCCGTGTCCTCGTGGAGGCGATCGGCGGCGGCGACCTCTCGCGTCCGGCCCTGGTGCGAGCTATGGTACGGAGCGAGTGGGCTTGGGAAGCCGTCACCTCCTTCTGCGAAGCAGTAATGCTCGCGAAGGAGGAGGCGGGGCGCGTGAGGGAATGGCAGTCTCTGCACCCTCACGTCCCTAGCCGCCGCAGGAGGAGACGCCCCGGGCGCCGGGAGTCGATTGCGGACTCCCGGCCACCGTAGGCGCGAGCTTGCGGGTGGCGATCAATGGGTAGCTCGCCGCCCGGTAAGGACCAGGCTCGGGTCGACGGCGCGTAGTGTTCCACGCGCGCCTCAAAGAGATGTCAGCAACACTGAAGGGGTCTGCTAGGACCGATGCCTGCCAGGGTCGCGTGATTGTTCGAAAGAGATATCGTGACCCTGGCACATGGGCAACTGAAGGAACACGGGTGGGTTTTAGTCAGTAAAAGTCTGACATGCCCTCCCGCTCCGCCCAGAGCGGGAGAAGTCATTTGATGATTTCCCATCCAAAAAAAAAAAAAAAAAAGGTTTCCGCACCTGCAGCAGCCGCCCCAGCACAGCCGGCCGTACCGAGAAGATAGGATTTCATAAAGGTGTCAACACATGTTGCATCCCACTTTTCGACTTCTACGTTTGTCCCCTCTCGGACCTCTCGTTTTTTTCCACGTTTTCGTCATAATGCAATGTCCAGGAACTTAGACATTAGACAAGCCACAGTCTGCCTAAGTTCCTGGGCACTATGCTCATTGCACTGTTTTCTTCCCATCATCGCCTGCAAAATCGTTGGGTTCTAAAACAGCTAACACCGGTAATTGTGAGAAAAAAAATATTTTGGACACCGAAGCAACCGAATGGAAAGTTATAACCATGATTAGTCCAATATTTTGTAACTAAACTAATTTATAAGAGTTAAAAAACAGTAGTGAGGCATACAAAAAAAAAACCTGTACTTATTTTAAACTCTTGTCTCTCTTCTGAAATGCGTTCAGAAACGCAAATAAATTATTCAAAACGCTACAGAGTAGAAACATACCATCCCAGTATATCAAAAATATCACCTTACGTCACACCTACATCCCCGGAAATACCGAGAATACTTTCCGTCACAGTAACACCTCAATACAGACTTTATATCTCCAACAAAAATGATCAAATATGCACCCTAAGCTTTCCCTATCTATATCTCCCACACCAAAAAACCTCACTACACTTTCGCTTTTAAAGAAATATTCACACCATTGATGACTTTTTATGACAAAGTTCAACATCAAGACATTTCGAGTCATCAATGCATACGAAACAGCACGTTTTTGTCACGTCTGTGTCGGACTATAGGTGAATAAAGTGACGTGACATGATGTTATCGATAATATGTGCTTTCAACCAAGCAACGTAGGGTTGACAGAGAAATTTTCAATGAAAAGCGTCAAGGACAATGTATTGTGGGAAACAGCATTGTTTATAGTGTCTGGACGCGCCATGAAAGGGTTACTTGATGGCTGGCGTGATTGGCTCGCTTTTGAAATCGCCATGCTTTTGATAACGTACCTACTGTTTCGAATATACTGTGACGTATACAAGAAAATACCATCGCTGAATATTCCAGTCTCGTTAAAAAGTACAGTCGACAATAATCTGTTTCTGTTTTTAACCTACTTTATCTGAAACCTTATACAGTTCAAAAACAATAAAAATAAATAGACCTCAACCATCGCTTTCCACCAGGCGTCATCAAAGTCAAGAGCCGTTTCAGCTATGAAAAAATTTAATAATTTAAAAAAATGTAAGTTATTATTTATCAACAAAACTCTAAATCAGTATAAATTTTTTTTGAACACCTCATAATAAATTGCCAAATTCTGCACAGTATAAAAACTATCAGCGAAAACTATTACACAATATTTGCATTTTTTAAATGGTCACAAAAAACTACACAACAAATAAAACTTTATGTCCTAAAAACGTCCAAGAAATACGCGTATTACGGCATTACCCAGCTTTCCGGGTGTCGCATTTAAACCGTAAACTCTGCTTAAAACTTGCTACTGTTACTGGGGGAATATGGGGGACTAAAGGGGAATATGGGGAAGTAAGGGGACATCGTTTGGACCAAACCCTTTTATGTCACACGTTTAGCTGCGTTTTAAGCCCAGTGTTTGTAGGTTGGTTACACGTTATGCGAATGGGGCATAAAGTAAGATTCAATTTGTCTGGATGCCAGAATCGGCCTTTGCGACCAAATGCAGTCGTTACATCTTAAATCGTGAATGAATATTATTTAAGTAATACTTTTAACATTGGTGATGATTCTGTTGTTCACCATCATCATCATCATTTCAGCCGAAAGACGTCCACTGCTGGACATAGGCCTCCCCCAAGCACCGCCACTTCGACCGGTTCTGCGCTTCTCGCATCCAACGTATTCCTGCGGCCTTTACCAGGTCATCGGTCCATCTTGCGGGAGGCTTTCCAACGATACGTCTTCCAGCACGCTGTGCACCAACTAAACTTAATTTAGGCTATTGCTATCTTTTTCCTTCCAATGAAAACAAATAAGAGACGGAAATAAATAAGAGCTTTCCAGTTTAGATAAACTAATATTATTTTCGACGCATCTACGTCAAATTAAATTCATCATGCTTAAGATTACGCCAAATTCAAGGCAATCGGCACGCAACATAGTTAGAAAAAGCGTCACCTGTCTTTTTGACAATCTTTTGACATTTGATTGTTGCCGAGTTGAGACGGCGACTAGAATTTGAACAAAAAGAACGCTAAAGAATCACTCCTGTGACAACAAACAGGGTCCGACCATTACCAACTAATGAATGTTAGAGTACCAACACTGAAATGAAAAACACCAGTTCCCACCTTATTTATGACGCAAAAAGATGGTATCATTCTTCTGAATATTCTCGCAAAAACAGAGGAATATAGTCTTGTTACACAACAGTAGAAAAGATGCGTAGGACGTCATATTATATTAATTTCGGAGTACGTACATAAGCCTACGCAGCTCAGTTATATTTGGATCTAAGTAGTCAGGTATTCAGACTGTTGTAACAAATAATGGGAAGAAAACACACAATTTTGAGAGACGATAAATAGAGAGATACCATAATAATAAAGGTAAACATAATATACCTTGTTTACCAGACGGGGATCTTTCATAGTCGTTACGGGTAGTCAGAACCTCGAAAGTCTGACAACCAGGCTTATCAAGGGGTATCGCAATATCCAGTGACTGGGTTGTTGAGGATAAGCAATCGCTCCATATAAAATATGGTATTCAGCTGCATCCGGTAAGGGGCCATTCATAAATTACGTCACACGAATTTCACTTTCACAATTTTATGACACCCCCCCCCCCCCCCCCAGTGTGACGGCACATATTTTACAACTACTACTCGACTACTAGACCAACGAGGCAGTCAAGATCTGTTTAAAAAAATAAATACAACCGAAATAAAGATAAGATAAGATTTATTTATTCGTTTAAACATTGTATATTATACATACAAGAGCATGCCAGATATTACCTTATTAGAGTCCAGTCACGTTTAGCCGTAAGTATCGACGTACAAATATTTTCATACATAAAAAGAATTTTAAAAACATTAAAGAATTAACATTAAGGGAAATCTATACACTTACAAAGTTTATAATTAATTAGAAATTATTTTTATTTTTAAAATTTCATAATTCCATATGTAAATACATTTATTAGTGGTGTCAGGAAATAGATAAAATTATTCAATCAAAAACTCTTTTTCGGCTAGAAAATCGTAGACACCATAATAAGCTTTTTGCAAAATATTTTTTTTTTATTGACGCTTGACTGCCTTACTGTTCAGCTCTTTCCAACATTTATATGTAATCCCCCCTCCCCCCTTTTATTAAAGTCGCTTCAAAAAGAGCTTCAGTATAAATTTAACCATGCGCTGTATAATTAGTGTGTGTTGTACTGTGTTCGGTAAGTTGTACCGTGCAGACAGATACAAATGAGAACTTTAGGAAATATTAGGTTATTAGTCGTTCACTCCGAAATCCAGAAGACAACCAATTAATTACCAAACATTCTACAGATTTATAGCCTAACCACAGCATCCACTGCTGTGGTAAGGCTGTTCTTAGTCTACCTATAAATTAATAGGGAAGGGGCTAACTGCACCACTTACCCTACAATAGGGAATATGCATAGGTGTCAAGAAACAAATGACTATATTTTTTACACTTTTAATGTATTACTTATTTTATTACTTTATGTTACGTTTTTCTGGTGGAACTGACCGCAAGCTCGAAACGTGTTCTTTTCTGAAACGCCGGGAGTGATCTCAAAAGGCATGTGTCTTTGTGCAAATGTCTTTTCTTTGCAAACTGCTTGAATTCGTACCAACGTAAGTTGGTAAGTGCAATTTCTTCTTGAATAAAGTAAAGTAAAAGTAAAGTAAAAATTCATTTATTTATCACACTAATCTAAACACAGTATAGGTACATAAAATAAATGGAGTGGACTGGAGCCTAAACTAGGGCAGCCCTGTATTTCAGGACTCCAGATCTTCCTCCCGCGGCGAGTAAATTGGTACGAAATTACAAATTACAACTAGAGGTGTAGTTAATAAATAATTATATTGTTTGTGTTTGGTTGAGTGAGGGTGTGTGTTGTGGGTGTGTTCATGCGTGTGTGTATTGTGTGTGTGTTGTGTGTGTGATGAGTGATGAATGAGAGTACGGTTGCGCGCATCTGTGTTTGTGGGAGTATGTATATAAATGTATGCGTGGTTATGGATAAGTGAGTTATGATTGCTCTTGAGTTACTGCAGACAGAACAGAGATGTTAAATAACACTAAATATATCATTGTATATATAAATCAGAAGATATATTTGTATAATATAAATAGAATAAAACACAAAAAATAATTTAATTTATATGATTTGGGGCTCCTAAGCAAAGCAGTATCGTGGTAAATGACGTCACACTGTGACCGCGACAGTATCACACAATTGAATTGTAGTAGAAAATTGATTAATTTTAATAATATTTTAAGTTAAAAACCGTAGTACCGTCATACCGTTCCGTGTGGTACCTACCGGTCGTAAAAAATAGCACCATCCCATTTTCCAGTGGGTGTCGTAAGAGTCGACTAAGGGACTTACTAGAGAATGGGCAGCAGCGTTCTCTATGCATTTTACCACCATACTGCGATCGCCAACCCGCCTGCCAAGCGTGGCGATTACGGCAAACCACCCCAAATTGGGGTACATCAGATGTCTTTCGGCTGCAATGATCATAACCGTAGTAAAATTTGGCTTTTTATACTTTTCTAAGGTTTATATTAACATGCATCATGATTATTATAATTATAATTATACCCTCTCGTATAAGAAATCTTACACTCTTTCAATGTGTTCAAAATTCAACTCAGTCAGTTACTTTAACTTTTCGAGAAATGAAGGCATTTTATATCTATTTAGTAACTGATGACGACGAGCTCTGTATAATTTATGTATGGTTTAGTATTCTGTTACTGAAAACGACGAATTTTGTGTAAATTATGTATATGTTTTAATATGGTTCTCAAGTGAGTGACATATGTCTTTATTGTAAACCAATAGGTTTAATAAAGAGAAAAAAATACATCCATATTTCCTATTAAAAGTTGACTACCTACTAACGCGTTACATAAACCACTACTTGAACGTACGTGGTAATTGTAATAACGGTAACATCGTAAAGGTCGTACCACCTAACTCATATTTAATCAAGATTTATAACATTAAAACATGGGGAGTTATTGTTACCCCTAAAATATACGGTCGGGTCGAAACCGTGGTTTTGGTGACCTCGGCAGATGTTCACTACGGGGTAAACTTATCGCCTGCCAAATTGCAGGGTTAATTATTTTAATGTAAAATGTTAAACAGGCTTTAGTTTATTTTGTGTGGGATTCTCTTTAACCTTTTTCGCGTTGAAAGGTGGGAGGAATTTTAACAATTATGCTGTTTATTCTCCGTCCCATAAATTCAGGGTGGCAATGACATAAACATGCCAACTAAATCATGAATTCAGGACACGTTTCCAATAACCAATTTTTTCATAGGTTATTAAAAAATCTCTTTCATAGAGAAATGCAAAACCTACGGGCTCAAAATGTATGGCAAGGCTATTTTTTTTTTTTAAATATCGACCTACATTTTCAATTCAGGGGGAATTAAATTTAATACAATTTCAACAATTAAATTAAAATGTAAAACAATTTCAATTCAGGGGGAATCATGTATCTACTGAATCCATAATGATAGGATATTTATGCGATGTCCATGCCACCCTGAAAATGTATAGTTATTATCAACATCGGATCCTGCTTGTAGGGTCCATAGCCTATCAGTGTTTCAGCCAGTTACTTCCAGCCCATGAAGATGGTCGCTTCATCCAGCCTGAGGGTCCGCTCTCATGGCCATACTTGTATGCCTTTTTAACACGTTGAGTGCCGATCACGCGATATCGCGTGATGCGTCGGCTCTGCATTATCGCCGATCACGCGATATCGCGTGCTTGCTACTAACAATTTTGTACGCGCTCTAAATCTGTGGCCATATGTGATTAACCATCAATCTGTGTTCGGCACTCGACGTGTTTATCATCATCATCATCATTTCAGCCGTAAGACGTCCACTGCTGGACTTAGGCCTCCCCCAATTTGGGGGGCTTTGCCATAATCGCCACGCTTGGCAGGCGGGTTGGCGATCGCAGTATGATGGTAAAATGCATAGAGAACGCTGCTGCCCATTCTCTAATAAGTCCTTTAGTCACCTTTTACGACACCCACAGGAAGAAATGGGGTGGTGTTATTCTTTACGTCCGGCACCTCACGGTACAACGTGTTAACACGCTTTTATTAACTTCATACGTATGTTAGTATGTAACGGAAACTTTGAACATGATTTTGACCCCCTTTAAAACGTCGGATTAACTCGAAATTTGGCATAATTATCAAGGACCGATGAAAATACAATAATTTTATAAATTTGTGCCGTTATCCTTGCCGGGGTTACCAGGATAGCAAAAAAAACTGTCTTCGAAAACTACGCTGACATACGTGTCAAAATTTGAAACACCCTAAAAAAGAAAATAAATAATAGTTTAAAAAACACGGTTCCATAGAAAATCAAACTAAAAAGTAGAAAATAATGAAAAAAAGCGTGGGGTGCTTGATATCAATTAAACAATACTTCTATACGCTTTTTCCATTATTTTCTACTTTTTAGTTTGATTTTCTATGGAAGCGTGTTTTTAGTTTTTTATCTAATTCTAGCTCTAGATTGAATAATAGCCATAAATATGTACAGAGAAACTAGTTGCGAAATTGACCCCCCCCCCCTCCCCCGATATAAAATAATTTAGTACTTCCTTATCTGAATTATGACTAGTCTAGATTCGCGGCGATTGTTAACCTATGGTATCTGCTTCATGATCCGTTGACAATGATGTTACATCTTATTTTTTTTTCCAGTCAACTACATCAACACAACAAACATACATTATTTATTTATTTCAACATTAAATTCGTCTATAACCATTGCAATCTACCTCTACTCAAACACAGTTAGGAAAAATTAGATTCTTACGAAATCCTTTAACCTTCACCAGCACCATTTCTCTTTGTCAAAGACCTTTCTCAGAAAGGTAGAAGAAGGCTTATCTCAGATGCTAAGCAAAGATTTGCTTGAATACTAAAACGTGTTACTCTGTGACCCCTCCACCACTTTTTTAAGACGAAAACAAAGGCGACCTGCAAACGCCTAAAACGATTTCCATCCGCGGTAGATTTATAGCAAATTGCTCTGATCCTACCTCCAGGCGCTGTTTTATTTCGAATGAAGGGGATTTTTTTTTCGGTATAATATCAGGAGCGCCATATTCGTGGTGTTTCGGTACCATTTTACGGTGGCTTTAATATTACGGAGATAATGGGGTTTATGATATATTCCGTTTCGGTTAAGTTAACCGGTTGAATTTGTTCGGAAGCCTTCTATTTTCTTTTCATTCTTATTAAATTATTGATGATTTGGTTTCTGCCAACGAACTAGTTAGAATTTGTATAGGTAAGGGGTATGAATGTCTGTAAAAGTCTGGTATCTGGTTATTTATTCTAAGTACTTGCAAATACGTACAATTCAGTACGCATAACAAACAAAATGAACACATAATAATATTCCCGCCATTTTATTACGAAGGCCGCCGGTGGTGGAAATGATAATAATAAAAAAAAGTTTACGAGATCCCCTTGAAGAATTCTCTTAAATTTAGCCAATAAAACCTAGGGTGTAGGTATTACATAAATCATCGTCCTTCGTAACAATAAATGAAAAAGTGGAATCGGTGTTTGAACTATTTTAAAATATAAGAGGGCAGCGTATTTTCAAAGTCAATATTACAATAAAAAGTGTTAACTATTATAAAAGAAATAAGGTTACCTCCATATTACCTCCTAAATTTATACCCAAACGAATTTTGCTATTTTGCGCCTAATAAATAAGAGATAGCAACAAGTTCACTTTGTGCGCATTGCATACAGTGTTAACTTGCCCTTCTGGTGAAAGTCTGCAGGAGTGTTATTGCTGGCGACATTTTTTATAACGTGTTTTATCTATCTGATACGTAGATCCATAGAACTGCGCAACTTGTAATCGAGGGATTACGACCTAATTGTATTGGATTTCAATTTACTGTTAGACTTCCGAGGCGTAATAATCGAAAGAAAAGACGTTTCTTCTAAAAACTAGCCATTAATGCACGTATATTATCTGTTTTAGTGAGTGTAACTAATTTTGCAGTTCTTTCGAAAAACATTTCACTCTTAACCCTCTCATAACAATACTGACGAAACACGTCGATAAACTAACGATACCTATAAAAACGTAAACCAAAAACTCATAAGTTTCTCACTTACGACCCTCCCAATACAAACGAGGTCAATGGGCTATGGCGGTGCTATGGGATAGGTAATTTGACATAAATCCACGGAGAGCCTTCGACACGCCTTCCTCCTTCAAATGTATTGCCACTACTGGCAGATATTACTTCACAAAATTTATCACCTCTTTGGACGACTAAATATTTGTGGAGCCGAGCTCTTGTTGACTCCACCTTCGATTTGTTGGCACTTTCACTATATTCTAGCGAGGAGATAAGATACACAGTTCTGAGTTATCTTGAAATTAAGTGTATACCGTTTGTGTGTTTTTACGTGGACTGCTGTTGTCTAGGACTTTTGAGAGTCCAAGATTAGAACCCAGAGCACTAATTATTATTACAGTAATAATCAGAACGCCAAAGTTTTAAAACTATCTACACATGAACTAGGTACTCTAAAATATGAACATCACACATAATAATGTCCCCAACTTTATTCTGGTGTAAAACTACATAAAATCGACGAACAACATCAGGTGCCAAGCCTCATTATACCACACTAACCCGCGGTCCCCAGCTAAAGTTCAGCGGTCGAAGTTATGCAAAATATGACCCATCCACCGAAATTAACTGACAAAAGTTTTAGCTTAGTTGATAATGTTTTAATGCCACGTTTTCAATATGGTGAAGTGGTACACTTTGGGATTGTGCATGGTTCATTTGTGCATTATGAAAACTTCGCTTTAGTGCCATAAAGGCTTATTCGCGTTCATAACAGCACCTTATTGGAATCAAGGTCATCATCCTCATTTCAGCCGTAAGACGTCCACTGTTGGACATTGGCCTCGCCCAATTTGGGGGGTTTTGCCATTATCGCCACACTTGGCAGGCGGGTAGACGATCGTAGTATGGTGGAAAAATGCATAAGGAACGCTGCTGTCCATTCCCTACAAAGTTCCTTAGTCACCTCTTACGACACCCATGGGAAGAGATGGGTTGGTGCTATTTTTTACGTCCGGCACCACACGGAGAAAGAGGACTGAGATAAATAATATTAGGTATCCTTCGCTACATTGTAAAGCTTCCTGTTTATGAAACCCGGCAGCAATCTGCGGAGTGATTACGCAGTACACTGATAGTAGGAATGATTTTTATTTTAACAGTTAAACAACATCCACTGCGTAATCTGCGTCATTGAGCAGATATACTTTTTGAACATATGAAGCAATGTATTAGTAATATTCTACAGAATGATTCAGATTGTGATTGACCGTATGTTAGGAAATTGGGATGCTGGTCAGAAAAAAATAATACTTCGTGTTTGGTTAGTGGGGCCGCAAGGTTCCGGAGTGGCGACCGCGTACTGGAAGACGTAGTTGTTAAGGCCTCCCAAAAGGTGGGCCGATTTGATGGTCCAGCGGATTCCTGAGACCTGCTAGAGGCCCCAGGAATCTGCTGGATACCAGAAGCACAGAACCGGTGGAAGTGCTGTTGCTTAGGGAAGGCTTATGACCAGCAGTGGACTTATTTTGCCTGAAATGATGATGGTGATTGGTTAGTTGATTGTTCACCATTGACTGAAGAGGATCTTCAGCCAAAGAAAAAACATTTATTAGTTTTTCGGAATCCAAGGGTAGTTTAGTATCGGATGATTAAAATCGCTATGCACTAATCATGTAATTTTTTTCAGGGTACCAGGAAGAATAGGTATTTCATACACACCACACAACAAGATAAAAATAATAGTTTAAAAAAACTAAAAAACACTTGCTTTTTAAGGTATTTTTTTATTGATATTAGGCACCCCACGCTTTTTTTCCATTATTTTGTACTTTTTAGTTTGGTTTCAATGGAAGCGTGTTTTTTAGTTTTTTTTAAACTATTATTTATTTTCTATTTTTTAGGGTGTTTCGAATTTTGAGACGTATGTCAGCGTAGTTTTCGAAGACAGTTTTTTTGCTGTCCTGGTAACCCTGGCAAGGACAATGGCACAAAATTTTGAAATTATTGCATTATCATCGGTCCTTGACAGGTGTGCAAAGTTTGAATGAAATCTGGTCGTTTAAAGTGGGTCAAAATCTCGCTATAAGGAGTCGGTTACAAACAAAATCAAAAAAATCAAAATCAACAGTCATTTATTCAAATTAGGCTGAGGATCAGCACTTTTCGAACGTCAAAATTAAAACAAACATACAAATATACAAGGGAAGCTAATAAAAAAAAAATAAGACTGGTGCTTATTCCTCCTGTGCAACCTGAATTATTTTTTTACTAGCTTTTGCTTTCGCTCGCTTGGAGGTCGGTAATTATCCATACCAGCGATACCCAAAGCCGAGGTCTGTACCCCACAGGAGGTACCACTAGTTTTTAGTTTTCGAGCCCAGCTGGAGGCCTTAATTTATTAAGGTAGCCAGCCGATAACCTCATAGATTGACCTGCAAGATGTCGTAAAAAAAATACATAGGTGACAGAAGATGCGCTACGAATTTATTTAGAACAGCTGTCTCTATGTAGACGCTGATGGCGCGACGATTCCGTGGTGTGTGATGCTATTCCAACATCATTTGCGTGCTTCTAACTCCTCATGTGTTATTCTTGAAACATCCTGTATGCGTGCTATGCGTGTCCTGTCATACGTCGTGTAATACTAACGTTTACTTGAAATGCTTGCACGCTTGTCACACGTAATTGTTGATACCACTTATACATTTCTGGTCACACAAGCTCGTATTACTCGCCTCGTGAAATCTATACTAAATATTACAAAGTCTACTGACTACGGCACCATAGTTCGTCAATATTGGTTTTCATTTTCTATGAAAAATTATAATTTTTCGAAGATTTTTTTTAATATTCTGGAAAAATTAGTACCTGCAACCTCGGAACATATTTATACAACTAGTTTTTTAGCGGTTTCACTCGCATGGAGGTTGGATATTATCCTACGGGAGCGTGCTACCGCTATAAAAATCCTATGTGTTAGTTCAGGTTATAAACTATCTGTGTGCTAAATTCCTTCTAAATCCAAAAAGTCGTTTTAGCGTGAAAGAGTAAAAAACATCCATACTCACAAACTTTCACATCTATTCTTAATATTATAAAGCTAAAGAGTTTGTTTGTTTGTTTGATTGAACGCGCTAATCTCAGGAACTACTATTTCGAATTGAAAAATTATTTTTGTGTTGGGTAGCCTATTTATCGAGGAAGGCTATAGGTTATATAACATGACGCTACAACAAAGAGGAGCGGAGCAGTAATGAAAAATGTTGCAAAAACGGGGAAAATCGCACGGGTAGGCGATTCGACATGACGGGAAGGGTCAGGGGAACAAGAAATTTAACGCGGACTAAGTCGCGGGCAGAAGCTAGTTTATAATATTAGTAGGATACAATAGATAACATTAATAAGTAGGATAAGACAATTCGAATGAAAAAAATGAAATGTAGGTAGATCATTTTGTTTGTTCCCGCAATAACTTTAATTAATTTGAGAAAATGGCGCTTGCCACAATGCCCCAACATTGGGGATACAAAATAATCAAAAATGACGTGGAGTATCGCGTTTTAAGAAGTAGTAAAAGTGTTAGTAACCATATCAATTTAAAAACATAAATCCATTTTTTTTTTCATGTTAGCAATATCAATGCAGGATGTAAATTCTGTCCTGGATGACAGAGGTGTTAAATTTATAAACGATTGTATAAATCGCACAAATAACATTCACAAAAGTATTTGAAATCCTTTATAACAACAATATCTCATATAAGTGAAGGTGTCAGCCTTCCAGCAGGTGCCTGCGGTTTGAGGTAAGCCCGACGAGAATTTCCTAAACTTATTGTTCTAGATTCGCCATCACTTCCAACCTTAAGTTATCCATAATAGATTCTATATTCGATTGTGTGAAACGCAAACCGACTTTGTGGAAAAGCTATTGAAATTCTGCGATTTCCACATTCGCTATTCCCGTTCATATAAAGTTGGATTTCGTATGGGACACGAGATAAGTGTTTTGCAAAATTATGACTATTACAACTTTTGTCTGTCGACTTTGGACAGCTGTAACGATTTCGTATGTAGGAGATTCGTTATTACATGTCTGCTGATTTCAAAATGATTTGTTAACGTTTTATATCTAACTAGCTTTTGCTAGCGGTTTCGACTGCTTATCTATACAAATAAATAAAATTGGAGTGTCTGTTTTTAATATTAAGATAACCACTTTTTACTAAGTGTATATGGATGTATACACGGTACATATACCAAAACAACAATTTTTACAATTTTTGTCTGTCTGTCCGTCTGTTTGTTCCGGCTAATCTCTGAAATGACTCCGATTTTGACAGGACTTTCACTGGCAGATAGCTGATGTAACAAGAAGTAACTTAGGCTACTTTTATTTTAGAAATATTCTTTCATTTTAGGAAAAAATAACTGTCTTCGAAAACTACGGTGACATACGTCATAAACTACGCTGAAATACGTCTCAACATTCGAAAAACCCTGGCTGAATCCTACGAAATAGATCAAAATAATGTACTACAGTATTGTACACCTTAAAAAGACCTACAAAAATGTCGCAATGGTATATGTCTATCTCTTATGGATAACCCACAATAACCATTTTTTATCTTTTACTTTTTACGAGAAATAAGGGCTTATTTACGAAGCGATTTTAAGCAATACAGCATTAATCCTTATCCAATTAAGAATAATAAATTATAAGATTAATAAATCATATCTCAGTAACCGACAACAACGAGTCATTATTGATAAAATTGATGAAAATCAAGTTAAGGTACCTTTTTCATCAGAATACAAGCACAATACATGTGGTGTACCTCAAGGAAGTGTACTGGGGCCTGTCCTGTTCTTGCTGTATATAAATGATATCTATATATATAAAAGAAAGTCGTGTTAGTTACTTCACTTATAACTCAAGAACGGCTGAACCGATTTAGCTGAAAATTGGCAGGGAGGTAGTTTAGAGCCAGGAGAAGGACATAGGATACTTTTTTTTTTTTTTTTTTTTTGCTTTTGGCAAAGGATACTTTTTATCCCCTTCGACCGCGTTCTCGTGTGATGTGACATAAAACGTCAAAGAGAATACATTTCACTATAAAACGTGGTATGACAAAAACTTTGCCTTCGAGGTACCAGGCGGTCATAACTTGGTATGAGCTTATTAAACAGCAGTGTCAGCCAGAAAACGCTTTATGCCTTCGAAGTAACAGGTTATCATAACCGAGTAGGAGCTACCCAAACATATGAGTATCAGCTAGAAAACGCTTACCAGATCACCACCGCGTACCAGGTTGTCAAACTTGGAAGGTTTATTACAACATTTTGAATCTTAGGCGATACGAAGTTCGCTGGGTCAGCTAGTTATTAATATAACTGACCACCGATGTATATTATTTGCTGATGACATAGCTATTATTATCGCGACAGAAAAATGTAACAATTTTAGAAATAATCATGAGACTGACATTAATAATACTATAGATAAATTAATACAATGGCTTGACATAAATAATTTAAAAATAAATCTTAATAAATCTGTTTATATTAATTTCAATAAATGTAATAATCCTAAATATAATATTAAACTAAACGTATCAAAAATTAAAGAAGTAGCACAAACGAAGTTTCTAGGCGTAATTATTGATGAGAATTTGAATTGGAAAGAGCACGTGGATAACGCTGCAAAGAGAATAAATAAATTTGTATATGCTCTTAAACAAATCACAAAAAAATTTACAAACTTAAAAACAGCTCTCATGACCTATCATGCATATGTAGAATCGGTACTACGTTACGGGCTTATAATATGGGGAAATAGTACCGATATAAACCGAGCATTTGTTGCTCAAAAAAAGTGCATTAGGGCAATTTACGGGATGCACTCGGAGGAATCATGTAAACCCATATTTAAGAAACTAGGTTTGTTACCGGTGCCGTCGCTTTTTATATTTGAAATATGTATGTTCGTTAATAAACATAAAGACTTGTTTATATCAGCCAATGATATTAATCCAAGGAGCCGGCGTGATCCACAGAGACTCGTTCTGCATGATCTTCCCAAGCTTGCTAAATATAATAAAAGCTGCTTATATAATTGTGTTAGTATATATAATAACATACCGAGTAGCATAAAAAACTTAAACTCTAGATTATTTAAGGGAAAATTGTTTGCCTGGTTAAACTTGAAAAATTTGTATAGTCTTAAAGAATTTATGGATAATAAATTCTCATGTTAGTATTAAGTGAACATAATTATGCATTCTAAGTACAATTCTGGCAAAACATGTAAGATCTTTATTGTAAATTATTGTAACACCATGTATACCATGTTTTATGCAAATAAATACTTACTTACTTACTTACTAAGTACCTTAAATACATTGTGCATTTAATATAGATCAATATGGCCCTTTACAGCATGTAATTTAAATGAATATCTTGGAAGATATTAGAGATTTAAAAAGCGGGCGCAGAGCAGCTGGCGGGTCGTACGTCCGTCCCGTCCATCCGTTGGCAGTGGCCGGGTAGTACAGGATAAGTAGGATTGTAATTCATATTACTTTGGCTTCATAGTAATTGCGAATATTATGTGTGTTCATTATACTCAAAATAAACCTAATAGTATTATTCCAAGTAAGAGACCGCGAAATGGCTTAGATGTTTAGATTTTTGGATGTTTGTTTCTCAATGATGCAAAGACGGCCAAACGGATTTAGATCGAATTTGGCACAGATATATTATATCATGGATACGTAACAGATAGTATACCTACTTTATCCCGGTAGTAGGTTCCCGGGTGTGTAGGTATACAGGCCAAGCCACTGGCAAAAGTACTATTCCTATAATTATGTTCGGTGTCTGGTAAATGATTGAGTGCCTGTATAGGTAAAATAGGAGCGTTAATAAAAACCAGGAAGACTTATATTCAAATAAACCAAGCCCTATGTCGCAGTCTTCTTACTCTGAATACTATTACTCTTATTTTAAAAACACCAACACACATGATGTTCTCATAAACTATGAATCCTAAGTAATATGAATTATAATCCTACTACTACTAATATCATAAATGTGAAAATATGTATGATTGGGTGTTTGTTTCTCAATTCCGCAAAAATAGCTGAATGGATCTGGATCGAAAATAGCACACAGAGTCTATATTACCCATATAACCTGGAATAACACATTCTTATCGCGGTAGTACGTCCTCTTGCATTAATTTCCAACATCCACGCGGGCGAAGCCGCGGGCAAAAGCTAGTTATAAATATAAACCTTCCTCTTGAATCACTCTGTCTATTGATGAAAACCGCATTGAAACCCGTTGCGGAGTTCAAAAGATCTAAGCGTACAAACACGTAATTATTATTAGAATTAATCATTTATTTCAGAATAATAATAATATAATAATAATAATAATATTCCACAACTATCACACAACGCCAT